>CM077519.1:15356860-16804498 GCA_039654895.1 Mongoloraphidia duomilia
TTTTTTTTTATAACAAAAAAACATGTTAACCTGTAAATAGTTTCTCTGCGGTAGACTGGTCTCTAATCTCTTAGGGCACCCTTAGGAAGTTAGTAGTGTATAGTAGTTTTACCCACACACCAACCCTCTTTTTATTTATATATAATATAAGTCTATAAACAGGCGTTAGCCATATAAGATGTAGCTAAATTACATGATTTACCCATTTAAACAGCAAAAAACAAAATAAATATGTCAAATTCGAGGTAAGTATATCACATACATTTTTTAGCTCTCTAAGTTCACTGTTTATGAAAAAATTATTGAGAGAAAGAAAACTTCATTGTAATGTGAAAGAAATTATTCCAGTATGAACATTTTAATTAATTAATAATTACAACCAGTGATGGTCTCTAGACATAGATTGCAATATCAGATTATCCTCAGTTCCAGAATTCCAGAACTAGTTCCGATATAGAAAACAAATCCACAACAAGCCGTGAGGTGGGTCGTTTATTAGGACTAAAGTGCGACCCTTGAGGTCCACACGACGAACTTCCCAGTTTGATAAATATTTAATAATAATAATTAAATTAGATATTACACAGAAAAGTAATCATTTTAATCATTAAAACATAATTATTATTTATTTTTAACAATAATTAAAAAAAAAAAAAAAAAAAAAAAAACGGCTGAACCGATTTTTATAAAATTTATGTCGGATCAAAATGACGTTAACACGCCTCGATTGACACCCTTACGAAGTCGATATAATTTTTTATTCGCGAGATATTGTATAAAATCTACTTTTTTGGAGGTTATTTGGTTAAGAAAAAAGAACGGCTGAACCGATTTTGAAAAAATTTCTTTCAGATCATATTTACGTTAATACGCGTCGATTGGCACCTCAACGTAGTCGATATCATTTTTCATTCTCGAGATTTCGTCTTAGAAAGAAATGGACACATACGTACGTACGTACGTACGTACGTACACACACACACACACACACATACACACACACAGACATCTTTCTAAAAGTAGTGTAAAAATAGTGTAGTGACCTTGAAATATAAAAATTTTTTTTCCTTTTTGATTTCGATTTTCGGACCCATTACAATAACTTCCAATGGGAAGTTAAAAATACTAATTAATATAGAAGAAACATATCTTTTTAAAAATCGAAGTAGGGATGTTTTTGAAAATTTTAAACGAAACTTTGAAACAAATTTTCAAACAAAAAAAAAGTCAACATTATCGACTAGTAAAAATTAGGAAAACTTTGAAGATTAAAATAAAAAAAAAATTTATTTTTATATAACTTTAGAGAGCTCATCAATAATTGGTAAACAATCTATTTTAAGGCTCACTATTTGGTCGGAAAATGAGGCCGAAAATTTTGGACGAAGCCAAATGTTTTGCCGAAGGTTCAATTTTTGGCCGAATGTGACCGAAGTCGAAGCTTCGGTCGGACTCTAATGATCTTAGTTACAATCACAGTAGTTATCATACAATATCTTTACTATTACACACCTATAGACCCTGGAAATAAAATTAATGTTTATATTTTTCGCCCTTCCCTAAATTATTCAATTTTTTTGCCAATAACATATCAATTGCGACACGTCTCATTTCCGCCCTGTATCAACTTTGCGATTCCACTGGGGAAGCACACATGTTTTGTTCTACACCCTATAAAATAGCGGCTTTTCTTGCATGTAATAACGAGTGCAAAGTCAATTATTTTAACTTATTTAATTATATTATATTCCTGAGCTTGGATGTGTGCCCACAATGATCTTCCGAACGTCGGAGTATCGCGCTAACCGATTGATCTACGCAGAAATACACCAGTGAGGGCTTAAAGAGCGCACTTAAAATATAATGATTGCAGCAGCCAACTTCTCATTTAATTGAGATTTAAATTTAATATGCCAAATAGTCGCAAACATTAAAAAATGTCAAAATACACACGTGAGAAAGCTTCAAATACGGCATCTAATTAATAATTAACAATGAAAGATAAACAATCAATATGATTAATTTCCCTAGACCGTAACTAAATACATAAGAATATCAGACAACATTATCGCCATGATATTATATAGAAGGCTATACAGAAAAAATGTAAATGCACCGCCGGGATTCGAACCCAGGAAAGATTAAATGTTCACTGTCGGGAACTGTGTAGTAAATGGAAACTTTCCTGATGCGAAATCGGGAGTTCTGGGTTCGAATCCCGGCGGTGCATTTACATTTTTCCTGTATAGCTTTCTATATAATATCATGGCGAAATGTCGTCTGATATTCTTATGTATTTAGTTACGGTCTAGGGAAATTAATCATATTGATTGTTTATCTTTCATTGTTAATTATTAAAAAATGTGTTGAAAATACTGGAAATGCAAAAGCCACTATTTCATAGGCCGTAGAACAAAAAATGCATGTGTGTATCAAGGGTGGAATGCGATTATGACTCGTGCGACTGCTGCACGAGCAAAGCGAGGTCAGCAAACTTCACACTCGTCTTCATTCCGCCCTTGATACACAATCTACTATTATATTGTTCCTCATTCAACAAAACGATGTTCTCTAAGTATTATCATATTGGATCACACCTTTTGCTGCTGAAATACAACGTACCTTTCTGAATGAATGATTATAAAAGTGTACCTTTTTTGGTTCAATACACAATAAGAACATCTGTCATATAAAATGCGGTACTGATTTGCCCTAGTCAGTAGACTGGATAATTAAGTCGTCATTAATCTTTTGATCGATAACTTACCATAAGCAGTTTTGTCTTATAACCCGAGATAACTGTATGTGTGGGGATACGTCGTAGCGGTCTGTGTCGGCGCTCGGTAGGTAAGCAGTCGAACAAGGCAAAGCTATATGGTATAAGGGCAAGGGTCTCTGTACGCATCAACGGACAGACAGACGGCTGGTCGCGACCGGTTGCCGGGGCTGGTAGGCGCAAAAGCAACGCAGTTTACTTTGACCCAGGTCGTGGTTCAACACGTCGTTGTCGTCGACGCCGCCGCCGCCGCCGTCGCCTGCCAGTTCATCGTTCAGAACGCGTCGCCGTAATGTGCCGACAGAGTGCGGCACGCACCCCGCTCTCACACAACACACCTGTATCGCGCATTAATAAGTTTAGTTTAGGGACGGCATATTTCCCACCGAACAAAATACCACACCGCGATTTTTTTCAGGCTTCGCTTTGCGTTACTCTCGCTAGTTCATTCGTTTTTCTGCTGTATTTTTAAAATATCCAGTTTCTTCGATATACGTATAGGGCAGGGGTCGGCAACCTTTTGAGACGGAGGAGCCAAAAGTTACAATTTACAAAATATCCCAGTTTTTAAAGAGACACTAACATTTTTATTTCAATATTATGGTATTTGATTAGGATTATAACTAAACAAACAGAACAGTGTTGCCACATTTAAAAAATGTCAGCTGTCCGTATACTGTCTACTCCACCTATTCTCACTGTTCTCTGTTGAGTGTTTTTATCCTGTTTAAAGTTTTTTTGCAGTATAATACTTTTTATGAGTTTTGAAAATAAAATAATATAATTATTAATATTTGCGCATGGAACTGGAGAGCCGCATCTTGACATCATAAGAGCCGCATGCGGCTCACGAGCCGCAGGTTGCCGACCCCTGGTATAGGGTGTTCAAAAGAAAACGTGTAGAAGCGCATAGGGTGTCTGTAAACTACCTAAAACGTCGGTTCTTAAACTGGACATTTATTTATTGTAGATTATAGACGCGTCTACAACTTAAGTCATTAGCGTCTTAAATTATATTAAATAACAACTAACTTAAAACTAAATAACATCACAAAACATCCATGAGCGCAGGTGGGATTCGAACCCACGACAGATCTAGACTAGAGGCTGGTATCAAGTACGCTATCCACTAGGCTACACTGCCCTCTTAAACTGGACATGTTAACCAAAAAAATGACCAAGCGACATTAATGACAATATAGATACGATTATGAGTAAATTGTAAATTAAGAGAATTAAACTGATTGATGATAAAAATCTGTGACCATTGTGGAAGTATCTATGCAATAAGAACTATGATTTTTATGGAATAATCTTTATATTTTTTTTCGAAAAAAAAAATGTTTACCCCCAGGGAGAACATTGAAAATCCGACTCTATTAGCTTCTGTCCCGTGACCTATGCTATAAGCAGCAATAAGTATGCAACGTTCAGGCTCCTAGGTCAACGTGCGGGATTCCGGAGGGTTGGGAAAGACAGACAGACACACACTAGAAAATTATATTTATATGTAGATTAATTTTGTTTTCAAATTCAAGTTTAAAATTACCAATTTTTGTTTACTAGCAAAAGTTGATGGTCTTGAATTATTGTAATAAGCAAAAATAATATGAACATGTTTGAACTATTTTAATATAGTTATAATGAAGAAATGAATATTTTAAAATAAACTTAAAAATACAATCGACTATTGCAATGCTGGATTTTATTTTAATATTCAAAAATGTAATATTATTCAAAATTCAGTAAAAAATAAAAAAACCGGTATTAAAGACACTAGTTAAATTTTGATACGTTATACTAATTTTAGAATACGCATAAATTAATATTGTAGACGACTGTTTTCTTCGTTCTAATTTTATAGACTTTTCAAAAATGATGTAATAATCTATATCTACACTATCTACACTCACCGGCAAAAAAAATCGACCACCCTGATTTCACAAAAGTGCTGAAATATTGAATAATAATTTTACTAGATATTGATAGTAGGTTAACTGTAAAGAGACCAGAAATAAACAGAAAAAAAATTTAATTCAAAAAAATAACAAAAACAATGCAAATAAGATTGTTGTCTTAGTTAATTAATTGTGTTTTAAAGGCCACCAACAGCTAAGGTTATTTGGGCCTAGCACCAATTCATATTTTCAATTCATTATTATTTTTTTTTTTAATAATAAATTGAAAATTCAATTGACACTTTTACCAGCTCTCGGGCTAGAACCCGAGAACTGGGGACTTGTAAGAGGAACCATAGCAACGCCATGTAAACAACAGCGCCGCTACACTCTTGTTGTCTTAGTTGCAAAAAATTAAGGTGGGCTGTTTTTAATAGACACCAGTAATTTTTAATAACGTGTATGTCCTTCTCGAACTCGAATTACATCGTTGAGCCGTCGTGGCATCGAGTTAATCAATATATCATAATATGGTTGGAATTAAATTAAAACTAAATGTACTATGAAATGAAATACACATTTAAAGCATTAATAATGAAGAAAAACAGCTAAGCTTCCTTTGTGGAAATAAAATGTGCAGTGAGGGGGGACTTTTAAAAAAAATGGCCGATTTTTTTTGTCGGTCAGTGTACCTACCTATATATTTAAAACATAAGCCGTTTTATTTCGATAATTCTTCAGCAGTCCCTACTCAACAGATTTTGTTTTTATTTAATTGAAGATTTTTGTCCACAGATGTGTCGTCACTATTTTTCTTTTCATTAATTGTTATTGTTTATATATGATTATAAAGAAAGAATTCTGAATGCTCCTTTTTAGCATGCTCGTGTATGAATCGAGTTTAATCGGACCTACTCGACACTGCACGCATAAGTCTAAAGCAAGCAACCAAGTATGTTAAAAAGGAGCGTTCAGATAATTTTCCAAATATCTTCACTCCGTCGAATTTCGACGGGGCTAGTTTAATTAATTAATTTTATTAATTATTTTAGAAACCACAAACAGCTAAGGTTATTTGGGCCTAGCACCCATTCATATTTTCAATTCATTATTTTTTTTTTTAATAATAAATTGAACTGAGGACTTGTAATAGAGGAACCATAGCAACGCTAGTCTAGTTTGTCAATGAAATATCTTAAAAAATTATTAATCTTCTCTACATAGTATAAAATGAAGTCGCTCTCCGCGTCTGTCTGTCTGTATAACCGCTAACTCCTCCTAAACCACGCAACGGATTTTGATGCGGTTTTCACAATCAGTTAGATAATTTTTCATCTATAGCGAACGAGCGAAGCGAGTGAGTAATGTAATCATAATATGCAAGCGAACGAGCGAAGCGAGTGAGTAGTGTATTGCACCCGGGCCTTCTTAGCACCCGGGCGAAGCCGGACAGGGCCGCTAGTTAAATATAATTACTATAAGTCAACTGTTGACTATGTTGTGATTTGATATGTCATGAATACTATAATCGGCATTAAGAATTGTACTTATATTCAAACACAAACAATTCAAAAATAATAAATTAATATAAGTATGTCTAAAAATAATATATATGTCTAAAGAAATCAATGAAATATGAAGGAATTATACAATATACATACATAAACTAAAAATAAAATTTAGCTGGATACTGAATACGGTAAGCTTTAAATTATAGAGTTATAAATTCTAGTCAAGTGATCTGAAATGCAAGTTTGTAAGTGGATAAAACTATATATAGTTCGACCGTCACCGGCCGAACTGTATAAACGCCGTCTAGCAAAGAGTGATGTTGTTGACACTACACTACAGAAGTGAAACTTAGGTAGCTATCTACTTACGCAAAATCTACATCTATCTAAATATTATAAACTGACATTAATTACAGAATAAATAAATCATATCTACTTATATATATAACTTATATGGAATTATACGATTTGTTTTTCGTTGGCATGGTTACACCGTTAGCGTTAAATATTTAACGCAAACGTTAAACGTTTCCAACTCGCATAAGAAGTTACACTTCAAAATTAAAAAAAATTCGACATAAGCGGAGGACAACTTGGTGTAACGGTTAGCGTACTGACTTTTGAATCAAACTGTTGTGAGTTCGAATCCCACCTCCGCTCATGGATGTTTCGTGATGTCCTTTAATTTAATTTGATGTAATTAGACGCGAATGACCTTAATTGTTGCACGTCTATAATTTTAAATAAATAAATAGGTAAATACAGTGGAACTTGGCTATTACGAACCCTAGATATAACGAACTCTTGGCTATAACGAACAAAAATGAAAGTCCGATCAAAGATATGCTTTGTTCAATGTTATTTTTAATCGCTATAACGGACCACGGTTACAACAAACACACGGATATTACGCCCTATTATTTTGTACTGTCGCATAAATTCGCTTGCTTTTAACGAACTGTTGTGTCAAATTATATGTGATTGACACCTACGTGCACGGTTTATTTATTTAATATCTGGATGACCGAGCTTTGCTCGGATGAGTTCAAAAAAAATAGTACTTAAAGTTCCCATTTCATCAAAATCGTTAGTCGTTTTTAAGAAAAAAAATTACATACCTATAAGTAGATAATTTTATTATACGTCAGTATACGTCATACTACATAACGTATGAACCTACATATTATCAAAAAATTACTGATTATTTTAATAAGTTAAAGATTAACTGTCAGAGTAATTTGACATAAATAATGAAAATAGTTTGTTTTTTCCAAAGCCTACTCACCATACGACACTGTTTTATAACGTTAAAAAAACTGTTTTTTAAAATGATAAAATCGATAAGAAAACGAATTTTTCCAGGGATGAGACCTAGCTAGATCGATTTTTTGCCCCCCTAAACCCCTTTTCAGTAAATTTCATCCAAATCGTTAGGGCCGTTTTCGAGAAAATATTTATATAGGTACATATATTCAAGATTTGTTCGTTTAATAATATAGGGATTTATTGTAAATTATAGATGCGTCGACAACTTAGGTCATTAGCGTCTTGATTACATTAAATAACAACACACTTAAAACTAAATGACATCACAAAACATCCATGAGCGGGGGCGGGATTCGAACCCACGACAGTCTGATTCAGAGGCTGCGACGCTAACCACTGGACCACACTGTCCTCTGACGTGCACGGTGACATTGGTTGCATGTAAGCGTGCGCATTACGTCATTAATCACGTGGTTTGTTTTGAGAGGCTAAACATGATAAGTTCTTCAATAAAAAATATTACCATCACGTCATATCAACATTTTTGTCTATAGCGAACTCGCTCCATGGGTATAACGAACGTAAACTATGGCTACTTGAAGGTTCGTTATAGCCGAGTTTCACTATAAATAAATAAATAAAATCGACATAAGCGCTTTTGTTTTTTGACAACAAAATTACGCAATTATCAGTTTGGAACCCAATCAACTGGCGTGCAAATTGATAGCGCTCTAGGTATATTATCGTAGCGATGATTGATGTTCTCTAGGAGTTTCAGGTCACCGAAGTCGTCTGTAGATATCGCGACGGCACCATCCACATCGACGAAATAGACGAGGCAGCTGAGCACCGGCAGCATGTCATCGCACACGTGTACGACAAAGACGGAACGATGTGAAAATCAATAACGCTAGACAGAGAGGGGACGCGGGGCAAAAAACGAGGGAAAAACTGGGAATTTTCCTCAGAGCACACGGCGAGCGCGTCGTGCATCGTCGCGATCGCATGCGCCCGTTATGTTTTTTTCACATTGAATTTTCAACGGACGAATGGATGGTTGGGGTTGTAGGGCGGGTGTGGGACGAGACGAGGGGTACATGTTGGCCCGCTGCACGGTTACGTTTTGTACCCCGTCCGGAGCGGAGACGGGCGTTTGTTTGTGTGTGTGTGTGTGTGTACCTAAAATACATTTAAAAAATAGAGGTACATTATATTCTCATACATAGATATGTTCACGTATTTGTTACCGTACTATCATATACATATATAGTATACAGGATGTTCAAGAAAAAACACCAAACATGTTGGGCGCATGTTCCTCGTGAATTTCCGAATCAAAAAGTTCTTTATCTTTTTTGTTTCCGAATTCTAATTAACAAGTTATTAACTGGTCAAGTTTAAAAGAACTCTCTGTATAAATTAATAATTGTATAGAACAGGGGTTCCCGAACTTTTATGTACTACGACTCACTTTACAGATTGCAATTTTTTGCGACGCCCTTCAAAAAGAACATACCTATGTGTAGTCAGGGCCGGATCTATATAAGGGCTTTTTGGGCTGCAGCCCAGGGCCCCGTGAATATAAAGGGCCCCCAGCTCCCATTGAAGACAATGGACACCCTAGTAGAAATGAAGGGCTTGAGAATAACCGAGCGTGTAGCTATGCTGTTGTTTACATGGCGTTACTATGGTTCCTCTATTACAAGTCCCAAGTTAGAAAACATAAAAAACTACAAATAATACAATTAAGGAGAAGGATGAGCTTGCTTTTTTGAGCATAACTTTTCAAATCGGGGATTCCCCTAGGATAGCGCCGCGACGCCCCAGGGCGTCACTGCACAGTTAGGGAACCTCTGGTATAGACTATAGAGTATAGACGCTTGACAACTGACAACCCTTATTACATTTTAATTACAGATTTTGTAAGAGATGTATATTTATACTAAATTGCATCTTCTCATATAAAAAAAATAAACATTGTCTTCTTTCTCATCAAGTCCGATTAAAAAACTTGTTGTCCTAGAGCTTTGTCGTCCTTTCCTCGGCCCTATAAACCGTTTCAATAACATAATATCGCATTAATTCTGGTTTGGTCCTCATTTAAGCTGTCGTCGGAGACATTTTTTTTTTCAAAAAGAAAGTGGCTGGAGCACTTTTTTGCTCGAATGACAAGCAGACTCTGTTTTCCCTGAGAGGGCAAATAAAAGTTATATATGAATTTTACGTTTTCCTTTTAATATCTTAAGTAGATATCTACTATTCAGCATAGTTTAGTTAGTACAGTACAGAAAATCATTATGTAGACCTGAACACGATTAAGACGATTCAATGCATTCAAAAGTGGCAAAGTCCAGCTTTTTAAGACATGCAATGCATTAAAATTAATTTATAATGTTTTCCAGCGTTATACCGTTTTATTTTATTTATTGTAAATTATAGACGCGTCGACAACTTAGGTCATTAGCGTCCAACGTTATACCGAAAGTTTAATAAAAATGAACTAAGTATAATAATATAATCATAGTTGTTTGTTTATACCTATGCATTTGCTCAATTTTTGCCCTTTAATTCTCTTTCTCCAAATGTTTCTTCCTTTTTCGTTTCTTTTTATCTTTCCTTGTTTTTTCATATTTTTTTTAAACGCGTGAGGGGGCAATGCCCCCTCTTGCCTCTATGTTGCTACGGGTCTGATGACAAGACTGCGCCGGGCGCCCGTGTACGTACATGGGAGTAAGCTGATGCCCCGGAAAAGCTCCATACAAGATGTCGGACGTTCTAATGTGCTTCCCCCATTCTGGTACCATCAGCTATCTACAGACAGGTACATATCTGTGGTTTAGCCGCGTGCAGACCGCAGTGCCAATTCAAACCAACGCCTCTAGCTATGACTGTGGCGTTGGCGTGTGGAGCTGAAGTAATTCGGAGACGTATGTTGCAAGCGTTCACAGTAAGTTTTACCTTCGAACTTGATATCGATGGTTACCGTTCAAAACAAATTTTTTTTGATGTAGCACTCTTCGAACGAACGTAATAGACCGAGAGCTAGTGACAATTTTTTGGTGTTATTTATTCAAAGCCTTATTTTTGTGAAGATGTTGAGGGAGGCATATTAAAGTGCCCTGAGTAAAGGATTTTGCTAGATAGCGGTGTGGGAGGGATGCAGACCGCCCCCAACATATGTAACAAAAAAAATGGTCACAATTATTATAGCTTCAAGGCTGAAATTGTTTGTATAGCTTGTCGGTGACCCAACAATGCCATTATAATATTTGCAAATCGATTGGTCACTATTAAAGGGGTGGCAGATCACACTAAACGTGTCATGTACTCGACGAAATTTATATTATTAGGTCAAGGTTCCAATTTTAATATGTTGTTACGGCGACGGTTTTAAGCATATATTTCAATTTGCAGAACAAAATGTCGGTATTAACCCCCTTGCAGAACGATATAAACACCTAGGCGAGCAAGTTTCCCTCTAAGAGAGGGGGTTAATACCGGCATTTTGTTTTGCAAATTGAAATATATGCTTAAAACAGTCGCCGTAACAACATATTAAAATTTGATCCTTGAACTAATAATATAAATTTCGTCGGGTAAATGACAACCCTTTAATGCTGACCAATCGATCTGCAAATATTATACTGGCATTATTGGGTCACCGACAAGCTATACAAACAATTTCAGCCTTGAAGCAATAATAATTGTGGCGATTTTTTTTTGTTACATGTTGGGGGGCGGTCTGCATCCCTCCCACACCGCTATCTAGCCATATCCCTTACACAGGGCACTTTAATATGCCTCCCTTAACATCTTCACAAAAATAAGGCCTTGAATAAATAACACCAAAAAATTGTCACTAGCTCTCGGTCTATAAGCCAAGGCCAACGATTGCGTTGGAAATAATTGGAATACCAAACAACGATTCCGAATATCTGAGTACATGTGCTTTCGGTGGCGTTGGGTCTTCAATTTGTACACGGCTTTATGGGTCTGTAGGGGCAATAATTTACAAAAAAACAGTCCCTCATTATTATGATTTTTCTTCTTTCATAGGCTCATATAACTGTAAGCGCGGTCACCACACCAGACACAAGCTATATAAACCAACAGCAATTAAACTCTTGATTACAAAAAATACCACATAATATCAGCTGTTGATATATTCATTTCAATTTTCAGTATCTGTAGTAGACTCAAAAAAACTAGGGTGCGCTTTTATGAAACCACGGTGCAAGTGAAACTTTATTGCCTTATAACCCTAAACGCTTTTAACCCGAAATCTCCGAAAGTATATAATTTTGTTAACGTGGTTTTGGTAATGTGATTTGAACCCTAATCAGTATGGAGACGAACATAAGAATCCAGATTCTACCGTTGGTGGTCAATAGGTAATTGATGTGCTGTTCGACTGAATATTCATACGATCTTAGTTCTGTAGATGTACAACATAGTTGTAAACATAAACGTCGCTGTTTTTCGATGAGTACTGGTCTGGTCGACTGCCATCACATTTGTATGCAGTCGTACAATATAGTTATGAACATAACGTCGCTGCTTTTCGATGAGTAATGGTGTAGTCGATCGCTTAGATTGGACGTGACGTGACGCTCAACGTGCGTAACCGAACGAAAAAACAAGGCTAATAAAGTTTCACTTTGAAAAATGAAGTATTTTCAGCCGCTGTATTTATTATGTTCTTTATCTAATTCTAAATTAAATACACATTTTTATAAAGCAAAGAACGCCTTAAACCATGTTTTTTATTCCATACCGATATGGATATCATTATAACTTTAGAAGTTTTATTATAAGTAATCAAAGTTGAAAATGATCATACAGCTTTATAGTGAAAATTATACGTTTTTTTTCGGTGCTCGCTACGAATACCTTCTATGCCGAAAAAAAATCCATGTAGGAATCCCTAAGACTTAAACGATGCTATTTTGCCTTTAACGATTTCACTACTGCGCACAGCGCAAGTATGAAATTTAGATGATTTTAATTTAAACATGTTTTCCTCGGTGATAAAAATGTAATCACACATTTAAATTTTAATTTGTTTTATCTATATTAATCAAAAAGTTATGATACACTTTCCGTTATAAAGCAAACTGTTTTATGAAAAGTTATACATGAAATAATAACTAAGTATTTGGAATACAGATTTTCAAATATAAAGAAAAATACGCGAGATGAAATCTTTTATATATTCTTCTAGAACATTAATATCAAATTAATGTAGAGGTTTTGTAGTTTTTAGGGTTCCGTACCAGAAAGGAACCCTATTGCTGTACCAACGATGTCTGTCCGTCTGTCTGTCACAGGCTTTTAACTTTTAAACGAAATGAGATAGGGACTTGAAATTCACACATAATATGTATTACCACAGCCCAAAGACGGAGAGAATAACAAAATATTACAACGTTTTATTTAAGGGAGGCACCCATACATGGTATCCAATCCTGTGGGGTATAGTTGAAAAGGGCCTTTTGAGTCGATTAAGAATGTGTTTTTATTTTATTTATTTTATCCAAATTGTAGGTTTAGCATAACTTACATAGTACGGAACCCTACTCTTTGCGTGGCTCGACACGCACTTGGCCGTTTATTCAATTTTTTTACACCAAATTAAAATAGAAAACCTAGAATATTATAAAATTATTTAATCAAAGCGTTATTTTTGTAACAAGTTTTGTTTGTAAAAAATTGGTTATTAAGTTTGTATCTTGATAACCCTTAAAATGGGTCAAATTTTTTACTTCCCACCTCTACTATGGTAGGGAAGTAATGGATTTAGTCCGAAAAAAATATTTCGAGTTTTTAACAGATTTTCACGTTTTGAGACACTAGCAATCGTTTAAGATCATTTTCTGACTGATGTCTGTATGTGTGTGTGTGTGTATGTGTGTGTGTGGTCAATTTTTCGCCTTCGATATCTTAAGAACGGAACAACATACGGGCATGCCGATTGTTCTATTGTGTTTATCAGCCTTTAACTTAGATCTGATTAGATTTTGAGTCAAATCGGTTCAGTGGATCCTGAGATATTCAAAAAAACGTCCTCAATGTCACGTATTAACAGAGGTAAAAAAAATATAAATGAATTCTAGATGTTATAATATGAAAAAAATGTAAATATTTTTTTTCTCTAAAATGTATAGTTTTCGAGAAAAAAAATATTTTACTAAAAAAAATAAAAATGTACGTAAATCAAGGTAACCATGATTATTGCTATATTAAGTTAGCCATCAGTAGATCACCAAACAAAAAAGAGGGCCATGATTTTTTCAAAGAATAAAAATTAAATTGTGTTTTAAAGACCACCAACAGCTAAGGTTATTTGGGCCTAGTCAAAGAATAAAAAATAAAAAAGAGTGTTTATTTTTTGCAAATATTTACTAGGTGGGAAGTATAGGACTGGTCATCAGTCGAATTTTTTGCATTTGGTACGGAACCTTAAAAATATTAAAAATTCGACATAAACAAAGTTGGTTTACGTCCACAGATATTAAATACAGCTATAGTCAGCCATTTATCATATGTGAATCTATATTTTATTTACATAATATAGAAAGCAACATGTACCGCCTAGTAACAGGTTATAGGTACCTATTTATATTTACCTATAATATCTAGCAACTAATATTATATAAGCGTGGGTGGCATGTTACCCGGGTGCCTGGGAATAAGAACAGGCATTTCTGTGGAGTATGGAGCATCCCACAATTAATCGAGCGATGTGTGTACATAGTACTTAACAAATTACAAGACGTCAGACAGTTTTCTCAAAAATTTGCTGTTCTGCGGAATCTATAAACTCTAACCCAAAAAACTTTTTCTAAGAACTATTTAGAACTTACCGTACGGAGAAAGAAACATTTAATAGTAATTTATGCAACTAGTCATAGTGGTTTAAGTGACGGATTATATGACAGTCACGATTTTGCGATACGAGTCTAAGGTTATGTTGCATTTATACCAGAACGAGTGTGTGTTTACCGCGCGAGCCGAAGGCGAGTGCGGTAAATACACACATTCGTTGTGGTATAAATGCAACATAACCTTAATAGAGTATTGTAAAATCGCGACTGTCAGATTCGTCGATTTAGACACGCGTTACATAAAATATTTTTTGCAACAACATGCTTCAAAAGTTCAATTTTAGGCAAATAAAACACAATTTGGATAAATATTGTATTAGTGACATTATAGCAAAGTAATTTATAAAGTACTTTATTACGCACGTGTGTTATAAAGTAAAACAAAACAGTATTACTTTATAGAACGGAGTGCGTTAAAATTTACTTTAAACACTACCGTTCGAACGCATCAGAAGCTTCCATAAAGAATCACTTTTCAAACGGTACACAGTCATCTAAAATTGTACTTTTGATACAAGTGTTGTAAAATATAATATTCTTACCTACTATAGCCTATATGCTTTTGAACTAATACTTTATAATAATTAATCTAACTTAAAAACCAATATTCAATTATTAAACATCGATATTCACAGTTATAATACGCAAACTTGTAACGATGTATATATAGAAAATTACCGTACAACTAAATATTCGAGCAGCCCTATGTGCAAAGGTAGTGTTATTATTTTAATAATCTGCCAGACAATCTAAAAAAATAGACAACATACCTAAATATCTTTTAAAAAAAATTAAAAAATCATTTAATTGAAAAATGTATGTACACTTATTAATATGTTTTTGCCATATCCACTATAAAATAGCTGCTTTCGCTGTATGTATAGCGACTTTTAATGAGTCATTTAACAAGCAAGTGTGCGGAAAGTGTTTTACTTACCGAAACTCAATTGTTCTTGACTATGTTGACGAATATGAAATAAACGAAGCTATTAATGTTTTATCAAATAAGAAATCTGCTGGAATTGACGAAATTTCCTCCTGGCTTCTCAAAAAATGTAATGTCAGTATAGTTTCTCCATTAACACATATTGTGAACTTTTCAATTAGTCGTGGCCAATTTCCAAATGCTCTCAAAACATCTTTAATTAAGCCCGTTTTTAAAAAAGGTGATCAAAAAAATTTAGATAATTATAGACCGATATCAATTTTATCAGCAATATCTAAACTTATGGAACGTATTGTTTTCAATCGCCTCATAAAATTCTTTAATAAATATAATATTTTGAGTAACAGTCAGCATGGATTTCGAGAAAATAGGTCAACCTTCTCTGCAGCTTTTGACATGACTCAGGCCATTTATGAAGCTGTGGACCGTAATGATTTTGTGGTTGGTATAATGTTTGATTTATCTAAAGCATTTGATACTGTGTCCGTTGATTTTTTAATTGAAAAACTTAACTGCATTGGAGTACGAGGTAATGTATCCAGATGGCTGCATTCTTATCTATCAAATCGTCAACTTATTGTTAATATAGATGATGAGTATTCTGATAAAACAGATATAAATATTGGTGTGCCACAGGGATCTGTGCTGGGCCCTTTATTATTTTTGGTTTATATTAATGATCTCCCCTCTTTTATTAGCAATGGCAAGGTCATTATGTTTGCGGATGACACCACTATATTGGTTACAGGAAAAAATGTTATTGACACTGAAAAAAATGTAAATATGGTGCTGAGTGAATTTTCTCTATGGTGCCAAAAAAATAACATAGTAATTAATGAAAATAAGACTAATATTATTTCTTTTGGCAATAAATCAGCAGCTACCTTTTCACCATTACTAAATGGCTTAATGTTACAGTCTGAAACTACAGTAAAATTTCTTGGTATTATGATTGACAGTGATATGCGTTGGACCAGCCCATATTGAATTAGTTTGTAAAAAAATCAATAGTGCTTATTATGCCCTCAGAGTGCTAAAATCGTATACTGACATAAGTGTGTTATTGCAAGTATATTATGCACTTGTTTATTCAGTCATGAGATATAATGTTGGGATTTGGGGTCAATCTGTAGACTGGCACAGACTATTTGTTAGCCAAAAAAGAATTATAAGATTAATTTTTGATTTGAAACCCAGAGACTCTTGCAAGCCGACATTTTTAAAACAACGGATTCTTACGTTTCCTTGCGTATTTATACTTGAGGTCGCATTGTATGCTCGAAAGCACATATTGATTTTTGAGAAAAACTATAATATATGTACATCATTATGACACTAGATGCAAGGACAGTATTCATACTGACAAGCATAGACTTAGTCTATTTAAAAAAAGCCCAAAATATATGTGCAGTGTTATTTACAATAAACTACCAGGTACGATCAAAGATGCCAAAACGTTCACAAGTTTTAAAAATAAATTAAAATATTTTTTATTAGAGAAATGTTTTTATAGTGTCGATGACTTTTTATCTTCTAAATTTTAATGTGTATTCTTGTATTTCAATGTGTATTTTTAATATGTGACTTATTCCTAGACATCTGTCTGCTTATGGAAAATAAAAGTATTGAGTATTGAGTATTGAGTATTGAAATATGGCGGTAAGTAAACGGTTGCCATAGCAACTTCTGTTTATCCGCTCTATACGCCTGCGTGCGCCTGCCATTACTTACTCACGAACTTCATGGCATACTGTAGAATTAAAGTTGGCGACGCAAATGAACTGTCAATTTTTCTTGAAAATGAAGTGAAAAGTAGGTATTTTGTAGTGGGTATGGCAAAAAATACCATATACAGGGTGCTGAATTGCTTTGCGGGTAATAGGGATTTAACCCGTAAAATCAAACTTGTGCGATTTCCTGCTTCCCTAATTATTTTAGGAAAAATATCTTCGAATGAAAGTCTTAGAACATAAAATTCTGCATCTTAATCATTAACCAAAATTAATTTTGCATGCTTTGTAACGGCAGGATATGAAAATGTCAAAATTACCTCAAAAACAGATAGCGATAGCCATGGAACTTGAACAAAATGTTCAAGTTCCATGGCTATCGCTATCTGTTTTTGAGGTAATTTTGACATTTTCAAATCAAATTTCTGCCGTTGCAAAGCATACAAAATTAATTTTGTTTAATGATTTAGATGCAGAATTTTATGTTCTAAGACTTTTATTCGAAAATATTTTTCCTAAAATAATGAGGGAAGCAGGAAATCGCACAAGTTTGATTTTACGGGTTAAATCCCTATTACCCGCAAAGCCATCCTGTATATCAGTATACTGAATTTTCGCGACATTGATAAGTACTTACTGAAATGAAATAAACCTAAAACAAAGAGAACCGGTAGAGGTCCTTTACAGACTTAGCTCTTTGTATTCTTGAATCAACATCATATAGAATAGATATGTAGTACAATATACTAAAATATTATAGAGTAATTACTGTATTGTTATGAATTCTGTATAAAGATACGGCACATCATAATTAAAGTAACATACATATTTCAATAATGGCAATGAGCGCGGATCACCGGGTGTCCCTAAACTGTGATATACATAAGTTTTATGCGTTCAGAATTCTATTTAAAGGTTGATTCACATTTTCAGTTAGATCATCGCAGTTCATTCACGACCCGGCTTAAGAAGATTGTATAACGTGCACTTTTTACACCATATCTCAAAATATAACTTTTTTGGTGAGCTGTAGCAATTTTGTTGAAACTAGGGCTTCTATACCGGAAGCTCGAGATTTAGATATTCCGAAATTTCGGACAACATTTTTGAACATAATATCAATTCCGGAACTGAGGAAATTATTATTGGAATTTCGAAATGAATGCAAAGATTAAAAATCAACAAATTTTTGCCTAATTTGCCAATCAGAAGTGGTCTTAATATAGATTTTTTACCAATGATTGATGATACAGAGTTATATTTATAAAATATAAGTTTTTTAAGTTTAATATTCGAAGTGTTCCTATTTATTTGCTAGTCGATTATGTTCAATTTTTTTTTACTATTTGCACATTTCTGAATTCTGACTCAAAGTTTCTTTCAACGTTTTCTATATTAATATAAAAAACATATTTCGATTTTAAAAACGACATTTTTCTTCTATATGTAGTATTTTTTTTAGACTTTTCTCGATATCGGAACCAGTTCCGGAATTTCAGAACTGAGAACCAAATATCGAAACCACTTCCCCTATAATATTATACATACTATAGCTGTATAGTGTAGGTATATAGGTACCTTTTATTTTGAAATAAAGACTCTTCTTTCTCTTCCTTGAATAGCCCAATAGATTTTTAATTTTCTCGGATATACTTCCCAGACACCCTGTAAATGTTTTGTTAATTCATTTGAACCCTTTACGTGACAATGACACTTTTCTAGGTGTTAACTAATTCACATTGAAACGATCCATCATCCGTGAGTTGAAGAACAGTAAATGCAAGTTTTTTTATAATACCTTTCTTTCTTGTTCTTTTTATTTTTAGTTACCCCTAGTAGCGTTTCTTTTTTCATTACAACCCTTTATGGTAACATTGTTAAAGATAATGGTTATAGAAATTAATTTATACTTAGTAATTTTTTAGTGAGATATTATTGTATATGAAACATTTGTATTATCATGTAATGTAGGTATACATATATACGATTTGTAGAAGAAAAAGGGTTCTGTTTTAATAATCAATTTAAAAAAATCCTTTACTTTTCTATTTCATATTGAAAAAAATCGAGTCGCAGTGCAACGCGTGAATTATAGACGCTCGACATCAGAGGTCATTAGCGTGCAGTGCAACGCATTATCATGTGAACTTAAATTTGTTTTTGGACGAAATAAAAAAATTAACCCCTTAGGCCTTATAGCTCAGGAAAATTAGACTTTGACTTCGAAAAAATTCTAACCAAGCTGGATTTTTGTGGACACCTTTATTTCGATGTCCTAAGCATATCGTGAAAAGTACCCTTAATTTGAACCGTGGGTGTTTTTAGGGGGTGGAAGAGGGTAAGTTCTAGTTTTCGGCAAATATCTCGAAAATTATCATTATGCGATTAAAATATGTGTCAAACAAAAAATGTTTGCCGTAAAATTGTCCACATTTTTTGTCTCAAACATGTTTTGATAAAACTTGCCGTTAAGCCAGAAATTAAATTTCTTATTGTTAAAAATATTCGCTGTTAAAATTACGTAACACTGTGAAATTTTGGATATGAACGCGAAGTACTCTAGTATAAAGAGTACGTTCAAGAAATATTACAGTCCCATACCAGGGTTATAGCCTATTCATGGGCTATTAAACTTTTTTTGAATTATTTTCCTGAGCTGCATCCCTTAAAATAATAAATTTCTCTCAATTTTTATTTTAAATGACTCTATAGTAAGTAATTCGTTATATCCGCAAACTAGTTTTTTCATAAATTTTAAGTCCGGCCCTATCTTGGTCAATTTAGTAAAATTGTACGGGTACATTTTAAGCTTAATTAATAAAGGGTTAAATTTCGATTTTGAAGTAATTTTTTCGGTGTTTTGGGCCCAAAAATTGTTTTCAAGCCCCATTGCGAAGTGCGTTGATGGATTCTAATGTGTGTACCAAATTTAGACTAAATAATTTCCAAAAATGGTACCAATTTTGGAATGATGTGAAACGTTGAGATTTTATGGTACGACTCCTGTGTGTCACCTAGTGATGGGACTCAAGTGAGATTTTTTCACTCAAGTCACTCGCCTGTACAAAACGAGTCACTCGAATACCAAGGTAAGACTCGAGTGACAATAATTTTCTTCACTCGAGTGAAGATTTGATTCGAGTCACTCGAGTGACAATGTAACTCCAATCATTTTTTTACATACAGGCAGGTCATAATAATGAGTAACCACATAATAATGAGTAACTCACTCATTTTAAACACGAACTATTAGCAAACAGCTTTACAGTTTACACAAACATTTAACAAATAAAACAACTCAAACTATGTACTGAATTTCAAATGAAAGATTAAGGCATGGATATTGTATGTCATACATCGGCTAAGCATGTCTTAACTTGTACTTCTCACTCGAGTCACTACAGGTCATTCGAGTGTTCCGAGTCAACTCGCCAATCGAGTGGATCTAGCCGATTTGAATTACTTGACGATTTGAGTCACTCGAGTTGACTCGAGTCATTCGAAAGCCGAGTAAAAATAAACTTGACTCGAGTGCGAGTAAAATAAAAACCACTCGAGTCACTCGAGTGAAACACAACTCGAGTCCCATCACTAGTGTCATATCATCCGATCAATGTCATTAGTTATTTATTATTATGTGCCATGTGTTTTTGATCATATTATTTTACTGAATTATATTGTTAATAGATCTTACCTACGTATTTTATTCGAATTTAATATTTTAAAAAATGAATGCATCTTAATATTTTTAAAATATTTAATTTTCAATATTTCGAAAAATTCAACTGCCACCGATTTCACCTTTGTTATCTTAAAGGGGTATCCCTAATACAGAGATTGCTATATTAGCTGCTTTTCGTAAAATAACCTATTTCAGATCGATGACGAGATCCGGGCGGTAAAATAACTTTACCGCCCGCCGGGCGCAGAAGTAAAATTCAATAATAATTTAATTTTGATCAATTTATTATGTTTAATAATAAATAAAGAAAAATTCATCAATTTTAATATTTCATATTACCTACTCCAGCTGGAGGCGAACCTGCGATCTTGTGAACAGTACACAATGCAGATAGCACGATAACGGACAAGTAGGTATGCGTGTGATAGCTTAGAGAGGCTATACATATACATAATTCATCATTGAAGTTGAGTTAGTTAGACAAGTGAAATGTCAAAAATGTTGAAAATACTGGAAACGATGTCAAAAACCGCTATAACGAAAAAAACAGTGTGTATCTAGGGCTTAATGCGATTTTGACTCATGTGACTGTTAAACTCGCTAACGCTCGTTTAACATAGTGTCACACCTCGTCGATAATATACTTCATTACGCCCTAGATACACAATCTACTATTTTATCTCTAGTGAATATGAACACCGGGCTAAATTCCGGGACGTGTGAAAAAATGTTCTCAAGAAGTACACTCCATAAAGAACGATTTCAACGTAATAAACTTTGTAAGTTTTGTACGAAGAGAGGGGTGAGTGCCGAGTGGAATAAGATGGAGTTTGAAACACTAAGATGAAACTAACGACACACATATCCGTGTTAATCATCATTCATCAGTCACTATAGTGAAGAAAGAAAAGGAAAACGTAACGATGACTGGAGAAAACACATGTTGTTCTTGGAATTCGATCCCCAAGTGAGGACAGATAGACATATCATACTAAATAGCGGAATGGTACTACAAAATACAGGGTCGCCCTTATTAAAAGATTACTTAAAAATCTATTTATATTAGAAATCGTGCCCATCGTGATTATAATAAAATTAAGAAAAATCGCAGGATAGTGGACAAAATATTTGATTTATGAAATTAAATGTACGACGTTTCGTCTATATATTTAGACTTTTTCAAGTACATAAAAATAATATTGTTATTTTTATGTACTTGAAAAAGTCTAAATATATAGACGAAACGTCGTACATTTAATTTAATAAATCAAATATTTTGTCCACTATCCTGCGATTTTTCTTAATTTTATTAAAAATCTATATTTATATAAAACAAAGTCGTGTTAGTTACATTATTTATAACTCGAGAACGGCTGGACCGATTTTTATGATATTTGATTTTTTGGATTTGTCTCCGCCCTGGTTAGCAGAATAACTATTAAAACATCGGAAAAATTCACCCGAGAGCGAACGAGCGAAGCGAGTGAGTAATGTATTATTCTGCGTATATATAAAACAAAGATTTTGTATATAAATCATACCACCCGAGAGCGAACGAGCGAATCGAGTGAGTAATGTAAATATAATATTCAAGCGAACGAGCGAAGCGAGTGAGTAGTGTATTGCAGTCCGGGCGAAGCCGGACCGGGCCGCTAGTGCTATTATAATTAGGCATAATGTTCACGTCCAGTAAATATAAATCAAAATAAAGGTTAACGGGTATGTGGACAACAACAAAACAATTAAACTATTGTTGAAAATGCGACGTTTCGTCTTTTATTAAGACTTTATCAAGCAACTGAAAAATTTGTAACTTATTCCAATTATTTTTTAATTTTTTGTTACTGTTTAATTATGTTATTAACACCATATTATGAAACATGCACTAATTTTAACTATTAATTTGACATACAATTTGACAATGTTGAAGTATTATTTGTCATATTTTTTATACCTTTTTACCTTTTGTATGTTATTTTAATGTTTACTTAATGTCTATTATAATTATTTTTCAGTTGCTTGATAAAGTCTTAATAAAAGACGAAACGTCGCATTTTCAACAATAGTTTAATTGTTTTGTTGTTGTCCACATACCCGTTAACCTCTATTTTGATGTTTGATGTGCAACTGTCAGGGTTATCTGGGTCTATTACCAATCCATCACTTCAATTTATTATTATTTTTTTATAATGAATGGGAAATCTACTTTAAGCAGCTCTAAGACAGGAACCTGGGAAACGGGAGCTTGTAATAGAGGAGCTATGGTACAAACAACGGCGTAGCTACGTCATTTCATGCTCGGCTATTCTTAAGCCCTCATATTTATTATTTCAAAATATATTAACAACTTTAGAAAATAATTACGTAAATTGTATTTAAAATACTGAATTATTTATTAATATTTATGTTGACATGCATTGTGTTAGGAATTAAAATTCAAACAAAACAGGTCCCATTAAGTATAGTGGGACAAAAACTAATGATAAATAATATTGTTTTAATAGTGAATAAAGTGCTGTACATACTTTATCAAAGTTCCTTCATTTAGATTTCCACTCATACTTAATTTCACTAAAGATACTTTGATAATTAATTTTGATAACGAAAACTACTCCGTCTTGTATTTTAAGTCCTTACACTTTATAAGTATAAAATTAAATTCAACATACCTTCTCTTATTTTGTATTAAAATATTCTTAAAGTGTACGCAACTTCGAAACTAATATCTACCTAAATTAAATTCACATACTTATATTGTGACATCCCTTAAGGAATCCATAAAACAGAAAAGATGAAAACATATTTTAATAGAGAAATCATAAGGTAAAGAGAAATCTCTCTAAAAAAATCATTTTCGTCGTTTCAGGGTGGAACGTTTTAAAAAATACATATATTTATCTATCAATGTTGGTAGTAGTGGTCCTTGGTAGGGGTAAGTTTTGTCTGGTCACCATAGCAACGCGAAGGTCGTCCGTCTAGCCACCAACACACTCTGTGAAAACGCTAGAGTTGCTGGGCCGGGACGCCTCGCAGTTCACAACAGACTAACATGAAACAGACACGTCTGACAGCCTTGCCTTGCTTTGCCAGGTTTACAGGTAACCCATTTGAAATACACAAATTATTAAAAGTCATTTACAGCCTTTTATTTTTATTTATTGTAAATTATAAACGCGTCGACAACTTAAGTCATTAGCGTCTTGATTACATTAAATAACAGCTCACTTAAAACTAAATGACATCACAAAACATCCATGAGCGGAGGTGGGATTCGAACCTACGACAGTCTGATACAGAGGCCGCGACGCTAACCACTGGACCACACTGTCTTCCTCATTCATTTACAATTATCACACTTGAGGAATACACTCGCCGAACATCGCGCAAAACGTAGAACTGGCAGAACGCAGCCGGATATCAAAAAAGCGGTCAAGCGCCATGAGGGTTCCGTATCGTTATAAAAATTTAATAAAAACTAAATTTGTCATGTAATAATTCCCAGATTTAGTTTACAACCGTCGCGTAGGACGGCGCTCGACCGCAAGATTAGTTTGAGTCCATAGCTAGGTACATATATTATGTTTTTAACTTGTCCTCTAGAATCTAGATGGTTTCTACATACGTGTGAGTTAGTTCTAATATCGAAATAGGCATTTTTTTAAGGGCCGTATCTTTTTAATAGAATCTTGAATTTTTTACAGAGTTATAAGGTTGTAGACCTTAGTATTTGATATTAATTTCAGCTTGATACCTCTAGCGGTTCCTGAGAAAACGGGTCTTGACAGACAGACAGACAACAAAGTGATCCTATAAGAGTTTCGTTTATTCCTTCTGATGTACGGAACCCTTAAAAGACAATGAGAATCGATAGGACACAAGTTCAAAAAAGTTTAGACATCGACAAAATTATATGAATAAAGAAGTATAAAGATTTGTTTTATAACCAAAATGCCTCGATGATTTCTAAAAATTTTATTAATTATCTAATAAATGCTAATTTAATATTTTTCTGATGTTTTATTTTAAGAGATGCATTGAGGAGTAATTTTTTTATTTTGCGCAAAAACACATACTATTTTGCCGGAAGAGTTTAGCACTGCGACCCGAATTTTTTAATATTTCATATAGTTTCGTTAGAATATTAACGTTGTTTTAGTAATTATAGATAAAACTGTTTAGAAATAAGCGGTCATTTGATCTTATCTGTTTCAATAATCCACTGTTTTATTCTGGGTATGTAATTTGATTAATGTTACATTTTTTTTGCTAGACGCCAGACACCAAAAAATAAATATTTTATTTACTATCGATTATGTAGTTTTTTAAATAAGATATCATCATAAATAACATTTGTTTAACATGTTTATTGTTTAAGTCTAGATATATTTGATTAATTCGCATGTTTCCTAATACCTATACCTCAATGTTTTTTTTTATCTAGGTATAACTATACTAATATTATAAAGAGGAAAAGTTTGTCTGTTTGTCACCGATAATCTCATGAAGTACTGAACCAATTTAAAAAATTCTTTCACTGTTTAAAAACCTATTCCTTCCCGAGTAATATAAGCTATATATTATTACGCTAAGACGAAAGAAGGATCTGCAGTAAGCAAAAATAGCGAAGCCGCATCGAGCAGCTAGTTTTTTTTAAATATTATATTTAGATATTATACAGGATGTTAAGAGTGTAACATATTTAAAAAGGTAATAGTATGGACCAAAATAAACAAAAAAGTCTTAGTAAACATGGGTCCGCAAAGTAACGGTTTCGGAGATATGGGAGATTATTCTTTTTTGAAACATTCATTTGCAGTTAATTGTTACTTATTTATTATGTACAAACAAACAAAAGAAGCTTCTAGCAAAACCAAAAAATAAAGTTCCATAAGATGTTCAAATTGCCCTTCTTCCATTTTCAAGCAGGCACGACATCTTTGTCTGAAAGATATTAGAACTCTTTCTAAAACCCCCTTCATTGGCTCGGATTTGTTGGAATTTTTGATTAATTCGTAGCTGCAGCTCCTCGAGGCTATTTACAGGAGTTCCATAAACTAATGTTTTCAAATATCCCCAAAAAAAGAAATCTAGAGGTTTTACATAGAGAAATATATATCTATCTATCTATTTAAATCAGGCCATAATAAGATCCGCCCCCTTCTATATCTCCGAAACCTTTATTTTGCAGACCCATGTTTACTAAGACTTTTTTGTTTATTTTGGTCAATACTATTACCTCTTTAAATATGTTACACTCTTTTTTTAACACCCTGTATAGGGCTTCGGCATCAAGACTAGCTCCAGGTGCGTATAGCAGTTAGTTTAATATATTGTGATCATTTTCAAGATCTTTAAAATTTTTATTAGTTTTATGTCAATTAGGCGTTAAATTATATTACATTCTTAAAGACAAACTGTGAGTTAGTTTTCAAAGGTCGTGTCAGAGTGCCATTTTGCTTAAAAATTTGAAACGTCGATATCATTTTTAGTGTATTTGCCATATGGCACATACACTATTGGCGTCGGTCGGATGGTGGGACCTAGGGGTCGGACCAAAATTTCTCGACGTTTCATAGCCTCCTGAACACTTTGGCACCATTTTTAAAAATGTTTATATATATATGTATGTATATATATATATATATATATATTTATATATTTATATATTTATATTTATATTTATATATATATTTATATATATATGTGTGTACACGATAACTCTCGACAGACTTAATCGATTGAAACGAAATTTGGTACACACATTGGAACCCATCACCGCAAGAAGCCTATTTAAAATGGGCCCGATCGGACCATTTTCAGGGTTGTATTTAGGGGTTCCAAAAAGTTTTTGGGCCCAAAAATACCGAAAAATTTGTCAGAATCGTTTCAAAATTGAAATTTAACTCTTTAGTAAAGATTAAAATTTGCTGCTAAAATTTTAATAAAATCGGCCCGACAGGACCGGACTTTCAAATTTTATGAAAACACTAGTTTGTTGATACGGATTTACTTAGATATGGAAGGGTGTATTTAATTGGGTGTATTGATGAAATCCATGTCTAATATTGAAATTTAGAAAAATTTAATTATTTTAAGGGCTGTATTAAGGGGTTAAATTTTTTATTTTGTCAAAAAACAAACTTAAGTTTACATAATAATGCCACAATGCCTGTATTAGCAAATACACTATATTGTCGGCAGGGTTTTGGCACTGCGACCCGAGTTTTTTTTGTAACTCTAGACGGACGGGAACGACCTTTCTTCGTGCGCAAGAGGCCCACTTTTAAGAACTAAATTGTCCTTTACTTCTCAAAAAGTTCTTTTTTGATTCCTATAAAAGCGCCCTAAAAGACAACAGGAAACAGATTTTTGACGAAAACGGTATACATAAGGAGTGTCAACTAATTTTTACGTAATTTCTACTTTTCCAGTTAAAATACAACCGCGATCTACTTTTTCAAAAATTGAGGCAACAGAGAATTTTTCTATAAAAATATGTACGCACAATATCCCACATTTTTCAACTTTTTTTTATAGATTTCGAAACATTTCATTATTAGACACTTGAATTGAGAAGTACGTTTTAAGTATTTTAGTATTTCATTTTTTACTTCCCACCTCTACTATGGTAGGGAAGTAATGGATTTTCAGAAAAAAATATTTCGAGATTTTAACAGATCTTCACGTTTTGAGACCCTAGCAATCGTTTAAGATCATTTTCTGACTGATGTCTGTATGTGTGTGAGTGTGTGTGTGTGTATGTGGTCAATTTTTCGCCTTCGATATCGTAAAAACGGAACAACATATGGCCATGCCGATTGTTCTATTGTGTTTATCAGCCTTTAACTTAGATCTGAGTAGATTTGGAGTCAAATCGGTTCAGTGGATCCTGAGATATTCAAAAAAACGTTCTCAATGTCACGTATTAACATAGGTAAAAAAAATTATAAATGAATTCTAGATGTTATAATATGAAAAAAACGTAAATATTTTTTTTCTCTAAAATGTATAGTTTTAGAGAAAAAAAATATTTTACTAAAAAAAATAAAAATTGTACGTAAATCAAGGTAACCATGATTTTTGCTATATTAAGCTAGCCATCAGTAGATCACCAAACAAAAAAGAGGGCCATGCTTTTTTCAAAGCATAAAAATTAAATTGTGTTTTAAAGACCACCAACAGCTAAGGTTATTTGGGCCTAGTCAAAGAATAAAAAAAAAGAGTGTTTATTTTTTATAGATTTCGAAATATTTCTTTATTAGATACTTAAATTGAGAAGTACGTTTTAAGTATTTTAGTATTTTAAGTATTTATACAAGTATCCACCTATTTGGCGATCGACTAATCGCAATTTATGCAACTGGTTGCAAAAGTGACGGATTATAATATGACAGTCGCAATTTTGCGATACGAGCCTAAGGTTATGTTGCATTTATACCAGAACGAGTGTGTTTACCGCGCGAGTCGAAGGCGAGTGCAGTAATCATACAAGTTCGGGTACCTATACGTGCAACATAATCTTAAGAGAGTATTGTAAAATCGCGGCTCTCAGATCCGTCACTTTAGACACGCGTTACATACAATATTTTTTGTTCAAGCAAATAAAACACAATTTAGATAAATATTTTATTAGTGACATTATAGCAAAGTTATCTATAAAGTACTTTATTACGCACGTGTGTTATAAAGTAAAACAAAACAGTATTACTTTATAGAACAGAGTGCGTTAAAATTTACTTTAAACACTACCGTTCGAACGCATCAGAAGCTTCCATAAAGAATCACTTTTCAAACCGTGCACAGCCGTCTAAAATTGTACTTTTGAAGCAAGTATTGCAAAAAAATCATTACGCGGTCGATAGATTGCGATCGACATTATTATATTGGCAGCCCGGAATACATGAATTTACTACATACATAACAACGTAAATGCTGAACAACACGCAATGAATGAATTTAAACTGTGCTACCTGTTGTTATTGTATAACTTACATAAACGCATATAGACAGATGAAAGATCTTAAAGTAGAAGAAACAACCCCCGAGTCTGCTTGGTGGCAAAGTGAAGATAATATATGATCATAAGTATAACGCACATCCCGGATTCACAATATCATTGACCAATATCGGCTGTTCAAACCTATACTTTATTCCTTGCGCAGAAATCAAAATAATACTGCATTGTACCTACCGGAATTATTACTTCCCAGTTCCCACCTCTACTATGGTAGGGAAGTAATGGATTTAGTTCGAAAAAAATATTTCGAGATTTTAACAGATCTTCACGTTTTGAGACCCTAGCAATCGTTTAAGATCATTTTCTGACTGATGTCTGTATGTGGTCAATTTTTCGCCTTCGATATCTTAAGAACGGAACAACATACGGGCATGCCGATTGTTCTATTGTGTTTATCAGCCTTTAACTTAGATTTGATTAGATTTTGAGTCAAATCGGTTCAGTGGATCCTGAGATATTCAAAAAAACGTTCTCAATGTCACGTATTAACATAGGTAAAAAAAATATAAATGAATTCTAGATGTTATAATATGAAAAAAATGTAAATATTTTTTCTCTAAAATGTATAGTTTTCGAGAAAAAAAATATTTTACTAAAAAAAAATAAAAATTGTACGTAAATCAAGGTAACCATGATTTTTGCTATATTAAGCTAGCCATCAGTAGATCACCAAACAAAAAAGAGGGTTATGCTTTTTTCAAAGAATAAAAATTAAATTGTGTTTTAAAGACAACCAACAGCTAAGGTTATTTGGGCCTAGTCAAAGAATAAAAAAAAAAAGAGTGTTTATTTTTTGCAAATATTTACTAGGTGGGAAGTATAGGACTGGTCATCAGTCGAATTTTTTATTGTGCAATCCATTTGTTATGAAAAGTCTGTTTTTATGAAAGTATTTATATTAATTCAAAAATACAGATAACAATTAACTATTATTTGATTTCTTGCTAAAAGTAGCATCTAAGAATGCCTTATATTAGGATTGTTTTTATTACTAAAGTAAATAAAAGGTTTAAAAATTAATATACTTTCTCCTGTAAAATTTAAAGTGCCGTCGTTTTCAATTGTATCTGTAGAATGTTTTAAGATTTTAGGGTGTTCATTTTGAAAAGACTTTTCAAATGAACCATGTAGTACCTTCTCTTTCAAATGTTTTATAATTTTTTATTTGTATCTGAAAAAGTAATATTTTAAACGTCCCAAGTTTCGTTTTTCATGTTCTGCCTAATGTCGTTCAAAATAACACGGTGCATCAATGTTTTTCTATTTCTTTTTATTAATAAATAATTTCCGTTTTGTTTTATTAATATTTATTTATTTGTAGCAAAATAGTATTTCGTTGACCATATTTAAACGAATATTTATTAAAACTGACAAATTTCCTTTACAGTATTGAATTTGCATAATTTACAAAGGCCAATATAGTTTTAAATTCATTACCTTTAACATAATATAATCATTAATTAGCGAATTGAATTTCAATATAATTATGTATACATTTTTATAGACGCGTCAGTTGCTTTAACCATTTGCATTTTTTAATATTTATCAGCATTTATCATAAAATGCACATTAAGAAATTATTACGTTAATTTGTCAGAAAATTAACGGAACTTTATAATCTTCAGGTAACCTAACAATTAAATAAATAATTAATCCTGCCAGTTTTTTCACACACAATTTATAATTTTATCAAATGAATAAAATCACTGGACACATTCAGTTTAACCGAAAAAATTACACGTTATATGCAAATGTTTTTAACAAAAGAAAATTAGACACGAATTTAAGAGAAAAAAAATTATTAAAATAAAAAATGACAGTTAAAACAGTGTTCATAAAAAAAATTCTCACAGTGGCAAGTATTTTAAATATCATCTTAATATAATATGCACATATTATGATAGAGCTTGGTAATGTTTTTTGTTTAGTTTCTTTTCAACCCTTTATAAGCTGTTGCACATCTCTTTATTTCAAAAAAATAATCAGTCATTCTCTAGGCGAAATATATGTCTGCATGGTCACATGCACCGTTTTTTCTCACAGACTAAAAAAAAAACATCCCTTACAAAAAATATGTGTACGGTAATATTTAAGTATGCAAAGTAGTTAGAATCATCTATCATATAAAGAAAAAGCATACCTTAGCATCCTATGTAAAACATTTTTTGTTTAATCTATCTTAGTTAGTACTGTCACGTAGACGAAAAAAATTTGCATACCTTACAAAAACCATATTTAAAAAACAGTCCGTCGAATACAAAAAGAGTACAGATAATGCCTTGCTACAATACTGCAATCATATTGTGAACGGTCTTTATTCAAATCACGCTATAGTTTTTACCCTTTTATTTCAGGCATAAATGACTCGAGGGTTGCTGTGAAGAAAACAACCCCCTTTGTGTAGTTGCGACACGTTTGGGCACAGTGTACCTTAGCTACCCAGTAACTCGGTCGTATGAGCCGCAGGTTATGCAGGTCAATTCAACCCGTGAAATACGCATCGCGATCCGGGATACATATAGGACTTGGGGCATTTATCACATCATCATTCGCGCACACATACACACACATATTTAGGTACTACAGTTTTTTAATCTTTTGTATTCTCGAATGGGGTACAGACAGGTACACTGGCCCAAGGTATGCGGTTTATTTGTTATAATCTTTTTGTCTTTCTGTCTATCTTCTTTAATTGTGCCTGTAACTTCTTTTTACATTTTTCAAAAATCTTTATCTACATAATATACAACTGTTATCCTCACTGTCTCTTTTAATATTTAAATATCTGGGTGCCGAGCTTTGCTCGGATGAGTTCAAAAAAATAGTACTTGTATGCTGTGAGATATTATTTTCTCAAAATATTATTCCGAAACGAATTTATTTCTGAAACATAATTTTAATAATTGTTTCTGTTAAATATTTTAAATACCTATGTGTATTTTTAAGCGTAAAAACTAAGTATCAACTTGAATCAAGCATTTTTTCCTGTAAATATTACTTAGGTCGCCATTTTCAAATCTACCGCCGTTATTGTTTTGTTGACTGAAGAGCTCGCAAAAACTGATTTTCATAGATTGAATATCTTGTAAAAATGTTCGAATCAGATGAAATTCTGCTTGCCCGTTGCCGTTTCAATAATCCATTTTTAAACATTGATACCAAATATCAACTTTATCGAAGTACTTTTTCTCTGTGATGTCATCTTAGCAACTTTCAGTAAATTTCAAATATTTTTTTTGCATAGAAGGTACCTACTGAAAAACTCACAAAAATCGATTTTCGAAGAAATAGAATTCATATTATATCTTTTAATAACAAAGTCAGACTATAAACCTGCAGCGCAAAACTTTTTTGCATGCATCTTCACCATAGTTTTTAAAAATCGATGTGTTTTGATATAGTGCATGCCTGCGTCGCTAGAAGTGCGGCCCTTCGGGCCGCCGTGCAAATTTTTAAACAAAACTTTTTTGTATGTATCTTAACAATAGTTTTCAAAAATCGATGTGTTTTTACACAGACTCGCGGTGCCAGAAGTGCGGCCCTTCGGGCCGCCTATTTGTCATTATTTACATAGGTATTGTGCAAGACACTTCTTATATTAGTGTTCATTTACAGTTTTAACCCTTGTGATATATTATACAAAATCTATGTAGAAATAGGCTTCGAATCGATCTGACAATTGACCGAGTTATAAATAAAAAAACTCTTTTTTTTAATTGCTCCCTCTGGGACCAAGATTCCTACCTAGATCGATTTCTCGCCCCGAAAAATCCCCATTCTGTAAATTTCATCAAAATCGTTATTCTTTTTTGAGAAAAAAAAGTCTAGGTAAGATTATACGTCATACTATATTTAACGTACATAATATACATATTTTATATAGGTAATATAAAAATAACATACTTAGGTATCTATTTATTTAAATATTAGTTAAAACTACTTACATAATTACGTTTAGTTTTTATTTCTGTTATTCTTTACTATACAAATAGTTCACGGATTATTTTAAAATAAGTTAAAAATTCTGTCAGAGTATTTTGACATATAAATAATGAAAGTAGTTTGTTTTCTCCAAAGCCTACTCACGATATTACAATGTTTTGACAGGTCAAAAAACCGTTTTTAAAAATGATAAAATCGATAGGAAAACGAATTTTTCCAGGGATGAGACCTAGCTAAATCGATTTTTTGCCCCCCGAAACCCCTTTTCGGTAAATTTGATCAAAATCGTTAGAGCCGTTTTCGAGAAAATATTTATATAGATACATAGGAACATATATATATACAAGATTTACTCGTTTAATAATATAGGGGGATAATATAAAAATCAATTGCTGTTCGTTAGTCTCGCTAAAACTCAAAAACGACTTGACCGATTTAAATAAGTTTTTTTTGTTTTGTTCGCTCTAATACATGGGTGGTTTAAAAAAAAAGCTGAAAAATCTAAAAATTCAAAATTAGTAATTTTGTATGAGAATCACCACTTCGGATTTTTGTATGAACTCAAGAACATAATTCATAACTTTTTTCAAGTGAGTAATGTATTCGAGCGAACGAGAGAAGCGAGTGGTGAGTAGTGTATTAATAAAATTCGAGCGAACGGTTATTAATATATAAATTCTTAGCACTCGGGCGGACCGGGCCGGGTCCGCTAGTATTTAATAAAAATTCTTTTTTTTGTATGTTTGTATATTTACCTATGTTCCACCGTAGCGCCTAAACTATTCATCCGGTTTTTTTCTATATTCTTACGCAATCTTTTCTACTCTTGATTTGAACTACCTATACAATGTATCATAACCTACGGTAAAATCACATCATTTTTGACCCGTTCAAAAAAAATTTGAAATAAGTTAAAATGTTTCTTAAAAATTTTTAACGAATCAAAATTGATAGCAAACGACGGTCAGAAAATCGAAAAAAAGGTTCTGTTGAAAATGGAACGTATGGACAGTCTAGGTATCACGTAAAACGACTGGACCTATTTTCACGAAACTCTCATATTTTAAAATTGGCTATATTTTTTGTATGTAGGTACCAGTTGATAGCGAACCAAATTTCATTATAATCGGTTCAACCGTTTTCGAGTGATGCTGTTACAAGCAGATAAAATAAATTCTGAAAACACGTTTTGCCGCTCTAAATGTGATGACAAATAGCCAAAAACAGCACAGAAAAGAAATTATATACAGAGGTCCCGTCACTATATTTTAGGTATATTATCGGTAATAATAATAGCTGTTGTTCGCAGCTTCACTTGCGTGAAACCTTATCGTAACTCGAGCGCATCAAAACAAGAAGTAATCTACACTTTGGGTTCTAGTTGATAGCATGTACGAAATATCTTCAAAATCGGGCCAGCCGTTTTCGATTTTTTAGTTTATTTATTGTAGATTATAGACCCTCGACAACAAAGGTCATTAGCGTCTAAATTACATTAAATTAAACGACATCCATGAGCGGAGGTGGGATTCGCACCCACGACAGATAGATTATAGCTCGCTAATTGTTACACCAAGCTGTCCTCTAGCCGTTTTCAAACTGGCGCAAATAGACAGGCAGACAACAATTCTGTAAATACATTTTCCCTTCTAGGTGTAATAAAAAGTATCTCGATAAATCTACCACAATGGAATTCAGACAGAGGTCCCATTACAATTTAATTATTATTATTGATTATATTTCGTAAAATGTTTGTTTGTTGAAATTAATTTCTTAGTTAATCATGAAGAAATGTCTGTTCAAATATTTTTTATCGGTAGTACGTTTTATAGTACTTCTCTAATATGAAATTGAATTATATCTCACACCATATTGTGGTGGGAGTGAAGTGTAGGTACAGAATAGGTTGCAGCATGGCTTTTCATATCTACGTGCCAATTTTTTTCCAAAAATGTTTAATGCGACCATGACGTGCCAACAAGCTCTTCAAGAAATTTAGTGGACAAAAAAATTATTCAAATGTAGATGAAAAGAATTATTTCGATAATGCATTGTGTGCCATGAAACTTTCGTCGACTTGTCGTGTCGATCTCAAAATATATTATGTTATTTGAATGATAGTCAAATTTTTTCGTCAGCAAAAAACATATTTTTAATTATTTCGATTCTATACCAATAAATGCCGTGCCGATAATATTTTGTCGACTGTCACCTATGGCAGGTGTGCCATAGGTTCGCCATACCTGGACTACAATATAATATTGTAACACTCACTTCTAAAATAATTTTAATTCTAAAATACATTACTTGGATCAATTACCATATTTTTTAAAAACATGAGAGTTATATCAGAAATGTTAAATTCAACAACTCTGTTCAAATTTTTTCTCACTTTAGCATATGCAATACTTAAATTTGTTAGAAAGTGACAAAAACTTAACAGCACTGTTGGTTATAAATGGCGTAATTATATATACTGGCCAATGAACGTCTATTATAAAACTTATGTGTAACATAATATCAACTATATTTTTAACGGTAATTATAGGTATTCATAGACAGACAACTCACGTAAACAATTGTGATAGTCTGATAGATAATCGTAGATCATTGTTTTAATACATTCTAAACACAAATTGTAATTTTCTACAGGCAAATAAATAAGAAAATAAATTATATTATATAATTTGTAATTTTTAGAAAACACTATTAATAATTATGTAAAGAAATATTGGCCTACACCAACTGATTACAAAGTCGCATATCTACCTGAGGCAGCCGAGGCAAGCTTTTTTAGGTCAAAACAAGTCAATGCTGAATTCTTTTTAAATATGGCAATTCTCGAATAAATGAATTGTAAATTATAGATGCTCAACATCTGAGGTCATTAGCGTCTGATGGAAATTTTCAATTCCTCCAAATTCAATCACATAGATATTTCAGAAATAATTAATTTTAGTTGGTAATTTATGTTAAATGCTCAAAATGAGGTCCGTCGAAAAAAATTTACGGTGGCACTTAAAAATAACAAAGTTGTGATTCGACACATGTCCTTGAGTCTAGACTATCGATTCATCAAGCCCGCAAAGTCCCAAATTTCCATTTCAAATGGAAAAAAATAAAATAGGTGAGAACCCGAAACTTCCACTATCAGCCATTGGCGTAGTTAGAGATTTTTCCTAGGGGGAGCAACCGTCCAGCTGATCAGCCACCGCAACTTGTAAGTTTAGAGATCAACTAAACTTACAAGGAATGGTAATGAATCTTTTTCTCAAGATAAAAATAATGAAAGTAGTACCTATATATTTCTTCAATACTGTCGATTTTTCTAGTGTTGGCAATGAGTTTTGTAGGGTTGTCTTACATAAATTTTACTTACCTAAATTGATTCAGTAGTTGTTTTTTTTAGTTTAGTAATCAAATGTCAAGAAAGAACTCGGTTAGTAACGTGCAAACTACGTATTGCAGTCACTAAAAACTAAAAAATAAAAAAAACCTTCAAAAAGTCACTAAAAAGACGAAAATAATACAATTTTGAGGTCGGCGCTAATTTAATAAAAATAGATATACAGGATGTGTTTAGAAAAGATAACATAGGGAAAATAACATTGAAAACATTTACAATTTTATAGTAAGCTTAAAACCTAACGTAAATTCAACCGTTGCTATGGAAAATTGCTTAAAAAATTCACTGTACTATTTTTTCTATGTAATCCACTCATAGATATATCAATAGATTAGGTATTATGGCCCATAGCTTACTACAAAATTGTAAATGTTCTTAATGTTATTTTTCTAAGTCACACCCAGTATAAACGTTTTAGTAATTAAATTGGCGTCGACCTTAGATTTGTAATATTTTCCTCTTTTTAGTGGCTTTTTTTGAAAGGAGTTTTTCTTTATAAAAAGTTTTAATTGATAAAATGTTTAAAACCGTATAAGATCTGAAATAAACTATACGATCAGTTTAGTCACGCTTCAGTGGGAAAGTTATTATCTACCATACCAACTCAATACTCATCTACAATCAACTCAACTTGATGAACTGGAGTGGATGGAGTGGAATTAATTATATTGATCACTTAATGACTATTTTGAACATGTAAATTTACAGTACTTTCCATTTTTTAACCGACTTCAAAAAAGAAGTGATTAATTCAAAATGTATGTTTGCATGTTTATATGTTTGTTAGCTTGTAGTTTGGTATGTGCCAAATTACTCGCGTATAGGCAATATGAAAGTTAAATAAAATAGAGTTTTTGCTGCTTTCAATGTCATTTTGAAATGTATAACTTTTTCAATAACTTTTTTTATACATACTTTCGTAATTAGCTATAGGTAACTACGCGTTTTAATAAATCTACACAGAAAAATATATAAAGCGGAACATTTTCTCAAAAATAGTAGTTTATACAACAAGTACAATTATGTATATGACGCGAGGAGTGATACTGGCACACGAGCCGTAGGCGCGCGTACCAACACCCCGAACGCCATATACATAATTGTACGTGTTGTATACATTATTTTTTGTAACACATGTATGAAATGTACAACAATTTCAACTCTATAGAGCTTTATTTAATCAATTTCAAAGACCGAAATCTCACTGACAGCTGAGAATATTTACTTCGTTGCCATAGCAACCAATATTTAAATGTTCCCATACGCTCGCATACGTGCATAAAATATTTGAAGCCGTGTATAATAGTATATTGTGTGACAAGTGTGCTAAATACATCTTTATGCGTCAGGCGCGATGTTTTCAGCACGAGTAGTAGGAGAGCGCTCACGAGCCTTGGCGAGAGACCATCGCGAGCCGAATACGAGCGCTGAAAACATCGCGCCTGACGCATAAATATTTAGCACACTATACTTTATATAACACATATGCATGGTTTTAGACTTTAATTGAATAATTTAATGTCACTGACAGAAGTACATCTCATAATAAAAACATTGGGCTCGATACAATATTTATTCACTTTGTTACCATAGTAACCATATTTCATTTATAACACCGAAAAGAAGTGCATAATGTTCATTAGATAACGGGTTTTTCAAATGTTTTTCCATTATTCATCGAAAAGCGTTTCATAATGGATCATGACGTCACTCGTCAATAAACGGTCATTTAAGGTTCGCAAAACTGATACGAAAAAACACTAAAAGCGTGCATGTGTTATATAAAATATTTTTTATAACACTTGCACGCTTTTAGTATTTTTTCGTATCAGTTTTGCGGACCTTAAATGACCGTTTATTGACAAGTGACGTCATGATCCATTATGAAACACTTTTCGATGATATATTGAAAAACCCGTTATCTAATGAACATTATGTACCTCTTTTCGGTGTTATAAATGAAATATGGTTACTATGGTAACAAAGTGAATAAATATTGTATCGAGCCCAATATTTTTATTATGAGATGTACTTCTGTCAGTAACATTAAATTATTCAATTAAAGTCTAAAACCATGCATGTGTTATATAAAGTATAGTGTGCAACACGTGTGCTAAATATTTATGCGTCAGGCGCATAAAGATGTATTTAGCACACTAGTCACACAATATACTATTATGCACACCTCCTATCTAAAGTCGATTGGAATAAAATATTTTTCGTGCTAGTTCATAGTAGATTGTATATCTAGTGGCGTAATGAGGTATATTACTGACGAGTAGTGACAGTATGTTAAAACAAGTGATAGCGAGTTTTAACAGTCACACGAGTCATAATATCATTACGCACGAGGTATATATGGCATTTTTTGCCATACCCACTATAAAATAGCTGATTTTCTCTTCATTTTCAGTATTTTCAAAAAAATTTGACTGTTCATTTGTGTCGCCAACTTCACTCATATTATAGTAGGCCGAGGCACACACACGAGTATTAACAGCGAGTGGATCAGGCGGATAAACATAAATCACTATGGAAATGGCTTGCTTTCCCACACTAGTGTGGGAAAGATACGTTCCCGTACACCGGTATGTCACAACTGTCACAAGTCACTTTACATGTGTACATACATGCATGCAAAGCCGTTATTTTATAGTAGAGGACAGTGTATAGTCCAGTGGTTAGCGTCGCAGCCTCTGTATCCGACTGTCGTGGGTTCGAATCCCGCCTCCGCTCATGGATGTTTTGTGATGTCATTTAGTTTTAAATAAGTTGCTATGTAATGTAATCAAGACGCTAATGACCTAAGTTGTCGACGCGTCTATAATTTACAATAAATAAATAAATATTTTATAGTAGGTATGGCAAAATTTATCAAACTGAATGTACTGTCAATTTCTTAGAACTGACACTCTTCAAGTTTAGCCTTATTTAAAAATGAGACAACAAAAAGTAGGACAAAATTTTATAAAATTTAATTTCAATTACCATTAATTCCGATGAATTTTAGGAATTTATCAATAACGAAAAAATCTGTTCAAAAAACTACTGTACTGCAGATCTTTAGCTGAATATTTTATATATTATGAAATATTAATGCAGGATTTAATAAATGTAATTATGTAATGGCATGAGAACCAATATTAATAGTCTTTAAAATAAATGACTCTAAAGTTCCCACAATATTTAAACAGTGGAAGAAGGGCTCAAATAAGAAGCACTAATCCTTTAAAATTGCACATCAACACTGCACACCATCTATGGAGAAATTTAAATAAAATTACTTAAAATTCACTACGTGTCATTATCCTCTGAATAAGTAAATACCTAACTTTATACATACAATCTTACCAGTAGATTTGGATTAAACAAACGTATGTATACAGCATATTATTTCCTGACAGGGATGGGTCGATTATCCATAATAATGTTAGAACTAAATGTTCTTTGAGTAACTTTTTGGACAGATATTCTAAAAAAGTATTTTTATAATTGCTATAATTACAAAAAAATAGCAACATTTTATACATAAAATCGGGCACATAATTATATATCATAAATTTTTACATATATATTAATTAATTTATTCAAAAGATTTTCTACGAAACATTAAGTTTTTATCCGACTGAACGACAGCAAACGCATGGTTATATTTTTCGCGTTATCTATGTAATGGATGTAAATATATAATTAGTAATTATGTGGGATCATTTATTCCCTCGTAGCACCTAAATAGCGGGATCGATTTTATTTTAATTAATTGTCATTAGATTCGTCTTAATCCCGTGCGTGACACAGGGTATATTATGTCGTCACGGAAAATTCAATATGTCGGACACTATAGACCCCATTTTGTCAGAATGTAAAAGTCGTTTTCCTTCTAAATATATTGATATGGGTATCAAAAGCAAGTACTCGTTGAGACGATTTCAAAAAACTAAAAAGACGTAAATAAAAAGTTAAATTAAAATAATTAAAAAATGCGACAGCGTCAAAAGTGAACTAAAAAGATGGAAACAAGATCAAATGACATAACTGTAGTAACAAGTTGAACAGAAATATCTTTTTCCTCCGACTGCATGTTATCATTTGATCTTGTTTTCATCTTTTTAGTTGGCTTTTGACGCAGTCGGGTTTTTTGATCTTTTATTAGTTAAATTTTGTTTGCAAGCACACTTTTCTTTGAAGACATGAAAATATTTAATTTGGAACCGTCACTATAAAAAAATGAGCTCAAATTATTATTCCCCGATTTTTACATTAAAATACCTTATACTAAAACTTCGCATGGTGGGAGAAACGGAACATGGTAACATTGACGGGATAGTTTCTAAAGTTTCGATAGCTAAGGAAAAGAAACTAGTTATGCAAATTAGATTCTTATAAAATAATATTTCTCTCAATAACTTTAGCAAACACAAAATAATACTTTAAATCATAGACTAAAACGAACTAATTTTACCCTTAAAATTTTTGGCAAACACAGACTCATCATTTAAATCTTAACAGTTTGCAAAGAAATACTAATTGTCGACACTGCCTACCACTTAATGGACAGTGTCAACTTTGCTCAGACCAAACCGCGCCATGTTCGCTGATCAACCATTTCTGCGAACTTTATCGAGCAGCGACGTACAATGGTGACATTACCCGAGAAATGTTGACTCTGTACAGCAGCATTTCCCGAACTATGGGTCACGACCCACTGCGAATATTGGGTGGGCCCTGAAAAATAGGACGATACATCAACCGACCGACAAATACATCCTTCCCATTGAAATAGCACTCCTTGTATTTAATTAAGTATTAAAATTTTCGATTGTAACTGAATGTTTTTTTTCTTATTTGAACAGTCCTTCATTCATGTAGTTATGTCCCTTTTTTTCTTCATGATAGCCAAGAGATTATTAGTCCCGAATTTGGAAGTTATTGTTAGGTGGGTCGCGGTCTAGTCAATTTTGGGAACCACTGCTGTACAGTGTACATCTGCGCACTATTCCTGTAACTGCATTTATACATCAAAAAATAAAAGGTGTCCCATCCTTGGATGCACTGTATGGTATAGTAATTCTGTTTATAATACACACACACATACGAGAATATTAGGACATCCTTGAGTACAAGAGTGCAGTATATGCAAAGGAGGATTACAAGCACACCCGCTGTGCTGTAAAGGGTTAAGTGTTCAATGGGATGATGTACCTACACATGCATACCTATTACGTAACATATTATGTGAACGGGTTAAGTGGTCATATTATCATACCTATACCTACAAAGGCATACAACACATTACTAAATGCCTATAGTTCTTTGTGCGATGCAACTTTTTTGCATATTATATATTTTTTGTTCTGTGGTTTTTTATACCAGTGTCATTTATTATCTCTTTCTATACTTGGGATGCTGCTTTCACAGGATATTTTTTTTTTTAAATATTAACGATTTTTATTTTTTGTGCTGTGTTTGGTTTCTTTTAACCGTATTCTTTAATCGTTAACACGGAAAAAAATATTTGAAAATTTGAATAACAGTTTTTCATTTACTTAAAAAAAGTAAACAATTAGTTTTTACCTCTACCGATTTCTTTAAGATATTTATGCATATTTTACACGGGTACAAAAAAAGCCGTATATATACGTTTGGCATGGATTTTTTTACTTTCTTTTTTATACCCTCATAATTCCTGTACTAACTGGTGTCAAAATTTTCAGCTACCCCCAAGGAGTGTTCTCGTAAGCAGGTCTGGCTTTGATTCGGTAATTTGTTTTAAAGTGCAGGCGGCCGTTTAAATATTCTTTTAAAAAATCATAACTTCTGTTCTAAGTATCGTAGAACAGTGGGACGGTGGGACGGGTACCGAATTGCTCAGCTACCTTTGAGGAACGTTCTTAGAAAAATTGCAGCCCGGAAAATTGTTCCAAAAAATTTCGAAAAACTTAAAAAAAATGAATCGACAAAAAAAAATAGTCTGTTCAATTTTTTTCTTAATAATTTTTTTTTGTAGTTTTTTGATACTAACACAAAAAAACTGGTGTTCGTAAAATCATAGAAAAAAAGTCGACTAGGTAATTTTCAAAAATTTTTGAATATTCTGAAACTTTAAGACACCACAGTAATATTACTTATTACGAATATTTTACATTATTGATGATTTTATGAATATGGTTTATAGTCAAAAGGGAATTATTTTATATTAGTTTACCACCTCAAGAAAAAAGAAATAAAATCGAAAATTTCCGCACACAAAATTACAGATAGTTTTATCATAAGCAAGAAATTTTCCTGTAAAACTTAAATCAATGCTGGTATAGGAGTGCATAACTTTGAAATTATTTTATTGCTGCATAATATTATGATTACATAATACTTATATTCTCCCTCTCTTTCTATGAGTCTATAGCCATCGCCACACGTAGGAGAAAGTCGACTTGCAAAAATATGAATAACCCCACTCTTACACAAGCATCTCTACAAGGGTTATGTATGCGTTGTAGTAGGTATGTAAGTAGTATCGCGAAACTAAATTCGCTTGTTTTATTTTACTTACTTGGTCCCTAACTGAAAACCAGTATAAAAAAACTGCAAACTTTTCAAAGATCAATGGAAAGGAAAATATCTAACAAAAAAATTTTTAACAAAAAAGAACCTCCTTCAAAAAGCCACTAAAAAGAAAAAATTGATAAATTGTGTTTTAAAGATCACCAACAGCTAAGGTTATTTGGGTCTAGCACCAATTCATATTTTCAATTCATTATTTTTTTTTAATAATAAATTGAAAATCCAATTGACACTTTTACCAGCTCTCGGGCCAGAACCCGGGAACTGGGGACTTGTAATAGAGGAACCATAGCAACGCCATGTAAACAACAGCATTGCTAGACTCTCGGCCATTGTCAAACCCCCACTAAAAAGAGGAGAATAATGAAATTTTAAGGTCTGCGCCAATTTAATAAAATATGAAGTCGGTTAAAAAGTATAATATAGTGATTAATATCTTCTTTTTAACCGACTTCATATTTTATTAAATTGGCGCAGACCTCAAAATTTCATTATTTTCCTCTTTTTAGTGGCTTTTTGAAGGAGGTTTTTTTTTTGTTAAAAAGTTTTTTATTTTTTACTTTTTAATGTCATAAAATGACATTTACCTTAAAGGAATCACACGCCGTTACTAACATTTATTAAAATCAGCCGAACTACTGAACCGATTTTGATGAAATTTCTATGGGACCCATCTGAAAGTATATCATTTCAAATAAAATAAAAATTCCAAATCAATTTATAAATGACGGAGTTCTGAGGTAACAAACATAAAAAAAAATACAACCAAATTGAGAACCACCTCCTTTTTTTGAAGTCGGTTAAAAAATTAAATACATGAAATGGGCATGGGTAAGATATATAGCAAGAATGAATAATGATAAATGGACAAAGATATAAACGGAATGGTATCCAAGAGATGGAAAAAAGAAAGCAAGGAAGACAGAAGAAAAGGTGGAAGACGACATAGAAAAATTAGCTGGCATCATTTTGAGTAGACAGAAAGACATGGGTAGCTATAAGGGAGGCCTTTGCCCTTTAGTGGGATGAAAATAGGCTCATATTATATACTTGCAAAGGGAGAGTATGAATCAATTTCACTTCTTGGTTTCTAATACAGAGAGATCAATGATCACTTAAGCGAGATGGATACTACTAATTATTACAATTGATCTTCTGTAATTTCCTAGATACACCCTTTCTGTATACTTATACCAGTACTTGCTTTTTGCCTGTTTAAAAAAAACTGTATTTTTGGTCGGAGATAATGTGTCGTTTCGATTAGTTCAAAAAACATGTAGGAAGAAAGTCTGCAGTATCTACGTCTCTGTAAATTCACGTTCAAATTTGGAAAACATCTATTTTTACGGAAAAAAAATTTTCATAATATTCACTGATAAGCTCGCTGATAAGTTTATATTAGAAATCGTGTCCATCGTGATTATAATAAAATTAAGAAAAATCGCAGGATAGTGGACAAAATATTTGATTTATTAAATGTACAACGTTTCGTCTATAGAAAAAAAGTCCAAATCTATAGACGAAACGTTGTACATTTAATAAATCAAATATTTTGTCCACTATCCTGCGATTTTTCTTAATTTTATTACTCGCTGATAAGTTTTCGAGTGTCTATAATCTACAATCCATTTCTCTCTTTCACATAAAAATTATGTTTTATTATTATTTAAAATTACTCAGATAATAAAGATGTAAGTATTTGAAGTGCAGTTCATACGATGTCATAAAAACTCACGTCATTGATAGTAAGAAAACACGATAGTCTAAATTTTTTTACACGTATGCGCACTAGTGTAAAATGTTGAAATATAATTTAGAAATTATTTGATTCTTTTGGGCTTTTCATTTTAAATTTCTTCTTTAAAGGAGTCAATGGTGACATATATTCTTTAAATATCTGCGCGTTTTTTAAGCGAGCCTGGGCAAGTTGAAATATCTAAGCAATGTGTCTGTCACCATATGGTCACATATGGGTATATAAGATTTATAATGAGTCAACATTCCAGTCAATGTTATCTTCGTTGAGGAACGTCATCCCTCCGTTTGCCATTCATGTACGAGGTGTGGTATAAAAACAATAAGACTGATTTTCTTAATTCCTCAACAGATACCACTGTAAGAACGGCATCATTGTCGGTTGGTAAAACGACCGTTTTTAACAGTACGAAATACAAATTTCGAATCGATATTTTGGATACGCTTCAACTGTAATTAAACCGACTTTTCAACTCACAAGTGGCAACACCGTAGGTATAAGGACGGCATCATTGCCGGTTTGTAGGATAACCCCTTCCCAACATATAGTACGAGTTTTGATTCGATACTTTGAAAGTATGCAACAAGTAATGAGATTTATTTGGAACTTTCAACTGACAATACTGTAAGAACAGCAATTAGCATCATAATTTTGGTTTCATGTCTAGACCATGTACCGAAATGATCGTTCGGAAACCGTTCACAAACGATCACAAATTCGGTTGGAACGCTTTAAGAATCGTTCACAAACGATCACATATTCGGTTGGAACACGTTCTATCCACTGAGCATGAGCGTGACGGTAATATTACGGTTTTCAGAGTGGTTGGAACAAAGCTGTAGTTGGTTGGCGACACGGTCGTATATACAGATCTAGACAGTGATGGTCAGCCTTAGTGAAGGCCTAGGTCGCTTATTAAAGCAAGTAAGACAAAGATATCAAAAGAAGGCAAAACAGAATTGCTGGCTTGAAAGTCAATTAGTAAGACAAGGAAAGCGTAGGAAGTAGATGCAAAAACTGGATAAGGGTTACCTCCACTCTGGAGCAGTGTCAAGACCTGTCTTAGACCATGGTTGGTACCTACTATAACCACTTCCTATCAACTTGGAACACTGTAAGAATGGCATCGTTGTCGGATTGGTCGGTTGATAGCGCCAGCAACGCACATTACGAGGTTCTACTCTATATTTAGAACAAGCGTAAAAGATAATTTTTAAATCCACAACTGGCAACACTGTACGAACGGCATCATTGACGGTTGGTAACATGACTAATTTCAACGTGTAATATAAATAATTTCAATTCGATACTTTAGACTTTGGACACATGTGCTTTTATTATTACTGCACTGACTGTACGTCGTGCTTCGGTGCTACGAAGTTTCTCCAAAACCGAAGAAGGCGTATATGAGCAACCTAAAAACTAAGACAACGCTTGTCATTTTTACAAGCTTTTATTTTTTAACTTGCAGTGTATATTAGTTTGTTTAGGTCAAATCTTGCAAGTCAATTTTGAACGACTTCCACGTATCCGATCGATTTGAAATTTTGTACACATATGTATTCCCGATGACAATACATGAATAAATCGTTTTTAGAAATAAATTCAACCACTAATCAACGCCCAGACCAAATCGCTGAAGCTAGAAACTTGAAATTTGGACAATTGGTTCCTTTTCTGACGTAAGCATCCACTAAGAAAGGATTTTTCGAAATTCAACCCCTATGGGTGTCCAAGGGGGGTAAAATTTTGAAAGACTACAATGAACAAAATAAATATTAGGTAGTAAAAAAAACTTTTTTAGGACAAGCTTTTATTTAAATGCACTAAAAAGGAAAAAATAATTTTTAAAAAGTTTTCTTTACTAATATTTTTTCCTGATCATTTCTGACCACAAAATGCATCGAAGTTTCACCTTAACTTCCATATTTTGAAGGACTTGTTATTGTTTTGTTTTTCGATTTGGACATTTGAACCTTCTTCGGCCTTGGAGAAAATTCGTAACACACGAAAAATATATGATTAAATCACACTTGATTAAGTATCGCCCTAAAATTCATACTATGTTTAGAAGGGGTCACGCTACCAACTGACAATGATGCCGTTCTAGAAGTTTCCAGTTGAGAAGTTTAAAAATCAGTCTGATGACTTTTATGCCACATCTCGTATATGTACATATCTACTATCTAGTAGTCATTATAGTACCTTCCAAAAGTGCTTTACTGCTTTCTTATTATGATTTCTATACTTTGTTTTACTAATTTTATTTATTGTATGTTTGACACAGTTTCAAATAACTGCATCCGAATAAAATTAAGAAAATATGTTTTTACATGCTATGCTTCTTACATAATATTTTAGATCCGAGCCGAGGATAATTTTTTTGGTTTCAAATGAAAGCTATTAATACCATCTTGGGACACTACGGGCCCAATTTTAAAAATATATTTAAAATTTAAACTAAGTACATTTCAAAAATGCGATTCCCTCGATAGTCTATTTCTCCAATCGCCAGCATCTCGACTACATGAGTGTAGCGTGGTCGACGAGTCAAACAAAATTTCTTCATGAAGACATATTTATATTTCTAATCAAAATTAATTTGTCAAAACTTACCTCTGCCGTATTCCATGCCATGTAGTGGACACCTACAGCGGTGGGGTCCGCGTGGTGTCCCATGTGTTCGGCCATAACGCTCATCCAGTGCGCCAGACTGCTGCTGCCCCCGGGCTGCTGGCCACCGGCCGCGCCCCCGGGTGATCCAATTGCCCCAGCTGCGCCGCTACAGTCGCCTCCCGCCTGTTGTTGTTGTCCTTGGCCGCCGCACGCCACTGGACTGCCGCCGCCTCCGCCTTGGTGATGACCACCGTCCCAGGCGCCGAAAGACTTCTGACGACAAAATTATTACAATAAGACGTTATCCATTCCAAACGGACAATATTGATATAAATACATTTTTTTGTAATATCTACGTGCGTTAAAAGTGCATCATTACATTACTTGATACATTTTTGGGTCTCCAATTAGTCACTATATGAATATTATGAAGTATTAGAAATACCTTGTATTATGTCCGTCTTGTGACTTCTTGTGATTTATCACTACGCGTTTCAGCAACGAGTTGCCATCTTCAGGTGTGGTTAATTATTTTTAAAAAACACACATTGAGTATTCGTAACACTATATATGTAATATTATGATGCTAAGCACTGTGTATTATGTCGTGGTAATAATAATACACAGTCTTTAGCATCATAATATTATATAGTGTCACGAATACTCAATGTGTGTTTTTTAAAAATAATTAACCACACCTGAAGATGGCAACTCGTTGCTGAAACGCGTAGTGTAAATTCACAAGAAGTCACGGACAGAATACAAGGTATTTCTAATACTTCATAATATTACATACTTGTTTTCGGGGGTAAAAGTAGGCTTTTGCATGACAATGACGTAAAATAAAAGTCATGCATGCACAGATCAAAAATAAAGTGTTCTCTTGGGATATTCTTTTTGGGTCGAAAGAAAGAGAAAGTGACGCTATCCTCTACGCGATGATTGAAAACAATAGCTTACAGTTCGCCTCACCTACATAATATCCATTTACAGCGTTTTTGCGTAAGTATTTAATGTTGTTCTTTTAATGCCTTATTACAAAAAGTACCGCGTGTTACTCGGGCAGAAAGTTGACGTTTGCCATCCATAAAATACGTCACGTAAAATTCACGCATTTTTGACCCCTGCCTCCCCCTTTGTCACGCAGCATCACATTTTTGTGAACCCCTAACCTAATAATACATCACAAAACCTGCCTCCCCCCTTCAAGAATGATTTTTTTTATGATTATGTATTAGTAAATTTTTTTATAAAAATAAGTTTTTGACCTTTCTCCATAAAATACGTCACGCAAAATTCACGCATTTTTGACACCTCCCTCCCCTTTGTCACGCTGCATCACATTTTTGTCAACCCCTAATCTAATAACACATCACAAAACCTGCCTCCCCCTCCAAGAATGATTTTTATGATTATTAATAACATTTTTTATAAAAATAAGTTTTTGACTTTTCTCTGCTCAAAAATGGTGATTTACCACAAGCACCAGCCAGCAAGTCCTATAGCTACGCCACTGCACTGACTGATTTAATATATCTTACCTTAGCTGCAGCTGATAATATATCGAATTTTAAAAATGCACGGGATTCGTAACGTAGTATACAGGGTGTATCACAGGATTGAATACATAGAAAAGTAATGAGTGCAACAAGGCTAGCTTAATTAAATTAATTATCATGGTTTTTTACATGAATAGAAGGCAAAGCAATCTCTGATCTTAACTAATTTGTACTGTGTACTTTTCCCTATGCTCGGTTTCCTGTGATACACCCTGTATAGATAAAGATTAAACGAAACGTTCACTACTAATTTTCTATCAGATTGGCGATGCCGGGTTTTCAAACTTGAATAACAACAAATAAATTTTATTTATTGTAGATTATAGACGCGTCGACATCTAAGGTCATTAGCGTCTTTCAACTACACTAAATAACAACTAACTTAAAACTAAATAACATCACAAAACATCCATGAGCGCAGGTGGGATTCGAACCCACGGCAGTCCAGTTTAGAGGTAGCAACAAATAAAGAACACTATTTAAAGCCTATATGGAATGGTTACTTACAGTACGGCTGTTCGTCATAAACTAATTTTATTTTTAAAATATGGGTAATAAATTCTATCGTTATAATTTTAAAAAATTCCAGTTGCATAATCTATAACTAAATATGTAATGTTTAACACAGAGCTGGCCATATTATTTTCTTTTACTTATTTAGATACCCAAAAAGAAGTGACGTATGCAAGTATTATACTTCACTATTGATATAAGCGGAACTGTTTTTATACATGGGACGCGTATGCGGACTTGTATGGTTATACAGGGTGTCCCAAAATTGCTGGGACACAGAGCTACCACGTGTAGTAGAGGTCAAAATAAGTCGATTGGACCCAATTTATTTATATACCAAAATGTACCGTTTGCCCGTGAGAAGAGTTCAAAGTTTACATAAAATTTTGTATAACAATTTTATTAAACTTGTACCTACTAGGAATATCTGTTAGCATTATTTAAGAAAACATTTTTTTCCTTCGGAACTATGCGGAATACGAAATGTTTACAAGAGGAACAAAATGAAGATAATTAATCAGTCTACTCGCTAAAACCGTATTACCACCCCTAAGAAAGTTCTGAAAAAAATGTCAGGGGGTTAGGGTGGTTTTAACCCTTCTACAATTTCTTTTGAGTTTCTTTGATTACCGAAAGGAGAGTAATCCTCTAAAATGCACTTTTGTCAAATTTCATTCAATTTGTTTCACTCATTTCTGAACAGCGTACAAAAATGTGTTTTTTATGTAAACTTTGAACTCTTCTCATGGGCAAACGGTACATTTTTGTATATAAATAAATTGGGTCCAATCGACATATTTTGACCTCTACTACACGTGGTAGCTCTGTGTCCCAGCAATTTTGGGACACCCTGTATATCAGGATATACAACACTGTTTTCTGTGTAAACAAAATATTATACTGTATGGAGACATAAACTCAGATCATAGTGGGATAAAAAAATCGATTATGAATATTTTTATGACAGGTAAAATCAGATAAAATTTTTTCAGTAAAGACACTTTAGTACATTTCTAAATATACCTATATCATAAAAATATATTAATTATATAATCAATTCTTTGACCGATTATAATGGAACCTACTATATTATACAGTTGGGAAAAATGTAAGACTATTAATATTATAGGTACCTACTTGAAAAATGCACTAGTTTTCTTACAGCTTGTTATAATTATACAGATTGTATCAAATTAAACCTGTGCATAGGGCATTCTGTGTGTAAGACAGAGATTGATACATAAAGCAATAAGTAAGAATGAGATAAATGATCACTAATAGGATGTTACGTGGTTACTGTAAATAAATAATATTTATACAACCTAATAGCGTCATCTTTGTTTTTTCGCTCCTTCTATGCTATTTTCAAAGGCAGCTACAAATAATTTTATTATGTCGGCGGTTGAATTACCACCATAAAATCATTTAATTATTTGAATTTTTTCCCGAACAGTATAAATTGCCATTTTATCAATAATTTCAGTAGTGACTATTTTTACTGTAGAAAACAACGATGACAGTTGTTCGGTATTACATATTTATTTACAATAACCACGTAACATCCTATTAGCGATCATTTATCTCATTCTTACTTATTGCTTTATGTATCAATCTCTGTCTTACACACAGAATGCCCTATGCACAGGTTTAATTTGATACAATCTGTATATAGGAAAATTAAGCGTCACTGTAGAGGTCGAACTTGAACGGACACGTTGTTTTATTACAGTAAAACACATTCAGTGCGAAACTAAATGATTCAGGTTCGAGTCCTAACAATGACAACAAGTTCTAAAAAGTTATGTATTTTTTCTATTATATTCAGTCACAAGGAGCTAGGATTATAAAAATTGAATCAATAGTCGAACAAAGAAACTGTTTACCTCGTTCGCATTTGGAAGACATTTTGCTTTATGAAAATACTTGGTGCCATATTTCTCTTGGAAGTCCTGTTCAAAACTGCCATCGCTTTTGCCGAGCACCGCTTTAGCTAACAGAGTTTTATATAAATGAGCGGGCAAAAGAAACGGATTCGAGCCAACACTTGTGTTATTATTATTACAATGGAACTGACTAAAACCGCACTCAAATTTATTAGAGAATTCGGAAAACTTATTTGAAAAATCATTAAATCTGTTCGCATCAAAATTTCTTGAAATGTCTAATTTGGAACTGGTTTCACTGTATTTATTGTCAGTGTCAAAATATTTCGTATAATTTTTGTCTTCAAAATTTTTTGATTCAAAATTATTATTCGAAAATTTCTCGTCCTGAACGGAAACTTCATCGTTCGATAAACTCGACGATGAGTCAGAATCAATATCAATTAAAGAATTTGATGCTGTCATTTTATTAGGTAACATTAAGTGCTCTACTACTATTTATTACTTATTAGGAACTTATTTATATTGTACAAATGAGGAACAATGTGGTCTTACAATTTCAGCATTTCACACAAAAATAGGAACTGATCATTGCATTTTTGTTTAGAATATATTAGCATTTCGTTTTGAAAAAGCCAGTACTATTTTTTATTGTTGTTAAGACACGGTGAGGAACTTGAAACATATTCTCGCGGTTGATTCGGGGGCGGCTTCTGAACCGTCGAGTTGTTGATTGTGTCAACAATTAAAACAAAACCATGATAAGCAAAGATGATAAGTAGGTGATGGTTATGTTTGTAAACAAATCACTGTCGAGCAAGTAGTGAAGTAGGTAGTGGCATGACGTTGGAGCGAAGGTGGAAGAAGGAGGTAAAATAGGTTATATATCACGACGAACGGCGAACGCGAAAGCACAGAACGCACGAGCAATAAAACGCACTTTTAACACCAGTCTTATTAAGCTGAAGAGAATCTCTCCTCTACAATATTATACGTCGATCTCTGTCTGAACACTATGCCCGTCTCACTTCGTCATTAATGTCGGTCGTATCTCCCGTCTCATGTTAATTAGAGAACTGCTGCGTTAGTTAAGCGTGTCTCGTTTAAAATGCATGCATGTATTTAGCGGAGGTGCCAGCGTTTGCGTCGGAGGCAGAGGCGGCGTTGGTGGAGGCGTCGGTGCAACGGAAAGACAGGTATATAAGACAGACAGGTATCCAGGAAGTAGTCGTAGAGAGTTGCAAGCAGTTGTTCTGTGACGACATACAGAACAGAACAGCGTCGTGTACACGTAGTAGTTCAGCTATCGAACGCTTGCACTAGACTGGCGCTCGCGTATCGAACTTACATACATGCTTGCAAGAGCTACAGAGTAAAGTAGGCCACGAAAAAAAAGCAATAAGAACTATAGATGCAAGTATACGACGAAGAAAAACTGCACAAAAACTAAAAAGTGCATTCTATATATTTATACGTATATGCATGTATGAGTGCATGTATATTCTATATGAACACGTACAAACATGTACACACATAGCTCGAAAGAGCTATATGCAGGAGCTCTGGCTGTACTGTTCTGTCTCTCTCAGGGTACATGATGCAGTTGTTTTTATATGCTTGAGACGAAATATACGGTTATACGTATGCATTTCCTCTTCGCCTCCTACAGCTATATTGAGGAAGACGTCTCCACCCGCCGCCGCCCATCCACACACCCTCACCGTCCCACTAGCCGCCGTAGCGCCCCAGTACCACCCATTTGCGCTCCGCAAACGGCACTATCGCAAAACCAGTTCGATTCTAGTGTATCAATACACACAATCATATTTTTTCATCAATCCTATATTAATTGCTCTGTATTTATAATATTTGCCCAAAAACAATTGAACAAGCTTCACACTGCGCATTGTAAAATAAATATACTAGTTTTTCAATTGCTAACACACTTTCAGTTGTGTACTTGTACATGTAGTTCGATTATCAAACAACGTCGCTTTTGGGAATTCTCAAGTCGAGCGATGTGTATTTATAATACAAGTATTTTAATAGTGTATACGTCAATAATAACAGTGTACTATTAGGCCAACTATCCAGTACCTTAGTGTATACCGTACTTCTATAGCACAATATATAGGTGTACACGTACATAATATTGAATATTATATAATATATACTATATGTCTATGGTTAAAAGCAAAACGACTTATGTCTATTAACTGCAATTTAAATATCCAGTTCCCCATTTTTTGCTGCAATGAAAACAGAGAAAACTTACGTCGCTTTTTTGGGATTTTTTTCAACATCCTTAGAAATTTTTATAACTATATTTTGTGCAGCATTGTATAAAAACGTTTCATTTCTACTTTCTAAGATTAAAATGAATTCCAAAACGGTTTATTAATCTTCCAACGGCTGACAAGGTTCCTTGAAATCTATTTTTTGCAGCAATGGAAAAAGTTAACACCATCATTATTCATCAATATATTATTATATTGAAGTACTTTCCTGTTACATGAGAGTTTCGTAAGCCAAGTCAAATGAAATTCATTCATTTAGATTTAAAATATAGGTATTTTGATCAATGTATTTTTTTTTTAACTCAGCATGCTCTTGTGGTGTCTTGGCATGTGATCGGCAATGCTTGCAGTGAAATATGTAGAACGGAGTCACTTGTGAGCTGGAAGATTAAGTTGTCATTAAGAGAGGTCCAAACTCCTTCCTCCCGCCTAAAACTTTTACAAGCTCGAGAGTTTCGATCAAAATTTTTATCCGAGGTTAGAGTTTTGGGCACTACATGCCAAATCTAAAAAAAAATTACGTTCAGAAAACTTTTCAATATTTTTAAAAAATGCCGATAGACGCATCTTTTAACTTTAATTTATGACCAAATGGACCCCTCTTAAAGTAAAAAAGTATAAGGTCGGGAGAGAACGTCTGTTTTTCACTGTTTTGAGTAGATACATACTAGCGGCCCGGTCCGGCTTCGCCCGGGTGCTATGAATTTATGATTTATTACCACCCCCACGAGAAATTATCACCTTGTGACCCGGGCAAAGTCGGGCTGGTGGTGTTTTTCAATATTACTAATATTGAAAAACACCACCAGCCCGACAATACGCTAAAAGCAAGAAAATTGCAGCTTTGATACTATCCCACAGGAACAATACATTTTTCCGAGATGAAAAGTACGCTACCTATCTCCTATTCCAGGATCTGAAGTAACTATGTACCAAATTTCATGAAAATCCGTTCAGCCGTTACGGAGCTGAGTGGTAACTAGCATACACTCACACACAAACTTTCGCATTTATAATATTAGTAGAGATTATAGTACTGTAGCAAACCCCAAGATGTTACGCCACTGCCTTCAATAGAAGCGACGAGAGGGAAAGGTCACAGTGGTGCGAGGCGTGGAATGGTATCGAAGATACGAGTACCTGCCGGAATGTTCTGGAGAGCGCGAGAACGTACTGGGCTGGGCAGCGCAGGTATATAAACGAGTGAGTGAAGCGAACATTCAGTCAGTCTACGGTGACTCACGCAAGTAATCAGTTCAACGGAGATTAGGCAATCATTTGTGACTCGTGCAATCAAGTGCGTCTGATATAAATATTAGGCAGTCATTAGTGACTCGTGCAATCAAGTGCATCTGATATACCTAAATATTAGGCAGACAATGGTGACTCGTGCCGTCAAGTGGATATAAATATTAATCAGTTAATCAGTCAGTACAGTGATGTAAATAGTGGAGTGGATATAAATAAATAGTACTGAAGTAACTGAGTAAATGACTGACATAAATAAACGTTAAAAATAAATCTGAAATAAATACAGTGATGTAAATACTCCTTGTATATAGTTAATTGTTACGAATTATTGTATATAGTTGTTGCGTTCATTGTTATGTATTTTTAATTATTGTAAATAAATATTTATTCCGCCAACTCAGAAAACAGTTTTGTAACAGTACTTACTATCGTGGTGCTAGTATATCTACTATTACAAGATATTGCGAATATTATTTTTGCCCTTGTCGACTGCATTTAAACTCCATAAGCTGTATTTTATTCTGGTCATTCTATTATCGATATTTTATGTATAGGTGTTAATCGAAACGATGTATTTGGCAGTCAGTGAGTTATTTTACCACAAATTTGACATACGCGGTTTTGTCTTTTCACCACAGATATCTACCTAGTACCTATACAATACGGCTTTTATCAGACTTTCGGTAAATTATAAGAATAATTACGATATCGAAGGCGAAAAATTGACCACATACACACACACACATACAGACATCAGTCAGAAAATGATCTTAAACGATTGCTAGGGTCTCAAAACGTGAAGATCTGTTAAAATCTCGAAATATTTTTTTCGGACTAAATCCATTACTTCCCTACCATAGTAGAGGTGGGAAGTAAAAATGTATATCTGAAAATATAAAAGAAAAAATGAGTAGGCTATGTCGGGGACACAAATCGCAGTTTTGGGATTGATACGTGCGTTCATTGGTTGCTGCGTTCTCCTTTCGGCAAATTGTTGATCGTTGCCATAGCAACCGCCATTTAACAGCGTGATTAAAAAATAAAATTGTACGATAAACCCAACATTAGATACTTATTTAGTTATATTAACATCAATATTGATGAAGCGATATTTCCGTTTAATTAAGATAAATTATTTTGGTTCAATTCTGACCAACATTTGGACCAAAATTTGACAATGCCCTTAAATAAGCTCGAAGCAATGCGAGGTTCGAGGGAACCTCATCGTTTTTGCGAGTTTGTCATACCCACTATAAAATAGCTGCTTTACATGCATCATTGCATGTATGCATGTAAAGTGACTTTTAACAGGCCGGTATCTTTTCCACACTGCAGGTGTGGGAAAGCAAACGATTTCCATAGTGATTTATATTTATTCGCCCTGATCCGCCCGCTATTACATACTGACTATAACTTACAGCTATATACTCTCGGTCTACTATAGAGAATAGAGTGAAGTTGGCGACACAAAATGAACACTCAAATAATTTTTAAAATACTGAAAATGAAATGAAAAGCAGCTATAAGGGTATGGCAAAAAAAATATACACCGTGCGTAAAGATATTATGACTCGTGACTGTGAAAACTCGCTTAACCGCTCGCTTTAACATAATGTCACTACTCGTCAGTAATATACCTCATTACGCCACTAGATATACCTACAATCTACTATAATTCAACACGCGCGGCGTTTACGATGCTCTTGTGTAAGAACGTACCTCGAGGCTTGTGTCAGACACTGTCTCTTTTCATTGCAGCGAAAAATAAACTACTAGGTGATTCACATCCCCACTGGAAGGGTTATAAGATGTTTTGAAATGCAGTTTAAATTTAAAATTAATTATGCAGAGATAATCAAATTATGACAGAAATATTTCCCGCATATTTGATTATAAACAAGGCAAATCCGCCCTATTGAGAAAAAATTGACATTCGTTTGTAATATTTATATGCTGGGTTTATTGTACATTATTTTAACCGGCTGTTTTTTAATCACGTTGTTAAATTTTGATTGCTACATGTTCATTGGTTGCTGCGTTTTCATTTTGGCAAATTGTTGATCGTTGCCATAGTAACAGTTATTTAACAGCGTGTTTAAAAAATAAAATTGTAGGATAAACCCAGAATAAATATTATAAAGCTGAAGAGTTTGTGTGTTTGTTTTTTGAACGCGCTAATCTCAGGAACTACCAGTCCGATTTGAAAAATTTTTTTTTTGTTAGATAGCCCGTTTATTGAGGAAGGTTATAGGCTATTCAAGTTTTTTTTAATTCAACCTCAAAGGGGGTAACACGGGGGTGTAGGATTTGTTTAATATCTGTCATTAGCGTTTTGATTATACATTAAATAACAACACACTTAAAACTAAACTAAAATGACATCACAAAACATCCATGAGCGGAGGTGGGATTCGAACTCACGACAGTCTGATCCAGAGGCCTCGACGCTAACCACTGGATCACGACAAAGAAAATGAATAATCAATATGTATTATATATTATATTGTAGCAAAACCTCAGATGTTACGCCGCTGGCGACAATAGAAGCATCAAGAACAAGTAATAATGGTGAGGCGTGGCATGATATCGAAGACACGGGTAACCACCAGAATATTCTGGAAAGCGCGCGAGCGTGCGGGGTCAAGCTGCTAGCTCTATATAAGCAGGGCCAGTCACCGTAGTGAGAGAGTCATGAGACAGTGTCGATTTGAAATAAATACAGTATATAAATTGTTCAGTTATATTAAAGTGCTTGAGTTCGTTTAAGAATTACTGTTCGTTATTATTATCAATTGATTGTTAGCATTGACATACAGTTATTGTATTTGAATTGTTGTTACATTTTTAATTATTGTAAATAAATAATTTATTCCACCCAGGTAAGAAAACAGTTTTGTTACAAGATATATTGATTATTTATTTTCTTTGTTAATATTATGTAGAGATGTTTCACACTGCATTGTGATAAAAAAACAGAGCTAAAATAATCTATCAGAAAAAAAATTATTGAAAATTCGAGACGTAAGCGTCCTTGCCTTGTGTCTGTAGATATATACATGTATGTATGTGATAGTCGAAAAGCATATACACACATTCAATTTTTATGCTTTTATTTGCTTTATAGAAACAGTTATTTTTCAGTAAGGTTTTTCTTCAATATATAATACTTTTTTCCAACTATTTTTCATTTTTATTTTTATACTTTTTTTTAAGGAATATAAGTACCAGACATGCGCAGTTTTGAGGTCAAAATGATATATATATTTATACAAAATACATAGCAGGATGTGTGTATAGGTGGGGTATATAAATATACTTGCATGTTTAAATGTCAAATGAAACAGGTGCCCGTGCCTATATGTCGCCACTATTTTTGTTCAAACTATAATTTTTAATATTTAATAAACACGTGGAAAGTATGAGTTTTATGTAAAACTGTACGAACTAAAAATCTCCTGTTCGAGTCGAGCTAAAACTGCCTTTTACCTCAAACTTTCTACCTTCGAATTAGCGCTTTTAATAACTGCAGTCATCTCCTGAGCATATTTTATTTATAATGCTTTAAGAACTGCCCTTGCTTATAGAATCGATAATATAAGTTAGCTAGCTCAGCTCTGGAACTGATTTCGATATTTAGTTCTCAGTTCCGGAATTCCGGAACTAGTTCCAATATCGAGAAAAGTCTACAAAAATACAGTGTGTGTGCCAGCTCCAACGCACGACTGGAGTTTACTCCTTATCACTATGCAGTAAGCAAACATACATACAAAACAAAACGTAACGCTATTTAGTTAACGCAAAAAAGTAACGCTTTTTAGTTAACACTTGTATAAATTTTCCTCCTCATAAAATTTCTATACCGGGGCCCGGGGGCCTTATATGAAAATCGATTCTTAAGGAGTAAACTCCAAAAATACTACATCTAGAAGAAACAGGTCTTTTTTTATCGAAATATGTTTACATAATATTGAAATACTTAATACAAAACGTTAAATGAAATTCTTCGAGTTAGAAATTTGCAAACAAACAAACAAAAAATCAACTAAGTAAGAAAGGGATAAATTAAAATACACTTCATTAAATTTAATTTATTTTTAAATTAAATTATTCTAAAAATTCTAAAATATTTACATCATAAAAAAAAAACGCATAACATGTTGTCAGTTGGATTTGAACCCGGCTTTTCGGGATGAGATATGCGAACGTCTTAGCCATTGCGCTACAATACTTACTGCAGTAGCACAGCTGAAACCTGGTATAACCGTGTACTAGAGAAGTATAAGCGTTCAATTCTAGACTAAACAGAGGTACATAGTTACATACATACAAGATATACGGGTAGGTATATCTATATCCATCTTTGGGGAGCCTCCTATAGTCCGAGAGCCCAGTCGATTTTTCTACCTTGGATCCCCGCTGCCATTTTAGGGACATGTTTTCATAACGCATCGCTTAGAAAACATTAAAATCGTCCGGGGATTCAAGGTAGAAAAATCGACCGGGCTCTCGGACTACTAGGGATTAAACTTTTTGGTTTTTATTATAATATATGCCACAACCACACTACAATCTGTGAAAATTTCAACTAGCTACCTCTTATACTGTTTGTGAGCTATTGGTAGAGGCTTGTGACCGACGGACGGACAGACAAACAGACAGACATCGGAAGCTCAGTAATAGGGTTCCGTTCGGAGGTACGGAACCTTAAAAAATTAGAAAATATTAATTTGCCGTTGAGTTACACATCAAGCAAAAGATGTGTAACTAAGTTGCAAATTTAATATTTTCTGATTTTTTTTCGCACAGTATACCTATATTATCGGTAAAATACAGAGCTATAGAAATTTTATTTGATAATATTTTTTCTTTTTTATTACATATAGTATGTTATGTAATTATATACCTATTTGTAAAAATAATACACCTAATAAATCTCAAAGAATTAATTGTAATTTAAACCGAAAAATAAAACGGGTCGTTTAATATGGGGAACCCTGTATACTAGTCTTCTTACAACTTTGACTGGGCATACTATATACATAAGATATATTCAATATTTTGTTCTTTATATTAAATAAGAGTAAACAGCTTTAATTTGTTGATAATTTATTATTTCCTTTTCCTAAAATAATGATTTCACATTTTGCAACATTCTGCACACATCTCGGCAGGCACCGAACACACAGCAAAACCCGCCAAACCGCAAGTCAGAAGATCGCCGTTCAACAGTAGATAATCACCTGCATACTTTCTGATTTACATACGCGGAAGAACCTTCAACTGATTGGAATAGCACACACGCACACACAACGCGCATACACGGGAGGTGTGCGTTCGGAAAACTAGCCCGGTGCATATTGTGATTCGGGTGAGGTGGGACGTTCTTTTATGACCAAGTAGGATATAATGGGGTCGTCCCACATTTTTTTTTTTTAATCTACGTTACAAATTAATTATAAAACAATTTTTTTGAGAATTTTCTGGAAGCTTTTTCTATAATAAAAAAAGTCAAGAGTTGTCATGGGACACCCGACAGAAGCTATGCTTTTTACGCATTGTATATATAAAACCGAATTTATCGAAGCTATATAGACAATACAATTGAAAAGTTATTATTTGACCGCCATTTTGAAATTTGATGCAATTTTATTTTTTTGTGTCCTATAAAACTCTTAAATAGCAATTTTCAAAAAGATCGGATAATTTTTACAAAAGTACATATGGCCGCCATTTTGAAATCTGACACCATTTTATTTTTTTGTGTCCTATAAAACTCTCAGATATTAATTTTCAAAAGGATTGGACAGTAGATATACAGATACTTTTAACACATGAGCATGTCGGTGACGTGACGCGAAATCATAAGTTTTTCCCCTCCCAGAAATCGTCTAACGCGCCTATAGAAGCATAGCTTCAAAAATTGCCAAAAGTGTGTATTTTCAATGGAATTTTAAATATAGAATTGTGTCGCTACCGAAATGACGAAGATAATTATCAGTCTGTGATTTACTGACTAGGCCCAATGGTCTGTCAAATTGAGAGCGAATCTTAAGGAACAAATAATTTATATACATCTCTTTCTATAGATAAAGAAGTGTGACTCTTTTCAATATTATCATATTATGGTGGTTTATGCTTAGCGTATAAAAAATATATATTTCTTAAATTCTTGTGTGCGATTAAGAGAAGGATATAAGGAACAAAAAAGTTATGTTTTGTTATTTGTCTGTGTTTGTATAAGGAATAATATGCACTATTCAAAATTATTAAATTTTGATACGTAGAGCAATCCTATTATTATATAAATCCCGGTTGCGAAATGTCATGGGTTTTATTTCCTAATTTAGCTGGGATTTCAAAAAATCCCAGTTGTCGGTGACGTCATTTGCTTCATTAAATATTGGAGCTTGGATCGGTAGGAATACCAGAACCGGGAGGCTATAGTCACACCGTAAAAAGTATCTAAGATACAAAACAGTATCTTAGATATTCCCCAGCCGTTTATACCCAAAGATTATTTTTTAAACGAGTTTCATGCACAGCTGAGTCAAATATGTATAACACTTTTGAACGCACCCCAGTCTTGTATTCAATCTGTTATTAGCACATAGTTACATATTTTATACAGTACTATAATTTAAACTATAAAGCATTAAAATGAGCAATTAAATTGCCATTAGTATTTTATTAAAAAAACCTAATCAAATAAAATCCGATTTATAAAAAAATAAAACTCCAGTACGAATGATTCAATATTAATTTGCTATATATTGATAATATCTGTTTACTGAAAATTTTTAATAAACTCTAAATTTAATATTCACTGGCTTGTGAAAACCAAATTCAAATCTAGTTTATACGCACCAGTAAGTTATTACATAGAAAATAGTCCAGGCAGAGTAGATTTTTTTGTTAGAAAAATACATGAAAATCTGATAACTTTTTATAGGTATCTTCTTCTAATTGGCAATAAATTATATTTGAAGTTTCACATGTGAATTCCTTATTTTAAAACTCAAGAACTGCACTCAGATGCAATGATCTTAGGTGTCGAGCTTCTATAGTATACTATCTCTCCCTCCCCCTCTCTCCCCTCCCCTCTCTCTCCCCTCCTCTCTCTCACCCCTCCTCTCCGCCTCCCCCTCCTCTCCTCCTCCCCCTCTCACACTCTTTCCGTCTCTACCCCTTTAGCCTCCCCCATCTCTTCCTCTTTCTTCTCACACCACTGCAACTGAAACGATTTGAAGAAATATTTCACTGTTAAAGGGTATGCAGATTTAGCGAAAAGAGCGATTTTCACCCGGGCGATCTGGACCAGACTGCTAGAGACCTATAGTCCAAAATAGACATGAGACGTTTTAAACCGCTTATTAAGCAATGAAACCAACAATTAAACAAGTGTTATTATTGCAACGTATTTAATTTTATTTAAAAGTATATAATTTGCACATCTGCGTCCAAAAAGAAAAACTGATTATGGTGAATTTTTGTCATTTTAAATTGCATAACCGCGTTGTAAAAATGTATTTTCTCTACTACATAAATTGTAAATAATTTTATCCTGAGATCCTGGTACGACTTTTAACGTTAAAAGTAATTTTGGCACCGAATTGCCATGGAAACCACGGCAAAATTCAATGACAAAATATACTTTTTAACCGACTTCAAAAAAGGAGGGAGTTCTATATTCGACAGCTGTTTTTTTTATACTTATTGTATGTTCACTGATTTCTCCTGAATTTATGAACCGATTTTGATGATTATTGTTTTGTTTAATAGAGCATACCTTCGAGGTGGTTCCATATAAATTTTACTTAAATCGGTCACGTAGTTCGATTGATTAATTATTTTTGGTATTTTTATGAACCATAGTGTCCTAACCTGATATATGTTTTCGATAATTTTGCGACAGAACTTCTCTTACTGATATAAATAGCAAAAATATACACACTTTAAATTAAGTACTATTTGAATCCTAGATTTTGTCATTATTTTTCTCCCACGTCCAATAACTCATTATCAATCTTTCAGTTGATATTTGATTCGCTCATTAAGCTAACATCAAAAACACTCGCTCCAATTTCAGCTCTCCGAGACGCGAAAAGTTTTAACTTGCTATAGCCATTTACTTTTCCATAGGTAGTTATTTACTATGTAACTATATAAATCTAGGGCTATCTACGACCTTTTATTACATTATTAGCCCGTTTCCATTCACTGCCTTTATACGATACTTTCATTCACAAAATATATCTTGATAGCCACTTTATCCCCTTTTCTGGCAGTGTCATCTTATGTAGGTCCCTATATACCTATATTATACAGGGTGTTGAAAAAAAAGGTAAAATATTTTAAGGGCATACTAGCGGACCGGTCCGGCTTAGCCCGGGTGCTAGGGATTTCCCGGGTGCAATACACTATTCACTCGCTTCGCTCGTTCGCTTAAATATTATAATTACATTACTTACTCGCTTCGCTCGAATTTTATTAATACACTACCCACTCACTTCGCTCGTTCGCTCGAATTTAATTAATATACTACTCACTCGCTTTGCTCGTTCGCTCGAATTTTATTAATACACTACTCACTCGCCTCGCTCGTTCGCTCGAATGTTATTAATACATTTCTCACTCGCTACGCTCGTTCGTTCGAATTTTATTAATACACTACTCACTCGCTTCGCTCGTTCACTCGTTAATGCATTTCTCACTCGCTACGCTCGTTCGCTCGAATTTTATTAATACACTACTACTCGCTGCGCTCGTTCGCTCACGGGTGGTATGAATTCATGATTTGCTAAAACTCAAAAACGACTTGTCCGATTTTATTTTTTTTTGTTTTTAAACCACCCTTGTTTTAGAGCAAACAAAACAAAAAAGAATTATTCAAATCGGTCGAGCCGTTTTTGAGTTTTAGCGAGACTAACGAACAGCAATTCATTTTTATATATTAGATAGTATGACCCAAAATAAGTCGAAACGTTTTAATAAACATAGGTCCGCAAACGAACCGTTAGTGAAATATTTCCACTTATGTGTGTAATAATTAAAATTATTTTTGAATTGCTCTGATCTCGCAGCTTAGAGTTAACAAAATAGTAGGCTATTTGTCACCTTTAGGTAATCTCTGAACAATTACAGCAGCGCATAGAACAAACGTGCCACACAATTAGGGCACAGCCCGGTATTTTTGAGAAGGTACGCAATTCCTTCTTACGAAGATGCACAACCCGCGTGGACATGGAAGGTGGACATTTTGAACATCTTCTGCATAGATAAAATAAAAATAAAATAAAATAAACCAAATTAAATTTAAAAAGCATGTTTATTTTATTAAATGAACGATAAGTAACTTACGCTATTGCATACATAAGTGGAAATATTTCACTAACGGTTCGTTTGCCGACCTATGTTTATTAAAATTTTTCAACATATTTTGGGTCATATTTAAAGTGACCATCCGTCCCGATTTAGGCGGGACAGTCCCTATTTTGAGTCACGAGTCCCGATTCAACAAGCGTTCCGCTTTTGTCCCGTTTTCATTAAATCACGTGCATTAAGAATGTTTATTTTTTGTCATTTGATATTTTTCCCACTCAAAGTATTTTATTTATCAATAATTATATAATTAATACCTACCTTAAAAAATAAACAATATTTAAAATAAAAATATTAGCGAGTTTTTGGGATTTTCTAGCGAGTTTTTGGGGATTTCTAGCGAGTTTTTGAGGGTTTCTAGCGAGTTTTTGGGGGTTTCTAGCGAGTTTTTGAGGGTTTATAGCGAGTTTTTGGGGGTTTCTAGCGAATTTTTGGGGATTTCTAGCGAGTTTTTGGGGGTTTCTAGTGAGTTTTTGAGGGTTTCTAGCGAGTTTTTGGGGTTTTCTAGCGAGTTTTTGGGGGTAACTAGCGAGTTTTTGGGGATTTCTAGCGAATTTTTGGGGGGTTTCTAGCGATTTTTTGGGGGGTCTAGCGATTTTTTGGAGGTTTCTAGCGAGTTTTTGGGGATTTCTAGCGAGTTTTGGGAGGTTTCTAGCGAGTTTTTGGGGGTTTCTAGCGAGTTTTTGGGGATTTCTAGCGAGTTTTTGAGGGTTTCTAGCGCGTTTAAGGCTTTCTTGGGCGTGAAACCCAACGGTTGCCTGCGCCGGGTTTTTATAGACCTTGTCCCGCTTTTTGATATTCAGGGTTTGGTCACTTTAGTCATACTATATGCCTCTAAAATATTTTACCCTTTTTTTCAACACCCTGTATATACAGTGTGGGTGAGTTTCTATTACACACTAATTAATTCCGTCAATATCAAGTGATTTGAAAAATTGAAAAATTGAAAAACGAACGCTTTTTTCGCTCTTTATCACCGTCTAAAAAAAGACAACGGTTTCTAGAACAATTTTTTTAATGGAACCAGCTGCCACAATTGTAATTTTTTTCCTCGATATCTTAAGTACGTACCTGCAATAATTAAATCTACTCGTTAGAGACTAACAATCCGCTGATCTTTTGAGCATGTTGAGGGAACGGCGCATCCATGCTTATTTAAATCCGGCGCATTAATTAGTAGAACTGATCCGACCAAGGATTAGTTCCGTCAGTTTTAAACATATTTTCATTTTGTGTTAAAGTGGTCTCAGACCAGTTCAGGACCGATTCCACAGAAATCGGTCTAATTAGATTCGTCAGACCCAATTCGGCAGATCAAATCCGCTCGCGAATGGCACGCTAATATAATCTTAGTTCAATGCACCAAATGTCAAAGAGTTTTTTAGTCTGTCGATAAACTTAAAGTTAACTTTATTTTTCCTTTTGTAACGCTGTTAATTCTCGTCCAGAATTAGTACCTACTTATTAATATCAACAGCTTTCTTCATTCTTGGATAAGTATGTTTTGATTAATTATTAACCAAAGCATACACGTCCAAGAAGTCTATCAATTTAATAAATCATGGCAGTCGGAAGAATGCCAAATATACGTTACTGAATTTATAAACACAACCAGTGGCGGACTAAGCCCGTCGGAGGCCCGTGGTGGCAGAACTAAATGAGGCCCCCGGTCTGCTTAAAAATTGATGTATTTGTAGTGTAAATTTCGTAAAAAATGAATAATATAGATGTAATGGCTGACAAAAAAAATCAAATATTTATAATAAACGACCTGCCTACGTTTATATTCTGTATACGTACGGGGCCTCCAATTCCAAACTGCCTCTTAATTACTAAACATATTGTGGCCTTGTTTGGGATTTGATTAAGTAGGACTTCTCGAGATTTGGAGGCCCCCCACAATTAGAGGCCCGGGGCGAGCCGCCCCCTCCCCCCCCCCCTTTTAGTTTGCCACTGCGCACAACCAATATAAAAAATTAAAATACTATGTTAATTTGAACAAAAGACCATAACGACGTAATAAAGAGAACGCTTCATCCCATAGTTTTAACTGATTTATTATGAATATTAAGAATGCATTATGTCGAGAGGAAAACACATTTAAACATCCCCTATAAAATTCAATAAAAATCAGTGATTTATTAGTGGAATAAAATTGTAATATCGGCAATTAATTTTGTTGAGTTTATTTCACCCTCCTCCGCCGTCAACCCCATTCCAAAAGTGGCAAACCTGTATCTGTCATCAGAAAAGCGCAGCACGAAACTGCTCACCCGTTCCCAAACGCAATTCAACCCGCCAACCAGTAGTAACTGTAGATGATTTCCCTCTGTTTATTAGGTAAAAACTATAAAAATTCTTTATAGACCAATATAAAAATATAAGAATAGTTCCATTTCTTTTTGGAATATATATTAAAGTATTATACTATCTCTATTCATTTTATGCTTGTCTGCTATACAGTCTAGCCAGGGATATCGATTTATTTCTTGTCTCACTCCAACTTTATTGTATATAAAAATTCACGTTTTTTAAAGGTAAAACATGTACACACACATACATATATATACATATATAAAGGGTCGCAGACGGTTAAACTGAGTTGATGTCAGTTCACTTTGAAATAATAATTATTTTGTTGTCGTTTATACTACTGTAACATTTACGTACACAATAATATTATGTCATAGGCAATTATTTATAGGAGGGAGCGGGGTTAGTGAAACCCATATTAAGCTTTAGCACTAATTTAGATAATGGACGGCGCAATCCATGTCTCAACAATGTGCTGAAAAAATGACCATAATATGAAATTTCTGTGTCTTTTTAGTGTATTTGCCATATGGCACATACACTATTGGCGTCGGTCGGATGGCGGGACCTAGGGGTCGGACCAAAATTTCTCGACGTTTCATAGCCTCCTGAACAATTTAGCACCATTTTTGGAAATGTCTGTTTATATATATATATATATATATATATATATATATATTGTGTGTGTGTGTGTGTGTGCGGGCAATAACTTTCGAAAGAGTTAATTGATTTTGACGAAATTTGGTAGGCACGTTGAAATCCATCACCGCACGAAACCTATTTAAAATGGGCCTAATCGGACTATTTTAAGGGTGTTTTTTAGGGGTTGAAAAATGTTTTTGGGCCCAAAAATACCGAAAAAAATCTCAGAATTGTTTCAAAATTAGAATTTAACCCTTTAGTAACGATTAAAATGTACTGCTAAAATTTTAATAAAATCGACACGACAGGACCGGACTTACAAATTTTATGAAAACACTAGTTTGCGGATAATGCTTTACCTAATGAAGGGTGTATTTAATTTGGTACCGAGGTTGCATTGATAAAAATAGTGAAATTAAGAAAAAAAATATTATTTTAAGGGATGTATTAAGGGGTTAAATTTTTTATTTGTCCAAAAACAAACTTAAGTTCACATAATAAAGCCACAATGCCAGAGTATTAGCAAATACACTATATTGTCGTCAGGGTTTTGGCACTGCGACCCGAGTTTTTTTAGAACGCTAATAGTTGTTTTTGATTTACTCAGATTAGTAGGTATTTGCAGCTCTCTTACTTCGCCGCGTCCCCTATATAACTGCGTATAAATATTTTATTAAAAACAACCGCGCTAACTTCAACGTTCAATAATTCGGTAAACAGAGTTGCCACGATTTACGACCATTTATCTGTAGATTTTAACAAGACTACCTAGATAGTAGATACTCGAGCATTCACGAGACTTGAATTTTCTTTGACCTCAAAACACAGTTCGTTTGTCCGTTCTTTTGTAATATAACAAATCTCAAAAAGTTAACATTAATAGTTATTTTCGATACGTGAGCGTAAAGTGAGGTATTCTAGTAGGCTTAAATTGAAGCACGAGCTAAGGAACTGACGCATACATAACCAGATCGAGTGCGCTGTATACCCCCACGAGCCGTTAGGGGAGTGGGGGTAAGCGCACGAGATCTCGTTCTATATGCGTCAGTCCCTTTAGCGAGTGCCTCAATTTAAGCCTACTAGATATCTCACTTTAAGCGGACGTATCGAACATAATTTTTTATAACGACTGCTTCCAAAGTTTAATAGAGAGAAAAAAAAATTATGAAAACGGAAAATTCGCTCTTCTAGTCCTTAGAACTTTACAATTACAGACTAAGTTACGATTTAGTTTATTTTTATTAAAGTTATTAACTTCTGTATAAATCATTAAAAACATGACTCTCTCATGATGCAATGTGGACTTGTACGCGCGATACTATATATAGGAACACATCGATCGATAGCAAGTGAATAGTGCGTATTGTACAAAGTGCAGAAATTTCGAATTTATAAGATGTAGAGATTGTACTTTTACGCACGCTTTGGACTTTTACGCACGGTGACTAAAATACGCCTCTTTACGCCCGCCTCACAGTGCTCGAATATTGAACTTTAGAAGCAGGAGTTATAAAAATGTTATTAAAATGGACCTAATTGCACAGCCCGCTAGCGGAATGTGCTCTGTTATCGCTAAGCGCGCCAGAGCCGAGTTCTACTCATACAAGTAGTTATATCTAGGTTAGTTTGGCACGAAATCAATTCAAATTGTAACTTTTTGAAAAGGGAAGATTCTAATTTATAAAATGGAACTATTTTTAGATTGGTTCGCGTTCATAATGAGTCTTAAATCGCGAACAGCAGTTGTCGGTTGGTCTGTACGTACATACCTACGTTCGAGCTCTACAGGTCGCAATTCTTGACGGATCGGTTTGTTTTTTTATTATTCGTTTTGTTTACTATCAGAATAGAACTTTATTGAAATTCATTGAAAAGCGTTCAGTTGTTTAATTGTTATAAACAAAATTCTGCTGTAAAAAGTTTTTTTATCACATAGTGGTAAACTTACCGGGGCGTGCAGTCAATTTTTAATTTCGTAAGTATTACAAGCGTCTAGTTATCTAGCAAGCCACATTATGTGAGTGACTACGGGACAGTTAGGGAATTATTCGCTTCCCCCTCTCTAGACTCCATTCTCAATAAAATAATTTTTGAAATATTTATGTGAGCCCCGCTCGCTAATAACCGTTTTTGCTCCACGAATCTATGACGCCATATTTTTTATGAAGGTACGTTTCTATCTACTAACTCGATGCTAATTATATCAGAAACTTACATACCTACCTACATTTTATAATATTAGTATAGATAATAATAACAAAACGGTCAATCGGGGCGAAAAATGGTTATGACAAAAGTTGTAGCTTTTGAATGTTTCTATAATATACATGTGTTCAACATTTTTTTTGCTTGCTTGGTGCGAATATAGAGGGCGCCAAAAGTCGACCGGCGCCAATATTTTTGAAAATTTTTGAATTTTGCACATAACAAATTAATTCAAGTCACCAAATACTCATTAGGGGGTTTTCGGAGTCGCTGATTAGGAACCCTTTATCAAATTTTCCAAAAACAAAATGGCGAATCCAATATGGCGGACGTCTCCCATTTAAATTCATCGCATTTTCACCAAATTCATCATCCGCCATTTTGTTTTTTGAAAATTTGATAACGGATTCTTAATCAACGACCCCTAAAACCCCCTAATCATGTATTTGGTGAAAATGCGATGACTTGAATTAATTTTTTATGTGCAAAATTCAAAAATTTTCAAAAATATTGGCGCCGGTCGACTTTTGGCGCCCTCTATATTCGCATCAAGCAAGCAAAAAAAATGTTGAACACATGTATATTGTAGAGAAACTCAAAAGCTACAACTTTTGTTATAACCATTTTTCGCCCCGATTGACTGTTTTGTTGTAAAATCGAAAAAACCGTTTCCACCCCCAACAGTGTCATTTTTGAGAATTTATAACTTTTGAATAATAAGAAATTTAAAAAAAAATTTAAACAGAAGTTGTTGGATAGATCCTCCTTAACAATTTTTGTAATAGTAATTTTTAACGTACAAGCAGTATTTACCAAGATACTTACATGATTTCATCCCTTAAATTCAAGATGGCGGCCACCCCTTGCGGAAAATTTCATCAAACTTCTAATTAACGCAGTTTAAAAGTACCATTTAACTGGATTAATAAGGTAAACACAGTTTTGTTATTGTTTATACATTCGATGACTTATGGGGATTTATGGGGATTTATGGGGATTTATGAGGATTTATTGAGGATTTATTGAGGATTTATTGAGGATTTATGAGGATTTACGAGGATTTATTTGCCAAAAAGGATTTATGGTGTACACAATTTTGGGCAGATATTTACCCCTCGACTTTTACGCACGCTTTGGACTTTTACGCACGGTGACTAAAATACGCCTCTTTACGCCCGCCTCACAGTGCTCGAATATTGAACTTTAGAAGCAGGAGTTATAAAAATGTTATTAAAATGGACCTAATTGCACAGCCCGCTAGCGGAATGTGCTCTGTTATCGCTAAGCGCGCCAGAGCCGAGTTCTACTCATACAAGTAGTTATATCTAGGTTAGTTTGGCACGAAATCAATTCAAATTGTAACTTTTTGAAAAGGGAAGATTCTAATTTATAAAATGGAACTATTTTTAGATTGGTTCGCGTTCATAATGAGTCTTAAATCGCGAACAGCAGTTGTCGGTTGGTCTGTACGTACATACCTACGTTCGAGCTCTACAGGTCGCAATTCTTGACGGATCGGTTTGTTTTTTTATTATTCGTTTTGTTTACTATCAGAATAGAACTTTATTGAAATTCATTGAAAAGCGTTCAGTTGTTTAATTGTTATAAACAAAATTCTGCTGTAAAAAGTTTTTTTATCACATAGTGGTAAACTTACCGGGGCGTGCAGTCAATTTTTAATTTCGTAAGTATTACAAGCGTCTAGTTATCTAGCAAGCCACATTATGTGAGTGACTACGGGACAGTTAGGGAATTATTCGCTTCCCCCTCTCTAGACTCCATTCTCAATACAAATATTGAATCAACGTAGGAAAGTATAGATTTGGTAACTTACGCTAGTCGCGTGAAGTTTCGTTACTTACGATGGTTAAATCTGTTAAAACAATTGTACTCTGTTATTTCAAATTAAATATTCTGTATATTATAAACGGAGCGTTAAAATGCCTGTAACTTTTTTATTTTTTGTTGTAGAGTTACATTTCTTTCTTTTTTATGCTTTTCTTTCGATTCGGCAAAAAATATACAGGATGTTCAGTTTGAAATAAGAAAGTTTATATTCGCAATTAAATCGAACTATAGGTGGCAGGGACAGCATGGTTAAAATTCTATGTGGGATGACCTTGTCCATTAAACTCGTCAATGGAGTCTCCCTCCTGTTCTGACCTTTGACGATACCAATGGACTATGGCAACGCTAACTTTACATTCCTACTGTTGGAAAAGGTGGTGTAACTATAGCTGTCCATTTTCTATATCTATGGTTTAAGACTCTGACATTCAGCAGCGGCCATATTTGTTTTCGAGTTTATCCCACTTAGGATTAATTTCAGTTTGATCCAGAGGCCGCGACGCTAACCACTGGATCACCCGTCCTCAGTAGCATCTCCGATTGTATACCGTGAGCAATAAGCTTCGGGGCTGATCCGTTCGATGATGCTACCTAGGTAATTCATTAGATTATTAGTAATATCGAGCTATCATCAAATTTTGAAAAAAAAAACAATACGTTCATCATATACTAAAAACCATAAGTGCGCGAATACTTACTTTTAGCTGCAAAATCAATTTATTTGCGAATAAAACAAACAATAATTGCATAAATTCAACAAAAAAGTGACCGATAAAGCAGAACACTGTTTCGTATGACTTGCTGAACACAATTTCTCTTTTCGATGTGAGATGGCTCTATAATCACCCGTTACATTCGACACTTGTTACAATTAATACCGGTCTCCCCTACCTACATCTTTTGCATGTCCTACAACGGGAAAATTTCAGATCTGCAAATTCTTAGAGTGTGAAATAGGAGTTAAAAGGCTTTTTTATTTTACTATAAATGCAGTCCAAATTAATAAGCATATTGAACAAAATATTCTTGCATATGCAATCAATGGGCTATGGATTAAAATATGCAAACGGTGTTTTATATTACAAAGTTCATTGAATTCAATCTGATAAAAGCATGAAAACCCGTTTGGTTTTAGTGAATAAAATCCTGAAGTATTGAAACGTCACATTAGACATAAAATTTTTACATAGATCAACAATAGGATGCTGTTTTATCTTCAAAAGTCAAGTAGCTCGTTCAGTGACGAGATGCATTTTCTTAACAACAGAAAAGAAATTGAGTTTTCGAAATTTCACATTGCAAAATTGAAAAAAGAATCCATAGGTAGATATTCTTCTTTTGTATTAATATTAAGTATATACTCAGAACAGAGATAGCTATTATATATAGAAGTGGCATATCACAGCTTATAGATTTATGCACAACTGAAGCCAATCGAGACGTGCGGGGAGCAATTCAAACAATTGACAATAAAATAAAATATTTGTTATAACAATGAGTTAAGTTTTTGTGGTTATAATATAATAATTATTAAATAGACAGTAGCCATTCCACAAGCAAATACTTTTCAGTAATCAGTCGGCAACCTGCCATCGTGATGTTAAACGTCACACAATTAAGATATACAAGGAAAAAATCAGAAGCTACTGTCAGGACTTGAATCCGAAATTCCTAGTTTCCGGCTGGTTGAGTTACCACTTACTCACACAGTGCCCCGAGAGTAGGATCTGTGTGTTGAAATAGGTATATATAGGAAAGGAACAGATCCCACTCTCGGGGCACTGTGTGAGTAAGTGGTAACTCAACCAGCCGGAAACTGGGAATTTCGGGTTCAAGTCCTGACAGCGGCTTCTGATTTTTTCCTTGTATACCTTAATTGTTTGACGTTTAACATTACGATGGCAGGTTGCCGACTGATTACGTTAAGAAAACTATTTGCTTGTGGAATGGCTACTGTTTATTTAATAAAATTTTTTTGCCTTACCCACTACAAAATAGCAACTTTCGATGTATGTACAGCGGCCTTTAATGAGTCATTTAACAGGAAATTATGTGCGAAAAGTGTTTTACTTACCGCACTAGTGCGCCTGCCATTGCTTACGAACTTCACGGCACACTGTAGAAGTAAAGATGGAGACGCAAATGAAGTGTCAAAATTTTTTGAAAATAAAGTGAAAAGTAGGTATTTTGTAGTGGGTATGGCAAAAAATACCATATAATATATCACGTGCGTAATGGTATTATGACTCGTGTGACTGTAAAACCTCGCTATCGCTCGTTTTTACATACTGTCATCACTTATCGTAATATAGTCCATTACACATCTAGATATACTATCTACTATTTTCTTACTGATGATAAGATACACCTTGATTTTTCATAAGCGCTTTGGAATCTTTATTGTAACATTATGAGCACACAACACGACATAAAGAGTAATTAACACTATGGAATACAAGCAACGAATGATCATGATGTACCTGACAGGTTGTACTTTAGTGTGCAGCTGTAGCTTCACAAACGACATGATATGCTGTTTCTATAGTTATCTTTGTTCTGAGGTATTATGCCTAGAACTTCTCGACTATATACAAGATTTTAAAAATAAAAATAGGAAGAAATCCTTTCCAAAAATTTTTTAAAATCATTTATTAAGCGCTTTCGGAACTTAGTCCATCTTCAGAATAACAAGATTTTTTATATTAAAAATCTCGAAAATAATCACAAATTAAAACAAAAAAATTTTTAAAAAATAATATTACCAAGTATAAATATCAGGCTGGCTGCCCTCAATGAACTGACTGACAAAAAATAATAAAAAATACTAAAACCAGATGTAACCTCTATTGTCCTTGAGGAAATAAAATTTTTATAAATTGTAGTGATTAATACTATTTCGATAAAATTTGTTATTATCTAAATCATCCATAATTATGTTAAGATTTTTATATGGCTCTGATTTGATGACATCTAAAACTATATGAAATTTTTCTAATTCATTTAAAAGGCTCGATTTATGTTTGGTTTCTAAAATTTGAAAATAATTGTGGGGATCATAATTGTGATTTTCATTGGTTAAATGTGAAGCGAAGCTGGATTTGTGGTTATAGATATTCTTTAAATCTACAATGTGTTCTTTAAACCTAGTACGGAAATTTCTACCGGTTTGGCCTATGTAACTTGCCCGCATTCACAAAATAACCGATAAACACCGCAATGTTCCAAAATGTCGTCATTATCTTTAATTTTCACTAGAGATTTTTGTAGTGTCTGAGAATTTTTGAAAGAAATCTTAATATTGTAACGTTTAAATATATTCTTGTTATTCTGAAGATGGACTAAGTTCCGAAAGCGCATAATAAATGATTTTAAAAAATTTTTGGAAAGGATTTCTTCCTATTTTTATTTTTATCTTGATTATTCCAAATTTATGTGCGTAATAGAATAGTTATACAAGATTTTGTTTGTTATTTATATTTATAACTTAAATAACAGACTTGTGTATACTGGGGCGGTTGGGGGCGGCGCAACGATTTGACAGTCGACATCTATGTCAAGTTGTGTCCCCCTATCTATTATCTAACCTCCAAAGTTCCCAATTTCTAACTCAAAAGGTAAAACAATGAAATGCGTGGAAAGTTCTCGCGTGGACACCCTGTATAGTGTTAAACTTAATATGTGTACCTATTTGTTAAATTATGCATCTATAATTTTATTATTATAACTAACACACTGTTACCACATTACAGTATATCTATCTGTGCCTAAGTCAAAATGAACCAGAATAATATTTTTAAGCAAAAACTAAAAATAATTAATTACGTACATATTTTATAATCTTAATTTATAGGTACATTAGTGCATAATAGTATATTGCATTACAAGGGTCGAAATATAGCGTTTGCAACCAGTGTGGAGGTACGAGGGCAGCAATCAAACGCGTTGCAAACGCTATGTTTCGTTCCGAGTAAATTGCCTATTATTTTTCACAACTCTATTGACAATTCGATTTGAGGTATCTGCAATTTGGGCGCGCAAAAAAGCCGCAAAAATTGTATTAGAACTGTCAGATCCATGTGAAATTTATGTGAGGTTATGTCTGTCATTTTGACATTTTCGAATATTATATGCGAATTGAATTTGGCGCGACTCAATCGCTCTATCTCCCTTTTAACAACGTTAATTGTATTGTATTTTAAAGACCACCAACAGCTAAGGTTATTTGGGCCTAGCACCAATTCATATTTCCAATTCATTATTATTTTTTTTTTAATAATAAATTGAAAATCCAATTGACACTTTTATCAGCTCTCGGGCTAGAACCCGAGAACTGGGGACTTGTAATAGAGGAACCATAGCAACGCCATGTAAACAACAGCGCCGCTACACTCTCGGCTATTCTCAAGCCTTAACAACGTTAAAAAACAGAGAAAACCGACAACTGAAAATTTTCATCCCTAGGGTTGAACCTGAGAGTTTCAACCCTAGGTTCCGAAAATCGAATTTTCAATAGCGGCGTTGTGAAAAAATACATATATATGTATATATAAATGCGAAATACCACTGACTCACTCATAAAACCTATATATACAAACATGAAATTTGACAGGTAGGCTCCTTATAGGACGTAGGCATCTGCTGCGCACGGATTTTTCGAAATTCAATCCCTAAGGGGGTCAAAAGGGGGTGTAGGGTTTTTTGACAAAATATTCATATCTCACAAATCGTTAAGGTGAGAGTTATTGAATTTAACATACTAACTCTTCTTTAAAAATAAGCAAACCCATATTTGAGCATTTTTTTAAATTCACCCCCTGAGGGGGTTAAACGAGGGTGTAGGATTTTTTTACTAATCAGCGCCCAGGCCAAACCGCTGAAGCTTGAAATTTGGGCAGTAGATTTCTTTTGTAACTTAAGCACCCACTAAGAAAGAATTTTCCAAAATTCAACTCCTAAAGAGGTGAAATGAGGGTTCAAAATTTGTATGGATAGAAATAAAGAAACCTATTTCAGCATAATACATACACAACTCTAACCTATTTTGCAGCCTCTATGTATTAATAAATCATAAATTCATAGCGCCCGGTCGAAGCCGGACGGGACCGCTAGTGTTGTATATTTTGCTGAAAAAAATTAATTTTTTTCATACAAATCATTCCATTCGAATTAATGAAACAGCAAATCTACATATCAAAATATATACATAAAGGAGAATTGTGTACATATGTAAATCACACCTTTGTATATTATATAAAGATGATAATTCATACCTACATACATTTTTGTGATGTAAAATTGATTAGCCTGCTAACCGTATTGCGGTTCGATTTCAACAAAAGAAAAGGTACAAATAAATAAACAAATATAAAAAAGACTTTTTATCCTTTTGAATGCGCTCCCAGCTCCAGTCTATGGTCTGTGCATAAGATCAATGAGACAGGTACATCAAGCCATTGAAATCACTCACACACGTACGTCATGTATTTGTACAAGGTGCCGCAGAGAAGACTGGCGACCTTTAAACTTATATCACGGCCTCTAAAACTACCAAGCGTCAGTGTTACGAACGCGGTGTTTTAAACGTCCTTAGTGCTGCAATAATTAAATTGACAATTATGTGATTTTATGACCCAAACTCGGACAAATGCAAATTTTTTCTGTTGGACTTATTTTGGGGGCTCTGTGTTCACACGTCAAAAAATAGACCGTTGAGTTTAGATTACACACTACAGAAGTTAAACTTATAGTCTTATGAATCATTACAAACACAAATACATAATATAGGCATACATCTATAATATTCACAAACATTAATAATCGTAGTGGAGACATACTCGCATGATCGGCTGTACACACACGCACACGCACACACAGGCCCGGATTTAGAAATTAGGCAGTTGCGAAAATTGCCGTCCCCCCACCCCCCTCGAAACTTCTTCAATGGTGGAATAAGTTTGGTTTCGATATTAGGCCAATATCGAGACTTGCATTATAAATCGATGCTTTTCTCGATTCGGGCATTGTCCACTTATAATGTTGGTACGCGTGCCAACGAAATAGGCGGGAAATTCAATTCCCACGAATAAAACAAGTTTTCAAAGTTTCCGTCAAAATTTGCCGCCCTTCAATTCTTGCCGCCCTAGGCAACTGCCTACTCTGCCTGCATGGTAAATCCGGGCCTGCGCACACACACACGCACATCCATACGTTAACAGCGCAAAAAAATGGTGATATCGCCAGGTCTTCTCGAAGGCGTGTTTCGTTACAATAATGAATCCAATAAGAGCTACCAGGTTTATTTTCTACGAACTAATAGCGCCACTGGCAAATGAGGTATGTACATCACTTTGATGTCATACAAATGTCAATACTGTTTATATTTTCCGTCCACCTGATGGCGCCACTAGCAAGTGAAGTTTCTGCATTCAAGCCTATAACGGCTAAATCGCAGTTTTGTATTTATTTAATTATTTATTCCTTAATAATGAATAAATGAAAAAACACTATACACTAACCGATAAACTCTAAACGTTTGAATTACCTTACTTGCCACTGACGCCATCTGATGAATAAAAAATGTAAGCGTTTAACGTATACCTTATTTGCCACTAGCACTGTCTGACGAATAAAAATGTGGTAGCCCCCACTCACTTTACAAGTCTATCGTGCGTAAAATAGTTACATTTTATTTTCCCCGAAGATGAAATATTTCTCAAAAATATATTTTTTTTATTTGCCACACTCTGTATAAAAATACATCCTAATGTAATCACAGCAGCTAGCTGTGTAGTTTGTATGTTTATTCTATTGTATTTATATATCATACATTTCCATTATTATTTTATGTATGTACGCCCATTGCTATACAAAAAGAATATCATAATAATACGTAATATAAAGATTCTTGTTACAGAAAAAAATAGATCTTTATTAGAGATATCCTTCCGGGTTATTTAAATATTAGATCTGAATATTATAAGCGAATGAGAGCACAATTGAAAAAAAAACTTTACTTTTTACTTGATCATTGAATTTCATTTACTATTTAGTTTGGAATTTAATGCAATTCAACTGAAAAGAAAATCTTTACGACATTTTTATTGTGCTTATTTACATTTGTGTAAATTCTAGCTGCATTCGATTTTTTTTAAACTTGTAAATAACGAAGGTATACGCGGTTTAATAATAGACAATTGTTTAGTTGTTTACATTCCATATTAACCTAAAGAAGCGTTCGAAAACTCCATTTTTATATATTATGAATACTCCTGAATTTGTATGAGCCTCCCAATAGAAATACCTACTGGCGGATTTTTTAAGATGAAGTACCTCTAAAGCTCTTTTTAGATCATCATTAATTTTTTATTTATTTAAAGGTCACCAATTGCCAGGACTGTATTAATTAATATTGTCTCACGGAACGATTTTTATTAATAAGCTAAAATTGAAAAAAAATAGCGTTAGAACATTTGTTTCAATTGTTTTTATTAAGTTGATTAGCTTTTTAGTGAACCATTAAAGAATTTAGCAAATGAATACGGTTGTTTATTTGCCTTGTAAGTAAATAAAAATAACCAGTAGCATAATTCAGTCTGAAAATTGCAGCGATTTATGTTATATACTTTAGAAGAGAAAATTAGACTTTTTGATAGCACACAGTCTCTATTGTTCCAAGACAAAGCAATTTGAAAAAATACATTCCAGCTGTCACTTACTTACAGCTTATAACAAAATAAATAGGTACCTAAACACGGTTCAGTACATTTGCAAAATTTGAAATTCTTCTGACCGACCAATCACAACTCAAGAAATAAAGGAACACGATATGATCACGCGCACAGGTCACTCAAATAAAGATACACGATATGATCGTGGATACTCTGTATAATATACAATTAAATTCATTTAGATTTATTTTTTAATTATCTATTTTCTCATAGCGAGTAGGACCAGATTTCGATTGTTCCTTCTTAACTTCCCATTGGAATATAAAAGAATGTAGGCTTTCACGGCCGGCGTTAATAGAATTAAGATAAGAATCTTTCGGGCTTATGAGCCGTGGTCTACTGGAATGGCTTCTTCTTCTTCCAGATGTACCAGGTACCTTACCTATCAATACCTCTGCACAACTCGGTACCAGTACACTCGACAGCGTAGCGGCGCAGTTGTTTACATGGCGTTGCTATGGTTCCTCTATTACAAGTCCCCAGTTCTCGGGTTCTAGCCCGAGAGCTGGTAAAAGTGTCAATTGGATTTTCAATTTATTATTAAAAAAAAATATATATAATGAATTGGTGCTAGGCCCAAATAACCTTAGCTGTTGGTGGTCTTTAAAACGCAATTCAATTCAATTACACTCGACAGCAAATGCACCGAGAAGAACACTACGACCACGTCGAACACACCACTGAATGTTTCGCTTGCAACTGCGGCAATTTCTTCAGTGGTGTGTTCGACGTGGTCGTAGTGTTCTTCTCGGTCTTGTAATGGGTCCGATTTTGCGAATGAAAAATTTGAACATATCTTTTTCTTTTGGATTTACATTTACCTATAATAGTGCTAATCTGTATGCTGACAAAAATTTAACAGAACTGTAAATTCTTACATTGAGCATTATACAGGAATAGTCCCATTTATCTATAATTTACAGAAACCGAGCAAAAATCTAAACAGGGTCAGTTTGAGTGGTGACTATATATGCGCAGTGGTATAAGTTCAATGATATAATTATGTATGTTTGTGTACGTGGAGCTTCACTCTACAAGGCTACACTAGAATATAGATACAGCAAATTTCGCTCTAAACTGAGTTTTTCTCTGTTGGTGCTGTGGAGAGACTCTCCCTGTTTCCAACAACAGAACACGGTGCCTACCTTACAGGGCTGAGGAAAACAATCATAACAATCGACTTTCTCAATGAGTTCATCTATTGGTCTCAACCTTTTAGGCCTCGCGACCACCCCCTAAAAAGTCTAAAATAAAGCAAATAATCACACGACCCCTTAAATATATAAATAACTGATTTGCACTTGCCACGAGAACCGACCGCGAACATTTGATTAATAATCATTAATAAAAGATTTTTGCTTACATAAATGTTTTATTTTTTGTGACCGACTGCGATCCCACTGGAGATGTCGACCCCCCAGACTGAGAAACAGTGGTGTAGGCCCGTAAAAATGTTTATACTTTCCCTGAGCGATTCAAAATTGTTTCAAATTACATATTATACAAGCCGTGAGGTGGGTCGTTTATTAGGACTAAAGTGCGACCCTTGAGGTTCACACGACGAACTTCCCAGTTTGATAATTATTTAATAATAATAATTAAATTAGATATTACACAGAAAAGTAATCATTTTAATCATTAAAACATAATTATTATTTATTTTTAACAATAATAAAAAAAAAACGGCTGAACCGATTTTTATAAAATTTATGTCGGATCAAAATGACGTTAACACGCCTCGATTGACACCCTTACGAAGTCGATATAATTTTTTATTCGCGAGATATTGTGTAAAATCTACTTTTTTGGAGTCTATTTGGTTAAGAAAAAAGAACGGCTGAACCGATTTTGAAAAAATTTCTTTCAGATCATATTTACGTTAATACGCGTCGATTGGCACCGTAATGTAGTCGATATCATTTTTCATTCTCGAGATTTCGTCTTAGAAAGAAATAGACACATACGTACGTACGTACATACGTACACACACACACACAGAGAGGCATCTTCCTAAAAATAGTGTAAAAATAGCGTAGTGACCTTGAAACATAAAAATTTGTTATACATTTTGATTTCGATTTTCGGACCCATTACAATAACTTCCAATGGGAAGTTAATAAACCATTTGTTGCAAGATTCTAAATTAGTGTCACTCAACTTTCTAAAGATATAGACAATAATCTGGTAAGCAGCGAATTTTATAATATAAATAAAACTTATAATTTCACGGAACTTCGGAGCGGGATAGGAGAGGCGTGAGATCAAATTATATGGCGGGGTACATGGCTTGAGTGTAAATACTAGCATATCCCGCCATATAATTGATTCCGCACCGCTCCCACTCTCGTCCCGCTTGCGTTGGCTTGTTCAAGCCTTTAAATTGTAAGTAATTTGATTTTCCAATTATTTGTCAATGTGACGAATAAATATATCCATCTATTTATCTATGAATCATGCTTTGTGTATAGCGAAGTGCGGCTAGTTATAGTCCTGAGAATAAATTTCACCTCTCGGCTCCTGGTGCGAGTATAAAAAAAACTTAATATCCCTAGTCCCTACTATTATACTTGAAACTATAAGCGTCTTGCACGCTTTCTTAGGCATGTGAGTCATTTCGCGGTCACACTGCAGAAAAAGTTTAAATCAATTTTCCCCCTTGGATTTTGGTAGGACATCTATTTCGAAATTGCAAAGTTACGATTTTATTTATTTGTACGTATTGATGACTAGACACAACAGCAATCAAATTCAATTGAGTTTTTTTAAGAATAGCTGATAAATAACACTTGCATCAAAAGTACAATTTTAGATGGCTGTGTACCGCGATTCTTTAGGAAGCTTCTGATGCGTTCGAACGGTATTGTTTAAAGTAAATTTTAACACACTTCGTTCTATAAAGTAATACTGTTTTGTTTTACTTTAAAACACACATGCGTAATAAAGTACTTTATAGATTACTTTGCCACAATGCCACTAATAAAATATTTATCAAAATTGTGTTTTATTTCCTTAAAATTGAAGTTTTGAAGCAGTTGTTGCAAAAAATATTGTATGTAACGCGTGGCTAAAGTGACGAATCTGACAGTCGCGATTTTACAATACTCTCTTAAGGTTATGTTGCATTTAAACGAGAACTCGTGTGATTACCGTACTCGCCTTCGGCTCGCGCGGTAAACACACACTCGTTCTATTATAAATACAACATAGCCTTAGGCTCGTATCGCAAAATCGCGACTGTCATATAATTCGTCACTTAAGCCACTAGTTGCATAAATTACTATTATTGTTTAACACTGTAAAAAATGGATGTAAAAGTACTTTGAAAGTTAAGGTAGAAATCACTCGATTTTCTAAGTGATTTTACATTATTATTTATTTTTACACAGAAAATTTCCTAAAAACTTAGACTTTTACTGTAAAGTTAAACAAATTTGTGATTTTTACATAAAGTAAACTAAAATTACATAATTTGTGTAATATTCCAATAAAGTGTGCAAAAATTACAAAATAAAATGTATAGTTACATATATAAAATGGATGAATACAAAACAAATTAATGTAAAATTAGTACCACGCATGCCCAATGTGTTTTTATGGAATCTACGCAATGTGCAGGCGATACTTGTTTGCGACACCATTGTCTCTTTGTGTGCCTATTACCAGATTAATCGCTGGCTACAAATGGACCATCGATAATCTATGTAATCGGCCTTTTCATTTCTTACAGTGAATGTCCATTATTTTGCTATTATAGCTAAGATCTATGAATATACAGATAAGAAGAAATTAGAAGGTCAACTGATGAGCACTGATCACGTTTATATGGTATGACTTCATGAATGGTATCATTTCTAAAGAATATTTAAAATAGACGTAAAAAATAATTAATTGCATTAGTAATCACGTGAAGTATTATAAAAATCTAATATTGTTTCAACTCGCATTGAAAGAACTGAGTTTTTATGATTTGTCCATGGCTCGTGTATTACAAACCTTTAGCTTTATTCCGTAAACTGGTGAAAGTTGGAATTAGTATTAGTCGATGGCCTTAAAATGGTGATTTTTCGAAAATAGTGGATAATTAATTTAACAGAAAACCGTTTCCTTTTCACGCGAAGAGCGGTTTTTGACCCAACATCTTCAAAAACTTTTGAGGTTACATAATTAAATTACATTACGTGTTCTAAAAACTGTACCTATTTCAATCAAGTAGGGATCTACTTTTGGTATACAATTCCCTATTCCAGGTCTCATTAGACCTTTATTGTGGGGGGTCTAGAATCTACAATAGGAATCCAATCTATTCCAGGTCTATTTATAATCTCAAAAAATTGACTTTATACATTCAACAAGGATTACACATAGTTGAGCTGCCAGAAATTCTGCTTAGAAAAAAGCTGAATTAAATGTTTTACTAAGTTAAAGCTTCTTTAAGAAACTGTTTTTTATTCCTTCGAAGGTGGACGTAGAAGTCGGAAACGATACAAAAACACGTATTTACAAATAACTTGAAAATAATAATCAGTTTTAGAATCAAAAAGGTTTTTGTTAATTTGAAAGCTGATAAATTTTCAAATAAAATGACAATTTCTTTAAATATCATCTTAGAGAACACGAAAAAATATTATAAATAATAAAATTAAGAAAATCGCAGGATAGTGGACAAAATATTTGATTTATTAAATTAAATGTACAACGTTTCGTCTATATATTTTGTCCACTATCCTGCGATTTTTCTTAATTTTATTATAATCACGATGGACACGATTTCTAATACAAATTATAAATAATATATGAGATTTGGAAAAGTTCAGTCAATATGAGAACTATGTACAAAAAGAAAATTTTTGTAAAATTTGACAAATTTTACAAACATTTTCTTTTTGTACATGGCTCTCATATTGACTGAACTTTTCCAAATCTCATATATAATATTAAAACAGTCGTATTAAATTTCTACGTATTATAAATAATATTGAAAAAAATAGACCTTTAAAGAAAATAAGCACTATATTGATTACGGTTTACAATAAGCAAGTAATATTACATTTTTTCTAAACTATTGAGTTGTGAGGCACTCTTCAAGTTTTATGGGAAGAGTATATTCCACAACTTGCCTAGAGAATATTCTAAAAAATCCCCTAAAAAAATGAAATCTCAGAAACGACACATTTATTAAAAGTAAATTGATAATAGAAAATGATCTACGAAAATGTAATTCCCGACGGCTGTTTTCCCCATCCCCAGCGTTGAGAGAAAAGCGTAGCAATCTCTATATTATACACGTAGTACAGAACTAATGGCCAATGTTATCTTTTCATTTTTTGAATGTTTTTAAAGAAAACACCAAAGCATAATATTGGAAAAATGTTCACAAGGGTCAGAACTAACATTAGATACCATATAAAAATCACCCGTACCGCTTCAAAGTGCTTTTTTATTTTTTTTAGAACGCGAGCGCTTCTGCTACTACATACACACTCTTTGCTCCACTCTGTTACTCTGCCATGCTATGCCGTTCTGTGCCTGTGAACTGGTCTGGCGAACTGTGAAGGTGCTTACGGGCTCCACCAGTTTACACATCTCACTGAATCAAAGTTGCTTACTGGATTTTTTTTTCAATGATTCATTCACCACTACCCAGTCAGTATCTCTTCTTTTGACGAGAGTAATAGCGTAGCTGTGAAAGCACTATAGACTCACATTCGAACGTTTCTGGGTTCGAATTCAGGCGAGGCCAGATGTGGCTGCAGTGGCGGATTTACAAATTTGCCGCCAGTAGGCTATTCAAATTTTGCCGCCCCTACCGACTTCTACAATTCGATACCCTATAGTTCACACTCATATTAATTAAAATTTTTTGTCAATGAAATTGTAACTTTATGAGTTGTGCACTATCGATCGTCCTAATTAGATCACCTTTTTCCCGTAATTAGTATGATTGTGAACTAGGGGATCGATGCGTCAGTTCCTAGATTATTTTATTTTTTGAGTATATTTCTGAGCTAATAAAAACTCAATCATTTACTACTTATAACTAATGAGGCGGGGTAAGGTATGCCTTAATACTACTTTGTTGAATTGTTTGTGTGGACCTAATAACATTTAGGTACCTATATAAATATGAATCTTTTTAATTTCTGTAAGACAAAAAAAATTTTGACCCCAAATTTGCCGCCCCTAAAATCTGCCGCCCTAGGCTCCAGCCTACTCAGCCTGCTGGTAAATCCGCCACTGTGTGGCTGGAACTTTTTCCTATTGCCTCACGTCGATAAATGGTAATTTCTTTACCTACTGGCAATTTTACTGAGGTTTTCCTCAGTTTAGTTACTTATAGAAGGCTACGGCCGATTACCTACCAAACTCCTATGCTCACAAAGTTGTCTAACTACCTTATCCTAATTTCCTATACTTCATTCCTCCAATAACAGTGCTACTAACTTGAAGTTTAAAAATGTAGAAAATAACAGGAAAGTGGTAAATGTCTTCTTTTGCCCGGTGGTATTACTTCCCCCAAACTCCCCCACAGCTTGAATATAACAAGTCAAAAAAAAAGAAAAGATACGCATTAAAAAAATTACAAGTTATAAAAATCATTTATAGTGTAAGTTAAGTATAGCGACGATTCTTATTAACCTTTGTTTTTTAGTGAACTATAATTTTCGGGAGGGCTTTTAAGGTATTGCTATTTAATAATAATAATAATCTTTAACAATAAATCTTTATTTAGGCACAAACAAAAGCCTTTAGCAGTTGGCTACTTGATATTTTTAAAATGATTCGTTCATCACTACCCAAATATGTAAAACTACGTTGAAATAGCTGAAATACTTACTAGGTGCGTTTGGTATCAAGGTGTAGTGTAAAAAGTGTAAGCATTTTTGACACTATTACGTTTGTTATACAAAAGTGTAAAATAACTGATCTGTTTGTTATTTCAGTGTGGGACTAAAAGTGTAACAACTATTAGTCCTGACTTTTGAGCAGGTGCACGTAGTGTAGTGTAGGTCACGTGATATATGTCTGAATTGACAATCGCTTTGACAGATTTGATACTTTTTTCGTACTCAATTTTTTACATTTTTTGTCTCTTAAAAATGAATGAGCTTCAAAATGTAATAGTACAAGATAAATATGGCAGTGAGTTTAACATTTTTACGACCAAAAAAAACTGTAAAAACTAGAAATAATGAACTCAGCCAATCTGTCATTAATTTATTTTGTAATGCGCATGTACAATTTACTCAGAATGTACACTAGCCCGTTTGTTACAAGTGTACATTTAGTTTACACTTTTGGTGAACTTTTTACACTTTTCAGTGAAAAATTATCTACACTACACTACACTACACCTTGATACCAAACGCACCTATTGTTTCGCCCGGAAGGTTCCTCCTCAAAAACTTCCACCCCGTTCGATAATCTATAGTTTAAAACCTTCCCGAAAAATGCTACACTGTTTTTAAAAATAACCTAATCCAAAACGGTTTGGTGATTCTATACAATTATAAATTTACATCGGTACGTAGTCAGAAAAGAGGGCAGTATAGCCTAGATGGTAGCGTGCTTGGCGCTGCAACCTCTAGACTGGACTGCCGTGGGTTCGAATCCCACCTGCGCTCATGGATGTTTTGTGATGTTATTTAGTTTTAAGTTAGTTGTTATTTAGTGTAGTTGAAAGACGCTAATGACCTTAGATGTCGACGCGTCTATAATCTACAATAAATAAACGTAGTCAGAAAAATTTTTCTTTATACGCATGAATTAAGAAACAGAAAGTGCAGTCGTTTTCACTCAAAATTAAGAGCAAAAATAATATTATGGCGTTCATCCAAAACCAGTGGCGTAACGCAAACTCTTAAGGCCTCCCCGCAAAATTAAGTTTCCGTCCCTTATCACGATACATTTTGCAGTTTATACTTAATTATGTACTACGCTATTGTAAATGTAGTTAAATATATATATATATATATATATATATATATATATATATATATATATATATATATATATATATATATCGACCTGGTTGAGCCCCTATGATGGCTGGGTCTTCCCGCCACGCGGGGTCTGCGGGGGTGTACGTTACGCCACTGTCTAAAACTGTTTAAAATTAGTAAAAATAGAAACACGGGCTTCTGTTGTAACTTCGTTTTCTTGTGGTTTTTCAGGTATTTTGTATGATAATTAGACCAGAAAACGCGTTTCCAGAATTTTAGTCTATCTGTTTGCACCAGCATAACTCAACCGATTTTGAAAAAAGTACCATGTACTTTTATCCAGCTATCTTCGTGTTAAGATAAGGTTGATTTTAAAATTGACATTTATAGGCAAGCGAAGCTGTAAGCAAAGAAAGCAAAAAATCGGTACGTCCGGCAACGCTGATTTCGCATATGTCTAAAATTTATGCAAACACATTACATCATTTCTAATGCCAATTTCGCGCTTCTTTAAGATAATTAAAAATATTCTAGATAGTACGAAGATCAGCTCTTTACTATTTACAGAAAACTAATGGGCAATGTTAGAATTAAAGTGTGAAATTTTTGTCACTTTCTAACAAATTTGACATTGCATTAAGTAAAGTGAGACAGAAATATTACAGTGCTGTGAATTATTGACCATACAGAACAGCACCACAAATCATATAACTAATAGGGCAAAGACACACACGGCGGTTTTAACCGAAGCGTTTACCGAGTCGGTTTCCAAGTCGATAGGTCGTTTAATTTAGAGCATAACAGTGTAAAACACATACAGCTGTGCCGTTTGGTGCGTTTCGTGCGGCAGTTTTGAAACAACTGTGTGCAGTGTTTTACACTATATTATGATATATTAAACGACCTATCGACTTGGTAACCGACTCGGTAAACGCTTCGGTTAAAACCGCCGTGTCTGAATTGGAGTTTCATGCTTTCACGGCCGGTAGACATCTTGGTAGCAAGTGTTTCCGGACTCCGAACGTTTCGCCCAAAGCTCCGTTGGGCATCTTCAGCGGCAGTTGGCAATACGATTAGTTTTTCTTGCCGGTCGACTGGTGACTGCGGCACTGTTTGCGGTGTCTGTACTTATAAGAGGTGGCTGGTGAGCTTTGGGCGAAACGTTCGGAGTAAAATCATTTAGACCACGGCTACCTAGCTCGGAAACACTTGCTACCAAGACCGCCGTGTGTCTGTCTTTGCCCTTAGTCACCGTCTGTAATAAGTCAACATTTAAATTTCTAGTTTTTAACGTTTTTTGATTGAAATGTGCGATGTCTGGTATAATTATGACAATAAACCATATCTAGTTTAACATAAATGTCTGTTTGCATCACAGGGTAACCGTAGGTATAGAAACCGAGTATTTGATTTATACAATGTAGGTACATTGTACAGCAATGGCCGATGTGCTCTTTTCACAATCTATGTGTCAGTACGTATGTGTGCGCGTTATCCACTCGACAGTCGACAAATACCTACACACAATTATGTAGGTACACTTACGGAAGAGCGCACGAAAAAGCTCAGGGAATGTTTTTTTAACAATTAATTGTTTTAGATAGTAGCTGAACAGCATCTATATGTATATATGTACATTGTACGTACACTAGCTACTGCTAGTACATACACTAGATCAGCGGTTCCCAACCCATCGGCCGTGGTCCACTTGTGGGCCGCGGGCAGCGTGGTACTGGGCTGTGGACGCTGGTCGAGAGTCTAAGCCAAGATAAATAGCGGAGCTTCAGGATAGTGTTGCCGTCTAGACAAGACAAGACAAGACTTTCAAAGTCTTGTCTTGTCTTGAAATATCAAGACTTCACTAAGTCTAAGTCTAGATTAAGAAACTCTTGTATTGTCTTGAAAATTTCTAGACAAGACTTTTGCAAGTCTTGTCTTGAAAATCTAGACAAGACAAGACAAGAGTCTAGAAATCTAGACGGCAACACGACTCCAGGGGACGAGATGGGAACAATCGAGTGTGGGTGTGTGTTTATGGTTTTGACTTGTCTATTTAGTTAGTGGGCCTCACATTTTTTTTACAAAATTAGTGGTCCGCACAACAAAAAAGGTCGGGACCGCTGCACTAGATTATTCGAGGAGAGAAATGGGTGATACGTCGTCTTTTGTTATAGCCTGTTTACCACTGTGTTAAAAGGTAATAGAGGCGCTATACCGTATACAACTGCTTATACAAAGTTGAAGTCAGGTCTGACGTCACATGGGACAACAAACATGGCGGGCAAACAGGGGGTGGATATGAGAATATTATTCTCTTTTTCTTCTTTTTACATATAAAATGAATGAACTGAATAAATATGGCGACTGGCTTCACTTTTACTGATGGCTTAGCTTAATATAGCAAAAATCATGGTTACCTTGATTTACGTACAATTTTTATTTTTTTTAGTAAAATATTTTTTTTCTCGAAAACTATACATTTTAGAGAAAAAAAATATTTACATTTTTTTTCATATTATAACATCTAGAATTCATTTATATTTTTTTTACCTATGTTAATACGTAACATTGAGAACGTTTTTTTTAATATCTCAGGATCCACTGAACCGATTTACACAATGGAACAATCGGCATGGCCGTATGTTGTTCCGTTTTTACGATATCGAAGTCGAAAAATTGACCACATACACACACACACACACACACACATACAGACATCAGTCAGAAAATGATCTTAAACGATTGCTAGGGTCTCAAAACGTGAAGATCTGTTAAAATCTCGAAATATTTTTTTCGGACTAAATCCATTACTTCCCTACCATAGTAGAGGTGGGAAGTAAAAAGGTTGGGTGATACGTCGTCTTTTGTTATAGCCTGTTTACCACTGAGTCAAAAGGTATAATAGAGGCACTATACCGTATACAACTGCTTATACAAAGTTGAAGCCAGGTCTGACGTCATAGGGGACAACAAACATGGCGGGCAACCAGGGGGTGGATATGAGGATATTATTATTCTCCTCTTTTTCTTCTTTTTACATATAAAATGAATGAACTGAATAAATATGGCGACTGGCTTCACTTTTAAATGTTTGTAGCGTCTTGTCGAGCGTCTATAATTCACAGTTCACAGTTCATTCATTCATGCTTGTAGCGTCTCCATAACCTTTTGCTGTTTACACTTTATAATATAGGACTGACACTTACTGAATATTTTTTTAAACCGCAACCAACCTCCACGGTTATCTGGGTCTTGGATTTAAGGAGAGACAACAAAATCTTCGGGCCCCGGAGCCTCTACAAACGTCCCGAAACTTATTTTTCCCCTACTCCCACAAACTTTACGCTCGGAATACGGTTCTGATATTGATTATTAATACTAATATACAGGTGCGACAAAAATCAGTCAACGCTGTCCGGCAAAAAATATGCAAATCTGTTAACTGACTTTTGCCGAGACTGTAGTATATAAAACTGTCTGTAATTTCGTATTATTGCATTTTTTGCGGTTTTAGGTATTTTGTATATCTAACATCTAAAAATGTAGAAAATTTTTATTGGAAGAGCAGCCAATTAGGAAGTTTCCCTTTTTCATTTTTTTGGTCTAAATCATAGTTCTAAAAATTATAAAATTAATGGCGAAAGAATTTTTGAAATATCTTTAAAAACAACAAAGTTATGCTACTTCAAAGTTTGAATTGACAATTCTCCAAGAAATTCCGTTTTCAGTCCGGGTGACGTCACGCGGCACGATATTTTTAAAAGTTATTTTCAGTTTGTATGTGTGGTAATTTAACATGGTAACTTCCGATAAATCTCTTTCTATAAACTCGTAAATTGTTATGGAAACACTAAAAACAAACCAGTTGATGACGGAAAATATTGACATAATATTTAAATTTTTGACAGTTAATTTTAATTTAATATAAATAGAAAAAACTGTATTACAACAAAATAGTTACTAAGTAACTTAGGTTCTAATTACTCACAAAGCTAAAAAACAGCAAACTTGTACCGCGTGACGTCATATTCAAAAATCAGTTTCGTTTCCGACCCCACGTACAAGAAATTGAATATCTCCGTTGAAATTAAAGATATCAAAATAATTTTTTCAGAATTTTTAAAGTTAAGTTTATGATAATGATGTGAAAGTATCATAATTAGTATTTTCGTCCAATGGAAACTTCCTAATTACATAATTGATTCCTGCAAATATCGAAAAAAATCATTTTGACAACCATAGTCACAGTCAGGACTCTAACCTGAACCTTTCCACTATCGCGGCGGAATGAGCTTACATTACTGCTCTTCCAATAAAAATTTTCAATTGCAAAACAGCCGTATAAATCTATTTAATATATCTAAACATGTTTTTCCAGAGTTTTTATCTGTCTGTCTGTTTGCACCAGTATCACGGGAGAACGACTATCTACTGGTACCTAAACATAAATACGTTTTATTCAGCTACGATGGGGTTATGATAAAGTAACGTGAAAAGTACGCTGGGTTGCAGTAAAGTGCTAATGTCGTGAAACTCCCTGTCATGTAGATCATTAGATTGTACTCACACAAAAACAAATGAGTATAGTCCACATAAAAAAAATCGCTTTTCAAGCTAAATTTATCAATATAAGTACTTACGTAGTAAAATGTTGTTTCGAAGTGTAAATTGCGCGAAAAACAATGTTAAATACATGAACACACAGTTTATAAAAAATATCGTTTCAATCGATCAATTATTTTTCGAGCAGAGTGGATTTAAAATTTTATAATGCTTTCTTATATAGAGAAATATGTGTGGTCGCAATCTAAGGTCACTGTCAAATCAGATTTTCTGACAATGCTTTTTGCAACCCAACATTAGTATTATAATATGATTTTAGGTATCTATATTTGAAATTATGTTTTGATCTTTTCCAATACGTAATCTATCGTATAAATTTGGGTACCACTGTACCAGTATAGAAACTGTACCAAATTTAATCAAAATCGCTCCAGACGTTTTCAAGCAATACCAGTTAACAAACAAAAAAAACTCAGTAAACACGTTCTTCCGCCTAATTATCATACAAAAATTGACAAAAAACCGGAAAATTTAGAAGACGACATTATATTCTTCTGGAAGTTCCCTTTATTACTAGCCTTTATTTGCGGCTTCGGTCGCGTTAATTGAGTTTTTGACAATAAAACTTGACCATTCCAAAAGAAATATAAGACGCCTTCAGGTGTTTGAAAATTGATCCCCGATGAGATTGCTGAATCCCGCCTATGCGAAATGCCCATAATAAAATGAATTTGTACACAGAAATCCCGTTACAATTTTTATAAGTATATTAGTATAATATGTGATTTATTACATTAAACAAAGTTTTATATCTAGAGCAAATAAAGACACTAATATAAATGTTGAATATATTTTGTTTGAGAACAGTAATGGCTTCCGTGTATACATAATGTGATGTTGATTGATTTTGGACACATCGAAGCGCTGTTATCCGAGGTAAATCCGATAAAGAATAAAATATATACATATAACAGACTACCTACTAACGGTACCATTATTCCGCATCATAAACGTTCAAATAAACATTACTATTAAATTTGGACACTTTTTTAACAAATTCAGTACCTCATTAGTGACAAAAATTAAGAGATATCTAACGGCCGTATTCATAGTTAACCCTTAAGTATAGTAAGAAACCTTACTCATACTCTCAAATCGAATATGCGTTTCATAGTCAAAATTGACGTCTGTAAGGGCCCTTACATCACCCTCACCTTAAGGGTGGATAGTATGTCCCTTAAGTGTCGAAAAAGTAAAAACAGTAAAACACATGAAAAACACGCATTTATATCAAAAATGACAACTAAACACAATCGGTCTACAGTATGAGCAACTGCGTTCTAAAGGAAAAAATCATGGAGGTTTACTATAATTCTTCCCTCACTCAAGGAAGTGACTATGAAATGCTCCTTTGAATAAGGTGCCCTCAGCACTTAAATGACCCTCAGCGAAGGGACCCTTATCACTTACCTTAAGGGTTAACTATGAATATGGGCATACTACTCGCTGCTAGCGTGAGTGTCGTCTATTATCGCTTTAAGGTACGTGCAGTACGCAGCTGGGATTCTAGATGGTAGCATGTATGGTAGATGGTGGCTGAAATTTATTATAAGAGCTTATAGGTTTGCACAACGAAGCTTTGATACCATTGATACAAGCTTAAGTCGCGTTTGAAATGTCAGATAGCGAAGACGAATATTTGTGTTCTTCTGCTACAAAGTGGTATATTTTAAATACAAATTTGGGTACGAGCTATCATGTCAACCCTATTAATACAAAACTATCTAAACATGGCGAATTTCTTCATTTATACCAAGAATTAAAATTTTACCCAAACCGGTTTTTTGAATATTTACGTATGGAACCTAACACTTTTTTATAAATTTCACTTATTAAACCAGTCACATCCATTGCGAAACTTGTAACGGCCATTTGACAGTTGTCACACGTTGATTGTAGTAGTCAGCGCGCTGAAAGGATGGTGAGATACATTCTTGTATCTACCAGCTCTTGTAACAGCGCTTATACCTGCTACACTCGCTGCTTCGTTGTGTACGCTCGCATATATAACAATGCATTAATTTAAGCAAGCCCTGCTATAATCTATACCATCTAGAATCCCAGTTCCATACAGCACGTACCTTTACGTGTCAAAGATCAGTTTCGTTCATATACAAGGAGTTATTTCTAGGTTAATTTTCCACGGAATTCATTCAAATTGATACAATAATTGATACTTTTACCAGTTCTCAGAATAGAACCTGGGAACTGGGGGCTTGTAATAGGGCTGCGTCTTAGAGAGTCACCGATAGGGAAACACACTGTATCATTACAGTGCAAATATTATTTTATGCCACAACGTGAACAGAGAGGCAACGTATAAAAGCTAAAACATAATATTAAAAATATTTGTCTTAAGTTGATGTGGGAATTGAAACTTGTATAATTTAATTTGAACTCTGTAAGCAATTAGATGATGAAGTGTAATAATTTAGCCTTGGACTATGTGTTGCCAATGATGTAACAAACACCTTTTTAACATTACCATACATTGTCAATATTATCTACTCTACAAAATCTTTATCAAAGCAATGTCATCAATAGATTAAGATATGCCCGCGGTTACAAAAATATTTAAAATAGGGTTGTCCCACATATCAAAATTTGAAAATTTTGAACAGTACGTAATATTCCTAATACCTACATAAACAAATAATATAAACCAACTTTTTCATTCCTATGTCCTTTGTCTTAATTGCAAACAAGAATAAATTAAAGAAATATATACAGAGTGAGCTACTATAAGAATGTCTCGGGCGATATCTCATTTATTGTGAGGTTTAGAAAAAAAAGTTTTAAATAAAAGTTCGATCGGAATAAGAGTACTATACTTTAAAATTATTTTTAGCTATACAGGGTGTACGATGTAGTCATGGTACAATTGACTTGTATTTTTATAAATAGAACACCCTGTATATTTTCACGCCATCTCATTTTCCATTCGAAGGCCTACATAAAATGGTGCCATTTTTGAAATTCAGTTGGGACGTTGCCAAAATATTCAACTTTTTCTGCAAAATTCTACATTTTTGTTATTTACTACTAAACACACCAACCACATGTTTCAAGTTGAGTCAATTTTTGCGTGTCAAGTGTTAAGTCAATAGCATGTGCTACCCTCCGGATACTTCAGAATTAAATTTAATTATACAGGGTGTTAGTGGCAATCTTAAACTTACCTTAAGTCAAACTAGAAGTTTCCAGAATACTGGCCGAGATTTCTATACAAACGGTGATGAGAGCTAAAGATCTTGGAACGGCTGAACCGATTTCAATCAAACATGGCTAAACAATCTCGCAAATACCAGCTTTCAAACAAACAAGACCGCATTGAAATCGGTCCATCCGTTTGCCACAGTAAGACAAAGGCTTCAAACTTATTTTTTCGTCGGGAATAAAAATGTAAGTTCTATAAAAATAGCATAGGCCATCAACTTACATAATGTATTATATGCCAATTTCATTATCGTAGCACTTAAGTTTAGAAAATGTTATGACACACAAAACAGTATGAGAACAGTAGGGTTCCACCACCCGTTAGGTATGGAACCTTAAAAATTGGCTGTTATTTCTTGGAAATATTACCCCTACAGCCCAACATGCTTAAAACGGCTGTAGAGCTGTAAATTTAAAAAAACCCGGTCAAGTGCGAGTCGGACTCGCGCATCGAGGGTTCCGTACAATAATAAAAATAAAGAGTTAGGTAGGGGTAAAAAATTAACAGATTTGTTTTTAAAAAGTTTTTTTTCTTACAGGTACCTACTATTTTATTTTAATCTTTTTTTCCGTATCAATTTTAATTAAAGTAGATATATTTTTAAAGTAATAAATATATTAACAAAATATTTGATGAATAAAAAATAAAGTGAAAAATTCCAAAATGTTTACATTATAAAAAAAATCACGTATCGTCAGTTAGATTTGAACCCGGCTCTTCGTGGTGGCATGCGAACGCCTTACCGCTACTCCACTGTATGCCACATCACAAGCAATGGCATATTTGATAGACTCAGTACAGCTCTATGCCTAATTTTCCGTTTTTTGTATGGAGATCTCTCTTAATTTTTACTTTTTGTTTATTATTTATTTTTGTTAGGATATCCGCCATAATAACACGTATTCTGTGAGAATTTACGGAAAAAGGACGCGGCAATTTGGACGCGGGACAAAAGGACGCGGCCATTTTGACGCAAGACAAAAAGTCGCAAGGGACAAAAGGACGCGGAGAAATTTGGACGCAAGACATTAGGTCGCCTTCCAGTTGGACGCAAAAAATAGACTAAAATAAACAAACTAGGATGTTTATTTTAAAACTAATTTTTTTATTACTACATGAAGGTTATAAAACATCTCAAAATATTTTTATTGTCAAATTGGAATATTTAAAATGAAATGCAATCTTTCTGAATATTCTACACTAATATAAAAATTTGTTCATCTAGAGTAATCGTTGATAGGCAGGATATCTGAAAAAGCCCGAAAAAAAACGTTATTTATATGCGAAAGGTATCATCGTTTAGACACAAGGCAAAATCTAAGTTCACTTATGATCTAGAGGGCACCCAAGTAAAAGAAATGTACGTCGTGAGACACCCGACAGAAGTGAATACTGCAAACTGAATCGAATTTAAAAAATATTACAGTAACTCCAAAAAAACAGATATTATTAACTGGCTTTCATCTAAAAATATTATCAACTTTTCTCCCTCGATGCTAAAGCCACAATTATATCAGATAGTAAAAGAGTAAGAGAGACACTGTATATATAATAATAAAAATGCGCCTTTTGCGTCCAACTGAAAGACGACCTAACGTCATGCGTCCAAATTTCTCCGCGTCCTTTTGTCTCTTGCGACTTTTTGTCTCGCGTCCAAATGACCGCGTCCTTTTGTCACGCGTCCAAATTGACACGTCCTTTTGTCGTGATTACCATTCTGTGAAAATTTCAACCGGCTACCTGTTACGATTCAAAAGATACAATTACAGCCTTTTAAAGGCAGTAAGCTTACTAATAGGGTTCGAGTAAGGAACCCTAAAAAACATGTTTTGCCGCATATGCGAGTGTTTCTTGATCACCCAATATAACACGATGTATTCGTTTAGTTGTGTGTACGAGTTGTCCGTGTATTATTAAAAGTAACTAAGACGCTAGCTGCTCGCGTCGACAGACACCGGCCAAGATAGCCTATGGCTAAGTTTCGGCCAAAGTCTATCGGCAAACAACGCTTACGCTGCCGCTGCCTTCTGGTAACGACGTATACAAATGGACAGAGGCGTACTTTTACAGGAACACATCACCTCTATCTATTCTATATCAATCACAAGCGACTAGGCCCTGCAGTCAGGGTCCATTCTGATTGATCGAATATCCATCTTGATGTCGTTTAACACACACACATACCTAAACGAACGTAACAACTAACTAGTGAACTCTATACTAATATGGATAGTTGATATTAGGATGTACAAAATTTATACAGTAACAGTGTTCTTGAGAAATTGGAATGGAAAAATAAATTTTGGTTAAGTTTTATTATATTATTAAATGTCAGAAAATTGATCGACTTGTATAGGAAGAATTAGATTACAAGCCGTACCTATCTGAAGTTTTCATTCTAATTTTGTGAACATTAATGCCTGTCTTGAAGAATATGTGTTTGAACATTCTCCACATACAAAAGCCATTTATATTAGTATACCGAGTTCACTAGTTACTTGTTACATTCGTTTAGGTGTGTGTGTGTCAAAAGACATCAAGATGGGGTATTCGAACAATCAGAATGGACCCTGACTGCAGGGCCTAGTCGCTTGTAATTTTAATAGTCACAAGAGTCATAATATCATTATGCAAAAGATATATATGGTATTTTTTTGCCATACCCACTATAAAATAGCTGCTTTTCACTTAATTTTCAATATTTAAAAAATTCGACTGATGACCAGTCCTATACTTCCCACCTAGTAAATATTTACAAAAAATAAACACTCTTTTTTTATTCTTTGAAAAAAAGCATGGCCCTCTTTTTTGTTTAGTGATCTACTGATGGCTAGCTTAATATAGCAAAAATCATGGTTACCTTGATTTACGTACAATTTTTATTTTTTTTAGTAAAATATTTTTTTTCTCGAAAACTGTACATTTTAGAGAAAAAAAATTTTTACATTTTTTTCATATTATAACATCTAGAATTTATTTATATTTTTTTTACCTATGTTAATACGTGACATTGAGAACATTTTTTTTAATATCTCAGGATCCACTGAACCGATTTGACTCAAAATCTAATCAGATCTAAGTTAAAGGCTGATAAACACAATAGAACAATCGACATGCCCGTATGTTGTTCCGTTTTCACGATATCGAAGACACACACACAGACATCAGTCAGAAAATGATCTTAAACGATTGCTAGGGTCTCAAAACGTGAAATCTGTTAAATTCTCGAAATATTTTTTTCGGACTAAATCCATTACTTCCCTACCATAGTAGAGGTGGGAAGTAAAAATTGACAGTTCGTTTTGTGTCACCAACTACACTCTATAGTAGGCCGAGGCACGCACAGGAGTATATGTAATAGCGGGCGGATCAGGCGAATAAACATAAATAGTTTACTTTCCGACACAAGTGTGGGAATGATACGTTCCCGCACACCGGCCTGTCAAAAGTCATTTTACATGCAGCTAAAAAAATAATTATGTATTAGCGTTTATTCCGAACCTGTAATAGAGACAGGAGGAAGTGTAACAGAGCCTGAGGCGGGTTCGCATATGAAGGACGGCCTGTCTCTCGCGTTACACGGCCCGTTCAAAGCTTTAGTTATGATCAATATATCATACGAGCGGACATCGCACTATACCAGCTATTCACTAATGTGAATTTTTAAGTTGGAAATATAAATCAAGATTGCATATTATGAACTGATGTGTAAACATTAATCCGAAACAAATAAAAACGAATAAAAATTAATAGACAAAGACTTGAAAAATTCTACACATTTATTAATCTCAACGATCGTTTCGGGTTTCTAGCCCATCATCAGGATTTTACATTAAAATGTAATTTAATGTAGTAATAAAGTTGAAATTAATATCAAAAGCTAAGGTCTTCAACCCCATAGTCCTGTAAAAAATGCAAGCTTCTAGCTTTATGCAATAAAAATATACGGCCTTTCAAAAATCACGTATTTTGTTACTGATTGACTCATTTATCAAAACAGTGTCGAAAGTAAGCAAAAGTGGCGCCATCCTGCGCGATGATTGTAAACTATATTAAATTGCTATAACGGTACGAAACCCTCAAGATGCGAGTTCTCTCGCACTTCTTCCTTCCTTTTTTCTTTTTTCATTTTTATAAGATTTCTTAGATGAGGTGCTAACCTATTGGAGCTTAAGATAGCGCTTCAACTAAAGAGATTAGAGTCGTTAAAGGACTGTAGCAAAAAAATAAATAATATTAACGTCTGTGAAGCCACGGGTAAAGTCTAGTATTATAATTATGTATAATAATACCTTACCTAAGCATAACCTTAGAGAATGAATTGTAAATTACAGACGCTCCATAACTTTAGTACCCCACTATACGGATCTATCATAATGCGGATCGATCATCAATTGACTTTATAGTGATTGATGTTCGACTTAATATATTTAATAAACAAATCTTTTTAATAAAAATAAAAAAAAACCTTCAAAAAAAAAGCTACTAAAAAGAGGAAAATAATAAAGTTTTGAGGTCAGTACCAATTTAAATACTTTATTATCTACTGTTATTTTATTAAATTGGTGCCGACCTCAAAATTTTGTTATTTTCCTCTTTTTAGTGGCTTTTTTGAAGGCTTTTTTTATTTTTTAATTTTTAGTGGCTTTACAATACGTAGTTTGCACGTTAATAACCGACTTCTTTCTTGATATTTGATTACTAAATAGCTAGAACTGACATTTGTCTTAACGGTATTACACTCCGTTACTCACTCTTTTTTTAATCGAACTACTGAACCGATTTAAATAAAATTTATATGGGACCACCCCGTAGGTATGCCCAAATAAAACAATAATCATCAAAATCAGTTCACAAATACAGGAGAAATAGGTGAATATACATTCAATCATACATAAAAAAACATAGCTGCCGAATATATAGAACCTCCTCCTTTTTTTATGTCGGTTAATAAAAAGGGCGAGTAAGAGCAGTGGGATTTTCGAGTTTAGAGGAGGATTGGCAATATCTTTTGAATATTAGCTGAACTGATCTTTATAATTACTAACTCACTGGAATAATTCCTTTCTCTGAAATTAAATTGCTTCATAGTATAAACTAATTACTACAAATAAAATATGTACATTGTACATATAGGTACGTACTTGTACAGATACAGCAAACACCTTGGAAACCCCTGGCTAAAACGTAATGTCTTTTTCAACATCTGAATTTATTATGTTCCTTATCGAATTTTAAATAAAAAACACATATTTTTATAAATAAAAGAACTCTCTAAATTATGCTTTTTATCCCGTACCGATTTCTTTAAAAATTCGGAAGTTACAAGCAATCAAAGTTGAAATAGTCATTGATTTTTAATGTAAATTTTACTGTTTTTTTATATGCGCTACGAGTATTACCTTCTACACGGAATTAAAAAAAATCGTTTAGAAATCCATAGGAATTAAAATGCTCTAAACGATGCCTTTTGTCCGATCTCGATAGATTACAAGAATTTAATTGTCTAAGCGACTTAGACATAAAAGAGATATTTAGGAGTTGTTTTACTCCTATAAACAAGTTAGTAGAAGGAGTGGAGGGTAAGATTTTTGGTATGTTGTCGAGAGTGGTTCCCTAACTAACATATACCAAAATTTCCACCTTCCACTCCTTCTGCTAACTTTATTGCAGGGGTAAAACACAGATTATTCCAAGAATGCTGGAAAATGTTTTCCGCGAAACAGATAACCAATATGAGGTAAGCAAAGATACCGACGGTGCTCTCTAATTAGTTGAGATTTGATACCTGTTTATGGCAATTAGTGGAAGAAAAATGTTTGAGTTATATAACTTATACCTATATTAAAATAAACAACATCCCCTTTGAAGTTTTGTTCTCTTTTCAAGGATCTTTATGGACACCTGGATTGACTTATTGATCTTTTTAATATTAATATCAAAGTCGCCACCTTTTCAATTAAAATAAAAAACGGCACACAGGGGAATAGAAAAGCACTTCGTTTTTATAAAAAGTCTATACGCATGATTATTTTTGTCTGATCGATTTATATGATTATGAAATAACCGAGTAGGGGAGAGACGCCTAAATTGGACCATTTTTCAATTTGAATTTTTGGGGGTCAAATAAAGAAAATCCCGAATAATTTGACTATAGAACCTCAAAGTACATTTCATGACCATCTTCCAAAAAAATCAACAAATGTCAAAAATATTTGTAGATATTTTATTTAAAACAAAATAACCTGATATTTCAGCAGTTGCAAACACTACAAATATTTCCACCGAGAATCACAACCGTCTCAATTAGTAGTTCGGTCAAGTACCACGAGATGGTCCTAGCTTTCTGTTGTATAGGAGAAACTCGAGTGGTCCAATTTAGGAGCCGGTCTCAATATAGGCGTCTCTCCCCTACTCTAATTTTTACCCAACTAGGGCGGAGCCAAAAAGGAAGGGTTATGATTTTAGCAGTTTACGTATAACTATAGTCCCAGAGCGGACCGTGTGAAACTCCTCGGTATGAAGTAATAATTGATGAGTGTCATATCAGATAAAAGAGCGTTAAAATTCTTACACAAAAAATATAATTTGCCACCCGCCATCCTGGCGGGGGACGCTGATCGTCCCTTTGAATACAGAAATGTTTGACAAAAGCCACCCTTTATACCGGGTGGCTTTTGTCAAACATTTCTGTATTCAAAGGGACGATGAGTCTCATATCAAATAAAAGTGCGTTAAAATCCATATAAAAAAATATAATTTGCCACCCTCCATCTTGGCGGAGGACGCTGGTCGACCCTTATTATTTTTTAACCGACTTCAAAAAAAGGAGGTTTCTCAATTCGACCGTATATATTTTTTATGTTGTTATGTGGTTATGTTTTATATATGTTCGCGGATAACTTCGTCGCTTATGAACCGATTTTGAAAATTTTTTTTTATTTGAAAGAATATACCTACTTTCAGATAGGTCCCATAGAAATTTCATCAAAATCGGTTCAGTAGTTCGGCTGATTTTAATAAAAAAGTAAGTAACGGCGTGTGATTCTTTAAGGTAAATGTTACTTTTTGACACTAAAAAGTAAAAAATAAAAACTTTTTAACAAAAAAAAAACCTCCTTCAAAAAGGCACTAAAAAGAGGAAAATAATGAAATTTTGAGGTCTGTGCCAATTAAAATATGAAGTCGGTTAAAAAGTATAGTATAGTGATTAATATCTTCTTTTTAACCAATTTCATATTTTAATTGGCACAGACCTCAAAATTTCATTATTTTCCTCTTTTTAGTGCCTTTTTGAAGGAGGTTTTTTTTTTGTTAAAAAGTTTTTATTTTTACCGAGTGGCTTTTGTCAAAAATTTCTATTTTCAAAGAGGCGGCCAACGTCTCCCGCCAAGACGGTGGGTGGCAAACTACAATTTTTGTGTAAGGATTTCAACGCTCTTTCATCTGATATGACACTCATCTTATTACTTTATACCGGGGAGTTTCACAAGGTCGGCTCTCCTACTAGTAGGTGCAACGTGAAAATTTTTCCTGCTCTATTTATCTATCTAGATGCAGACTTAACTCACTTAAATTATGTTAGTGATTGTGAGTAGGATACGTACAATCACTAGCATTAATAATAACAATAATAATAATAATAATGCGTTTAACGTCCGTTTCTCGACATTATGTCATAACAGACGCCATTCGCACCATTACTATTTTCCATTTTACCACTTCCCGTTGTTTTCTACATTTTTAAACTTCAACTTTATTTTTTATTAATAGCAATGTGCGAATGGAGGAATTATAGGAAATTAAGATAAGGTAGGCAATTTTGGGAGCATAGGAGTTTGACAGGTAATTGGCCATGGCCTTGAATAAGGAACCATCTTGATATTCATCTGGAATAATTGAGGGAAACCATGGAAAACCTCAAACAAGATGGCCGGTACAGGAATTACCGTTTCTCGACGTAAGACAGTAGGAAAAAGTCCTAGCCACATCTGCCCCTGCCGGGATTCAAACCCAGTACTTTCCCAATGCGAGTCTAGTGCTGTACCACTAAGCTACATCGCTGGGTCAATCACTAACATTATTCAAGTGAAATAAGTCTACATCTAAGTCCGTCTCTGTTTTTTAACGTTTTTTGACTAAAATGTCAGATGTTTATTTACTAGTGATATAATTGTGTCCATATTTTAATCACCTTGCAATTACTTCAAAGATGATATAATTAATGGGTAATTAAAAATTTATATATTTTTTACTAGCGGTCCGGTCCGACTTCGCCCGGATGCTATAAATTTATGATTACTCACTTGCTTCGCTCGTTTGTTTCAGTTATTGTAGCCTATGTCTTAAAGCAAAGTACCTACTATCACCTATTAAACAGTAAAAAAAAATTGAAATCGGTTCAGTAATTTCTGAGATTACCCCTGATTTTCACCCGGGTGAAGTCGGACCGGTCAGTTATTATAGTCTATGTTCTAAAGCAAAGTAAGACCTGTTGAACATTAAAAAAAAATTTGAAATCGGTTCAGTAATTTCTGAGATTATCCCCGATTTTCACCCGAGTGAAGCCGAGTCGGTCAGTTTCAATTTTACATCTAAACCTTTCTCGTGAATCAATCTATCTATACTTAAATTTGAAATCGGAACAAAATCCGTTCAGTATAGTTATGGAGAAATTTGTCTTCTGAGATCACCCCCGATTTTCAACCGGGTGAAGCTGGGCCGGCTAGTTATTATAGCCTATGTTCATCTTCATTGCAGAAGCTACCCGTGTGCAAAATTTTACAAAGATTGGTTGAGTAGTTGAGGCGTGAAAGCGGAACAAACAAACAAACTCACTTTTGTATTTATAATATTAGTTAAATTCTATAGAATTATCGCTAGGCACTTGGTAACACATGATTGAATAAAAATTAATAACAAACACTTGAAAAATTCTACACATTTATTCATCTCAACGATCGTTTCGGGCTTCTAACCCATCATCAGGAGTTTACTTTTAAAGTAAACTCCTGATGATGGGTTAGAAACCCGAAACGACCGTTGAGATGAATAAATGTGTAGAATTTTACAAGTGTTTGTTATTATTTTTTTTTTTAATATTAGTTAGGTAGATAGCAAACCTATTCTAAATGTAGGTACTAGGGTTCATTCCCGGGAATTCCCGAGCCGAGAATTCCCGGGAAATCGTTGGGCTTTGTTCCCGGGAAATTAAGCTCGAGAAAAGTCGAGAACTCGAGAAATCATATTTTAGTCTATAAAATTATAAAATAAAACTATTTGCCTTTCAGGAAATGTAGTAAATAAAATAAATGCTTTAGTTTTTCTAAAGGCATATTTTATCAGACAGAGTAAGCAGATCTAATTGTTTTGTATGTAGGTACTATGTTTAGATGTTGTTTTATTGATCTTGCAAAGTTTTAAATTGATTTTTTTCCTAATTAACCTGCCAAAATGGTGATTGTAATTATAAGTCAGCGTAGTATTAACGTTTTAATGTTTAAATTTTTAATTTTTTTTATTTTGTTTGAGAGAAGCTAATTTTGTTGAAAACTGTCAATAAAAGTTTTATGATTATTTTGATACTTTTATTTGACAGGAAAACCACTTAATTTATTGATTTTAAGTAAGATATTTTTATGATACACATTTTTAATTTTGTGACGACTTTTTTCATTATTTGAACCGAAAAGATATGCAAAAACATACGTAAATGTAAATTTCTCGACAACCCGAGAAGACCCGAGAAATTAGCCTCGAGAATTCTCGAGACCCGAGAAACTGATAAGCTCGAGAAATCATGAACCCTAGTAGGTACTGATATAATAGGTAAAGCAGTCTTAAGGTTGATTTATATTATCCGGTCGGACACGGCGCAGGAACGTAGCGTTTCCGACAAGACAAACATTTTTATATGCATTTCAAATACGAATATTTATACTTGGCGGATCCCGACCGTTCAGACACGTATCAATAGTCAATACTCATATTTGAAATGCATGTAAAAATGTTTGTCTTGCCGGAAACGCTACATTCCCGCGCCGTGTCTGACCGGATAATATAAATCGAGCTTTAAAAGTTAAAACGACAATGTGAGTTTACTGTTAACCATTTATTTATCAATCATATTTAAATCCGCATGCAGGTGTTTCCCGTGCGCTGTCAATATTTACTATCATGACTGCCCACTGCCCTCCCAGTTCTCTACTCTGTATTCTGCTTCTTTGCCTGCCTAATAGCCCGATGTCGCAATACTAACAGCATACAGTATACCAGTGCTTGTTAAACTTTCTTGCCCAGTGGCTCTCCAAATCCGACGGCAAACTGTTAAGGATCTTCTATCGGCCAATAACAAAATTGTTAGTCAGTCAATTTATTTATTTATTGTAGATTATAGACGCGTCGACATCTAAGGTCATTAGCGTCTTTCAACTACACTAAATAACATCACAAAACATCCATGAGCGCAGGTGGGGTTCGAACCCACGGCAGTCCAGTCTAGAGGTTGCGGCGCCAAGCGTTAGTCAGTCGAGACTTTTGACGTGAATATAAGGTCTAATATCTCATACTGGGGTGGCAATTTAGAAATACTTGATGTAACGGAAATAGTCGGAAGGGGTTGACATGTAAAATAGAACACAGAATGTATACCTATGTTAAGGTTTCAGAGACAGTAAGCCAGGTGACCATGTGGAAAAGTACGAATCTATCGACAGGTACAAACGTCAAGGCAGATCAGCGTCGGCTTTAGCCATTTGCGGGCGCTCTGGGCTTTTCTTAACAGATTGATACGAAGGTCAAGGCGACAGCCCGGGTTGCATTATTGTTTTTCGACTGCTCGATTCAAGTTTCACGAGTCCTTGGAAGGGTCGTGACCCACAGTTTGAGAAGCACTGCAGTGTACATATATCTTGTGAATGTGTGTGCTGCATGTATTTTTATCAAATCGATAGTTAACTGAAATACAAATACTTGTAAATACTAAAACAATGTAGGTATACATACGTTTATTTCTATAAACTGGTTTTACGTGCTTGCAACGTGCAAGCCAAAACGAATGAAAAATTCAACAGTGCAAAACCAAAAATCAAATTATTTCACCTTTTTCAGAACAAAATTCGAATCGAGAGCGCTGTTTTCCAAAACTGCTGCGAAATTCCTCATTTTTAACTTCCCATTGGAAGTTATTGTAATGGGTCCGAAAATCGAAATCAAAATGTATAACAAATTTTTATGTTTCAAGGTCACTACACTATTCTTACAGTATTTTTAGAAAGATGTGTGTGTGTGTACGTACGTACGTATGTGTCCATTTCTTTCTAAGACGAAATCTCGAGAATGAAAAATGATATCGACTACGTTAGGGTGCCAATCGACGCGTATTAACGTAAGTATGATCTGAAAGAAATTTTTTCAAAATCGCTTCAGCCGTTTTTTTTTCTTAACCAAATAGACTCCAAAAAAGTAGATTTTACACAATGTCTCGCGAATAAAAAATTATATCGACTTCGTAAGGGTGTCAATCGAGGCGTGTTAACGTCATTTTGATCCGACATAAATTTTATAAAAATCGGTTCAGCCGTTTTTTTTGTTTTTAATTATTGTTAATAATAAATAATAATTACGTTTTAATGATTTTCTGTGTAATATCTAATTTAATTATTATTATTAAATATTTATCAAACTGGGAAGTTCGTCGTGTGGACCTCAAGGGTCGCACTTTAGTCCTAATAATCGATCCACCTCACGGCTTGTTTTTTGTTTATTTTTATTTATTGTAGATTATAGACGCTCGACAACTAAGGTCATTCACGTCTAATGACATCAAACTAAATTAAACATTACAAAACAGATAGGAGCGGAGGTGGGATTAAAACCTACAAAGTTTGATTCTAAGTCTGCATATTTTTAATACACAGCCATCTACTGAAGAATACTGGAACTAATTTGGTGTTGGTGGAAGTAAAGGTGTTATATGTACGAATTTCTTATCCTTTTTTAACCCCTGACAAAAAAAAGGGTGTTATAAGTTTAACGTGTGTATCTGTGTGTCTGTCTGTGGAATCGTAGCTCCCAAACGGATCAACCGATTTAAAAGCGGTTTTGTTTGTTTGAAAGATGGTATTTTTTAAAGTTTTAAAAATTCAGTACCTTGCTCTCCAATTTAAAAGAATATTAAAAATATTTAGAAAACTACTTCGAAAAAAATTTCGGAATTTTCAAAATATAATTGGTAGGTACCTACCTGTAGTATTTACTTAAATAAAGAACCCTGTTCTATTTTTAAATTTGTAAAAAATCAAGAAAACCGACATATCTACATACGGTGTACCATAGGATTGAGAACATAGGGAAAATATTGTTGTGGAAATCTAGGGATTGTTTTGCCTATTCTGTATATAAAACAAACAAATGGGACCTCTGCCGTACTTTGTACTTTGTTTGGGTTAATACAGGGTTCTAGTCAAAATCAACGTTAATGAAAGAGATTCAGATAGTAAAATTGACGTTCATGTGAACGAAGCCGCGGGCAACTGTTAGTAATTTAAAGAAAACATAAGAAAAGTCGTATAAAAACTGATAGTGAGATTTTAAAAAAATATATAAGTAGGTACTAGAAAACCTCATCATTCGAAAATAAAATATATATTCATTTTATGTGAAAAAAAGGGTAGTTCATGTTATTCGCGATATTAGAGCATAAACTTTACGATCATAATAACGCTCATACAGAGAACATCTAAGAATGTCAATAAATATAACCTAACATAGTAGATTAAAAAATATGTATTTAAAAAAAATAAAAAACACCCTAATATCAATGCACTAAAAAGTTGAAAATAAATTTCTTTTTCTTCTATAACGTTTAAAAACACGGAGCACTCGATGAATTAAAAGAAATATATAGGTACAGCGAGTGTCTCACGCTTTTTAACGAAAGAAATTTGTTTTCTATTTTTTGGTGCGTTGATATAAGCGTGTTTTTTTATTTTTTTAAATATACAGGGTGTCCAAGACTTGCGTTGTCGGCCGATATATTGATTTTGAATGAAGATAGAAAAAAAGTTTTAATACAAAAGTTGTATAAATTTTAATGGTGTATAACCTAAAAATATTTTCAATTATACAGCCCGTCCCATTTAAGCGTGGCAGATCAAAGTTATGTTTTTTTTAACCTAGCACCCTGTTTTTATTCGTTTTTTCAATTCTGTACCTAAATGTGAATAGAAATTGTAAGGGAAGCCATGCTCGAAAATTCTGTAATTTTTGAGTTATTCAAGTTTTTTAGAAATTTTTGACAGGTGCAGACCTTTACCTAAAATTCGACATAGCCAAAACAGAAACCTTTATCAAACTGAAATTTTGAGGATAACTAGATAGTAGACGGACAAATCGATGTCCGTCCTAAAAAAATAAATTTATTGTACAGGGTGTTCAAAATAATGTACTTCTTTTACCTAACTTCAATCACGTGTAACTTTTGATTGTTAAATACAACGAGGTTATTTTTTTGCTGGAATTGTATTCTTTAGGATATTTACTAACACTTTTATTAAGGGTTGTCCATACCTAAAGCAAATATTTTAATACGAAAATATTAGGTTTAGGTATGGACAACCCTTAATAAAAGTGTTAGTAAATATCCTAAAGAATACAATTCCAGCAAAAAAATAACCTCGTTGTATTTAACAATTAAAAGTTACACGTGATTGAAGTTAGGTAAAAGAAGTACATTATTTTGAACACCCTGTACAATAAATTCATTTTTTTAGGACGGACATCGATTTGTCCGTCTACTATCTAGTTATCCTCAAAATTTCAGTTTGATAAAGGTTTCTGTTTTGGCTATGTCGAATTTTAGGTAAAGGTCTGCACGTGTCAAAAATTTCTAAAAAACTTGAATAACTCAAAAATTACTGAATTTTCGAGGATGGCTTCCCTTACAATTTCTATTCACATTTAGGTGCAGAATTGAAAAAACAAATAAAAATAGGGTGCTAGGTTAAAAAAAACCTAACTTTGATCCGCCACGCTTAAATGGGACAGACTGTATAATTGAAAATATTTTTAGGTTATACACCATTAAAATTTATACAACTTTTGTATTAAAACTTTTTTTCTATCTTTACCCAAAATCAATATATCGGCCGACAACGCAAGTCTTGGACACCCTGTATGTATCTATATTTTTATTTTCAAACTTTTAGTGATTATAATACATATATTACATTATAAACTATTGGAGACACGTTTTCCCACCATCAGAACCGTCACTTCCACCATATGTTTTTATTTTCATTTTTCCCTTGTTATCATATCCAAAATATCAGTATATATTGTATTGTCATCAAAACTACATACGACTGCAAAGTTTAACGTCAACTGGACATTTGGAAGAGGGTGAAAATCAAGTTGCAAGATTTTTTTACATAGTACATACAACACATACAAATATAAGCGTCATAGAAACAGCAAATAAAACTGCATACATCAATAAAACAGTAAATAGAGCCGCCCTACACGACTTATCAATATTTTGATTATTTGAGCTAAGCCAGGTAATAATGCGAACACAACTAGACAAAAATAGTTGGGTTGTGTTAGCAATATTGCCCGGCTTAGTCAGTGGTTATTTACCCTAGGGCCATGAGGGCCATAGCTGGGGCGGCAAGCTGCGAGAGGCGGCGCAAGCCGTTTCTCGCGCTCAGCTTTGGACGCCTTTCATAATCACAAGACTCGGGACGAACGTGTTGCCAGCCGGTGTATTCGACGTTCGTCGCTACTCGGTACTAGTCGGGATGTTTTTTCTTTTGTATGACCTTTTTTCATTGTTAAAAGTTGTTTGCTTTTTTCCGTTAATTTATGGGGCGGCAAACCTTATAGGCCCAGGACGCCAAATCTTAAAATACGCCACTGCGGGCTTAGTTCAGATCAACAAAAGACTGCAAAGTCGTGCAGTACGGTTTCGTGCAAACAAAATTGTCAAGTTCGTACAATTTGTAACAAATCGTCGTCTAAGGGGTGAATTTTCGGTCTAGGTGAATGTACCACCCGCCTAGACCAAAAATTCTGGTAAATTAGATTACTGATTTAGATATTTTCGTTCTAATATAATATGTTTTGTATACCCAACCAGTGGCGAATTTTGAATAAATCCGCAGCAAACATAGACATACAAACAAAAAGTATGATATTAATGACTAATTCAGTCTATAAACTGCACAAGTCTAAATTTCGTTAAAAACTTGCAATTACCGGTTCGATTTGTTTGTACTGATATTGCCAAAATATTCCCTAAACAACTTGGTATATATAAAACCGTACATCGAGAGTCTAGACAAACATTCAACATACGCGGGGATTCAAGAAAGTTTTATCGTATGCAAGGTTTTCATCATGACAAAACACCTATACACAATAAGTTCAAAAAACATAGGAACTTTCGTATCACTCATGACATAAAATGTTAAATAATCCTGGTTTAGTATACTGTGATTTTGAACTAATTCTTAAAAAAGGAGTCAAAAAATTGTCATTTTTCAACAGCACAAAAAAGGTTTTCTGCTAGGGATGAAGTCTGCGATTTAACTACTAAAGAAAAGTGGACCCATTTATGTTTAATGAATAGTTTATTTGTAAGTAAAAAAATATAGAAAGTATTTTGAAATAATAAAAAATATCGGTATGTGATAAAACTTTCGTAACGCCCTACGCGACACTTCACGGTAAAATATTATAATATCTTTATTAATTCATAATAATTAACAATTATTATCATTTAGCTTAAACTTTTCATCAATAAGAAATAGACAAAAACAAAGAAACAAGGCAAGGTTTGACGACTTAAAATTGGAATATGTTGGTCGCGATAACTTCTTTCAGAATAAATGAAAAACAAGAATGTTAAACAGGCTGCGATATTTTATATCAGTAATATCTGTGTAATAATTTAACAATAATTTGTAACCATTATTGGACGGATTATGTCTTGTTGATTAGTTAATAAATATATAAATAACTACTCCACATTGGACTGTTTACAAAATTCTAGTGTGGATATTCCATGAATGAAACATTTTACTGGCAAACGTCCAGACAATCTCCTCCTCAGTCCTCAACTGATAAATGATTTTTGTAGTGACACGCAGTGAACAAATTAATAGATAGGTATATGTTAAATATTACTTACAAACATTGCATAGTTTACAAACATTTCGAAATTCCAAAATCCATAATTACTTCACCGATAAAAAGTTGATATAAATATAACAACTAAACAAAATACTATAACAATTATGAAAATTAATATATCAGATACCTGTTCTTCTAAAAAGTGTCAATAGTTTTTTTTTTCAAATGCAATAGTTTCACAAAAAAATGAAATCACTTTTTGTTTCAAATTGTCAGTTATCACTCTGATTATATGCACGATTCTGAAAACGTTATTTAAAAATTTACTGCGTATTTTTTAATAATTATTAATTCAGTTAATTTTATCACAGTTCGTACAAAACGCGTCAAAAATAAACGTAAGTTATAATCTCAAAAATAGAAACTGTTTTATTTAAATTTTGTCTATTATTGTAAACTTATCAGTAAATGTGTCAATAGTTTTCTCAGCTAAAAAAACCGACGAAAAACTATTTTCGTCTCAGCTTTTTAATATAAAACATCTGTGTAATTTTTCAAATCGACAGCTGATTGTTGTTGAGCTGAAAAGACAGTAAACCGGCGTGCACTTGTTTAAGTGAGGTTATGTTACGAGACAACAGACTGTAATGTATATAAGGGAGGTTATGTTATGATCGCTGTTATGTGATTGTAGCGCGAATGTTACAGCGGCACAGGACAGCACGCCTGCCGTATGATGGATAGAGCGGCCCGATCTGCCTGACAGCGCGGTTTGCATTGACTGAGACGTGCCGGCAACCCGACGCGCTATCCTAGTTCAGAGAATGGCCGCACGAGCGCGCCAACGGACAATAACGGGCTCCAATAATACTAAGCCTGTATTTGTGTATGCCTGTATACATATACAGTGTTTCCATCGCACACTTGCGCATATTAGATGTACTCTATCCAAGTGAAATTGAAATGTGAGTCTAAACTTCGAAATTATCTAAACGTGCGTCGCGACGCCCTAGGGCGTCGCAAACTTATACTTGAAGTGTCACGTCCCGAGCGATGTACTATCCAAGTGGTATTGAAATGTGAGACTTATACACTTCAAAATTATCTAAATACGCGTTGCGACGCCCTAGCTTGAAGCGTCACGTATGCGTGTATAAACTAACTTCAAAAATTAGTCGGAATCCCACGAATCTCATTAAAATGTCTTTAATACATATATAAGGGCCAACGCACCGGCACACATGCTACATTTTTATCGAAAACGCGTGATTTAGCAATTGCATCGATACTGTATCGCGATTTGACAATTACTTAGCTACTCGAAATATTTCGCTCAATCGCGCGATTTGGCATTAGCACGCGCTCGATTTAGCGATCGATGCGTTTGTTTCGCGTTCGAATTGTGATCAACAATCGCGCGATCGTGATACATCAGTTGTGTATTTCAGCGAAGAGTGTGCGGCCTTACGCTGTTAGTATAGCGACACATCAAAAAGTAGCATGACGTGTGCGTTGGCCCTTACGCAGTTGTCAAATAAAACTGTCTAAATGACTAGAGAGACGTACCATGTAGTTTGGGAACCATTGTATTAAGGCTCTACCGCATTGACTTTTCTCGTTCAACTGCACTAACGCAGCGCCCGTCCTAGGGGTGGGGGGGGGGCAACCCGAACAGTTGTCCGGGGCGCCAAAATTTGGGCGTAGCATTTTGGCTGAAAGTGTGAGAAAAATATTGTTGTGTTAAATACCCAATTAATAGAATTAAAATTGAAATAAAATGATTTGATTTTTATTGAAAATAAAAAATATGTACCTTTATTTAAAAAATATATATATTCTTAAGGGGCGGCAAGTTGTCTTTTTGTCCGGGGCGGCTAACCGCTAGAGCGGGCGCTGATTGACGACGGATTTTCGTTCGTCAGTAAACTACCCCTTCTTATATTGCAGGATCAATGACATATCGACTTATCAAATATGAACAAAATCGTTGAAGCCGTTTTCGAGAAAATAGCAAATTTAGATTTTCGTTCATCAGTCAAGTAACCTTATTAATAAAAATCTGGGGAATTCCCTAAAATAAAATATCTATCTATCTATTTAAAAATACTTTCACAGCACATACAATGAACAGAGACGAGTCAAAAAACACCGAAACAGAAAATCAACTGTAATATTTTACATAAATATAGATTTGTGGATTTCTAAGATTTTCTCACTTATTTTAGTTTGTAGGTACTTACTAAACTACTGATATACATTTTTTAACGCACCTGCAATGAAAAAAGCAAGGAACTCACTTTTATAACAGAAATATTTAGAATATTGCCCAAAATTTTTGAGTTTTGACACAGTTGTCTCTTTCGTTGAAGCTTTTCAGGTTTCTTTTAAATAAGGTTATACACTCCGTAATTATTAAACCCTTCTCGTACATCTTGTATATCTAGTTACTGAAATTTGATATCTGGATTGGATATTCGGAATACAAGCTCAAAAAATACTTATTTTCAGTTTTTTATATCAACATGCCACATGAAGAAGTTTTCAATTTTCAGATAACTTTCCAAAAACATTTTTTATATGTAGGTAACAGTGCTTCTCACATTTTTTTGGTCAGAGGCAACGCTTGATTCCAAAATTATATCATGAAATTGGAAGTCAGTTCAATTATGTGAATGTTTATTAACACGATTTTATTAGCTTCACCTGTATGTTTGCTTGCTTGCTTGCTTGTTTGTAACCGACTTCTTTGAACTTGATTTTGACCAACTTTGAACGGTCAGATTTAGTTTAAACTTTGCACACTTATCAAGGACCGACGACAATACAATAATTCAATAAGTTTGTCCCATTATCCTGACCAGGATCTCCAGGACTAAAAAAAAAGCAAAAAACTTCAGATTGAACTGAAACTTTGCACACTTATCAAGGACCGATGACAATACAATAATTCAATAAGTTTGTCCCATTATCCTGACCAGGATCTCCAGGACAAAAAAAAAGCAAAAAACTTCAGATTGAACTGAAACTTTGCACACTTATCAAGGACCGATGACAATACAATAATTCCATAAGTTTGTCCCATTATCCTGACCAGGATCTCCAGGACTAAAAAAAAGCAAAAAACTTCAGATTGAACTGAAACTTTGCACACTTATCAAGGACCGATTACAATACAATAATTCCATAAGTTTGTCCCATATTATCCTGACCAGGATCTCCAGGACTAAAAAGCAAAAATAAATTATAATTTAAAAAAACTAAAAAACACGCTTTAATGAACTAAAAAGTAAAAAATAATTAATTTTATTGTAAAAAAGCGTGGGGTGCTTTGTATCATATTTTCATACCACCCCACGCTTTTTTACAATAAAATTAATTATTTTTTACTTTTTAGTTCATTAAAGCGTGTTTTTTAGTTTTTTTAAATTATAATTTATTTTTTACCTACTTTTCATACGTCAATATTATCAGTGATGCTCATATTTTTTTATAAATTCGTAGACCCCACTAAGAAATTCAGTGGATCTTTAAATGGTTCGCGGACCATATTTTGACCAACACTTACGTAACCAAATGAACTAAAAGAATATTAAAACGTTCGTATCAGATTAAAATGGATAAAGAATGTAAAACAATGGAATAAAGTTTTGTACGAAAAATGTATGCACCTAGCAAAAAAAAAGTTTATTTTCTTTTTTTCTCTCTCGACTCATTATTATTCAGACGTAATGAAATGGTTACTATATGCCAACGTTTACATTTCGACATTATAATATCAAGAGTTACTACAGAATGAGATAACCTAAAAAACGAAACGTCTAATAAAATCAAAAAAATCATTATTCTGACGGAATCTTTGTTTTGAGTTTTATATGATATAACCGAAAATAAGATTTTTTCCTACCCGAAAAATGAAACAAAAAAGTTCTTTCTGAATGGATCGTTGTTTGAGAAAACTATCATTCTGCTAGAAATACGTTATTGAAAATATTAATCGGTACAAGGCTCAGATAAACCTGGCATTTGATGGCCTTAAAGAACAGGTAACAAAATACATAGGTAGTAGATTGTATATTTAGTTAAATTAATGCATAATGACTGCAAACAGTATATGAAACACCTGAGTAAGAACAATGACGTAACACAATGCTGTAATCAGGAAAAATTCATTAATTCAAACCTATGTCCCCGAAGGGATTTTAACCCTAAACTTTCCACTAACGCGGCGGACTGACTTGACATTACTCACACAGTGACACATTTTCAAACGATCGACTTTCTCCCTTTAAAGCATTCTGTCATTGAAAAACCACTACATGCGAGAGTCAATTTTCCAACACCACTGCTAAACTACAGACAACTCAACATGTAAAGTAAACATAACAGGTGAATACAACGATGAAGTAATTTTTAATTATATTTTAATTATATTTAGTGTCGTAATGAGATATATTACTGACAAGTTAGTGGCATTATATTAAAACGAGCACAGCGAGGGAAATTCCTAGCACCCGGGCTTTCTTAGCACCCGGGCGAAGCCGGACCGGGCCGCTAGTTTTAAATAAACTTATTCTGTACACACTACTATAAACTGGTCATAAACCGAGGTGGCTATATAGCTGGCGTCCCTAGCAGTCAAGTTTAGCAGTGCCCATCCTCATTACATAAAGAGGTCCTGTCACAATTTTATCTATTAATATTAATAATTGAAATTCTAGTAAACGTCTCAAATCTGTGTTGGTGTATGTGGCTAATAAATAATATAACTGACCGTATTTACAATTACAACAAATACATGGTTACTCAAAGAATAATAATAATAACATAACAAGAACACGGAATGTTCTCATATAACTATGAAATTATAAAATTAATTAATTTTCATCGCGTCACTTACGTTCATTTATTGTTACATTAATCATTAGAAAAGATGCAAGGACGTATTTTAACCTTTTACTTTTTCTTTCACATTTTTAAACACATGTTTTAATAGAGAGAATGTAAGGAATTATTGTCAGTAGAACATTAACAGTTAAACAGTAAAAATAAAGCTTCTAGAATTTTTCCAAATGATAAAAAATTAAACCAAGTTATTAACAGTAGGTAATTGCTTATGAAAAAATAAATCCTGATCAAATGGACTTTCCTCTGTACCTACGTAAATCAAAGCCAGACTCGATTGTGTCAAAACAATCATTAAAATACAATTCTTTCGAAGAACATCAGTTTGGGGCTGAAATTACTCTTTTTAGCTAGTACAGCAGAACTTCCAATATCCGATCATATGACTGGAGAAATAAACGGATAATAGAAGTCCATAAATCATTTTTGAAGTGAAAACTTCCTTAGGCGCGCTTTACCTGGGCTGTTAACAATAGTGATGTGAAACGCCCCCGACGGTGACAATCGGGGCTACTCGGCTCAAACACGAACACGTATTTGCAATATGCTGGAAATAGTGTGTAGTTCATAAGTGTGCTAATAGATGACACTAAAAACTTAATACGAGTAAAAAGTCATTACCAATATTATTATTTCTATTTTTGTGTATCTTTGTATGTTATTGTATTCTGTTCACAAATGGTTGTTGATTTGTTTTTGTGTGAGGGTGAGTTGAAAAGCAGCATTTTATGCTGAACTCGTTTAACCCTTTTGATCTTTTTTTTGGTCAATAAATTATTATTATTATTATTATTATTATTTGTAGTTCACAAGTGCGCTAACAGATGACACTAAAACTTAATATTATCGTTAGGGTATTATATTCATTAAATTTAATTGTATAGGCCGATTTTAATATATTTATGATTAAACTGTGTGATTAAAAAATGATATATATGTATATTAAAATTAGAAAATCTGAAGTTTTCACTTCTGTCGTGTGGTCATAAGCACACACCCAATTTTTCATTTTTTATTATTTTTACAATACCTCAACATAATATACAAGTTGTTCTGCATGTTACATACATACGAGTTATGTATCTTTGCATTTTATTTAACACTAGCCGTTACCCGTGGCTTCGCCCACGTATTTTACGATTACAATTTATTATTCCCACCGCGAAAAATTTTCCTCCTGCGAAGTGAAGCCGGGCTGGTAGTGTTTATTCGCTCGAATTTTATAATACATAACTCACTCACTTCGCTTGTTCGCTCGGATTTTATTAATCATTACTCACTCGCTTCGCTCATTCGCCTGAATATTATTAATATATTACCCACTCGCTTCGCTCGTTCGCTCGAATTTTATTAATACCTACATTACTCACTCGCTTCGCTCGTTCGCTTGATTATTATTAATACATAACTCACTGGCTTCGCTCCTTCGCTCGAATTTTATTAATACATGATTCACTCGCTTCGCTCGTTCGTTTGAATATTAATAATACAATACTTACTCGCTTCGCTCGTTCGCTCGAATTTTATTAATACATTACTCACTCGCTTCGCTCGTTCGTTCGAATATTAATAATACGTTACATTTGTTATCCCCCCGCGTGAATCTTCCCCCTAATTTGTTATCCCCCGCTAGAATCTTCCCCCCTAATTTGTTATCCCCCGCGTGAATTTTCCCCCTAATTTGTTATCCCCCGCGAGGATCTCCCCCCTTGCGTAGCTTTCTATTAGAGAAAGAATTTTTAAAATCGGTTTAGTAGTTCCAAAGATAAAATAAAAACAAATCTATCCCACGGGAACCGTACATTTTTCCGGGATAAAAAGTAGCCTATAACATAATCTGACCCCTAAACTACCACTATGCAAAAAATCATGTCGATATCCCTTGCTCTGTGAAAAACAAAAACAAAACTATCTCACGGGAACCGTACATTTTTCCGGGATAAAAAGTAGCCTATAACATTCTCTGACCCCTAAACTACCACTATGCAAAAAATCATGTCGATCCCTTGCTCTGTGAAAAACGAAAACAAAACTATCCCACGGGAACCGTACATTTTTCCGGGATAAAAAGTAGCCTATGTGCTATTCCAGACTATAATCTATCTCTGTGCCAAATTTCATCCTGATCCGTTCAGCCGTTCTGACGTGATTGAGTAACAAACATCCATACATCCTTACATCCAAACTTTCACATTTATAATATTAGTTAGATTAGATAGATTACTTTTCAAAAGTGTGTAATTTTTTTGTTCTACCCTCTATAAAATAGCTGCTTTTCATGCATGTAAATCGGTCGTAAAATGGCCGATTTCAGGTCAGCGAAGACCCGGGCGCTAACATTTTTGTTTCAATTTTCAAGACTGCGAATTTTACGCATTAATATTCTGTAAAAGCTCACACAGACAAGTTTGTCTGTGTATTTGAATTTGATACATAGAAAATCTGACGGTGGGCTCTCTGTCTAGAACTTTGCCAGATTTGTGGCCACCCCGCAATTAAAACTTACAGAAATTGTAAACGGCCGTTATAAACAATACATTTTATAAGCTTATACGTTCATCATTATAATGTTTACGCAACAATTAGTTACAGAATAAACCCATTAGCAAGTGATGTAATGTAGGTATTATTTACATAATTTACATCCAAGGTTATGATCTGTGTGAGATGTAACAGTGTAACACATAATAGGCACTGTATGTAGTATGTACACTTCCAGCACGGTAGAGAAGGTAAGGCTGTAGCCAAAATTGTGTCTGTGCCCTTCGTGACCTAGCCACCAGATTCCCTGTAAAGTGTGTAAAGTCTTATGCAGTGTATTCGCGTCTACGGAGAAATGTGACCCTTAGAGACTGACTGTCGCGCCTTAAAGGGGATGGAATGAAACGCAGCTTAAAGTTGTTGCGCCTACTTGAAAATTATGTCAGATCTAATATTGCTGTACCTATTTCATTTGCTACATCTACATAATATATAAAACAAAGTCGGGTTACTTACACCGTTCATAACTCGGGAACGGCTGGACCGATTTTCATGATCTTTGATTTTTTGGATTTGTCTCCGCTCCGAATAGCAGAGTAACTATTAAAACATCGGAAAAATTCACGAAAAAAAATGTATGGAGAAATTTCAGCTTTTCTCTGTATATTTCTGTACATGTAAAACAATCGGGTTAGTTACACCATTTATAACTTAAGAACGGCTGGACCGATTTTCATGATCTTTGATTTTATTGGATTTGTCTCCGCCCAGAAGAGCAGAATAACTATTAAAACATCGGAAAAATGAAGCGAACGAGCGAAGCGAGTGAGTAGTGTATTGCACCCGGGAAATTCCTAGCACCCGGGCTTTCTCAGCATCCGGGCGAAGCCGGATCGGGCCGCTAGTTAAATATATTTTTGCCATACCCACTATATATATACATCTGTCAGTTTTAATGTAATTTTTATTGTAATTTTTATAATTTTTATCGATAATTGACGTATTTATAGCATTACTACATGCTCTTAAATTAAATAAATATCTATAATCTATCTATCTACATTAGAACTTATGGGCCATAGCCTACTACAAAATTGTAAATGTAGTTAATGTTACCTTTTCTAAGCCACACACGGTATATTACTAAATACTATACGGCTGCAGTTACAAAATATATTTAGAAAGAGATATTTTGGTGACAGGAAAATTAATTAATGGGTAGGTACCTGCTTTTAATAGTAATCATTATTTTAACGTTTCAATAATCAGTGCTGGTGTGCATTTTTTTAGAATTAATTTAATTATAAATTTTTCGGCACCAAAATACGTCAAGCCATGCCTTCCTCTATTTGAAATTGCTGTTTTTAACTCCGATCTTTTACGAAGTTGAATAATTTCTTTACAATTAATACCTACTTATATAATATGTAAATTATTATGTTAATTCATATTTTTACCTTAAGCGACACTGGGAAATCATCTTTTTTCATAAATTATAATATGTACTTCTTTTACCTGAAACAAATGAAAAAATATATATGTAAAAAATATGTTTTATCTATTCTCTAAAATTACAGTGTTAGATACCTAAAAAATTTATTCTCGAAGAAATGTTAGCTAACAGTTTGCAATGGCTGGACAAGGCTATACAAATGTGAAAATTAACAGCGTTGTTAAATTTTAACAATTAATTATTGTTCAATGTTTGTCACATTTTAACTTATGCAATGATAAAACTTGCTAGAAAGTGACGAACATTTATTAGAGCTGTTAATTTTAACATCTGATATAAAATATGTAACACAAGTTACAGAATCTATCAATAAAATTTTAATTTTTTTTAGGATTTTTTTATGAAATTAAACCGAACTAATTGCCATTGAAACTACTTACTTAGTGCTATTATCTCGATTTTTTAGATTTTTAAACGTATGGTTGGAAAATTAGAGGGGAGGAGGGTACTTTGATAACGACTTTGAAAGCAAATATCTCGTGATTGAAAGGTTAAATCAAAAGGTTCTTATAACATTTTTTATCAAATCTTTTTATGTTTTAATTGAATAATATTGAGTAATTTGGATTGTATAATAAACAAATAAGGTGTTTTGATAATAATTTTTTATTGAATTTTTAGGATGTAACCTTAGTAATAGATACATTACTATCAAAAACCAAATTACAATATGAAAAAATTAAAAAAACCGGTAACTAGATAATACAGGTGTAAACTTTTTTAAGTCCGCGACTGTACATTCATGTACAATTTGAAGTTGTTTGGTTAAAAATTTAATTTGATTTGCTTTTTAGTAACTATGCTGGGGGAAAAGCCGGCAAAAGGAGTTTTTGGGGTTTTTAAAGATGAAACGAGTGAAGTAAAAAAGGTCTCACGTTATTTGCTTATCACCATAGGTTAGACGCAACGGGCTCTTGGACTATTATATTTTGAAAAAAAACGGAAAACGATTTTCTATAATGCATTTATGTTTTCCATAATTACCAGCCACCAGGTAAGCAAAACCCGCCTATAGTTGCGTCATAAGTGAAATTCACGGTATATTAGTTATTGACGATTATCCAGAAACAGTCCATACAAGTAGAAATTGAGCTCAAGTAGCCTGACTTTTCCATTTGTATGCCGAAATATTATGTATAGTAATATACTTCATTGCAATAGTAGAATAATACGAATTAATTTAAAATTGCTCTTGAAATTAAAATCGTTCCGTTTCTTTATAATTCGCCGGCACAGAGAATGTGATCCGAATTTAAAACTTGTCTTGTGTTTACATTTAAGAACAATGTTAAGATAGGATTTTTTATATAAAAGTCGAATAATTTTTTAAGAAATCATAATTACCTACTAAGTCCCCCAGGGGCAGTGCCGAACTTAAAGACCCAGGGTCCCTAGGCACTTGGCATTTGGCCCCCCCCCATCTCGAAGTCATTTTGGAAATTTAGCGAATTAAATGCACTAGTACAGAATATATAATTTTTAATCGACTTTAATTAATCAAATCAAAATACAGAAGATCTGTAAGGTAGTTTACGGTATTATTATAATTAACCAAGAAATTATTAGTCCTATCCGTAAATAATATTTTCGATAAAGCTTTTCGATAAGGCAAGCCAAGCTTTTGAGCTTATATGAAGGTTCCGCCACTGGGGCCCCTAGGCCGGGGCCTTTTGAGCACTGCCCAGCACTGCCCAGAGGGAACATTGGAATGTAGTTGTTCTCGCAATTGCATTCCAATGTTCTTTGAGAATTGGCGTTCCCAGGAGCTCGAGCTCGTACCAGTCGGTTTGTGTATGCCGGCTGGCAGATTCTAATATACAAATGGATTATTACTTGTTGTGTTGAAGACGCTAATGACCTGAGTAGTCGACGCGTCTATATAATCTATACAATAATAGCTTGGGCTCATTGAACAGAAACAATGTGTTTGAATTTAAATTTATAAATAAATAATAAAACTTGAAAAAATACTATTATTTTTTTATGCCAGTGTACCCTGTACTCGGCCGGGCACTAATTGGTACCCGGGGAAACCGGGTATACCCGGTTTTTTCGTTATTTGGTCGGGTATCCGGTTTATCGGGTACTCACCGAGTACCCGTTGCATCCCTAGTTAAAATCCCTATTTTTTTCTGGCAGATTCTGATTCTCCGTGAAATTCTACAATACACCGTCTTGCAATTATGTTATCCTTCTTCATTGTGCAGTGAGAACCTTACTAATTATTATTAAAAAATATCGATAACGTCATTGCGGAAAGGAGCGGGGGTGGAAAAAATTGAGAACTATCAGTAAAGATGCGCGATCAACAAATATAAGGCTGACGTGTTCGAAAATCTTCGGTCGTTGATAATCGGAGAATTTGGAATGTTCCACAACCAACGTTCCCAAGCTGTACCTAGGGAATGCAATCTCGATCTCGCGAGATCTCGATTTAGCGAGATCTCGAGCCATTTTTCGAGATTTAATCTCGTGGGCAGACACTCTCGTTTTTGAAATCTCGTTCGAGATCTCGACCCGATATGGTCGAGATCTCGAACGAGATTTCAAGAACGAGCGCGCTGACTGCAATGACATTTAATAATTTGTTTTCTTGAGTGAAATTGACAGTTATTTAACTTATAACAAGCATTAGATGGCTAACAAATTACAAAGTTAAATGAATACTGAACATATCTAAGAACAATTCAGAAGTTATTTCCAAAATAATTAATTGACATATATAATAGTGTGCTGCGTGACTGTGTGCGTGTGTGATTTGTTGCGTAGTGCATTGTGCAGATGATTATTATTCATTACTTTTCTTAAATAAGCGTTGATTTTTTCGTTTCAAGATTAAATTAATGTTTTGTTTTATTTTCAAAATATAACAGTAACACCCCAAGTAAGTAGTTTTCATTAAGTTTAAGCATTTTAGATAAAAAATAATACGTTCTTTTTAAAAGTAGGTGAAATCTCGATATTGTCGAGATTAATCGAGATCTCACCAGACAATCTAGCGAGATCTCGAATTGCCAATCTCGAACCCATACTTATCTCGCGAGATCTCGAATTGCCAATCTCGGCTCGAGATTACATTCCCTAGCTGTACCTATTTATATTATGCCTTTTAAATTTTTTTTTTGGAAATATAAAAGGTTGCTCTTGATTATTTCGTTACCAAACAAAAATCTACCCGGGCAAACCTGGATCGGAAAGCTGGTCCTTTTATAAATTATCGGTAAGTTTACGTCCCTGCGCCCAGTTATAAGGTAGCTACAAAAACACCGATCAAATAGCGTTTAACCATGATCTTACAAACACAGTGAAATGTTGATGTTTTGTAAGACTAAGATACTACTTTTTAGTGAATTCTATCTCAACTCAAGTATATATATTCGTCTCTGTCGCGCCCTTTGACAATTCATCAATCAGAATAAATACATTTCGTCAAACAAAAGACGTCGGGATTATAAAACAAATACCCAACGTGCAATAAAAACAAAAAAATGACTGACTGCTTTCAACGCAATATACGTAACAGTGGGACTGTCACAATAAACGCACAATGCCTGAAAAAAGACGAGTGGAACAATTGGATCATGATGATGAGCCCCCTCTTTAATATTATACAATGCATACCACCAAGTCTTTTGCTCAATTTTTGCCGACAATAATTTCTTAACAAAGATCTAGTTGCCTTTGTAACATTCTTTTTAATGTTTAACTTCTTAGAAAAATGTAGGTCACAAAAAATCATAGACAATATTTAGGAATTTTACAAATATTTCGTTGATAACATTTCACACATAGTTAAAATACACTTATTTAAATATATCGAGTGTTAAGTGTTAACATAGTATAATATATTGCTGTAATTTTCAATGTAAATAATCATTAGTCCAAGCTCTGACCATACAAAAATCTACTGGACAACACTACTAAAATTTTATTATTGAATTTAACAGATAATATGATGAAAAACATCATATCAGTGGCAGACTAATTTAATTTTGTTAATCATTTCTTGTTATCAGTATATCTATCTCTATTACGGCTTAACACTACTTGTTGAAATGTATACAGATTTATAGTCCATACAGAGAAGTATCAATTATTTACAATTATAATCGTCTGCCTTACTACTTTTTTGCACACCTGGCAGACCCTCTCCAAATGGATCAATGTTCAATGACAAGTATACAAAAAAATTTGCAAGGCAGACGATGGATAACTATTGTAAATAATTGATACTTCTCTATATAATCAATAAAAATGATAAAAAATTGAATTAGTCTGCTACTGATTCGATGTTTTTAATCATATTATTATTTATTAAATGCAATAATAAAATTTTGGTAGTGTTGTCCAGTAGATTTTTGTACAGTCAGAGCTCGGACTACATGGCATATTATGATATATTTGGCAATAAAATAAATTCACTGCAGAAAAAAATATAATGTTTTTCTCGAATATACAATTAACATTTCCTAACTTTTTTATGACCCTGTATAAAATATGATCAGGTATAATCTGATAAATTTAATAAAGCTAGGTAATTTTTAAGTTTCACTAAAGTTAAAGGTGAATATCGAAAATGCGTTCATTAGAATTGAATCAGCTGGAAAATCCAATGTTCCGCAAGACCTTAGCCTTCAGTACAAATCTTTGAGGGACAGGTAACTTCTCTTATGATCAATTTATGGCGCACTACACATTAATACCTATTGGCTATTATTATAATATGTTGTCTGTAGTCACAAGGCAACGAGAGGCTTATGGCGAAAAAACGCTAATGACGCTTTCAACATCGATTACAATAATAATGATCCAACTGTTCATTTTTCTCCTCAATGGAAAGAGGTCTCACTGCTAGACACTTGAGGCAGCTTTTTAATGTATCAGTCGGTCAAAAGTCATCGACCAAGTCACTAAGGCATTATTTGTCGAGCGACAATACGAGCGATTTTCTTGGCTCAGATCCCAGTGGTATAACAAAGACAGGGTAATGTTTTTCGCGCTATCTAATGTAGGTATTGTTACAAAACTGTTTTCTGAATTGGCGGAATAAATATTTATTTACAATAATTAAAAATACAATAACAATAAATGCAACAACGAAAAGTCAATTCTAACAATAAAAAAACTTAAACGGTAATTATTGAACTAAACGAGCCACTTAAATAACACTTAACAAATAACTATATATATACAAGGATTATTTATTTGTACTTATTTATGTCACTGTATTTATATCAAATTTATTTCGCCGTTCAACACTGTCACAGTATACAATCTACACTGACTGATTCCCGTTGACTGATCAATATTTATATCACTGATCCGCTTGATAGCACGACTCACCATTCACTGATTACCGATTGCGTGACACCGTCGACTGATTGCCTGATCGCTTCACTCACTCGTTTATATACCTGCACTGCCTAAGCCCAGTGTGTGCTCGTATTCTCTAGCGTTGTCTAGAATCTTCGCGTAGACACCAGTGTGTTCAACGTCAGACACCGCTTCTCAGATTTGTTGCCCGCCGTTCATATACAGGGTGATCCGTAACAGTATTAATAATAATTATTAAATAAGTATATGTATGTGGGATTCTTTATTCCCTTGTCGCATTCAAACGGTTGAATGAAATTTAATAAATGTGTCACTATATTCGTCTTAATTCCGAGAGTGACATTGTATATCTGACGTCGCGGTAAATTCAATATGGCGGACGCTAGACGACATTTTATCAGAATGAAAAAATATTTGTCCATCTAAATACACCAATATGGGTATCAAAAGAAAGATCTCGTTGAGATGATTTCAAAAAACTAAAAATACAAATAAAAAATTAAATATAAAACAATCAAAAAAACCGACTGCGTCAAAAGCTAACTAAAAAGATCAGATGATAACATATAGTCGCAAGTTGGAAGCATACATGTAGTAACAAGTTGAACAGAAATATCTGATGCCTCCGACTGCATGCAGTTGTCATCTGATCTTGTTTCCATCTTTTTAGTTCGATTTTGTCGCAATCGAGTTTTTTGATTTTTTTAATTTAATTTTTTTGTCACAGGCGCATTTGAATCGTCACCTGCTGTCCTCTAACCAAGATTTCCGACTCAACGGAAAATATTTTCACTGCGAATATGGTTTATTTGAACACACATACATGCTAACTTTGTACATGAACTTCATTCCTATGTGTTATAGGGAGCTTATATTTTTCCACAAGACAAAAATGTAAGCATTAATTCGACATAAGCCAATTTACTTTTTGGACATTGAGATAGTGTAATAGACATTGGAATATATGCAATATAAGTTTGGTGGTATTATTTTTCATAAGCAAATAAAATAATGACACAACGCCATAAAGTCTGACAATTACAAAGCTGTGTAACATTCATTGCCGGAATAGTACAAAACAACACCTTGACTGATTGACACTTATGTATAGGAATTATTGACATAACTATATGTATAAATATGCATATTATTATAATTAATAATGTATTTGTAAACATATATGTTACAAGAATTGTTGGAAATGAGCACTTCCGTGGCACAAAGGATCAATAAAAAGCAATACTGATTTTTTTTAAATTTGCATTTTACTAACGTTTCGGTATTCTTCATACCATCTTCAGAGTCAAATGCTGTCTGAATATGGTATGAAGAATACCGAAACGTTAGTAAAATGCAAATTTAAAAAAATCAGTATTGCTTTTTATTGATCCTTTGTGCCACGGAAGTGCTCATTTTCAACAATTCTTAAAACTGTTTTCAAGGATCAAATTGCTCTATTTAAATATAGCAACTTCGAATTCCATATATGTTACAGTCAATACTCATACAAAGTATTTGCTGTAATTAAAACCAGTCGTAATTTTTGTATTCATTTCTGAAAAAAAAAACGCACAAACGGTAACTAATTTAAAATATCTGTTTATATAATTTTTTTTCTTTTTAATTTAAATCTATAGTTTTGCATTTTACTGAAAATATGCTCTATAAGTACGAAGAGAAATTAGAAAATATTAATTTTCAAGTGAGTTGCAGATCTGATGATTGATATTACGTAAAATGTAAAATTTTCCATTCATTTAATTTATTTAATAGTAGATTGTATGTCTAGATACATAATGGGGCATTTTACGGCGAGTGATGACAGTATGTAAAAACGACACTAATGGGGAATAAAATGTTTGTACCTACCACAAGTGCTGCCCCTCGCGGATTATTGAAGGAACTAAGATTACGAGTTACAACAATAACTATCACAGCGGTGCATAGCATTAATTTATTACATCATAATATGCATAAAGTCAGTGCAACAAAAATAATTATGCGTTGAATTAACGCATATTCCTATTACGATAACAATATCTTTATAAACCTACACTACATCAATATTATTAAAATACATTCATAAATACATAATAAACAAATTATTATAATATTAATTAACAAATGTCATGTTAGAAGTTAGAACATTAGAATATGCAGTCAAGTTAAACGATGCCGCGAAGTGATCTCAAGGATTTATGTTTAATATGTAATTATAAAATATACCTTGTTGCAACTGTTTGTTGTTTATTAACACGATATTCAGATTTCTAAACTTTTTATGATTAGGTATGTTCAGTTGTTCATTGAATATCTAATATTGTTAAGAGCGCATGCAGCGCGTCTCTGTTTGAAAGTTTATGACACATTTCCAAACATGACTATAATTAACTTATAGCTTTTTCAACTGGTTACATTTTGCTACACTATAGGCTGCACTAGTGTAAACTTTTATCAAGAAGAAGAACCGTGTCAGTGTAGAGAGCAATGCTACAGTGTATCGTTTTCGGCTGGGCGTCGATGTGTTCGTGTGACTTTCAGTGTTACACTTTTACCACCGTCGCAGGGAGGTCGTGTAAATGAAGTGCAACATGACAGCAGTAATGCCAGAGTAATGGTCTACAGGAAGAGCGTGTACACTACTCAACACTGACACGGTGCTAGTGTTACACTCAAGCAAAACTACGCGCCACTATAGTGTCAAAAAGTAAAAAGTGCATACCAGCTGAAAACACTATTATAGGTAAGTACATCATACTGGAAAACCTTAACTTACGAATATGTCCTTTGAAATATATTTTCAAATTTATGAAAATTTTTACTGACCCCCCCCCCCCCTATTTCTGCTAGTGACTCGGCGAAATGTCATGGAAATAGGAAATGGTGTGTTACGGAAGTGATGCAAACCTCCACTGTCAATAATACTACATCCTCCTTGGTCACCTGTCAATTTTTTTGAGGTTAAGTATATGTAGGTAGTTGTCATGGTCTTCGAATGTTTATACAATATCTTTTGAGTATCGGAGACTCACTGTGTATATTTAAAATTCTAATAGGAACTGTCTGAAAAATCTATTTTTTTTTTGATGTGTTGTATGACACTTAGAATTTTTTCTGTCTATCTGCATTATGCGATTTTGATGAAATTTGGTCCACTATACCCATATAAACCCAAACTTAAATTATAGGCTCTTTTTAGGGTTGCGTACCTCAGAATGAAAAAAACGAAACCTTTATAGGATTACTCTCGTGTCTGTGTGATCTTTCCCCCTTTATCTCCGAAACTAGTGAGCCTAAAATTTTGAAGAAATAGGGAATACAGGGCCTCACGCATAGTTTACAGGAAAACCGAAACGAAAATCCTAAGTTCTTAAATTCCCACGGGAAACGGAAAATTAGGCATAGAGTCGTATCAAGTGTATCAAATACCTTTGCTTGTTCCGTGGTACACGTGGAGTAGCGGTGACGCGTTCGTATGCCACCACGAAGAGCTGGGTTCCAATCAAACTGACGATATGTGATTTTTGTTTGTTTTTTTTTCTTTGTAATGTAAACATTTTGAAATTTTTCACTTTAAAAATTAATTTAATAAAATTTGATACGGAAAAATTTTGAAACACTAAAAAGAACAAAGTAAAATATAAGTGAATAAAAAACTTTTTAAAAACAAGCTTAAATAATTAAATCTGTTATTTTTGTAGCCTAACTCCTTATTTTTTGTACGGAACCCTCGATGAGCGAGTCTGACTCGCACCTGGCCGGTTTTTAATCCAGTTATACGATCGAGTTAACCTCAGAAAAGTTATCCCTGACTTATATCTATCAGCAATTAATTGAAGTAATAATATTGTTACAAAACTGTTTTCTGAGTTGGCGGAATAAATATTTATTTACAATAATTAAAAACACAATAATAATGATCGCAACAACGAAAAGTCAATTCTAACAATCAACACAAGTAAGCAATAACTAAACAGTAATTACAAAGCAAAACAAACAACTATATACAATAATTCGTAATTATTACCACTACACTCGTATTTATTTATCAATTTGGTTATTTATATCACGGCACTATTTATTTTACTGCTCCAACGTAGTCTTGAATGCGTGACTCACCGTTGACTGCCCCCTCACTTACTCGTACTGCTGTTTATATAGGCTGCGTAGCATAAGCCTAGTGTGTTCTCGCTTTCTCTAGAACTTTCGTGCAGGTACCAGTTGTTACAGTAAGCGGACCCCCGTTTCTCAGAACGCTTGCCTGCCGGTTATATACAGAGTGATCCGTAACAATATAGTACATCAGTCAATGGTTATGAAATGTTCGAAATAAATTAACGCCATTTAAAAACTACTTTAAAGATCGTCTGTTTGATGTCATCGCTAAACGACATGATCGGTTCCTCTCAAAACCGACCTTAACGTGAACGAAGCCGGGATTAACCGAATATAAAATTGTAACAAGACTTCTAAGTTCTACAGCTGTAGTTTCGTTTTGTGGAGTTTTGACTTCTACACGGAAGTACGAGTTTCCAGGATTTTTGTCTGTGTTTTTGTGCCGGCATTGCTCGAAAACTATCAACTAATACCCAAACTGAAAGGATAGACGCTAATGCACTCATTTGTCGGTCGTCTATAATCTGCAAACTTCCTCTTTGTTTCAAAGATTAAGGTACACCGCAGTCACGCCGGAACAAGAATTATTACAGCCGATGGGTGCCCGTCTTGAGTTTGAGTTCAACTCTAGTTTTAGCATTCTTATAACTTCTTATATGATTTCGCTCAAAACGATGTTTCCAATATTGAAATCCGGCACTATATACGGCCTTCCAATTGGTTCGGATAATCGACGTTCTACTATGATTTTATTGTCGTAATGAGAATTAGTTCAACTATCCAGTTTGGATAATTTTGTGTAGTTTAACAAATTAATACGGTTGAAATAGAACTAATAGAAAAATATTAAGTTGATAAATAAGCACCCAGTTTAATATGCAAACATATTCATTTTCATATATTCCGCGTAATGCGCATTTTTTCGCAATTAACACAATTTTTTCACGGCAGACAATTTTCACTTTATAAAATAAACTGATATGTATGTACTAACAGTGCAATAACATTGTATATTCAATTCACATTATCGCATTTCTATGGTCACAATGTAAAACTGCTCATGTTTTTTTTTTGCCATACCCACTATAAAATAGTTGCTTTACATGCATGTATGTATGCATGTAAAGTGACCTTTGACAGGCCGGTGTATGGAAACGTATCTCGTGAACGGTACAAACCATAAAAAAATGTTTTATACAAAAGTTATAGAGTGTCAAGGGGGACAGAAATGCTATTGGTGTTATGTCATTTTGACATTTTCGAGTATTATATGCGAATTGAAGTTGGCGCGACTCAATCGCTCTATCTCCCTCTTAACAACGTAAAAAAACAGAAAATCGACAATAGAAAATTTTTACCATTAGTTTCAACCCGTTAAACACGTACCGAAAATCGAATTTTCAATAGTGGCGTTGTGAAAAAAATCTTTTTTAATATAGATTGTAAATGAAATAGGTTTTTCTTACCTATAAAAAAATTTAAACAAGCTTTTACCTAATATAATGTTCACCATCAAGAGAATCTGATAGGTATATAATAGGTATAGGTACCAACTCTCCTGAATACATATTGTAGCAAACCCCAAGATGTTACGCCACTGCCTCCAATAGAAACCACGAGAAAGAAAGGTCACAGTAGTAAAGCATGGAATGGTATCGAAGATTCTAGACAACGCTAGAGAATACGAGGGCACACTGAGTGTACACTGTACGCAGGTATATAAACGGCGAGTGTGTCGTGATGGGGCAATCAGTGAATGGTGGGTCGTGCCATCAAGCGGATCAGTGATATGAATATTGATGAGTCAACGGGAATCAGTCAGTGTAGATTGTACTGTGACAATGTTGAACAGCGAAATAAATCTGATATAAATACAGTGACATAAATAATTACAAATAAATAATCCTTGTATACATATATAGTTAATTGTTAAGTGTTATTAAGTTTTTTTATTGTTTGAATTGACTTTTCGTTGTTGCATTTATTGTTGTTGTATTTTTAATTATTGTAAATAAATATTTATTCCGCCAACTCAGAAAACAGTTTTGTAACAATATCATCATCAGGTCGGATACATGAAGTTGAAAATATTGTATCGTCATAGGAATGCAAAGTTACAATCGATCAGATATATGGAAATTAGTCAAAATTGGATTATAAGATTTAACCCTAAAAATTAATCTGGTCGATTGCTTTGATTGGATGTACACCTGACGTCGTGACGCTCGACACGCGTAACCGAACGAAAGAAACACGAAGTTTCACTTTAAAAATTGAGAACTTGATGCCAAAAACGCGATTAATAATATTTTATCGAAAAGTTGATGCATAAGCCGTTTTGTCTTATAGTCACAGATATAATGTGTGCAATAGAGCAATTAGATATTAAAGCTATACCTCCATGTAGACTAGGTATAGTGTGCGTATATATAAATATAATGTACGCAAGAGCTGGATCTGGCTATATGTCTGTCTGTCTGTCTGTCTGTCTGTGTGTGTGAGTGAGTGCACATAATACGAAAATTCTATAAAAATAATTATAATTTGCCGCGCATTTCCGGTTGAACCGGTATCCCGCCGACAGCCTGTTCGCGCGATAAAATCATTCACAGCCTACTACAATCACATAATATGTATTATGTATAATGTGTATCGGTCGCTGTAATAGCAGACAGTGGCGTTCGTTCGACAATATTATTATCATCTGGGGTTTTCTCAATTCATTGAGCTGCCGACATGTTAAGAGGGTGGAGTGAAATTATTTTTTTAAATCTTATTACGCCTATAATTATATGTGTATAAGTTGCTTTTATTAAAGACTATCAACTGTGCAAAATTTCACTTAATATAATCGCATTTTATTTTCGGCTACTATAATTTTATGGTGCCTCCATACAATCGGCCATGATGGGCGATTACAGGCCATCACGATTGTGTGGAAGGCATAATCGCCTGTAATTAGGAAGTTTCCCTTTTTTATTTTTTTGGTCTAAATCATAGTTCTAAAAATTATAAAATTAATGGCGGAAGAATTTTTGAAATATCTTTAAAAACAACAAAGTTATGCTACTTCAAAGTTTGAATTGACAATTCTCCAAGAAATTCCGTTTTCAGTCCGGGTGACGTCACGCGGCACGATATTTTTAAAAGTTATTGTCAGTTTGTATGTGTGGTAATTTAACATGGTAACTTCCGATAAATCTCTTTCTATAAACTCGTAAATTGTTATGGAAACACTAAAAGCAAACCAGTTGATGACGGAAAATATTGACATATTTAAATTTTTGACAGTTAATTTTAAATTAATATAAATAGAAAAGTCTGTATTACAACAAAATAGTTACTAAGTAACTTAGGTTCTAATTACTCACAAAGCTAAAAAACAGCAAACTTGTACCGCGTGACGTCATATTCAAAAATCAGTTTCGTTTGCGACCCCAAGTACAAGAAATTGAATATCTTCGTTGAAATTAAAGATATCAAAATAATTCTTTCAGAATTTTTAAAGTTATCTTTATTATAATGATGTGACAGTATCATAATTAGTATTTTCGTCCAATGGAAACTTCCTAATTATCCATGATTGCCCATGATGGAGCGTGATCGCCTCTGTATGGATTTTTCGGCCATGATTGCGCGCATTTCCACACGTTCGTCGATCACTCAGTTCATATTTGTTTACTGTATGGTTGTATCCATGTTGACAGATGACAATTCACAATTAATGGCAATTAATGGACAGATGCGCAATGATGGTGACAAACATGGCCCATTCTGTGATTGCCCATCATGGCCGATTGTGTGGAGGAGGCATTAAATGCAGGTTATCTGGAACGCTTTTTTATTTTTTCTACAAAATTATTTTTAAACTGCGTTTCTAAGGAAACGAACACTCAAGATATTATGTGACATCACATGCTGCGTGTGTGATATTATTTATTTTTTGCCATACCCACTACAAAATAGCTTCTTTCGATGTATGTATAGGCGCCATTAATGACTCATTTAACAGACAGGTGTGCGGAAAATGGTTTACTTTCTGCACTAGCGCAGAAAATAACGGTTGCCATAGCAACTTCTGTTTATTCGCTCTACACGCCTGCGTACGCTTGCGTGCGCCTGTCATTACTTACTTGCATGAACTTTGCGGCACACTGGAAGGAAAGATGGCGACGCAAATTAACTGTCAGAATTTTTTGAAAATGACGTGTAGTGGGTATGGCAAAATATACCATATAATATGTCTCGTACGTAATGCCCCATTACGTATCTAGACATACAAACTACTATTAAAATTTACATGTTCATACTTTAAAGTTATTTCTTTGCTTACACAATATGTCATAAATTTCACAACTAATATTTCTACTTAGTATAAAATGAAGTCGCTTTCCGCGTCTGTGTGCCTGTTTAACCGCTAACTCCTCCTAAACCACGCAACGGATTTTGATGCGGTTTTCACCATCAGTTAGATAATTTTTCACGGAAGGTTTATATATATAGCGAGCGAGCGTAGCGAGTGAGTAATGTAATTATAATATTCAAGCAAACGAGCGAAGCGAGTGGTAGTGTACTGCACCCAGGCTTTCTTAGCACCCGGGCGAAGCCGGACAGGGCCGCTAGTCTAGTATAAATTGGTCTCAAATTAGTATTATGCCAGTGTTAAGTAATCTAAGAATTAGGCACATTCCTCATTACAATAAATTTAATTTTAACCGTTTTGCTCTTCACTGAAATAATGAACGCTACTGACTGTACATAATATAATTCAGTACAATAAGTTTACTTAGTTTAAACAGCTATACGAGTATGACTTATGAATGATATAAATTTTACAACTAAATGCAATGTAAATATGTATGAATGCATTACAAAACAAATAAAGTGGAACCTCGAATATCCGGATCTCGATTAACCGTGCCTGTTTATCCGGGAAATCACTCCGAGGAAAGCAAAGTATTTTTTTTTATTTACCTTCCGGAGTATAGTATTTCTAATATCCGGAGTAGTAAATGTATAGTAAATAAAAGATAGGAATGACGATGGGTTCACCGATCCTGAAACCTTAGAATCGGTACCCGTTATCTGATAACTACCTGCCATTAGATAATGTTTCAACTGCCTATAGAATATGACTTGCTTAAAAAAGATGAAAATTCTTTTCAAAGAAGTTAATTACAGGAAAACTTCCTTTATAGTTTTATCTATAGAGGGTGCTGAATTGATTTGCGGGTAATAGGGATTTAACCCGTAAAATCAAACTTTTGCGATTTCCTGCTTCCCTAATTACTTTAGGAAAAATATCTTCCAATAAAAGTTTTAGAACATAAAATTCTGCATCTAAAGCATTAAACAAAATTAAGTTTGCATGGTTTGTAACGGCAGAAAGTTGATATGAAAATGTCAAAATTACCTTAGAAACAGATAGCGATTAGCCATGGAACTTGAACAAAATTTGTTGACGTTCTAGCTGTCAGAATAATTTCTAATCATTTTGTTCAAATTCCATGGCTATCGCTATCTGTTTTTGAGGTAATTTTGACATTTTCATACCAAATTTCTGCCGTTACAAAGCATGCAAAATTAATTTTGTTTATTGATTTAGATGCAGAATTTTATGTTCTAAAACTTTTATTCGAAGATATTTTTCCTAAAATAATTAGGGAAGCAGGAAATCGCAAAAGTTTGATTTTACTGGTTAAATCCCTATTACCCGCAAAGCAATTCAGCACTCTGTATATTAATTGACCAGACCTTTTCTGGTGCGGCTATCGCTCCTCCTAAACTACTGGGCCGTTAGCGATCGAGCTGTCATTTGAAAGGGCTCGCAGTACAGATGTGCGATAAATGGACTTTAAAGGCAAGGTTATTAGAGTACAGGTTGCCTCATTCCATCTGACCAATCAGCGTAAGCGCGGGAATGACGTCAGCTAGAATTTAGTTTAAATCAAGTACAAAAATTGTTGAAGATTATGCTTATTTATATTAGGTGCTTCGTGCAGATTTTTTCTTAAAATTGGCAGGAGACAATAAATAGAAGAATAGATGTTAAAAAATAGGATAATTTTTATTTTTATTACAAAATTTAGGTTTTAATATCTATAATATAAACAAACAAAAAATTAAATAATGCTCAAGAAATGGCAGATCTTGTTAATTACCTATTTTTTTAAATTTAAGAAACGAATAGAATTAACTAACAAATTGATAAATTAATTATTTTATCTTTTATATTCACAAAATATTAAAAATAACCACAAAACACCATAACACTTAACAGCTATCGCAAAATTGACAACTTATCATATTTTTTTCACTAACAGAAGAATCATGTTTCTATTAGGTATTGAAAAAACATATCACACTACCATGGTTACTGTGATTTTTATTTCCAAAAATTAGCAGCGTCCATCGTCTGATCTTTTCTATTGAAGTGAGCAAGCATGGTATATTCTGAGTGACGTCATCCCCCCACTACTATCTATCGGAATGAGGCAACCTATACTCTACTAACCTTGCTTTAAAGGTTAAAAATCGAATTTCAAATAATCGATTTTTAACCTTATAAATAGATGATATAATAATATATAAGCAGGTTTTGGAAAAAACAATTTGCATTATGCCAAGTGACAGTTAAATACTTTAAATAAACAGTAAATAATTTGAATACCTACAGAGGAAAAAAGAAAAGATATTAATTTCAGTGAGTACTTTTGATTAACGTTTAAAAACAGAAAGGTAATGTGTTTTAAAAAAATTCGACTGATGACCAGTCCTATACTTCCCACCTAGTAAATATTTGCAAAAAATAAACACTCTTTTTTTTATTCTTTGACTAGGCCCAAATAACCTTAGCTGTTGGTGGTCTTTAAAACACAATTTAATTTTTATTCTTTGAAAAAAGCATGGCCCTCTTTTTTGTTTGGTGATCTATTGATGGCTAGCTTAATATAGCAAAAATCATGGTTACCTTGATTTACGTACAATTTTTATTTTTTTTAGTAAAATATTTTTTTTCTCGAAAACTATACATTTTAGAGAAAAAAAATATTTACATTTTTTTCATATTATAACATCTAGAATTCATTTATATTTTTTTTTACCTATGTTAATACGTGACATTGAGGACGTTTTTTTGAATATCTCAGGATCCACTGAACCGATTTGACTCAAAATCTAATCAGATCTAAGTTAAAGGCTGATAAACACAATAGAACAATCGGCATGCCCGTATGTTGTTCCGTTCTTAAGATATCGAAGGCGAAAAATTGACCACATACACACACACACACATACACACATACACACATACACACACACATACAGACATCAGTCAGAAAATGATCTTAAACGATTGCTAGGGTCTCAAAACGTGAAAATCTGTTAAAATCTCGAAATATTGTTTTCGGACTGAATCCATTACTTCCCTACCATAGTAGAGGTGGGAAGTAAAAAAGTTGATTAATTAAATTTGCTCGATTTAGAGCAACAGGACAGCTAGTTATTATTATTATTATTGATTATTTGACCCTTATAATGTCGAAATTTTTGGATATCCTGTATGTATATAATTTTTTATATAGATAACTTTCTGAACTTTATCAGGCGGCACGATTCGAGATAAAGCTGCAATCTTTATTTTTTTATAAATAGCATTTTATCACGTTGAGTTCGATTACCAGCAACTGTCAAGTGTCAATATTGTTACAGCGGTTTCAAAATCGCAAACTTATCAAAAATTTTAAGTAGTTCTTTATGGTTAAATATTTAAAATATACAGTGCGTTCGATTTCAACCAACTTTACATGTTGTCTCAAACTGATTTACATTGGATACAAGTTTACGACAAATCCGACGATAGTTTCATGACACGCAATGCATTATCGAAATAATTTTTATCATCTACGTTTGAATAATTCTTTTGTAGGTACACTACATTTCTTCAGTTGTTAAATTGTGTTTTAAAGACCACCAACAGCTAAAGTTATTTGGGCCTAGCACCAATTCATATTTTCAATTCATTTTTTTTTAATAATAAATTGAAAATCCAATTGACACTTTTACCAGCTCTCGGGTTAGAACCCGGGAACTGGGGACTTGTAATATACAACTTTTCCATTTAAACTTCTTTTCTATTTTCACCCAGAATCAATATATCGACCGACAACGCAAGCCTTGGACACCTGTATATACTTCGCACTGTAGAGTGTCGAGATGCCCGGCATTAAGGTGAAATCTAATTAATTGATCGAATTCACGTTAAAAAACTAGCGGTAGTAGCCCGACTTCTACCCATCCCTTTTTTTTAAATAAACTTTGTACTCCAAAATGTTATGCCCCCTTAAAATGAGACTATGGTTATACACTACTGGAAAATGTTTGCATTTATTGTCTTCTTTTATCGAAAATCTATTTGATTTTTAGTTCAAAAATTAAAAAAAAATCGTACCTAAAAAACGAACATATCAATATAAAAATTCTAAAAATAATATTTCTGTCTATACTTGAAGTGTACAAAAAATAAGGATGTTAATTTTTTGATAAAGATTAATCTAAGCACAACTGACGTAATGATGCGTACGTTTTTTCGCAATGTTTTGGGTCAATTATATACATGACTCTTCCCCCTCACGTCACAATGTAATCTATAATTACATTGACCGATCTTTAAATACATAATTATATACAGAGTGTCCCACTATCATCATATTAATCGTCAATACACTAATATATAAAAATATAACTGGACCTCTGCCTGTCGAAATTTCGTTAAAAACTTAGAATGAGGCTGCAAAAATAAAAAGAATAATTAATAATTAATATATGACTGTTTTCTATTATAAATCATTGCCACAAACACAATGGCGTTTATTTCATTTCAATAAGTTAAAGATTTACGGAGACACAAATTTTTAAATTTTAAACCTTATGCTTATACGTCACAACAGCTCCGTCGCGTTAATCTTTATAACAAGGCCACCAAACACAAATTGCACCGTTGCTATCAATCAACTATCAATATGGCCGGACATGTATTAAATATATTGGGTGTAGGAGTAGGCCGTGATATTCGGGGCATGTGACGTCAGTCGCTCGAAAGGAAAAATAGAGGTGTGGTCTATTTTAACTAAGTAACTTAAAAAGTTATTGTGAATCCATTTCAAGTGCAAGACAAAAGGCATTATTTAAGTCGGAGCTCGTTCTAATGTTTAATAAAAAAAGTCTTTTATTGGCTCATTAGAGTCAAAATTTACGAGTACATATTTGAATTAATAATGTAAAATCAGTGATTGATGGAACACGCTGTATTATTAAAATTAACTCGAATATCTACACGTGGAGACAGCTTGTTAAAATATATATTTTGACAGTTTTATGTATTTATATATCACTTCACAAACGGTTGACACTTGATTTTAAAATATAATTTCATTATTTAAGTGTCTTTATTTAAATATTGTTTAATTAATCTAAAAAAATAAAATGTTATCTTCACGAAGATTTCAAACTACACAATTAAAAATTTTAATTCGACAAAAAAATAAAATAAAAGCTTATCATAGTTCTATTAATTGCTAACTAATTTATCTACAGTATAGCTATTGTCTAGTCTTTCCAAATTGTTGATGTTTATACAGGCTGTTTTTTTTTTGGGCCACCAAACAGCTAAGGTTATTTGGACCTAAATTGAATTCATATTTTCAATGTACTATTTTAGAGCTCATATTTAACTTCAACAGCTGTTAGCATGTTTAGGTCAAATCTTGCAAGTCAATTTTGAACGACTTCCACGAATCCGATCGATCTGAATTTTTGTACACATATGTATCCCCGATGGCAATACATGAATAAATTGTTTTTAGAATTGAATTCAATCTCTAAGGGGTTCAAACGGGGTTGTAGGATTTTTTTGACTAATCAATGCCCAGACCAAATCGCTGAAGCTAGAAACTTGATATTTGGACAGTAGGTTCCTTTTCTGACGTAAGCATCCACTAAGAAGGAATTCTTCGAAATTCAACGCCTACGGGGGTCAAAAGGGGGTAAAATTTTAAAAGACTAAAATGAACAAAATAAAATGTTACTAAAAAAACTTTTTAGAGACAAGCTCTTATTGAAATGTACTAAAAAGGAAAAAATAATATTTAATAATTTAGGTTCATATTATTATTATAAAAAGCGGGGGTTGCGACTAATAAAGTATCATAGAGTTTACAATCCACGCTTTTATAATTATTATTATTTTTTTACCAATATTTTATTTAAAAAACAAATTGAAAATTCAATTGACACTTTTATCAGCGCTCGGGTTAGAACATGGGAACTGGGGCTTATAATAGAGAAGCCATGGATAAACAACGTCATTGCAACACGCTCGTCTATTCTCAAGCCCAGAAGGTGTTTTACTGATTATAAAAAAAAGCTTCAAGGTAACGTAGCTGAGATGATGAAGTGTCAGTAAACACAATTCCGCAAATTGTGCTACATGTGACATCATAGCAAACTCAAACAGAAAATCAATACATTTCAAATAAACTCAGTAACAGAAGTACAGTACAGGGTGCATTTTTTCCGGTTACGATTGGTGTAAGGTAAGGTTATTTTGGTAATAAACAATAATTTCTGAAGTAGGCATACGCACAAGCATGATCTTATCGACCTATTATTGATTTAAATAATTAAGGGATTATAAAAAATATAAGTAAAGATTTCAGAGATGAATTTACTGTTTATTCTGGAGAAAACAACTACAATTTTCATTTCTCTCTCATTCAATGAAAACAGTGCGGCTGTAAAAAATAAATATTATGAAGTATTAGAAATACCTTATATTTTTTGATGTCCGTATAAAATACAAGGTATTTCTAATACTTCATAATATTCATATAGTGACTTGGAGACCCAACACTCTAAAAATGTAAAAAATAAATGTTTAATGTAATATGACTGTTTCCTATTAGAAATCATTTCCAGAAACACAATGGCGTTTATTTCATTTCAATACGTTAAGTATTTACGGAGATGCAAATTTTTAAACTTTAACTTATGTCACAACACCCGCGAGGACCGATTGCAGCGTTGCTATCAATCAGCTATCAAAATGAGGCATGTATTAAATATATGTGCTGTAGAGAGTCGTGGACTCGTGATATTCGGGCCATGTGACGTCAGCTACTCGAAAGGAAAAATAGTGGTTATTTTAGCCAACTTCAAAAAGGTATCGTGAAGCCGTTTTAACTACCGGACAAAAAAATCCAATATCATTGTTTAAGCTAGACAGAGCTCTTTCTAATAAAAAAATGACGTTTACAGGTTTAATTTATTATTAATTCTTGTCTTCTTATAAACATTTTTATTTTAAGTGCCTATTTTTTAATATTTCTTATTAACTTCCCATTGAAAGTTATTGTAATGGGTCCGAAATTCGAAATCAAAACGCATAACAAATTTTTATATTTCAAAGTTTTTTACACTATTTTTGAAAAGATGTCTCTGTGTGTGTGTGCGTACGTACGTATGTTTAACAATGATTTATTAATTTTGTATTAGTTCAGTACTAGAATAAAATATAATTTTCTTGTGGAATTCTAAATGTTTTTGCGCCATTATAATACGATTTATAATTTTACTAAAAAATGTCCTCTTCGCCGACCGAAACGTGTTCGGATAGGCGGATTAGCAGTGTTCGAATTAGCGGGACTCCACTTTATTATAAAGAGAAATTTTATTGTAAAAACTGTACTTCAAGAAATTTTGAAAATCACATATTTTAATCATGGTATTGGTACCTGCATTTTTTCACAAAGTTCCAGAACCGAAAAGTAAACTAATCTAGATTATTGTAACATTTACAACAATCCTAAATTCCAGAAAAAAGTCCAGTTATCTTAAAACCGTTACAAATACATATTATATTGAACTAAATACAGAAATGAGTGAAATGTATTTAATATTGATAACCATTTTGTAGTTCAGTGGTGGAGTAAAAAAATATTTATTATTTTGTTTAGAAGCAAACTGATAAACTTTTCACAATACAGCGGTATTCAAATAAATCGGCAGTACGTGATATTTTTCAAACGATGATAATAATATTTTGCTTCGTCCAAAGACTAGTGCCTAAAAGGCTAGTGTCGAAAGAATCAGACACTCTCATGTTTATATTCTATTCATGGAGGATAGAGAGAAAGGAGTGATCTCGGCAAGCCGCAAAGCGAAGCACGTGTCCCGAAAATCGATGACGGTAAGGGTTTATAAAATAGGTCGAGAGGCAGGCGTTAATTTATATAGCTCATTTGTGACAGGATGAAATTTTCAGGGAAGGTAGTATTTAGTATGACAAAGAATAAGCGCTAGGGTTGCCTCGTCAAATCCTGGTGCGACGGCCGGGAGGAGCTCACTTCCGGTGCAAAATACACATATTTCATTAGCTCATAATTATCTTTCATCATTATATGACAGCATACAATTGACGCCATATTGTAGATCTCGAAGAGCTGTATTGAAATACATAGGGTTGCCTAATGAAATTTTGGGTAACACAATGAAAACTTATAAATTATATTTGTTTTTTTGACATTTTTAAAGCTGTCAAATAACATTATGTATATATGTATACTTATATATTATAACCGTTCTGAAATGAGTTATCGGCCTTGTGTTTGGCAAACATTCATACGTATGTCTAGTTATGTATAACTTTATGTTTTCAGCGCATTTGGTTTCTAATTCATATCCGCATAATTACGCAGGAATTGCCTGAATCTAATATTGACAATTTTCCCAAGAATTTATATATTTTAGGGTAGCAATTTCTTATTTTTATTTTTCAACGTAATTCAACGTGCACCTCTTATATAAATTTGTATAAATTACTTACTTGAAGGTCGTAGTAACCTGTAATAAAAGTTTTAAAAAAGGTGGTTTGGGGTTTGTTTCGAAAAGAGAAAAAAGGTTGATTTTTGTTTGTGATTTTAAATTTGGTTTGACGTTAAAAATTAATTGAAGCATTTGACTTTACTGAACCTCGATGAATATTTTTTCTTGAAATTCAACTTAATCAGACGCAGGTATAAAGTTAACTAAGCGAATATAAAACCAAAATAACTATAATGAAAAAATGGAAAATAATAATAATTTACTATAATAAAAGAAAAAACCGGTTGATTTGTGAGTCAGAATTGTCAATCTTTATTATGGCAACTTTTCAGCAACTATTTTGTTGCCTTCTTCAAGCCTAAAATTACATTATTAGAATTATGTAATTTTAGGCCTGAAGAAGGTAAACATTGCCATAATAATGATTGACAATTCTGATTCACAAATCAACCGGTTTTTTAATTTTATTATATTACATACGTGAGTGATCAACATGAGTTTCAATATAGTTTACTATACATTAAACTATTCAAAAATGTATCCGAGCAAAGGCAATAACATTTTATGAATTATTATTACTTAAATTACTTATTCTAAGCATACTTATATTAACGTGCTATTAAAATATTTATTTTTTTTACAATATGTAAACATTTTTAAACAAAACGTAGTTTAAGGTAGTTGCTTTGAAAAAAAGTCAAGAAAATCATGAAATAAAAATTATATATATTTTTTTTAATAAAGGTATCTCTTTATGCTAGTTAAATTAGAAAATAATTTACATCATTGAATGCGAGATATTTTTTGTTGGAAATTGAATTTTTAACATTTTTAATATAGGTAAAAATATCACATTAATAATTTTTCAATAAGAAAAAAAACAATACATAATAATCTATCTGTTTTTTTAATAAAAAAAAATAAAACGATGCATGACACATTACGCGCTGATAATGTTAGTAAAAAAACTATAATTATTGACCACGTAGTTTCAAAATGCAATAACAAATGACATTTGGCGACGTTCCTTTCAAACGACTTTACACCCGTACCTAAAGATGTTTCACATCAAAAATTTAAATTTTTAACCGACTTCAAAAAAAGGAGGTGGTTCTCAATTCGGTTGTATTTTTTTTTATGTTTGTTACCTCATAACTCAGTCATTTATTAATCGATTTTGAAATATTTTTTTTTTATTTGAAAGGATATACTTTCAGATCGGTCCCATAGAAATTTCATCAAAATCGGTTCACTAGTTCGGCTGATTTTAATAAAAGTGAGTAACGGCGTGTGATTTTTTAAGGTAAATGTCACTTTTTTAAATATCAGACAGCGTAAGAAAGTCGGTTTAATAAAAGTGAGTAACGGCGTGTGATTCTTTTAAGGTAAATGTCACCTTTTGACACTAAAAAGTAAAAAATAAAAAACTTTTTAACAAAAAAAAAACCTTCAAAAAACCACTAAAAAGAGGAAAATAATGAAATTTTGAGGTCTGTGCCAATTTAATAAAATATGAAGTTGGTTAAAAAGAAGATATTAATCACTATACTATACTTTTTTACCGACTTCATATTTTATTAAATTGGCACAGACCTCAAAATTTCATTATTTTCCTCTTTTTAGTAGTTTTTTGAAGGAGGTTTTTTTTTTTGTTAAAAAGTTTTTTTTGCATATACTGATACTACTTTACAAAATGCATAACTTTTCTTTTTCGTGATACAGGATTTAACTATTATATTTTATCCAATTTTGAGCAGTTATTAACAATTTATAATTTTCGAAATGTCATTTTCTTAAAAACTATGGTTACCATGCTGGACTAAGGGCCACTTTGTAATTTTGAGCTGTTTCAATTTATACATATATACATATACATATAAAAATTGACATTTTGCACCGGAAGTGGCTTATCCCGGCCGTCGCACCAGGATTTGACTAGGCAACCCTAGCGCTTTTTCTTTGTCATAATAAATACTACCTTCCCTGAAAATTTCATCCTGTCACAAATGAGCTTCATATATTAACGCCCGCCTCTTGGTCTAAAAGCTTTACGCGCAGCGCTGTAGCTGTAAGGCCTCGCAAATCTCCTATGAACGATTCCACGGCAACTTAGTTCCTTGACTGTCATGGATTTATTCGATTATTAACTTCCCATTGGAAGTTATTGTAATGGGTCCAAAAATCGAAATAAAAATGTATAACAAATTTTTATGTTTCAAGGTCACTACACTATTTTTAGAAAGATGTCTGTGTGTGTATGTGTGTGTGTGTGTGTGTGTGTGTGCGTGTGTGTACGTATGTACGTACGTACGTATGTGTCCTAATAAACGACCCACCTCACGGCTTGTTTTATTAAGTTTATTTCTATTTTGAAAAAAAAAATCGTTATTCAAATCGCGCGGTTACACACTCTAGACTTGGGGTCTTATAGCTTCAGCGCTTCTACCGCCTGAATAGGAACCCTTATTTTCCTCACTTTTTAGACAATTCGGCGTATGCAATATTCATGAACATTAGTGTCCTTTCTCTCTATATATATCCTCCATGATTCTATTGATGATTTGTATTTTATCTGTATTTTCACTATTTTTAGATCAATCTAATCATATTTTACATAATTATTTTGACGCCACTGTCTTCTTACAAAGGGATTAAAATAAACATTTAAAGACACAGATGAACATTTCACGTAACATGTAAAAAGGTTTTACGGAAGCAAAAAATGTTTTTAAGAAAAATGTGCAATAAAAAATAATAAAAGTTATATTGTAGACAATGTCAAAAAATGTGTTATAAACCCATAAAAGGAAAGGGTTGTAACTTGTACCGTTACACCATTTCTGTACGTCACACAATTTTACATGATTTTTTTCTTCCGTGTTTACAAGCTAAAATTATAAAATGCAATAAATTTATTACAATCCTTTAAAGAAAAGATGATTTCACAACTTGTACATATACAGGGTGGTGACCGTGATTGCTGCACATAGGGATTTAACCTGTAAAATCATACTTTTGCGATTTCCTGCTTCCCTAATTATTTTAGGAAAAATATCTTCAAATAAAAGTTTTAGAACATAAAATTCTGCATCTAAATCATTAAACAAAATTAATTTTCCATACTTTGTAACGGCAGAAATTTGATATGAAAATGTCAAAATCAGCTCAAAAACAGATAGCGATAGCCATGGAACTTGAACAAAATGATGACTTTCTAGCTGTCGGAATAATTTCTAATCATTTTGTTCAAGTTCCATGCGGCTATCGCTATCTGTTTTTGAGGTAATTTTGACATTTTCATATCAAATTTCTGCCGTTACAAAGCATGCAAAATTAATTTTGTTTAATGATTTAGAAGCAGAATTTTATGTTCTAAAACTTTTATTTGAAAATAATTTTCCTAAAATAATTAGGGAAGCAGGATATCTCAAAAGTTTGATTTTACGGGTTGAATCCCTATGTGCAGCAGTCACGGTCACCACACGGTCTATAGTCAATTCTCTCTAACCATGAAGGCAGAGCATTGCACACTGCACGGTCTTAGTGACAAAATATAACCAGATCCATATTGCGTTTTGTCTGTCGAGCGTCTATAATCTACAATCTATCTATATCTCTATTGTTATGTTTGTGAATGAAAAGGTACTACTCTTGTCTTATGTCTTATTATGGGAATGCACTTCCTTAACAATATCTAATTTGGAATTTAGATAGGTTGGCGATTTCGTTTGATTTATTTCCCAACGTTCACAAAGAAGTAAGAGTGACACCCCATGATGTCACGTTACAGTGCAATATCAGAAAATTTTTATTTATTTAACCCATCACCATCGGATTCAAACTCGAAATTTCCAGATAATCTGGAAGTTTTGGGTTTGAGTCCCAATGGTGGCAGGTTAAATAAATAAAAGTTTTCTTATATTGCACTGCAACGTGACGTCATTGGATGTCTCTCTTATATATTTAAGTTACGAGCGTATCTCGTGGGTGAATAAATTTTTATTTTTTTAACAAAAAAAAAAAACAAAGTGAATCGGCTACTGTGGCCATTATCACTACACACAAAAAATTTACAATGGTATTATAATAGGTAGGTATTATTGATTTAACTTGATGTTTCAATCAATGGAGATGGACATACATCTTTATATTATTTTCACTTGTATATTATAAAATGTGAGTTTTATCATTGAATAAAATATTTGCCATAAAGCGTTCGCTTTCATTCTTTGGTAAGAGCATTGTATATATTGCATTGTAATAGCTGTATACATACATAATTATAGGTAATTAACTGAGCGATAATTACTGTAATAAAATTCAAATTAATTTTCACGCGTTTTGATTTCGTTTGACACACAAATGATCCCTAAAATATAAAACTGAAAACAATACACGAACAATAGGTGCCTATATCCTTATTAATATTATACTATAAATGCGAAAGTGTGTTTGTCTGTTTGATACCTCTTCACGTCTTAACCACTGAATCGATTTCGGCGAAAAGATAGATAATGGTCAGGCAAAATGGCAAAAAAAAATAAAAAAATCGAAATTTTGGCTTTTTTTTTCTTTTTGTTTCAACATTTTTAGCATAAAAAAATGTTTTAAATTTTTTAAATAAGCCATTTCAATTCTCTACAAAAAGTTTCATATAAAGTATATCGAAATTTTGCTTCGTTTGCGAGATATATTGAAAAAACTGAAAAGGGTGCATTTTCACCCCTATTTCCAATTTCCACCCTCTAATTTAATAGCACTCCGCGGTTTTTTCTTCTTAAATGACCCATTGACCGATTCCTGCAATAAAAACCCGTGAACGTCTTAGCACAAACCACTTAGTATATAGACGTTTCTCCTAAATGGAAGCCGTTTGTTTCAGTTCTTAACTCTACCTTCCGGTCAAGAGATGTCGCGTCGAATAGTTTTTGTCTATTTTTATCTTGCAGAAAACTGCATTATCTTCACCTTTAGGAATATTTTAGTGCTTGACGTTTGGTGTGTGTCTTCTCTATGGTTACAGATCTGTTTATTTTATATCGTTTTGTGTTTTTCCACTGTTTTCGTGAGCTTATTAAAATTGTATTTTTGTGTGTTTCGTTTTGTATTTTCGCCAGTTTATTACAATCGTATGAGTAGACTATTATCTAGTGTTATAGTGTATGAGTTCAAGTAAAAAAATAAATACAAAAAGAAAGAATCTCAATAAAACGTGTACCAGTGATTTTAAAAACACAAATAAGCTGAAATATTTTTTTAAAGATTCTCGAAAATAAAAACATCTTTGAAATGATTGCTAATACCTGTTTGTTATTTCAAAATTGTCGATAGTCTTTATAACATTATGTGAATGCTAAATTTTTAATCAAATCGATAATAATATAATTTTTTGAAGAGAAAAAAACAATTTTATCAGCCATTCCAAAGATTTTTTATTTGTACCATTTATTTTTATAAAAATGTGCATTTTTCACATTAATATTTCAGGCATTTGTGGACTTTATATACCTACAAATTAAAGTTAAAATAATTATTTTATCATTTTTGACAGATGTAATTTTGTAATGGTATAAAGATATGAGAAATCACCGATTTTCGGACATACATTATTTCTAAAGCTTTTCTATGCAGTGCTAAAAGAAACGACTCAATATAATCAAAACATTTTTAAAAAACATGTAATAATGTCTAAGCAAAAAAATGTATAATATAATGTAGGTCTATTTTTACTTCCCACCTCTACTATGGTAGGGAAGTAATGGATTCAGTCCGAAAACAATATTTCGAGATTTTAAAAGATTTTCACGTTTTGAGACCCTAGCAATCGTTTAAGATCATTTTCTGACTGATGTCTGTATGTGTGTGTGTATGTGTGTATGTGTGTGTGTGTGTATGTGGTCAATTTTTCGCCTTCGATATCTTAAGAACGGAACAACATACGGGCATGCCGATTGTTCTATTGTGTTTATCAGCCTTTAACTTAGATCTGATTAGATTTTGAGTCAAATCGGTTCAGTGGATCCTGAGATATTCAAAAAAACGTCCTCAATGTCACGTATTAACATAGGTAAAAAAAAATATAAATGAATTCTAGATGTTATAATATGAAAAAAATGTAAATATTTTTTTTCTCTAAAATGTATAGTTTTCGAGAAAAAAAATATTTTACTAAAAAAAATAAAAATTGTACGTAAATCAAGGTAACCATGATTTTTGCTATATTAAGCTAGCCATCAATAGATCACCAAACAAAAAAGAGGGCCATGCTTTTTTCAAAGAATAAAAATTAAATTGTGTTTTAAAGACCACCAACAGCTAAGGTTATTTGGGCCTAGTCAAAGAATAAAAAAAAGAGTGTTTATTTTTTGCAAATATTTACTAGGTGGGAAGTATAGGACTGGTCATCAGTCGAATTTTTTTAATTGCTTTAAATTGTAACGTAACATATTAATATTATTATTAAGTTATGTATTATATATTTTATATACAATGCTAAATTGCTTGTATTTTAATAAATTAATTTTTTTTGTACATTTTGTGTGTTTGTTTTGCCTTTTATCTCATGTGTAAGTAATAAATTATAATTACATCTGTATGAAAAACAGTGACATCACATTTGAATTGCCGCCAAAATAGATTTAGTTCACCTTCCGAGCAACAGAGTTTTAGTCCTAAGTGATAACATGGTCGGACTCGTTACGCGTCTATAGTACTAAGTGGTTTGTGCGTCTTAGTTCCTTTCTATATGACGCATAATCAATAGCCTATAAGTAATAACAAGTTGAACAGAAATATCTAATGCCTCCGACTGCATGTTATTATTTGATCTTGTTTCCATCTTTTTAGTTCGCTTTTAAATCAATATACGTTTCAAATTAGGATTATTATTTATCAAGGTAAGCCGAGTTTAAGATGCATCTTCTCCATTATAGACTTTGAAATAAACTATACATAATTAAATCATCATCTAATTTACCAATCATTTGACAAACCTAAGTCTTTTTACCTTATGGTCATAGATAAAATATGTCAATATAAGTACATAAATAATAATGTGTGACATAATAATTATAAATGCACGTGATTGCGCATTTTATTATGCGACAATTTTCACACCGCTATGTTCGAAGAATAAAATGCATTAAATATTAAGAAATCCTTATCTTTGTAGGATAGATATAGTTAAATTTTATTTATTGAGTTTATTGGCACTGTATTAAATATAGCAATATCTAGCTAAAAATAATAAAAGTGTTAAGTGAATATAAGTCCTTGAAAAATAACATATTGTGTCACTGTGTGAGAACTGTTTAATAAAAAAAATCATATGGAAATATTTCAATTGAAGGCAAAATTAACAGATAATATTAATATCTGACAAAATATAACTCAGAAGTTACAAAATAAAAAAAACTAAAAAGTAATCAAGTACCTACTTCAAATCTAACTTTACATGGGTTCATATTCGATTTTTCCATATGCCTCCCAATGGTTGTCAATAAGTTTGATGTTGGGTCGCAAATTGTCGAATTGTCAGAAAATCTGCGGGTTGATCATGGACCTTAGATTGTGATCAATATCATAGCATCACCATTTTTATAAACATAGAAACATCCTAACGCCATTGCCAAACTATTTATTATATGTAGAAGATTTTTTTTTAATTTAGTAAAACCGGTATGGCACACTAGGGCCATGATATGTAGAAGATTAAATTGTACGCACACAGAAAAACAAATGGCTGATCTGCGTAGAAAAGGATCAAACTTGACCATAAATGCCTAGAAAAATGTTCGAAGGGGAAATTAATAAATACTACAATGATTAGAATAAATATCGTGATCAGTTATTTTTTATGCAGGATCGATTTAAAATTCTGCAATACTTTTCTTATGTGTGATCACTTAATATAACGGCATTGTCAAACCAGATTTTCTGACAATGCGTTCTGCAACTGAGCTGAATGCGTGGCATGTTCTTAACATTGCCATTTGCCAGAAGTCAGTTTCGTGTAAATAGCATTTTACAGTGAAGGTATACATAATTTATTATAATAGGTAGTATTATGCATAATAAGTATGTACACAAAATGCATTTACATTCGTACATAGCATGTGGGTGGAGTCGCACTCCTCATTAGGTCGTTACTCGACGCACCATTGGTCAGTATGTGGGAGTCACTTGTAAGATAGTCGGCAGTTGTAGGTAACATAATACGTGAACATACATTATTTACGCACATATGCATCGCAGGTAATACAGATAACGATAAAACGTATGTTCAAACCCACTGTCACCCACTAAAGATTTTCGTACACAGACAAATTTGCTGTGAGAGTTAGCATTGGGGTAGACCAGCGGTTCCCAACCTTTTTAGTTGTGCGGACCACTAATTTTGTAAAACAAAATTGAGGCCCACTAACTTATAAATATACAACTATACAAGTAAAAACTATAAACACGCAAACTTATATACTCGATTGTTTCCATCTCGACCTCTGAAGCTCCGATAATATTTATCTTGGCTTAAGGTACGTGCAGTACGCAGCTGGGATTCTAGATGGTAGCATGTATGGTAGATGGTCGCTGAAATTATAAGCGCTTATAGGTTTGCACAACGAAGCTTTGGTACTCGCACTGATACAAGCTTAAATCGCGTTTGAAATGTCAGATAGCGAAGACGAATATTTGTGTTCTTCTGCTACAAAATAGTATATTTTAAATACAAATTTGGGTAGGAGCTATCATGTCCACCCTATTAATAGAAAACGATCTAAACATGGCGAATTTCATCATTTATACCAAGAATTAAAATTTTACCCAAACCGGTTTTTTGAATATTTACGTATGGAACCTAACACTTTTAAATACGTCTTAGAAAAAACTCAAAACAAATTAAATAAAAAATTTCACTTATTAAACTAGTCACATCCATTGCGAAACTTGTAACGGCCATTTGATAGTTGTCACACGTTGATTGTAGTAGTCAGCGCGCTGAAAGAATGGTAAGATACATTCTTGTATCTACCAGCTCTTGTAACAGCGCTTATACCTGCTACACTCACTGCTTCGTTGTGCACGCTCGCATATATAACAATGCATTAATTTAAGCAAGCCCTGCTATGATCTACGCTACCATCTAGAATCCCAGCTCCATACTGCATGTACCTTTAGACTCTCGACCAGCGCGCGTCCACGGCTCAGTACCACGCTGCCCACAAGTGGGCCGCGGCCCATAGGTTAGAAGCCGCTGGGGTGGACCATAGATATAAAAATCTGGAGATGTAGTATAAAGTGCCACTTTAGACGAGGGTGGGAAGCCATTCATGGGAGGGTGCATGCCTGTCTTATGGACATGTCCATGCTATGCATGTGCCCATACGTTCTATAGACCGCGTCTTTGCGCATGCTCAATTGCGCCAGATGCAGCTGTCCGCCTTTTTGCGCATGCTCAATTGCTCGTACAGCGATTGCGCAACTGAAGCGACCAATAGACTGTGGGCACACTTGCTTCCACACGCCCCCCTCCCCTTAACAGCAACCGCCCACTCGCTTGTACTACGTCCCTAGATTTCTATGTCTATGGGGCAGACAAACGGGGCCGCAAATATTATTTAGGTATTTTATTCAGCCGGATCATGGGATACTGACGCCACTTCCGGTCATTTTTGGGATTGTCTTCTTATATGTCATCGACTACATAAGTAAAATTGACGTCAAAATGTTGGTGTCAACGAGTACTTTCATATCATAATAAAGGTGCCATTTTTTTTCATTCTGAGGTACGGATCCCTAAAAACGACTACGGTCACCACAAATGCACAAAACAAGCTTCAAATCTAAAAATTAGTTGTGTAAAAACAATGAAGTTATATGCAAGTAGCCGGTAGGTAAGTACATATACCTATAAGTATAATGAGATAACCCTAAAACTAATATCTTTGTTTTACCCCACTTGTTTTCACATTTGAAGTTTGTTTTATATCTACCAGTTGCGTTAGTCTTAAATTATACAAGCTGTTTCATTTGAAATAACAAATTTAACCGAAATTGTAACTTCAGTATCTAATAAAAAAGTTAGTAGGTAATAGTTAAACCAAGTACATAAATAAATATGTTTGTCAAAAGTGTCTGCTGTCAACAAAATCCTCAAATATGTTAATTTCCACAAAATAATAATGTAAATCGCAGCGCAAAACAAATTTTCAGATTAGGAATATCTCAGTGGCGTAGTTAAACATTAATTTCGGAGGGTGCACATTTTGCAATTGGTTTAGGAGTAATAAACTTTTAAAGGTTCCTAAAAATCGTTAAACACTAACAGCGTCTAAACAACAAGCGATAAAGAAGAGTTATAAAGATCATTGGAATTAATATCTTTTTCTATCAATACATATACAGAGTGCTGAATTGCTTTGCGGGTAATAGGGATTTAACCCGTAAAATCAAACTTTTGCGATTTCCAGCTTCCCTAATTATTTTAGAAAACAGGTCCGGACTTACAAATTTTATGAAAACACTAGTTTGCGGATAGTGATTTATTTACTGAAGCGTGTATTTAATTTGGTTCAGAGGTTGAATTGATAATAATATTGAAATTAAGAAAAAAAATATTATTTTAAGGGATGTATTAAGGGGTTAAATTTTTTATTTTGTACAAAAACAAACTTAATTTTACGTATTAAAGCCACAAGGCCTGTAATAGCAAATACACTATATTGTCGGCAGGGTTTGGCACTGCGACCCGAGTTTTTTTTTATTGCGAAAAATTACAATGGATCGGCTACAACACTGAGATGAAAAGTCAATTTATTGTTATTATTATGTTGACATAAAAAATGGCATGATTTTTTATCAGTCCACACGTGTAGAAATGTGTACGATAAGACAACGTCATTTACGATCAAGGGAACATTCATACAGATATAAATTCGGCGGTATCAACACAAACAAACATCAGTGTAATCAACATAATATATTAAACTTACTACACGAGTGCACAGTCTATGTTTTTAACAGAAAAATACACGGAATTATTGTTACGATAAAAATATATAATTTTGACTAAAAACATTTATTGAAAAACAAAAAAAACCCGACTTCTGCTAACACAAAACAAGCTTTCAAAATGAAAAGTAGTCGGGTAGATGACATTAAAACTAAAACTAACTGTGTAGTAACTGGAAACTTTCCCGACGCGAAATTGGGCGTTCTGGGTTCGATTCCCGGCGGTGCATTTACATATTTCCTATATAGCCTTCTATATAAATATCATGGCGATAATTCGTCCGATATTCTTATGTTAATTTCACTAATATAGTGAATTTAGTTACGGTATAGGTGTCTAATCATATTGATTGTTATTCTTATGTTTAAAACTAACTCGACTAAAAAATTAAATTCAATTGATAGAAACTCATTGTCACCAAGATCAGAAACCCGGATTTTCCGATTGCAATCCTAGCGCTACATTATACGTTTGTCTAACGTTTCATTGAAGTAAAAATTAACTACGTACATTACCCTATTTACCCAATTTATTAACAAAAAAATTGATACAAATTTTCTCAACTCAATGATTGAGTAAACGCTAGCGGATATTTTAATTTTAAAAGCTTTAATTTGAAGTTCCAAAAAGTACCAACGTGATTTTTTTTCTTATAAAATGTTTAAATGATTTTTTTATTTTACAGAATAATAAAAATATTTTCTTCTAAACTCCCATCTACAGTTAATTTGCCACTGAAATATTTCCTTCATAGTCTTTCAAATATTTTATACATTTTGAAAAAAAACGTTTTCCAATTTAGTAATTACCAACCTGAACTCGTGGATTCAGTCGCGTAACGCGAATTATACCTACACGTATAGGTATATATATTATATAGCTTTTTTCCCACGGCTTCGCTCTCGTGAATGTCAATTTTGCTCGCGGCTCCGCTCACATATATCCGTTTTACCTTACAACAGTACTTTAAGTTTAGGTATCATTAAATAGATAATAATTAGACTACTTCTTATTTATTATACAATATTCCATCCATATTCCATTGGGAATGGATTAGTCATTAGATCAAAGCATGTCTACCTTTTTAGTAAATGGAAGCCCCATAATGTGTACCGAAAATACAAACACATAACCTCCCTTTATAAAGGGTTTTTCAATAGGGACCGAGCAGTAACTATAGAGGCAGCACTTTTGCCGAAAGTGCTGCGCCCTGGTGTTTAATTAAAGCAAGAAACGGGCAAAAATATAACAACAGCTTGACAGCTTGTGTATTTTTTAATAAATAATTAATGGAAAAAATAATAAAATATGGTTTTCAACCAATAACTAATACGCGTATTCAAGGTCAAAACGACATAAAAGGTAAAAAATTATATGAATCTGGGCATGTTTTTGATGTGGTCGAAAAAAAATCATTAAATGGTCTTATAACCATTACCGTTAATGTTGTTGCCCAGACCAGTGTGTCAAAAGCATATAATGTTAAAATGATTGTAAGTTTTAATTTATTTTTTATTCTTACTCTTTTTTGTACAAAATTAAAACTTAAATTAGATATAAAAAAAAATTCTGTTTACAATTCAATTTATTTCTTATTTTTTTAGCTAGATGACAATCGCAACGTAGCTGTAAAGCTGGATTAGCCGGTAAATGTAAACACATTTGTGCTGTTGTTCATGATGTCAATTCACAGCGTCTTCTAAAACTAGTCGTAGCCAGGAATGAGGTAAACCATCTCAACGTCAAACCATCTCAACGTCAATTACAACAATATCAAAAATTGTACATTCTGTAATATGGAATAATATATTATGACTGACCTTGTGTATTTCTAATTATTTTATAATTATTATACGTACGACCGTTTCAGTTTGTGATTTTTTTACTTACAACTTCGTTCACACATTATAATATTATATATTTATCGTATTTTTGTATGCTTGAACTCGATAATATTTCACCTGCCAACACTTTGCTTTTTATTCAAATTTTGTGTAAATGACACTCCATACGGTTTGGTTTATTGACATGACTGTAAATTTTAATGTTTGCTGATGTACGCCGACTGTGGTATTCGATCTGAAAAACTATTTAACATTTGATTATTAACTACATTTTTATAATATACGTACTTACCAGAACAGAATCATATTCCCAAAGTTTATTCTTGTCTATGAATATTGAATGAATAGAAGGAATGATGGATGAAGTGGATGCTCAGATTTTGTATTATTTATAAAATGAGCACTACAAATTCTTGTATTTATAGTAGGGTCCTAGTCTTTCGGATTTTTGCTGAAATAGAAAAAGTTAAAGGTTAGATTTATGTAATTCAATTTATATTTATTTATTGATTTTTCTCTACTTCATATTAACTAAAATTCAACAGATCTTTTCTATACCTACTGTTTTAACAGAAATATTAATTATTTACTATAATTATTCATTACTTACACATAATTTTTTACTGCATTTATCCATTTCATACGCTTGTCATCTTTCCACGAGACACCAATAGTAGTTAACGGAAAACGATAAAATTTCACAGGTAAATTTATATGCCGCTCTCTGCGACGATTTTATTGATAAAGACATCGTGAATAATTTCAAAATTTATTTCAATAAAAGTAAATAAACAATTAATCACATACTACAGGTTAATATTTTTGCCCATAAGTTTACACTTTCTATCACCAGTTGGCGTGACAGTCTAGAGGCTCGTTCCCTATAGGGACATAACAATTTTGTTTTATAATACGGAACATAACCTACAAACTTTTTTATGATCTGTCAAAGTCAAAACGTCAGTCAAGGCTTACATTTTTATCATGGTGAAGTTCACGGACGAGCAACGTTTGGAAATCGTTAAAACTTACTACCGAAATTCTCAGTCGGTAGTCGCAACTTTGGTAATCGTTTAATTTCGAGAAATGGTCCAGTCGAATGACCACCTCGCTCATGCGATTTGACGCCGTTGGATTTTTTCTTATGGGGTTACCTTAAGTCGAAGGTTTGTGCCAACATTCCAACAACGTTCGAGGAGCTTAGGAACAATATTGAACGCGAAATTTCCAACATTCCAGCTGATATGTGTAAAAGAGTGAAAATTGAATCCAAAGAATCGATCGCTGCCGTCGTGCTCGTGGTGGTCATATGAACGACGTCGAATTCCATACATAATAATTGTAACATGTGTACTACACCTGGAATAAATTTCAGCCCGATATCTCAATTATATTCTGTGTTTTATTTAAAATTTAAATACAAAATTGTTATGTCCTTATTGAAAAACCCTTTAGATACAGTTTTATTTATTAATCAGTATTGATATTGATTTCAGCATGGAAAGATTAACTAAAATGTACAGCTAGACTGCTAGCCGGCATCTGAATGTAAACAATGTCTATGGAAGATTAGAAAGATGTAGAAAAAAACGGTTAACAGTTCAATAACGTTTACAAATTTCTCCGTCTACTGATAAACTGAGGAGGAGGTGAAGAGACGATTTTATTGATATCAATATCTCTCCTTAAAATGCACTTACGTAAATAAATGTATATGTTACCGGCAAAAAAATGCCGACTTTTAAAAATTCAATTATTAAGCGTCCAGGAACGATATCTCTATTCTAGGACTTGTAATAAAGAAGAAATGGAAACATCATATAAACTAGCATTCTTCAACATTTTTACACCTGCAAACCGGCCAAAAATAGGAGAAATATTTCGCTGACCGGCTGGCGGTTAAGACAAAAATAAAAATTATTGAATATAGTATTAGCTTGCTCCGAAACAATGTAGCGGCCGAATCATGTAGCTGCTGCATATTTTAGGTGAAATTTTTCGCTGGCCGGAAGGAAAATTCCGCGGACCGACACCGGTTGAAGGACACTGATATAAACAACGGCAATGCTACATTCTCAAATATATACTGCAAAATTATAAAGTTTATTTAAAAACGCATTTACTCGATTGGTTTGTTTTCCCCTATTAATTGAACAAATGAGTATTGTGAAATGTTGCGGTCAACACGGTGTATCAGATCCGGGTGACCTGATGCTCCAAACCCCCATGACTGATTCAGTCACCGGTTATCATTTTTATGAATGATATTGTTATACTATATAGAGGTGATGGATTGATGAACTTACACATGAAGCCAGGCACCCATATGCACAAAGCGGCAAACGAAATTTATTCGCTAATATCTCATTACTATGGAAAGTTTGTACTCGGTAGTACAGCATTTCCCAAAGTTTGCTTTGTGGAGCCCTGAGCACCGGAGCAAGAGCAAAGACCGACACGGCGGTTTTAACCGAAGCGTTTACCGAGTCGGATTCCAAGTCGAAAGGTCGTTTAATATAGCATAATAGTGTAACTGTGTAATGTGACTCATGTAACTGTTAAAACTCGCTATCGCTCGTTTTTACATACTGTCACTACTCGTCAGTAATTTATACCTCATTGCGCATCTAGATATACATTTGATTATATTACTACTTTGCTCACAACAAATCAATTTTCCCAATCCCCTTTCGCGTTTTATAGATATAGCAGTTTTATTCATCGCATACCTATAATGAGTGTCCGGCTTTACATTTACCAAACACAACAACCTTTTATTTGTTTATTATTTTCATATTCTTTCTGTACAACTATCAATTATTAACAAATAATATACGAATGACTAATTGAATGGAAACTCCTTAAACATTTCCATTTAAATATTTATTCTTTTCAGTTTTCAGTACCCATGAATGAGCTGTAAAAAATGTAAATATTTTTAAAATCTCACAAAATTTAGAAGCAACTTAAAAAATAAAATAGTAGAGACAATCACTCTGTTATTTTTTTATTTTATTCACACTTCAATCAAACGCCGCGGAAGAATTATTAAGACCAAACTTATACCTTTGCTTATAAATATGGCCATATATTCGAATGATACCTACGGCAATTTTATACATAATATGGATAAGTACAGTTTAGTACAAACAATTCAATTTTTTTCAGTATCTATAACTAATATAATAAAGCTGAAGGATTTGTTTGTGTGATACATTTTTAGTGTTGGGTCTCCAAGTCACTATATATGAATATTATGAAGTATTAGAAATACCTTGTATTATGTCCGTCTTGTGACTACTTGTGATTTATCACTACGCGTTTCAGCAACGAGTTGCCATCTTCCGGTGTGGTTAATTATTTTTTAAAAACACACATTGAGTATTCGTAACACTATATAATATTATGATGCTAAGCACTGTGTATTATGTCGTGGTTTGTGAAGTACACCACGACATAATAATGTTTTATTTTGATCACTGGCAAATACCCCATTAGCAATTACTTGTGACGTCTTAGAAACTTAATTATTATTTATGAATTTACAAAATAAATATGTTTATATCCTGATTTTTAATGCTCACTTGTCACATGTCGATATGATTAATTGTTTTATGAATTAAAAAAAACATGTGGAAAACTTTTTGCACTCACAAGACTAGAGAGGGTCAATTAGGTATAATAACACTTATATATGATAAAATGATGTATTTTTCATGCGCCGTCTCCTGTCTCATGATTAGGGCTGGAATTAACTCATCGTATCAATAATTATCTAACCGTTCAATACATTCAATTCTAATACAAATTTTGAAATTAGATTATGCAGTTGAATGTTGACGATGCAAGACACACGAAATCTCGCTAGATTTATGTCAGTTGTGCTGACAGAGCATATTTTAAGCAATTTTCACTGGGCGGCACTAGAGTTCGGGAGTTAGATCCACTAAAAAAATGTTGCAAATCGTCAATGATAAATAAAAAATACGCAATTTTAAAGCATAATGTGGTGTGAAGAAACTGTTTTAATTAAAAACAGAAAAGTGGTGTCTTTTGCATCTTAATCTGCCTATATACTGTAGTGTGCAGACTGCAGATACAATAAGTATATTATGCCGAAAAATTAAAATTCTCTAATTCTTGTGCCGCCGGCACAATCGACTGTCACTAGGCGACACAAACTCGTCACTAGGCGGCACTAGTGCCGCCTATTTTATATGTTATTTTATGCTCTGTGTGCTGATACCAATTCCTGGATAGATCTAAACCTTCACAAACAAGTGATATGGCATCCAATATAAGTCAGAACATAAATTAGTAATCTACTAAAGATTTGATCAAGTAAATTTTATTTTGAATAATTAATTATTATCAATAGTTGGTAGATCCTATGAAGGCATGATCTTCATAACAACTATAGCTAAAATATATTAAGAAAAAATGCATATAACGTCATTTTTGTGCAAATCTATAATTTAAGATCTTTTATAAAAATCTAGAAATTCACAAAAATCATGGTTCCTAATTTTTACTATAGTAGACATCTATAATATAAAATCCATGCTGCGTGTTTGTTTTTTTTCATACCGCTCGATAAGCTTAGAAGGTTGAAATTCAACATGGAGCTTCCTGCGAATCCAAGAAAAAGAATGGTGTGAAAAATTCGAAATAGGATCGAATCTGCGGCTCCAAAAAGTCTCCATACCAGATTAATTATATGCGGGACAAAAGTTTGTCGATCACGCTGAAATTCGATTCTCGGGAGGTTTGTAGCACTACTACATATATGTCTCGTACGTAATGGTATTACGGCTCGCGTGACTGTAAAAACTCGCTACCGCTCGTTTTACATACTGCGTCATCACTCGCCGTAATATGCCCCATTACGTATCTAGACATACAATCTACTATTTCATACATCTGGAAACTAAACGCTTTGGGGCGGTCAATTGAGCAAAGTAACTATATGCAAAAGTGTTATAAGACCGCCCCAAAGCTTCTAAGTTTCCAGATGTATGAAAATTATTTTTTACTTTATAGTACATTTTTTTTAAATACAAGCTTTTCTTATAATTAATATTTCAAATAAGCACTAGCTCCCTGGCGAAGACACTATAGCTGCAGTTTATTAAATAATTTCATTTACATAGAAATCCATTGTTCTTCACAATCTTCGCAATTAAAATAGAATATTGCTTGCTAGTATTATCTCTTTATCGCAGTAACGTTTATGATAATTTCCTGTACTATTAAATTATCTGTGCGCAATTGCATATTATAAAAAATGTGCATATTTTAAATATAGGAACGATAGAAATAAAGATAAATTTTATTATAATTTAATCAACTTAACATACTATAAATCTGTACTTAGATACCTACTTAATAACAATTAAATTATAAAAGTATTTTTTTCCTTTATTATTTATGTGCCCACAAAACAAAATCGGTTATGTCGAACCAATACTAATAAATAATAATAAAATTCTAAAGAGAAGTTATCCTGTAAGTTAAATTCTTTTGAAACAAATGTCATCTTTTTAGGCATTTTGTTTGATACCAAGTCAAAATTGATCATTTTCAGACTAGCCCCCCCCCCCCCCGACTTCTGTGTATTTGTCTGTCTGTTCCGGCGCATAATTCTTAAGACTCTAATTTCTATAAACTTTGATACACATATACAGAGTGTTTCTTAAGTATGGTCCGAAAATCCAGGGGCATATATTTTATGGCTAAAAATAAGGTTTTTTTGTTATATAAACCTGCGGTCTTAAGGCAGCCATTGTCGAGCTACAGGGTGTCAAAAATGTAAAAAAAAACATATTTCAATTTCTAACTTCTGAAACGCTTGAGATAATATATAAATTAATCAAATTCAGTGGGTATAAAACAAAAAATTATCACCTTTGCAAACTTACTAGTGGCGGAGGTATGGGTATCAACAATCATTATTTATAAAAAAAAATAATCGGCCTGTATATAATATTACAAATAAAATAGGTGGTCATATATGCGCTATTGTATTATCTTTATTTTTTAACTCTTTACACTTTTTTGTATTCCAAACTGATTAGCTACTCATTTCATTTATTTGAGCAAGTGCATTTTTACGAAACTCATTACATTACCTAAAATAATAACAAAAAATCAAGAATGCCAAAATTCAAATGTTGTGTTTTTGGAATACAAAAAAGTGTAAAGAGACAAAAAATGAAGATAATACAATAGCGCATATGACCACCTATTTTATTTGTAATATTATACAGGGTGATATATTTTTTTTTATAAATAATGATTGTTGATACCCATACCTCCGCCACTAGTAAGTTTGCAAAACTGGTAATTTTTTGTTTTATACACACTGACATACTAAATATGTACACTGAATGAATGAATTGGGAATTATAGACGCTCGACAACAGTCTTATGTACACTGAAATCGATTAAATTTTAATATTATTGTGATAATTTAATAAGACCGTTTCATCTCAAGATAAATTATAGATAAAATGGCACTTTAAAACGGCTTATTAAACCTCTAGTAGGCTATAGCATGGGTCTCTTAGTATACTTAGTTCATTTTTGCTAATTGTCATAAATCAAACTTTTCCTGCAGTTTGACATAAGCCATTTTGTCTTATATATCAACAAAACTTAATTACTATTATAAAATATAAATTTGCATAGACGCATGCGTTTATGTCTAAACGCATATTATTTATAGATCAACATTTGTAGGTACTCCATCAACATTATTCATATACATTATAATATAGTCAGTCAGACAGTTATTATATACCTGCAGTAAACTTTCGTTAATATGGTGAACTGTTCGGTAATCCGAACTGAAAAAATGTCATAACAACAAAAATGATTTTCCAAGAACCTTAACGTTGCCAAGAAAACGACACCATCCAAAACAAGATTCTGATTATTGATTACTGAGACAATTTACGGTGGAATCAGTGGAAAAATGTTGTCTTCCAACAAATAAACAAAAATTACAGATTATTTTTTAAATAAAGAAAAACTGATAATCTTTCAAAAAATTATGTATATAGGTAGGTACATATTATATTGGTGATATTAAATGTGAGTACCGATATTTACATAATATACACTTTTTACATAAAATAAATCTGTTTTTATTCAAAAATAAATTGTCTTCGTTCGCTAATCCGAACCCTCCCGGTTATTTTAGTTTTTAGTTCAGATTAGCGAGCATATATTAAATACTTATGAATTATTATTATTAATTACTAGCGGACCCGGCCCGGATTCGCCCGGGTGCTAAGAATTTATATATTAATAGCCGGGCTGATTTTATTAATACATTACTCACTCGCTTCGCTCGTTCGCTTGAATATTATTAATACATTACTCACTCGCTTCGCTCGTTCGCTCGATTATTATTGATACATTAATTCTCAATCGCTATACGCTCATTCGGGGCTTCAGAATAGGTAGCATGAATGCTGTTGTTTACATGGCGTTGTTATGGTTCCTCTATTACAAGTCCCCAGTTCCCGGGTTCTAGCCCTAGAGCTGGTAAAAGTGTCAATTGGATTTTCAATTTATTATTAAAAAATAAAAAAATAAATTGAAAATATGAATTGGTGCTAGGCCCAAATAACCTTAGCTGTTGGTGGCCTTTAAAACACAATTTAGCTACGCTCGTTCGTTCGAATGTTGTTAATACACTACTCACTCGCTTCGCTCGTTCGCTCGAATACATTACTTACTCGAAAAAAGTTATGAGTTATGGTCTTGAATTCATACAAAAATCTCATAGAAAAAAGCACTTTCAGTTTTTCCCGAATTTTCCAATTTTCCGGGCAACTTTTCTAATTTTTCTTTCGCTAAAAACCCTATTCGGACAATTACGAACATTTAAAAAAAAATTATCCAAATCAGTCCAGCCGTTCTCAAGTGATGCGCTTACCAACGAACAGCATTTAATTTTTATTTATATAGATAATATAATATTATCCTATTATAATTAAGTGCTCTGATATCCAGAGAATTTAAGTTATGGTGTTCTAAATTTTTAAAAAAGCTTGTTTCAACCTTTTCAGTTTATACGCTACCATACATAAAATTAACAATGTTACAAAATTTCACTAAAATCGAGTTAGAATTAAGAATATAACAATTTTATTCTCAAAATAAGTATCTAATGTAAAACGTACTTCAATAAGGAAAATGACTTTCTAAATTATTTGTACTAAATTAAAATTACTATCTAAATGTGTATTTAAAAAAATATTTAGTATAATTTAAACTGAATAAAGTAAATTATAATCTAAACGCTGTGCTATTATTTACATAATATTATTTTGTTTACATCGATAGACCATACACATAGTAGTACGACTAGTGTCATCTCTGTGGCAATAGTTGAACTTCCAAGTGGCGACACCCGAAATTACGCTACGTCGCGTCATTCTAAATATCTTGTCCATTCTTTGTGCGCCGCTGCCGTCGCGGGAAAAGTTCAATTAAGTAATTGTTTTATCTCAATACATTTCTTTTATAGTTAGTTTAGTATACAGCGTGCTGATTTGCTTTGCGGGTAATAGGGATTTAACCCGTAAAATCAAACTTTTGCGATTTCCTGCTTCCCTAATTATTTTAGGAAAAATATCTTCGAATAAAAGTTTTAGAACATAAAATTCGGCATCTAAATCATTAAACAAAATTAATTTTGCATGGTTTGTAACGGCAGAAATTTGATATGAAAATGTCAAAATTATACCTCAAAAACAGATAGCGATAGCCATGGAACTTAAACAAAATGATTAGAGATTATTCTGACACCTAGAATGTCATCATTTTGTTCAAGTTTTTATCGAGGCGAGCTCAAATTAATGTTCAATATGCCAGAGGGCCCACTACAAAAATATGCCAGGGGCCCCAAATTTATAGTTACGCCACTGCCGGCGACAAACAAAGAAACTTTTCCTCTTTGGGACATTAGTGTTATGAATTTTTATATAAGAGATTAACGGGAACTTGGACCGTGAGTTGATTGAAACTCAGTTAAAGTTTTAATTCGCAACGTTTCGTCTATATTTTAGACTTCTTCAGGCTTTTAAAACATAACATGAGTATGTCAGTAATAATCTGTAGTCATCATTCATTTACAGCGATAATATAATATTCAATAATCCTTATGAAATAATTGATCATAATAATTTCATTAAAATTCATTTGTTCAACAGACACAATTTTTTTAAAACAACCAGTTATGAATATTTATTCTTGTTTTAAGAAGTCTTTTTCTCGAGGAACGAGTCCCCCTGCGCATAAACACCAACTTTTTAGCTATAACTTTCTTATAGTTTATTGCGTAATTAATTAATAACACTTACTTACCATATTTAAAAACAAAATCACAAATTTTATTATAAAAAAGTATTGTTTTTATTTATCTAACACCAAACCTGGAACTGTTTTAATAATAACCAATATCCTTCATCATTATTTTTAAATGCACGCAAAAAAGAATATTTTAATTGAATAATTACTGCAAAAAATCAATAGGTATTTCTCTTCCTAATAACAACTTGTATGCACAACAAAAAAGAAAAATCGGAAATACCAAAATTTTAGTTAGAAAATTAATTTGAAAGAAAAAGATCGTATCCTCGAAAAACCAACTTAATAATTGCTTTAAATACGTAGGTACTATCTAAATAATATATAAACTGTGAAATGTACGTCTTTTTATTATATTACGTAACATAAACTGCTGAATAATTAATAAAAAAGGTTGACTATAGGGCTGCACAATTTTGAAATTTAAACATATTTTTAAAAAACTGATCATAACTCTACAAGGCTTCTTATTTTATGTAAATATTATATAATATATAGATAACATGGGAAAGGAAAGTTTTATTATATATTTTAGAATAATTGGAATGCAAGTTTCAATACTTATTACTTTTTATGTAATAAAAACTTTAAAATTAATTCACTTCCTTAGCTTACTATGAAATTAAACGGTTCTGTTGGACGCTTTATTGATGGGATTAGGGAAGTCCTTTTACTTTATTTCTCCTAAGTCCAAGCTAACCAAATTAACTAATAAAGAAAATGTCTAATAATTATTAAAATAGACAATAGCCAAACCACAAATAAATACTTTTCTTAACGTAATCAGTCGGTGAACATGCCATCGTGATGTTAATCGTCAAACAATTAAGATATACAAGGAAAAAATCAAAGACCACTGTCAGGACTTGAACCCGAAATTCCCAGTGTGGGATTTAGTGTTGAAATAGGTATATATATAGGAAGAGAACAGATCCCACTCTCGGGGCACTGTGTGAGTAAGAGGTAACTCAACCAGCCGGAAACTGGGAATTTCGGGTTCAAGTCCTGACAGTGGTCTTTGATTTTTTCCTTGTATATCTTAATTGTTTGACGATTAACATCACGATGGCATGTTCACCGACTGATTACGTTAAGAAAAGTATTTATTTGTGGTTTGGCTATTGACTATTTTAATAATATATTATATTATAACCACAAAAATTCAACTCTCATTGTTGTCTAACCTTGATTATTTTTAACCCCCGACAAAAAAGGGGTGTTATAAGTTTAACGTGTGTATCTGTGTGTCTGTCTGTGGCATCGTAGCTCCCAAACGGATCAACCGATTTAAAAGCGGTTTTGTTTGCTTGAAAGATGGTATTTTTTCAAACAAAAATTACGATATTATACTATGAAAACCGTGAACAATTTCCGTACACGACTCAACCACTGAATGTTAAATACTATTTCCTTCCTTTCTACTTTTCCATCCTCCAAAACCTGTCATTTACTTCTAGTTTCTAATGTTCACGTCTGGCGACAAAAAACCTGAGGCCCGATGGGTTTGGAGAAAGAGAGGGGAGAAGGTTGAGAGATTGTGGATTATTATAGACACTCGTCAACTGTCATTTGCTGTCAAATGGTTTCAGAACATCCTTACCAGACAAATATAGGAGTTTCAATTTTATCAATAAGTATAGAATTGTGTAAAAAAAATTATAATTTAAAAAAACTAAAAAACACGCTTTAATGAACTAAAAAGTAAAAAATAATTAATTTTATTGTAAAAAAGCGTGGGGTAGTATGAAAATATGATACAAAGCACCCCACGCTTTTTTACAATAAAATTAATTATTTTTTACTTTTTAGTTCATTAAAGCGTGTTTTTTAGTTTTTTTAAATTATAATTTATTTTTGCTTTTTAGTCCTGGAGATCCTAGTCAGGATAATGGGACAAACTTATGGAATTATTGTATTGTAATCGGTCCTTGATAAGTGTGCAAAGTTTCAGTTCAATCTGAAGTTTTCAGCTTTTTTTTTAGTCCTGGAGATCCTGGTCAGGATAATGGGACAAACTTATAGAATTATTGTATTGTCATCGGTCCTTGATAAGTGTGCAAAGTTTCAGTTCAATCTGAAGTTTTTTGCTTTTTTTTAGTCCTGGAGATCCTGGTCAGGATAATGGGACAAACTTATGGAATTATTGTATTGTAATCGGTCCTTGATAAGTGTGCAAAGTTTAAACTACATCTGACCGTTCAAAGTTGGTCAAAATCAAGTTCTTAGAAGTCGGTTACAAACTGACAAACAAGCAAGCAAGCAAACATACAGGTGAAGCTAATAAAAAAGCGTGTTAAAAACGCAACGAAAGTAAAAACTATAAGTTGGTATCTAATATAAAAAATATTAATATTATATATGTGGCAATCATCTGATGCAACTGGATATTTCTAGACTTTTCATGATATGGTCAGTTACATTAGATGACTGTCTGCAGATTTATATGAACATCAATTTCCAAAGAAAAATTGAAGTATGTTCGGAAAGACGATTTTTCCAGAAACGCAATTTAGAGTAAAATTACCTGCATAACTTTTTTTCAAAAGAAGTGTCTTTCTTCTTGTATAAACTGCTAGGTATAGTAAATTCGCCCCTAAATATAGTTCACAAAAATTAGTATTTTTATTTAAATTCAAGTACTTAGCGTTGTTAAATGGACACATCGTATAGTAGCTATGCAGGAATTAGTTAAGACCAATACCTAATATTAAGTAAAGTAATTACCGGAGTATCATTCTGTTAATTATTAGTTTAAATGTAGATGGTATATAATTTAGCAAGCAAGAAATAAATGGTCTGTTTAAAAAACAAATCAATATGTAGTTACAAAGTTAATCTACAATTAATCTTGTTCCTATTTAACAACTAACCCGGCAATTATTGATACAAACTATGTATAGCTCCAAGGCAAAACCGCTCATGTCAAATTTTCAGGTTTTCTTCATACGGATTTTTACTCGACTACATTGAAGCAAGAAGTCGGTAAAAAAGTGATCACTTTATGTGTGACTCCTCGATCTCCGATATTTCACGAACTATACCGAATCGTTTTTAATACAAACGTATGGAGATACTTCTAGGCATGTAGTTGACAAATGATATTTTTATTGATGTGAATAAATATTAGTAAAAAAACTTTTTAGAGACAAGCTTTTATTTAAATGCACTTTAAAAAGGAAAAAATAATTTTTAATAATTTAGGTTCATAATTATAAAAGCGTGGGTCGTGAACTCTATGATAGTTTATTAGTCACGACCCACGCTTTTATAATTATTAACCTAAATTATTAAAAATTATTTTTTCCTTTTTAGTGCATTTAAATAAAAGCTTGTCTCTAAAAAGTTTTTTTTACTAATATTTATTTTGTTCATTTTAGTCTTTCAAAATTTTACCCCCCTTTGACACCCGTATAGGGGTTGAATTTCGAGAAATCCTTTCTTTGTGGATGGTTACGTCACAAAAGGAACCAACTGTCCAAATTTCAAGTTTCTAGCTTCAGCGATTTGGCCTGGGCGTTGATTAGTCAAAAAAACCCTACATCCCCGTTTGAACCCCTTAGGGGTTGAATTTATTTCTAAAAACGATTTATTCATGTATCGTCATCGGGAACACATATGTGTACAAAATTTCAAATCGATCGGATACGTGGAAGTCGTTCAAAATTGACTTGTAAGTTTTGAACTAAACAAACACACAAACCCACACACTAACATACATTGCAAGTTAAATAAAAGCTTGTAAAGATAGACAACTTATTAACCCACACGTCCACCGGCCGCGGTGAGTTAATAAGCAATTTTCAAATGCAGTTTAAATTTTGAATTTATATTATAGGTAGGTAGGTACAAATGAAACGGTTTACTTTTTAAGACACTGACACAAAATAGGTTTGAAAAAATGTATTTGAATAAGTATACTTTATAGAAATAATTTTTTATTAGATTTTTTTTTCTTATTTATTTCAGCATTCTATCGAACGTAATGACATGGCTGATTATATCAGTAGATGTAGAGGCCAATAAACCTTATATTAAAAAAAATATAGATTTATTCGAAAAGGAATATAGGCTTTAATACACAAATGAATAAAATCACATTTTTAAAAAATAAATCACAATCTTTGCTTTGTATTTGTTTATCAGAAACTACTGGGCCGATTTGAAAAATTTTTCAAATCGGCCCAGTAGTTTCTGATAAACAAATACAAAGCAAAGATTGTGATTTATTTTTTAAAAATGTGATTTTATTAATTTTTAAAGACATTTAAATAAAAATAAGTCTACAACATCATTACTGGGGACATTTAGAACCAGATCGTAAAATAAAAATAACAAAAACATTTAACGGGGAGCAAATATTAACAAATTATCGTAACACCATGTTAAAATGCTACGTCTCAGTTACGGTGGGACACACTGTATATATACCGCCAATGACCTCTGTTGTCGAGCGTCTATAATTCACATATTATACATTATTTATTTATTTATTTATTTACTTAATACCAACAGTTACAAAAAACCAATTACTGGTACATAGTAATAAGTACAGACATACCAAATATCTGTTTTACAAATAGGAAACAAATACAAAAAAAAATGTAAATACAATTTACGCATATTATACAAAGATAAGAGCGAGGAAAAAAATCCAAGTAATAATCATTGAAAAAACAATGATATATCCTCAATATTTTCAATCATTTTATTTTTGAATTCATTAATCTGCAATGTGTAAATATCTATATTTAAACGAGTGGCATAATTAATTAACCTTATCATATTGTTCAGAGGACAATGAAGCATGTAATTCGTTTGAGGGATGTCTGGCATTACTAAAGCCGTATTTATTCTTAGGTTAATCTGCGGAACATTGAAAATGAGTAAATTTAAAAAATCATTGTTGTCGATATAATTGTTAATTACTTTGTAAGGATATAATATAATATTAGATAGAAGTTTCTTATTTGTATGTAACAAATTGAATTGATGACAGTAATAATCGTAATCAAAATTATGATCCGGATATGATACAACATATACAAAAATAATATTAAAAATAACCACAAAACACCAAAGCGTTTAACAATTATTCTCAACGTACGTTTTGGTGTTTTGTAGTTATCTGTAATATGTTTTGCCATACCCACTACAAAATAGCTACTTTCGATGTATGTATAGTATAACTATGCGATATGCTGTGTTTTGTTTACATGTCAACTACTTCCAACTATTTCCGTTTCAACTAAAATTTCCAAAATGCCACCCCAGTAAGAGACATTAGACGTTATTCACGTGAAAATTTGACACACGCGGTTTTGTCTTGAGGCCACACATAGAACTATAATAGCAACTGTAGGTATAACATCACATGCATAACATAGGTATACCAATTACTTTATGTCCATTTTAATTACAACCTTGTGCAGTTTCGAACTGTTCCGCTGCACGGAGGAGTACAGCCAGGTTAGCAGGAGGGTCGGGACAATTATTTTACTAACAAGGGACACATATCTATTTTATTAATAGGAATGCAAGCCAGCATTTTCGAGACTGGACAAGAAAACAATTGAACGAACAAAACGTGCTGCACGCAAGTGAAAACGAGGAAAAAACAAAAGACAGACGAACGAGCCTTTTAAGCGAGATTTTTAAATTACATTTTTTAAATATCGTTTATAAAGTGATAATAATACGCATTTTTTCATTGTAGATAAAATGTGGTCATATATACGAATACTTAGCATACAAAAGAAAGGCAATTTCCGTGACATTTCCTGGTAAAAATACAGTTCACAAGCGACTGTAGTTTTGTCAATAGGTCGTTTAAAATTCGAAATCTCTTTACGACTAAAAAATTCGACTGGATATCCAGTCATATACTTTCCACCTTGTAAACAATTTTTTTAGAAAACATTTTTTTCTCGAAATCTGTAAATTTTAGAAAAAAAATTATTAAGATTTTTTTTATATTTTAACATCTAGAATGCATTTACATTTTTTTTACCTATGTTAATACGTGACACTATTGGGATCCGTCAAATGAGCATATGACATCTGGTGGCACAAAATTGTACTCAAAACGAGGGAAAATTTTACATGCTAACAGTGCAAATTTATCGTGAAATTGTTTATTACAAATATAAAACAAGTAAAATAAACAAAAAGTTTATCGAAAATGGAATTCGCGACGTTTTCTAATATCATAGCATTAAACACTGCAGTTATTGCCTTGTAAAACTTACTTTACAGCGAATTATTTTCTAATGAAATGTGGAAAAACTGTATTTATGAATTAAAAAAATATTTTATATTAATAATAAGATGTACCTACTTATTATCATACTGTACTACAATAGTAAAATCATTTGATGATTGACAAATTTATAGGACTAACTTTGTATACAAATATTTTGAGGTTAGTAAGTTACCTACTTATTACAATATAACATATTATGTTGCAGTTATGTGTTTACATTATTCACCTAACCCTGCCTTAAAGAAGCATTGAACGGATGATTAATTTCGTGGAGATTTTCTTTTAATTTTGATGTTTTTAAGCAATATTCCGTAAAGATTACTACTTTTGACAGCTCAGTTATCTTGTTTTTTTCACACATTTGATAATATGTCCGGCTTTGAGAATCCGTTCTCCTTCAACGAAATTCCTTTGTTTAGGATTCGTACCGGCCCAATTGCAAATTGCACTTATATTTATTATTTCTTATCACTTTGAAAATCACAAAATTACACGCAAAAGTATACCCCGTATATAAAATTCCCCCCCTTTGCACCATGTTTTTTAAGCCCCACCCATTTGACGGATCCCAATAGAGACATCTTTTTTTAATCAGGTCTAAGGTACGACGTGAGACAAATGCAACAAAAGCAACCGCATGGCTCTATGTCGTTCAGTTTTTGAGATACCGAAGGATAAAAAATTTCACGATACATGCACACGCGCGCCCCGTGCGCACGAAGGGAGAGAGAGAGAGAGAGAACCTCGGGCAGCAATCACACGCATTGCAAACGCTATGTTTCATTCCGAGTAATTGCATATTATTTTTCACAACAACTCTATTGACAATTCAATTTGAGGTACCTGCAATTTGGGCGCGCAAAAAAGCCGCAAAAATATTAGATCTGTCAGATCTATGTGAAATTTATGTGAGGTTATGTCTGCCATTTTGACGTTTTCGAATATTACATGCGAATTGAAGTTGGCGCGACTCAATCGTTCAATCTCCCTCTTAACAACGTTAAAAAACAGAGAAAAGCGACAACTGAAAAGTTTCATCCCTAGGGTTGAAACTCGCAGTTTCAACCCGCTAAACAGGTGCCGAAAATCGAATTTTCAATAGCGGCGTTGTGAAAAAAAAATTATATGGCAGGCAATGATAGGTAATTGTAAATAATTGATATTTCTCTATAATCTATAAATTTCGTCCAAAAGTTTTGAGTAGTAGTATACGAGATACTGCCAATAAAAAAATCGAATTAGTCCACCACCGATTTGATCAGTAACGGATGCAGGGGTTCACCCCCCCCCCCCCCGAAATTTTTGGCATAGAAAAGGAATATAATGTACTTGTACATAAATATTTAGAAACCCTCCCGAAATATTTTTCTGAATCCGCCCCTGGATTTGATGTTTTTCACCATATTATCTGTTAAATTCACTAATAAGATTTTAGTAGTGTTGTTCGGTAGACTTTTGTACGGTGGGAGCTTTTCAAAACTCTGTTTTTTATTTTATAATTTCTGCAACTTCCTTAATTAATGTTATGCTTATTTTTTACATTTGTTATGATTAAATATTAAAACAAGAAAATAATTATTCTGTGCCGTTAGTAATTTTACTACACATAAATGTTATGATTTATCATTTAGGTACGAAATATCTTATTACCAACTGCTAATTAGAAAAACGACAAAACATTTAACTGTGGAAAATTCACATTAGACATCACATGGAGCTATATATGTGTATTAATTTAAACTCATATAATTTATTTCTCCATATCTAAATATTAAATAAATATATTTTATTGAGTTTTCAAGATTATAAAGTGTTTAGGTTACAAATCGGTTTATAAAATTTTATGTCAAAACATTTCCATGAAGAGTGGTGGAATTTTGGTGTAAAGACAGTTAAAAGTAACGATGACAAAACACCAAACCATTTAACAATTTCTTTTTGACGTAGGTACGTTTCGCTAACCATGTTAGCATAATCAGGAGATGATTAAATTCACGTGATTTAATTACATCTCCTGATAACCACTTATTTTTTCTCATTTCTTCTCGACGTACGTTTCGCTAACCATGTTAGCATCATCAGGCGATGATTAAATTCAGGTGATTTAATGATCTCCTGATACATCATCAGGAGATCATTAAATCACCTGAATTTAACCACTTATTTCTTCTCGACGTACGTTTTGCTAATCGTGTCAGCATCATCAGGCGATGTTTAAATTGACGTGACTTAATTATATCCTGATGATGCTAACCGTGTTATCATCATCGGAAGATAATTAAATCGTGTGAATTTAATCATTTCCTGATGATGCTAACATGACTAGTGAAACGTATGTCGAGAAGAAATAGGTGCTTTGGTGTTCTGTATGGTTACTTTAATATTCAGTATAAAAATATTTGTATAAATAATTAAAAAAATTTGACGTTCTTCATAATTTAAAATATTCTTGGGAAATATGTTTATTCCACTGAATTAGCGATCCGTTTTTTGACGTAGGACTATTAAACCAAGAGCCGGGCGTAAATATACTAAGTTCATTTGTGACAGGATGAAATTTTCAGGGAAGGTAATATTTATTATGACAAAGAAAAAAACGCTAGGGTTGCCTAGTCAAATCCTGGTGCGACGGCCGGGAGAAGCTACTTCCGGTGCAAAATGTCAATTTTTATGTGTATGTATATAAATTTCATCCTGTCACAAATGGGCTTAGTATATTTACGCGTGGCTCTCAACCTATATGTATATGTTCGCGCGTATACGCAACTCACTTCGACTTACTCATGCAACATGCAACGCTTTTTTGGGTATAACACTGCGGTACAACCAGAGCTGTACCCACTTGATTATTTCTTCAAAATGATATTTCACTGTATTCATTAAACTTCAATTTCAGAAGTGTAGAAAGGTGCACTGTAAGAAATGAGAAGGCCGATTACATAGATTATCGATATTCCATTAGTAGCCAGCGATTAATCTGGTAATAGGCACACAAAGAGACAATGGCGTCGCAAATAGGTATCGCCTGCACATCGCGTAGATTCCATAAAAACACATTGCGCATGCGTGGTTACTAATTTTGCATTAATTTGTTTTGTATTCATCCATTTTATATATGTAACTATACATTTTATTTTGTAATTTTTACACACTTTATTGGAATATTACACAAATTATGTAATTTTAATTTACTTTATGTAAAAATCACAAATTTGTTTAACTTTGCAGTAAAAGTTCAAGTTTTTATGAAGTTTTCTGTGTAAAAATAAATAATAATGTAAAATCACTTAGAGAATCGAGCGAATTCTACGTTAACTTTCAAAGTATTTTTACATCCATTTTTTGCAGTGTGAAATACACAAATTGAATAGGTAAGTAATTATTTTCCAGGGATTCCTAAACACTTTCATCTCAATAAATTCAATATTATATGAATGAATGAATGAATTGTAGATTATAGATGCTCGACAACAGAGGTCATTAGCGTCTGATTCAATATTATAGGTATAATGAAAATCTGTTATTTATCACAAATAATAAATGTTATAAAAAGCAATGAACTTAGAGCATCATAACCTAGTCCAATTTAGAAGCTTTTTATTACCTTCATTTGTTAGTTAGTTAGTTATAGTTGTTAGTTACTAGTTAGGTTCAATCTAAGGCTGAGGCTACATTGGCGCCGTTTCCGACCAGATAAGATCAGACCAGACCAGATCCGTATTGTCGGATGTGAACAAACACTAGTAACCTTATTGAAGTGGCTACAGTTATCACTTCAGACCGCGCCAGAAGACGTCAGATTACAACAGACACGTTCCGACCGTCGGACGATATCAAATATGTTTGATATTTTCGTATATTATCCACTCCCTATGTAGCCACTTAGTCTGAAGTGTCTGATTTGGTCTTGTCTGGTCTGATCTGGTCTGATCGGATCTGATCTGATACGGTTCTAGTGTAGCCTCAGACTAAAGAAGAGTGCCTACAGTTACCACCATCGATCATTAATTAGCATCTAGCGAAAAACTAGTATAAGCACTTGGGAAAAGAAAGAAAAAGGAAAAATTAGACAGGTTATTTGGATCCGTCTAAAAGGAAGATCAGAATGAGTTCAAAATCACCGTGGAATTACTCATACTCAGTTGTTAACTGGAAAGCAGATAATAATGTACTGTATATTTTAGTCACGTGATTTTATTATAATTTTTAATACAATTTATATCCATAAAAAAGTCAAGTTTTTTTTAAAGATGTGAGGTAATCGAAACAGTTTCAACAATTTATTTTTCGACTTTCCCTCATTTAAGATAAATTGCTTTCAGCAATATATTGCCTAATTTTTACTAATATGCCCACGGAAATATTATTTTTTCTCCCCCAGGGGGAAGATTGGAATGTAGTTGTTCTCGCAATTGCATTCCGCCGTTCTTTGGAAATTGGTGTTTCCAGGAACCCGAGCTCGTTCCAGTCGGTTTGTGTATGCCGGCTGGCAGATTCTAATACACAAATGATTATTATTATTGTTGTGTTGAAGACGCTGATGACCTGAGTTGTCGACGCGTCTATACTCTACAATAATAATAATAACTATTTTTTCAGTATTTAACTTCATGCAAATTTAAATTTAAATCTGGTGGAAGTGAAGGTACTATATTATTTTTGCACTGATTTTAAAATTAAAAATTAGGCATATTGCACAAATAATCGGTGAGTCTTACTATATTTATTTTACAATTTTACTGATATTTTTTTTATTAAAATCCAATTTCTAGTTTTAATATCAACAAACATAATAAACAAAAAATTGCAAATGTAATACCTTTGCTTCCACCAATCCCGTTTGCAGGTACAACATAACACAGATATGTTTGGTCTTATCTTTTCACGTAATTTTTTTACAAAAAATCGGTGGCTCATGTAAAATTTATAGTTTGCAAATTCTGAAGAAATTTGAAAAATACTGCAATTTAAAATCAAAATTATAAACAATTCATACTAAAAATACTAAGCTACAAATTCAGTAAAGAAAATATTAGGTTAACATTTTTTTGGCTTCAGTTTTGATATAAATATCTGTCGACGATTAAAAAACAGAAATTAACATGTATCGTATTATTGAAATCTAATAAATTTAGCATTGTTTGTTCTGAATTTCCTTTGTTTTGAGTCAAATCAATTGCAGCTTTCTATTAGTTAAAATCGGCTATACATTGACGTGCCATGGAAACCTTCTGAGGGCGTTTAAGGTTATTCGCACACTACGCAGTGAGTCGAAATAAAATTTAATTTTTTTTGTACTAAAAAAAAAAAATGTTAACCTGTAAATTAAAAACTTAAATTTAGATGTTAGTTAAGATCACTTATAATCGGATTTACTTAATATTATTTATTTGTTAACAATAAAAAAACAAATGTAATTTGACTTTATTTTCAAGGGTAAATTATGTTTTGAGATCAGGTTGATCCGAGCGCATGATAGAGAAAGATAGATAGCATATAAAATAATGTTAAATTCGAACGCATTAGAGCGCTCGGATTAATCTGAGCGTACAACCGAATGCACCCTAAGGTGGCTGCCAAATGACAAATAATTTAGTCAATTTTCGATTATTTTAATTAAAATATTTCCAAACTTACAAGGTAGAAGGCTTTTTTTATAACTTTTACATGATCTATGAGAATTAGTTAATATAAACGTTAGTTTTCTAGATTTATATCTTTAGCAGTTGTGGTTGAAATATATAAAAAATGTGCGTTTAAACGAGATTGCCTATTGTCTACAATCTACATGTTAAATATTCAGCTTTTAAAAATGAATTACGTAAAAAACACACGTCAGATCTTACTCAAAAAATTAAATTATATGTATTTAATATCGATTAAGAAAACTGAAACTCGCACAATATGCTGTCTGCATCCAAAATTTGCAGTGGTGCCAAAAAATTCATAAGTTTCCTTAAATGCTTCATGTGGTTTGAAAATATAGATAGGCATTTTTCACCAAGATTATTAGGAAAATTGCTTTAGGAAGGGCGGCAATTCTCCAAACAGTTGGCATATCACCTTGCCTGCTCCCTAACTACGGCCCTGTTTAGGGTTAAAAGGCAAAAACTAGGGTGCGGTTTTATGAAACTACAGTGCAAGTGAAACTTTATTGCCATAACCCTGAAGGCTTTTAACTCGAAATCACTGAAAGTATATAATTTTGTTTATGTGCAGGTTAATAAAAATTAAATAGAGAATAAATAATCAAAATAGAAAAAAATATAGTAAACATCAAGTGGAATATGAATTGTTAAAAAAAGAAACTAAAATTATTGGTGCCGCCCGGGTTCGAACCAGCGATCTACTGGGTATAAAGCAACTGCGATATCCCTACGCCACGCATCCCGTTGTGTGTACTGCTATATTTATATGATATACCAAGTTGTCTGTTTGGGATGACGCAGTGGTTCTGCAATAGTGTTGAGATATATACGCAATTCTTCGATTGGATGTGGACGTGACGTGACGCTCGACATGCGTAACCGAAGAAAAAAAACGAGGCTAATAAAGTTTCACTTTAAAAAATGTAAATGGACGATCTAATGTTTTTGGGCTCATATTTTTTTTATACATAGCACAGGAGTATAGATAACACTATAAAAGCAAATTGTTCGCATAATTTTATCTGCTTAAAAAATTACTTTATCGAGTGTATAAATAGCCATGTAAGTAACTGTACGTTCATCAAAATGGTCATGCGCTGTGCGCTCATTGTGTTTAATTTTAAAAAGAAAAAAAATCAACGAAGTGAAGAATCGCAAAATTTATAAACAATATTACTTGGTCACGTAACAAACAGAGTCGGATGGTCCACAATATCAGTTAACATTTGGTCATAGAGGCGTGGCTTATAAAAGTCCATAATGTATGACCAGTATGTATGTACTTCATTGTAACTTCATGTCCAGTGACGACGTTTTAAAAGAAAAAGTGAGACATAATATATTATCGCTATATATAAATTAAAGTGAAACAGATAGATTTAAAAACGAAACAGACATATGTCACGTCCGTTAACTGCATTTATTTTGCACTGTGATTGGTGCAAAGCTTTTATAAAATGCACCTTCGATGCACTTGCGGAATTCTAAAAACTCCCTTAACTATGCCGCTAGATACCTATACTGGTATCCGCCATCTGATACCTACTTGACTACCGGTTAAGTTCTTAGCAGGACGTTATGTACTGGAAGTTAGTTATACAACCACTACATACTACAATCTACATGCATAGTTATACTTTAATAGTACATAGTATTCCAACTTATAAAGGCGCGGACACATAGTTTGCAAACATAAGCATACAGCACATACACTCGAATCAATGTCATGTTTTCAAACATTTCGACATGGAACATACAACCACCGTCCACATTGCGTTTAGTATTATTAGATTTTATTGTTGTCTATGATGGTGAACTCGCAGTTCAATTTCGGTATTTGTGCAAAGTGGTTGTATTTTTTTCAAAATGAGCGATACTGACGATGAAATGATGTTGTTATGAATAGTTTATTAAAAAAAAAACGAAAATTAAAATATAGTCATCGATTTTGGGTCAGCAAAGTTTTTAAATTAAAAATTTAAACGTCTGTGAAGTCCATTTTGAAAATAATTATTTTACTTAAAAAAGCAATACCACTATGTGCACTATACATTGACAAACTGACAACTGAGAGATAGAATAATTTTATTTTCAGTATCTCCATCGGGTCAAACAATAAAAACATGAAAAAGTCCGTCCAATAGTAGTCATAAATTTCTTTGATGCACCGCTCTTATAGCGATCACAAAATACGTAAGTGTGCGCTGTGTGATACTGTTTGAAAACACATCCACACTAACTCTGTTTTTATGTATGCTACGTATTTGCGTTTGTTGTGTGGTCATGTTTGCATTCTATGTGTCTGCGGCTTAAGTACATATAGACACATTTTTACTATTTACTAAACTGTTGATTACATAGAAAAAGCAAAAAAGAAAAAGTAATTTAGGAAGGCTGTGGAACTTGAAACAGAAATAACAACTCTGTAATACACAGGTGATTCACGAAGTTATCCCGGCTCTTAAGGAGCAGAGGCGTAACTATCATAGCACAAATTGTCGCAGTACGATGGGCCCAGGGGGCAAATCCAACCTGGTCTTTCCTATGAAAAAAAATACCTAAATAGTGGAGAGTAAAAATTAATAAATAGTTTGTTTTTGAGTTTTTACAACTTATGTTGTATGTTACTTTTATATTTAAATGGCTTTAATTCCTCTATTTTAAGTCGGCCTTTTTATTATTTTGCTGACGTGGCGCTGTCAATAACAACTCAAGTTATAAAGCCTGGCTGGGGGAGACTTTTGCAATATTTTGCGACCAGGCCAAAAAATCCTAGTTTCGCCACTGGTTAAGAAGCATGCTCTTGAGGATATTTTAAACAAAAAAGTTCATGTAAATATGGGTCCGATTTTTTGTATTTATACAGCGAAGTGCATTGAAGCAGGAGGTACAATTTTGAAAGAATTACCGTTGAAATCCCGAACCCATAGATGACACCGTTTTTTTACTGCCGTAGGAATGTATGCAAACTGTCAAGAGTTGCACGTATTTAGGTACCTACTTATGTCTATAGTAACATAACTATTGCAAAATCATTCTTGCACAGGGTTCACTAGTCTATAAATAATTTACATGAACTGTGACTTCAGAGCTAATACAAAAAGGTACTGCCCGATGTCACAGTGAGGTGCTCTATAATGGCAGATTTTCAAACTGTAGTTTTGCACAAAATATAACAATAATGATGTCTTATATATTTTCCTTTTATATAATAGTGCAAGATCACTCGTGCACGAAATCCAATCGTGATTTTAATTTACTAGCAAAAATAGTGGTGCTCATATAGTAACGGATTGATCCATAAAAACGGCCCTATTTTAAGTTTAATGTTTTTATTCGAATTTTCGGATATACCTATCGTTTTTCGTCTGCTGATTTGTCGATCCAGAAATACTCCACGACCAACTAACCCCTGGTGATGCTACAGTCATTTGCTATAGGTATGTCTATCGCTAAGGTCGTTAAGGTTAATGTATTGTTAAGGATCACCCTATATATAAACGTCAGGCAAGAATTCTGAGAAGCGGTGTCTGCTTCCTGAGCAACGAGTAACTACGCAAAGTTTCTAGAGAACGCGAGAAGCACTGGGCTTCAACCACGCAGCGTATATAAACGAGTGAGTGAAGCGATCAGTAAATCAGTCAATGGTGTGGTCTGCAATCAAGTGGACAGTGATATAAATAGTTCCGCGATATAAATACACCTGATAAAATAAATATTAGTATTAACAATAAAAAGTGGTGGAACCTTTGGTGTAACGATACGAAATATTATAATTACCACAAAACACCAAACCATTATAGTTTGGTGTTTTGTTGTAATTATAACATTTCGGAAATATTAGTATAGTCAATTGTACCTATATAATTAAGTGTTAATTACCGTTTAGTTATTGTTTACTTGTGTTGATTGTTAGAACTGACTTTTCGTTGTTGCATTTATTGTTATTGTATTTTTAAATATTGTAAATAAATATTTATTCCGCCAACTCAGAAAACAGTTTTGTAACAGTATATATCTACACAGATCTTTGATGCATCGACACAGACGAACTTGCCCACCACCTCCAGTTATCCGTTTTCAGAAGCTTAATGTTTCCGCTTTAAACCGAAAACTGCCATTCTAAAGTAGCATAAGAGACACAAATAAAAGCACAGAAAATGATTTTGAACATGGAAAGTGTACGACGAAAATGACACGAGCGACTAGGCCCTGCAGTCAGAGTCCATTCTGATTGGTCGAATACCTTATCTTAATGTCGTTTGACACACACAGACACTGCACCTAAATGAACGTAACAACTAACTAGTGAATTCTGTATACTAATATGGATAGTTGATAGCGATTAAAAATGGTTTTGTATGTGGACAATGTTCAAATACATATTCTTCAAGACAGGCATTAATTGTTCACAAAATTAGAATGATAATAATCAGATAAGGTTTGTAATCTAATTCTTTCTATATAAAAGTCGATCAATTTTCTGCAACATTTCAAAATAAAACTTAATTAAAATTTATTTTTCGATTCCAATTTCTCAAGAACACTGTTATTGTATAAATTTTGGCTATCCTAATATCTCAAATAATAATATTAAATTAGGTTTTATTTTGAAATGTCAAAAAATTGATCGACTTTTATAGAAATAATTAGATTACAAGCCTTACCTGAAGTTTTCATTTTAATTTTGTGAACATTAATGCCTGTCTTGAAGAATATGTATTTGAACATTCTCCACATACAAAACCCATTTTTTAATCGCTATCAACTATCCATATTAGTATACAGAGTTCACCAGGTAGTTGTTACGTTCGTTTAGGTATGTGTTTGTGTGTCAAACGTCATCAAGATAGGGTATTCGACCAATCAGAATGGACCCTGACTGCAGGGCTTAGTCGTTTGTGAAAATGACAGCTCCTGCCATTTTCAAACATTTTTTTCCTCAGAGACTGCTTGTGAATATGTCAACTTCCAATATCGATTTTTAATTTTTTTATATCCTACTTTACTTATAGTCTTGATTGATCTCGCGGGCATAGAGCTAACTTGCTTTATATAACTTAAATCGAGAAGGGAACGATGTAGCGAGCGATATTCATACGGATTTGCCGAGCACATTTTAAAGTATGTAAATTTCCTGACTCCAAGACTGACCGTTGAAGAGCTGTTGTGTGATGGACAGATACGAGTATTTTTGATATTATATAGTTAACATAATATATTATTCCGTATACGCCACTTTTATACAATAAAATCTTATTAATCTAAACCGACTTAAAAATGGCATAACGTAAAGCGTTCGTTATAGAAAACATAACGCTCTAGGCACCTTTCTTAACGGATAATTGAAATCTATTAGTTAGCAAGTGGTAGCGGTGACTGTGCATTGTGCAGTAAGTATATACATATATCATATGTACAATGTACCAGTTCAAGGTAAGACAGGTAGTGAGTTTTTCAATAAATGTCTATAAGTCTATTAAAATTTGAGTTATTTCTCTTACATTCTATCTATACATATCTATATCTGTGACTGCAATGCAAAACCCCTTATGTCGAATTTTTGGTAATTACAAACAGATTTTTTAACTCTACACACCAAAAAAAACCGGCCATGTGCGAGTTAAACTTGCGCACCGAGGGTGCCGTACGACAATAAAAATAAGGAGTTAAGTCGGGGTAAAAAATTAACAGATTAATTTATTTATGCTTGTTTTCAAAAAGTTTTTTTACTTATATTTAGTTTTGTTCTGTTTACTGTTTCAACATTTTTCCCTATCCAATTTAATTAAATTAATTTTTAAAGTAAAAAAAATTTATAAACAGAATATTTGATGAATAAAAAAAAACTGGAGTCAGTATTGTAGTAAAATAAAAAGATTAATTTATGAAATTAATTGATTATTTAATTCTAATCATTATTTTTCAGGATTCATGCCACAACACACTTATTCTGTGAAAATTTCAACTAGCAATCATCTTACCGTTTGTGAGATAGAGCCTTGTGACAGACATCGTAGGCTCAATTATAATAGGGTTCCGTTCGGATGTACGCTTTATTAATCAAAATAATCAAAAACTTTTCAGTATTTTGTAAACACAATATATTTCTATCAATGAAATAAACGAATGACTGAATATTATTTCAGGATAAACAATTGATCCTTCCTAATATAATAACACTGAAGCGTTGTGTGATTGTTTGTCTTTCTTTCACGCCTAAACGGCAGAACGAATTTTAACGAAATTTTGAATACACATTTTGTATTATAATATAGGATATTATGTATATCATCTATATGACCCAATGAAAACAGTTCACGCAAGTTTTGGTCACTTAACATCAGTTTTGCGAAAAAAGCTCGCACACGTCAATTTTAGAATCAAGCGGGACATCTAAATCGATTGGTATTATTTACGTAACTTTAACCCTGAGAGTAGGGTGAATTGCACCCCAAAAATTTTAAATGGAAAGGGATGTCAAATGATTCGCAGTTCGAAAGGCCTCTCAATTCTTTTTACAACAGTCTATTTGTTTTTCAAATCCGATCATTAAATGATAATTTGTATCAAGTATCTTAGTCAGATTACTCCAGCAATGTTGGAGAACGTACGACGACGCTTTGAGGATAAGCTGGTCATTTTGAGCACTTAATAAAATGATCCTTGAGTTCTTGTCTGTATTTTTACTTGACAGATGACGTGCTTTTGTTTGCTATGTTCAATTGTTTAAGACTATTGATACAATTTAAAATGTCATTTTCTCCGCAATTAATGATCGGATTTGAAAAACAAAAATACTGTTGTAAAAAGAATTGAGAGGCCTTTCGAACTCCGAATCGTTTGACACCCCTTTCTATTTATAATTTTTGGGGTGCAATTCACCCTGCTCTTAGGGTTGAAGTTACGTAAATAATACTAATCGATTTTAATGTCCACCTTAATTCTAAAATTGACGTGTGCGAGCTTTTTTCGCAAAACTGAAGTTAAGTGGCCAAAACTTGCATGGACTGTTTTCATTGGGTCACTCTGTATATTAATACGTGAACACCGAATTTCGACCATGGGCGATAGTAGTTATTATTATTCGAATATTAATTCCAATATACCTACCACATAAATTTATTATGCACAGTATAGTGTGGGAGTGTGAATGAATTGCTTAAAGAATGCTCTCCGTCGGAAACAGTTTTCCAGGATAAAAAGTAGCATATGTCCTTTGTCGAGCTTCAAGGAATCTCTTTGCCAATTTTCGTCGAAATCGGTTCACTGGTTAAGCCGTGAAGAGGTGACAAACACATTCTCGCATTTATAATATTAGTTTGGATAAGCAGTTTTGCTTTAAGACCACAGATATATTAACTAATAGTATGTAGTATTTTTTTTCTTGAATAGAAATAAAAGTTGACAGCATCTACCTGACGATAATAGTATAGTTCAAAGTCAGTGCCAGGGCTTTTATATAATATGAGTGAATCAGCGGCCTTAACATCTAACAACATGTTACGTTACATTACGTTTACCGTCGCAACTAGTTCACTCCGTAAAAGGATAAAAAGTGAAAATATTTCGTACAATACTATAACTATTTGTAACACCGTTCTTCAACACTGTACCTGTGTTACGAGACGTTTAACGGCACGCCTTCTCAGCTGTTATAATAATACTGCGACGGTGGGCTTTGAGTAGGCTTCACATAAGACAAAACTAGACGAGATTAGGTTCTAAAATTACAGCTTTTTAAGCTAGGATTAGGGCCGGGTTTAGGGAGGGGGGGCAACAGAGGCTAAAGCTCCGAGTCCTCAGCAAATTTTGACAAAAAATTGTTTTTTGGCAACAAATTATTCAAACACTGCAACGACTTCTATTTCATTTTGGTTTAAAAATAATTAAGGATCTTCACTTGTTCGTTGCCTTAGGACCTCTACATCTTTAAATTCGATCCTGGCTAGGAATATTTGGGCCTAGCACCCAAGTCATACTCATATTTCCAATTTACTATTTTTTAATAATAAATTGAGACTTTTGCCTGCAGGTCTCGTATTTGAACATGGGAACTGGGGGTTTGTAATAGAGTAGCCATGGAAACGACATAAACAATGACATTGCTACACGCTCGGCTACTTTAATGCCCAAAAAATACACTCTTGCGTTCATTAATAAAGAAAATAGCTGAGAGCCAGCAACTTATTTCAAAGACTCATTTCAACAGTCTTGAAAATATAGGTAGTAAATTTTATATACCTGCTGAACAATAAAAGTCGATTCGGCCAGCCCCCTGCGGTCAGGGTATTATACCCTGGCCGCAGAGGGGTGGCAACCATCTCGGTCTCGCCTCGGCCCATGAGGACGATACTGATAAAGTCGCAGCCTGCGAATTATAGTCTCGTCTTCAATCACGTTTTGAGATGAGACCGAAAAAGTGTCGGTTCTTGCAAGGCCCTAGGTTTGAAAATAACAAAAATCGTCGGGATGTTATTGTTTTTATTACACCTCGAGTCAAATTTTAATATTTGTTGTAGCCTCTAATAAAAGATTTATTTTCTTAGATACCTCAGTTTGCTAACTGAATTAAAATTTAAGCTTAAGATCCTACGGTTGAAGCCTAAATGAACTTGTTAGGTTCTTATGAGATTTTACTTTACATCTTAAGTGCCTGTGAAAAAAAATTCAATTGGAGTTAATACAAGTAATAAATCAAAAATATTGATTGGTAACATGACCGAAATAAACCTGAAAGTTGTTGACCTAGTATACAAAATGTGAGAGAGCAAAAATATAACTAATTTTTTTTCAACGTACGGTAACACCTACATGTGATGGGGGTACATCAGGAATCAAAACTATGTAGATTCTGCGAAATGGAGGATGAAACAATCACCCAAATCGTGTTCGAATGTGAGACACTAGCCTACAGGAGAACAATCATCTTTGATTACATACATATGGGGATGGAATTATTCCACGGGATAATCTAGTGGCCAGTCTTCTGGAGCTCATAAGAAGATCCAGTCTATTTGCTGACTAGATCCAGTAAAAAGGGGAAGCACAAATCACAATAGCCCTTATAATATGTGGTGCACTTTTTGGGTAAATCTAGGACCACCCATATTTGTTTCTTTAATCTTTAATAACTAAATTTTTAGTTTTCTTTAAAAATCTACGAAACTATCTTACAGTTTTATTTCTAAAAAATAAACATCTTAAAGATCTACTGTCAACAAATTCATTCATTGATTATATTTACAGTTAACTCTGGCGGTGATCTATCGTTTGAGGCCAAAATAAAAAATAAAAAAAAGTTCAGTTTTGTTGTTTTAATTCGAGAAGATTCGCTGTCCGTACATTAATTGTGTCTATTTTAATGCTTTTATTTTTTTACTATGTTTTAAGTGATTCCGATCAGTCAGTTCACTTGGAAGCTGTCAACATCTGAACAATAAAACGAATCATGATTTGTCATGTGTGTTGAATGCGCGCTCAAAATCTCGACTCCCTTTCGCTACCGTCGGGTATTCCCAATTTATCTATAAACCGACACGCCCGACGGTAACTATGTTACACAACAGAGTCGGAATTGCGAGGATGCATTCAACACATGAATTAAAATTATATTTGGTATATCCGTCGATGCTCTCCTAACAGTTATAACAGCATATAGCTTATACCCGGCAAGGGACAAGATCTTTATCTTATGTGAAAGATACATGGCTTTGATGATAATATAGTGAATGGCGAATGCGTGTGTTGAAATGTTCGTTTCAATCAAAAGCCGCATTCAAATAAATTTAAATGTTTTGTTTCCAAAATATAATAGAGGTATAGCAAAAGCTGCAAAACATGCGTATTGCGTACGTAAGTGGGCAAAATAGTTCTTTTCTAATAACAGGTGTTATTGTTTCTATACATTAAAAAAAATTGTTTTAAATAACTGTTATGATATAAATAACCGTATTTTGTTATTTTTCACATTTTGTGACGCACAATATAATTTTTTGTCCTTGTAGCCTGAATTTAAAGCTCATAAAGCATATATAGGTATATTTTATGTCATTATACATAATATAATCGGTATTTTGTGTGTAGTTTTAATCGAATGGTCAGCAGTAAGAAGCCAGCTCTTAAATGTACAAAAGTATTCCTTTTGTTGTATTAATTTGTTTAAATTCAGAAAATATACAGTCATAATGCTAACAGACTTCACAGAAATTAGTTTAAAAAAAAACACTAAAAAGAGGAAAATAATAAAATTTTAAGGTCGGGGCCAATTTAATTATACTAAAACTGTTTATAGATATTATATAGGTACCTACCTATGTACTTTTATTAAATTAGCGCCAACCTCAAAATTTTATTATTTTCCTTTTTTTAGTGGCTCTTTTGAAGGAAGTTCTTTTTTTTTTATAAAGTTTTTATTTTTTACTTTTTGGTGGTTTTGCAATAAGTACATAGTTTGCACATGATGAACCGACTTCTTTCTTGATATTTAATTACTGAACAAAAAAAACTACTAGACCGATTTAAGTAAAATTGACATCAAAATCGGTTCACAAATGCATATGATAGGTAATATACACCACACACACAAAAAATTAGACGACTTGATAACCTCTTTCTTTTTTGATATCGATTAAAAATAAATAACCCTTGTCAATTTTTGTAAACGAGCCATTGTGAATCTGTTAACCACCTAATTATTAAGTCATAAACTGCACTAGCGACTCTTTCTGCAGCATACCTATATTCTTTCCGGGCTTGAGAATAGCCGAGCGTGTGGAAATGCTGTTGTTTACATGGCGTTGCTATATAGTTCCTCTATTACAAGTCCCCAGTTCCCGGGTTCTAGCCCGATCGAGTTGGTAAAAGTGCCAATTGGATTTTCAATTTATTATTAAAAATAAAATAATGAATTGAAAATATGAATTGGTGCTAGGCCCAAATAACCTTAGCTGTTGGTGGTCTTTAAAACACAATTTAATTTTATATTCTTTCCTCCGCCGTTTAAAAATTAGGAGACTCACGGCGTAGACGCTACTGCTATTAATTCGATGGAAAGTTAATTTTTCTGATTACTTTAGAGTTATTTTATTTTGAACTGACTACGGAGTGAATGGAGTAGTGGTGTGCACTAGATTCATTTCGCGGAAGGATTCGATCAAAAAACAAACACACTAGTTTAGTAAAGGTCAGGTATAAATATAATAATCAATTTAAATATTTTACCATAAATCTATAAATGTATTTTTTTATTATCGGTAAAATAAAATAAAGTAGGTAATAATGATCTTGTTTACTTCAACTCTGTGCGATAAAACAGCTCTTGACTACTTATAAGCACACAATATATTAGATTTTATGAAACAACTGGTTACATTAAAAGACTTCTAATATCGACTTTATTATATGAATTAAGCATACCTATCATTTGTTTTATTGCCTGCAGTATCGGTTACAATTTTTATTAAATAATTGGAATGAGCTTTAACTTAAATAATGCCGTTGGATTTTTTTGTCTAGCACTTAATTAAAACGGCTTCACAATAAATTTTTGAAGTTGGTTAAAAAATAAACCACACCTCTATTTTTTCCTTTCGAGCGGCTGACGTCACATGCCCCGAATATCACGGCCTACTTCTGCAGCCCAAATATTTAATAAATGTATATCATATTGATAGCTAGTTGATTAATAGCAATGGTGCGATTAGTGTTAGGCGTGTTATAAAGATTATAAAGCCAACGCGACGGGTGTTGTGACGTATATAAGCATGGACAAATTTATGAAAACTTCAGATAAGACTTGTAATCTAATTTTTTTATAAAAGTCGATCAATTATTTGACATTTCACAATAAAACTTAATTAAAATTTATTTTTCCATTCTAAATTCTCAAGAACACTATTATTACTGTATAAATTTTGGATATCCTATAATATCTCAAATAATAATAGTGAATTAGGTTTTATTTTGAAATGTCAAAAAATTGATCGACTTTTTAGAAAGAATTAGGTTAGAAGCCTTACCTGAAGTTTTCATTATAATTTTGTGAACATTAATGCCGGTCTTGAAGAATATGTATTTGAACATTGTCCACATACAAAACCCATTATTTAATCGCTATCAACTATCCATATTAGTATACAGAGTTCACTTGTTAGTTGTTACGTTCGTTTAGGTGTGTGTGCGTGTGTCAAACGACATCAAGATGGGGTATTCGACCATTCAGAATGGACCCTGACTGCACGGTCTAGTCGCTTGTTAAGCATGGTTTTAAAATTTAAAAATTTATATCTCCGTAAATATCTAACATATTGAAATTAAATAAACGCCATTGGTGTTTGTGGCAATGATTTCTAAAAAGAAACAGTCATATAGGTATTATTATTATTATTTTTTACATCCTCATTACAATATTATATAGTTTCTACCTATCTATAACTATTAGGCACGCAAATTTTATCCATTATACGTAATTATAATAAAACTGTAAAGGAAAATTTGTCTGCAATGCTAGAGTTTTCACAAAATTACTTTACGGATAGTCTTTAATCTTTATAATTGATGAGGACAGTGTGGTCCAGTGGTTAGCGTCGCAGCCTCTGGACTGTCGTGGGTTCGAATCCCGCCTCCGCTCATGGATGTTTTGTGATGTCATTTAGTTTTAAGTTAATTGTTATTTAATATAATCAAGACGCTAATGGCCTATAAGTTGTCGAAGCGTCTATAAATTTACAATAAATAAAAATAAATTTATAATTGATGTCAAGGAAAAATATCGCATTTTTGTAAAAAATATCTGTCCGTCTGTCTGTACGTTTGTTTCCTTATAACTCGAGAACTATTGAATAAATTTCAATAAAATCATTATTAATCGTTAGCTTACTAACCTAAAATTTAAGGTACAAATCATTGTGGTAGGAAGCAACAGAATAGAGGGCGAGCAAAACAGCGATAAACTGAAAATTCAAATGATCCTTTCATCAGATCTCAGTTAACAAATATAGTAGGATTTGGAAACAATAAATCAAGTTTATGAAAAATTAGTCGGTAATTTAGTTTTCGCTGGCGCAAATGGGATCTTGAAAATTTTCAAAAACTATGTTTTTAGGGTTCCATACCTCAGAGTGAAGAACAGGAACGCTTATAGGATCACTATCTTGTCTGTCTGTCTGCCTGTCCGATCTTCCCTCCCTCTTATCTCCGAAACTACTGAGTCTAAATTTTAAAAAAATAGAGAATATATAGGGCCTCACTCAACATAATTTACAGGAAAATTTAAACGAAAATAATAAGTTTTTATCTTACCACGGGAAACGGAATAGTACGGAACCCTCTCCACGCGAGTCCGACTCACACTGAATCAGCTTTTTCGTTCCAGACCTTGCATAATATAGCGAAATATTCTCAGATTAATAACTTTTCCTTATTTTATTTGATTGGCTCTTTTTATTATAGTTTTTTAAATAGAATTAATTGTATTAATAAACAAATAAAGACCAACACTTAACGCTAATGAGCAATGACCTCGTCTAACCATAAATCTAGTATTTATACTATTTACTATAACACTTTAAAAGGAAGGCAGCATAAAGGGTCAAGGAAAAGAATATTTTTAAAAGGCGCTAACTGAAAACAAAATATCAAAAAACGTTTCCAGCATATTTAAATAAAGGAGCGAATTCTAAATTAGTGATTTAAACCAAAACAAGTTCTAATTTAATTTGTGCTACGATGCATTCATTTAGTTTCGAACAATTAGATGATTAGACGCATTTAACCTTTGTGGTAAAAATCCCTGCGGTTTGCATTCGTCCAGCTGACGATCCTTTAAATTGGAAGCATGATTGTAAATTGCACCTACAACTTACAAGCCGTTTTGTTTACATCTCTTTTCCAGCTATTAATTTGTAGGTATAACTTCACTACATACAATACGAATTCTCATGGTCTTTACGACGGCATGTCTTGTTTGTTTAACCCTTTGTCTACTACCTAATGACTGGTGTCAATTTGTTAAGGTTTAGATAACTAGGTATATCCGTATAGAACGCAACCCTCAAATACACTATTTTTAGGGTTCCGTACTGGAACCCTATTACTAAGCCTACGCCGTCTGTCTGTCCGTATGTCTGTTCTACCTTTAAAACGTCAGTTGAAATTTTCACAGAATATGTGTTATTATGGTGAATATCCTAACAAATAATAAAAAAAGAAACAAAAAGAAAAAATTAAGGGGGATCCCCATACAAAAAACGGAAATAACTTTTTTATACTTAAAAGTGAAGTGACGTCATCGCATTAACTATATTATTTCTTTTGGAATCAAACCAATGTAACTAGTAGCATCATCTCAACGCGGTGATTGCATCAAACCATATAACTAGTAGCGTCATCTATTTTATACTATATATTATTTATAACCCGGGAGGTTTCAGGTTAAGTAATTACCTAATTAAATTGTTGTAACGGTAAGAAACCCTCGTAGTACGAGCCCTACACGCACTTGACCAGTTTTTATTGAAGTTATAACTCTAATGCGACTGCGCAAAAGATTGCGCAAAGCGTTAAACGACGCGCGCGCCTCACTAGGTACTTTAGATAGAATGAACTACAACTTTTAAAGAAAATCCGCTCAGTGTGTCACTACAACCATATTTTTAAGTAATTTCTTTAGTTTCTCTAATTTTTATTAGATGTGGCGCTGCTGCTAATCACTTAATAAGTTTTTTGTTATAAAAATCACTAATTTGGTGTACGAAGTTTAAGTTATAACTTCAGCCGTGTGTATATATAGTGACAAACACAATTTTTTCCTCATTGTATTTACATACAGTGTGTCCCACCGTAACTGAGACATAGCATTTTAACATGGTGTTACGATAATTTGTTAATATTTGCTCCCCGTTAACTGTTTTTGTTATTTTTATTTTACGATCTGGTTCTAAATGTCCCCAGTAATGATGTTGTAGACTTATTTTTATTTAAATGTCTTTAAAAATTAATAAAATCACATTTTAAAAAAATAAATCGCAATCTTTGCTTTGTATACCAGTTTAATGGACAAGTGCTCAACGTCGCAAATAGCTTAGTCGGCTAGCGCGTTGACCAACATCAGTTACCTTCACGCCAAGCCCAGGTTCGAATCCCGAGAGCTCATAATTATTTATTTTTTTTAATAATGAAAATACATTGGAGAACAATTAACAATGCTTATTATTTACAAATAAAAGTATAGCGATTTTATTAATTATTTTCATTAAGACTAGCACGTATACAACCATCGTACAACTCTGTTTTAATGGAAATAATTAATAAAATCGCTCTACTTTTATTTGTAAATAATAAGCATTATTAACTGTTCTCCAATGTATTTTCACTTGTCCATTAAACTGGTATACAAAGCAAAGACTGTGATTTATTTTTTAAAAATGTGATTTTATTAATTTTTAAAGACATTTAAATAAAAATAAGTCTACAACATCATTACTGGGGACATTTAGAACCAGATCGTAAAATAAAAATAACAAATTAAACAGTTAACGGGGAGCAAATATTAACAAATTATCGTAACACCATGTTAAAATGCTATGTCTCAGTTACGGTGGAACACACTGTATACGCGTTATGTTTGAGAAAACTTATTAACGGTTTAAATTTTGAAAAATGGTTTTCGTTTATCCACAAGGCTTCAGTAGAACTTTTCGTTGTAATAAATTAATACATAGTAAGAATTACTATTAGTATCTACCTATATGAGTATGATAAAAAAATCGAGTGAAATAAAGATTTAGCTCTGATTGTGCTGCGGTGTTTTCCGTGTATATAGGACATATTTTGAAAAAAACATGTTCATTGTATAACATTTTTTCGATGTTTTTTCAATTGTAGGTATACCTACCTATACTAAATAAAGTAACAAACGCACATTAAAAATGTTAAATAATAATCAAAAGCGACTTTTTTGATTTCCAATTTTTTTATAAAGTTATAGCGAATTTGCCTGTTTCATAAAAAGCGTTGTATACCTATATGAGTAAGGATCGAGTGTGAGTGGCGCATTTCCGAGAACATATATCTATAGTTCTTCGTCAAAACATCTATAAAATTGAATATAACCGATACTTTATATTTTTCTAAAAAAAATGCTAGAATCCTAAATTAACTAAATATTTTTAAACACGTTCACTTTATACGGATTTACTATAGATAATAGAAAACATTTTCAAACTGAATCCAATACTTCCCTAACATAGTAGAGGTGGGAAATAAATATATCCTGACTGTGAGTGATGTAATTTTTTCCTTTGAATAAGCCCTTATAAATTAACGCATTTAAAGAAGTTCTAGTTTTTCATTAATAATGTGTACCAAATAATATTATTATAACTCAAATAGTAGGTATATTAAAAATAGTGTTTTTTCATTGTTAAAAACAGCCATCACCTATCTCTATGTTAATTTTTATTTGTGTATTGTCAATAATTACTACAATTTTGATGTCATTTACCCTCTGAAGATGTGAAAAAGTTCCACGAAACGTCAGCCATAAATGCAAATCTTACATTATAGTAGGTACCTACCTAATTGCGTTTTTTTAATCCTTATTTTGCCACTGAAGACATCGTCTTCGATATGTTATTCAAAGAAAAAACTTTTTAACAAAAAAAAAACTCCTTCAAAAAACCACTAAAAAGAGGAAAATAATGAAATTTTGAGGTCTGTGCCAATTTAATAAAATATGAAGTCGGTTAAGAAGTATAGTATAGTGATTAATATCTTCTTTTTAACCAACTTCATATTTTATTAAATTGACACAGACCTCAAAATTTCATTATTTTTCTCTTTTTAGTGGTTTTTTGAAGGAGGTTTTTTTTTTGTTAAAAAGTTTTTTATTTTTTACTTTTTAAAGTAAAAAAGTGACATTTACCTTAAAAGAATCACACGCCGTTACTCACTTTTATTAAACCGACTTTCTAACGCTGATATTATGTCTTACTGATATTATGTCAAAAAGTGATATTTACCTTAAAGAATCACACGCCGTTACTCACTTTTATTAAAATCAGCTGAACTACTGAACCGATTTTGATGAAATTTCTATGGGACCAATCTGAAAGTATATCCTTTCAAATAAAATTTTTTTTTCAAAATCGGTTTATAAATGACTGAGTTATGAGGTGACAAACATAAAAAAAATACAACCGAATTGAGAACCAACCCCTTTTTTTGAAGTCGGTTAAAAATATAGATTACCAGATCACAAAAATGTTACACAAAATTTTAACTTTCCATTACAGTTCAGAAAAAAATTACAAGGCTGTTTTTTGTTTATATAACATAAAACCTGAAATATCACTGCATTAGACGGAGTCTCGAAGACTCCGCGTATCCCCTGCAGTTAAAAACTATAAATTATTTCTGAAAGCAACCTAATTATCAATATCCTTTACGCTTGGGACTTATGAGTCATGAAGCTCGTAAACTTTGTCTTATCATCCAAATACTATATTACAAATACTATATTACTAATACTTATAATTTCTGACTGCAAGTGATTTCAATGCGCGCTACGACAAGTTCACATCAATCGGAACGGATGTATCGTCCTCTGCACAATAGCCATTCATTCCAATAAATTGCGTAATAATTGTTCGTGTAAATTTATTTAATTGATGAACAATTCTGTTGTTTTTCAATAATTAATACTTGCTATAATACCTTAAATGTTTTTCCTGAAATCAAGAGTTTGTGATAAATAATAGTTTTATACGGCTGAAATGCAATTGAAAAATTTTTTTCGTTGGAGAGCAGCCAATTATATAATTGTTTCGAAACATATTAGAAAAAATCATTTTACCAACCAGTGGTCACAGTCAGGATTCTAACCTGAACCTTTCCACTTTCGCGGCGGAATGAGCTTACAATACTCAACCGTGACAAGATTGCTAAATTAATATAGTCTCCTTATATAGCAATCTTGTCACGGTTGAGTATTGTAAGCTCATTCCGCCGCGAAAGTGGAAAGGTTCAGGTTAGAATCCTGACTGTGACCACTGGTTGGTAAAATGATTTTTTCTAATATGTTTCGAAACAATTATATAATTGGCTGCTCTCCAACGAAAAAAATTTTTCAGGAGTTTGTGTTTTAGAATCTAAATTTAAAAACCCTACAAGTTAATTATAATTTATTGTAATTTATTACAAAAGTAATTAAACACTGGTCAATATTTTTGCCATACCTACTATAAAATAGCTGCTTTACATGCATGTAGGATGTATGCATGTAAAGTGACTTTTGACATACACACTAGTGTGGGAAAGCAAACCATTTCCATAGTGATTTCTCCCCCTGCGACGGCCCAGCGAATCTGGGCTGGTGGTGCGTTTATAATATTAGTATAGGATTCCGCCAATACGCTAAAATGCAAGAAAATTTCAGAGTTACGTTTTGTTACCATACCACAGGAACTATACATTCTTTCGGGATGAAAAGTACCCTATGTCCTATTCCAGGACCTAAGGTAATTATATATATACCAAATTTCATGAAAATCCGTTTAGCCGTTAAGGAGCTGAGTGATAACAAACATACACACACAAACATTCGCATTTATAATACCTATTAGTATAGACATTACGGAACTAGATGGGCTTGAGAATAGCCGAGAGTGTAGCAATGCTGTCGTTTGCATGGCGTTGCTATCATAGTTCTTCTATTACAAGTCCCCAGTTCCCGGGTTCTAGCCCGAGAGCTGGTAAGAGTGTCAATTGGATTTTCAATTTATTAATAAAAAAAAAATAATTAATTGAAAATATGAATTGTGCTAGGCCCAAATAACCTTAGCTGTTGGTGGTCTTTAAAAACACAATTACGGAATTAGATATACAATCTACTGTTTTGTTATAAAAAATAGATAAAAAAACTAAAAAAAATTCATATTATTGGTAAGTACACTAAAAGTACCTACCTATAATAACATTTTTTTGTAAAAAATAATAGACAGTTTTTTTATAAGAGTACCAAATTTATTAGTTTTTCACTAAATTATATTTTATTTACCTATATATATTTTTGAGTTCAGAACGATTCTTCGCAAAATTATAACGTATCTAGATTCTAGATTAAATAGGCTATATAAAACATGGGCCGCGATATTACATATTAGGTATGTATGAATTTCAAGTCCCTATCTCATTTCGTTTAGAAGTTAGAGGCCTGTAACAGACAGACAGACATCGTTGGCACAACAATAGGGTTCTTTTCTGGTATACGGAACTCTAAAAATGCCTTTAGGCTTTCCTGACTTGATCTATAGTAAGACGCTTATGACATCTATTGTCAAACGTCTATAATTTATTAATCATTAATTCGTTCATCGCGGCATGATCTGGTCAATATAGGGTATTTGCCAGTGATCAAAATAAAATATAAAACTTTGTTATAATGGAAGTTTATGCTCTAAAATAGTTATTAGAATTTTTATTTTTATTAATTAAGTTTTCGTAAACATATTTAAATAAATAAATAAAATCATGATTTTTAATGTATGTGTCACGTGACTTCAAACATCGTGTGAGAACGTGTGACGTCAATTTTTAGTAAAAAATTAATGTATCCATAGCAACGGAGCTTAGATTGTTTACATCATGTTCACATAGGTACAAAACGGTATGTCTGTTTCTGATATAATTAGCATCGAGATAGTATAGATATAAACGTACATTCATAAAAATATGACGTCTCATAGCTTCGTAGAGCAAAAACGATTATTAGCGGGCGGGGCTAACATAAATATTTCAAAAATTATTTTTGAGCTAATTTGAAATCAGAATGAAGTGATTTAGGTGTCATTTTGTTCAGAATTTACTACTCTATTAATATAACACAAAAAAAATTTAGTCAAATACCCTATTCTGTCAAAGTATTTTATTAATATATAGTATAGTTACTATTCACTTGATAGAAGTTTTCCCATTTGCACATTATTAGTATCGAATTATTTAAATGCTTATTCACTAACTGATCATCGCATTAATAATTACGTCTAATGTCTATCAAATATAGATAATTTACCGTTGTAGTAAAGTTGAAAACCGCTTGTTATTAATGAATATTTGTTTGTTGAATATGCCACTGCTTTAAATCATGGATTTCAACATAATTCGTGTTCACTCGCAACATAGATATACTTAATTTGATTGGTGAAAAAATATAACCAATACAGAGCGTCCTTTTTAATCCGAATACACTTTAATATCAATTAATCAGAACGCTGAAATCGCGATGTTATATAATCCGAACGTAAACTCGATAATTTGAACTTTGCCTCCACGGACGTGTTGACACATGATATTATGTATAGTAGGTAAGTACTAGTACGTCAGTACGATGGTTATCGACGAGCCGGTACCCATTAATGAGGAACCGAAATTCCACTCCCCAAACTTCTCGAAATTTATAATTGGTAGAACTTTTTCCTGTCAAAAAAGTGCTGTTTAAAATATCTGCCACCGGTATACCTATAATTGAAAGAGGTATATACTGCAAGTTTAAATTTAGTTAATGAACTAAGAACCTACTTATTAGGCACTTTTTTAAAAAAATGAATGAATTATTACCGTAAAAACTAAAATACGAACTACGAAGTCATTTTTCTGAATTTCAGAAAAATACAATAAAATATTATATTTTAAAATTTATTGCTATGTGAACGTGTCGACGGTTATGGCTGCCATTTTCAAATGTTTATTGAAACTTGAGATTTTTATATCTAGATGTGTGTAACGGACAATATTACGACGAGTGATGACAATATGTAAAAACGAGTGATGGCGAGTTTTTACAGTCACACGAGTCGTAATACCATTACGCACGAGATATAGATATATATGGTATTTTTTGACAAACCCACTACAAAATACCTACATTTCACTTCCTGTTAAATGACTCATCAAAGGCCGCTATACATACATCGAAAGTAGCTATTTTGTAGTGGGTATGGCAAAAAATACCTTAAATAATTTAGTAATCTATTTTACACATGAGTTAAAGATAGGTACCTATTTATTAATTTACTGGCCAGGAAATAGCTGAATGTCACCAACTTTTAGTGACATTTCAATATAATAAATGCTGCTATAGTATTAGATATCTTCTGGCATTATTTTCTGGGGGGGGACCGGGCATTCTGGGGGGGTCGTGCCCCCTTAGCTACACTAATGACTATGACAGCTTAACAAACTGGTTAATTTAGTTTTTCAAATAATTATGGTATAGGTACCTATAATAATTCCACATTTAAATTTTTTTCGTATTTTTAATCACCGTGTTCTAGTACTGAATTAAATTAATATCTGCAGCATAATATAAATTTGCAAGTTCTTAATTGTATGTATAGGTACTTAATTAACTCCATTTTTTTCGTAATACCATATTTTTACTGCGTAATCAGATTATTTTAGATACATACGTTTAAATCTAACATATTTGTCATTTTCGACATCATTTTACATAATATAAATATTTTCTATTTTTAATTATGTGTAATTTTATGATGTAGGTATTAGTTTTCTGATTATTGAAATAAAAAATCACGCGCGTTCAGCTTTGAATATACTGCAGCAATGTTTTCTGTAAGACTAAAAAAAAATTTAATTCTACATGGCGAATTTTTCTGTACCGTTTATTCAACATAATTTTTTTTTAAATTAGGTATAGTTTACAGAAAATTATGTAAAAAAGTTTAATCTAGGTATTCGCTGTGAACAGATGAGGGGAAGAGATTTCAAAGTGACTGTTAGCGCACAACAACGGATAAATAGAGAAACAGTCAGGGGTACCTAACTCGCCCTTCTCTATGGTAACTGCTAAGCATTCAGCATAAATACGTCATAGTAAATAATAAAATAATATATAAATACCGTTAAAGTGACACTTCTTGTTGAAATAAAGTTTTAATTTTTATGCAGAAAAAAATAATATGCAAATTTGCTTTTAGAATCATTATAACATAACTTATTATTTTTCTTTACTTATTTAATAATTAACTACATAATATTTGACATTAATTTTCTAATTTGAGTTTTGACAGCTGAGTTTTCGGTTTTGAGCGTAGATTTTATAATGTATTTACCAAAATTGCTTTGCGAATCATGAAAAAGAAGGTTTATGATTTATATTGTTCACAGATTTCACAAAACACACTTTTCACGTTGCTATTTTTAAATTAAACAGAATCATTGAATGATTTAATTCTAACTTTAGCTCCGTCGATTTACGCTATCACTCACCAGACGGCAGGACCAGGCATCTGTTCACAGCGAATACCACCTAATACTTAATTAAAATTGCGTTTATTATTAGCCTTTCAGTGGCACATCCAGTAGTTTATTTTTCCGCTCCAATGATAAGAAATGACACTACATCTATCACAATATCACAAGATACCTTCCTAGTTACTATACAAGCGTCACAGACGACGATCAATTGAAATTCATTGAGCTTAACGTGAATTTTAAATCTAAATAAGCTCACAAATAATATGACCATCATACGGGGTAGCTCGCGCCGTTTCAAGTTTATAGATTTAAAATGAACGAATTGCACTCGACTCTTTGAGTCCGAGCGTCTATAATCTAAATTGTGCACTTTTAAAGACCACCAACAGCTAAGGTTATTTGGGCCTAGCATCAATTCATATATTTTCAATTCATCATTTTTTTTTAATAATAAATTGAAAATCCAATCGACACTTTTACCAGCTCTCGAGTTAGAACCCGGGAACTGGGGACTTGTAATAGAGGAACCATAGCAACGCCATGTAAACAACAGCATTGCTACACGCTCGGCTATTCTCAAGCCATCTATAATCTATAACACTCACTGAGGTTAAAGCTATAGAGGGAGTATAAACATTTAAAAGTGAAGCCAGTCGCCATTGTAATTAAGCCCTCATTTTATATGTGAGCTGAAGAAGAAGAGAATAATATTCCCAATCAATCCCGTGTTTTGCCGCCATGTTTGATGGGCCCTGTGAAGTGTGAAGTCAAACCTGGCTTCAATTTTGTATAAGCAGTTGTACACGGTATGCGTCCTCTATAGATTTTACCTCAGTGTCTACACTCTATCTTCCTTTAACTCGACACGACGTTCGCGAAGCTCGTATAAAAGCTACTATTGAATGGTATAAGACTTTAATGCACTATATTATATAATATATACCCAAGCTTGGATCTTTGAACAAATTTTTTAAGTGTTTGTATTTCAATATTTTTGAAGTGTCTGTAAATTGTCTTTAGTGAATGAATGATTTGTGAATTATAGACGCTCGACAGCAGAGGTCATAAGCGTCTGTAATTGTCTTTAGTATATAAATGGGCAGATTTAAGATCAAACATATTTTTGAATCCAGGCACATTTTGCTTTTTTAATAAGAGCAATAATTTCTTTATTTATTTGATCGATAGTGGCGTTTCTTTTCTTTGTACAAAAACTAAAATTAGGTAACTGGACAAAACGTTAAATTAATCTTTTCGTAGAAAAATCATGACATAAGCTGTTTTGTTTTATGACCACAGAAACAACGACCTATATGGCAGATATAATAATCATTATATAGGGATATTATTATAGGGTAGCTTAAAGTTCAAACTTTCGCGATATAGGTGCCTATATAATTATACCTATACGTTACCGTTCTACAAGAACTTTCTCATGAAATATCCCGCCGTCTCGTATACATCTACATTATCAGCTATACCTACTATATATTATACTACGCTATAAGTAGTAAGTAAGTAGTACGTAAGTAAGTAAGTAGTAGTAAGAGTAAGTAAGAGAAAAGTTTACACGTTTTGTTCGTGTTTGTCGGGTAAACTACTGAACTAATTGGAAAAATTCTTCCACTGTCTAAAAGGCTTTAATATACCTATTATTACGCTTCGAAAAAAGGAGGATGAGCAGTGAGCGAAAATTGAAAGCAAGTCGGGGATCCGTTCTGAGCCAAACTTACGCTTGATAGTTTTTTTTTATTATTTTATTTTAACAAAAAAACAAAGTGAATCGGCTACTGTGGCCATTATCACTACACACAAAATAAAATACGCTTGATAGTTGATACAGCTTATAGTAAAGTGATATGCCTATATGAGAAATTTATTGTTCTTGATTATATCGTTCTCAAACTAAAATCTACCCGGGCGGATCTGGGTAGGAAAACTGGTAATAATAATGATTTTTGTTGATCCATTAGATCAAAAGCTGCGGGGTGTTTCATCTCAGCTTGATACGGACATACGGTATATACCTACTATACTTATTACCCATGCTATATAGCGAATAAAACATATATAAAAATAATCAAAATAATTTTACCTTATTTTGTGTTGCATAATCTATGGCCAGCATGCAGTCCGTGTAGCCGCTTTCGGTTTTTATCGTTGTGCCCATAGGCGTACAGAATTGCCCTATGGCGCCACCAGTCACGGCGCTACTGTCTCTGTACCACGGATACATATTCACGAATTAAATGTCACTTATTTTAAAACACTTTTTGAAAATCACACTGTATATTGTATATATTCAATTTTTGATACACACACAAACAGATTCCGTTATATTTACGGTTCAAAATGTTTTAAAACTAACAATTTATTTAACTTAAATTTCATTTTTAATTGTTGTTAACAAACCAAGTTTGTATATTATTCTTTGCTTATTATTATTGAAAAACAGTTTTACACTAGCTTAATTTATTCTAAACACGATAGGTAGGTATACTTAGTTATTAAAATTTTATTTCGATATTGCACAAATCAGTTTCTAATCAAACGACGTAGCCAAGTCACAAACCAAAATGTTTTAAATTAGTTCGTTCAAACTCACGTAGTATCCCACTGTGAAATACTTTTTCTTAGAAAATACCATGCATTTCACGCATGAATATTTAAAATGTGTTAAGTGCAGCAGAAATTAAAATAAATGCAAAAGTATTAAACGAATTGCACAAGATTTATAGGATCACGTAGGCTATTGTATTAAAAACAGTTGAGAAACTAGAATAAACAAGAAACTGATTTATTCACAAGAGTTGTGTATTTGAAATTATGCAATTTATCTACTAAAATCGCGTTGACCAAAATTGTTATTAAACAACCGCTACGGCGACACCAAGGTTAAAATGTTATTGCTTTATTATGTAACTTTGAATACACGTAGAGTTTATACACGATTATTAATTATTTGATTAAATTATATTATTATATTATTTATTTACAGTTAATATTACACTGCACAAAGTTGTATTGAATACAAATAATATTTCATAAATTTATGATAATAATAATTTTATTGTTGTAAAATAGATATGTTCATATTTTTCACAAAAAATTTTTTAAATGCGTTTGAAATTCAAAACTATTTTAATTGGGTAGAAAAGTTAAAATAGTTCAGTTTAAATAGACACAATTTTAATTATAATAAATTTTAAAAAACGTTTAAAACCGAAAAATATCGTCAGCAAGGTTAAATAACTGGTGAATCACCTGCACGAAGTTAACAAAAACTTCAACACAGAACGAATAAACATAAAAAACGAACAAAAAACTTAAAACTAGGCGCCGTCAATGTCAAAGTTCAATGCAAACAGAACTCAACAGCAGTCCTCAAAAAAATGCAACAAACAAACACACTCGAAACTTTTTTCAGTTCAAAAAAGCGCGCCACCGTCGCACTATATGACGACTAGCGGCTGCCGTTACGTTTTTGTTTGAGAAAGAACAAAAAACGGGCGCGCTAGTTTTTTGTCAACGCAACAATTGACATGGCTCTGGTACGCTGGATAGAAGCGCCACAGCTGACTTTAATGCGCGCTTCGAGCTTGTAGCAATCGAACTAAACTATAACATGGTTTGAACACGCGCTGGGCAGGACTTCGGACAACTCCGTGGGAGATCGAGTCGGTGTTGGTGACGCGAAGACACTCCCACAGCGTAAGGGTTATATGAATTAAAACAAAAGCGTAACACACACGCGGATAAGAAACACGACGGACGGGCGTTATTATGTAGACAAAGACGGATTCCATGTACTTCGTGTGTGTCAAATGCGAAATTCTCGATTATATTACATTAGTAACATTACATTATGTATTATGTACAAGATGCTATAACTATATTTTTACATAAAGTGCACGTATCAGATCAGCCAGACGCCAGTTATACCTAGCTTCGTATCATTTTTAAAACATTGATACCTAGCATAAACTTATCTACTCACCTTTTATAGCAGATCCTGCCCCGTAGCAGGAATCTCGTTAGTAACAAAAATAACGTGAGGTATTAGTATTATAAGTATGTATTTACAAAAACTTCACCAAATTTTATTTATAAGTACAATATAAATTGTATATTTTATTTAGAGACAATATTATAAATAAAAAACTTTTTAACAAAAAAAGGCACAAAAAAGAGTAAAATAATGAAAATTTGAGGTCTGTGCCAATTAAAATATGAAGTCGGTTAAAAAGTAGGTATAGTATAGTGATTAATATCTTCTTTTTTTAACCAACTTCATATTTTAATTGGCACAGACCTCAAATTTTCATTATTTTACTCTTTTTAGTGTCTTTTTGAAGGAGGTTTTTTTTTTGTTAAAAAGTTTTTTATTTTTTACTTTTTAGTGTCAAAAAGTGACATTTACCTTAAAGGAATTACACGCCGTTACTCACTTTTATTAAACCGACTTTCTTACGCTGTCTGATGTGTCAAAAAGTGACATTTACCTTAAAGGAATCACACGCCGTTACTCACTTTTACTAAAATCAGTGGAACTACTGAACCGATTTTGATGAAATTTCTATGGGACCAATCTGAAAGTATATACTTTCAAATAAAAAAAAAATGTTTCCAAATCGGTTTATAAATGACGGAGTTCTGAGGTAACAAACATAAAAAAAAATACAACCGAATTGAGAACCACCTCCTTTTTTGAAGTCGGTTAATAAAATATAGCCTATATCACTCAGGGATATAATTTTCAAAATCGGTTCATAAACGACGAAGTTATCCGCGAACAAACATAAAACATAACCACATAAAACATAAAAAAAATATATATACGGTCGAATTGAGTAACCTGTTTTTTTTTGAAGTCGGTTAAAAATACATTTTGTGTAGTTTAATTGAAAATAGTCACATTCAAGTTCAAAAGTAATTACGTAGGGATTTACATAATTATTAATATTAAGCTCGATATACAATAACGATATGATAAGATATATAAAAGCAAATTTCTCTGATATTTTTCAATGGTTAGGTACTACGAGCCGAAAAAATTAGGAGCATTTTGTACACCATATTTATGGTTAAATACAAATAATAAACATTCTATTCTATTCATGTACCTATAACAAGTTCATAATATATAAAAAAATATAGTACTACGGGACTCCAACATCTTACTATTTTTTGAGGGTTTTTTTTGGGTATTTTGTATAACATTGACACCTACTTATAGAAAAAGAAAAGCTAAGTCCCGAATTTGCGGTTGAAAAAAGTTCGCGATTGTACCTACTAAAAATATAGGTACCTATAATATGTTTGTGGTTTCAAATCAACACTTTATAATATAAAATAATAACAGGATCGTTTTCTTGCAGAACTTTAAAGCTTTTAACATTGGAAATGTTTATGTTCGTATATGGGGGCAGAGTTACGAGTTTTCGTTCAAGGCCAAAAGACAACGGTGTCACGATCAAGTGAGGAGCAATCATGCAAAATTGAACAAGTGCAATTTTTTCGAAATGTGTTTTATATCATGTCTAGTTAATTGACAGGTATTTGCGACGATATGCGGTGTTATTTTTGAGCAAATCCCCCTATATTATTAAACGAGTAAATCTTGTATATATATATATGTTTCTATGTATCTATATAAATATTTTCTCGAAAACGGCTCTAACGATTTTGATCAAATTTACCGAAAAGGGGTTTCGGGGGGCAAAAAATCGATTTAGCTAGGTCTCATCCCTGGAAAAATTCGTTTTCCTATCGATTTTATCATTTTTAAAAACGGTTTTTTGACCTGTCAAAACATTGTAATATCGTGAGTAGGCTTTGGAGAAAACAAACTACTTTCATTATTTATATGTCAAAATACTCTGACAGAATTTTTAACTTATTTTAAAATAATCCGTGAACTATTTGCATAGTAAAGAATAACAGAAATAAAAACTAAACGTAATTATGTAAGTAGTTTTAACTAATATTTAAATAAATAGATACCTAAGTATGTTATTTTTATATTACCTATATAAAATATGTATATTATGTACGTTAAATATAGTATGACGTATAATCTTACCTAGACTTTTTTTTCTCAAAAAAGAATAACGATTTTGATGAAATTTACAGAATGGGGATTTTTCGGGGCGAGAAATCGATCTAGGTAGGAATCTTGGTCCCAGGGGGAGCAATTAAAAAAAAGAGTTTTTTTATTTATAACTCGGTCAATTGTCAGATCGATTCGAAGCCTATTTCTACATAGATTTTGTATAATATATCACAAGGGTTAAAACTGTAAATGAACACTAATATAAGAAGTGTCTTGCACAATATGTAAATAATGACAAATAGGCGGCCCGAAGGGCCGCACTTCTGGCACCGCAAGTCTGTGTAAAAACACATCGATTTTTGAAAACTATTGTTAAGATACATACAAAAAAGTTTTGTTTAAAAATTTGCACGGCGGCCCGAAGGGCCGCACTTCTAGCGACGCAGGCATGCAGTATATCAAAATACATCGATTTTTAAAAACTATGGTGAAGATGCATGCAAAAAAGTTTTGTGCTGCAGGTTTATAGTCTGACGTTTGTTATTAAAAGATATAATATGAATTCTATTTCTTCGAAAATCGATTTTTGTGAGTTTTTCAGTAGGTACCTTCTATGCAAAAAAAATATTTGAAATTTACTGAAAGTTGCTAAGATGACATCACAGAGAAAAAGTACTTCGATAAAGTTGATATTTGGTATCAATGTTTAAAAATGAATTATTGAAACGGCAACGGGCAAGCAGAATTTCATCTGATTCGAACATTTTTACAAGATATTCAATCTATGAAAATCGGTTTTTGCGAGCTCTTCAGTCAACAAAACAATAACGGCGGTAGATTTGAAAATGGCGACCTAAGTAATATTTACAGGAAAAAATGCTTGATTCAAGTTGATACTTAGTTTTTACGCTTAAAAATACACATAGGTATTTTAAATATTTAACAGAAACAATTATTTAAATTATGTTTCAGAAATAAATTCGTTTCGGAATAATATTTTGAGAAAATAATATCTCACAGCATACAAGTACTATTTTTTTGAACTCATCCGAGCAAAGCTCGGCACCCAGATATTGTTAATAAATACTGTAGAAAAATCCATTTAAAAGTTAAGTAATCAAGCAAAAGTGAACGCGTATAGGTATAACAGAAGAATAATAGTGTTATTCTTGACAAAACTAAACAGTGCATTGATAAATATTGTGTGTATAATAAACAGTTAATTATGTTTCATATATGCTGTTATCATTTCCAATGTCCTCGATGGTTGCAAGGATTGCGAAATCTGTGAATTTTTGAGTACTTTATATGCCACCTATAGATGGGAAAAACGTGTACCTAGACTTGTCGTTACATTCTGGAGGGACTTCTGGATTTTAACTCCAGTGATATTTCGACCACATTTTCTTGCCAGAATAAAAACAGGTTAAATCTATCATCTATCGTATTATATAAAGGAGCTATATAGGCAAGGGCGTATAGCCAGAATTTTTAGCAGAGCGGACAAAGTGAGGTGACGGGGGGAGAAAATGTCTGGACCCCCGGGTCCGCAGTCCGCACCGCTTGGACCTCCCGAAGCCCCCCTGAGGTAACCACTGATTGTATAATACTTAGGAGTAGAAGTATTACATACAAATGAAGATTTGATCTTGAGAAATGCATGAAATGACCAAATTCATGTGTATTTAAAAAAATTTAATATGAAATGTTATGTACATGTACATTTAATGGCTTTTTGCTCATGCCAGGGGGGCTATAGGTATAAGTGTTCGTTTGGGTGTTTGTTCAGGCTAATTTCATGTTCACCCGATTTGAAAAATTCTTCCACTGTTTAGAAGACTATAGGTACATCTTCTCGATTATTATACCTTATAGGTCCTTGCGGCTATGTACTCGTATTATTACGCTACGATAAAATAGAGATTATTAATGGCAATTAATTTGATGCAGGATAAAATGAAAAGTTAAATAATTAGAAATGTTAATAGCAACAGATTTAAATTAGACTGTTTTCGAAATCAGCAGACAATGATCTAATAATTAACAAATTAGGAAAAAGATAATAACATCGAATAAATTGTTTTATTTAGGTATTATGCAGATAGTAAAGGTCTCAATTGAAACAAATACAATAGTCATTAATCAATTTTATGAGAGCCTTGACATTAGTCATTAAAATTTTATTGATTAATTTAGTCATTGATCACCATTTGTATGCAATTTATTAAAACGGTCATCATTCATATTTCTACTGAAAAATAACACTTAATAATAAAGATGTATATTGTATATGGTTAATTCATTTTATAACAAGCCGTGAGGTGGGTCGTTTATTAGGACTAAAGTGCGACCCTTGAGGTCCACACGACGAACTTCCCAGTTTGATAAATATTTAATAATAATAATTGAATTAGATATTACACAGAAAAGTAATCATTTCAATCATTAAAACATCAATAATTAAAAAAAAAAAAAAAAAAAAAAACGGCTGAACCGATTTTTATAAAATTTATGTCGGATCAAAATGACGTTAACACGCCTCGATTGACACCCTTACGAAGTCGATATAATTTTTTATTCGCGAGATATTGTGTAAAATCTACTTTTTTGGAGATTATTTGGTTAAGAAAAAAGAACGGCTGAACCGATTTTGAAAAAATTTCTTTCAGATCATATTTACGTTAATACGCGTCGATTGGCACCCTAACGTAGTCGATATCATTTTTCGTTCTCGAGATTTCGTCTTTGAAAGAAATGTACACATACGTACGTACGTACGTACGTACGTACACACACACACACACACACACACACACACAGACATCTTTCTAAAAGTAGTGTAAAAATAGTGTAGTGACCTTGAAACATAAAAATTTTTTTTCCTTTCTGATTTCGATTTTCGGACCCATTACAATAACTTCCAGTGGGAAGTTAACAAAACTTAATCAACAGCCAAGCTTAATTTAATATATATCAAACTTGACTGTTGATTTAAAACTCAGTTTTCAACAAAAGTTAATTATAGTACCTACTGAATTATAACAAATGCAAGTTTTGAGGTACTATAGTAGAAGACTCAACCATGGATATTGGATACATCTACTCCCACTGCAAGCAATTTTTTGGCGCTTAATTCTTTCCATGATTCTGAAAATTAGTTTAGCTTGTACCTAATTTATATGCTGCTCCTGGCCGAGCGCCTGCCTTAATTGTTATTATTAACTTCCCACTGGAAGTTATTGTAATGGGTCCGAAAATCGAAATCAAAAAGGAAAAAAAATTTTTATGTTTCAAGGTCACTACACTATTTTTACACTACTTTTAGAAAGATGTCTGTGTGTGTGTGTGTGTGTGTGTGTGTGTGTGTGTGTGTACGTACGTACGTACGTACGTACGTATGTGTACATTTCTTTCAAAGACGAAATCTCGAGAACGAAAAATGATATCGACTACGTTAGGGTGCCAATCGACGCGTATTAACGTAAATATGATCTGAAAGAAATTTTTTCAAAATCGGTTCAGCCGTTCTTTTTTCTTAACCAAATAACCTCCAAAAAAGTAGATTTTACACAATATCTCGCGAATAAAAAATTATATCGACTTCGTAAGGGTGTCAATCGATGCGTGTTAACGCCATTTTGATCCGACATAAATTTTATAAAAATCGGTTCAGCCGTTTTTTTTTTTTTTTTTTTTTTTTTAAATTATTGATGTTTTAATGATTTAAAAGATTACTTTTCTGTGTAATATCTAATTTAATTATTATTATTAAATATTTATCAAACTGGGAAGTTCGTCGTGTGGACCTCAAGGGTCGCACTTTAGTCCTAATAAACGACCCACCTCACGGCTTGTTTGATTATGTTTCAGTTCCAGGAATATTTTTCGCCATCTCGTCTCGCCTCGCAGCTCCTCTTATCATCGCCGGTGCGACGGTAGCCGGCCGGTGCGTGTTGTTTCGATAATGTATAAACATAAACCCCGAAACAGTCGAAACTAATTACATTATCGTTTTTAACGCTTGTTTTCTTGTTTAAAAAAATTCTAGAAAGTTGGATGAAACAGTCAATAGTTAGAACATATAAAACAAGCCGTGAGGTGGGTCGTTTATTAGGACTAAAGTGCGACCCTTGAGGTCCACACGACGAACTTCCCAGTTTGATAAATATTTAATAATAATAATTAAATTAGATATTACACAGAAAAGTAATCATTTCAAACATTAAAACATCAATAATTTAAAAAAAAAAAAAAAAAAAAAACGGCTGAACCGATTTTTATAAAATTTATGTCGGATCAAAATGACGTTAACACGCCTCGATTGACACCCTTACGAAGTCGATATAATTTTTTATTCGCGAGATATTGTGTAAAATCTACTTTTTTGGAGGTTATTTGGTTAAGAAAAAAGAACGGCTGAACCGATTTTGAAAAAATTTCTTTCAGATCATATTTACGTTAATACGCGTCGATTGGCACCCTAACGTAGTCGATATCATTTTTCGTTCTCGAGATTTCGTCTTTGAAAGAAATGTACACATACGTACGTACGTACGTACGTACACACACACACACACACACACACACACACAGACATCTTTCTAAAAGTAGTGTAAAAATAGTGTAGTGACCTTGAAACATAAAAATTTTTTTTCCTTTTTGATTTCGATTTTCGGACCCATTACAATAACTTCCAGTGGGAAGTTAAAAATCGAGGCGATTGGAATGAGTGTTGCGGGAATATTCCCGACCTGACCACTACTCTGCGATTCTGCAAAATAAAAAGCAAAACAATCATCTCGAATTTTTCTTTCTCAAATAAATTAAGAAAACCATCGCTTCGATCTGGAATTCAATTTTTCTAGAATTAATTCTAATTTCTAAAAAAATTGAATTTCAGATCGAATCGATGGTTATAGTTCAATTATTGTGGTAGTAATAGTAATTTTTTGCTTCGAGAGATTTGGTTCAAATTTGCATTTTGGGTCCTATTTTTTTATCCCTGGGACTGGGGGTTCCGGACCTCCCGGTGAGAGGGGGCTGCATAGCCACTATAGTATATTACCTCCCCCCGCCCGTGCCACTTTTTTGCGCCAGTCCGTCCCTGTTAACTTTTCAATGAAATATTTCTTTTATAATAAATTTACCATGCATGCAGGTGTAAATAGATGATGGATTTCTATATAAATATCACATTGATATATGATGTCACAATTAATAGATAAATATTATAGCGAATGTATATAAAAATCATGTATAAGCTGATGAAGGTAAAACCAAGTTTGTAAACATTGTTTATTGAACTTGGAAATTAACCCACGTAATGCCTAGTAGAAAAAGCACAATTTAGAATTTTTCAAAGAATTTTATGGAAATCGTGGGATATTGGACAAAGGCTGTGACATATAATTTTATGACTGCTTCAGGCTCTAAAACAAATAACAATTTCGATAATTTTAACATAGGTTACAAAAGTATATTAAAAGTGGCTACCGAAATAGGCCACCTTAGTCAAACCGGAAGAAGTTTTAATTAATATAAGACGAAACGTCGTAATTTAGAAAATACAGGATTTTGTTTCAAACATTTATATTAGAAATCGTGTCCATCGTGATTGTTTAATATCCGACGACTTCTATCAAATTTTGTACACGACACACAGAAGTCATTTCCAGAGGATATTTTTTAATAACTAATTTTTGAAAATAATAATATCATTTTTTAGTTGTTCATCGTTTAGTCATTTTTTACATAGTAGGTACGTTGTGAACTTGTGTTTGTGTATTTGCCGACACGTTGACACTATGTTTGAAAATATTGATCTATATTGTAGGTACTTGTGTGTAATTCCCGCCCTAACTCTCTAAAGTCTCAATTAATTTAAACGAAATTTGGTACACATATTGGATTTAGTCACGACACGAAATCTCTTTGAAATGAGCATAATAAGACATTTTAAGGATTGTATTTACACCAAAAAATTTCTAGAATTGTTTCAAAATCGAAATTTGATCCTTTGATAAAGATTAAAATCTGACCCTAAGATTTCAACTAAATTCTTTATAAACTTGAGAAACAGCTGTTAATTTACGAAGCAATATGCAGTCAAAACTGGATAAGCGAGAGTTCAAGGGAGCACAATCTCATTCTCGCTTATAGAGGTTTCTCACTAACCCGAGTTTCTCGCTAATGCAGGTACATGGGTAGCGTTTCTCTCTAATAGAGGTACGCAGCAATAACAAATCACATTCGACATATAAGTACTTTATAAGGGTAGGTATTTAGGTAGGCAATATTGACGAGAAAACAATACAAAAACAAGCCGTGAGGTGGGTCGTTTATTAGGACTAAAGTGCGACCCTTGAGGTCCACACGACGAACTTCCCAGTTTGATAAATATTTAATAATAATAATTAAATTAGATATTACACAGAAAAGTAATCATTTCAATCATTAAAACATCAATAATTTAAAAAAAAAAAAAAAAAAAAAAAACGGCTGAACCGATTTTTATAAAATTTATGTCGGATCAAAATGACGTTAACACGCCTCGATTGACACCCTTACGAAGTCGATATAATTTTTTATTCGCGAGATATTGTGTAAAATCTACTTTTTTGGAGGTTATTTGGTTAAGAAAAAAGAACGGCTGAACCGATTTTGAAAAAATTTCTTTCAGATCATATTTACGTTAATACGCGTCGATTGGCACCCTAACATAGTCGATATCATTTTTCGTTCTCGAGATTTCGTCTTTGAAAGAAATGTACACATACGTACGTACGTACGTACGTACGTACACACACACACACACACACACAGACATCTTTCTAAAAGTAGTGTAAAAATAGTGTAGTGACCTTGAAACATAAAAATTTTTTTTCCTTTTTGATTTCGATTTTCGGACCCATTACAATAACTTCCAGTGGGAAGTTAACAATGGTAGGAAGTTCCACGATGTTAAATTTGTCATTTGTTACTGTATGTATATGTATCTTTTATGTATGTATGTATGTATTTTTATTGTAGCTATATTGTCGCTTATAGAGGTATTATAGATAAGTAGCAGTCTCACTTACGGAGGTCCATGAGGGAAAAACGACTCTCTCTTACAGAGGTTTCTGTTTCTCGCTAATAGAGGTTTTGGGAGCTTAAAATGACGGGTCCTGCCTATTACTCTCACTTATAGAGTTTTCTCACTTATCCAGTTCTCACTTACCCAGGTTTGACTGTATTCTTCTTGAACCTGGGAATGAAAGAAATGCTAAAGGTTTATTGAGATACGTCAATTTTATGAGTAGTCAGCTTAAAACCTTGGCTCCTGCATGCCAATGCATTTGCAATAGTTATTAAGTTTTATAGCACACAAATGATCATAATAAATATAATGATATGCAATGATGTGCAGATATTGAACTTTAACGTATATATGTGTGAGCTATAATTATATTTGTAGTATATAGGTACCTACATGGTGTCCTAGAAGTATAAGAAGACTGATGAAATTTCCAACCGAAAATTCCTTTGCAATTTTTATTTCCGAAGTGTAACTACCATATTATTAACTTCCCATTGGAAGCTAATGGGTTCGATTTTGCGAATGAAAAATGTTGACATATCTGCAAGACGTTTTGAGGTCCCTAGAATACGAATCTACTGTTTAAGCGATATGTCTGTGTGTGTATCTACGTACGTTCGTTCGTTCGCACGTTGGTGAACTTTTTTTCGGTTCGCATATCAACTCCTTGATATCAACTCCGAACCAATTTCATTCGACACATATTGACATAATGAACACCTGATTAAGTTGGCAGGAAATTTCAATTAGCGGTTTTTTTTAATCTCTAGGGGCACCCAATGGGAAGTTAGCAATGTGGTTTTACCCACACACCAAGCCTCTTTTTTAATTTTAGTATTTAAACTATTTATACAGTGCGAGTTTTTATTTAGTAGAGTAAAGGCGGGGATTATGGAATATACCTGGTAATATGAAATACCACATTTTTTGCAAATCTACTAGCGCTATCTACGCTCAATTGCTGAAATTACATTCGTATAATGTCCAAGTTCTTCCACTAGAGTGCATAGTTTATATACATTAACCAACTGGCAGTTCTGTACACAAAATTTTAGTTTTTTTGCGTCAATCAGAAAACCATTTTTTTATATTATCAGAAATATTTTTTTGTTACATTTTTTCTAACTTTGTGATTTATAATAAACTTATAATAAACCCTTTTGAGCAGCCATTAGCGTTTTTTTATTTATATTTCGCCCAATACGTTCAGAGATAATCGCATAAATAAAAATGGTATTCCATACTCCTCGCCTTTACTCTACACATATAGGACAATAGGAAATAGGTATGTGACTATAATGGAAACAAAATCGTTAATTATTGCAATTGCATTGCATAGCTAATAGATAGGTAGATAGATAGATAGATAGATATTTATTTGTTTGAGCACCACAGCTACGTGTCCTATTTATTGTAAGTACTGAATGAAAACTCGCACTGTACATACAAAATGACTCTATAAGCTGTTCCAAATTGGAAAGCCTGAAACATACTATCTACAATCACATTTTAATTCCCATAGTTCTATTTTTAAAAAAAATGTACATTTATCGTGAATAACCATACTTCAATGCTTGTAAACAAGCAAATAAGTATCTTAAAAAAAATCAAACTTCGTCTTCGTCCACATATATACGCTCTCGTCATTTCAACAAGATTTGTTGTAGATAAGTATCTACTTCCCGCTTACTTGGATGCACAGTTTTGCTTCAACGATAAGATTTCCCCAACTATAACAGCATAAATGGGGACGAAAGGGAAGTTTGATTTTTTTAGTATAAAATATTTATTTGTTTTAATTTGCGATTTAGAGATAAAACCAGAATAGAAATTTTCAATTTGAAATTTCACAAGAAATATGTCCTTCGGTGTAGGTACCTAACTTCTGAAACGCCGTGTATCTACATCATTTTATAAATTATAATTACTATTGACTGAAGGAAATGATGCAAAAAAGAGCACAATATTACCAATGGTTATGTATTTAATTTAATTACTAACATAAAAAGCTGAAACGCATTTGCATTAATAAACAGTAAATCATAACGTGTCGTTATTTATCTACTATATTGTGCATGTTATGGTTAAAGACTGCTAGGATTGACTGATCAATGCAGGGCGTTTTGATCAAAGCCCGAAATAGTGAACTTTGACTGATGTATTTTAACTAGTCCAAGTTAGAAACTAAAAAAGTCAGTTTGAACTTTAAGATGTGGCTGAATTCAGCTGGTCAAAAAGAAAACTAATTCCTTTGATATGTATTTTTTTTATACCCGCACTTTATTATTCTTTTCTTTTTTGGGACTTCTTTTTACAACTGGAAAATATTACAAATCGTTCTTGGATTTAGGGCAAATACAGTGCGAACGTTGGCTGTAGAACACGCTAAATAAAAACTTCACCGATTATCTGCGAGCAAGATTCTCGAACACGTCAACCTCATTCCTTGGCTTCCCTATTCTGTCTAGTGATGTGCCGGATCGTTAAAAATGTATATCCGCGGATACGGATCTGAATACGGATATTTGATCTCAAGATCCGCGAATACGGATACGGATACGGATCTTAACTTTCTTAGAGTACGCGGCGGTAAATACTAAATATTGCACATCGACCTTTGGAAAGAGACTATCTGTTATGGGAAAAAGTTATTGACCACTTTAAGAGTTAACTCTCGTAACAGATTGTCTCTTTCCAAAGATCGATGTGCAATATTTACCGCCGCGTACTGTACTCAAATACGATATTAAAAAATAAAAAATAATCTGAATGGAATTTAACTGTTTTTCGTTATTACCTAATCACCTATATATATAAAATTTTATCTATGAATTGAAAATTGATAAGGTAAAAGATTCGCCAAAAAACTAACGGATACGGATACGGATCTTTCTTTTCCCTCGGATATCCGATCCGTATCCGCGGATATCCGGCACATCACTAATTCTGTCTATGATATTTCTATGGAAAAGACACGGTAGGTACAATAAGTTAATGTTAAAGCTATATAGGCCTAGGAACCGATATATTGAAGAAAGTCATACAAGGTTAAAGATCCGCCTGAACGATATCATTACAAAAATAGATAAGTTTGTATTAATTAATTTTACTTTTTAATTGATTAATTTACATAAAAAATGCAACATTCGTTAGATTACTAAATATAGATAAAAGGTTTGCATGTGAACAACTAGGATGCACTTCTATGCGTGCATATTGCAATTGCACTTTCGATGCAAATCTACAATTCGCTCAATTGATGTACGCGATCGGGATCCAGTCAGTTTATTGACAGATCGTCGTTTTTTTGTAGCCTAGGCACATATTATAGTCCAAGTCAATCTACAGGACACATCTTAAACAATGCAGTGAAATATCTCGTAAACGGCACAAACCATAAAAAAATGTTTTATACAAAAGTTATTAAGTGTCAAGAGGGAGAGAAGCCTGTGATATCAGATTTAACATAGGTGGTGCTGTGAAGGCCAGGCGAAGGTCAGCTTCGATTTTCTAATTGTAACAGTGCATTTTTATCCCAGAATACGATACAGTATTTAATAGTGAAGAGTAAATTATTAAGGTACACATATCAACTAAAGTTAATAAATATTGAGATATTTAGAAATTAAATAACAGCCAAAATGAACGACAATTAGATAAATTATGGCATAGCAGATAGCCATGATATTACGCACGGGCCTTCTTGGCTTCAATTCAATTCATAAAAGAACCGAATTAACAAATTAAGTTTGCTATTTAATTTGTAAATATCTCAATATTCATTAACTTTAGCTCATAATATGTACCTTAATAATTTACTGTTGACTATTAAATACTGTATCGTATTCTGGAATAAAAATGCATTGTTACAATTAAAAAATCGAGGCTGACCTTCGCCTGACCTTCACAGCACCACCTAAAGAGAGTTAAAGACTCTTCTAATTAAAACATGTTTGTATTCAGTTAATGAATTTTATTCAATTAATTATAATTATTAAATATTTTTGTACGACGAATCCTGCTCACTGCTATATTGGACAATAAATATATTCTATTCTATTCTATCGTTAAATCTGATATCACAATCTTGTGTCCCCCTTGACACTCTATAACTTTGTATAAAACATTTTTTTATAGTTTGTACCGTTTACAAGATATGTCACTGCATTGTTTAAGATGTGCCACCCTGTATAATCTATGGTCCAAACTCCTACCGTACAAGTCTCCTGGATAACACTATTAAAATTTTATCATTGAATTTAACAGATAACATGATGAAAAACATCAAATCGGTGATAGACTATTTCACATTTTTTTTCATTTTTTTTGTTGTCAGTGTCTCGAATACGACTTAACACTATTTGATGATTTATCCAGTTGGGGAGAAAAAAAATTGGCAAGGCAGACGATGATAATTAAATATGTAATTGGGGCGCCGATGATCAGCTATGACGCTGTGAGTGCCCGCGGATTGCGGAACGATCTCGTTCGATATAAACGGACAGGAATATGCTTCATAGTGTAAAACGCCGAGCCTGCCCGAATATGCCAGACTCTCGATATAGTACATATTATGCACTGTCATTCAGGAACGAGTTAACGCTGTAGTCGTTGGACTTGACGAATGCGGTGACAGATCTCGTGGATGAAATTGGACTATAGCTGAAGTATATGGATATGTAAAGATGCACAGCGTTCTAAGGAAATATCTATAACTGAAACATCTTCGACCGAGGGCATGGTTTCTGGAGCGGCTGAGTAAGTGGAGCCATACATGTCCGAAACTACCCAAGGTTCCTCTATTACAAGTCTCCAGATCCCGGGTGCTAGCCCGAGAGCTGGTAAAAGTGTCAATTGGATTTTCAATTTATTATTAAAAAAAAATAATGAATTGAAAATATGAATTGGTGCTACGCCCAAATAACCTTAGCTGTTGGTGGTCTTTAAAACACAACATAAAACTACCCAAGTTTAGTTCCTGTAGTGCAATGCTTAATAACTTGTGGCATAATTACAGACCCCTGGCATTTTGGTGAATTTGAAATTAATAATTAAAATTTCGTTCAATGATAAAATAAATCGAAAATATGAATACAGATACCTCGCCAGTTGGATTTTAAGTAAATAAATAAATAACACTGTAATCATTTCTTGACAGATTGTAATTGTGTCCATAATTATCTATGATGGGATTTGATCGCATTGTACATATTAATTCTATACTTATATTAAAACACAATTAGCAGGTATATATTTGAATATAGTAACAAATGTATGTACGTGAGTATAAATAAATAAATAAATAACAATAGTATAATAAATAATAATTAATCATGAATGCATTTGAAAATGAAATGAATAGATATTTTATTCAAAGGAAGTCTGATACACGATCCTATCGATATCCTAGTTTTGTAATTTGTAAGGTTACTATAGGTTAGGTTTATTTTCGCCATGTCCTAGTAACGATCAGGAATAAGGACTTTGACAATTCCGTCTTTCAATATTCACACTTGAATAAATTTTACCGATAAATCTACGCAATGTATTTGAATGCACCTAATAATTGATATAGAACTAGTCTTTACCCGTGGCTTAGCTCGCGTCGATGCCGATGCTTTCAATATAGATTTCTAATCTATCAGATATAGTCTATGTGCGTCGTGTTTCTGTAGAATTTATTTCGTTTACAATAAACATTGGCGTAACTAGGGGGTGGCCAAGGGGGGCCCCCTAGAATAATTACGGTACGTAGCTCAGAGTGCTGACAAGAATAAAGAAAGTCGACTTAAAATTATTACAAACTATTGAAAGTAATAAGAATAAAAAACATAAAATTATAATATATAGGTAGTAGACAATCAGGGTGGTGGAAGGGTCGGGCGGCCACCCGGGGTACTGACTGTTCGGGCGTTTGGGGGTACTAAAACTTGATCCAAGCGCCATATTCTGTAATTTTGTATTTTCATCAAATATACTTAAAAAATAGCCACTCAAAATGAAAACTCCACAAGACAAGCAACTTTTACTGTTTTCTTTAATATGGATATTAATGTCTATTAAATTACTGACAATAAAAGATCTCATAATAATAATTTTCAGTTCTCAGATTGAAAGGGCCATGGCCCCCCTAGAAAAAATCGTTAGTTACGCCAATGACAATAAATTCTGTAAAAATGCGCCGATTCGAATTATTTTTAGGGTTCCATACTTCCAAACGGAACTCTTTTTCTGAACCTACGATGTACGTTCATCCGTCTGTCGCAAAGCTCTATCTCACAAACGGTAAGAGGTAGCTAGTTGAAATTTTCACAGATAGTGTGTTGTTGTGGCATGAATCCTGGCAAATAATAATTAGAATTAAATAATCAATTAATTTTAATAAATTAATGTTTTTTATTTTACTACAACACTGACTCTAACCGTACTTCTATACTGTATTATAGAGCGTGTAACATCATCGTTTGACTGGCTCTGCAGTTGGTAGAGCGTTACCAGTCCTGGATTTATAAATAGGCCGTATAGGCCGCGGCCTAGGGGCGGCAGCGTCCTAGGGGCGGCAGATTTCAGAGGACGGTCACTTGATTTCAGAGGAGGCCCCTTTACTACAAATGGAAAATTATTATTTTAGAAAGGTATGTACATGGGGCGGCGGAAATAAAGTGGCCTACACTCATAAAAAATATAAATCCGGCACTGAGCGTTACGCTGAAGATCTAAAGGTCCCTGGTTCATTCCCGGGTTTCGGATCACAATATTTTTGTTTTTTATTCATCAACTATTCTGTTAATAGGTATATATTTTTTTTACTTTAAAATTAAATTATTTAAATTTGATACGGAAACATTTTGAAATACTAAATAGAACAAAATAAAATAAGTAGGTATTAATAAAAAACTTAAAAAAAAAACAAGTTCAAAAAAAATCTGTTAATTTTTTACCCCTACCCAACTTCTTATCTTTATTATTGTACGGAACCCTCGGTGCGCGAGTCTAACTCGCATTTGGTCGGTTTTTAAAATATGTATAACAATTCCAAGCCTATTATAGATTTTGGTGAAGACAGTGTGGTTCACTGGTTAGCGTCGTGAGCTTTGGATCAGACTGTCGTGGGTTCGAATCCCGCCTCCGCTCATGGATGTTTTGTGATGTAATTTAGTTTTAAGTGAGTTGTTATTTAATGTAATCAAGACGCTAATGTCCTAAGTTGTCGATGCGTCTATAATTTACAATAAATAAATAAATAGATTATATAAATATACGAAATTTTGTGCATATTATAATATTATGTAGGTAGTTATCTGCATAATTTCTTTAGTTCACTGTAATTTCTGCACAATTATGCCTATATAATTGAAATTATATAATGAATGTTTGTTTAGAAAATATTTGTCTCAGTAAAGACAACTGGTCCTATTGATTTTGTGCATATTTTGTATCTATAATAATTTCGTCTATAATAGGTATCAAAGATGAAAGAAGAGATTTCTGACAAATTCAGCTGAAATTTTTCAATTAAAAATGATTTTGGAATTGATATAATGAATGTCCGTGGATTCTCCATACAGATGTTTATCGATATAAGAAATAAATAGCGCATTTCGAAGTTATTTATTAGGAATAGTCGAAGCCTTATAAAAAGGCAACGGTGAAATGCAATGCTGAAATAACTTGTTAACATTTGACCGGCAGAAACTTTTTAATTTACACAGTAATTTGATCACAATGAACAAATACATAAAATTCACTTAAGCAATAAAAACAGGCAATTTATTTCTATGAATGAAAACATAAAAACACGGTTTATTTGTAAATTTAGTTGAATGTACCTACATACCTACACACATATTAATACATAGTAACTAACACACACACATATATTTCTGTGGCCAATATGGCAAAATGGTTCAAGTTGAATCCATATACTAATCAAATGGTGTTTGTGAATACCAAATCGGACCATTAAATAGTTTATCAGTGTGATCTACCTGTTAAATTAGTTATTGACTCTTTATGAATACGGCCCTTAATATATAAATGTGAAGTAAATTCACTCACTCACTGACTAACTCATTCATCACGAAATCTCTGGAACAATAAATCCTACAATTTACAAACATGACATTTGGCAGATAGGTTTCTTATAGGACGTAGGCATCCGTTAAGAAAGGATTTTTCGAAATTCAATCCCTAAGGGGGTCAAAAGGGGGTGTAGAATTTTTTGATAAAATGTTCATATATCACTAATCGTTATAAGGTGAGAGAATTCAACATAGTACTAACTCTTTTTTTTTTAAATAAGCAAACCCATATTCGAGCATTTTTTTAAATTCAACCTCTAAGGGGGTAAAAAGTAGGTGTAGGGTTTTTTTACTAATCAACTCCCAAGCCAAACCGCTGAAGGTATAAACTTGAAACTTGGACAGTAGGTTTCTTTTGTAAGCACCCACTAAGAAACGTTTTTTCGAAATTCAATCCCTAAGGGGATCAAAAGAAGGAATATTATTTTATGACAAATTATTCATCTAAAAAATCGTTAGTGAGAGCTATTGACTTCAACATACGAACTCTTTATTAAAAATATGCAAATACATGTTCGATCGTGTTTTTTTTTAATTAGTTAACCTTTAAGGGAGTGAAAGGAGGAGTTATAAAAATAGTCTTTTTCCGAAACTGCTCGAACTAGAAACACAAAATTTGACTAAGTATAATTCTTTGTTAAAATCGAAGAGATCAGTGTCCACCGATTTAAAGGTAGGTACCTACTACAATAGAATCTCGAATATAAGAGCTATAATTCTGAACCGATCCTACTTTAGGCTAGGCGCAAATTGAGACCCGTATAGCACGTGTGACGTGACGCAGCACGGCGCGTATTTTTGTAACCTATAAGATTCCATGAAACAGCGCAAATTGGGTACCTACATGACACGATGTCGTGCCACACGCGCAAGTGCGGCGCAGTGGTCGAGACACAGTTTTACGTGTCACACGTGTAACAACTTGTGGTGCAATAGTAGATTTTTTAGTTTTTCGTTTTCTTGTTTAATTTGTTTTTAAAAAAATCATGACAGAAGTAATTGGTCATGACAGAAGTAATTGGTAAAATCAGCATCGCTCATCATAGTTGTAATTTTAAACTGTCCACTTTTTTTCTCTCTGATAGAATGTATTTATTAGGTGATTTAAATTTAGTTTTTATCACGAAATAGAACAAAATTTCCTCTTCAGCATCGTCTGATTCCGATTCAGAACTTAGATTTAATAATAACAATTTATTTGTACGTGTATCGGACATTTTTATGCGGCGGTAGAATAATAAAAAAAAACAATTGTTTCACAAGTGCTATACGTGTCTCAATTTGCGCCTAACTCGGATAAGGGCTAGGACTAGGAGCACGTGTACTGCATTGTACACTGTGCGTCGTGCGAAGCCCAGAAGTCAAATGAGTTGCCACTGGCTGTTTCAGGGTTTTTAATATGTACCGGTAGACGTGTCCACGAAAGTTCTTTATAAATGGAATTTTTTTTATTAATTGTTGGAGCAAAAATTTTTTTCTGTGGAAAAGTTCCGCTTCGTCCAAAACCTCTAAAACACCAAAGAAATTCGAAATTCAGGGACGGATTTTGGAAGGAGAAATGTTCTTTGTATGGAGAGAGATGGAGGACATGTTGAATTCTGATTTATAATTCTGAATAAATAATTACTTAGAAATTAGTTTATGTTATAATTTTGAATTAAATTTGATTATGTAACTAATTTTGCGAAAATCTTGAATATCACAGATCATTTTTATTTTTAGTAAAATAAAACTTTTTGATTTCCTTCGTATAACTTTAGGCCGAAAAAAATTTTATTTGGTGTTTTAGAGGTTTTGGACGAAGCAGAACTTTTCCACAGAAAAAAAATTTTGCTCCAATAATTAATAAAAAAAAATTCCATTTGTAAAGAACTTTCGTGGACACGCTGTATAACACAGACTTTGTGACAAACATTTTTTCCCGTTACATATTTTTGTATATAAACATTCTTCGTTTCATCGAGCTAGCATTTTACCGTTCAAATCGTCGAGACAGTTGCGCCTCATAAGAAGTTTTACTTCAAAAACTTACTAAAAATCTGACATGGGTGACTTTGCCTTGTGAACATGATGTAGGTATATAGAAATAGCAGATATTCAAAAGAAACAGGCTGTAGTAAGTGGTTTTTGTTAATGCGTTCACAAGTTCATGGGTAAAAAGCCAGAGCGCCATGCCATCGCCATCATCGCGTAGTCGGTCTCGTTTCATATACTCTTCACTACTCCAACTACACTACGACTACGCGATATGCTCCCGCACCACTTTTTTCTTATTGTATATACTTTTTGTGGGTTATTTTTATGCGTCTGTGTGTAATGATAGTACGTATAAGAAGTCGACTGCTTGATGTAATTTGTCAGTCTGTTAAGTATAGACTGCCGGCTTCTTTTTGTATTTCAACATAACCTACCTTACACACTGAAGATTGGTATTGATTCAACAATAAACGTACATTCAGTTAAACTCAGTTCATTAACGTAACAGATAATTCATTTTCGCAATTTTGAAAAAATACCGACGTTGTTATTCAGTATTCTGTAGGTACAGGGTTGTTCCGTGCCGGGTGTGCAAGGGGGACGACGCACACGGGTGCCAATAGGAAAGGGCGCTAGGCGCCGAGAAAAATTAACAAATATAACAAAAATTTAAAGTGAAAGATTACTTAAAATTTCATAAACCTCTATAATTTTTTATTTTTCATCACCTTCAGCTCGACCTTCAGTGAATGAAAGTTAGGGTAATCGTGCAAAAAATCGAAATTCAGATTTTGATCAATCTTGACTATTTAGATTCTAAAAAACATTTTGCGATAGATTTTTTCGATCTGTACGGTCTGTCCGTTGTCGATGTCGTCGTGCAGAATTCATCGATGTGAGAGATCTTCTTAACTATACGAAACCGATCAAGTTCAAATTTATTATAATATGTATGTGGTGGAAAATAATACAAAAATAATATATTCTAATAGATACCTATTTAAAAAATTCTGATTGTTAGTTAGTCTAATAGTTAAGCACTATGAGACTGTAGAGAGTTAAGTAGCGGCGCTAGGTTCTGTTTGTCATGGGGGTACAATTTAGTTGTAAATTTATTGAGGTCGGAGGCGAGCACAGAAAAAGAACATTTTGATACTATTGTGTAATAAAATCACGATTTCTATGAATATTTGCATGCTTGAATTTTTTAGGAGGGGTACACATTTATAGCTTCAAGATCACCTTAATGCCGCCATTGGGAAGGAATACAACTTCCGCATCAATAGTGCACTACCTTGAAAATATTCAGTCAATGAATGTTCACTGACAGAAAGAAAAGTTCAGTGTATAAGTATGAAAAAAGTAGTGTTTATAAAAATATGAATATTTTCATTAGGTAATCCAGCGTATCTTTTTGGTTCAGTGCAGATACACTTTTTATGCCAAATATGCCGTCATTTTTTTCCATAAAATAATTGTATATTTAAAAACAAATAATAGGAACAAAAATATTTGACCAATATCTTAAACTGTAAAAAACTCGAAAGACACTACTGGCATGCTATAATGCTTAAGAGATGTAAAGTTGACGGGTCATATTATATTTAATTTCTATATTAAATAACAGCGCTATAATAAACTAGGTATACTTATATCCCTTCATTTCTGTAGTGACTTAATAAACGATACAAATCGTACGATACATTTTTCAGAATTTTTGGGATCCATAATAAGAATTCTACTTTTCGCTGCAATAAAAAGACATAGCATTTTCGATCATATGCCTTAAGGCACCTTCCTGACATACTAGCGTTGCCCGAGGGGATATCATCGCATTAAGTTTATTTAAATTTAAAATGAAAAATCTATCTAAAGACAGAAAAAATTATAGGTATGGGTAGGTAGGCAGGTAGGTACCAAAAATTCAACATAAATATTATAGGTATACGCAATGTTGTGTTTTGGCAACAGAATATATTATACCTATGTATATCCACGTTTATAGAAGATCAGCTGATGCCATAAGAAAACCGAAATCAAGGCCGACGTCATACAGTCTATCTTAATGCAGAGCAAAAGAAAGAGGGCTGACTGGGGCAAAGGCGTCGTGAAGACAAGAAACTTGGTGACTGAACTCCGCCGAATAGCTGTGTACAGAAAGTGTGTGTGTGTGTGTGTATGTTTGTGATTGTCCAAAAAACCGCCATAAATACTAGTACGCCACCAGGTTCATTCAACAAGTAGATATGCTCCGTATAAAAACCTTACAATATAGTGAAGGCCTTTGCAAGAGTCTTCTGTGATAGTGAAACTACTTATTTGCTTCCTAAACCTTTTATTAAAGTAATGTACCTAATTTGTTTCATCGGCGCTAGGGTTTTTTTCTAGGGTGGGTCAATGTTGGGCATGGACCAAACATTTATTCCCAAAATTTCTTGCTCGATAAAATTTTAACCCAGGTTACTTGCAATAGAAAAATTGTTGAAATTTCGAGGGTTAAAAATGTTTTTAAAAGATAATCTAGAGATTGGGGATTATGCCAGGATGGGCCAAGGGGTGGAACAAGACAGTTTAAGGTGCAGGGCAATAGACCATCCGGCCCACCCTCTGGCGCCGCCACTCGTTAAGTCATCATTTTTTTTAACCAGCAACTGGAAAAATATCTCTAAAAAAATATATAGTTAGGTACCTAAAATTTACAGCTACTTTTCGTTTTGGTTTTACTTTCTTTTTTTGAAGGTCGACGAGAAAAAAACAATATAGAGTAAGGTATTATAAGGTAACAGTTGATGTCATTGTAATAAATCAATATTTCAGAAATATTTTTTTAATAAAAAATTAGCTTTGCGACCCGGCTTTGCTCGGATATTGATTTGGCCATGAAATAATCAAGAGCAGAAAATAGATATCCCTTTACCTACACTGTATCTATTGTAGTTTGTAGCCAGCGTACACCAATAATTTTAACTTAGAAATCGCTCGCGGGAATCTCCGACCTGTTCTACATTTTCGCTTACTGATCATCACCCTTTTGTCTCAGGCATGCAGCTGTTGGATTAATGAACATCCCATATAGGATCCCCAATCGTTATAAAACAACCAGCATTTGACCGTACTGCGATTGCCAATGATCGGCCAACGATTGGCGATTTAACACCGGGCCATCTATGCATATTACGGGAAGATATCATTATAACTATATAAGATATGATAAATTTATTTGAAAATCACATATTGTGGGTACAAAACGTCAAAAGACAGAGTTAAAAACTATATATAATTAAAAAAATCATATTTATGTTTAAAAAATTCCTTTAGATTCTTTTCTGAATTGATTTTGGCAACCTGTTACATATCTTTTTGGCCATATAATCTAGGGCAGTTTGGGACAAATTAAGCCTTCTCTGAGGTAGGCATATTGCGTTTTTTAATCTGGTGTTATAACTATGGTAGGTAATCAGAATGCAGGCTTTCAAAGCGGTTATTACGTTAATTTTAGCATATATTAGAGTTTGATATATATACAATGATGGTAATGACATTATGCCATGCTTTATAAATAAAGGAGCGCAATGTTCAATATATTTTGCTCAACTTATAATTCTCACAACTAATTGTTTTTTATATTACATCATGTAATTATTCCATCCTTATGCAGTTGGCGAGGAGAAAATTTGTTAAGTTGGGCCATTATTACATTGACAAGCTGCATCAGCAATCATAGATTGGCCAACATTTTATTACCGTCGCTGGGCTAAATATATCTTTTACCGTTGATGGTCCATTATTAAGCATTATACGAACGCACCGATATAGTCATCCGGCTATTTACAAATATGGCCGCCACTATCTTGCCAGTCTGACAGTCAGTCATAGCCAGATTATGGGTCGATTGTTAAACCCTATATAATATGTGCGCCTAGTTCTTAAGAGAATAAAAAAGAAACAAACAAGTCAACTAGCTAAAACTGAGGAGATTCCACTGTAACTAATTCTCCAGTACAGACATTCGGTATATAAATCGGTTCGGATAATATAATAAAAAATATAGAATAAAAACAACGGGCGCGTTCCATTCGCAAGTAAAGCCAAGCACACTGACTGTGCGCTCCTATAGCATTACACATATACGTGTATATATATGTATACCTATAACATACATATACTCACTCACTCACTACACACTGTATTTTATGTTAGTTATACAAAAAAGAACACATATTTTACGTTGTTTTTTGGTTGCTACTGCTACTGGTACTTACTGCACACCATCACCATCGGCTCTTTTTGTATATTTCAGTAGACAGCGCAGAGCCGACTGTCTATGTTGTTCGCCATATACCACGTTTACAGTTATTCTTCTTATTTCGCCTTTAATTTAATGATTGACATTTCTTTTATCTATATATATAAAAGAAAGTCGTGTTAGTTAGTTAGTTACACCATTTATAACTCGAGAACGGATGGACCGATTTTCATTATCTTTTATTTTTTGGATTTGTCTCCGCCCTGGTTAACAGAATAACTATTAAAACATCGGAAAAATTCACCCGGGAGTTAACGAGCGAAACGAGTGATAATGTACCACCCGGGAGCGAACGAGCGAAGCGAATGAGTAGTGTATTACAGTCCGGGCGAAGCCGGGCCGGGCTGCTAGTAGTTAAATATATATAAGTAAAGTATTTGATTAGGTACCTATACATGAAATGAATAGAATGCAGTGCAACATAAAACAATTAAATATCTTAGTTTTTTAAGGGAAACTTTAGACTCGTTTTTTCCCGTTCGATTACGCATGTCGAGAGTCACGTCATGTCTAATCAAAGAAACCCGTATATATACAGGGTGCTGATTTGTTTTGCGGGTAATAGGGATTTAACCCGTAAAATCAAACTTTCGCGATTTCCTGCTTCCCTAATTATTTTAGGAAAAATATCTTCAAATAAAAGTTTTAGAACATAAAATTCTGCATCTAAATCATTAAACAAAATTAATTTTACATGCTTTGTAATGGCAGAAATTTGATATGAAAATTTCAAAATTACTTACTTCAAAAACAGATAGCGATAGCCATGGAACTTGAACAAAATGATTAGAAATTATTCTGACAGGTAAAACGTCATCATTTTGTTTAAGTTCCATGCGGTTATCGCTATCTATTTTTGAGGTAATTTTGACATTTTCATATCAAATTTCTGCCGTTACAAAGCATGCAAAATTAATTTTGTTTAATAATTTGAAGCAGAATTTTATGTTCTAAAACTATTATTTGAAAATATTTTTCCTAAAATAATTAAGGAACAGGAAATCGCGAAAATTTGATTTTACGGGTTAAAACCCTATGCAGTGCAGCTGCAGTCACGATCACCACCCTGTATATATCCCAACACTTGCAGAACACTGGGCAGTGCCTACACACAACGTGATGCGTGGCGTAGAGGTATCGCAGCTGCTTTATACGCAGTAGGTAGCTGGTTCAAACCCGGGAGGCACCATTAATTTTAGTTTCTTTTAACTATTCCATATTTCACTTGATATTAATTTTTTATATTTTTTTCTATTTTGAATATATTTTCTCTAAGTATTTATTTTTTATTAACTTCCCATTAAGGAAGTTATTGCAATTTGGGTCCGATTTTGCGAATGAAAAATGTTGACATATCTGGACGTTTTGAGGTCCCTATAGAGTCCGAATCTACTGTTTTTAGAGAGATGCCCCTCTCTCTCTCTCTCCTCCCTTATCTCCTCTCTCCCCCTCCTCCTCTCCGGTGAAAAACTAAAAACTGACGTTAACGTGAGCGAATCCTTGGCTAATAATTCTTCACTCGGCTTAATAGGTATTGGTTTTGAGAGAAACCTTTCTTAAGACAAATAAAATCGTTAATATTAGTGGGTGATATGAACGCGACATACCAGACAAGCAAAACTCGGTGTATGTTATCCTAGGTTAAGGCGCCTACAAAACATAAGCACACAGTGGTAAAAAGCATCCCCCTTGTCCCCTATACATATAACCGCAATATAAATGTCTTTATTGGCTCATTTTTATTAGACACTTGTTGTTAGATAGACCGGCGGTCGCGCAAGAGGTTTTGTATATATAAATCCTTGTACCTTCCTTCCTCAAATGCCCGACCTACCCTATACCAGTCCAGACTCTATATATACAGTAATATGGAGCACTATAAATACTTGCACAGTGTAAGTTATAGTGGAAAGAAGGTACCTAATTCACTGTGTCCAACTCCTGCTGTAAAAAACTATTAAGAAAAATGTTAAGAAAAACCTGCGTGCCAGGAAGCATTTGTATATAAACGCCTTATAAACTCTCGTAAATGTCATTACAAAAAAGCGCCCCTTTTTATTTGCTTGGAAAATTTGCTTTAAAAGCCTGTTTAGTGGTTTAAATCGTTATTGTTATACTATAGGTTGCTTCTAAAAAGTTTTTCCAGATTTTCACATATATTTGAACATTTTCTCGACAAAGTTGATCGATACTCAATTACACAAATAGAGTGGTGCAAATAAATTTTAAAAGTGTATATATATATATAATTGTTTATTGTCATTCGTAGGTACTTATATAGGTATATCATGTATACTTACACTGTAAAAAATGGATGTAAAAATACTTTGAAAGTTAAGGTAGAATTCGCTCGATTTTTTAAGTGATTTTACATTATTATTTATTTTTACACAGAAAACTTCATAAAAACTTGGACTTTTACTGTAAAGTTAAACAAATGTGATTTTATATAAATTAAATTAAAATTACATAATTTGTGTAATATTCCAATAAAGTGTGTAAAAATTACAAAATAAAACGTATAGTTACATATATAAAATGGATGAATACAAAACAAATTAATGTAAAATTAGTAACCACGCATGCGCAATGTGTTTTTATGGTATCTACGCGATGTGGCGATACCTGTTTGCGACGCCATTGTCTCTTTGTGTGCCTATTACCAGATTAATCGCTGGCTACAAATGGACCATCGATAATCTATGTAATCGGCCTTCTCATTTCTTACAGTGTATGGCGACAGTCAAGAAATTCATTCAGACGCTAATAACCTCAGTTGTCGAGCGTCTATAATTTACAATTCTATCGCATAGAAACTTTTTTTTTAAATCAACTGACAGTGTCATTTTTAAGCATCCTGTATATATACGCAGTACGCATATCCATATAATATGAGCATACAAGAACAAGGCCAAATTTTCATAATATGACCATATTAAATAGACATAAGTAATATATTATGATCGTTTTTTCTTGAGTGGTTTAAAAAAAATGTAAGAAAATTATAAAACACGGACTATTATTAATAAATCTATAAGTAAAATTTGACAGAACTTGTTTCAAATTGGCTGTGTTACGGGAGCATCATTAGAATGTAATTCTGCAATCATATTTGCATTAGAGCCTTTACTTATAGGTACTTATACTTTCTTTTTTATGATTTTACCAAAAAATGTAAAATTATTTTTAGCAAAAATGGCTGTGTTAATAAAAATAAAAAATCGGTGGATTGAAAAAGAATGAAGTTCGCTGCTGAAGTAGGACTAATGCTCGATTTATGATATCGGATACGACTTTCAGCTTTCAATCTAGTTTTAAGAAATAATAAGAAAGTCATTTGTTTTCAACTACATGGATATCTCCATTTTATTAAAAACAAGTATAAGGACTAATGCTCGATTTATGATATCGGATACGACTTTCAGCTTTAAATCTAGATTTAAGAAATAATAAGAATGTCATTTGTTTTCAACTACATGGATATCTCCATTTTAATGAAAACAAATGACATTCTTAAATCTAGATTTAAAGTTGAAAGTCGTATCAGAAATCCATATAGCGGCCATAGTATAAGACATATCAAATATAAGTATGTATACACTTTTACTTGAAGATTGCAATGAATACACTACTACCTACGCAAGGCTTAATTTCAGTCTAAGTACCAAATCATATATTTTTAGTTAACTATTATTATTTAAATTAAATTTTGTCAGCTAAAAATAAAAAGAAATTGAAATATAGAAGACAATATATTATCTTTATGCATTGATTATATTTCCGTAGTAGGTATATAGGTACCTAAGTATACTATATTAAGCGTGATATTCTATCTTTTAGCTCTTTTTCTCTTTTTTGCTAAATAAACCTAACTATCTACAACAAATATATTATGTACTTATTATTTTAATGATCTAACACACGTCACTTCCACCACTTGTAACCCGTTTCTTACACCACATTAAAAAGTAAGTAGCTGAAAATAAATAAAGATTTTTTCAAGTTTATGTGCCGTGTTAAGAAAGATACCTGAGATGTCCTAAGAGATTTATAAACCCTATATGGTAATTATAATTTTTGCAAAACTTAGCCACAAAAATTATTTATTGTGTGGCCAAACTGTGTCAGTAATAATATTATAAGTAAGGATAGGTAATATTGAAAAAATAAAATGGATTACACACATTGTTTTTTCTTTTGTAACATGTGGAAAAAAATAAAAATATTATTTAGGTTGAAAATAAAAAATATAAAGCTTTCTAATTAATAACCAACTATTTAAAAAAAATCGCTACCAACCTAATTATCTCTGCAACAATATCTGTAAGTACCTAAAAGCTGAAATTTGGTACAGGGTTAATTTAGTGAATATAATTTATGAAAAAAACAGTCAGGCCTCATTTTGATAGAACCGATATACTTATGTCAGCGCTGCAGTCAATAGAAGTTTGAAACAATTCTTACCGATATTTTCTTACAAATTTTGCAGACCACGAACTCTTGGACTATATTAGTAGATATTACCTATATTTATATACGTATATCTATCAGCTATTAAATAAACAAAAACTCAAAAAAAAATCCGCAAGAAAACTAAATTACAGACAAAGGTTCCGTTAGTATTTCCAGTAGTTAAGTCAGCGCTTATATATCTTATAGCATGGCTGTTTTCAACCGTTACGAGCTCCCCATTCCTGTACGCTGTAATGAGATTGCGTATATATAGGCGCTGACTTAAAAGAAGTCTAGGTACCTACTATAGTTACCTATCTACCTATATCTAGATATATATTAATTGGTCAGGAAAATCTATAATAAGCCCAAAAATAAGGCAAACGCAGTCACAACTTTTACAAGAGAATACGTAGGTACCTAAGTATATAAGGTCCAATCCTGATAATGCAGTTATATTATTGGTATAAGATACCTGTATTGGAAATCTACAATAATAGATATATCTACTAATGCTGGGTTGCAGAAAGCATTGTCAGAAAATTTGATTTGACAATAACCTTAGATTGTGATCATAATAATTACACTTTTTATATACCGAAGGAACAGTTTAATGTCGTTGTAAAACTCGCTCTGTCATAATACCTATATGTATATATAGAACATTACATTGTAGATACTATATACTCACAAAAAAATAAATAATTGATCTACATAAAAAAATCGCTTTTCAAGCCAAATTTTGATCAAAATGCGTAGTGGAATTACTTATTTTAAATATACATGTAGGTACTACCTATAGATACTGCCTAGGTACTTATATAGGTACCTACTACACTGCAGTTTAAAAAATATTATAGTTTCAATCGATCAATTATTTTTCAAGCAGGATCGATTTAAAATTTTACAATGCTTTTCTTATCGAGAAATATGTGTGGTCACAACCTAATGTCATTGTCAAATCAGATTTTCTGACAATGCTTTCTGTAGGCTGCAGCCCAGCATTAGTATCTATCAAATATCGTGCATCAGTTTATAGGTAGGGCTAGAGAGGTACCTTCAAACCGCATAATATATAAACGTTGTTTACATTGTGCTGTGTTTTTGTTTACAAATTAAGGTGTATAATTAAACGTAAACGTATCTGCTGGAGCGTAAATTACAAACAAAAAAAAATATAATCCCTCGCGACTAAAATTAATGCATGCATTAATCACTTTACAAAGAGGAAGAGAGAGAAAGATAGGAATTCCAATTTTCAAAATAATTAATTCTCTTGCGCCAACTGCACGTTCAGAAAAAATTTCGAACACACAACACATATAGGTCTGATATCAGCAGCAGCAGGCGCAGTGGGTGTGAGTGGGCGGACAGAACACGAATCGAGCAGGAGGAGCTAGCGGTACGCCAGCGCGGGCGTCGACCAATCGCGAACCGTGAAGCTGTTCTCTGCCGGCCGCATTGGTAACTGAACGAATGCCGCGACGCTCTCTCGGCATTTGGATGGTTAAGTTGGGTAAACGTCATCTGCTACTGTACAAAACTCTTCAATTCAATACTCTTCGTTTGTTATGTACTTGTAGTATACTGTACAATATATACATATATATAAAATACAAATAATATATAAAACATATCGGACCACTCAGGGAATTACTAAATAAGTATTGTTTTGTTTTCACTAAAAGTGATATTATATTAAGTTCGCGTTTGCTGTGAATTTTAAAAACAAAACACAAGCACCACCCTGATATACAGGTATACGTATAGCAAAAAATCCCACTTCTGATGCTGTATAGTTTCCATCGGGTAGGTATACCTATATACGTAAGGCAGAAGCGATTTGATGATATAGAAAGGTGATTGTACATAAATACCTACAAGCTACAGTCAACTCTTCATAAGAACGATGGTATGGGATCTACAAATAAGGTGAACTACAAATAGATGGTATACCTATATATAGTACAAAAAAGACTTACGGTGCTATTCTGAATGATCAATGTTAAAAAATAGGTAAAAAAACTTTTAAGTTAAACGGTTTTTCAAACGTACTAAAAAGAAAAAAATAATATTTAATTTAGGTTCATAAGTATATAAAAGCGTGGGTCGTAAACTCTATTTATTACAGTCACGACCCACGCTTTTATACTTATGAACCTAAATTAAATATTATTTTTTTCTTTTCAGTACATTTATAAAACCGTTTAACTTAAGAGTTTTTTTTATCTATATTTTTCTTTTTAATTTTTTAGTAGATAGGTATTGCTTTATTTGCTTATTCTGATTTTATTACATTTATCCGATCCACTGAAACGTTACCGGAGCAAGACTTTTGCATGTGAAAATTCAAAAATGCAATTTGCACCTGCACGGGAGCCGGGTCGGTCAGCTAGTTACCATAATATTGTATTGTCACCAGAGCCTACATATGTGTGCAAAATTTCAACTCAATCGGTTAACGGGAACTGGGTGAAAAATCGGTCGCAAGATTTGAAACAAATAAGTAAACAAACACACAAATATACGGGGTCAAGCTAAATAAAACCGTTTAAAAATTAACAGCACTGTAAAATTTCTGTCTCACTTTTCCCTTATGCAATGTCAAATTTGTTAGAAAGTGATAAAAATTTAATAGCACTGTAAATGCTAACATAGAATAGCGCCAATATACCTACCTAATTGAAGTATATACGTGCAGGTGGGAATTACAGTAGATACTCCGGTTTACAATAATTGTAGCCTTTAAAGATAAAATTGAAAAGAACGTCATTCCGAGCGAGGATGATTTATTAACTTCCCATTGGAAGTTATTGTACTGCGGGTCCGAAAATCGAAATCAAAGTGTATAACAAATTTTTATGTTGCAAGGTCACTACACTATTTTTAGAAAGATGTCTGTGTGTGTGTACGTTATATACGTACGTACGTATATGTCCATTTCTTTCTAAGACGAAATCTCGAGAATGAAAAATGATATCGACTATACGTTATAGGGTGCCAATCGGCGCGTATTAACGTACATATGATCTGAATTTTTTTTTCAAAATCGGTTCAGCCGTTCTTTTTTCTTAACCAAATAGACTCCAAAAAAGTAATTTTACACAATATCTCGCGAATAAAAAATTATATCGACTTCGTAAGGGTGTCAATCGAGGCGTGTTAACGTCATTTTGATCCGACATAAATTTTATAAAAATCGGTTCAGCCGTTTTTTTTTTAAATTATTGTTAAAAATAAATAATAATTATGTTTTGATGATTAAAATGATTACTTTTCTGTGTAATATCTAATTTAATTATTATTATTAAATATTTATCAAACTGGGAAGTTCGTCGTGTGGACCTCAAGGGTCGCACTTTAGTCCTAATAAACGACCCACCTCACGGCTTGTTTTTTTATAAAATTATAGCGATTTTGGCTGTTCATAAAAAGCGTTGCATATGAGTAAGTCGAAGTGAGTAGCGTATACTTAGGTACCAGCGAAGATAGACATAGTCCTAAATCAAAATCGACATTATATACAATATGTGCAGGTCATTGCATTACAGTATCCTGGACTAGTGAAAATAGATAGGTATATACTTACGTTAGGGAGCTGGTGGCAGAAATTTTAAAATCATTTTGCTCGTGTTGCAGAATTAGTTGAAAATAGTGAAGTTTTGATCATAAAAAAGACTATAATGACAACTTCTGCCAATTAACCGTTATCGCCGCATTATTAATTAATTACAAATCTCCTATTTTTTGTCTTATCTGCCCCATATTAGGTACCTATAAGTAATAACATGTAAAAGAAGTGTACCTACCTTAATAATTTGCTCACGTCTGTCACTTTTTTAACTCATGGTCCTTCATGATAAGACCTCCAGATAAATCTTTAAATGTTTTTTGTAGTAGGTAATATAGGTATACCTATCTACTTATATATAGTCAATTTAACATACCTAATAATAGGTATAATACTTAATAACTAAATTGCAGATACGAGCTAATAATTTAGGAATGGTTTTATCTTTTGAAATTTTTGAAAATTATTTTTTAAAAAACCAGGTACACCTGACCTTGCTACCTTGCTTATTCTATTCACAAGCTTCAAAACTCTATTAGGTACTATTATACCTATAATTCCAAGTTTTCATGGTTTCCGGGCTTGTAGGCCGTGGTCCGGTGGTATTTCTACCTGACGTTTCGTCTACCGCAGTTGTAGACGAAACGTCAGGAAGAAATACCACCGGACCACGGCCTACAAGCCCGGAAACCATGAAAACTTGGAACAATGCCGGCCGTGAAAGCTTGCACACTTGAATACCTATAATTGTCATTCCTAATGACAAGCAAATCATAATAATAATAAATTCTTTATTAAAAAAATCCTTATTGGATGTTAATAGTGTCAGTTTACAATAATTACAGGTTACTGTACAGATAAGATGCGATGGTATAATAATTTTTTGTTAACAATATATTTTTAAATTGAGTTTTAAATTTATCATACATTTTTATATATCTTATTAGGTATATTATAGATACCGAAATTGCCACCATGCTCCCTGCTTTAAGACAACGAATCGCTTTACAACCTAACATGTGGTTACGTCGAACTATACGCCTGTACAGTGTATAATTATTTTTGGACAAGTGTAATAAAAGTCGAGTTACAATCAGTTGACTATACGCCATGCCTGCATGTATTTTTAAAACATGTACTTACTTACGCAGACAATAGGTACCTGTCTATTGCAAGTGCAACGTCGATTTCAATTATATTACGTGAAGCGCACAATTATTTAGCATTTTTTACGCACGTCATTTATTTTCATCTCGTCAGAGGCGCACCATGTTCACCGATCCAAATAGCAACTGTATATAATTCTAAAGAAATCGAAAAAGCATTGTCCACGGGACAACGCAACATATAAACAGCGTCATCCCAACGATCTCAGTAATTCTAAGTTCTTTTAGATTACAGTCCAGGAACTGGTAATAATGGCACTGCAGGGGATAGTCGATATTTCGCGATTTTGTTATAAATTATTGAAAACACCTCTTCCGTAGAGCGCAATATAAGTGGAGAAATAAAGAAATCACCTCTTCAGGCTTTTACTATAAGGTAGTCTATAGAAGGATATCGTAAAAGAATAAGACCCAAATTATCTTGGAAAAGAACTGTCACGGAACAAGGATCCACCTGCTTACAAGTAAAAAATATGGAAATTAAGGATAGAAATATATTATAGACTTAAAATTCTCCACTTTGGAGGATATGAGGAATTTTATAAATATTATTATGTTTTTGGTATACGATTATATATTTTGATAAATAATAGGTTATTATCTATTGGGATCCGTCAGATGGGTGGAGCTTAAAAAACATGGTGCAGATGGGGGGAAATTTTATATACGGGGTATACTTCTGCGTGTATAATTTTGTGATTTTCAAAGTGATAAGAAATGATAAAATATATAAGTGCAATTTGTGATTGGGCCGGTACGAATCCTAAACAAAGGAATTTCGTTGAAGAAGAACGGATTCTCAAAGCCGAACATATTATCAAATGTCGGAAATATAACAAGAAAAATGCAAGAAAAATGAACTGTCAAAAGTAGTGATCTTTACGGCATATTGCTTAAAAATATCAAAATTAAAAGAAAATCTCCACGAAATTAATCATCCGTTCAATGCTCCTTTAAGGCTGGATTAGGTGAATATAATGTAAACACATAACTGCAACATAATATGTTATATATTGTAATAAGTAAGTCAGTTACTAACCTCAAAATATTTGTATCTTACACATGATTAGTCCTAATTTTGTCAGTGATTTAATTATTGTAGTACAGTATGATAATGAGTAGGGACATCTTATTATTAATATAAAATATTTTTTTAATTCATAAATACCTACAGTTTTTCCACATTTCATTAGAAAATAATTCGCTGTAAAGTAAGTTTTACAAGGCAATAACTGATAGTGTTTAATGCCATGATATTAGAAAACGTCATGAATTCCATTTTCGATAAACTTTCTGTTTATTTTACTTCTTTTATTTTTGTAATAACCAATTTCACGATAAATTTGCACTGTTAGCATGTAAAATTTTCCCTCGTTTTGAGTACAATTTTCTGCCACCAGATGTCATATACTCATTTGGCGAATCCCAATACACGAAACAATTAGTACTGCAGCTATAGCTCTCCATTTATTTATACTTCAGTTTCAACGTTTCGGTCCAATTATATAAGAGACACTTTTCAAGCAATTACAATCACGAACACTATTTAATTATTTATATTTCATTAAGAAAAAAAGTCAAGTAAGTTTACTACGTCTTCGAGTCAAAAATTAAAAAAAAAAAATTAAATAGTGTTCGTGATTGTAAGGGGTCTCTTATATACCTAATTGGACCGAAACGTTGCAACTGAAGTACAGCTATATAGCCAGTAATTGTGTCGTGCCAGCCCCGGATCTTCAATTTTTTTTAGGCGGGGCAAAAACTGAAAAATGTCGCCCCCGCCCACTTATATTTATTTTTACCTTTATCATCTTTATAATTTCAGCTATCAGATGTCCACTAATTGATTGACATTTGGACATAGGCCTTCCGGAAATAATACATCCTGGGTATCGGTCGAGTTGATATGGCCACAGTAGAACAAGAGTGAAATTTTTGTACTTGTACTATTATTAGTGTATTTGCCATATGGCACATACACTATTGGCGTCGGTCGGATGGCAGGACCTAGGGGTCGGACCAAAATTTCTCGACGTTTCATAGCCTCCTGAACATTTTGGCACCATTTTTGGAAATGTCTATTTATATATGTATATATATATATATATATTTATATATATATATATATTGTGCGGGCAATAACTTTCGAAAGAGTTAATTGATTTTGACGAAATTTGGTAGGCACGTTGAAATCCATCACCGCACGAAGCCTATTTAAAATGGGCCCAATCGGAGCATTTTAAGGGTGGTTTTTAGGGGTTGAAAAATGTTTTTGGGCCCGAAAATGCCGAAAAAATTTTCAGAATCGTTTCAAAATTGAAATTTAATCTTTTAGTAACGATTAAAATGTGCTGCCAAAATTTTAATAAAATCGGCATGACAGGACCGGACTTACAAATTTTATGAAAACACTAGTTTGCGGATAGTGCTTTACTTACTGAAGGGTGTATTTAATTTGGTACCATTGTAAAAATATTGAAATTAAGAAAAAAAATATTATTTTAAGGGATGTATTAAGGGGTTAATTTTTTTATTTTGTTCAAAAACAAACTTAAGTTCACATAATAAAGCCACAATGCCAGTATTAGCAAATACACTATATTGTCGGCAGGGTTTTGGCACTGCGACCCGAGTTTTTTATTCTGTGGTCAAAGTTAAGTAAATGATGAGTTGTCCATTCGTCTGTAAAGTGTGAATTTGAATTTGGCCGCCCTCTGAACTTGCCGCCCGGGGCATAGGCCCCGGATTGCCCCCCCCCCCCCTAGATCCGGGGCTGTGTCGTGCAGTATTATTTATAAAATTTTGCTGTCGGTATAGAAGCTAATAATTTTATATATATTTTGATATTTCTGAAGATATCATCACGTCAAGTATAAGTCGACGGATAGGCGATACGGCACTGTGTGAGGTTATTATTTAGTAAATCTATCTGTGGACCAGGTGCCAATCGGTAACAGTTAACGATTAAACATCAACTGTGCACTTCTCAATATAACGGTCAGTTAGTCGAAACCAATGCAAGCAATAGCTCAAATTACATGCTCTCTACTCAATACAGACATGCCTATTGCCTATGCGCTATACATATTATGTACAATACTGTGCGACTGGAATCTTTCAAAATTAATATTGCATCACCTATGAAAACAATTCGATATAATGTATAATAATTCAATGTGTAGGAGGCAATGCATCAAATATCATTATATAGTAGATTGTATTTCTAGTTGCATAATGAGGTGTATTATACTGACTTATATATGTTAAAATGAGCGATAGCGAGTTTTAAAAGCCGCACACGAGTCAGATCATTACGCACGAGACATATATGATATTTTTGCCATATATCTACTATAAATAGCTGGGTTTCACTTCATTTTCAGTACCTTAGACGCTAATAACCTCAGTTGCCGAGCATCTATAATTTACAATTCATTCATTCATTTTCAGTATTTTCAAAAAATGTTGACACTTCATTTATGTCTCAAATGTAACTTCTATAGTAGGCTGAGAGTAATTGTAACACGCACAGCAGTAGGTAATAACGGGCGGATCAGAGCTAATAAAAATAAATCACTGGAAATGGTTTGCTTTCCTAAATTAGTGTGGGAAAGATACGTTCCCGCATACCGGGTTGTCAAAAGTCACTTTACATACATGCATGCGTGTAACTATTTTATAGTGGGTATGGCAAAAATACTGTAATATATGAATAGAAACTGTAAAAATGTTCTAGCTAGAACAATTTATTCAGTAGTACTAGTATCAGGCAACTTCGATTGTTTTACCAAACGACGCGATCTATACTTGCATGAACATGTCTCTGCAAGTTCTCAGTTCCTGCTAAAACGAAAGTTTCTGTTAAAATGAACGACGCTGAGTTTGGAATTCCTGCTAAAATGAGCGTGTAAATGAGTTTTCAGTTCCTGCAAAAACGTACATGCGTCACTGGGTTCTTAGTTCCTGTTAAAAAAACCACTAAATTCATAGTTAAAGCTAAAATAAACGTATTATTTGGTTCTCAGCCCTTGCTCAAATAAACGAGTCACGCTGAGCTTGTTTCTACTAAAACCAAAGTGTAACTGAATTCTCAGTTCCTGCTAAAACGACCGTGTCACTGAGGTTTTAGCTCCTGCTAAAACGAAAGTGTAACTAAAATCTCAATTCCTGCTAAAACGAACGTATCACTGAGATTTCAGTTCTTGTTAAAACGAAAGTGTAACTGGAATCTCAGTTCCTGGTGAAACGAACGTGTCACTGAGGTTTTAGTTCCTGCTAAAACGAAAGTGTAACTGAAATCTCAATTTCTGCTAAAACGAACGTACGTCACTGAAGTTTCAGTTCCTGCTAAACCGAAAGTGTAACTGAAATTTCAATTTCTGCTAAAACGAACGTGCCGTGCCACTGAGGTATTATAGTTCCTGCTAAAACGAAAGTGTCCCTAAGCTTTCAGTTCCTGCTAAAATGAACGTGTTACTACGTTCTCATTTCCTGTTAAAGCAAATATAGGTATTTTAATATATTTTGTTAGGTTATATAGAATATCTTTACAGAGAAAATCGACAAAGGAATTTCGATTTTCTTAGTAAAATTTAGATTTTATTCTTATGCTTGGTTTCTGGTATGACTTTCAACGCTAATGCTCGGTTTTTAATAGGGTTTTCAGCTTTAAATCTACATTTAAGAATGTCATTTTTCAACTAATGAGCAAACGATTTTTAAAACATTGACATTCTTAAATTTATATAGAAAATTTGTTTTCAACTAAATGGAGCAAACAATAATTGAAAACAATTGACATTCTTAATTCTAGATTTAAAGCTGAGAGTCGTATCGTGGTCTACTGGAATGGCTTCTTCTTCTTCCAGACGTTTCGCTTGCAACTGCGGCACACACTCGACAGCAGGACACCGAGAAGAACACTACGACCACGTCGAACACACCACTAAAGATGCTTGCCGCAGTTGCAAGCGAAACGTCTGGAAGAAGAAGAAGCCATTCCAGTAGACCACGGCTCATAAGCCCGAAAGATTCTTATCTTAATTCTAAAATACATTTAGTACTGTACTGTCATGGAAACCATGGTATTAAATCTATTTTCAACGTCGTACAAGAAATCGATCATCAATCTGGCAACATTGTTTCACAGTAGTGTACAATGCACAAAGTGCGTGACGGCTTTAACCTACAAGAGTTTAGTACTTAGATATAGATTGCAAATTAAACGATCGTTGATAACTTCCGTCTTGACCATAGAGATATTATTAGAATAGAGTGTGCAAGAGCCCTGATTTCGCGATAGAGCGGTAACGAGTGAGACTGATGCAGAGTGTTCCCTCTATCTCTTTCTAGTTGAGCGCTGTGATGAATCCAAATAAGCCAAAACGCCTGTTAAAAAGTGGGTGTGTGCTTATGAACACACGACAGAAGTGAAAACTTGATTAGTATATGTAAAATATACATAAGAATATAATATTATTTTATTATTATAACACGTAATAATAAAAACGTAATTCTTGAAACGATGCACTCCTTGTTAGACAGTAAACGTGGTCCCCGACCCGAGCGCGCAGGCGCTTGATGTCGAGTGGAGCCGAGTAAACCCGATTCAGCGTCACCGACCCGAGCGTGACGGTTCACTTTCGTTCACTATTCAGAAAGAACGCAAAGTGCGCCTAAAAAGTTTTCACTTCAATAAAAAAAAGTACAAGAAATATTTTAGGAAAACCACTTCTACAAGTTTTTATTCATTCATACATTTGTACATAATAGGTACAACAAAAAATAAGGAAACATACATTTGTAGGTAGACAATCCAATAAAAAAATATATTTAAAAAAATTAATGTTGTCAAATGAATAATACAAGAAACGCAGATGTAGGTATTTATACCAGCACAATCTGCATTGCCGACTAAAAATAGTTATTTTATTATTACATTTCGTACCTATTCTTTGCTTTGGATCATTATTTTAACAGATTCGTTTCGTGTTTTAAACGTAGATCAATTATGTACTTAAAATTATGAAAAATATCATTTGAGATCTGTCATATGTAAATAATATATATTCATATCCATAGAGACAGAAAGACTATAGAAAGAGATAGAGGAATCACTCGACATCTATCTCTCTCTTCGCCTCTATCGCTTCCACTTAAGGTGCATTTTCATGTGACGCTAGACGCTGGCGTCTAGCGTCAAATGTGGTCACGTGACATAAACGCCATCTTGAAAAACTGTAGCGTCAAGTTCCAGCGTCAAATTTTAGCGTCAACAGACAGCAAGGTTTTGACAGTTGTAAACTTGTAAAGAGAGCGTCAAATAAAGACATCCATAAATCAAAACCCTGGTGAATTTGTTATAATAATTAATAAATAAGCTCTTTGTAAATTTATTAACAGAAAAGACAATGTCTGAATACGATTATCAAAAATGAAATTCCCATATTTTTGACTTAAATAACCGGCGAAAGTACACGAATTATAAGGAATAAAAATTAAAAATATAACTATGCTTACTTTTTTATAGGTAATTATATGCACTACCAGAATATGAGAAAAAAATAAATTGTATCTTGAGAAATTTTAATGTTTTTAGTATTCAATAAAAAAAAATTGTTTTGTTCTAAGTGAGACGGGAATTTTAATTAACCATCGAAAAACCATCAGGTGATAGTATTTTCCTTAATAAATAGGTACTTTCGAAGTAATAAAATCAATGGGTTAAATTCGTAGAATCAACCCCCTAGTAGCAACATAAAGCAATTCTTTAGCAAGCCTGTGTGTTGATACTTGATGCACAACTCAGTACCTAGCTGTAGAAAACTCGTATCATTAATGACCAGAGACAACTAATGACGCCAGCGTAAAAGCTAAACAATGTTTAGCTTTGACGCTACATTTTTTTCAATATGGCGTTTACGTCACGTGACCACATTTGACGCTAGAAGCCAGCGTCGAGCGTCACATGAAAATGCACCTTTACAGGCAGCTGTATCTTCAGCGCACTCTATTGTAATATCTCTATGGTCTTGACAATCTATAAACTGTCCGCAGAATTCGATGCTCACCGTTGAAATTAATTTAGAAACTGAAACAGCTACACTCATATTATCATCAGTAGAGAATGCGATATGCAGTAGTAGACGCACTAATTTTTTCCCATTATAGGTAGGTACCTACTATACGAATATATTTTTTACGTAGGTATTATGCATTATTTATTAAGCTTGTTGCATATCTTTGGAATTGAATTGAATTGTTTTTTAAAGACCACCAACAGCTAAGGTTATTTGGGCCTAGCACCAATTCATATTTTCAATTCATTATTTTTTTTAATAATAAATTGAAAATCCAATTGACACTTTTACCAGCTCTCGGGCTAGAACCCGGAAACTGGGAACTTGTAATAGAGGAACCATAGCAACGCCATGTAAACAACAGCGTAGCTACACTCTCTGCTATTCTCAAGCCCCATATATCTTTGGAAAGGGCTCACTGTGAAGGTACAAAAAATATGTTTTTTGTACAAAAATGTAGCAAGAAAATATGCCTTATATGTCAAAGAGTATTGATCTAAAATTTTGAAAAAAAAATCAAGTGGCCGGCAAATATTATTACAACTAGGGTCAGCTTTTCAGTTTTTGAGATTTAAATAAGTCACTAGGATGGTGGAAGTAAAGTGTCGTTCATTATGAACGATTCCCTATATGTGTCGTGAACGAACGACTCTTTTTATTTTAAAATGTATTTTCCCGCGGATTAAATTGTTATATTTATTTGTCGTATGCGTTATCTTTTCTTTTTAAAATAATATATGGAATCCTCGTTATATTAAGTGCATTTCAGTTTAGACATATCTATAGCGTCTGTTCTCGGGTATACGCCACTTACTTTGACTTAATATTCATGCAACACTTTTTATAAAACAGGCAAAATCGCTATAAATTTGTAAAAAATTGCGATATAACAATGTTTGAGTATCATTTAAAAGTCTAAAGGCCGGGTCACACGGCGCGTGTTAGATCGTTCAGCCATCACAAGCCACCACGATTCACGAGCACGCGTCGTGTGCCATGGATCGCTCGCAGTGGTGCGTTGCTCGTGGCTCGGTGGATCGCCTCGAAGGCGGCAAATAAACACGAGGCAAAGGGTTTTATGATGGCTCATAATATAACAAATACTATTCACTACCTAGTGGATGCCTTGTGGATTAAAAATTCATTGTTGAATTAATTATTAATTATTATATTGTTGTCCACAATTACCTAACTCATATATTGTTATTTATATAACAAGCCGTGAGGTGGGTCGTTTATTAGGACTAAAGTGCGACCCTTGAGGTCCACACGACGAACTTCCCAGTTTGATAAATATTTAATAATAATAATTAAATTAGATATTACACAGAAAAGTAATCATTTTAATCATTAAAACATAATTATTATTTATTTTTAACAATAATATTAAAAAAAAACGGCTGAACCGATTTTTATAAAATTTATGTCGGATCAAAATGACGTTAACACGCCTCGATTGACACCCTTACGAAGATATTACGAGATATTGTGTAAAATCTACTTTTTTGGAGTCTATTTGGTTAAGAAAAAAGAACGGCTGAACCGATTTTGAAAAAATTTCTTTCAGATCATATTTACGTTAATACGCGTCGATTGTCACCCTAACGTAGTCGATATCATTTTTCATTCTCGACAGTAAAAAATAATAGGGCCTAATATTCATGTGTTCGTTGTAACCGTGCTTCATGGTTCGTTATAGCCAAGAGTTCGTCGTATCTAGGATTCGTTATAGCCAGGTTTCACTATATATTTTTTTTCATTGTAACTAATGTTTTGTGAAAAATGTTATTGAATTAAAAAATGCCGTTATAACATAATAATATAATTGCAAATTTTAATAGCCACATTAGGCATGTTTATTAATTATACTTTCGCTACTTTTTGCAACAGTTTTTTGTCATTATCATTGTAGAGACATTAGTGTACGAATACTATACCCATATCAATAAAGACTCGTTGCAGTACGGTGATTTGCGATTGGAGGAGCCAGTCGTTTGTTTATACCGTAATGATGATTGTCTGTTGTTTATAGGTAGTATACAGATCAGCCGTTCGGTAGCGCTACTGTCGATCGCGGCTGATTGATGTGAATCAAAAGACCACCAGAGTTAAAAATGTTAATTTTTCGCATTTAAAATTCGATACATTTAAAGTCTAAAGACTTTTAAAAACTAAACTCTACTCCGAATTTCTAACAGGGTAAGTAATATATCTGTGACCATAAGTCAAAACCGCTTATGTTGAGTGGGGTCGTCATGCTAAATTAAAATTCACATCTCCGAGTTTGAACTTATTCTTACTTGGTTAAATTACAGTTTAACGTGCCTACATGAAGAGAATTAGGTTGTGCAAACCGAATGCAACACGTTAATTTTTGTCAGTCCACGACCTGGCAAACGCGGCTGCGACCTACGGCAGCGTTCTAACAAGCGACCACGGCATGGCACTTCCTCACAGTTTGGCCCTGGCCGCAATGTCTGTGATATCGTCTTTAGAACTATCAAAAGTAGGTAGTATTTCTTCCATATATTCATTTTCGCCGTCCATTTTACTAATAGTTAAAACATGGTCAACGAAATTTTGGTCGCTTTGGTTTATGGGCGCACTTGTGCAAACCTGACCGTTGCCGCAGCCGCCACCGCGGCCGATTCGGTTTGCAGAACCCTTAGGCAGAAGAAAATCACAATTTTATGCGAGGTAAGAATTACATGTCTATTTGATATGTACTTTTGGCGCTTCATGACGTGACGCATTTTGATTCCAGCTAGTTGTGGTGTATTATGATGTTAAGCACGAACCAATGAATGACGTTGAGAAACACGTCGTCCCTCATCTCACGTAAAGACGTACTTGACAAAAATTGAAAAAGTGAGATACGCCACCAAACGCGGACCACCCTTTTAAGCCTGACTTTCTTCTCTGCACGAAGTGGCACTGTGGTGTGTAAATGACAGATACGTCTTCAATGACGTGATTAAGTTTTATGAACAAAAAGAAAATTGCATCGAGTACAATCAATTTCATCGTGAGTATGAAAAACGTTAATTATTGACAAATTATTAACTTATTTGTTATCAATACAACGTATACTTTTTTGTTCAGTGCAGATGTCATAGTATTACTTATACCTCATTACGCATCTAGATATACGTGTTGTGTTCTAAAGATCACCAACAGCTAAGGTTATTTGGGCCTAGCACCAATTCATATTTTTAATTCATTATTTTTTTTTTTAATAATAAATTGAAAATCCAATTGACACTTTTACCAGCTCTCGGGCTAGAACCCGGGAACTGGGGACTTGTAATGGAGGAACCGTAGCAACGCCATGTAAACAACAGCATTGCCACACTCTCGGCTATTCTCAATTGCCCTCTAGATATACGTAATCTATAACTATTAACTAAAATTAGATATGAACCATTTTGCTTTAAGACCGCAGATATTATTGGTTTGTACTTTGTCCTGCTTCGACTTCGGCACAGAGAAACGCTTTATATATCGCAATTTATTTTTTATTCCAGTTTTAATTTATTTTTTTAGTATAACGAGCTCTTCAGCAACGATTGATGTTTTAATGTTTATGCAAGTTGATTTCTGTTTAAATTTGATACTTTTATTTTTCCTCAATCAAACGATTTCATTAAAGAACCCTTCGGCAGACATTCCAAGATTTAAACTATAAAGACATGAAGTTTTTTCAAGAGATCTAGATTCTTGCTCTGTCAAAACCGCACACTAGGAACTTCAAATTAAATATATAAGCATAGGTAGTCCAAACACATTACGATTTATAGTCCATCCTGAAATAGGCAGGAATTAGAGTAATTAATCATTTTGGTTAGAAGTTTTTGACAGATTCCAATGGTATCATAGAGCAACGGTGGCCAAATTGTGACTCGCGAGCTGCATGCGGCTCTTCCAGTTCTATTGTGGCTCAACTAATTTGTTATTAGTGTATTTGCCATAATATGGCGCTTACACTATTGGCGTCGGTCGGATGGCGGGACCTAGGGGTCGGACCAAAATTTCTCGACGTTTCATAGCCTCCTGAACACTCTTTGGCACCATTTTTAAAAATGTATATATATATATATATAAATATGTGTGTGTGTGTGTGTGTGTGTGTACACGATAACTCTCGACAGACTTAATCGATTGAAACGAAATTTGGTACACACATTGGAACCCATCACCACAAGAAGCCTATTTAAAATGGGCTCGATCGGACCATTTTCAGGGTTGTATTTAGGGGTTCCAAAAAGTTTTTGGGCCCAAAAATACCGAAAAATTTGTCAGAATCGTTTCAAAATTGAAATTTAACTCTTTAGTAAAGATCAAAATGTGCTGCCAAAATTTTAATAAAATCGGCCCGACAGGACCGGACTTTCAAATTTTATGAAAACACTAGTTTGTTGATACGGATTTATTTATGGAAGGGTGTATTTAATTGCGTGTACTGATAAAATCCATGTCTAATATTGAAATTTAGAAAAATTTAATTATTTTAAGGGATGTATTAAGGGGTTAAATTTTTTATTTTGTCAAAAAACAAACTTAAGTTCACATAATAATGCCACAATGCCTGTATTAGCAAATACACTATATTGTCGGCAGGGGTTGGCACTGCGACCCGAGTTTTTTTTTTTTAAATTCTGAATTTTGTAAATACAAAAACATACCAGAGCTACAGACAATTATTCGTTTGGTCGTTCGGCATTCTTCGGTTCGACCCGGTTCAACATTCGAAACCTAGCAGGTACTGTGATTCAGCGCGCATATATAATGTTCTTTCTACATAAATATATTGTAGCTGTGCTAAATACATTTTGATTCAAAATTTTCTATTTAATTTCTATACCTACTAAGAACTTTGGGTGCGACTCTCAATATTTTCAAGTATAAGATATAACTAGGGCTTTTGCTGCAAAAAGTCTAGCCACCCCTACCATAGAGTATGTACCTAGCCTTCTTTTAAATCATTCCCAAATTCAAGTGAAGCTTTAATAATAATAATAAGTCTACCTGAATTTGGGAATGATTTAAAATAAAGCTAAAGGTACCTAGACTCTCTATGGTACCCCTGAAATCTGTCAAAAACTTCAAACTGAAATGATTTGCTAAAAGTATTTACTGATATGATTAAAAAATGTACCAGATTTCCAGCGCTGATATTTTAATATGATAAAAAAATAGCAGGACCACATTAGGTGAAAGTTTTTTACTGATATTTTCAAAACGCTTGATATTACGACAAATTTTCACATTACTAAAAAGAAAGATCGCAAAAGTTACTACAAGCTAATTTCATATATCTTTTAAGAAATTGAAATAACGTGTGGATAACAATAAAAATTATAGTTTATGATAATAAATGCTCATTCCTAAACCCGTTTCCACAATACAAATACACTTTCAATAGTGAAATTATGTTGTCATTAACATTACAAGGCTATATTATAATGCTATATATTATAAAAAAAAAATTAAATGCCACTGCCGAGACTCGAACCTGAAACTCACAGAATCTCGCTATAGTTGAGTTCAATTTTCCCCAAAGTTATAGATACTTCAGAGCAGTAGTTCCCAACCTTTTGAGTTAAGTGCGGACCACAATTTTGTAAAACAAATTTGAGGCCCACTAACTAAATATAAGTACAAGTAAAAACTATAAACACACAAACACAAATAGACACTTATATACAGGGTGAGTCAGACCAACCCTATCAGTCGTATTTTTCGAAAACGGTTAGTCGTAGAGAGTTGTGTCAAAAATGTGTATTATAAAAGCCCTAATAAAGAATCGAATGGTGATAATTTTTTCCGGGAAGGTCGGCTTCCCTATTGGTTTGCTCCAGAACGTCCAGAACTCCGGAATTATAAATAGAACAATAGGTTGAAAGTGGTATTGTTGAAAAGATCTTTAAAAAATAAGTAAGTTTTGTAGAGAATTTTTTTTTATTACTGCCACCTCTGCTAAGTAATATTTATTTGAAATTACTAAACTAAAATGTCATAATAACGAACTTAATTTTAAAAGTCGGCATTTAAAATCTAGTTACCTATCTATCGATCATCAAACACTGAAGAAGTACTTGGAGACACTCACAGTATAACTAGAAGAGCTCAGTAGTATGTATTAAAGAGTAAATGGAAGACAGTTTGAACACTTGTGACATTGTCTAAGGTTGCTAGATTTTGAATGCCGACTTCGTTCGTTATTATGAAATTTTAATTTAATAATTTCAAACGAATGTTATTTAACAGGGATGGTAGTAATTAAACAATTTTTCCTATAAAACTTGTCTATTTTTAAAAGAGCTTTTCAACAGTACCTACCATTTGACGTAAAAGTAAATTACGACACATTTTTTCTTACAATTCGTTCTTAAAGGTAATTTATTTGTTCATCGCCAGTTAATACCTAAAAATAGAAAATAAAAAACTGAACGTCTTCATAACTATCTGCCGTTTTATGAATTATAAGATGAATAAGACATCATGACAAGGCAACCATTATCCCGACTCCGACAAGCCATATAATAGAATAAAATAAGAGAGTGTCGCAGAAAACTGGACGTTTAATTTAATTACTGATATTAAATAATAATTGTTATATTCGAAGCCCATAATGTTATCGATGAAAGTGGTAATAAAAATGAAACTACTGTTTATTGAATAAATGCTTTTTATAAATTGAACTCAATTGGATAATGGGAATGCAATTAGAAAATAATTTAATGTTTAATGTTATAACACTTAAACAATAATATGGTACAATTTTAGACAACAAATTATATTATAGCGATATATAACAAGAGTCAAGTTTTAGAAATTGTGTTTTGACCTATTTTATATACACTCATGGACAAAATTATCAAATATTTTTAAATGTTGGTAATTTCTTTTTGAAGAAATAAATTATTTTCAAGTAATAGTGATAACAAAAAACATTCGACAATTTTATCCATGCCGGAAAAGTAGCGGGAAAAGTCTTAACTGAAGGAAGAGAAAAGAAGAATATCCAGAGCAAGAGCTGGCAAGGGAAGCTTTGAAATTATTAGTGCCATTCACCACTTCCTACCTATGTGAACTAACGTTCTCTTCAATAGTGAACATAAAAGCTAAGAAGAGAAATAGGCTCCAATTAGAGAATGATTTGGTTATTTGCGTCTCAAAAATAGAACCACGATTCGACAAATTATTAAAAAATAAACAGGCAGAGCCTTCTCACTGAAATTGTTGTATTTTTACTATAGTGTATAGAACCCTTGCTTTTTACTTTTACCTGGCTTGCGACCGCGACCACCCGAGCAAGACTTTGCGACCCTCCTGGGGGTCGCAGGTTGAAAAACACTGCTCTAAAGGATAAAAATATGGCAATATAAATAACCGCCTAATTACACGGTACAATATAAGTATTGTCGAAGCTTCAATAAATATTAAAGTTTAATATTTTCAATACATTGGGCAATAATACAGCCCTTACACGATCAATATTATTGTGCAGTGCTCAATATTGTGTAATAATATTGATCGTGTAAGGTGCCCATAATCGAAAATTTCAATCTCGCAATTACAGACAAAGCTACGATTTTATTAACTTCCCATTGGATGGGTCCGAAAATCGAAATCAAAATGTATAATAAATTTTTATGTTTCAAGGTCACCACACTATTTTTACACTATTTTTAGAAAGATGTATGTGTGTGTGTACGTACGTATGTGTCCATTTCTTTCTAAGACGAAATCTCGAGAATGAAAAATAATATCGACTACGTTAGGGTGCCAATCGACGCGTATTAACGTAATATGATCTGAAAGAAATTTTTTCAAAATCGATTCAGCCGTTCTTTTTTCTTAACCAAATAACTTCCAAAAAACTAGATTTTACACAATATCTCGCGAATAAAAAATTATATCGACTTCGTAAGGGTGTCAATCGAGGCGTGTTAACGTCATTTTGATCCGACATAAATTTTATAAAAATCGGTTCAGCCGTTTTTTTTTTTTAATTATTGTTAAAAATAAATAATAATTATGTTTTAATGATTAAAATGATTATTTTTCTGTGTAATATCTAATTTAATTATTATTATTAAATATTTATCAAACTGGGAAGTTCGTCGTGTGGACCTCAAGGGTCGCACTTTAGTCCTAATAAACGATCCACCTCACGGCTTGTTTTATTTTTTGTATTGAGACATGCATATAGAGACAACCGCTAGGAATGTAATTTACTAGTATTTAATGTACTAAAGCATTGGTGATCAGTGATGATCTACATAGAGGAATGTATGTATGTGTGTATGCGAACGCCCTGACAGTTAAACACGCGGAGATGATGTCGGTGATCTTATAATGACTCTCTGTGCTGATGCTGCTGCTGCTGCCTGACGATGCTCGTTGCCCGCTGATGATGATGATGACTGTGGCAGCAGAGTGGTGCACAAGTTAAGCTTGCCGTCCACCAACAGTGACATCCCACTGCAGCAGGGAGGTCAATTGAATTTTCCACAAGATCTACTTTAGGTACGGAAAAAAATCCATCCGCACAAAATACTTTTTTTCAAAAATTGAGGCGAAACATAAATTTTCTATTAATATACAGTAGGTACCAAGGGCGGATCCAAGATCTATTTGAAGAGAGGGGCAAATCCATCCGAAGTAATCAAACCTAAAAACAGCTTGAGGGGGAGCGGCGCGTCCCCCACCTAGATCCGCTCTGCATGGTAGGTACAATATTCCATATTTCTTTGATTTCGAGTTTATTTATATCGGAACTACACTCACACTGAAGGTAGAATGAATTTTCTGTTATCATAGACCACCCGAAATATATTTTCATAGCCGGGTATTCATCATGCGAACGAACGCGATTGAAATCTGGTGTAGGGGGCAGTATAGCCTAGTGGTTAGCATGCTTGGTGCCGCAACCTCTAGACTCGACTGCCGTGGGTTCGAATCCCACCTGCGCTCATGGATGTTTTGTGATGTTATTTAGTTTTAAGTTAGTTGTTATTTAGTGTAGTTAAAAGACGCTAATGACCTTAGATGTCGACGCGTCTATAATCTACAATAAATAAATAAATAAATAGAAATCTGGTGTATTTGTAGTTTGTAACGGCGAACAGAAGCCGTGCGGTCATTTGGCGTTCGTTCGTCGAATTGCTAGAAGAATTAGAATTAGAATTAAAAGATAGGGGCCATAAGGTAAACACTGCGACCAATAAGGTCTATTGTGCACCCCTAATATTCCATAAGTTCTTAAGGATTCCCAGACTATTTATATAGTCTAGTATCTTACTTAAGCTGATGTCTGTAAAATCCTTAGGTAACATTGAATCTAATCCAAAGTGTTTATACCTTGTCTGTGCAATAGCTTCGCACTTACAAAGTATGTGGACGGAGGTTTCCTCCACCTCTTCGCACTTGCTGCAGAGGGCGTTGTTGGAAATACCCAACTTGTACAGGTGTTTGTTAAAATGACAATGTCCTGTAAGTATCCCAGTCATCGTTCTTAAATTATTCCTACTGAGTTTTAGAGCTTCTGTATAGTTCTTTTCCGTGAAGGTTTTTTAATAAAGGCCTTCGAGTGTGTTTGCGCCGGGATTTTAGTCCAGTACAATTTATGTTGTTCCGTGAGCCAACTAGCCACCGCATGCTTGGCTGTTGCCTTAGCAATTCCGTCGAATTGCTAACTATTATATGATTTATTTGCTGGTTCCGTTGACGACAGTGTAGCACAGCTTTGTTTGTGGTGGACGGCAAGCTTAAAAAGAATGAGTAGACAGAGCAACGCATTTCTCGTCTAATGCGAGACATTCACACTAGGGTTGATTCATAAATACCTTCCTACGGTTAGAAGATTTCGGTTTATAAAGTCGTACTAACATTAGGGTAGATTTAACAAAAATTGTCGCTTTCCTGTCAGCAATAAACGACTAAAACGTCACCGCGGCGACATACGTCCGTTTTAATCTGTTCCATCAGAGATACCGGGTTCAATTATGACGCAAAATTCGTAGACCACGCTCTTATTAGTAATCCGTGACACTAGTAATTATTATGATACTAAAGTCTGATTTATCGTACATTTAACACGCTGTTTTGTTAATCGCTGTTAAATTTTTACACATAAAACATACGAAGTAAGCATAGAAATAACAGCGAATTAACATATAATAGCGTGATTAAAATGTACGATAAACCCAACATAAATCCTTTCAAACCGACCAGAGATATCGAGATTCAACTGCGACACGTTTGATTGCTAGCAAGTTGTTCTTATTTGGACATCGTTGATGTAGCGTTGAAGTGATCGGTTGTTATTGGTGGGAGACCGGTTTTAATATATTAATTTTTATATAGTAAGCAATAGTCGTGGAGGCGCAACTGCCATCACACGAATATACAATTTTTGAAGCAATGAAAATTTACTTCAATTGAATTTCCTCACAATTGACTTAACCTAATTGATTACATAATGAAAATAAGAATAATGTAAAATTTAGATTTCTTAAAAAAATATACTTCACGAAGTGGGCCTCAGAATAGCCGAGATCGTAGAGATGCCATAAATTTTCCAAGCGGATCGTTTATAATATTACATGTTCTAATTTGGAACTGGTGAAAATATCAATTAGGTTTCCGATTTATTATTAAAAATAATAATAATAATTGAAAACTAGACCTTTAATGAGGACAGTATGGCTCAGTTGGTAGCGTCGCGGCCTCTGAATCAGACGGTTGTGGGTTCGAATCCCACCTCTGCTCATGGATGTTTTGTGATGTTATTTAGTTTTTAAGTGATATATTATTATATTTGTTGTATTTAAGACGCTAATGACCTAAGTTGTCGACGCGTCTATAATCCACAATAAATAAATAAATAGACCTTTAATAAACAAGAATTTTCCAATTAAATAAATAAGTATTTGTGAATTATTATTTGCATCACTTTTAATTATGGCTACTTATAAATACTTTGATAATCCCTCGTATTTATATCACCTGCGATAGTTTATTAATAATACACAATAAAGAAGGATAAGTATATGTCTTAACATGCATCTGTAATAACTGCATCTTTCTCTTTCAGAAAGCAAAAGTCATTCAGTGGTTGTATACAGTAGAATCTTGATAGTTTGCAATTAATGAATTTATTTTTTATTATTATTTACTATACATAACATAGGTGCTTTTATATGAATTTAGTTCATTTGTATTCATTTTTTAGTTGAATCTATCAAAACATATCTTTATACTACAAGTGAATTAAAAATATGTATTATTATTAATTGATTGGTGTTAATTCTTGAATAACTATCATTTTAATGTCATTGACATACCTATAGGATTTTTTGGATCAGTAGAACTAAGATTGTGAAAGTATATTTAAGATACAAATACTTTCAGACTTGAAAGTTATATCAAAAACTGAATATCTATAGGTGCAAGGCAGGGCGCCAAGCCAAGATGAAAATTGCCAAAAAGCCAACATGAATATTGTACATCTCTTTAAGGTCCGTTTCATCAAGGTGCTGTAGAAATTTCAAGATTTTATTTTGCAACGTCTAGGAGACACAGGTCTTAAAAAAATGACAACTTTTGTGACTAACTCATCAAAGCCTAGGACTCATCAGGATCTACACTCGTTCATTTAAAAACTTGAAATTTGGCAGATAGTTAGATATTTGGATACAAATAAAGGAAATAATAAAAAAACTATAACATTACCGTCCTAAACCTCCACACTTGGGAATGTCTGTCTGAGGAAAATCAGAAAAAGTATCGATATTCTAGCAGAAACGTAGGCAACCGGTTACTAAAAGAATGAAAATCTAAAACGTTGCCTGCAAGTTCCATTCTAATCCCAAACAGGAAAAATTAGATCAATTGTATATCAAAGAAATCCACACATAATAAAATTTAGTGTATTTATTAAATTAAGAAAGGCGACATTATATTTCGGCACGCTGTGTTATCATCAGGCCAAATTGTATACAAATTGATATATCTTACAGAAGAAAAGAAGGAAAAATCTTAAAGTATGTTAATACCAAGTGGTAAAGAAGTACTTCATCCATTTAAGAAAAAAATAGATTTGGAACATAAGTTCTGAACTCTGAAGTAAATTTAATAATATAGTATCTCCTCGTTAGTCGTTCCAGAACATTTGTTTCAAATCAAATGTTTCGGATGATTAAAATTGTTATTGTCAGTTAATTGTATATTGCAGTAATTTAATAAACGTATCACAAAATGAATAATTCGTAATAATCTGTCAAGCAACCTAGGGCCCCTAGACACTTGGCAATTGAAGCCCGCCAAGTCCAAAAAAAAATAAATGGAATTGGATTGCTTGAAAATTTAGCAAAACATATCCACTATTATCTATATTATCGCTACCGCCTACCGGTGCTAGATTGGGTGATAAGTTGCCAATTGGGCTACCTTAGAAAATGTTTGGACTTTTTTTCTATAATTTCCATCTCCGCCCTGGCCGGGGCTCTCTCGGCGGCTGAGTCCCTAGGCCGGTGCCTTGTTGACTAGTGGCCTAGGCAAAAATCCGGATCTGCAAGCAACACATTTCCCAACTGTTAAAAAGCAACAGTAAGTACAATGATAACAATAATAAAGTTTTACTGTACCTACACTTGTAATATCTTATACAAATGTAAAAGAGCGCGAACGAAAAACGATTAAAACAAAATACTAAATTTTATTTCATGAAAACAGAACAAAACAGCATCGATGGGAGTTACAGCTATCTCTTTCCTCTGCACGAGTAGAATGAAAAAGATGAAGAATAAGAATAAAAAAAACTTGCCAGCTACTGGAATTCAGAATACAGTGGGCCAAACAGATAGTTGCCGTATAATCAGTGACCCGAGCAGTAGAAACGAATTGGTCAGATGATCTTTTGTTATACGTTATACATATTATTGAGTCGGCTTTTCTTTAAAGTACCTATCAAATAAGCTATGAACTGAATTAGTTATTTAAACTCAACTGAGCTTGTGTAACTCCTATAGGTAGTAGGTACCTATCTATTTTTATTTGAAGCGATTTTTTTCTTCCACGAAAGTGTATCTTATTTTGTATTCTTTAATTCAAGTGAAAATTAGTTCATCTAAACCCATTCTGTTTGTTTAATTGAATGTTCTGCATAATTATTTTCGACTTTTTATTCTACGAAATTAATTTTATATACGGATGTAAAATCATTTCAAAAAATATCGGTATCGAGAACGATACATGCTATGTTCTAAAAACGTTTTTTAAAATAATTTTTGAAATGGAAAAATCAGCGAAATTTGTCAGAAAGAGTCCTTAAACGATATTGTGAGAGACGCTCAACAGATCACTATATTTTTTATTTTATTGTAGATTATAGACGCGTCAACATCTCAGGTCACTAGCGTCTTTCAACTACACTAAATAACAACTTTCTTAAAACTGAATAACATCACAAAACATCCATGAGCACAGGTGGGATTCGAACCCACGACAGTCTAGTCTAGAGGCTGCGGTACCAAATACGCTTTCCACTAGGCTACACTGCCCTCTGCGGTCATTATAGCGTTCATATAAGATATTGTCATAGGTACAAAATATGCACTAAATTGCGTATATTTCCAAAACCACTAGTTCGCTTGGCGCCAAATCAATAAGCCTGGAATCCTTATAGTCTAGGCCAATTAGGAAAAATAGTGTTTAAATGTATTGTTAACAAAAGGGATTTTCCGCAAAGAATTGTCAGGGGTGGTCTCTTTATTAATATATTAAAAATTAGTTTTATAAGATTAGTTTTACCCCTACAACAAAGTTAGCAGAAGTGAAGGTTCGGATTTTTGATATGTTAGCAAGGGACAATATTTTCCGCAATTAATTCCCTTTGTTAATACGTTTTTCCTCTAAATGCCACTTTTGTGTCTAATTCGCCTAGACTATAATCACTGAAACTAGCTTTTAAAAGAAATCATTCAAAGCGGTGCATTTTTATAGAAGTTGATAATTTGTTATAAAGGAAAGAAATTCCACAGGCAGGCAAACACACAGAACAATTTTCTTTACGTTTTGAGGATAAACAAATTATCAAACTGGTTGGGTTATTTACGCGTTACAGAAGACATTTTAACATTTTGTCTGTCTGTGTGTTTGTTTCAAGTCAACTAAAAAACGAATGGGTCGATTTTTTCAAATAATGTTTATTACAGGCATTGAAAATTTGCGATTGTTCTGCACTTTTGTTTCATCACGATATGACGTCAGCAAACTTTGTTTCAAAACCGACATTAATCAGTATGGTCACTCATCATATAACATGTTTAAAAATTTTTTTTAAGATTACCTAAAAATATTTTTATGCAAACTATTTTTATTTCTTTCTAGTTAAGTATATATTAACCATGTATTATGTATTAATAAGTATTTAATAAAGTGAAGACAATTCTGGGAAAAATACATGAAGAAACATTGTAATGTTGAATAAACAAAAAGTTAAATACGAATTATTATGTCCTATTTTCAAATATTTCATTAAAAATATATTAAGAGTTAAGACGTATCACGTTATTGTGTTATTGTAGGTATAAAAATGAAATAATGGAAATTAAGCAAGAGCTAACACTTTTTATTGATAATATTAATATTACATCAACTATAATAGCTGATTATAGTAACACCTTTATTATGTACCTATCAGCTTTTGTTTGCACTCGTGTAGATGTCTCTATGAAGTTTCACTTGGGTTCTGGGTTCTGAGGCGCATACGTGCAGGTAAATTTGGGGTAAATCGATCTCGCGGGTATAAATTATATCAGACAAAAATTTTGGAAAATGTGTTTTCTCCCGTCACCCTGAAAACGAAATTGCAAACAGAGGTCCATTTACAATTTTATTGATTTAATACACAATGCCTTTAAGTCAAAATATACATCTCACTATAACTGTAATTTTTACTTCCCACCTCTACTATGGTAGGGAAGTAATGGATTCAGTCCGAAAACAATATTTCGAGATTTTAAAAGATTTTCACGTTTTGAGACCCTAGCAATCGTTTAAGATCATTTTCTGACTGATGTCTGTATGTGTGTGTGTATGTGTGTATGTGTGTATGTGTGTATGTGTGTGTGTGTGTATGTGGTCAATTTTTCGCCTTCGATATCTTAAGAACGGAACAACATACGGGCATGCCGATTGTTCTATTGTGTTTATCAGCCTTTAACTTAGATCTGATTAGATTTTGAGTCAAATCGGTTCAGTGGATCCTGAGATATTCAAAAAAACGTCCTCAATGTCACGTATTAACATAGGTAAAAAAAAATATAAATGAATTCTAGATGTTATAATATGAAAAAAATGTAAATATTTTTTTTCTCTAAAATGTATAGTTTTCGAGAAAAAAAATATTTTACTAAAAAAAATAAAAATTGTACGTAAATCAAGGTAACCATGATTTTTGCTATATTAAGCTAGCCATCAATAGATCACCAAACAAAAAAGAGGGCCATGCTTTTTTCAAAGAATAAAAATTAAATTGTGTTTTAAAGACCACCAACAGCTAAGGTTATTTGGGCCTAGTCAAAGAATAAAAAAAAGAGTGTTTATTTTTTGCAAATATTTACTAGGTGGGAAGTATAGGACTGGTCATCAGTCGAATTTTTTAAATTACAATATTAACAGTGATACATCTTTTTGTTCAGTGAATGTTGCATTGACTAAAGGCATTAAGTACATGACGGTTCGTAAAATTAAGAAGGATCAACAATTTTGTTATGGATGCTCGCGGATAATCGCGCATAATCTAAGGTGCACTGTACAAATTATTAGTGTATACCTACATAATAAATTCGCAGACAGGTTCTTAATAGTATTTCCGGCCCGCGTGTTATTTGTTTTATAAATTAAATTATATAGTACATAACGCTTGCGTTTCCTTCAATTAGAATGTAACTATCTTCACAAAATATTAATAATAAAGTTATAAAAACTATAACGTGACCACAGAGGAAAAGAGGAAACGTTATTTTAAATTATACACTTGTGATGACTTTAACGAACTTCGTCGTTACTGGAAATGAGGTGCACGGTTAATGACTGATGAGACAAAACAATCAAACGATTGGAGCTGGTGAAACATGAACAGGTATATGCAAACATAAAGTTATATAACTAATTTTTTTTATATTGATATCAATTTTACTTTGTATTGTATCTTTTTATTATTCCTGTCTTTTTGTATCTAAATTTTGGCCACGCAAATAAACTTATAATCTATCCATCTAATGTAATAAATAACTTAAAAAAGATTTTTTAAAAAACAATGTTTTTATTTTGAAACAAAATTGCACTAAAAAGTAGAAAATAATTTTTTTTATTGATTATAAGTTGATCAGAATAGTTTTCAACATATTTTGTTAAAAGAAAACCATTGGGCGCTCATAAAATATTAGGTACTGATGCTGTTATGATGTTTTAACGCCCAATGGTTTTCTTTTAACAAATGTTGAAAACTATTCTGATCAACTTATTATCACTAAAAAAAATTATTTTCTACTTTTTAGTGCAATTTTGTTTCAAAATAAAACCATTGTTTTTTAAAAAGTTTTTTTTAAGTTATTTATTTGTTACTTTTTAATCTTTATTAATTATTTTAATTCTATACAATAGAAAAATATATAAATTCTTCACTTTACAAAAATGTAAAATCTAAGTCCTAAATTTTCAATTTTATATTAATCAGCTCACCCAGTTATCTAGTTTATTAAAATTTAAATTAAAATTGGACCGCCATCTTGGGGCGTTCGCCATTTTGAATTTAGAATGACGTCATGTAGCTTATCTTATTCTACTCATCAAACCCTTTCATTTGATACGTCGGGGGTTGTAAAGAAAAAGAAAAGCCACCATCTTGGGGCGTCCGCCATTTTTATTTTAGAATGATGTCATATAGCTTATCGTATTCTACTCCTCAAACCATTTAATTTGATACCCATGTCATGGGAGTTCTGAGGTAATAGGTAACCCGCCATCTTGGGGCGTCCGTCATTTTGAATTTAGAATGGCGTCACGTAGCTTATCGTATTCTGCCCATGAAACCCTTTCATTTGATACCCATGTCAAGGGGGTTGCAAAAAAAAAGGTAAGCCACCATCTTGGGGCGTCCGCCATTTTTATTTTAGAATGATGTCATATAGCTTATCGTATTCTACTCCTCAAACCATTTAATTTGATACCCATGTCATGGGAGTTCTGAGGTAATAGGTAACCCGCCATCTTGGGGCGTCCGTCATTTTGAATTTAGAATGGCGTCACGTAGCTTATCGTATTCTGCCCATGAAACCCTTTCATTTGATACCCATGTCAAGGGGGTTGCAAAAAAAAAGGTAAGCCACCATCTTGGGCCGTCCGCCATTTTGAATTTAGAATGGCGTCACGTAGCTTATCGTATTCTGCTCATGAAAACCTTTCATTTGATACCCATGTCAAGGGGGTTGTAAAGAAAAAGGTGAGCCGCCATCTTGGGGCGTCCGCCATTTTGAATTTAAAATGGCGTCACGTAGCTTATCGTATTCTACTCATGAAACCCTTTCATTTGATACCCATGTCAAGGGTGTTGCAAAAAAAAGGTGAGCCGCCATCTTGGGACGTCCGCCATTTTGGATTTAGAACGATATTAGATATACTATATTGCATTGTCACCAGACTTATACACGTGTGCAAAATTTCAACTCAATTGGATAACGGGTAGTGGGTCAAATTTCAATAATTAAATTTGATCTAAATATACTTATACTTACTTACGTCATGTCGAACTTAATAAAACCATTGAAAAAATAAATAAAATACATAGGTACCTACTAAATAAATAATAAATTACTATTACTATTTTTCATTGCAGAGGTGACACATGAAAAATCCAAATTTTTAGAGTTTGTTTTATTTTTTTAAGGTCATCAACTATTGTTTTGTAGTAACATATTTCTGGGAGGACAGTAATTTTGTCACGCTGCGCATACTTATGTGATGATTGTTGGTCAACTTAACGCAGATATGACAAAATAAATAATCGTCTGTGTGTGAGAGAGAGATAAGAAAGGATAGCATCAAGAATCAAACTGATGACCTTTGGGTTCAGCAACCAGTCGCGCAACTTCTGCAATTAGATTCACTTGTGATTTTAAACGAAAACGAAGAGCACGGAACAAATTATATCGTCGCTGTATACACATATGTGGCCACAAGGCGAAACTGTTTATGTCGAATTTTTGATCATTTTTCAACCCCCGACCTACAAAATAGGAAGTGTTTTGTGTGTGTGGGTCGTAGATTTGTATGCCGACCTGTTTGTGACATCATAACTCTTCAATGATCGATTTTGTTGCAGATTTCTTTATACGCGACAGAAACTTACCGGGAGTGATTGAGGAAAACCAAGAAAAATCCGTAACTATACGGGGTTTGAACCTAAAATTCTGGTATACAAATTTAGCGTAGATGTTTCGTTTCACTTATTTTGAATTTTTAGTAGGTACTGATGTAAGTGGTAACATAATGTTACAAAACTGTTTCCTGAGTTGGCGGAATAAATATTTATTTACAATAATTAAAAACACAATAATAATGAACGCAACAACGAAAAGTCAATTCTAACAATCAACACAAGTAAACAATAACTAAACAGTAATTACAAAGCAAAACAAAACAACTATATACAATAATTCGTAATTATTACCACTACACTCGTATTTATTTATCAATTTGGTTATTTATATCGCGGCACTATTTATTTTACTGCTCCAACGTAGACTTGAATGCGTGACTCAACGTTGACTGATTGATTCATTCCCTCGCATCGGCTGTTTATATATGCTGCGCGGCTTAAGCCCAGTACGTTCTCGCGTTCTCTAGAACTTTTGTGCAGGTACTCGTTGTTACAGTAAGCAGATCCCGTTTCTCGGAACTCTTGCCTGCCGTTTATATACAGGGTGATCCGTAACAATAATAAGGTATTTGACTAATTTTTTGTGTGTTATATTAATAGAGCAGTAAATTCTGAACAAAATGACACCTAAATCACTTCATTCTGATTTCAAATTAGCTCAAAAATAATTTTTGAAATATTTTTGTTAGCCCCGCTCGCTAAAAATCGTTTTTGCTCTCCTGAACCTATGAAGTCATATTTTTATGAATGTACGTTTATATCTACTAACTCGATGCTAATTACATAGAAACAGAGTGTTGAAAAGTACCGTTTTGTACCTATGTGAACATGATGTAAACAAACTAAGTTCCGTTGCTATGGATACATTCATTTTTTACTTAAAATTGACGTCACACGTTCTCACACGGTGTTTGAAGTTACGTGGCACATATAGATTAAAAATCATGATTTTATTTATCTATTTATTTAAATATGTTTACGAAACTTAATTAATAAAAATAAAAATTCTAATAAATATTTTCGGGCATAAACTTTCATTATAACAAAGTTTTGTATTTTATTTTGATCACTGGCAAATACCCTATTGGCAGTCTTTTTGTCATCTTAGGAGTATCACTTAAAGGTGGTAAAGAATTTTAAGCTCTACAAAATTATAAAAATAGTTGTTTTATCATAATTTTTAATAGGTATAAAAAATACTGTACAAACTCTGATAGCATTCTTTTATTAGTGTATTTGCCATATGGCACATACACTATTGGCGTCGGTCGGATGGCGGGACCTAGGGGTCGGACCAAAATTTCTCGACGTTTCATAGCCTCCTGAACATTTTGGCACCATTTTTGGAAATGTCTATTTATATATATATATATATATATATATATATATATATATATATATATATATGTGTGTGTACGGGCTATAACTTTCGAAAGAGTTAATTGATTTTGACGAAATTGGGTAGGCACGTTGCAATCCATAACCGCACGAAGCCTATTTAAAATGGGCCCAATCGGACCATTTTAAGGGTGGTTTTTAGGGGTTGAAAAATGTTTTTGGGCCCAAAAATACCGAAAAAATTGTTCGAATCGTTTCAAAATTGAAATTTAACCCTTTAGTAACGATTAAAATGTGCTACTAAAATTTAAATAAAATCGGTCCGACAGGACCGGACTTACAAATTTTATGAAAACACTAGTTTGCGGATAGTGCTTTACTTATTGAAGGGTGTATTTAATTTGGTACCGAGGTTGCATTGATAAAAATATTTAAATTAAGAAAAAAAATATTATTTTAAGGGATGTATTAAGGGGTTAAATTTTTTATTTTGTTCAAAAACAAACTAAAGTTCACATAATAAAGCCACAATGCCCGTATTAGCAAATACACTATATTGTCGGCAGGGTTTTGGCACTGCGACCCGAGTTTTTTTTAAATATGTTTACGAAACTTAATTAATAAAAATAAAAATTCCAATAAATATTTTAGGGCATAAACTTTCATTATAACAAAGTTTTATATTTTATTTTGATCACTGGCAAATACCCTATTAGCAGTCTTTTTTGTCATCACTTAAAGGTGGTAAAGAATTTTAAGCTCTACAAAATTATAAAAATAGTCGTTTTATCATAATTTTCAATAGGTATAAAAAATACTGTACAAACTCTGATAGCATTATTTTATTATTATTCACTAAACTCAATCAAAATTATAAAATTATGATGGCTGAAGCGATTCTATGTAAATTTTCAGACATAAACAGTGCAGCTATGCGGCTTTTCTGTTCCACTTCACTGAAACAATGGTTGCAACTAATAATAATATATACGTGAACTTTAATAGCCGTAGGTACCTACCAAATATTAAACCAAAACCAATGTTATATGCTCAAAGGCTAATACAGTCGACTCTCTATTAGAACCATATGGCAGATAAAAATCATTTTTAAAAAGCGAGAGCCCTTGCTTATCTACAAATTAGGTGGAGTTCATAAAGTAAAAATCGTAAAATAAAATAGTATAAAATAACGACTGCGCGAAAGACGAAATGCACTCTAAACTGAAGAACTAAACAACATTTATGCTGGGTTTATCGTACAATTTTATTTTTTAATCACGCTGTTAAATGACGGTTGCTATGGTAACGATTAACAGTTTGCCAAAATGAAAACGCAGCAACCAATGTACATGTAGCAATCAAAATTTAACAGCGTGATTAAAAAACAGCCTGTTAAAATTGTACGATAAACCCAGCATAAATCTTGTTTAGATCTTCATTTTAGTGTGCATTTCGTCTTTCGCAGTCATTATTTTACACGATACAATTTTCATTTTTTAGCTTTAAATCTAAATTTAAGAATGTAATTTGTCTTCAACTAAATTTAGATCTCTCTATATATATAATTGCAAATAGATACCAATTTAATTACCTACTAAAACGGTTCATATAGGTACCTACTTATATTAAATTGGCGCCAACCTCAAAATTTAATTATTTTTCTCTTTTTAGTGGCTTTTTCGAAGAAGTTTCAATTAAAAAAAAAAGTTTTTCTTGATTTTATTAATACTTATTAAAAAAGTTGTCATTTTACATTTGCAATACATATTTACAGCCACCATAACCGTAACAATATTTAATTACAAATTAAGTTCCGCTCTTATGAAATGAGTGTACGTAAAAAAAGGGCACGATGATATTATGATGATTACACTGATGATGATAGTGAAGTGAAAAGAGTGAGAAAGAGTTAGTTTGTGCGCCGGCCGTTAGTCTATATATTATGTAGATACACGGGGTCATAAAAGTTATATGGCCTACAGTTAATGATTTTCAGAAGCACAAACTATTTTAAATGCTTCTTTGCTAATATGACATGGTTTATTACTGTTGGTTCGTTACGTGTATTATAAATTTATAATACGTATACAGGGTGGCACATCTTAAACAATGCAGTGAAATATCTCGTAAACGGTACAAACCATAAAAAAACGTTTTATACAAAAGTTATAGAGTGTCAAGGGGGACAGAAGACTGTGATATTAGATTTAACATAGGTGGTGCTGTGAAGGTCAAGCGAAGGTCACCTTCGATTTTTTAATTGTAACAGTGCATTTTTATTCCAGAATACGATATAGTATTTAATAGTAAACAGTAAATTATCAAGGTACATATGAGCTAAAGTTAATAAATATTTAGATATTTACAAATTAAATAGCAAATTTAATTTGTCAATTCGGTTCTTTTATGAATTGAATTCAAGCCAAGAAGGCCGGTGCGTAATATCATGGCTATCTGCTATGTCATAATTTATCTATAATTTCGTTCATTTTGGCCGTTATTTAATTTCCAAATATCTCAATATTTATTAACTTTAGCTGATATGTACCTTAATAATTTACTGTTCACTATTAAATACTGTATCGTATTCTGGAATAAAAATGCACTGTTACAATTAAAAAATCGAAGCCTGACCTTCACAGCACCACCTATGTTAAATCTGATATCACAGTCTTCTGTCCCTCTTAACTTTTGTATAAAACATTTTTTTATGGTTTGTACCGTTTACGAGATATTTCACTGCATTGTTTAAGATGTGCCACCATGTATGTATATATATATATATATATATATATATACATCAATCACTGATATCTATACTAACTGGATAGAGAGCAGTGTAGCCTAGTGGATAGCGTACTTGGTCCAAGCCTCTAGACTAGACTGTCGCTGATATCTATACTAACTGGATAGAGAGCAGTGTAGCCTAGTGGATAGCGTACTTGGTCCAAGCCTCTAGACTAGACTGTCGTGGGTTCGAATCCCACCTGCGCTCATGGATGTTTTGTGATGTTATTTAGTTTTAAGTTAGTTGTTATTTAATGTAATTTAAGAAGCTAATTACCTAAGTTGTCGACGCGTCTATAATCTACAATAAATAAATAAATACTAATTGGATAGATGATTCAGTAGGACCGCTAATATAGGTGCCCAAATGAACGGATTTATTGATTTTCACAAGCGTCTCCTATACTCTGAAAAAATTCTTTCAATAAACTTTAATTGAAAAGTTTAATGAAAAAATAGTATATTGCGTAGCAAGTGTGAGAAGGTGCCTTTTTTAAAACGAGTGCGCCCTCGCCCGAAACGAGTTTTATGTATAAATTCAATTGCTGAAATTTAATAAAATCGTGGCATCACAACTTTAAAAAATCAAATTGAATTTAAAATTCAAAGATTAACTTAATCTATATCTAAACAAAGTGTCTCAAAATTGACGCCCGTGCTTTTGCGATTGTATTCAGGGGGCTAACACAAATCGAGAATTAAGAGTGGAAAACTTTCCGATTGTCCTTCGTTATCGAGTTATTGATAAAAATGTAAATAATAAGTTTTATCGTACAGTCGCTTCAATTAGATGTCTAACATAATTCATTAGGTGGCCATGACGATGTTAAAACATGCTACGGAACGTTCGTGCTTCCATGGTAAATCGCGCGAATGTTTGCCTTGAAGTAGGAGGCAACCATTTGAGCATATTTTGTGACAACAGATGTGGAAAATATCTTGCTTTATAATATTCGTTTTTAATAAAGTATGTTAAATTTTAGTTTTTTATCGATAACTCAATAACAAAGGACAATCGGAAAATTTTCTACCGTTAATTTTCGATTTGTGTTAGCCCCCTGAAACAACCTGCAAAAGCACGGGTGTAAACTTTGAGACACCCTGTATATAAATCTTATATAGGGATACAATAATACATTGGTTGATATTTTTATATGTTTTTATCTGATGAAGATCCAAACTTAAGGTCGAAATATTATAACTAATAAAATTTTATTAAAGTCCGGTTAAAGTTCGTCGTTATAGATAATTCCTACTTAACCATGTATATCTAGTTAGTATAGATATCAGTGATATAGATGCATGTTTCTGACTGAAGGATACAGATGTTGATGCATGTGGTAGCTGAACTGCCGACTGAGGTTGGATGGTCCATTTACGCGACTACCATTACTATAGGGTAGGCCCTCAGGTAGCCACAAATGATCGTTATAGAATCTCGACTGACACCATCGACAACGACGCGATTATGAAAACACTTTTTTCTGATACGAATCAGTTTTTAGTTTTTCCTATATTTTTTGTAGTATCTAGGTACTATTGATAAATTAATATATGAATTAAAAACATTTGCGCGATTATTATAGTGAAAATTTTTAGCTCAAAGTAACGCAGAATTCTCTTCACGGAAACTACAAACTGCAAGGAAGTGACTTTACGCGCATGCCTCATCCATGAAGACGCTTTGATATTTATGTGCTATGTACTAGTGATGTAACGAATATTCGCATATTTTTTGACATTCGCATTCGCAAAATTCATGCGAATATTTTGCGAATATGAATATCAGAAAAAAAATGATATTTTTTTAAATGTGAAAGTGAAATTAAATAAGACAAAAAAAATATTAATTTCTTAGCATTTTTATTAGAAAAGTTTTTTCTTACTCTTTTTTTAAAAATAACAAGTTTTTTCGCTAAGGTAACCTTGCAATTATATCTACACTGCAAATGTGTGGTTGTGCCCAGATTTGAAAACTGAACATTCGTTTTCGCGAATATCGGCAACAGATATTCGCATTCGCGAATGTCTAAAAATCGACATTCGTGTTACATCACTGCTATGTACAGTGTATACCGTTTAAGGACGTCAAACCATAGTAGTAGTTTTTTATTGCAAAACGCAAATTTTATCCGTCATCTTGAATTTTAAAGGCTCCTGAGTTATTTTTGAAATGATCCAAAATCTTCAAATGACCTTTAGGATATGCCCATTCATCATTCCAAATTTCATGCTTTTATACACAATGGAGTACATGCATCAAAATAGTTTTTTTCGTTATACACTGTAAAAAATGGATGTAAAAATACTTTGAAAGTTAAGGTAGAATTCGCTCGATTTTCTAAGTGATTTTACATTATTATTTATTTTTACACATAAAACTTCATAAAAACTTGAACTTTTACTGTAAAGTTAAACAAATTTGTGATTTTTACATAAAGTAAATTGAAATTACATAATTTGTGTAATATTCCAATAAAGTGTGTAAAAATTACAAAATAAAATGTATACTTATTTATAGTCAATAGAGCAGTAAATGCTGAACAAAATGGTACATCAATTACTTAATTCTGATTTCAAATAAACTCAAAAATAAGTTTTGAAATATGTATATACAGGGTGAGTTCGACCACCCGTATCAGTGGTTTTTTTCGAAAACGGTTAGTCGTAGAGAGTTGCGTCAAAAATTTGTATTATAAAAGCCCTAATAAAGAATCGAATACTGATAATTTTTTTTTCCGGGAACGTCGGCTTCCCTATTAGTTTTCTCCAGAATGTCCAGAACTCCGGAATTATAAATGTAACGATAGGTCGAAAGTGGTATTGTTAAAAAGATTTTTAAAAAATAAGCAAGTTTTGTAGGAACATTTTTTTTATTACTGCCACCCCTGTAAATTTCTATAAGTATAAATATAAATTATTATATGTTCAAAACTCCGGAATTTTAGAAAGCACGATAGGTTGAAAGTGGTTCTGTTGAAAAGCTCTTTAAAAAATAGGCAAGTTTGGTAGGAAAAATTATTTAATTATTGCCACCCCTGTTAAGTAACAATCGTTTGAAATTATTAAATCAAAATTTCATAATAACGATCGAAGTCGGCATTAAAAATCTAGCAACCTTAGACATTGTCACAAGTGTTCAAACTGTCTTCCATTTACTCTTTAATACATACTACTGAGCTCTTCTGGTTATACTGTGAGTGTACTTCTTCAGTGTTTAATGATCGATAGATAGGTAACTAGATTTTAAATGCGGACTTTTAAAAAATTCGTTATTATGACATTTTAATTTAGTAATTTCGAACAAATATTACTTAACAGGGGTGGCAGTAATAAAAAAAAATCCGTACAAAACTTGCTAATTTTTTAAAGATCTTTTCAACAATACCACTTTCGACCTATCATTACATTTATAATTCCGGAGTTCTGGACATTCTGGAGCAAACTAATAGGGAAGCCAACCTTCCCGGAAAAAAAAATTATCACCATTCGATTCTTTATTAGGGCTTTTATAATACAAATTTTTGACACAACTCTCTACGACTAACCGTTTTCGAAAAAAACGACTGATACGGGTGGTCGAACCCACCCTGTATATAAGCTCCGCACTGTAAGAAATGAGAATGCCGATTACGCAGATTATTGATGGTCTTGTAGCCAGCTATTAATCTGGTAATAGGCACACAAAGAGACAATGGCGTCGCAAACAGGTATCGCCTACACATCGCGTAGATTCCATAAAAACACAATACGCATGCGTGGTTACTAATTTTACATTAATTTGTTTTGTATTCATCCATTTTATATATGTAACTATACATATTATTTTGTAATTTTTACACACATTATTGGAATATTACACAAAGTATGTAATTTTAATTTACTTTATGTAAAAATCACAAATTTGTTTAACTTTATACAGTAAAAGTCCAAGTTTTTATGAAGTTTTCTGTGTAAAAATAAATAATAATGTAAAATCACTTAGAAAATCGAGCGAATTCTTCTTTAACTTTCAAAGTATTTTTACATCCATTTTTTACCGTGCGCCCGTTAAAAATCGTTTTTGCTCGTGACGTCATGATCTATGAAAATATAGAGGACGTGCGTTTATATTATCTACTAATACCTAAGCTATCTAAAAATCAAGAAATAAACTATTGAAAAATACTGTTTTGTACCTATGTAAACAATTTAATCTATATTTGACGTCATACACTGTTTTTGATTTTTAGAAATTTATTTATATTTCAATAAATTATTACATTAAAACGAATCATTCAATGTTTCTCAGATTTTAAAGTTGTGTTCAAATTGACGTACATTTTCGTACTACGAAATAAATAAAAATGAAATAGAAAAATGCATGTACATAGCCTATTCGTTGTTTTTTTCGAGCTAAGCCGCTGCACTTTTATTAGGGAATAGAAAATAAATCAACTTTGTATATTTCAAGTTTTTCATTAAAATGGACAAATGAAAAAATTTGTCACTCAGTCAGAATGAATTGGTGACATTAAGAGGGGGCACTTGTATAATCCAAAATGTTAACAGACGCACGGATTTAAAAAATAATCCAGATTAATATGTCTCATTACGGGGTACAGCGGATGGGATGGACTCGAATACATGTGCGGGGTGACAGAGCGCGCCATACAGTGGGGGGGAAGAGGACGCTTCACGCCTTCAGCGTCCCACTGGAGAAAAAACTGCTCGTTACTTGACATACATATGTTTTGTTTTAAAGGAAAATATACAATCCCATTTACGTGTTAGTTTGGCAATAATTCATTATTCAGTTTACGTTTCACATATCCCCAGGTCCATTAAACTGTGACATTGACGATAGACAAAATATATGACACAAAAAACACTGGTCACAGTACCAAACCATCCCGACAAAATAGTGTATCTGCTAATTCATACATTTTTGAATTTTTTTTGTTAAATAGACTACAAATTTAGAAAAAAGACGGACAAGTGCGAGTAGAAGTTGCGCCATGAGGGTTCCGTACCGTAACAACAATTTAAAAAAAATTAAGTTTGTCACGTAATAATTCCACATGTAACTAGAAATTTATGATTTAGGGATTTTTCTTTTATTTGTGCTATGAGACCTTCCTTCGTGCCAAATTTCAAGATTCTACTCTTAAAGGAGTAGAGGAAAAATAAAAAACCCTGAAGAATTTCTTAAAAATAAGTTCAAAATTTGGTTTCGATCCGTTAAGCGCTGTGTCAGCTAGGCCTCTCCAGTGTGCACAATGCACGTAAGGATCATAGACGGGCAAACAAGATTACCTATGTATTGGATAACAATTTAAAATATAAAATTACAATTATTTTAAATACTATTTTTTACGAACATTTGATTTTATAAGATAAATAAAAGTGGATGGATTTCTTTCCATGACAACGAACACAACAATTTGTGTTTAACGGTATTCAGTCATCTGTCTGTCTGAGTTGGCGGAATAAATATTGATTTAAAATAATTAAAAATACAATAACAATAAATGCAACAACCAAAAGTCAGTTCTAACAATTGACACAGGTAACAATAACTAAACAGTGATTAACACTTAACTATATACAATTAACTATACAGGGTGTATCACAGAAAACCGAACATAGGGAAAACTCCATTGTGCAAATTAGTTAGGATCAACGATTACTTTGGCCACATATGAGAATGGGTACCATGGTAACGCTGACTAACCATTATTTAATAACAATAATAGCTAATGATGAATAATTAGGAAAATCAGTTAAAATAAATTCTTCAATATTAAATGAATTTATTTTTATTAATGAAACAATTTTTTATTAAGAAAATATTTTTTTAACTAATAATTAAACAAAACAAACAGTTAAAATAAAAAATTAAAGCAAATGTTCAAATAAACCTCCATTTTGAATTAAGCAGTGACTTAATCGGTTACAAAAACTTTGTCTCACTTTATCTAACATTACAGGAGTCATATTGAAACATACTTCGACGATTTTGTCTTTAAGTTCATCCAGATTTTGTCAAATGAACAGCAATATGCATTTGTTACTGTATACGTACACCATGGTAACCATGGTAACGACCTCTGAATAGAGGGCAAAGCAATCTCTGATCTTAACTAATTTGTACTGTGTACTTTTCCCTATGTTCGGTTTTCTGTGATACACCCTGTATACAATTGATTATATATACCAGGACTATTTATTTCTAGTTATTTATTTTATCAATTTATATCACGGATTCACCGATGAGTGATTTATATCACTGATTCACTTGATGGCACGACTCACCATTCACTGATTCCCTCAACACGACACACTCGCTGTTTATATACCTGCACGGCTCAAACCTAGCACGTTCTCGCTGTTTCTAGCGTTGTCTAGAATCTTCGCGTAGGCACCAGTGTGTTCAGCAGACTCCCGTTTCTCAGAATTGTTGCCTGCCGCTTATATACAGGGTGATCCGTAACAATATTTATATACTGACCATGAAACGATTTAATCCGCTAAAATCTCCTATGTTCGTTGGAAAGTAAAAACTATCAGTTAGCCCCTCCTTGTAGTTTTAAACTAAAAACCAGTATTTATCCACAAAGATTGAAATATTTCTTATTCTAGAAACAAACTGAAATTGAATTAAAGCATATTATAATTTTAACCACAAACGTCTGCTTTTAAAATGTGTTGGTGGATATATGCAGCAGCCAGTTTGTGTAAGTTTTAAACTAGTAAGGTATAAGTTGTCTAAGCTTTAAGCTGCTGCTGCTGCACCTTACCGCCTTGCCTTGTGTTGCATAAGTTGGTTGTTAATATTAGTTGTGAAACAAACGACCATTAATCATGCATGTTGTTTGACTCTTGCACTTAACAGACTTACTAGAGCACCGTTACCACAACACACTAGAGTCGGTTCTGAATTAAGCTTTCTTCTAGGAGCTGCAAGTTTGACGACACGAGAGAAAAAATGATTTAAATAGAATTATTGCTGTCGAACATTTAAATGTTCAGACGCTTAAATGCTTTGGAAATTTATGGTTTTGGCACAATGACAATTTTCGGACATTTTCGAGAGTGTTCCCAAAAGCTGTATAAATATACCTAACCTAGATATATAAGTTTGTTTTGCAATCGAAGCAAAATGGAGAGAATAATACTGAATTATTACAAAAAAGTAAAACAAAAATGGGTACCTATATGTTTGTATCTCAGGTACAAACAGATGGCGTGAATACCGTTAAACACAAATAATTGTATTCGTTGTAATAGAAAGAAATACATCTACTTTTATTTATCTTATAAAATCAAATGTTTGTAAAATATAAATAAAATAATAGTAATTTTATTTTTTTATAAGTATTTCAAGTTATTATCCAATACCTGTATATTTTAACATTGGAAATGTTTATGTTCGTATATGGGGGCAGAGTTACGAGTTTTCGTTCAAGGCAACGGTGTCGCGATCAAGTGAGGAGCAATCATGCAAAATTGAACAAGTGCAATTTTTTCGAAATGTGTTTTATATCGTGTCTAGTTAATTGAGAGGTATTTGCGACGATCTGCGGTGTTATTTTTGAGCAAATGTTAATAAATACTGTAGAAAAATCCATTTAAAAGTTAAATAATCAAGCAAAAGTGAACGCGTATATAACTGAAGAATAATAGGGTTATTCTTGACAAAACTAAACAGTGCATTGATAAATATTGTGTGTATAATAAACAGTTAATTATGTTTCATATATGCTGTTATCATCTCCAATGTCCTCGATGGCAAGGATTGCGAAATCTGTGAATTTTCATTATTAAAAAAAAAAACAAAAATATTAAAAGCCTTCGGGATTCGAACCTAGGCTTGTCGTTTGTACCTGTCGATAGACTCGTACTTTACCACACGCTCACCTGGCTTACTGTCTCTGAGACCTTAACATAGTTATATACATGCTGTGTTTTGTTTCACATGTCAACCACTTCCGACTATTTCCGTTACATCTAATATTTCTAAAATGCCACCCCAGTATGAGACAAGACGTTATTCACGTCAAAAATGTCAAAAAATAGAATCTAGTTATGCAAGGATATTTCTTACTAATAAGTTCCACGAATAGACTTAGAGCTAGTGACAATTTTTTGGTGTTATTTATTCAAGGCCTTATTTTTGTGAAAATGTTGAGGGAGGCCTATTAAAGTGCCCTGAGTAAGGGATTTTGCTAGATAGCGGTATGGGAGGGATGCAGACCACCCCCAACATGTATAAAAAAAAAATGGTCACAATTATTATTGCTTCAAGGCCGAAATTGTTTGTATAGCTTGTCGGTGACCCAATAATGCCATTATAATATTTGCAAATCGACTGGTCAGTATTAAAGGGGTGGCAGATCACCCTAAACGTGTCATCTATCCGACGAAATTTATATTATTAGTTCAAGGTCCAAATTTTAATATGTTGTTATGGTGACTGTTGTAAGCGTATATTTCAATTTGCAGAACAAAATGTCGGTATTAACCCCCTCTCTTAGAGGAAAACTTGCTCGCCTAGGTGTTTATATCGTTCTGCAAGGGGGTTAATACTAAGATTTTGTTCTGCAAATTGAAATATATGCTTCAAACAGTCGCCGTAACAACATATTAAAATTTGAACCTCGAACTAATTATAATATAAATTTCGTCGGGTAGGTACATGACACGTTTAGGGTGATCTGCCACTCCTTTAATACTGACCAATCGATCTGCAAATATTCTAATGGCATTATTGGGTCACCGACAAGCTATACAAACAATTTCAGCCTTGAAGCAATAATAATTGTGACCATTTTTTTTGTTACATTTTGGGGGTGGTCTGCATCCCTCCCATATCGCTATCTAGCAAAATCCCTTACTCAGGGCACTTTAATATGTAAAATAAGGTCTTGAATAAATAACACCAAAAAATTGTCACTAGCTCTGGGTCTAGAAGTTTACACACGATTGTACTACAATATAATGCGTATAATATTACGGGATACGTTGCGTGCGGGTGCAGGGGTACTCGTACCTAGCGGATTGTACGAAGACGGGATGTAAGATCTTCTCCTGCAGGATTCGTTTTGAGGCCGGTTGGGGTTCACAGCGTACTACAGTACTACAACTGCTACAGCTCTAAGCATAGGCACTGTATATGACAGCTCAGTCCATTTATTAGAAGCTTTATGAATAAAGTTGAGTATTTCCCATACAGTACCTAAAGTAAGTACGCGTTTGAGTGTCTGCCTGCTACCACTCACTGGTTCAGGGCTGTCCTGATCCTCTTGTGAACTGTAAACCGTCGCCAACCGCGAGAGATGTGTTTCTTAAAATGCCGCGGTTTATAAATCGAGACATAAGTATGTACGGAATAAAGTTGCAAGTTTTCGTTACTTATTGGTACTTGGTAATTATTCGTTACTTTTAGGTACAATACTCGTTACTTACTATTCGTTACAAGTACTCGGACTACTCGGGCATTTTACGTATTGTTACGGATCACCCTATATATAAACGGCAGGCAAGAGTTCTGAGAAACGGGGTCTGCTTACTGTAACAACTAGTACCTGCAAGAAAGTTCTAGAGAAAGCGAGAGCACACTAGGCTTAGGCCACGCAGCATATATAAACAGCCAGTGCGAGTGAGTGAATCAATCAGTTAACGTTGAGTCACGCAGTCAAGTCTACGGTGGATCAGTGATATAAATAGTGCCGTGATATAAATAAATAGATTGATAAAATAAATATTAGTGTAATGAAAATAATTACGAGTTATTAGTTAAGTGCTATTGTTTTGTTTTGCTGTTTAGTTATTGTTTACTTGTGTTGATTGTTACAACTGACTTTTCGTTGTTGCATTCATTATTATTGTGTTTTTAATTATTGTAAATAAATATTTATTCCGACAACTCAGAAAACAGTTTTGTAACAGTATTAAAACGGAGAGACGGTCTCGGCCTGCACATGTTCATGTTATTCGTCGTTGCGTAGGTATAGAGTTCATACATTTAGAGAAAACTTAACTGCCTCATGCGCAGAAACCAGATTTGGTTCAGACTGGTCTATTCTATTTTTGAAGGGGTGCGCCAGTTTATGTGTACCTACATTTCAGTGGGCACAGTGTTTACTGTTTGGGTTATAATATTACCTACATGCTGTTAAAAACAGAGTATTGAATTGTGTTTGAAGTGCATTATCAGTGATGCATGTTTGAATGATTTTAAAAGATTTTATTAATTCTGTTTATTAAATTAAAGAAAAAATCGGATTTATTTTAGCCCCAGCACCCACGTCAGTGCGCCAGAATCTGTTTTGAGTACACCACTGACTATATAGGTACTTCTTGCAGGCTTTAGGATTTCGTTTTCTCTAAATGTATGAACTCTACCAGGTGGCAGGTATATAGGTACTGAATATTCGTCAATCCGACGGACTATTTGAGCCTAAGATTCGCGTCGAATCGTCAATGTTCGGTATTTTAATCAGTTACGTTTCAATACTGTAGGTCAACGCCCGGCCCGCGGGCCGGATGTGGGCCGCCCCAGTTTTTGATCCGGCCCGCGGAACATTTTAAAATCGTGCTCGAAAAAGTTCAAAGCATTTTTGGATGACCTCTCTTCAGAACATGCATGGTGATGTGGCATATTATTGCGAATGCTAGAAAGATTTTACGATCTTAGACAGGAAATAGCCGATTTTATGGAAATTAAAGAAAAACCATTGCCTGAAGTCAGTGATCAGAAATGGTTATGCATGATTTAGCATTTCTAGTTGACATCACAGGTCACGTAAACGAGTTCCAGAATAAAATTCGCTTGTGGGAAACAGAAATGCGATCTTGAAGCTGTTATGATTTTTCAACACTATCAAGTCTCGATAATATTGATTACACTTAATATATGCTGAAGATCTAAAATCACTGTCGGAGCAATTTTTTAATACTTAGATTTTCCGACTTAGAAAACATGGATAGCTGCTTTAACCTTTTTGCTACTCCGATGAAAAGTGACGTAGAGAAGGCTCCGACACACCTGCAAATGGAGTTGATCGAGCTTCAGGAAGACACACATTTGAAGTCAAAATCTGAAAATGTGGAGCTAAGTGGTCTCTACAGAACATAGATAGCTTGCCGAAGAAAAAAAATAAAATAAACCGTATCATTATTATTTTTTCACAACTACCTATTATCTACGGCCCGCGACTTCATTAATATCCTAAAGTTTTGCCCGCAACTTTCCAAAGGCTGCCCATACCTAATGTAGGTAAAGGTAGGAATATGTAGTTGTTTGATTGCAATAAATACAAAATCTAATCCATAATCCGTTGCATAGTAAAAAGTTACATCGAGTATCGAGTAACTGTTTGTGGAAAGTAAAGAATATTTTTTCATGTTGGTATTAGATACCTAATTCGGATCTCGTCGGGTAACGAGTACTCGAGTAACGAATAGTTACTTTTCTTGCATCTCAGTAAGGAAACAGTATGGCTAAATATTTTTGAACTGAAAACTTTTTCCTTGACAGTGAATAAGTCTGATCGCTCGCCGAGAAACGGTAATTCCTACTGGTCGTCTTGTTGAGGTTTTCCATGCTTTCTCAATAGTTCCAGATGAATATTGAGATGGTTCATTGTTCAAGGCTATGGCCGATTACCTGACAAACTCCTATGCTCCCACATCTGCCTACCTTATCCTAATTTTCTATAATTCCTCCATTCGCACATTGTTACTAATTAATTAAGTTGAAGTTTTAAAAATGCAAACAATTACAGGGAGTGGCCAAATGGAAATAGTAATGGTTCAAATGGCGTCTGTTATGTTATAATGTCGAGAAACGGACGTTAAATGCGTTATTATTATTTATTTATTTATTTATTTTTTGCCATAGCCACTACTAAATAGGTGCTTTCGATGCATGTATACCTACCGACCTGTACTGGGTCATTCAACAGGCAGGCGTGCAAAAGTGTTTCCATTACATAGCAAGTGCGGTAAGTAAACGGTTGCCATAGCAACTTCTGTTTATTCGCTCTATCCGCCTGCGGTGCATACTCACGATCGTCACGGCGTACTGTAAAAGTAAAGATGGCGACACAAATGAACTGTCAAAATTTTTTGAAAATGAAGTGAAAAGTAGGTATTTTGTAGTGGGTATGGCAAAAAATAACATACTTGTATATCTCGCGCGTAATGGTACAGTAATAGCTCAATTAATAAGGGTAGTTATTTTTATAACAAACTCCCAGAATCAATCAAGGTAAGCACTAGCATAAATATCTTTAAAAACCGTTTAAAATACTTTTTAATAAATTATTGCCCATATGACTGTTCTTTTTAATTATTGTATTTTATTATTGTATTAATCTGTGTTACGTTTTGTATTTTTAGGACTTTCGCATCCACTTTGGCTACGCGAAGAAATAAACTATCTATCTATCTATCTATGACAGTTAAAACTCGCTATCGCTCGTTTTTACATACATACTGTCACCACTCGTCAGTAATATACGCTTCTAGATATACAATCAATTAAATTCAGTCAGTTTGTGTTGTAAATTTGGCCAGCCTTGATTTTGATGGACGGTGTATATATGTATAATATTGTAAGTAGACGGACAACGGCGGCGTTGGAGTTAATTGTGGAGTTGTGAGTTAATGATCATAATTCCTTTAGAACATAACTTAGTTTTAGACTATTAGTGTCGGTTTAGTGGTTAGCCGTGTACTTATGTACATATTATATCTGTACAATAAACCTACTAAACTTAAATGTAAATTAATAATAATGTCGATGTACACCAACTTGACGGCAATATAATAATTAATATCTACTTCACTTCGACTAAATTGACTCAATTATTTAATTATTAGTAAACAGTTTAAAACATACGAGGTGTTTTTCTTATGTGTGAACATATAAATTTTATATAGGGACGACAGACATCTCAGAAATTGGATATGACGAAAAACTTAATGGATATACATCATTATCTATTGAACATTTTTATTGGAAGAACAGTCAATATTTAATATATCTTAAAAATTTAAACTTATTGAATTTGATTTCTTACTGTGTTTTATTATGGATGTATCTGACAATGTAGATTATCTTACGAAGAAAATATAATTGTTTCTAGAATATTATGTTGTAATACCATATGGTATTTATAACATTGATATATCTAGGTTCTTATTTAATGTATCCCCTTTGGGAAATAATTTCACCTGTATGAATAGCTCTCGCTACTACGATGATTCACATCTACAACCTAGCTTATAACACTCGCATGTAGTGGAAATCTATTGATTCCTTTGCATATTTGGAGAATGTTAGATTGGTAATCATATCACGGTTGAATAATTCTAAGTTCATTCCGCCGCGATAGTGCAAATGTTCAGGTTAGAGTCCTGACTGTGACTATGGTTGTCAAAATGATTTTTTCGATATTTTCAGGAATCAATTATGTAATTGGCTGCTCTTCCAATAAAAATTTTCAATTGCAAAACAGCCGTATAAATCTATTTAATATTATCATTATCTATGCCATTATTAACGTAAACAAAACAGGTAAACAAAACTTTAAACTCGCCTATGTTAGTGTTAAGTGAAATTCACTGTATAAAAAATGGTTGTGCTTTGGTTAATTTTTCTTAAAATGATTTACTTTACGAACTCACTGTACTAGTTAGTTTGCATGTCTGTTAACCTCAGTACAATCGTACAGATGTAATAAGTAATGTCACCGAAGCAACGTCACATAATCTGCTTGTACATATCAGACAGAAGGATCCATCGAACCGCAATAAACCATTCTTTGCTATGTATTTAATTAACGTTTTATAAATGGCAAATAAATAACGTCTGCATACTCCCTATAATTATAATACTTTAAGACTAACCTACACACAGATTCGTATCGTATTTCATCTTCATTGAACCAAAAATATACTTTATATAACACATGCACGCTTTTAGTGTTTTTTTATATCTGTTTTGCGAACCTTAAATAGCCGTTTATTGACTGGTGACCACTGACCATTATGTAACGTTTTTCAGTGCTATAATGGTTCATTATATAACTAGTTACATAATGATCCATTATGCAACGCTTTTTAGTGCTATAATGAAAAAACAGTTGCATAATGAACCATTATGTATCTAGTTACATAATGAACCATTATGTAAATACTGAACCATTATGTAACTGTTTTTTTAATTCAATTAAAATCTAAATTGAGCCAAGGCTCGTGTGCGTTCGCCTACTACTCGTGCTTAAAACATCAGCACTCGTATTCGGCTCGCGATGCAAACTCTCCAAGGCTCGTGTGTGCTCGCCTACTACTTGTGCTGAAAATATCGCGCCTGACGTATAAAGATGTATTTAGCACACTAGTTACACAATATACTATTATATCAATAAAAATATTCTTATTTCTTTAGCCAATACGTTCAGTGGCGGATCCAGGATTTTGGTTTGGTAGGGGCTTGGCCCAGCTGAGGGAAGGCTTTATCAAGGTAAACACTAAAACACTAAAAAAGCACACCAAATTTTATTTTGCTCATTTAACGCATAGTAGTAGTAGGATAATATCGAGTTTAATTTGAGATTTGTCAAGGGTGGACCCAGATGCCTTTGGGGGAAGGGGGGTGGCTTGAGCCCCTTACCCCCCTGGATCCGCTACTGAATACGTTTTTAGGGTTCCGTTCCGTACCAAAATGGTAAAAAATGGATCCCTTAACTAGTGAGACTTCGTTGTCTTTCTGTGTGTATATTGTTACAAAACTGTTTCTGAGTTGGCAGAATAAATATTTATTTACAATAATTCGTAACAATTAACTATATACAATAATTGCAACAACGAAAAGTCAATTCTAACAATAAAAAAACTTAAACGGTAATTATTGAACTAAACGAGCCACTTAACTAACACTTAACAAATAACTAGATATACAAGGATTATTTATTTGTAATTATTTATGTTAGATTTATTTATATCAGACCCACTATTCGTCGCTCAGTACTTGACTTCGTATTCAACACGACACTGATTCACTGATCCCCGGTGACTGACTCCCTGACTCACTCGTACTTCGCTTATATAGGTCGCGCAGTCCAGCCTAGTACGTTCTCGCAGTCCAGCCTAGTACGTTCTCGCAGTCCAGCCTAGTACGTTCTCGCGTTCTCTAGAACATTCCGGCAGGTACTCGTATCTTCGATACCATTCCACGCTTTACTACTGTGACCTTTCTTTCTCGTCGTTTCTATTGGAGGCAGTGGCGTAACATCTTGGGGTTTGCTACAATATTATGACTATCGACTGAAATTTGGGATAGTTATAAAGCTTAATGTCCAAGTGTCAGATTCACAAAAATATTTTTTAACTCCAAACGATTTTTTTTTTGTGGGGCTATCTTAAGAGTCAAATTTGATTCCGCTTAAAAATCGTATCCAGGAAGAGATTGAAGCCGTTACTCCTGACTTATGCAAAAGAATAATGGAAAATTTAAGGCATCGGAAGAGTGCCAGTAGTGAAATGGGCGACATCTAGATGATGTAATTTTCCATACATGAATTTCTACTAAATGTAGTTTTAAATTCCAAATAAAGTTAGTTGTGAAAACTGATGACAGCTGAGCAAAATTAGAAAGAAAAGTGCATTAAGCTCTCTGAGACATCTTGTATTTATGAAAATTTCATTGAGAGGAAGGAAACTTCATTATACTTAAAATCAATTTCAGTGTACCTAAGTATATGCAGGGCCGGCGTTAGCGGGGTTAAGCGGGGCAAAGGTACCCCGGGCCCGGGCCCCTGAAGAGAGCCCGCCAGCCCGGGGCTTACCTATTATATGTGACTAGCGTGTTTAAAATTGCGAGCATTAAAACATTTTCTCAACAAAAAAGGCGTTATTTGATTTTTTGCATTAAAATTTTCTGACTATTTCCAAAAAAAAAAACAAATTTTGGAGAAAAATTTTTTTTGGGGACACAGGGGCCTGAGAACGCTTATTCGGGGCCCGAAAATCCTAGCGATGGTCCTGAGTATATGTAAAAGTTTATGGTATGAACATTTTCATTGTTACTTTTTTGGTTCAGTAGGTATAGATATTAATTTACTTTTAATTGATTTGAAAAGGAATTATTATTTTAAAATTTTTATTAAATAATAATAATAATAATTTATTGTCAATTGAACGGAAATATATATTATTTTTGACTAGTCAGATACATATAGGTAGGCACTTAATTATTTAAAATAAGAATAAAATTCATCTAGCGAATAAAAAGCGTTTTTGACGAGCAATGCTTTAACCGTGGATTTAAATTTTGGGAAGGAAGATAAATTTCTGTGTTCTGCAGGCAATGTATTGTACAAATTGACTGAAATATTTGACGGACTATATTTGAAAATGTTATTATTTGCCATTGGTGTTATTAGTCTACTTTTGGTGCGAGTATTATACGAGTGAACTGTATCAGCAGATGTAAAATTAGCTATATTTTGACGAGCGAAAACAATACAAGAATAGATATAGATGCATGGGACGGTTAAATTTTTTTTTTATTTTAAAAGTATCTCGACATGAAGTGTTCCATTTAACAGTAACATATATTATTCCGCGAGTAAAAAACAGCTCCTGGTATTTGATGTACATTCCCCTTAACGTCAGTTCTGTCTACCAGGACTTCGCTTCATTCAGCAATCAGCAGTTCTGACAACAGCTGACTGTCGTGATTCTCAATATACCAGGTTTTCTTTATTTATATATATATTTCTTCTGTCCGTGTGTATGTCACTGAACTCCTCCTAAACGGCTGGTTTAATTTTGATGAAATTTTGTGTGTGATTAAGTCGATTTGAGAATGGTTTAGATTAAAAAAAATTAAAGTCGGTCAAGCCGTTTTTGAGTTTTAGCGAGACTAACGATAATATCTTGACCGATTTTAATTTTTTTTTAATCTAAACCATCCTCGAATCGACTTAATCACACACACAACATTTCATCAAAATCAAACCAGTTGTTTAGGAGGAGTTCAGTCACAGACACACGGACAGAAGAAATCTTTATTTTAAACCAATTCTAAAAATTCTTTCACTAATAGAAAGCTACGCAGGGGAAAAAATTAAAATCGGTCAAGTCGTTTTTGAGTTTTAGCGAGACTAAGTAGCACCCGGGAGCGAACGAGCGATGCGACTGAGTAATGTATTAATAAATCATAATTTCATCATAAATTCATACCACCCAGAAGTGAACGAGCGAAGCGAGTGAGAATGTAATTATAATATTCAAAATATGCTTTTATTGAAAACCTAGGAAGAAAGGCTATAAAAAACTATATTGTTTATTTAAAAATTAAACAAAGGGCCGACGTTTCGGCCACATCAGTCCTTAATCATGACCTACAAAAATTACAGAAATTATAGAATTTACAGAATACAATTTTATGAATAACAACATTAGGAAAAGAATATATATGTATAATGCAAATTGGCTGTAAACCTATACATATATTTTCTTTTCCTAATAATTGTAGGTATGTCTTGATTGAATTAAACAGCAGCTCTTTGGTTTTTCGCGAACCCCTGTTCAAATACCTACTTAAAAAATTAGCGGATCACAATTTCTAAAATCTCAAACTCAAAACTGGAATTATTAATAAATTACCTATTGTTCTGTTTTGGTTGGTAAGTACATATAAATTGAGGAAAAATCTAAAATATTGACGGACTTCTTGTTTACACATCGCGGACCCCTAGGGATCTTCGAATCACAGTTTAAGAACCGATGATCTAATACATAATTTTATTATAAGTATCTAATTTTTGCCTTAGACGTAATAAAAAGTTAATGAAATTTGAGCTTGAGGGCTGAGCCCTTCAACTTTAAGTTCTGGTGCGCAAAGACACGCATTACTAGCGGTACTCGTTCGGATTTGCCCGGGTGCAATACACTACTCACTCGCCTCGCTCGTTCGCTTGAATATTATAAATATACACTACTCACTGGCTTCGCTTGTTCGCTTGAATATTATAATTACATTACTCACTCGCTTCGCTCGTTTGCTATATATATAAACCTTCCGTGAAAAATTGTCTAACTGATGGTGAAAACCGCATCAAAATCCGTTGTGTGGTTTAGGAATTACATTACTCACTCGCTTCGCTCGTTCGCTATATATATAAACCTTCCGGGAACAATTCCGTCATACATGATTTTTGCGTAACTTTAACCGTTTACGCAGCGCACGCAACGGAAGTTCTCAAAAGTAATAATTTTTCCCGTGTTTGCAACATTTTTCATTGATGCTCCGCTCCTATATTGGTCGTAGCGTGATACTATATAACCTATAGCCTTCCTCGATAAATGGACTATCCAACACAAAAATAATTTTTCAATTCGAACCAGTAGTTCCTGAGATAAGCGCGTTCAACCAAACAAACAAACAAACTCTTCAGCTTTATAATACTAGTATAGATTCAAATTTGAAAAACAGAAAAAAAATTATGAAAACGGAAAATTCGCTCTTCTAGTTCTTAAAACTTTACAATTACAGACTAAGTTACGATTTAGTTTATTTTTATTAAAGTTATTAACTTCTGTATAAATCATTAAAAACATGACTCTCTCATGATGTGGACTTTGTAAGCGCGTTACTATATATAGGAACACATCGATCGCTAGCCAGTAAATAGTGCTTGTATTGTACAAAGTGCGGACATTACCAATTTATAATATTAGTTTATTTATTTAGATTTAGATTAGATAACATCCAGGGTTTAATAGATCAAGGGGATACTCTGTAATCTTCGAACATTGCGCGAAGGTCAGTTCAGCAAATTTCTAAATATAATCGAATTTATCTACATAAATAGTGCCGCGAACGCTTTACTGCTAAGTCATTATCTAATAATTATTGTTCATTAATATATTCACCTTTAATTATAATTTGTAGTCCAACATTACATTGGAGTGAAGTGGAAACTTGTTTATATTATAATTAAAAATCTCTATTATTATGGCGCATTTTTGTGAAATTAATTAAGTAGGTACCTATCTATACAGACGTATAATATGTGATACAATAGTAGGTTGTATACCTAAGTGACGTAATGAGGTATATTACAATTACGATTAAAATGTTTTAAATTAAATGATTCTATTTCATTTTAAATTATTATTCAAATTATGCTGTTACTTCAATTTTCAACTATTCGAAATTTTGATTGCAAAATTTGTAGCAGACAGACAACAAGTAAAGTTAAAATAAAAGGTCCGCCATATTGAACTTAGAAGATATTAGATATTGCATTGTCACGGAACTTATATACACGTGTGCAAAATTTCAAAGCTTTAGCTTAATTAGAACTAGTCGAAATTTTGATTGCAATATTTGTAGCAGGCAGACAAGCAAATCGGACTGGTAGTTTCTGAGATTAGCGCGTTCAAACAAACTCTTTAGCTTACTTATATTAGTACCTATAGATTATGCTTTATCGTCCAAAATGACTTTTCTTTAGTCACCGCCAAATATCTTAAAATATAAACGCATGGCTAGTGTCACAGTGTGCAGTGTGATGATCATAATATACAGAATTATTCTGTACCGGCGTCACATCAAAGGGCTCAATGCTGGGGATGCATCCCGGTCGAGTTAGAAGAACACCGCTCATCACATCGCGGGCCCACATTGCATCCGTCAGAATTGCAGCAACTGGCATGCTGTTGCGAATTTTTTACAGGGCTCACAATTAGTTACTCAACTCATATAGTGGTAGTAGGTACTGCCTTTTTTAACCGAATGTCCCATTGTATTATCCGCATAGACATAAAGGCAAATTTCGTTTACCTGGTAGCTATGGAAAATATTAATGCATTAGTGAAAAGCGTTATGGTGTTTTGTGGTTATTTTTAATATTTTGTGAATATAAAAGATAAAATAAGAATTTATAAATTTGTTAATCAATTCTATTCGTTTCTTAAATTTAAAAAAATAGTTAATTAACAAGATCTGTCATTTCTTGGGCATTATTTAATTTTTTGTTTGTTTATATATTAATTATTAAAACCTAAATTTTGTAATAAAAATGAAAATTATCCTATTTTTCTGCACGAAACACCTAATATACATAATCATCATCTTCAACAATTTTTGTACTTGATTTAAACGGAATTCCAGCTGATGTCATTCCCGCGCTTACGCTGATTGGTCAGATGGAACGAGGCAACCTATACTCTAATAATCTTGAATTCACTGTACCTATACAAGAAGATATCTATTGTGGCCTGAACATAATAATATGAGAAACGGCATCACAAAATATTCATGAGCGAAACTGGGATTCGAACTCTCGACAACTCGATAAAGCTATTCAATCAAAAGTTATCACCTTTAATTTATCCCTAAATCCAAACAGGAAACTCGACTAAAATCGATTAATTTTTTTTTTTTTTGAAAAAGAATTGATCCCCGTTTGATTATGGTACAAACATTTTCAGTTTTGTGGCTTTTACCATACATTAATTATACATACCTAGTACGAAGCTCTTCGATAATATAATGACTTTGCGATATAGAGAGGGCCATATAGGGAAGATTTGATTCAACGGCTTTTATGAACATAAATATTCGCTTGCAACAAACTCGCTCATCGCTGTATAATCTTCTTCTCTACATACTTAGTATAAATTGAAGTCGCTTTTCACGTCTGTCTGTCTGTCTGTTTAACCGCTAACTCCTCCTAAACCACGCAACAGATTTTGATGCGGTTTTCACCATCAGTTAGACAATTTTTTACGGAAGGTTTATATACATAGCATAATTAATTAATTAAATTCGTAACCCGACCGTAAGAATTCGCACCATACTTATATATCATAAAAACGACCGTACTCAACTGCTCCACTCGTAGCGCAGAGGTTACATCGCAGCGATCTATGCACAGGGACCCGGGTTCGGAAACGGATGACACTGTAGAATTTTTGTTTTTAACTTCCCATTGGAAGTTATTGTAATGGGTCCGAAAATCGAAATCAAAAAGGAAAAAAAAATTTTATGTTTCAAGGTCACTACACTATTTTTACACTACTTTTAGAAAGATGTCTCTGTGTGTGTGTGTGTGTGTGTACGTATGTATGTGTCAATTTCTTTCTAAGACGAAATCTCGAGAACGAAAAATGATATCGACTACGTTGGGGTGCCAATCGACGCGTATTAACGTAAATATGATCTGAAAGGAATTTTTTTAAAATCGGTTCAGCTGTTCTTTTTTCTTAACCAAATAACCTCCAAAAAAGTAGATTTTACACAATATCTCGCGAATAAAAAATTATATCGACTTCGTAAGGGTGTCAATCGAGGCGTGTTAACGTCATTTTGATCCGACATAAATTTTATAAAAATCGGTTCAGCCGTTTTTTTTTTTTTTTAATTATTGATGTTTTAATGATTAAAATGATTACTTTTCTGTGTAATATCTAATTTAATTATTATTTTATTATTATTAAATATTTATCAAACTGGGAAGTTCGTCGTGTGGACCTCAAGGGTCGCACTTTAGTCCTAATAAACGACCCACCTCACGGCTTGTTTTTTCTAATTCTATATGATATTTATTTATATATTTTTATTTTTGTTATATTCTTTCTTTGACAATAATTAAAAATTTTTTAGTTTAGTTTGCGCTCATAGTTTTACAGAATTCCGTCCGATGTCACTATCCCTGAAGTAATCCGTCTATCTATCTTCTTTACTATAGTATAACGAGCGAAGCGAGTGAGTAGTGTTTGCACCCTGGCTTTCTTAACACCCGGACGAAGCCGGACGGGGCCGCTAGTTAATAATAAGAATAGGTTTATTAACAGCCCTGTGTGATTTGATTTGGCGGCTGCCGGCTGATCGTCATCGTCATCATTGTCATTGCCATCATCACACAATAAAAGGCACCACTTCTGTATTGTGTCTGTTTCTAAATATTCGACGTAAGGAATTCAAAACGTGTCTCCTCATATAGTAACTAGGTACCTTCACAGGCACGTAGAATGTTCATCTTTTTGTGTCATACAGGCAGCTCAATAAGTAATAAGACACTATAACGGTCTTGATGACAGCAATTATACAGTGAATTTCACGTAAGACGCAACATAGACGAGTTTTTTTACCTTGTAGCAAACCCCAAGATGTTACGCCACTGCCTGCAATAGAAGCGTCGAGAAGGAAAGGTCACAGTGGTGAGGCGTGGAATAGTATCGAAGATACGAGTACCTGTCGGAATGTTCTGGAAAGCGCGAGAGCGTGCTGGGCCAAGCTGTTCGATCTATATAAGTGAAGTACGAGTGAGTCAGTAGTCAGTCAGTCGTGAGTCAGTGTCGTGTTGAACTGCGAATATAAATACAGTACTTAATCCAGGTATATAAATATAGTTATTTGTTCAGTGTTATTTAAGTGTTTCACTTTGTTTAAGAATTACTGTTTCGTTATTATTATTGTGTTGATTGTTAGAATTGACATATAGTTGTTGCGTTTATTGTTATTGAATTGTTAATTATAATAAATAAATATTTATTCCGCCAACTCGGAAAACAGTTTTGTTACAACCTGATAGTTATGGAAAATATCAATGCATTAGAGAAAATCCTTTCACTTAAAATTAGTGGGGTCGTTAAGCGTTTGAACCTTGCACGACGTGAGATAGAGAAATACAACTCGGTACGAATGTTGATAGGACCCATCTCTTCACTTTAAAAAGTGGAGGTACCTTGGGCCCCGCGATCGGGCCAAAACGCCAAAATATCACCTTTACCGGCCTAATTCAGTAAACGTTCCTCGCACCGTCCTGGGGGTGGTCTCATTGGATTCAGCATACAAAAGCATACATCACTAACAAAATTTTAATCAAAAAATTAATTAAAGCTATTTTTTAATTCGTTAGTGATGTATTTTTTTGTTAAAATCCATGACACGGCTGTCTGTTTTTCCTTCTACAGAAATTTTTCGTGCCTTCCGGTGAGTTAGAAGTTAGAAATTCAGCATGAAGTTTCCTGGGAATTCGAGAATTTGTGAAAAATCTGAAAAACTCGCAGAACCGAATCTGTGACCTCAGAATGTCTTCATGTCTATCCTATGGGATAAAAAATTGAGTCTGTTCGATCACGATAAAATTCGATTTCCGCGGGTTTCTAACGATACAAAATAGAACCCTGTTGTATTTTTTCGAAATTCCAGTCGACTGACCCTAAATCCAATGGTATCTATTAAAAATTTCGAAAATTATTATTTCCCGTTTAATTTTCAAGAAATATATCTGGAAGTTTCCTTCATTGGTTTTTAATGAATCAACGAATCAAAATATTTCCTGATGAACTTGCAAATTGAGTGTTGTAAGCAAACTGTATCAGTACACTTCTTTGCAATTACACCATATATGGACATAGAAATCTAGGGACGAAGAATAAGTGAGTGAGGTGGTTGCTTTTGAGAGGAGGGCGGCGGTGTGTCCACATTCTATTGGTCGTTTCAGTTGCGAAAGCGCTGTACGTGTCAAAGTGTCGTCCAAACAATAATAAACGACTGTTTTTTGCACAATTGAACATGCGCAAAGACGCGGCCAATAGAATGTGGGCACATGCACTATTATATACATAGCATGGACATGTACATGAGATATAGGCCCTCTGAATGGCTTCCCCCCTCGTCTAAAGTGGCACTTTATACTTCGTTCTTAGATTCCTATTATGTTCATGAATTACACTAAAAAAATGCATGTTTGCCGACATTCAAGGGACACGTGTCTGTTTATAGATGGTACTACGTCATGACTTTCACAACATCTAAACAGAAAACACTAATGCATTATGTAACACCTTCCAATGGACATACTGTATAAATACACATGAACGTCCAACTCCAGTTAGATCTGTTTTTTACTTAGGTTTTGTCTTTTTCGGGTGGTAAATATTTAGTCGAATAGCAGACGATATATAAATGTTTGTACATGTCGTGAGCTTATCGTAGTGTAAAAGTGAACCGAAAAAATACGATTCTTAATATTTATCAATGCAATAAAATCGCGAACAAAAACTACAAGATAATGATGTACGACTTATATTTTAACACATGAACTGTTATACGCAGTCATAAATTAATTAAATACGTAATGATATTATGTAAATAATGCATTCTACATAAATCAAATTAATTATAGTGAATTGTATTTTAAAGACCACCAACAGCTAAGGTTATTTGGGCCTAGCAGCAATTCATATTTTCAATTCATTATTTTTTTTTTTTTTAATAATAAATTGAAAATCCAATTGACACTTTTACCAGCTCTCGGGCTAGAACTCGGGAACTGGGGACTTGTAATAGAGGAACCATAGCAACGCCATGTAAACAAATTAATTATAATTATTATAATTTTTTTTAATTAATAATGCTAAAGCCTGCCACAGACGCAAGTTATAGTTTGCCATTCAAAATCGCATATTCATCAACAAGAATCTTGAAATACGAACAAAGTCCATTTGTTGTACGACGGAGATACGCGTACGTCAGGTGTATTATTTATGACTTGGTCGATCTATATTATCCGGTCAGACACGGCGCGGGAACGTAGCGTTTCCGGCAAGACAAACATTTTTACATGCATTTCAAATACGAATATTTATATTTAACGGATCCCGTCCATTCAGACACGCATCAATACTCGTTTTTGAAATGCACGTTTGCCGAAAACGCTACGTTCCCGCACCGTGTCTGACCGGATAATATAAATCGAGCTTTACGCAGGTGCACGACTTTCATCAACCCGAACTTGACAAACACGATGGCCATTGATAGAAAAGCGCATAATTAATTACTTATTATTTTCGATGTTTATGTCCATTGTTTAATTAAATGTTAGAATAATTGGGAAAATGGAACCATATAAAGTGTAAACTAATTACTTAATTACCGACTTATCGTCCATTTATTCAGACTGTTTTAGAAAATATTACAAAACCTAGAATCTTCTAGAACCTCGGAAAAGTCTGAATAAACGGACGAAACGTCGTTAATTAAGTATTTTTTCCGTTTGAATCATGATTCCTGCCTGGAATTTTTGCTATTGGGAACGTATGCTAAAGTAAACTGTTTTAATCTTTATATCGACTAATCACTAGTCAGTTGACGACTTCTGAGGAAGAGTTGAGCGTATATGGACTCAATAACGGTGGGCAGTTAATTTGGTGTAGCCCGGGGGGGGGGGGACTGAACTTAAATACGCCACTGCCGTACCTACACATTTTTCAGATACATTCGAACGGTGCAAAGTTGTATAAATTAAAAAAGAAATTTACTTACCGAAGGAGAATTTCACCAACACGTTTTCCAACTTGCATATCTTCTTTTTTCATTCACTTCACTCTTTTCATCATACTTCTGTTCATTACTTGTGAGATTTAAAAAAAAATTCCACTGATGACCAGTCCTATACTTCCCACCTAGTAAATATTAAGGTATCTAGCCAGTATCATGAAATATTAAAACTGGGTTGGAACGACATCTCAAAATAGACATGAGCAGAGGTGGGAATCGAACCCACAACAGTATATGATCCAAGGGCCAGCACGCTGACCATAACACCATACTGTCCTCGTTTACTCGTTAAAAACATAATTGCACTGAATTTTATTTGTACTAAAAATACAGACAAGACTAAAAACGTTACGAGTTAGAACAGGTCTGAATGATACTGACGTTGCGTAACATTCGATATAAGATTTAAAATTCAGCCTTCAAATTAGCGGCCGTTATGTAACTAAGCATTAACTACAGGGTGTTCTATGAGAACATAACAAAGTATATTTTAGGGTAATACTATACTTTTATAGGATGGCTATAAAGCAAACTTCAGATATTTTCCAAGTTTATGAAAATACGAGCTTAGGTATCTCTTTTTCGGAAAACATTTTGCATATCAATAGAAAAAGCTACCCTCAAATCAATACAGACCTTTAATTTTTTTTGAAGTTTTGGAGTCTACAGTTAATTGTAAAGAAACAGACGGACGCGTGTGCTTATCAAGTTTAGGATGTAATTTTCTATCAATTTGGAAAAGATTTTATATATTTTCTTTAGCTATTTTGCGTCAATGGGCAAAAGTCTGCAGTCATGTCTATTTTTTGTATTGTATTGTATTTTAAAGACCACCAACAGCTAAGGTTATTTGGGCCTAGCACCAATTCATATTTTCAATTCACTATTTTTTTTTTTTTTTTTTTTTTTAATAATAAATTGAAAATCCAATTGACACTTTTACCAGCTCTCGGGCTAGAACCCGAGAACTGGGGACTTGTAATAGAGGAACCATAGCAACGTCATGTAAACAACAGCGCCGCTACACTCTCGGCTAATTTTTGGGAAATATTTTAGATATCTCAGAATACACTCAGATCTTTATAGAAATGCACCATCATGAAAAGTGGCTTGACAGTTGACCCGATTTGAATAGATTCAGTTTTAGTCACAAGATAGAGTAGCTGAGAAAGCGACTTGCCAACAACGATAAAGGAGTAAAATGATAGAAACGTGAAAATGTTCTATATTTTCATATAATCAGGGTGGTCTTACCTTACGGGAGAAAACGACCGTCTTATAAGCGGCTTTATTTGTGTCATTTTATAGAACTAAAAACATAAACAAAATAAAGTAACCTTTGGCATTTATAGATAATATCCATTCCTGGCACCTAGTGGTAAAAATGGTAGCTAATAAAATTTTTTTAAAATAAGTAATTATAATAGGCATGATACTTTTTTCTCGTTCTATAATTCAGTAAGTTTAAATTAGGGGGAATGTTTCATAAATGTCAGCAAAAAAATACATTATTATCTAAATATTATCGCGCGACTAAAGCGACATATACATTTTAATAGAATTGAGATTATTTTAAGTGTGTAGGATCAGAACCACTCTTATGTTTTAAAGCAACTATAACTCACACTTATTTCAAGCTTTTGAATTCTGCTAACAGATGCGACGGTCAAATCGGGCCTTCAAAAGGTGGGTCGCTCGTTAGCACAGCCACAACTTATCTGTATTATAAATGTCATCTGTGATATAATTAATCTAAAATCAGTGAAACACAAATTTTTAACGTAAACAGCGAACGACAGTTGTTGTCTGAACGCGCGATGCATTTTTTAATAAATTCGAATATGATTCGCACCAATGCGTTTTCAATTGTTTGAAAATGCGTCAGTTTGCGATTTATTTGTTTTTAATTTCCTTTTATAATAACAGGGCAACACTTGGAATAATGAAATATGAAGACGTAAGATGTTCAAACAGAAATGGTCTAGGGGTGTGTGAGTATTCAAAAATTTAGGTCGAATAATAAAGGTACTCGACGTCGTTGGTCGAAAAATAAACAAATATAATATAAACTTTATTCCAAATTCCGTGTTTAAAGGAATAACGTTTTCGTTTTCGATCTGCAAGAAAAATACCAATAGATGAGCCGAAATGACGGGAGTCAGGAATGCGAAACGAATCGACAATAGTGCAGGTGGAAAAAATCTACATTTTGAGAAAATTTTAATTAATTGACTTTTTAAGTACCTACCTAATGGATTTTTTACTTTTTACGTCGTGGCCACTATTTAAAAAATACTCGTTATTTTCATGCGAACTTCTTTACGCAGTGTAAAGTGAATTGGATTTATGTGGTTGAATGGCTAACGAAAAGTAAAAACATCCGACAAATTGGACGAAAATGTAACAATGGCAACGAAAAACAAATCTTTTCTGTAAATGTCAAATTATAACATTTTTTATCATATATTTTTTTATTTTTATCATATATTATCAATATATATTTTTCGCAACGCCGCTATTGAAAATTCGATTTTCGGTACGTTTAACGGGTTGAAATTGAGCGTTTTCATCCCTAGGGATGAACATTTTCAGGTCCGTTCTTTGTTTTTTAATGTTGTTAAGAGAGAGACAGAGCGATTTTGAACCCGCATATAATATTCATGAACGTCAAAATGACAGACATAACCCCACATAAATCTGACAGATCTATTACTTATTTTTGCGACTTTTTTGCACGCCCAAATTGTAGGTACCTACCTCAAATCGAATTGTCAATAGAGTTGTTGTGAAAAATAATATGCAATTACTCGGTGTGAAACTTGGCGTTTGCAACACGTGTGGTTGCGTGCCCTCGTACCTCGGGCAGCAAACTTCACACTGGTTGCAAACGCCAAGTTTCACTTGTTTGCCGGACGGCATTCATACAGGCAAAGTTATTACGATGGCCGAACTGTATAACCTTGCCAACTTAATAACTGGCGTTCCAGATCTGTAACTAGAATCACTGTTTGCCGGACGTATGTAGATTTTACGTAAGTTTCACTTCTGTAGTGTATTATAGTGTGAACTATACGATCCATTTTTTTCTTTTCGAATCGAGTCAAGTAGTGCAGCGAAACATTTTAGTTACCGAAAAATGTCAAAAAACTGTTTAAGGTTCTCTTCTCGCCTCCAATTTATTACATACTCGATTCGCTTCAAAACGTAAAATTGACAAGTGATGTCAAATACGATAATTTCTTTTGAGTATTCGGAGTAATCGTTTTTTTGTTGCTTCAAGTGTGTCACGATTTCAACTCGACTAAACTGTTTAGTTGTTAATTGTTAGAGGTGCGAAATCGATCAGTTGTGCCATAATTTAAGTATTAAACTAATTGGTTCCCGAACAACTGTTTAGTCGAGCGTATGCTGGCGTCAATACACAGTTGTGGACATAAGCTGCCGACGATAGTTGTTCAACAGAAAAGTCAAAAGACGATCGATGCGGTCTTTTGATTTTTTTGTCGTACAACCACAGTGTCGATAGAATGCGCAGTCCCTTCTGATCTCATAACCTTTTGACAAACAACTAACCGATTAAAAATTGATTGTATGCGCCAGGCCATAAGATAATCGTTACTTTAATACCAGTTACCGATTATTGGTACTTCTACATTTTGACGGCACACGCTGCAACGAGCATAGATAGATAGATAGATAGATATTTATTTTGTCAATAATTGAGATACGAAATGTTACAATTACCACAATTGGTAATTGTAACATTTCGTATCTTTACACCAAAGGTTCCACCATTTTTTATTATTAATAATTGAGATACAAATCTATTTGACACGTCAAAAAAAAGTTCACATTAAAAGAAATATAAAATTACTGGTAACATAAAAATTCATCTACACTGTAAAATACTCGCTCTAATAAGAATTTTTTTATATTTTCCTTGAAAACTGTGTAGGTATTATTTTTCAACTTTTCAGGTAGTTTATTGTAAATGTAGGCTGAATAATTTTCTGGGCAATGCTTGTATAAATCTTTTGTTGCCAATGGTAGTTTTATGGCTTTTTTTCCACGAGTATCATAGCCATGTCCATCCTCTGCCAAGGCATAGTTTGCCATATTTTTGCTAGCGAAAAGTAATAAGTTGAAGAGGAAAATACATGGAACTGTCATAATTTTTTCTCGGGGAAAAACATCTCGACATGACTGTCTTCTATCCATTTTGAACATGGCGCGTATTATCGATTTTTGTTTAATGAAAACAAGCTACAATATAGTCAGAAGTCACGTGTCACGTACTAACAGCTAATTACGAGATATAGCAACGTTACATATCAAAATCAAGATCATGCCAGCAATAGTGAGTGTCGAAATTATTGCAACTATTCGACTACAATCAAAGTAACGAATACGTTTCACTGAGTATTGTACTATCGAATTTTCTCGAGTATCGATTACTGGATGACGGATTCTTAAAATGTTGACATTACACTAAAATCCACTATTCGCACAGCCCTATTAAACATAATATAGCTATGTAAAAGAAGTTGGTAAGAGAAATAAACAGCCAGAAATATTATTGAATAATCATTTATTGAATTTATTTCGTAAAATTAATAAGATTCGGTTTTTACAAAAACAAATTGATATAAAGTATAAACATATATAGCATAATACAGTTCTAATCATAAAAAAAAGGAGAAAAACATGTTGATGAAAAAATATTGTCAAATTTTTCATTAAATTATTATCGTTTCTCTAGACTTTAGATACCCATGAGTCATGACAGCAGTATGTTTTGTAAAATCTCCAACTGCTAGGTTTACCGGAGTATACCTACAATTATTACATATTTTCAATTTATAACTAATGTTTTAAGTAAACTTCAAAAGAAATGAAGATGGCGGTGCTGAATTATTCTATGTTTTGACACCGGTTTTATAGCGATGTAACGGTGTCACGTCATGACGTATCTAATTATGGTCTATCTGAAATAGTGTAGCGTAATAAAACATTTTGGTTTGAAGTTTTTGACCTAGCTTTCTGTTAAAATAATAAAAAATAAACTTTAAGACTGTTCTGAACATTGAAATAAACATTAAGACTGTTCTGAAAGTTGCCTATTTATTGCGATTTATAATAATATACAGGTGTTCACTAAACATACGGCAAAAATTCAATGGGTGGATTTCTTGGGTAATTTCAAGAATATTTTGTCCTTTCATGATTTTCTGAAACCCGTTTTGTTTTTGTTTTTGACTGACATGAATTTCATGTAGAGGTAGTAGGTACTATACGGACTTGCCAATGGAAATATCGTCATAGGCTAGAGAAGATTGAACCATGCATCCTAGCTGACATAGTATAGTTATTTTCAGCAGTTTTTGAAGATTTAGAAGTTTTACTGTATTTACGTAGGTATCTAATAAAATGTTGTTTTTGTAGAAAAACTTTTATCGCTCTGTATCTTCGAAACAAAGCGTCTTTTCGAAAACGCATTAAAGGACAAAATATTCTTAAAATTACCTAAGGAATCACCCCTTAAATGTTTTGCCGTATGGTTAGTAAACATCCTGTATATATTAAATAATGAAAATTTTTGTTGTTGAATCCACAAGTGACAAAACATGGTAGAGTGCCCGCGGTGAGAGATGAAGCCAGGCACGTCATCAATAGTATGCTAGTGAACGCCCGCTTGCCCGCAGACAGTGCCGTGTACACAAAACTGCACATTGGGTTTTAAAATTCCACCTCTAGAAAACACTCGACGCTCATGGATCTCCAAAACAGCCAATAGCAAGCTAGAAGGCGGGCGCAATGCATTCACGTTACTATGTCGCGGTGGCTTCATCTTTCGCCGCGCGAGGTCTAAAGCCAAATAAATAATTCATACATGATAATTGATAGGTACTGCTATCATGGGTAACAATATTTTCATGTTACGTGAAAATAAAACTCACTGTGCAATGCACGCAACTACCTGCCAAATATTTGCGCAGATGGAAATACTTACATGACTGCATAGCGCATTGGGCACACGTAGGGTAAAGGTGTCGGTTTCCGACCACCTATACCAGCAGGGTCGTCATAGGTGTCCTGTTTTCCAATGGTTTTTTCTGGGTGAAAAATGAAAAGAAAATCGGACTATGAAGTGCCCGGTTATTTTATTTATTTAATCGTAATAAAATTAACGAAACTAAGTACTAACCCTCCTGGGGTTTTTAATTTTCGCACGTGCGCGATAACGATTGCTTTGTTTTAAAGAGGACTAACTTTTGATGTGCAACATCTTAGCCCTCGGTATGCGGCATTTCGTGGGATTAATTTCGTGAATGCGACGGAAATGCGTAACAGGCAGTAAGGAGAAGAGCGCGTTATTCAATTTAATATGATTCTGCGCTGCGATCTACAGTTGTCGCTTGTGCTGCAGCGTGTCAGCGAGCGCACACATTTTCATAGCTCTTGAAGAGAGAGAGAGAGAAAGAGAGAGAAAGAGAGAGAGAGAGAAAGAGAGAGAGAGAGAGAGAGAGAGAAAGAGAGAGAGAGAGAAAGAGAGAGAGAGTTGTGCACCGTTCGTTCTGCTATTAAAATACGAGGTTAGATGTTACACATCATTGGCGACTACTGTACGACTCGCTTTTTTAAATTTTTTTCAATCATATGCAATGGATTTATGGATAAATAATCACTCTTTCTGTTCTGAAAGAAGACTTTAAATTATGTTTTACTTCTAGAGAGGGTAAGTAACTTATGAGTCTGACTTTGTTACTTTGTCGATTATTTTTACGTAATAGTTTTTAATTAAGTATGGACAACAGTCGAGAGCCGGTGCCTTTACCCTAAAATCTGTGAGACTCAAAACATTACGTAAGCCGTGTTGCAGCACATATCATATAGCAGTATAATTTTTTTTAACAAATCAAAATTGGCTTATAATCAAAATTATTATTGTACTTATAGTCCAAGAGCTCGTGCTCAAAAATTGCAAGATTTTTGTAAAAACTATATTTAAATCTTAGAGTGATGAAGATTGTATGAATTTTGAGATATTATGCGTGAAAAAGTGTTCCTATTGCGATTATTAAAGCAAAAATATTGTATGTGAATGAGTTCTATAAATGTCGTTAAAAATTGTAATTGCATGCATTCTTGTAAAAATTGTGTATAAAATTGGATATCCAGTGAAATAGAATAGATATTTCGTAATCTCTCTTCCGACACAGACTCTTTACCATAGATATAATAGATAGAGTAGGGGAGTCATAGGCACAACTGTAGGTGACAGTGTCAGGTTGGAAAAGAGAGACTGACAACGGATAGTTTCTCTTTTCCTTGTCTTCTGACGCATTTGTGAATTTAAAAATGTATAGTATACGTATTGTTAATTTACATCTGCAACCATGGTTATGTATTTGTGATAGAAAAAGATAGAAGAACACTTCTATTCTCCATCTCTATCTTTTGCATCGACACTTTTTTGGATGGCTTCCTTACACTGGAAAAAATAGATGTAAAAATATTTTGAAAGTTAAGGTAGAATTCGCTCGATTGTCTAAGTGATTTTACATTATTATTTATTTTTACACAGAAAACTTCATAAAAACTTGGACTTTTACTGTGAAGTCAAACAAATTTGTGATTTTTACATAAAGTAAATTAAAATTACATAATTTGTGTAATATTCCAATAAAGTGTGTAAAAATTACAAAATAAAATGTATAGTTACATATATAAAATTGATGAATACAAAACAAATTAATGTAAAATTAGTAACTACGCATGCGCAATGTGTTTTTATGGAATCTACGCGATGTGGCGATACCTGTTTGCGACGCCATTGTCTCTTTGTGTGTCTATTACCAGATTAATCGCTGGCTACAAATGGACCATCGATAATCTATGTAATCGACCTTGTCATTTCTTACAGTGCAACTATGGTTATGTATTTGTGATAGAAAAAGATAGAAGAACACTTATATTCTCCATCTCTATCTTTTGCATCGACACTTTTTTGGATGGCTTCCCTATTCTATCTGTGATATCTCTATGATATTTACTTCAGTAGGAGAAAGTAAATTCCAAACATAGGTATTATTTGGGTATCATTTTTTGGTTATGCTATTTGTTTTCTGATATATGAAATAAATATTTCTAATTCTAATTTGAAAGTGTAAATAAATACGCCTAGTACAGCGGTCGGAACACCTGGGGCCGTATTCATAAAGAGTCAATAAATTTAACAGGTAGATCACACTGATAAACTATTTAGTGGTCCGATTTGGTATTCACAAACACCATTTAGGGTTATCGAACGTTTAAATCGTCCGATAAGTTACAGGTAGATATACCCTTCTGTATGAATACCAACTATCCTTATTGGTTCAATAACACTTATCGAGCCAATAACTAACGAGAGATTTTATTTCACCTTTATGAATACGGCCCCTGGTGTTTGAAACTACCGATTGCTGACTTTTTTTTATCAAAATTAGGTCTGACTGATTCTTTCATAAATTATATTCACAGAATTAACCCTGTGTCTTTCAGCTTTTACAAAATAAGTACTAGTTTTTTTTACAACTTTTAAAGCGTCCTGACGCTAGGTGTCCCGACCGCTGACTTGCTTGACTGTAATATATTTATTCATACCCTAAATACTAACAAAAATAAAGATAGTTACTTCTTATACCACAACAGTTTTATTGATGGATGTACATTTCGAAAGCTATGCTTTCATCTTCAGCAAACACTTTACATCATGATGTATAGTGTTTGCTGAAGATGAATGCATAGCTTTCGAAATGTACATCCATCAATAAAACTGTTGTGGTAAGAAGTAACTATCTTTATTTTTGTTTTTATTCCAACCACAGTGCTCATATATTTTTACCCTAAATACTACCTAGCTAATCTCAAGATATAACTTTACAAAAATCTTGCAATTTTTGACCACGTTGGATTATATTACTGAACATTTCTTGACCGAATAACTAATAAACTGAATTTATAGATGACGTAATAAATACAGGTTGTTCAATATTCATTTAGAAAGAGATCCTATTATTTGTTCAAAATATTAATATATTTAAAATAGTTTATATTTTGTAATGAACGAGTAATATTAAAAATGTTCATTACTATTTGTGAGAAAAAAAAAGAAACTAGATTGATAGTCCAGTCACGAGAGCTTAAAAAGATAGGTCCACCTTGCGTTTTGAGCAGCAAATGATTTTATTTTTTTGTGTCCTTAGGCATGTTTAGGAGATGTCAAATCCAAGTTTGCGACCTCTAAAACATGGCGGGGGAGTTTTGGTGGGCTAAAAATCATGATTTTTTTGCACTTTTTTTGGTTTTTGGCTTATAACATAAAAACGGCTGATCCTATCGAAAAAATGATCCTACTCAAAATTAAAGGGCACAAAATTTACTTCAAAATGCACTAGTCAAATATGTTTTTGTTCCGATTTTTACCGACTCTACAGAACTTAAAAAAACAAAAAAAAAATAAACTCTTTTTTTGTTTGAAGGCGCTAATCTCAGGAACTACCAGTCTGTAAAAGAAGTAAAGTAGTAATCATTGAAATCCTAGACGAGTTTTTTAAAAATTCAATCCCAAAGGGTGAAAACGGAAGTATATAGGATTTATTGTAATAACAAAAAATCCTACACCCACGTTTGACCCCCTTTGGGTTTGAATTAAAAAAAAAATCGAATAGCCTATAACCTTCCTTAATAAACGGGCTATCTAACAAAAAAAAATTTTTTTTTAATCTGACTTGTAGTTCCTGAGATCAGCGCGTTCAAACAAAAAAAGAGTTTATTTTTTTTGTTTGAACGTGCTAATCTCAGGAACTACCAATCCGATTTGAAAAAAATTGTTTTGTTAGATAGCCCGTTTATTAAGGAAGGTTATAGGCTATTCGAGTTTCAATAGTTAAAAGTTTGAAAAAATGCTTTTTTTTCATTTTGATAAATTTTGGCGATTTTCTAACTTCTGTAGAGCCGGTAAAAATAAGAACACACACATATTTGACTAGTGCATTTTGAAGGAAATTTTATGCCCTTTAATTTTGCAGAGGACCATTTTTTCGATAAGACCATCCGTTTCCATGTTATAAGCAAGAAATCGAAAAAAGTGCAAAAAAATCGTGGTTTTTAGCCCACCAAAACTCCCCCGCCCTGTTTTAGAGGTCGCAAATTTGGATTTGACATCTCCTAAACATGCTTGAGGACACAAAAAAATAAAATTATTTGCTGCACAAAACGCAAGGTGGACTTCCTCTCGTGACTGGACTATGAATAATTTTCAATTATTTATACTGGAAGAAAAACGCATTTTCTTTTCTATAACAATTACATAATTTTATGTACAAACTACAAATAACACTGTGATTAAAGTCACTAAAAATCATCGTCGTCACGACAAAAAGACGTACAGCTTGCCTAATAGTTGTGCGGGTTTAACAGATTGTGATTGATAACATTCACAGAGCGTCAGTAATTATTATTTGTTACAAGTATTCACATGTAAAGCCCGTGAAAAAGTATAAACAATGGCATATAAATCTAGAGTGAAAAAATAAAATTTTAAATGTCAAAATCATTGTATAGCACGAGTCACCCGCACAGCTTATAATATTAAGACTAAGAGCGATGACACACACGGCGGTTTGTCAGCGATTTGTGTCGACTCGGCAGCCGAGGCGGTTTCCGACTCGACGATGACACACACAGCGGTGTCAACACGGCAGTCAGGCGTTTCTTGTGGAAAACGATGTGTCGAGGCGGCTGAGAGTCTGCTTTCAGTCGGCAGGCAATTCTCGCCGCGGTGTGTGTTTTGCATCATTGAAAAACATTACAATACGTGCCGACTCGGCAACCGCCTCAGCACAAACCGCCGTGTGTGTCATCGCTCAGACTTATGATGGGCCACACTGTTGCACAAAGCATTGCCAGAAAATCTTAATTGACAAATGACTGTAGATTGTGACCATATTATAATTGTTTTTTTTTTGTTTTACCCCCTATAAAATAACTGCTTTATTTCACTCATGTAAATCGGACGTAAAATAAATTTTAGGTCGGTGACAAGCCGGGTGGTAAAGTAACTTTTGCGCCTGCTGACTGATTAAAATTGTGTTTTAAAGACCACCAACAGCTAAGGTTATTTGGGCCTAGCACCAATTCATATTTTCAATTCATTATTTTTTTTTTAATAATAGGTAAATTGAAAATTCAATTGACACTTTAACCAGCTCTCGGGCTAGAACCCGGGAACTGGGGACTTGTAACAGAGGAACCATAGCAACGTTATGTAAACAACACCATTGCTATATACAGGGCTTGAGAATAGCCGAGAGTGTAGCAATGCTGTTGTTTACATGGCGTTGCTATATTACAAGTTCCCAGTTCCCGGGTTCTAGCCCGAGAGCTGGTAAAAGTGTCAATTGGATTTTCAATTTATTATTAAAAAAAAATAATGAATTGGTGCTAGGCCCAAATAACCTTAGCTGTTGGTGGTCTTTAAAACACACAAAGCATTGCTATACGCTCGGCCATTCTCAAGCTCGCGCCTGCTGATAGACACTAACGTCACCAGAATGTCAATAACGCCGATCGTTGGCTGTAGTGTAGTGCGCCGTATTATTATAAGCACATAGGCGTTCGTGACGTGACGTGACCAAAATTGTAAAACAGTTTCAAGTGCCATACAAAAAAACATCCAACGGCATTATTTAAGTTAGACGGAGCTCATTTTAATGATTAAAAACTAATAAATTATAGACTCATTCTAAATCTAAATTTTGGCAAAAATGTCTGGAAAAATGTATTCGCGAAGGTGTTAAACACAAATAACGGTTCAATCGATCAATTCTTTTTTAAATTGATTTAAAATTCAACAATGCTTCTAAAATCTAAGGGCGTCGCCAACTTATATTTTCTTGCAATGGATTGCGCAACTTTGCAATAATTTTACGTCACAACAAAAAGGGCTTATTCAACCAATTTTATTCAAATTTTGAGATCTAGCTTTTCATCTGAACGAGGACGATTTTATATTTTATTTAAGACAAAAAAAATGATTTGAAAATTAATTATTTTAAAGGGTTGGGTCTATAAATCAGTTACATGGAAAATTCTGTTTATTTCTAATTATTTTATTAATATTATAGAAGAATGGTAAAAAAGAAGATTGACAAAAATAGTTAATACCAGAGGAGCGTCGTTATTTTTTTTATTAATAACATCATGTTTTGTAACATACCCAGTCAACAAGGATTCAAGGTCCTGAAAATTATCCCAGAAGTCCAGTACCTGTAAAAAAGAGAAAATTATTTTAATTAATATATAGGTAAACAATTAATCTAGAATTTTAGGTAATAATCTACTTATTGTAGATTAAAGAGGTTCGACAACTAAGGTAATTAGCGTCTAATTACATCAAATTAAAACGACATCACAAAACATTCATGAGCTTAGGTGGGATTCGAACACACGAGTTTGATCCGAAGGCCAACACGCTAGCCGTTAGATTAAACTGTTCTGTAGACGAGGAGTTCTCAACCTTTTTTCTCTGCGACACACCTAACGAATTTTTAACCACTGGGGACACATACGTCTCTTAAATTAAGAGATGTATCATGTGTGTGTCGCCAAAACACTATTTAGAGTCTAAACCATAGCTATCGAAATTTCTAATTTCTCTGGCTTCTCTACATAGTATAAATTGAAGTCGCTTTCCGTGTCTGTCTGTACCACAGCTAACTCCTCCTAAACCACGCAACGGATTTTGATGCGGTTTTCACTATCAGTTAGATAATTTTTCACGGAAGGTTTTTATATACTCGTATATCGAACGAGCGTAGCGAGTGAGTAAAGTAATTATAATATTCAAGCGAAGCGAGTGAGCAGTGTATTGCACCCGTGTTTTCTTAGCACCCGGGCGAAGCCGCACGGGACCGCTAGTACTTGACATTTTCGGTCACTGTTTGCACACATTTTACCATAGCGTAATGAAATATAGCCAATATGTTACTCCAGAAAAGAATTACTTGTAAAGCGTGAAAGAATTTATCAAATCGGTCCAATATGTTTCTGAGATAAAATATTTGTTTAATATAAGCCGGCCCTGGAAATAGGCACAACTTGTACAAGTAATTAGCAAGTGGAATAAACGTATTGATTACTCAATGTCCGCTTAACGATCGCATGTATTTGCGCGTTGATCCATTCTCGACCACCAAAACATAACAGTATAACACAATGTGTGTGTATTAGGTAATACGTCAGAGGAGAGCTCCAGCTCCAGCTCCCCGAACGACGACGACGACGACGGGAACGAAAACGAGGACGAGGCCGACGAACGCGCCGAATGAAACTTGCGCCCGCCACGCCATGCCATGTACACACCGCACACAACGGGAATGGAGAGTGTTTTTTGTCGCGACGAAAGAGCGCAGTTGGCTGCCCTGCTCTGCTCGGCTTCAGTCTCCCGGTGTTCTGCTGCACGTACTATAACGTCCGCTCCTTCCTTCATGTTTCTGCACTATCTTTCCGACAGGGTTAAGGAAAACTAGAAACACTACGCCTATACAGTGTCTCAACTCTCGCGGCGAGGTATACATAGGGAATTTAGCATTGGAACAAAATGAATGGATCATTTATGATTACATTAATTAATGGTTTATTTAGTGTTGCTATGATAATTTTTAATAGCTTGAAGTTTTTGTTATTCATTTCTCACTCACTCATTAGAATGTGAAACATACAATTTCCCATTTTCATGGTTACACGTAATAACATTTCTGACAATAGACCGAGAGCTGACAATTTTTTAGTGTTATTTATTCAAGGCTTTATTTTTGTGAAGATGTTGAGAGAGGCATATTAAAGTGCCCAGAGTAAGGGATTTTGCTACATAGCGGTATGGGAGGGATGCAGACCGCCCCCAACATGTTACAAAAAAAATGTTCACAATTATTATTGCTTCAAGGCTGAAATTGTTTGTATAGCTTGTCGGTGACCCAATAATGCTATAATAGGTAATATTTGCAGATCCATTGGTCAGTATTAAAGGGGTGGCAGATCACCCTAAACGTGTCATGTACCCGACGAAATTTATATTATACATTGCTCTCAGCAAAACTTGTCTCTTCCCGAGTAACATAGACTATAATATATTATTAAGCTAAAACAATAGGGGGATGAACAGTGAGCGAAAATGTAAAGCAAGTCGGTGATCTCGCACGCTATTTCAAAGTCTAAATAGGTGAACGCTGGATATTATCTACAATAGATACAATAGTGAACAGAGCATTGGTTCCCAACCTTTTTTGTTGCGCGGGACACTAAATTTTGTAAAAAAAATTTGGGGCCCACTGACTAAATATACAAGCAAAAACTATAAACACGCACACTCGATTGTTCCCATCTCTACCCCTGAAGCTCCGATAATTTATTTTGGCTTAAAACTGTCGACCAGCGTGCACGGCTCAGTACCACGCAGCCCACAAATGGGCTGTGGGTTGGGAACCGCTGCAATAAAGTGATAAAGAAATTTGTTGCTCTTTATTATTTCGTTGTGAAACCAAACCGGGCCGAAAAGCTAGTTAATCCTAATATTATGAATGCAGATGAAGGCAGAATCTAGCGTTGGGCGAATACGAGATGTTTTTACAATCGAAACAATCGCAATCGTTCATAATAACAATCGAGTCCACAATCGACTCGGAGTTTGATTTTACAATCGAAATGTTCGATTGCTCAAGTCGATTATTTGCCAGCGAATGAGAATACACATAATCGCGATTCAAGGTTATATGCTGGTCGAATGAAGTCTGACGTTTATACTACTCGTTCATCGCTGATTCACTGTTCACACTGTTCAGTCGGTCTCAGAGCATTCGATTACTGCACAATCGACCATACATTGACTCGACCACAGTTGTTGAGTGATGAACGATTATATATTATGTGGCTCTCGACAGTGTACGTCGTCTGTACGATTCAGTACTATGCGACTTGGTCGCGGTGAACTATGAAACAACAACAATCGAGTCCAAGTGAAACCATTGAGAGTCATCGAGATGTCTGAACAATCGAGACAATCGACTAAAATATTTCGTAATCGCCCATCACTAGCAGAATCTCTGGTAGCCTTTTGTCTAGGTAAATTCGTAAACGGTCTAATGAACCGCAGCGGTGTAATTACTAATTAGCGAAAAGGTGTAGCGATAACTCTTAGAAATAAAATTAAGTATAAATAGTTGTTAATTTTTTAGTATATGATCGGCTGTTGATGATGCTAAAATTATTAGCGAGACGCGTGTCGATGTTTTATTTACAATGATCGAGTGTTTTGAATGGATTTTTTTATAAAAGTGGTACCTACATGTTTGTATTGTAATTGACCGCTTTTTATTATAACTGAGCATTATTTATTGAACAAAATCAGTTATTAAAACAGGCAAAGTACGGCGCTATTGTAAAATTCAAATACCCAAGATTAATCGATTATACCGTATGTATTTACGAATACCGATCGGGCTTGAGAATAGCCGAGCGTGTAGCAATGCTGTTGTTTACATGACGTTGCTATGGTTCCTCTATTACAAGTCTCCAGTTCCCGGCTTCTAATCCGAGAGCTAGTAAAAAGTCAATTGGATTTTCAATTTATTATTAAAAAAAAATAATGAATTGGTGCTAGGTCCAAATAACCTTAACTGTTGGTGGTCTTTAAAACACATTTTTTTTAACGAATCCCGATCTCGATGTGAGGTCTCAGTACCTACTACAGAAATTCAATTCCGATCTCGATGAACGCTTAAAATCACGCGAAATCCCAAGATTGGAAGGCTAGTACACTATTGATGATTATTGCTAATTATAGATGCACATTGGTACATTACTATCAATTGGTGTACCCAAATATTTGTCACGTTAGGACTTAGGATTATAAGGGAATTCCCGTTACAATCGACATTGAAGCGAGCGATCTGCGTGCAAAATAGACGTTCACACGAGCAAAGCCGCAAGCAAAAGTTACGTTACGCTTTGAAATTATTTCATTTCCAAAGCGTATGTCTTTAGATACCATAACAAAACTATGTCGTACAACGTCAATGCAGAGTATTAATGTTGAGGCTGTAGAAAGCACACATTAAATATTATGTCCTGAGCCATTTTCCAAGCCCTATTTTTGTCATGTGTGTGTGTGTGTGAGTGTGGAGAACTCCAGTTCTGAAGGCACGCACACAACGAACACAGGCAGAGAGACGGTTGTTAGTTTTTTGCGCTATTGGAGCGCGCGCTAGTCACACAGCCGCGCTACACTGTTGTGCTGCTGCTGTTAGAGAGTTTTTTGTTCATCACCATCATCCTGCACAGCTCCTGCCATCAGCTTTTCTCTGTGCCACTGCCAGCCAGTCAGCCAGCCTGCCTGCCTGTTTGCTCGATCCTATCCTTTCTAGAATATCGTCCTCTGCTAAATTTACAAACTCTTCTCCTGTTTGTAACTTTGTACAGTGTCACCAGAACGATCGTTAGTTTGCAAAAAAGAAATACAGGTACAAAAATACAAATCACTTTAAATAAGTTTAACTCAAGTGATACACGCCAATGACCTGAGTTTGTAACTACTACGTTACTGATCCCAAAATGCACATTGCACCAAAGAATGTCTTAGAACAATCCTCAAGGTTAATTGGTATAAACATTTTTCGAATAGAGAACTTTGGAAGACTATAAAGCGTATGACACGCCACGAAATACTGATGAAGACATAAAAAAGATAGCCTTGGAATGGAACCCACAAGGATATCTTAAGCGAAAAATATCTTGAAGATGGATTGTTCATGGAACAATTATGGAACAAGGAACTATCGACTGGTTACAATTCAAGGATAGAAATATTGTTTAAAGTTATCGTAGAGGCCCTATGCTCTACTTAGGAGGTTGAGGAATTTTACTATTATTATCTATCATCACAGAATAGATAGATAGAGTTTATTTTACACTGACAAACATGTATGTGAGTCGTCAATAGCTCATATAAAAGATATATTATACATATTAATTTACAGAGTTAGAAAAACAATTAATTAAATTGGTCATTTACATTACAATACGATTTCTTTAAATTCTTTTTTAAATAAAGAAGCCTTTTTATGGCGATAATCTCTCGTGGTTTAAGTTATTAAAAATTTTCACCCCCATACATGTACTACTTTTCTTGGAAAAAGATATCTGTGAGTGGGAGTCATCAAGAATGTTTTACGGGTGCGTAGTATAATTGTGCTGCGTATTGAAATCAAACAGTGAACGATTATTAAAAACAAAAATTGTTATTTTATGCAGGGTGTTAAAAAAAGAGTGTAACATATTTAAAGAGATAATAGTATGGGCCAAAATAAACAAAAAAGTCTTAGTAAACATGGGTCCGCAAAGTAACGGTTTCGGAGATATGGAAGGTTATTCTTTTCTTAAACATTTATTTGCAATTATTTATTACTTATTTATTATGTGCAAACAAACAAAAGAAGCTTCTAGCAAAACCAAAAAAATAAAGTTATATAAGATATGTTCAAAGTGCCCTCCTTCCATTTCAAAGCAGGCACGACATCTTTGTCTGAAAGATATTAGGACTCTTTCTAAAACCCCCTCATTGGCTCGGATTTGTTGGCATTTTTGATTAAATCGTAGCTGCAGCTCCTCGAGGCTATTTACAGGAGTACCATAGACTAATGTTTTCAAATATCCCCAAAAAAAGAAATCTAGAGGGCTTAAATCAGGCGATCTTGCAGGCAATAATACAGGTCCGACCCCTTTTATATCTCCGAAACCGTTACTTTGCGGACCCATGTTTACTAAGACTTTTTTGCTCATTTTGGTCCATACTATTACCTCTTTTAATATGTTACACTCTTTTTTTAACACCCATATATTATAAATACACATGGTAGTGTCATCCTAATTACTAATATCGAGAAGTGTTGAATAGACGCGAATGATCTCAGTTGTCGAGCGTCTATAATCTACAATCGCTATCTTTGATTCAAGTGAATACCGAAATAGCGAATTTTAGATGTCCGTTAATCCGTATAATATGCAGATGCCATGGCTGATATACAGAATTCAACAGGTCAAAACTATTTGAACTTACTGTTTTAAGGGGGTTCTTTATTTTCTCCTTATTCCCCTAAATAAGGGTAGCTTACTGATGAACGAAAACCCAAAGATTGCTATTTTTTGTTCATATTCCTTCCCGCATTTCATTTGTCGGTTGCATCACCGTATGACCTAGGTCCTAGGACGTTGTGACACAAAATAAGATTACAGAAGCCAGAGCATATTTTAAGCAATTTTCACTGGGCGGCACTAGAGTTCGAGAATTAGGTCCACTAAAAAAAAGGTGCAAAGCGTCAAGGATAAATATTATAATTTTAAAGCATAGTACATTTTATTATAGGTATCTAATGAATAAAAAAACTAAAAATTTTAGTGTGGTGTCTTTAGCATCTTAAGCTGCCTACCCCTCATACTGTAGTATGCAGACTGCAGATACAATATATTATGCCGAAAAATTAAAATTATAACTCTTGTGCCGCCGGCACAACCGACTATCACTCTAGGCGACACAAACTCGTCACTAGGCGGCACTAGTACCGCCTACTTTATATGTTATTTTATACTCTGACAGAAGCGGCACTCACTGCGAGCGCTGTTAATCATGCATATACAGGATTATTTACATCAGGAGGCGAAAAATGAAAATTTTTGTTCAGGATTGAGTTTTTAAAGAAAAGATGTGAAATAATTTTTTTCCGATCGGCCTTTGTTTTGGAGATATCGATTCAAGAAGTTCTCTGAACTTATTTAATTTTTGTCCATAAAACTAATAGTAAACCATGGAAATTTGACAGTAGTTAGTCAAAGACTTTGCGTATTGCTTTTGATTTTAGTGTAAAAAAAATAAAATTTTTGTCAAAAATATGAAGACACTTTTTTGTTTTTACACGAAAACTCAAGAGCAACACGCAAAGTATATGACTAACTATAATTGTCAACAATTATTAGTAAATAAATCTTTTGTCTCCAAATAATTCATGGCTTACTAAAAATTTTATGGACAAAAACTTCATGTATCGATATCTCCAAAACAAAGGCCGATCGGAAAAAAGTTATTTCACTTTTTTTTCTGAAAACTCAATCGTGAACACAAATTTTCATTTTTCGCCCCCTGGTGTAAATCATCCTGACAATATTCAGTGACTTTGAAACCGGCGGCAGTATTTTGGTCAAAGACTAGAATATTTCTGTAAGTCGTGTCACTTGCAAAAACTGATTTTCGACAGAGATAAACGATCCAACCAATTTAAAGTCCAATCCTGACACATGTTTCATTGAATAAGACCTATGTTTCTCTTTCTACTATAAGAGACGTAATATAATAATCATATTTTAACCTCCTACATTTGGCACTTAAGGTGGTTTCAGTGCAATTTTGTTAGGAAATTTTCATATAGGTAACTATGCATTAATTTCTTTTTATTTGAGTAATCTGTTATAATATGACAAACATTTAAAAAAATGTACCTATATTTTGAGGTCAAAGAAAATTCAATGAGTGTTCGAGCACCCATATGTAGTCAGAGAGTATCTCATTTTAGTAAGCCGATTTTTTTTATATGAAATAATTTTAAAGATATTCAACGTGGTGTTGATATGGCTAAAAAGGTCGTTTTTTTAGCTGTTAAAAAACTATTTTTTTTATTAAAAACTTTCAAGTGAAATCTGAAAATAGGATCATAGTCCCAAAACGCGTCGTTTCAACAACGAAATCAGAAGTAGTAAGAAGGCAAAAAAGGTATTTATACCAATAGCACTTTATATTTATATATATCCGCTACTTGGAGACCATACCATGTTAAGATTATTACATTTTTAATGGTTTATAAGCTCTGTGTTTATAAGGGTATTTTTCTTCTAGTGTACCATGAAAATCAGAAAATAGACACGTGAAAATATATTAGGTATAGGTATATGATTATGTTTATCGATAGGTACTCAAAAATTGGTGTAAATCGGGAATTTGTCTCGAAAAAACAGCCCATGATAAATCATCCAGTTTTTCTCCATCTACTATCGATTTTGAAAATTTAATTGTGAAAAAGCGTACTTCTTGACGAGTAACATAGCCTACATTACGCTGCGACTAAAGGGGGATGAGCAGTGAGCGTATTTAGCGAATTGTAACCGGGCGAAACCGGCCGAGCAGCTTATAGTTATAGATAAAACGAAAATGTAACAGCCTATACGTACTAAACAAAACAAATATTTATTTCAAACCGAAAAGTAATTATACGTATATCTATACCCATATTTTACAAACGAATGACGAAATAAACAGTACTAAAGATATTTTCTTCCTCCCTCTTTACTTTATGCGTTATGCATCTTGTGAATACAAATAGTACATATAGCTGCTTATCTTATTATTATAGGAAAGTGAAAATAACGGCTGATATTTAAGGCAATTCATACAGTAAAAGACAGATCAATAAGTTATTCGAGCAAATTGAATGGAATGTCTTCCGACGCTTTCATTTCAGATGGCGGGCGGCGGCGGCGACGATGGGGGTGTATAATAGACAGACACAAAACAGGGACAGTATCATCCGTTTGTCTGTAGTGAAGAAGAAAGACTCACTGCATGCAGCCAATTCATAGCAATATCTCAAATCATGATTGACTGTCATTTATACTTGCAATACATATCGTTTATATACACCACTGGGAAAAATCAGCAGCCATCCGGAAATGCTACGAAATCGTCCCAACGGAATTGTTCAATTACTGTTGAAGAAAAGCTAATATTACTTATACATATTATGTAAAATTTCACGTTGAATTTAATACAGTTTGTTATATAGGAGTCATCTTTCCAACTTTGAGTCTGCTGACCATGGTTACTTAACGCGAAAGAAACATAATTTACTTTTGCCCAAGGCATCATTAATGGCTTATCAGCGTGGCCCTGTCTGTATGGCTATTAAAATCTACAACGGATTACCATGCTTTATAAAAAATATTGTATCCTTTAGAGACTTTAAAGTGTCCCTGAGGAATTATTTAATTCAAAATTGTTCTTATAATCTACATGATTTTTTCGCATAGTATTTTTATATCTTTAATCTGACGCTATTTATGTTCTTAGGAATTTTTAAAATAAAGAATTATTATTATTATTATACCGTATTTAGATATAGATTTCTTTGTTCTTAAAGTAAGCGCAGCTGCCGGTAAAACCTAAATTCAAAATTATTAAGAGTATTCGATACCTACAAATACTCCCTGCGTACTCTTCATCTCAAATCCTTTCCCCTTGCCTAAAATGGCTGACTCTCCCGACGCTATTTTAAAGCTAAATGGTTCGGGTAAACGCCAAATGAAAGACAAAGAATCAGACTACAGACTCAGGCGAATTTTTTGAAAAAAATTTTGGCTACGTGTGAAAGAACGTAATTTTTAAAAAGTTGTAAGTTTTTCCAGGATTTTTTTTTTTAATTTTTCGCCTGAGGGATCTGTAGTGTGACTCTTGGTCTTTCGTTTGGCGTTTACAAGCCCTTTAGCGTCGGAAGAGCCATAACCATTTTTAGGCGAGGGGGAAGAATTTGAGATAAAGAGTGCAGGAGGTAACATCCGGTATTGAATACTCTTTAAACGCCTCAGACAATTACTGCTGAAAAAAAATTTATTGTATTATTTTACTATGCAAAATGTTATATAACCAAATAAATTTGTAAGGTAGGTACAAGCCTACAAGGCAAAATCGCTTATTTCGAACTTTCTACAATTTTATGATACAGTTATGATCAAAATTTTTCGTAGAATCAGAAAATAAAATAAAAAATAGGGATTCAATTTAAAAAATTTGAATTGTCATGAAATCTCTTTTTTGAATCACCCTGTGAACCTGTATATACATGAAAATCAGTTTAAAAATGCCCACAATCAAAAATAAAAATCGACGGGTCCAAGCGTTTTTTTTTTTTTTTTGAAAAAAAAAATACTAGATTTTAAATGAATTTATTTCAACATTTTTGAGGTCACTGTATATTATAATGAAATTGACATATTATATTATGTAAGTTGATGACACAAACTCAGACAAATGCTATTTTTTAATGGAAAGAAGGGTTAAAAAATTGAAATTTTTGAAATAAACTCCCGTGGCGGATTTTTAAAGTACCATCATTTTTATGCATCAGCAGTGGTGGGGCAAGACCTAAATTTGATGTGGGCAAGATATATTTTGAGAGGCCCCCTGATGGATGACGCAAGAGGACGGATTTTGTTGAGAGAAAAAATTTTTTGATACTCAAATTTTTATTTATAAAAATGCAAACTTCTTCATTGTAATTATTTTACATTATTAAGTATACCTCAACTAACAGTAAAGTAAACAATTAATGAAACAGAAATTTTCTGCTTTTAGCCTTACTGAACTTCCTAATAACTGTATCGTAATCCAGATTAGATGCTATATTTGCCTCGATAGATAAAACTGCCAACGCTGAAAGTCTTTCCTGACCCATTGTACTTCTTAAATAATTTTTTATTAGTTTTAATTTTGAAAAACTCCTTTCAGCTGAGGTTGTACTTAGGTACTGGTAATGTTAACAAAATGTGGTAGGTTAGTATTGCCAGATACTTGCTAGCCGGTTTTTTTATTATTTATTGCTAGATGAGTAATTATATCGATATTTGCCTTCGCGGGCTTTCGAAGCGCGAGGCCGTAGGCGGTGGCCCACGTCGCCCACGCCTTACGCCGCCTCTGTGCATCAGACAACCCCAGAAACACTGAATAGAATTCACTTGTGGGCAACATTTGACCAAATCATGTAGTAAAATTGGCAATGTCCTTTGGTTTTGAGTATTATTTAAAACGCATATATGAACATTGTATTTCCAAGAATACACATATTTCACAAACCACAAGTGGCAGTAAAATTTATTAATAATTTTCCAGGACCGTTCATGAATGCATGGCATGCCATGCAAGAATAAAATGAGGCAATGAAAGAACAAGAGGAAAATAAGGGAAACTGCTGAAAGCACAAAGTGGTGTCGTTTGGCGAAAGAATCGGCGTTAATAGTTTGATATTTGTCACATTTCCCCGGCACAATCGCGCTGCACCAGATTGAGAGATTGTTTTGAAGGAGAGATGAGTTGAAGCTATTGTATTACGCTATGCGCTCATGGCTTATAATGTGGGACACTTGGCTTGCCACCGCCTATTATTGCTACAAATATGCTCTATAGAAGACCGATGGAGGCGCAATGTACCAAATAATGCATTTATTCGACTACATTCATACGTAATCTCAAGACAGATAAATAAAATAGAAGTGATACATTTTTAGAGTTGGAGTTTCATGCTTTCACGGCCGGTAGATATCTTGGTAGCAAATGTTTCCGGGCTAGGTAGCCGTGGTCTAATGGATTTTACTCCGTACGTTTCGCCCAAAGCTCCGTTGGGCATCTTCAGCGGCGATTGGCAATACGATTCGATCTTCTTGCCGGTCGACTGGTGACCAGTCGATTCAGCTGAAGATGCCCAACGGAGCTTTGGGCGAAACGTACGGAGTAAAATCCATTAGACCACGGCTACCTAGCCCGGAAACATTTGCTACCAACATTTTTAGAATGTTAGGTCTCCAAGTCACTATATGAATATTATGAAGTATTAGAAATACCTTGTATTTTGGTGTCCGTCTTGTGACTTCATGTGTTGTTAACACGACGCATTTCAGCAACGAGTTGCTATCTTCAGGTGTGGTTAAATTTATATATCACACATTGAGTATCCGTAACACGTTATAATATTATGTTGCTAAGCACATGCGTATTTAGTATTGTGTTGTGGACAATCCACACATGAAGTCACAAGACGAACACCAAAATACAAGGTATTTCTAATATTTCATAATATTAAAATAGAAGTATCTGTCTGTGATTTTTGAATTGTTAGCTCATACTTTCTCAATTACTAAACCAAATCCAATGTTAAACATTGTTCTGTCTGTCGGTATGAATGGATTTAACTCAAAAACTACTGAAGCTATTGACATGAAATTTACTCAGGTTATAGATACTTATATAGATAGTAACCCTGCAGGGACCAACTCAGTCTTTGTTTCATCGTGATATCTCAAACGGTTCCGAAGATATTATGATGAATGATGATGACCAGGGATGGTATTAGATTCAGGGACGTATATTTGTAAAATTTGCGCCCCGGGCAATGACGATTGCCGCCCCCTTTTAGTTCAATTTTCTCAGCGTCTACATACTTATTGCTTCCAATATTTTTAAAACAGTTTGTTAAGTCCATCAAAAATAAGAAGTAAAACAAAATATAGAAATGTACGATCGTGTTAGTAATAATATTTAATATTAGCAGATTGTGTATCAAAAGCGGAATGAAGACGATTTTGACGAGTGTGACCTTTTTCATGAACGAAGTAATATTTTTTTTAATGAACACTCATTGGCTGAATATATTTTTAGGGTAACTTGTGATCACCGAAATAATAATATGCAATCAAAACACCATAATTCTTTACCTGTTTCAACTCCCGTTTGAAGATACATTTCAAACTATATAATCAAATCTAATAAAAGAACGCAAGTCATAAATGAGTAAAAAACTTCCGCATTAATTTCAATGATTTGTTGATGACTTTTTAAGAGAAATTGCCGATTCACATGTATCATAAAATCTGTAACACTCTATTATGGTTTGCGCTTTCTCAGAAAGTCCCTCCTTAAAACCTTCATCTTGTTATTTAGTAATCAAATCCGCCGACAAATCAGTAAGTAAGAACGACATGATTATAGTAACAGTGAAGATGGCATCTTGTTTACTTAATACCGGTAATTTATTTACCGACGTCAGCTCTCCGGCCACAAGGCAAATTGGCTGACGTCGATTTTTTGTTTTTTAATGGCTAAAAATAAAATTATCGAATACTCGAATACCTTACGCATTAACTTTATAACTTGTAACTTTTTTCTTTTGAACAAATCCTTATAAAAACGAGGTCTGAAATTATAAATGTTTTGGTCAAATAACATTCACTTGTTGATCCCTTATTAAAATAATATTGATATTAAGATTTATACTGATTATATGATATAGATGACAACTTAATCCTTTACGGGCTTTAAATAATCATATACCTTTTAAACCACGAGAGATATACAGATCGATTCAGCAGATTTTTTTGCACAAACAATTTATTTGAAAAATATCTGAGATGTTTAATTTTGCAGCAAATGCATTTTTTCAAAGGGGCATTCTTTTTAAAAATCGCAAAAAAATTTTATATCTTTTCTAAATTTATCACAGTTACAGGAAAAGACTTTAGTTACGTTACTTTAGATCCCCACTTTCCGACCTTTTCGCAAGTCAAGTTTAGCGCGCGTTTGAAATGCGCTGTTATTATTGACGACTTTAAATTACATTTTCTCACTAAATACAAATTTGGCGACTTTTACATATATTCGAGGTTAGATATGAGCAAAAAAAATGAGGGACGTCCCCATTAAGTGTGCAAAGTTTAATCATGAATAGATATTATATTTATACCTACTGTTACGGATCACTCTGTAAACAAACGTCAGGCAGGAAGCGGTGTCTGCTTGCTAAACACACTGGTGCCTACACGAACATTCTGGAAAACGCTAGAGAAATCGAGAACACCACTGAGTTTACGCCACGCAGGTATATAAACAGCGGCGCGGGTCAATCAGGCAATCAGTGTCGTGTTGAATACGAAGTCAAGTACTGAGCGACGAATAGTGCGTCTGATATAAATAAATCCGACATAAATAATTACAAATAAATAATCCTTGTATATATAGTTATTTGTTAAGTGTTAGTTAAGTGGCTCGTTTAGTTCAATAATTACCGTTTAAGTTTTTTTATTGTTAGAATTGACTTTTAGTTGTTGCAATTATTGTATATAGTTAATTGTTACGAATTATTGTAAATAAATATTTATTCCGCCAACTCAGAAAACAGTAATGTAACACTACATTCAAAAGTTTGAACTCGAACAACAGTTCCAAAAATCGAGCAGTCAAACTTCGTCACTTAACATTCTTCGCTCGCATACTTGTAGAGTAGTATCGTTCAGAGAAGAGAGTAGCGTCATTTCTGCGCACAAACGAGTTTCGGGTCGGGCGGGACTATGTTTTCCAACAAAGGATAATCAATGGTGCGTCTCGACTGGCCATGAACAAGTAAATGACCATATTCTTATAGAAAACAGGCTCGTCCGACCCGAAACTCGTTTGTGCGCAGAAATGACTTTATACTATCTTCTCTAAATGATACTACTCTAAATATATTCCTCCCAGAGGGGACATTGGAATCTGGTTGCTATCGCAAATTGCATTCCAATGTTCTTTGGGAGTTAGCGCCTCCAGGGACCCGAGCTCGTACCAGGCGGTTTGTGTATGCCGACTGGCGGATTCCAATACAAAAATGGATTATTAGTTGTGTTGAAGACGCTAATGATCTGAGTTGTCGACGCGTCTATAATCTACAATTAATTAATTAATTCTAAATATAAAGGGTGTCTCAGCAAGAACTTGAATTTCGAATTGCGCGCCATTTTCGGCTGTCAATTGTTGAGTCAGCCATATTTGGTGTTTGTTTAATTAAAACATTGACATTTACGAAAATGGTGCGTTATATAGCTTGGAAGAACGTTTGTTAATAGTGAATAGTTACAAACCTAGTTTTCAGGTCGTGTCATCTCTCGTTTTGGAGACCAAAACTGGCCGTCAAGAAGTTGCGATTTAACTTGTTTGGACTATTTTCTCTGGGGTTCTTTGAAAAGTAAGAATGCGAACCACCCTGAGACAACTGAGGAACTCAAAGAAGAAATTTCACGTCAAATTCGTCAAATCCAGCAGCCGTTACTGCAAAATTTTGTTAAAAGAGTGCATACCTGCCAACAGGGTGGCCATTTAACCGATATTTTGTTTCATGTGTAAATGTTATCACTACCTCCTGCTGCATTTTACGAATTTGGCGTGTAATGGGTTTTCACTATTAACAAACGTTCTTCTAACCTGTAACGCACCATTTTCGTAAATGTCAATGTTTCAATTAAACAAATACCAAATATGGCTGACTCAACAATTAACAGTCGAAAATGGCGCGCGATTCAAAATTCAAGTTTTTGCTGAGACACCTTTATTACCAAAAATTCGACACGAGTCACTTTGCCTTGTTTCTAGAGAGTTTTGTCTGCACTATTCAGTTAACAAAATCGTCTAATGTTAAATGCGCTACACCTGAATCAAGTGTTTGCGCATATTCGTTGCAACGGAATAGTTCAAAATTATAGGTTAAGTTTAATGTCTGTTAATTTAATGTCACACATAAGAGTGTCGGTGGTTGTTAACCCCGCATTATAAAGGCTAATAAGAGTTGTTGTTAGTTTATTACGCAGAACCGACGTGAGGACTTCTGACATACAGAATGCACCAAAACAATTTCATATTTTTCGCTCACTGCTAAATGAGGAATATCGCGACAATTCTAATTGGAGATAAAGATCCCGCCTACAAGGTATAGATCTGCAAAGTTTCATTAAAATCTATCCAGTGGTTTTTGCGTGATGCGGTAACAACACATACACCAGTTATATATATGCATAAATTACATTATTATTTATTATAGGTATTAATGTTATCTAATATTTTAATCAGTTGTTAATATTTCATCAATTGACTTTGTATACCTATTTATTAAGGCTAAATATGCGACACCGTCACTACTTCTGGTTAATGGTATTTTGTATGAACAACCTCGTTGTAAACAAATTCTCTGTATTGTTTATTTATATATCGATGGTGAAAAACAGCAAACTCCTAGGTCTCCGTTTGCAGCAAAACAATAACCTTCTATGTCAATTTCTGCAGAATTGAAAATTATGAATTAAACGATTTACAAACTAGCCTTCTTTTTGCTGGCAAAATCTCCCTTGTCAATGAAGAATAAATACGGACTTATACAACAAAACTCCTATGTCAAGTTAAGAACGACAACCTCCTATGTCAGACATAGGAGTTTGTTACAACCTCCTGTCAGTGTATTAATTTAATCTAATATGAAAGAAAATGTTAGAACATCATGGTTCAAAACATTGTTATCTTCCCCCTGAAAAGTGTCTGTTTTTGACATAGAAGTTGAATTGCTGCAAATCATGACGTGGAAGGTTTGCCATTCTTCACCATCGATATTTACTTTTATGTGTTAATGACAAGAGTCGAGACACCAATAGACAATTAATAAAGAAAAAACCTTAACATTCCAAATTATAATTTTGTGACTGTATGTTACAATTTTACAATAAAAATTAAAGATCAACATAATAATATGAGTATACCTATACTGTCATTGTTTTCTTTCCTTTCTTTTTTCCCTTCACTATCTAAATATGCATAGTTATCTTAAAAATTCCACAAATTGTAGTTGGCATGCGTAAGTTTAATTTAAAGAAAACCAGCAATATAGACAAAAATAATGAATCCACATTTTTATCATATCTGCAGAATAATAAAATGTTATAAAGCACAGTTCAATTTTGACACAAGTTTGCAGTTACTAGATTTTATCTACTTAGGTACCTACATAATTATTTGTGTTATTTTAATGAATAAGCAGTAAAACAATATTAGGTATTAAGAATTAAAAATAAAATATCTGTATAGGTATATTAAAAAAAAATCACGAATTTTGGTTTCAAAATTACGTAATTATAAATATGAATATCAAAATGTGATTTATCTCTAAAATTGATCCTGCGATATGTCACTATGTGAGTCCGTGTGCACAGCCTGTATTAATGCAGATTTCAAGAGTTAAGTCACAGATGTGTGCCGTCATTCGACTACCGTTCAATTTCTACCTTGCACCGTACTACACATGTTCATTATTACATTATATACACAGTACAGGATGTCCACGAATATCGGGAATTATTTGTTTTTATATATATCTTTATATGTATATACCTATTTATATTTCTTCTGTCCGTGTGTATGTGACTGAACTCCTCCTAAACGGCTGGTTTGATTTTGATGAAATTTTGTGTGTGTGATTAAGTTGATTCGAGAATGGTTTAGAATCACAATTTCATCCGAAATGTAGCGAACGAGTGAAGCGAGTGAGTTATGTAATTATAATATTCAAGTGAGCGAGCGAAGCGAGTGAGCAGTGTGTTAATAAAATTATAAGTTAAATTTTGATTGCTACATGTTCATCGGTTGCTGCGTTTCATTACCATATAGCAACCCGTCATTTAACAGTGTGATTAAAAAACATCGTGATTAAAATGTACGATAAGGCCATAAGAATAATTTCGTTTTTTTATGGATTTTTCGGAGTTTTCAGGTATTTTGTATGATATCTATAGTCAAACTCCAAAACTTAAGATAGTGAGTCATGCATGTCTTTTGATGTTTTGTACCCACAATATGTGATTTTCAAATAAATTTATCTTATCTGATGTACTTCACTATTTATACGATACAAGCAGCACAGTATGCGCGGACGCCTATAAGTATGCTTACATTGTTTCATTGTTTTTCCGCTCGATTAACCTTGTTACGAACTATGCATGACTCACTATTTTGGAACTTGACTATAGATGGTCGAACGGCAAACGCCTTTCCAGAATTTTTGTTTTAGATGTTTATCTGTACAGTGTATACTGGCATCACTCACAATGGATGGACTGATATTGATGAAACTTGGCACACTATCAATAATTAACCTGGTTACGCTCGGAATAAGACAGGGTTTCCATCAAAACTGTAGACAAAATTATAGCATCAACGCGAGCGAAGCTACAAGAAAAAGCTCCATATTCATTTAATTCCGATTTAATTCGTATTTCTTTAAGAACCAAGAAACCGTTCTTTATGAACTTGTTCTTGAACAGCTTAATTCAGAGATCTGTTATTTTTGAAATCGGTTCTTTTCCAGTAACAGTTATAATATAACTGTTATCTACTGTTATTGCGTCCCATCACTATAATATCGGCTGTTCTCGAGACTTTTTGTTGTCTTATCTGGATTTTTAGAGTACCGTAGCCAAATGGCAAAAACGGAACCCTTATAATTTCGTCCTGTCTGTCTGTCTGTCCGTCCGTCTGTCATAGCCATTTTACTTGGAGACTATTGGCAGTACCCATATAGGTGACATTTGGAAGGTATAGGTGTCTTCTATGGTGTACTAGTGAAATTACGAAAAAAAATTAGGGGTGGCACTCCTGAGGGATAGATCATCATAAATACTGACTGACTGATAGATCATCATAAATCTATAGAGCACTTCCAATCGAGCTAGAGGTTTGAAATTTAGAACATAAATAGTGTTTATGGTGATAATTACGAAAAAAATAAAAAATCATTAAAAATCCAACATGGCGGATTCTGACACGAAAGAAAATCTAGGGTACCTACTTCCAATCGAGCTAGAGCATTGAAATTTGGAACATAGATAGTGTTTACGGTGGTAATTACAAGAAAAATCAAAAATCATTAAAAATCCAACATGGCGGATACGTTCTTCCCGACTACGAAGCCCTTCAATGTACGTGGTCCGACACGCACTTGGTCGCTTTTTCTTTATACATTAACTGAAAGAGGTCATGGCACGAGGACTCTGCACTTTCAGAATTTCAAATGTTCGTAGACATTCTGTAGTTAATATGTGTGTATAACTATGCCACGCCATGCCTATACACGTTGACATAACCTATACTTTATTCACACCGAGCCGTGTAATTTTAAAATCATTACGGCGACTCATTTTCACACTAAAATTTCATAATAATTTGACACTTCCGTTTTTTATTAAATAATCATTAGGGCGGCTATAGTATGCTTACAATTCCATATCACCATGCACTGCGAGTTCCGACTGTTACTGTACGCCTCGTACAATATAGTTTGGCGGCACTTTTAAATATACTCTATTATTATCATACCTAATAACTGATTGACGAAACCATAAAACTTTAGCTTAATAGATTATAATTTTATCGGTGCGAAAAAATCACTAATGCAATTATAATATGCAATATTTAACCGGTTATTTAAGATCAAATATAGGATTTGAGTAACTGTGGATAACAATATTATAGTAGATTGTATGTCTAGATACGTAATGAGGCATATTACGGCGAGTGATGACAGTATGTAAAAACGAGCGATAGCGAGTTTTTACAGTCACACGAGACGTACCTAATACCATTACGTACGAGACATACATGGTATTTTTTGCCATACCCACTACAAAATACCTACTTTTTACGTCATTTTCAAAAAATTCTGACAGTTCATTTGCGTCGTCATCTTTTCTTCTAGTGTGCTGCGAAGTTCGTGCAAGTAATGACAGGCGCACGCAGGCGTATAGAGCGAATTAACAGAAGTTGCCATGGCAACCGTTATTTTCTGCGCTAGTGCAGAAAGTAAACCATTTTCCGCACACCTGTCTGTTAAATGGGTCATTAATGGCCGCTATACATAGATCTAAAGTAGCTATTTTGTAGTGGGTATGGCAAAAAATAGTTAATAATACTAATACCCACAATGTATAATTTACTTAATAATTAGTGAATTTGATGTAGGGTTATAGTCAAATATGCTAAAGCACTCTGTCTTATTTTAATATTTATTTAATGAATTTGATTTCTGTTTGATGTTGGGGGTAAAATATTTTAGGGGCATATAGTATGACCCAAAATAAGTCGACACATTTTAATAAGCATAGGTCCGCAAACGAACCGTTAGTGAAATATTTCCACTTGTGTGTAATAACTTATTATTTTTCAATTGCTCTGATGTCGCAGTTTCGAGTTAACAAATAGTAGACTATTAGTCACCTTCAAATTGCTCTGAACAATTACAGTAGCGCATAGAACAAGCGTGCCACACAATTAGGGCACAGCCCGGTATTTTTGAGAAGGTACGCAATTCCTTCTTACGAAGATGCACAGCCTGCGTGGACATGGAAGGTGGGCATTTTGAACATCTTCTGCATAGATAAAATAAAAATAAAATAAACCAAATTAAATTTAAAAAGTATGTTTCTTTTATTAAATGGGCGATAAGTAACTTACGCTATTGCATACATAAGTGGAAATATTTCACTAACGGTTCGTTTGCCGACCTATGTTTATTAAAATTTTCGACTTATTTTGGGTCATACTATATGCCCCTAAAATATTTTACCCTTTTTTTCAACACCCTGTGTAAGTAAATAACTCGTTTTTATTTATTTATTTATTGTAGATTATAGACGCGTCGACATCTAAGGTCATTAGCGTCTTTCAACTACACTAAATAACAACTAACTTAAAACTAAATAACATCGCAAAACATCCATGAGCGCAGGTGGGATTCGAACCCACGGCAGTCCAGTCTAGAGGTTGCGGCACCAAGCATGCTAACCACTAGGCTATACTGCCCTTTAACTCGTTTTTGATCGACAGTATATCAAGTCATCGTCAATGGGATTTTCTGATTTTTTTTTCACGTTCGATAATACGGCGGACCTTCGCCGTCGTATATTAGAAAATTCGTGACGTCATCCTAGGGCACTCGAAGGGTCAAGGCTTTACTAAGGATACCTCATTTGTCCAAATCGGTCTATCCGTTTCAGCTCTCTGGAGTGTAATCATCTAAACATAGTCACATAGACTGATAAACACAACGCCGATGCTATGACATATTTGTTTGATCAGATAAAATTAATTCGTGACAAAAACAATTTAAAGAAGCAATTAAACAACAGGGGCTTGAGAATGGCCGAGCGTGTAGCAGTGCTGTTGTTTATATGGCGTTGCTATGGTTCCTCTATTTCAAGTCCCCAGTTCCCGGATTCTAGCCCGAGAGCTGGTAAAAGTGTCAATTGGATTTTCAATTAAAAAAAAAATAATAATGAATTGAAAATATGAACTGGTGCTAGGCCCAAATAACCTTAGCTGTTGGTGGTCTTTAAAACACACACAAAAGCAATTAAACAGTATTGGCTGGACTATACTTGTGCATTGTGCTCGGTATACAATACTGTACATATTATTATTGTGTATTTATTCATTTGAGAATGCATGTGTCACAGAGCATACCCGGTCGGCAGATAAGTTCGCGATGTCGTGTTTTACCTTCAAATAAAAATGCGTTCACTCGTCTGTCCATACCTATATAATTATTAACATATTATTATAAATGTAGATAGGTACCTGTGCACTTATTTCCCGCTCCCCGCATTGAATGACCTTCTGATCGTTCATCAATTCAAATTTAAAAATGTATTTATTTCTTGAAACTCAAATGGAGTATGAAATATGTCAATACACAGAAAATACAATAATTCCCTAAAACCATTTCTTACTTTCACTGAGCATAAAGGGAAAATCGTGTGATCGTGCAACAATTAGATATTCGAGCGTCTATAATTTACAATTCATTTATTCAACAAATATAGATATAGAGTAAGTCCCCTAAACCAAAAAATAAAAAATGGGTATGTTCAAATAATTGTATTAATACATGCAATTTTATTTACATATCTTATAAAATCAAATGTTTGTAAAATATAAGAAATGAAATAATGTAATTTTATTTTTTTATATTTTAAATTGTTATCCAATACCAATAATATATTTTCATTATTAAAAAATAAAAATAAAATATTAAAGTCTTCGGGAACAAAATTTTGTTTAAAAAATTTTGGAAACGGCTGAACCGATTTCAATCAAACATGGCTAAGAACCATCTCGCAAATACCATCTTTCAAACAAACAAAACAGCTTTTAAATCGGTTGATCCGTTTGGGAGCTACGATGCCACAGACAGACACACAGATACGCACGTTAAATTTATAACACCCCTTTTTTTGTCGGGGGTTAAAATGAACTTTAAATCACAATGCGCGTTTTCAGTATAAATTAAAAAAATATAGTGAAATAAAGATATGAAAAATTATGTAATGCTAAAAAGTTCATGTGTGTATACCTACCGCTAAAAAATGCTATAAAACATTTTTTGATCGGCTAGAGTTTATTCGTGAAGGGATTAATGAGTTCTAGCCCGAGAGCTGGTAAAAGTGTCAATTGGATTTTCAATTTATTATTAAAAAAAAAAAACTCGGGTCGCAGTGCCAAAACCCTGCCGACAATATAGTGTATTTGCTAATACAGGCATTGTGGCATTATTATGTAAACTTAAGTTTGTTTTTTGACAAAATAAAAAATTTAACCCCTTAATACAGCCCTTAAAATAATTAAATTTTTCTAAATTTCAATATTAGACATGGATTTCATCAATACACCCAATTAAATACACCCTTCCATATCTAAGTAAATCCGTATCAACAAACTAGTGTTTTCATAAAATTTGAAAGTCCGGTCCTGTCGGGCCGATTTTATTAAAATTTTAGCAGCACATTTTAATCTTTACTAAAGAGTTAAATTTCAATTTTGAAACGATTCTGACAAATTTTTCGGTATTTTTGGGCCCAAAAACTTTTTGGAACCCCTAAATACAACCCTGAAAATGGTCCGATCGGGCCCATTTTAAATAGGCTTCTTGCGGTGATGGGTTCCAATGTGTGTACCAAATTTCGTTTCAATCGATTAAGTCTGTCGAGAGTTATCGTGTACACACATATATATATAAATATATATATATATACATACATATATATATAAACATTTTTAAAAATGGTGCCAAAGTGTTCAGGAGGCTATGAAACGTCGAGAAATTTTGGTCCGACCCCTAGGTCCCACCATCCGACCTACGCCAATAGTGTATGTGCCATATGGCAAATACACTAAAAAAAAGTAATGAATTGAAAATATGAATTGGTGCTAGGCCCAAATAATCTTAGCTGTTGGTGGTCTTTAAAATACAATACAATACGACAATCCGTAAAAAAAGTAAAATATTAGGTATCTATCGTAATTTGTCGGTTAAAATTTTATGAATGCTAGAGCATAATATGTAACAAAATGTAACATCTTATTAAAACGTTCCTGTCGAGCTGCCGAAGTTACAATGTCTTAAGTAACCTGGCGTGTTTCAGTGTAAACCGACCAGAAAGTTACATATTTTTTAGTGGTCAAAAAACTGACAACGATTAATTTTAATGTTTGTGAAAAAAGTCGCAATGTAAACGTACATACTTGCACTTACGTTGATGAGTACAGATGTGGACAAAATATTCATTTCATTTTGTAAATGTCACCGATTACCAACGCTAATAGCGCGAATGGGCTTGAGAATAGCCGAGAGTGTAGCAATGCTGTTGTTTACATGGCGTTGCTATGGTTCCCAGGTTCTAACCCGAGAGCTGGTAAAAGTGTCAATTGGATTTTCAGTTTTTTATTAAAAAAAAAATAATGAATTGAAAATATGAATTGGTGCTAGGCCCAAATAGCCTTAGCTGTAGGTGGTCTTTAAAACACAATAGCGCGAATAGGTAGAATCATAAAGCCAAAATTTCAACCCCATTTCCTCAAAATCTATTCGCGATAGCAGATTTAAAAACCACTGCGATCGGTTCCTGTACCTACACTAAAAGTTCACAAAATATTAAATAAGTAAATATTGGGCAGCAGGAAATCACCAAAATTTTAATTGTATGGATTATCCCTATGGATCAAAATTATGTGCAGAGCCCAATGTACATAGCAAAGTTTAGGAAATTTTTATGTAACGAAATTTTGTAAATAGGTACAATAAAATTTAAAAAAATCTAAAGATACAAAAAATAATGTGTGTGTTTGAGACCACACAGTAGAAGTAAAACTTCTTGACTACTTTGCCTATCCAACAATAGAGGTCAGTGCCAACCAAACGCGTTGAAGTTAATAAATAGTGCGTCAGTTGTTGATTGTGCTCTATCTCTTTCTTTCTCAATCTATCTATCTCTATCAAATCGCTTTTTTGTTTCATCGGTTCACGAACTCACCCTGACTATAGAAGTTTCACTTAAAAAATGGTCAAAAATAAAAATAAATGGTTTTCTATATAGTCATAAAATTAACAAGCATCTAAGTGCAGACCTCGTCTTTCGATTTAAAGATGCGGGCATGCTGCATGTACCCCCCGCGTACGTTTTTTAGAGAACTTTCACCCTGAACCCCCCTTTTCATCCCGCAACAAATGCCATCACACCCCCGAGAAACTCTCCCACTGCGAAAAACTCTAAAAGTGCACACCCCGCTTAGTTTAATTGTACCTATAAGAAAAATAAAGACAAAAAACATCGGCTAGGCCGCAGCTTTAAATCGAAAGACGGGGTCTGCACCTAGACGATTTTATAAAATTATACTGTTGTTAGTTGTTTCCATAATACTTTTCCGCAATTGTACAATGCAGCATTTATGTGTATGATTGTACGTTAATATTAAGTAGCGTAACGGATTAGCCGACTGTGCATTTGATTATAATTTTTGTCACCAGCGACCGTGTAAAAAATAACAGCTCTTCCTGACATACAACTACCGACAGCCAAGATTCACTTCCCCTTTGATTGTTATACATTGTAACAGGTATGTGTTTATAGTTCTCATATTTTATATCAAATTATAACGCTCTTTATACATTAGTAGTAGGTACTCCGGTATAATGTGTTTTTAAAATTGTGGAAAAAAATTAAGTACGTATTCGTTTGAGAAATGTCTTTGACACCATCACTCAAGACACGATTTTACTTCTATATTCCGTAAGGAAAATTTAGGGACGAAAAATCGTGTTCGAGATAATCTCCGATTCTGATTGTACTACCCTCAAAACGTAAAGAAATTTTCTTTCGTTCACAAATCACTTCTGTAAAAATAAATCGATTTGAATGATTTTTTTAAATACTTGTCTCGAAATAACAGTTGTGTCAAAACTTGCCCTGCCTTCCGTTTTCCCCTTCTAGTGCTTGCCAATTTTCCGGTGCTAAATATTCCTGATGGTAACTATCCTCCCTCATTAGCTCTAAAAAATATTCGATAATATTCTCATTTTAATAAATGAACTATTATAAATACAGCCAATTATCTCCTTGGATGTAATTAGATTAAAGTTAAATTCGCTAAATCTGTAGTAAGGTAATACAAACCTCTATAATTATTAAGATAAGAAATATTGTAAATAAATAATATGTAATGTATAGGAGCGAAGCTCCTTTGAACATTTCGTGAATAAATTCAATTCAATTCAATTATCTCCTTGTTTAAATAACGTGGACTAAAGCGCATGTTGTACTGCATCTGTCAAGTTAGTAACTTTAGGCACTTCTTGCATTGAAAAAATATTTAACCATCTGCCTCTTTCAATTAAAAATCTAAGCCTACACAGGTTCAAAAATGAGCTCAAAGATGTGTTACTATGTCATAATTTTTATAGTATTGACGAGTTTTTCTTGTGTAACTTTACCAAGAGAACTTAATTATTCTTATGTCTTATAGTATGTATCATATGTATTTTGTAATGACGTTTTCTACACTACACATGTAGTATTTACAGAAATAAAGCGAATTATTATTATTATTATTATAATAGGGTAAACTCCCATCAGAGGGAATATAAACTGAGGCACTTAGGCATATATTCTGCCAATCTGAAAATATCATCTGAGAGCTTTTATGAAGTACACTATTAGATGGCGGCACAAGTTCGATTTCAATAAAAATGTGACTCAGACACTTCTTGGCCTTGCATTGACCCCTTCAAATACTCAATTCAAATTTTTACTATAAACACAAAACAACGTTCAAAAAGAGACTTAAAAACCTAAAATCTGTTAACATTCCTGTTATTACTAAAATAAAACGAACTGAACAGTAAACACTAATATGTAATCTCTTTTACTTTAACTCTTTTTGGGACCGCAACTTAACATCAGTTACTTAGTGATTAATCAATGAACGAAATCAATTTCAAAAAAACTCGGGTCGCAGTGCCAAACCCTGCCGACAATACAGTGCATTTGCTAATACAGGCATTGTGGCTTTATTATGTGAACTTAAGTTTGTTTTTGGACAAATTAAAAAATTCAACCCCTTAATACATCCCTTAAATAATGATTTTTTTCTTAATTGCAACCTCTGTACCAAATTAAATACACCCTTCAGTATGTGTAAATCCGAGCTGATTTTTTAAATTTAAATAAAATAATTGACTGCCTATTGCCTAATCGTGTTGCCGTAGAGTAAATGGTAACTCAGCCACCGCGATAGTGGAAGATTCCAGTTTGAGTCCCGACGGTGATATACAGGGTGGCACATCTTAAACAATGCAATGAAATATCTCGTAAACAGTACAAACCATAAAATAATGTTTTATACAAAAGTTATAGAGTGTCAAGGTGGACAGAAGACTGTGGTCTGTGATATCAGATTTAACATAGGTGGTGCTGTGAAGGTCAGGCGAAGGTCAGCTTCGATTTTTTAATTGTAACTATGCATTTTTATTCCAGAATACGATACAGTATTTTATTATAGTGAACAGTAAATTATTATTAAGGTACATAATATGAGCTAAAGTTAATAAATATTGAGATATTTAGAAATTAAATAACAAATTTAATTTGTCAATCCGGTTCTTTTATGAACTGAATTCAAGCCAAGACGGCCGGTACTATGCTATAATATTTTATCTAATTGTCGTTCATTTTGCCTGTTATTTAATTTCTAAATATCTCAATATTTATTAACTTTAGCTAATATGTACCTTAATAATTTACTGTTCGCTATTAAATACTGTATCGTATTCTGGAATAAAAATGCATTGTTACAATTAAAAATCGAAGCTGACCTTCGCCTGACCTTCACAGCACCACCTATATTAAATCTGATATCAGTCTTCTGTCCCCCTTGACACTCTATAGCTTTTGTATAAAACATTTTTTATGGTTTGTACCGTTTACGAGATATTTCACTGCATTGTTTAAGATGTGACACCCTGTATAGCTTTGAAATATATTTTTCTAGTATTACACTGTAACGTTACGTCACGGTGTTCCTAACAGTGATACTAACCAAGCATTTATTTGTATTAAAAAATAATGTTAAAAACAGTCAGTCTTCTCTACTCTACAAGCTTAATTATTTGATCACGTAAAATCGTTCGTAGTGATAATCCTGCCGATTTCGCTCCTGATATTCCCGTGTTATAATATGTGGAACGAGCCCGAGTGCTGCGCTGTTAACAGCTAATCTAGGTTTAGTCCTATATGAGAGCTAGTCTCGGTGCAAAGACTGAGCAGGGGGCATCAGTAAGCCTCCACTGACGCGACTCAAAGCCTTCCAGATTGGCGGGTATAAATGATCACCGACACAGGACGGCCATCCTACTTGCACTTACAATCTATACCGACGATTAGCTAACACAGGCTGATTTTGAAATACTTGACATTAAACTCAATCTTACATCGAAAATCGTTTCATTTTATCAATATGTGCTAGTTTAGACGTAGCTAATAGACAGAGAGCTAGTAACAATTTTTTGGTGTTATTTATTCAAGACCTTTTTTTTGTGAAGATGTTGAGGGAGGCATATTAAAGTGCCCTGAGTAAGGGATTTTGCTAGATAGCGCTATAGGAGGGATGCAGACCGCCCTCAACATGTAACAAAAAAAATTGTCACAATTATTATTGCTTCAAGGCTGAAATTGTTTGTATAGCTTATCGGTGACCTTATAATGCCATAATAATATTTGCAGATCGATTGGTCGGTATTAAAGGGGTGGCAGATCACCCTAAAGGTGTCATGTACACGACGAAATTTATATTATTAGTTCAAGGTCCAAATTTTAATATGTTGTTATGGTGACTGTTGTAAGCATATATTTCAATTTGCAGAACGAAATGTCGGTATTAACCCCCTCTCTTAGAGGGAAACTTGCTCGCCTAGGTGTCTATATAGTTCTGCAAGGGGGTTAATACAAAGATTTTGTTCTGCAAATTGAAATATATGCTTCAAACAGTCGCCGTAACAACATATTAAAATTTGAACCTCGAACTAATTATAATATAAATTTCGTCGGGTACATGACACGTTTAGGGTGATCTGCCACTCCTTTAATACTGACCAATCGATCTGCAAATATTCTTATGGCATTATTGGGTCACCGACAAGCTATACATGTAACAAAAAAAAAATGGTCACAATGCCATTATAATATTTGCAGATCGATTGGTCAGTATTAAAGGGGTGGCAGATCACCCTAAACGTGTCATCTACCCGACGAAATTTATATTATTAGTTCAAGGTTCAAATTTTAATATGCTGTTACGGCGACTATTTTAAGCATATATTTCAATTTGCAGAACAAAATGTCGGTATTAACCCCCTCTCTTAGTGGGAAACTTGCTTGTCTAAGTGTTTATATCGTTCTGCAAGGGGGTTAATACCGACATTGTTGTTCTATGCTTAAAACAGTCGCCGTAAAAGCATATTTAAATTTGAACCTTGACCTAATAATATAAATTTCGTCGGGTACATGACACGTTTAGAGTGACCTGCCACCCCTTTAATACTGACCAATCGATCAAATATTATAATGATTATAATGACATTATTGGGTCACCGACAAGCTATACAAACAATTTCAGCCTTGAAGCAATAATAATTGTGACAATTTTTTTTGTTACATGTTGGGGCGGTCTGCATCCCTCCCATACCGCTATCTAGCAAAATCCCTTACTCAGGACACTTTAATATGCCTCCCTCAACATTTTCACAAAAATAAGACCTTGAATAAATAACACCAAAAAAATGTCACTATACTAGCTCTCGGTCTATAACGTTGTTTACAATTTTTAGCACTGCCTGTCAACCAGGCGATACATTTGGATACCGTAATCATCACATCATTGACATTAGCATGTTGTCTCAAAATGCACAGATAGTATATATAAGTGGCACGGGGACCTATCATATTTTCGTTTAGGTATTACTGATTAATCATAAATCTTTGTAGTAAGTAAAAGTACTAACCTTTGAATCCCTCTTCAACTCTTGCGTTTCTTATGTCATCTAAAATGCATTGTTCCGTGTCAGGTTCGTCGGCCTGAAACAATAAAAATATCGGTCATTATTTATTTAAACATCACATTTAAAAAAATAAAAATCCTCGATATCCGTCCCACAATAATACACAAATTTTCAAATGACATGGTTTTATTACGTATGTATATTCAATTGTAGACCTATAATAGGTATAAGTCATTCTGGATAAGCAGCAAAGGGATGACATGCATTGGTGTCAGGGAAAGATTTTCGAGATTTCATACAATTGATTGCTATTTAAGAAACTTTCTCGAAAGTCATATTTCACTAAAAAGAATAGGAATTTTCGAGACGACTGTGGTGATATACTATATTTATATAAATTAAATAACAACAATAGATAATTATTTAATGTCCCGTGCAAAAATGAACCAAATTGATAGTTTTGTATTTATTATTTCAATATACCCATTATATGTAAAAAATAAAAACCGGTCAAGTGCGAGTCGGACTCGCGCATCGAAGGTTCCGTACAATAATAAAAATAAGGAGTTATAGGTATGGCCATGGGTAAAAAATTAGCAGATTTGTTTTTAAAAAGTGTTTTTACTTATATTTTATTTTGATCTTTTTTCCCGTATAAAATTTAATTAAAGTAGGTATATTTTTAAAGTAAAAAAAAAATATATTAACAGAATATTTGATGAATAAAAATGCAGTGAAAAATTTAAAAATGTTTACTATATAGAAAAAAACAACCACGTATCGTCAGTTCACAACTGGATTTGAACCCGGCTCTTCGTGGTGGCATGCGAACGCCGTTACCACTACTCCACGTGTACCATGACACAAACACTTGGTATAGCTCAATGCCTAATTTTCCGTTTTTTGTATGGGGCTCCCCTTTAATTTTTACTTTTTATTTTTTTTAATTATTTGTTAGGATATCCGCCATAATAACACATATGTGAAAATTTCAATCGGCAACCTGTTACGGTTCAAAAGATACAGCCTTTTAAAGGTAGGACAGACGGCCAGCGGCGTACACTGTAAAAAATAGATGTAAAAATACTTTGAAAGTTAAGGTAGAATTCGCTCGATTTTCTAAGTGATTTTACATTATTATTTATTTTTACACAGAAAACTTCATAAAAACTTGGGACTTTTACTATGTAAAGTTAAACAAATTTGTGATTTTTACATAAAGTAAATTAAAATTACATAATTTGTGTAATACTCCAATAAAGTGTGTAAAAATTACAAAATAAAATGTACAGTTACATACATAAAATGGTTGAATACAAAACAAATTAATGTAAAATTAGTAACCACGCATGCGCAATGTGTTTTTACGGAATCTACGCGATGTGGCGATACCTGTTTGCGACGTCATTGTCTCTTTGTGTGCCTATTATCAGATTAATCGCTGGCTACAAATGGACCATCGATAATCTATGTAATCGGCCTTCTCATTTCTTACAGTGTAGACTTAGTAATAGGGTTTCCGTACGGAACCCAAAGATATACATAACTTATTAGTGTAAGTATTTGCCATAATATGGCACATACACTATTGGCGTCGGTCGGATGGCGGGACCTAGGGGTCGGACCAAAATTTCTCGACGTTTCATAGCCTCCTGAACAGTTTGCCACCATTTTTGAAAATGTTTATGTGTATATATATATATATATATATATATATATATATGTGTGTGTGTGTGTGTGTGTGTGTGTGTGTGTGTGTGTGTGCACACGATAACTCTCGACAGATTTAATCGATTGAAACGAAATTTGGTACACACATTGGAACCCATCACCACAAGAAGCCTATTTAAAATGGGCCCGATCGGACCATTTCCAGGGTTGTATTTAGGGGTTCCAAAAAGCTTTTAGGTCCAAAAATACCGAAAAATTTGTCAGAATCGTTTCAAAATTGAAATTTAACTCTTTAGTAAAGATTAAAATGTGCTGCTACAATTTTAATAAAATCGGCCCGACAGGACCGGACTTTCAAATTTTATGAAAACACTAGTTTGTTGATACGGATTTACTTATGGAAGGGTGTATTTAATTGGGTGTACTGATAAAATCCATGTCTAATATTGAAATTTAGAAATATTTAATTATTTTAAGGGATGTATTAAGGGGTTAAAATTTTTATTTTGTCAAAAAACAAACTTAAGTTCACATAATAATGCCACAATGCCTGTATTAGCAAATACACTATATTGTCGGCAGGGTTTGGCACTGCGACCCGAGTTTTTTTAACTGTGACTGTGCAATACTAAAACTTAAATTGTGCATTGCGTAGTTGGAAAATTTGCACCTACATTACCTATCTACAGATAAAGCCACAGCCATACACCATCGCAAATTATCCAAGGTGCAGTCTTTAATCTGATTTTAAGTGCTAACAAGCTATTATCAGCAGCCACTCGGCGTACACTTATATCTACATACATAATGTATTAAGATTCAGAAGCTCATCTGCGCCACTAATGGCTTTAAATAACCATTCTACGGAAACAACAAAACGCTTTGATTTCTTAGAAATAAAACTGTACTTAAGGTGCATTTTCATGTGACGCTTGACGCTGGTTTCTAGCGTCACGTGATAAAATTTCAACATGAACGCCAACACGAAAAAATGTAGCGTAAAAGCTAAACATTGTTTAGCTTTTATGCTCGAGTTCTCCTGGTTCTACAGCTGCACTTAACGTATGGACAAAGATTAGTCTGTATGAATATATTAATATAAATTTTATCTTAATAATAAAACGGATTTTGAAGAATTTCATCTATTAAAAATAGCGTTATTTAACCCAAATGTGTTCGAAGTATAATTTAAAAAAAAATTTTGACAATGAGAAACCAGGTTGACCTATCAAGGTCTTCATAAAGAAATGTTACTTAAATCCAAATGTTTGTTAAAAATATTAAGATTTCTTAAATTTGATGCTACATTTTTTCGAGTTGGCGTCAATGTTTTAAATTCTATCACGTGACCGTATTTGACGCTCGAAACCAGCGTCAAGCGTCCCATAAAAATCCTCTTTTAGACGCTGATGACCTCGGTCGAGCGTCTAGAATCTAGAATCTCCGTTTCTCTCTCAAACTGTACAGAAAGCTATCCATCAACGGTTTGTCCTTTAAGAAACGACCATACAAGTTTGAATTAGAATTTTATAATACAAATTTTATAATACAAAAAGGAAGAGATTCTAATTTCGACGATTTCGATTAATGTTCTTGGGTTTTATAGCTCGTCATGGGTTGTCCCAATGTTGTAAAATTAACATACGTATCGTAGAGCATATTTGGACCAAAAAATAGCAGAGGGACGTTAATAATTACTTTAAACAAGAAAGTAAGGACACAAGAAAAAAATTTTGGAGCATACAAGTAATTCAAGAATTACAAGGCGCGATATTCAAGTAGGTACTGTGTGTAAACGGTTTTATTGAACATAGGGAAATTAACACTGAGAATATTTATAATTTTGTAGTAGGCTATGAGCCATAAGACCTAATATAAATATGTATTGGATTACATAGAAAAAATAGTACAGTGAATTTTTTAAACAATTTTCCATAGCAACGGTTGACTATTAAGCGTTACTCGGAACCGGCTAAATAAAAAAGTCATGATGTGTCGTAAGACACCCGACAGAAGCTATGCTTTTTACGCATTGTATATAAAACCGAATTTATCAAAGATATAAATAATACAATTAAAAAGTTATTATTTGATCGCCATTTTAAAATCTGACGCCATTTTATTTTTTTGTGTCTTATTAAATTCTCAAATATCAATTTTCAAAAGGATCGGATAATTTTTACAAAGAAATATATACCTATGACCGCCATTTTAAAATATGACATCATTTTATTCTTTTGTGTCCTATAAAACTCGCAAATATTAATTTTCAAAAAGATCAGATCATTTTTGCAAAAAAGTACATATGGCCGCCATTTTGAAATCTGACGTCATTTTATTTTTTTGTGTTCTATGAAACTCTCAAATATCAATTTTCAAAAGGATCGGATAATTTTTACAAAAAAGTACATACGGCCGCCATTTTTAAATCTGACATCATTTTATTTTTTTGTGTCCTATGAAACTTTCAAATACCGATTTTCAAAAGGATCGGATAATTTTTACAAAAAAGTATATATGGCCGCCATTTTGAAATCTGACGTCATTTTATTTTTTGTGACCTATGAAACTTTCAAATATCAATTTTCAAAAGGATCGGATAATTTTTACAAAAAAGTACTTACGGCCGCCATTTTGAAATCTGACATCATTTTATTTTTTTGTGTCCTATGAAACTTTCAAATACTAATTTTCAAAAGGATCGGATAATTTTTACAAAAAAGTATATATGGCCGCCATTTTGAAATCTGACATCATTTTATTTTTTTGTGACCTATGAAACTCTCAAATATCAATTTTCAAAAGGATCGGATAATTTTTACAAAAATGTCCATACGGCCGACATTTTTAAATCTGACGTCATTTTATTTTTTTGTGTCTTATGAAACTCTCAAATATCAATTTTCAAAAGGATCGGATAATTTTTACAAAGGAGTACTACATATTTCCGCCATTTTGAAATATGACGTCATTTTATTTTTTTGTGTCCTATAAAACTCGCATATATCAATTTTCAAAGAGATCGGATAATTTTTACAAAAAAGTACATATTATGGCCGCCATTTTGAAATCTGACGCCATTTTATTTTTTTGTGTCCTATGAAACTTTCAAATACCGATTTTCAAAAGGATCGGATAATTTTTACAAAAAAGTATATATGGCCGCCATTTTGAAATCTGACGTCATTTTATTTTTTTGTGTTCTATGAAACTCTCAAATATCAATTTTCAAAATGATCGGATAATTTTTACAAAAAAGTACATACGGCCGCCATTTTGAAATCTGACGTCATTTTATTTTTTTGTGTCCTATGAAGCTCTCAAATATCAATTTTCAAAAGGATCGTATAATTTTTAGAAAGGAGTTCTACATATTTCCGCCATTTTGAAATCTGACATCATTTTATTTTTTTGTGTCCTATAAAACTCGCAAATATCAATTTTCAAAAGGATCGGATAATTTTTACAAAAAAGTATATATGGCCGCCATTTTGAAATCTGACGTCATTTTATTTTTTTGTGTTCTATGAAACTCTCAAATATCAATTTTCAAAAGGATCTGATAATTCTTACAAAAAAGTACATATGGCCGCCATTTTGAAATCTGACATCATTTAATTTTTTTGTGTGCTATAAAACTCTCAAATATTAATTTTCAAAAGAATCGGATAATGTTTACAAAAAAGTACATATGGCCGCCATTTTGAAATCTGACGCCATTTTATTTTTTTGTGTCCTATAAAACTCTCAAATATTAATTTTCAAAAGGATCTAATAATTTTTAGTGTGCTTTATTTCCTTAGTCTGATTTTATTACATTTATCCGAAACGTTACCGGAGAAAGACCTTTTGCCTGTGAAAATTCAAAAGTACGATTTGCACCTGGACGAACTCGGGCTGGTTACCATAATATTGTATTGTCACCGGAGCTACACATGTATGCAAAATTTCAACTCAATCGAATCATGGGAAGTGGGTAAAAATTCAAAAGTACGATTTACACCCGGACGAAAGCCGGGCCGGTCAGCTAGTTACCATAATATTGTATTGTCACCGGAGCTACACATGTGTGCAAAATTTCAACTCAATCGGATCATAGGAAGTGGGTGAAAATTCAAAAGTATGATTTACACCCGGACGAAAGCCGGGCCGGTCAGCTAGTTACCATAATATTGTATTGTCACCGGAGCTACACATGTGTGCAAAATTTCAACTCAATCGATCGCAAGATTTGTAACAAATATACGGGATCAAGCTAAATAAAACCACCGTTTAAAAAACAAAGCATCTACAACCTACTTATTTTTGCGTGATGCCAGAACATAGTTTTTATTTGAGAATCAGTTCGGTTGCTTTTGCGTGATGCCAGAATATTTTAAAACTCGCAGTCGCATAAGAGGTTATTTACTTGAAAAAAATCATGTAAATCGGATCAGTGGTTCTCGAGTTATAAGCGTACAAAGGGACATAGAGACAGAGAAAATCAAATTGTTCGGGAAGGTATGATGAACGTCGAGAAATTTTGGTCCGATCCGATCGACGTCAATAATTAGTTACACGTCATTTTAACTCAGTAGGCCAGGGTTTTTAAACTTAAATTCAAACATCAGCAGTCAAAAAATTGAATAACTATATTTAAATAATGCAATATAAGATAGAGCATACGCTATCTTCCAATATCCATATCACACTGTGCAACAGACAAGGACAACCGAAACAAGTTCGCGATTTATTAGATAAAGTCGCATTTATTTAGTTCAATAATCATAAAAATCTGTATAAAAAAACTGTTTTGACACAATATTATACATGAAATCTATCTAAAATTTTCTGCTCTTTCGTTTAAGACAGGTTTCGAATCGATCTGACTTAAATTGAGCAAACTATAAGCAAAAAACACCGTTTTTTCTAATTTGCTCCCCTCTGGGGCCAAAATTCAAAAATCGGGCGACGTTAGGATCAAATAGACCCTGAGAGGAATCGAACAAAAAAAAGTTTTTTAAAATCGGTTAACCCGTTTGGGCTGTACGACTGATACAAAAAATCCGTTACAGACTCACAGATTCACAGATTCACAGACAAAGCGAGTGTATATAGGCGCTTCTAGCTTCGCTAAGATCGCGCCTAACGAGGAAATAAACAAGGTCCATGCGAAACGCATATACAGTTTTTTTTTAGTCACATAAAAATAAAATACAAGGACTAATAACTTTCAATAAAATGTAAAAAATGCATTTTTTTTAAATATAAACGTGACCTTTACCACTGGAATCTGGATTATCAAATGACATAAAAATGTACAAGACTCGGTAGATAATGTTTTGATATCCATTGAAATCGTATTTACATTCATCAGGAATTGAGATATAAACTGAACCTGACCCCCTTTAGCATCCAAAAATTCATAATTTCTGAATAATCCGGGAATCTCGCTATTTTCGATTGTTGTGAATAGTCAGTGACTGATAGGGAATGACTTTACCGTGTGCCCAATAAATTACCTGGATTTAGGAGCTTTCTATTGGAGTAGGGATTAGAAAACCGTGTGCCCAACAAAAGTATCTTTTAGTATAGGAATTGTCAATCAATGCATATTATTAAAATGAAACATTGCATGGCCTTACTATATTCAGTCATTACAATATTTTGGTTAGCTCTAGTACACTGTAGAGAATATTCATGTTTACACGTTGGATAGATTGGAAGATAAACCATAAGACGCTATTTTCGAAATTAGGGAGAGCAATAATTAGACAGTTTAACAAAGGCTTAATTACAATACAGTAAACAAATACTTGTGCACATTACAATATACATGCATTGTGACGCCAATGTAACGAATGTATTTCCAGGGGCTCTATAACATTCAACATTTAAACGTACGTATACCTATCAGAAAATGATTTTGCAAAAAAAATATAAACACTGTTCTCCCCTAACGTCTTAAATTAATATATTTGGTTTTATTTTGACGTGAAAAACGTCTATTTATATTCTGGAATCTGGGTTGGCATTTTAAAAATATTAGATATCACGGAAATAGTCAGAAGTGGTTGACATATGAAACAAAACACATGATGTTTATCTATGTTATTATTATTATTGTAGATTATAGACGCGTCGACATCTCAGGTCATTAGCGTCTTCAACACAACAATTAATAATCCATTTGTGTATTAGAATCTGCCAGCCGGCATACACAAACCGACTGGTACGAGCTCAGGCTTCTGGGAACGCCAATTCCCAAAGAACATTGGAATACAATTGCGAGAACAACTATTCCAATGTTCCTCCTGGGGGAGTTTATTTATCTATGTTAAGGTCACAGTAATCCAGATGGCCGTGTGGAAAAGTACGAGTATACCGACAAACGCCAAGCCCAGGTTCGAATCCCGAAGGCTTTTAATATTTTTTTTTAATAATGAAAATAGGTAGGTATATATAGGTAGTACTGGATAACAACTTAAAATATAAAATTACAATTATTTTATTTATTATATTTTACGAACATTTAATTTTATATAAGATAAATATAAAAGTGGGTGAATTTCTTTCCATGACAACAAATACAGTTATTTGTGTTTAACGGTATTCACGTCATCTGTCTGTACCCGCGAATCGCGATACAGACATACCTGCATTTTTCTTTCTTACTTACTCCTATTTTACAAGTGGCACCTGATATGTATTGTAGCAAACCCCAAGATGTTACGCCACTGCCTCCAATAGAAGCCACGAGAAAGAAAGGTCACAGTAGTAAAGCGTGGAATGGTATCGAAGATACGAGAACGTACTAGGCTGGGCCGCGTAGCGTATATAAACAAGCCGGTACGAGTGAAGCGGGCAGTCAACGGTGTCATGCAATCGGATCAGTGAATGGTGAGTCGGCCATAAGTCAGTACAGTGAAATAAATATTGATCAGTCAACGGGAATCAGTCAGTGTAGATTGTACTGTGACAGTGTTGAACAGTGAAATAAATCTGATATAAATACCGTGATATAAATTCACCTGATAAAATAAATATTAGTGTATAGTCAATTGTATACCTATAGTTAATTCTATATAGTTAAGTGTTATTTAAGTGGCTCGTTTAGTTCAAAAATTACCGTTTAAGTTTTTTTATTGTTAGAATTGACTTTTCGTTGTTGCGTTATTATTATTGTATTTTTAATTATTGTAAATAAATATTTATTCCGCCAACTCAGAAAACAGTTTTGTAACAGTATATAAACATCGAGCTTCAAAATCTAGATTCGAATTCGACAAAAATTTGGAGTATCTTAGTAGCGCGCTGTAAAATCTAGTATTAAAATTTCTATTCTAGGAATAACAATACTGGTTTGTAATCTTGTAAGCAAACATAATAGGTCGGTGAAGTTATCTGGAACGTGTTATCTTCTGCAGAAGCTAAGCTCCAAAGTGAAGACACGCGGATAATAATACATGCACATAGTAACTGTAGGTATAAGCTTTAGAAGTTTGGTTGGACACGACGCGGTTGCGATCTGCGTTGAGACACGCTAAATTAATGCTTTAATTCATCGTAACCTATGACCCCCGCATGCATATCTACCACATACATATCCGTGGTCGAAAGACAAAACCGCTATGTCGACTTTCAAGTAAACTAAAACTATATTGTGCTATTTTCCTATTGTTTTTACAGTACAAAATTATGTTTTATTTTTGAAGTTATACATCTTTTGGGACGTTGAGAGTAAAATTTTAGCAGGCAACGAAAGTTGCGACAGTATGAAGTTGGCTATTTTTGACAGTTAATAATCACGTCATACAATACAGACAACTTCACTGTCTTGTATAATGTAGTCATGCTGTAGTCATCGCTATATATGCATAGTGATTGCTAAGCTGATCCATAAAAGGCAGTTAGTAGCTAAGTCGATAAGAGTATCACGCCATATATAATAACTCTACAAGGTACAATGGTTCTAGGTACGAGGGTTCGAGTCCAGCTAAGAGAATATGAAATATTAGATATTTTCTTTTTTTTATTTTTAAGTAATAGATTTTTTCTTTATTTATTATTAAATATAATAAATTGAAAAACATTAAATTATACTATTGAATTTTATTTACCACATCGATTTTTGAAAACTATTGCAAAGATACGTTCCAAAAGTTTTGCATATGTAAATAATAGCAAAATGGCGGCCCGTAGGGCGGCCCGCATTTCTGGCGGCGCAGGCCCGTATCAACACATCGATTTTTGAAAGAAGTATAACATCTAACGCGCGTACATTCGTACACGCACCCACTTTTTTCTGTGTATTTTACACGCATGTCGTGCATCACGTCACGTCCAATCGAAGTGATCGACCAGACCAGTACAAAACTCTGATCAAATCTAACTTTTAAATGCCGAAAAATACAACAAAAAACCGCTTGACATGATGACTGTATGTCGTTCCGTTTTTACAAAGTCGATGGAGAAAAAAATTGCCACACCTACAATGATACACACATTAATCAGAAAATTGATACAAACAGTTTCTACGGTAATCAAAACGGACATCCTGAAAAAACTTGTTCCAATTTACTTCTCTACCATGATAAGGATGGGAAGCACAAATGTATTTATCAACAAAAAAAAACAACGAAAAATTCGACATAAGCGATTTTGCTTCGTAGTTACTACAGCTATAATACATACGCATGTTGTATAATACTCGCTCATTGTTAAACTATCTTTACATTGTCTTCCGATAAGAATCTCCCTCAGCACGAGACCTGTCCTCCTTGTTCTCTTTCTCTGTACTATCCTCCGACATTACATAATTACAGTATTTATGTATTATAACTATATTATTTAAAAAGAATTGTACTGCGTTTAGTTAATAAATTAATACGAAAATTACACACCGTCAAAAATAAGGAGCGAATATTTTAATGCAGTCGGCCCTTCGTAAGAAGACGTTTGCTACGCGCAACGTTTCTAGGGCTTGAGAATAGCCTAGCGAGTATATAATGTGGGTTACATGACTTCTTCTATTTGCAATTTTTAGAGGACAAATTGAAAGAAACGTCGCTCCTAGCGCTCGTGTTTTTAGAGAGAGCCGTGAGGTGGGTCGTTTATTAGGACTAAAGTGCGACCCTTGAGGTTCACACGACGAACTTCCCAGTTTGATAAATATTTAATAATAATAATTAAATTAGATATTACACAGAAAAGTAATCATTTTAATCATTAAAACATAATTATTATTTATTTTTAACAATTAAAAAAAAAAAAAAAAACGGCTGAACCGATTTTTATAAAATTTATGTCGGATCAAAATGACGTTAACACGCTTCGATTGACACCCTTACGAAGTCGATATAATTTTTTATTCGCGAGATATTGTGTAAAATCTACTTTTTTGGAGTCTATTTGGTTAAGAAAAAAGAACGGCTGAACCGATTTTGAAAAAATTTCTTTCAGATCATATTTACGTTAATACGCGTCGATTCGCACCCTAACGTAGTCGATATCATTTTTCATTCTCGAGATTTCGTCTTAGAAAGAAATGGACACATACGTACACACATACACACACACACAGATTTCTTTCTAAAAATAGTGTAGTGACCTTGAAACATAAAAATGTCTTATACATTTTGATTTCGATTTTCGGACCCATTACAATAACTTCCAATGGGAAGTTAACAAGCCGTATTAGGACTAAAGTTACTTTTAATTGGGACTCACAAGTGCGACCCTTGAGATCCACACGACGAACTTTCTAATTTGATGAATATTGAATATTAATATTTAAATTAGAAATTACACAGAAAAGTAATCATTTTAATCATTAAAACATAATTATTATTTATTTTTAACAATAAATTAAAAAACGGCTGGACCGATTTTTATAAAATTTATGTCAGATCATAGTGACGTTAACATGCTATGATAGACACCTCAACGAAGTTGATAACATTTTTTGGGCGAGATTTCGTATAAAATCTACTTTTTTGCAGTCGTTTTATTTAAACAAAAAAAAAAACGGCTTGATCGATTTTGACAAAATTTCTTTCGGGTCTTGTCACCCTAACAAATTCGATATCATTTTTTATTCGCGAGATTTCGTGTTGGCAGTCTTTATCTTTAAACAAAAAAACGGTTGGGCCTATTTTGATAAAATTTCTTTCGGATCAAATTGACGTTAACACGCCTCGACTGACACCCTTACGAAGTCGATATAATTTTTTATTCGCGAGATATTGTGTAAAATCTACTTTTTTGGAGTCCATAATGTCTATTTGGAACGGCTGGACCGATTTTGAAAAAATTTCTTTCAGAACATATTTACGTTAATACGCGTCCATTGGCACCTTAACGTAGTCGATATCATTTTTCATTCTCGAGATTTCGCCTTAGAAAGAAATGACCACATGCGTACGTACACACACACACACACACACACACACACACACATCTTTTCAAAAATAGTGTAGTGACCTTGAAACATAAAAATTTGCCACACATGTTGATTTCGATTTTCGGACCCATTACAATAACTTCCCAATGTACTGGAAAATTAATAATATTTTCTTCTGTTTTTCGTAATTATATAGAATATTTGACCAGCAAAACAGCCGTGTGTAAAGAAATGAGATTAGGTGAAAATTAGAAGTACGAGACAGTTAAAACAATTAACTTTTTGTGGCCAATATAACGGATAATCATTGCACATTAACATGCTTTATCAATTATCATCATCACTAAGAAAAGAAACGCATTCCAGTTACGATTCACCGAGTCGCATAAAAATTTTACAACATCAATAACTGCATTTTGAAGAACCTTGGAACTGTAATTAATAATTTTCATTAGCGTATGATTACAGGAATTTTTGAGTCACAATACGAATTTATCCTTATGAATAAATATGCTGTCACTTGTCAAGGTAAATATTAAATACTGATAATAAAACTGTTACTTAAGAAATGTCATTTTTTTAGGCATTTTGCATAAGTAATACCAAGTTATCAGATTTTTTTCTCGCTGTCTGTTCCGCCATAACTATTAATAGACCGAGACAATTTTTTGGTGTTATTTATTCAAGGCCTTATTTTTGTGAAGATGTTGAGGGAGGCATATTAAAGTGCCCTGAGTAAGGGATTTTGCTAGATAGCGGTATGGGAGGGATGCAGACCGCCCCCAACATGTAACAAAGAAAATGGTCACAATTATTATTGTTTCAATTATTTTGTTCTGCAAATTGAAATATATGCTTGAAACAGTCGCCGTAACAACATATTAAAATTTGAATCTTGAACTAATAATATAAATTTCGTCGGGTACATGACACGTTTAGGGTGATCTGCCACCCCTTTAATACTGACCAATCGATCTGCAAATATTATAATGGCATTATTGGGTAACCGACAAGCTATACAAACAATTTCAGCCTTTGTCCATTTAAGCGGCTTTCCATCTCTGATAATAACACAGTTACCCATGTTAGGACACGTTTCCGTTAACATCCTGTATAGAACTCCTCAACTTAAAGGACGGACTACTTTATATCCAGCTTCAATCGTGTTGATTGATTAAGACTCATTCTACACATTAAATTATTATACATCGAAGCATTCGATTGTATATATTAAATAGATTTATACGCCTGTTTTGCAATTGAAAATTTTATTGGAAGAGCAGCCAATTACATAATTGATTCCCGCAATATTGAAAAAAAAATCATTTTAAAAAGCATAGTCCCAGTCAGGACTCTAACTTGAACCTTTCCACTATTGCGGCGGAATGACCTTATAATACTCAACCGTGACATGATTACCAATCTAACATTCTCCATATATGCTAAGGGATCAATTATTGATTTCCACTACATGCGAGTGTTATTAATTATAGCTACGTTGTAGATGTGAATCATCATAATAGCGAGAGCTAATCATGTAGGTGAAATTATTTCAAACACCCAAAGGGATATACATTAAATAATATTATTATTATTATTAAGAGTTCTCGTACCGTAACTCAAATAATTGCCCTTCCTTTTTATTTTGATTTAATTATAGACAAAACGAAATAAAATCAAAGACAAAGGTTTATAATTACGTGATACTAATAATTGTGTCGCCGCAATGAACTTTCTTAAACCTTGTAGGCATTCAACTGTCAACATATGCTATCGTTATCTACGATACTTAACAATCATATCGAGCGTATAAATATGTAAAGTATTGGAAATTGATACTTGCTGATATATGTAGTACATTATAAAATGCACTGAAAACCAATTTCAATTGATGAAAAAATCTTTAATCTAGAAAATCATACGTGCATATCTTGAATCAGATGAATGAACTTGAAGTATGTGGGTGAGAGGGGGTGAGGAGACGCACTCTCAACATTGGTCAACGCGTTCTCTACACAGTCCGCGCTAAAAAGAACAAAACAACGTCGATTCAGTGTTGCCAATCTGCTAGTTTTGGATATCTGTACTGTTAAAAAAATATCTGGAAAATTATTCTCAGTTAAACTTATTGCTACAAAACTGTTTTCTGAATTGGCGGAATAAATATTTACTTACAATAATTAAAAATACAATAACAATAAATGCAACAACGAAAAGTCAATTCTAACAATAAAAAAAACTTAAACGGTAATTATTGAACTAAACGAGCCACTTAAATAACACTTAACAAATAACTATATATACAAGGATTATTTATTTGTAATTATTTATGTCACTGTATTTATATCAGATTTATTTCGCTGTTCAACACTGTCACAGTACAATCTACACTGACTGATTCCCGTTGACTGATCAATATTTATATCACTGATCCGCTTGATAGCACGACTCGCCATTCACTGATTGATTCGACCGTTGACTGCCTGCCTGATCGCTTCACTCACTCGTTTATATACCTGCGCTGCCTAAGCCCAGTGTGTGCTCGTATTCTCTAGCGTTGTCTAGAATTTTCGATACCATTCCACGTTTTACTATTGTGACCTTTCTTTCTCGTGGTTTCTATTGGTGGCAGTGGCGTAAATCTTGGGGTTTGCTACATTATTAAATTTTTTTTAACACAGTTTACAAAATTAAAGGGCAAAAAACAAGTCAATATTAATATATGAAATACTAACGAGATATTTATTCTGTCTGTAATTTTCTTGCGAGTTTTTGAAAATTCTGAAAATACGTTTTTCCGTTTAGGTACACAAAAAACATCCAAAAATTCCGTAAGAAAACGAAATACAAGACAAAGCTTCCGTTATTATTTTATATTAAGCTCCCGATGAAAATTAACGCATCATTCGGTTTTTCTGCTATATTTTTAGCGTTAGATGAATAATTGGACTGCGAACGCATGTTTTGTTGTCTAGTGAGACCAGGGTAAGTTTGAAACTATCCTATGGTCGTGAACTAGTATGGCGAAGGCCTGAAGAAAGATTTGCTGCCTGAATTATCCAAATCCGTACGGGCGTCGAAGCAAACAGAACACCAATTAATGGTTCCCTTGCAGAGATATTGCAAGTAGAAAATCATCTCCAAGTCTTCGTCATACTCGTTCAGGATTTCAAAGCTTATCCTGGTTTCATCAGAAAACAAAATGTGCTCCTAGGTCAATAATTCCTTCAATATCAAAAATACAGGAAAACTGCGTGGCGCGTTAATTTTAATATTGATTACGAACTTTCCAGATCGTTGGGATATTGTTATTTATATGGCGTTACCATGGCTGGTCTATTACAACTTACAAATCCACAGTTCCCAGGTTAATTTGAGAATTTAAAGTAATATTGGATACAAAACGGTTGAAACTTAAAAAGCCATTTCGAAAGATGACTGCGAAGAACTGAAGAACAATCCTCGCCTAGTGATAGGCATCCTCACAGGACACTGTGCTCTGAAAGGACACCTACAAAAAATCGGGCTTTTTAATGGAGACCTAAAGTGCAGACAATGCAATATCTTGTGCGGGTGTGAGGCCCTGGATCGCAGAAGGCGGATGGATCCCGATGACTTATATCAAGCAGCCAGTTCAAGGTTTGTGCGAGCTATAATACAAGGGACGAGAGTACTGGATTGGGTGGTAGCACAATAAGCCCAAGAAGATGCAGTGTTTCCGAAGAAAATAATTGATAATCAGGAAACGTTTAAAAAATCAATTGGTCTTCCGCTAGGCGTTCGCGTTGGCAACATTGCGCCCGAACAGTGAACAGGTCGGCAATAATATCTCCGATGCTTCTGGTACACGGTACAAGCACAGCGCGCAACTCGGAACCGCAAAAAATACACTTGGGTCGCATAGAGATTGGACGAAAAAATATATGTACAATCTTTGGACAGGGGCGTGCAGTTAGTGAAATGCAAGAATCCCAAGCGCATAGTCAAATTCATAATCGATATTAATTATATACAGGGGTCAGTGATAGAAATACTCCATACGATTTTGTTGGACAATGAAAAAGATTAAACATATTATAGAAATTTCGATGACTTTCAAAATATATTTGAAATTTATTTAATTCTGATTGTGTTCATAGCAGGGATGTTACAGATGTGGATTTTACTGATATCTGCAGATGCGGATGCAAATGTGAAAATAATAATATTTTTAACAATAAATGTGACTTTTGATTGGTAAATTTAAAAATGTTCATGAAATTAAATTAAGATAGTCATTATTTTCATTATAGGTAGGTACTTAATAAATAATAATCAAATTTCATAATTCGTAAATTATATTATTTTGATGAATAATAACATTGTAGCCTTTTTAGGATTAAGGCGATTTCGCAAAGGTTCATAAATTATTCCCGCGTTGCTAAAGAGCTATTCACTTGGAACGCTAGCCGGTGGAGGCAACAAATATCTATGACCAATAGTAGACATAACGTAGGATAGCGATTATAACAATCAATTAGATAATCTTGTCATCACTTGCATCACATCTGCATCCGCTAAAGCAGATGTCAAAAATGATGCGAATGCAGACGTCTTCAACATCTATTTTTAAAGCTAAAGGATTCGAGTAAACACCAAATGAAGGGCCGAGAATCATACTGGAGATCCTACAAGCGAAAAACTCCTGGATAAACTTTTTCAAAATTACTTACGTTATCTTTCATACGTAGAAAAAAACTTTTTTTCAAAAAATTCGCCTGCAGGATCTGTAGTGTGATTCTTGGTTCTTCATATTTGGCGTTTACCCGAACCCTTTAGCTTTAACAATAGCGTCGGGAGAGCGGTAACCGTTTTTAGACGAAGGGAAAGAACTTGAGATGAAGAGTGCAGGGGGTAATTTTCGGTAGAGAACACTCTTAAACAATTCACCCGTCTGTAATTTTCATTGGAAACATTAAAAAAATGTCACGCGATAATTCTCGTCATCGCAGTCAACTGTTTCTTATCAATTCAACGTACAAATCTAATTTGTGTTACGCCAATGAAATGGAACACTAGAAAAGAAATAAAAAATTCAAATACCACAGAATCATTAAGCAAGAACATATCTGTGTAGAGACTAGCGAGATATACACCACGATTTAAATACAGTAGCACTTGTAGTAGATGATAATAATATGTTTACATTAATGATGATGAGGCCGGTTTTGTCGCTGAATAATGCCAGAAACCGGAGCGCGCGGTGTATAGTTATAGTTGGTCAGCTCCAATGTTCATTACATTACAATCAAGAGATACACGAACTAATGAATCATACATATATATCTCTGGCAAAAAGGCAAAATCGTTTATGCTAGATATTGTCAAAAATTCGGCAATATCTTTAGATAGATTTCTTTGACTCTGTTTTGTGTAGATTAGGTGAAAACGTTACATAGTTACAAAATTTTCGATTGAATTTTCGAAATTTTTTCTAGCTCTACATTTGTTAGTTAGGAGTATTCGATACCGGAAATTTCCCTCTGCACTCTTCATCTCAAATCTTTTGTCCACACCTAAAACGGTTCTGGCTCTCTCGACGCTATTTTTAAAGCGAAAGGGTTCGGGTAAACGCTAAATGAAGAGCCAAGAATCACATCTACAGATCTTTCACGCAAAAAATTGAAAAGCGTTTTCCTGGAAAAAATCACGTAATCTTTCACACGTATAGGTAAAACTTTTTTTTCAAAAAGTTCACCTGAGGGATCTGTAGTCTGATTCCTTGTCTTACATTTGGCGTTTACCTGAATCTCCTATAGCTTCAAAAATACGATCGGAACGTTCATAACGGCAAACCTCTATTTCTAAAAAATCTAAACTTTCTAACGCTCTGAGTTTGCTGCCCCTGTCTGAAGTCCTTGTCTATTTCACTGACTGTATATCTATATATTTGCTGTCTCTGTTTTTGGTGTCTTTGTTTGTTTCACTGTCTGTATATCAGCTATAGCTGCTGATTTAAATTTCTTGGCTTTTAACGGTACTTTCTGTCAAAACTTATTGATGTTTTTAATCTTTATGGTAGCATAATACTCTTAAGTTAGTTAAGAGTATTATGCTACCATTACCGATTACAAATGCTCTACAACTAAGATCTTTAGCGTCTTCTATCTTTTGTACCGTTGTGTAAAATTCTAAACAAAAATTGCATTTCAAATTATTGGCCGAATATTTCTTTTAGGGTAGGTACTCAGTCTAGTCTCGTGAAAGACGCGTTGAATGAGATTCATTTTTCAGCGTATATATATATATATATAAAAAAAACTCGAAAGGACGGGAGGCTGTATCATTTTAAGTCTGAATTTTCAAATTTGAATTGGGTGAATTTCGTTCGACGTGACGCGGTCACGCGACGCTATTGCGCTAAAAGAAGGTGCTTTGAGGATTGAGATCGACATGACAGTACTATTTCTATTTATTATATCAAAAAATGAAGAATTAGATCGGATAACTAAATCAACATTAATCCTGTTTTACCAAAAACTTGACATACGCCATTTTATTTTATGACAACTGATATTTATGTAGGTACCTACAATATTAGTTATTAACTAAGGTTATTAACCAACCCATTTTTATACAGTGTGTCGTTGTCCCATCTTCATTTCGGTCCATATTCGTAGCTTCTTTCTCGCTATAAGAATAAAAGGGGACGATCAGATGACTATCACCCGGTTTATTTTAATTTTGCGATAACATATTTCTGGTTTGGTTGGTTTGAAAACGACTGTTTTTTAGCGTGCTTCGAGGCCAGGATTACATACCCAGACCTGGGATAGAGATTCATAAATACATACAGTAATCGGTCATTCGTATTTGAATTTACCGCTCTATTTACGTCGATTTTGTACGTTGCGTTGAACTTGTCTATTTGAACAACCAATAATATTTTGTTTAAAAAAAAGTCAAGATGTGTCATGGGACACCCGACAGAAGCTATGCTTTTTATGCATTGTATATAAAACCGAATTTATCAAAGCTATAGACAATACAATTGAAAAGTTGTTATTTGACCGCCATTTTGAATTCTGATGCAATTTTATTTTTTTGTATCCTATAAAACTCTTAAATATCAATTTTCAAAAAGATCGCATAATTTTTTTTACAAAAGTACATATGGCCACTATTTTGAAATCTGACGCCATTTTATTTTTTTGTCCTATAAAACTCTTAAATATCAATTTTCAAAAAGATCGGATAATTTTTACAAAAATACATAGTATGGCCGCCATTTTGAAATCTGACGCCATTTTATTTTTTGTATAGATACACACAGTACTAATGTTGTACAACACGTTATCTTTGTGTTTGTGCATATACGTGTACATAGGCCAATGCGCGTGCGCCAGTATATTACTTTCACCGCTGACCATAGCTATAGATACACTTTTAATAACATGAGCGTGACGGTGACGCGAAACCATAAGTTTTTCCCCTCCCAGAACTCGTCTAACGCGCTTATAAACTTCAAAAAACGATTTAATAAGTAAATTGCTGTTATGATTAAACAAATCGTCCCTCATCTCACGTAAATACGTATATCTACCATTTACACCACAGTCTTCGCGAGAAGAAAATCAGACTTAAGGGCGATTGTTCGGTTCACTATTTCAATTTTTGTCAGTTACGTCCTTACGTGAGATGAAGGACGAAATGTATTGAGAATTTTCAAAGCTTTAGGTTATAAAATATAAAGGAATACACACAATAATAATTTATAGCACGCTGCTCGGGTCATTTAGCATCAAAGATATGAGAGTGCTTGAAGGAAAAAAGGTAACTCCAATCATTTTGACACATCAAAGTAATTTTTCAAATTTGCTTTGGAGTTACCCAAAGCAGGTCATATCTGACAAGAAGATGGGTACAGTAATCTGTAATTGGTTCGGGGATTTCAATGAAATTTTTTAAGACAGTTGCAAACAAAAACCGCCGTTTGATCAATTAAGCCTTACCTAATTATTTTAAAAACGTCATAGATTTGGGTACTATTCTATAGAATGGAAACATGATTTTTGGTGATTTTTTGGCAGAATTCTCACGGAGTGCAGAGTTTCTGGCGGGAGGGTGTTGGTGCAATGGTGTTTTTCTGTGAGGTGAAAAGGGAGTGGTGCAGGGGGGGTGGGAGTTCCCCAAAAACATTCGCAGAGAGAGAGTAGAATATCGTATGTGTTCAATCTGTAGAATGTTACCAAGATTTGGACCAATAATTTACGTAAAATATAATAAATTCTAGTTCCTAAATGACCTCTCGCAGTATAATATGTCAACCTTTATTTTTCAATCATTCTGTATTGTAGGATGCTATGCATGCACAATGGTCAATGGATGGTAGAGAGGTACATTCTACATTGTAGCGTCTGCAATGGTTGTCTTCCACGCAATTCTGAAGGCCGTCTACATATATTTATATAATACATATGTCGGGTTTATTGTACATTTTAATCACGCTGTTATTTCGTATGTTTTATGTGTAAAAATTTAACAGCGATTAACAAAACAGTGTGCTAAATGTACGATAAACCGACAATAATAATGTTACATTGTTGTTTTTGTTATAAATTATATAACGTATATCATTAAACTATCCAAAATAAGTAATTTACTATTTCAAAAAAACTAAAAAGACGTAACTAAATAAAAAATTTACTTAAACTTGATCCTGTTTCCATCTTTTTAGTTAGCTTTTGACAAGTCGGGTTTTTTGATTTTTTTAATTATTTTTTTTATATTCTGTCAACATTGTGTTGCAGTGTAGACTACGCAATTTGTTATAAATTTTGGAGAAAATTTTGTGACATTTAAAAATCTTACAAAAAGACGGACTGGCGTAGATGTGAGCAGTCGTTGTTTCAGTGGCAGCACATCTGAGTACCTGTACAGTGTACAAGCGTACAGTGCACTGTCTCCGTACCCCGCAGAATCAATGCTGTGGTTTATTTAATGCATAACAAATGGACCATGAATATAATGACTGAGTCATAGCCTTATAACTTACACAGACACACATTATACAGAAGATGTGTTTTTTAATTGAAGATGGATATACTTCAACGTTTTCTTTCTACTAAACTACAAGATCTTGTTCTCTATCATGATATTAACAGAAGGATCCGAGGTCGTAAGTGCAGGAAGCACGCAAATTTCTCTAAATTTTACTCTCCCATAATTATATAGGGAAAAGTTTTGTAATCGTACAAAAATGCGATTTTTAGTTTTTAGCGAAGTACCTACCCACAAGTTTATGTAGGTAGATACGTAAATTACTTAAATAAACAAGCCGTGAGGTGGGTCGTTTATTAGGACTAAAGTGCGACCCTTGAGGTCCACACGACGAACTTCCCAGTTTGATAAATATTTAATAACAATAATTAAATTAGATATTACACAGAAAAGTAATCATTTTAATCATTAAAACATAATTATTTATTTTTAACACTTAAAAAAAAACGGCTGAACCGATTTTTATAAAATTTATGTCGGATCAAAATGACGTTAACACGCCTCGACTGACACCCTTACGAAGTCGATATAATTTTTTATTCGCGAGATATCGTGTAAAATCTACTTTTTTGGAGTCTATTTAGTTAAGAAAGAAGAACGGCTGAACCGATTTTGAAAAAATTTCTTTCAGATCATATTTACGTTAATATGCGTCGATTGGCACCCTAACGTAGTCGGTATCATTTTTCATCCTCGAGATTTTGTCTTAGAAAGAAATGGACACATACGTACGTACGTACACACACACATACGTACGTACACACACAGACATCTTTCTAAAAATAGTGTAAAAATAGTGTAGTGACCTTGAAACATAAAAATTTGTTATACATTTCGATTTTCGAACCCATTACAATAACTTCCAATGGGAAGTTCATAAAACATATTTTTTAAATTGAAAAATTAATTCGCAATTAAATGTTTTCCTTAATGTAATCACAAGATTATTTTTTAGATTGTTTTTTTCTCTTTTTTTTATTTATCAAAACTATGGTGTCTGAACACAAAAAGCAACAACATTGATGAATTTACATGTTTTTATGTTCCTTGAACGTAAAAAAATGGTTTTTAAAAACATGTCATATTGACTGTTTGATGGGTGACTTTCTTGACGAGCTGTTTCAAAATATTTTCAGTGTTCCCTGCTTATTAAGCATACCTAACGTTATAGGTTACGTAGCTTGGTCATTTAAATTTTTCGCTCAAAATTATTGTCCTCCGAAGATCCCCTCTTCCTCTGTCTTCTAAGATGTTTCAGGCATTGTATAGGAACTAAATGTATATTTGCTATTCATTAACTATTTAGGTGTCACTATAGACGAAAACTTTAAATGGGTCTTACTCTTACAGATCAGCAATATTTGCAGAAAACTAAATTATTATTATTATCAGCTAAAACAACTAAAGACTGTATACGACCAAAAGACTCCACTCAAATTTTATGATGCTTTTATTGTAACTACCATAAAATACGCTAGAATTATCTGGTGAGCATCAATAGACCGATACAGAGTTTTTAAAATTCAAAAGAAAATTTTAAGATCAATTTTTAATCTAAAATATACTGAATCTTGCCGCTCAGTTTTTAAAGATAACATAATTTTAACATACTACGGTATTTGTGGTTATGAACTGATTACTGAAATGCATAAATTAAATTACTTTTACTTAAACACTCAGATACGCGACCTAATAACAATCTTGCCATAAAACATAGAACAACATTTCATGAAAAATGCCCTACATATATAGGGTAAAAAATATATGCAAGATTGCCTGAAGCTATTACAAAAGAAAATAATTTACTGAAATTCAAAAAAAAAATTTAAAAATATCTTCTAAGATCTCTGCCTTAATGATCTTTGTGAACTGATGTAATTTTGAATTTTATGACGTTTTGTATCCATTTATTGACAGTGCAAATAAATATGTATTATTATTATTAGAAATCAGTTATAGCAGTCCATATTTTCGGAAATAACAATCAGTTTATCTATGCTATAAAAACAAGTCTAACTCACATCCAAGCAAAAAGACTATCATAATTAAAAAGTTCCTACTTTAAAGTAGTTACTTATTCGAGTTGACTTCCAACAATTTCAAAAGAAAGCACGGAACCGAAAAAAACTACATCCTGCAGTATCTATTTAAAAGTGGCCATTCGTGATGTTTGTTTGGACTTTTAAAGTGATGCGTACGCAGTTCATTGACGAAAAACACATCCAATTATGAATGAATGAAATCGAAACATTCAAAACATGTGGTCAGTCAATACAAAGATATTGTAAATGTTACTAATGCAAGTTGGAGATAACTGACTGTATAAAGATCTCGAAAAAAAAGGAAAGAAAAAAAACATGTCCAGTAGCCGCGAGATCAAGTGGAGGCACTCACGAACCACGATAGTCGTACAATATTACGGATTGCGTTACATTACATGGTATGTAATGTAAGTTAGATAATAACTAGTGAGCCAAGAGAAGAAATCTTGTAGTACCTACATACACAGAAGGATATGACCAATTACGGTGTCCATCTTCCGTCCAAATCACGCAGAACGCGGGCAAGCACCTAGTTATATTATTATTACTCGAATTGACTACACTTGAATTTCTATTATTCGCACGCTGCAAGTCTTTGCAATGGACCTTATCTTTCGTAATTAGTGTTGCCGTCTAGATCTAGACTTTCTAGACTCTTGTCTTGTCTTGACTAGATTTTCAAGACAAAGACTTGCAAAAGTCTTGTCTAGGGTTGCCACCTCTGGAGAGACTTTTACCCGGAGATTTTTACTAACCGGGGGGGGGGTGGCTTCAGAAGAGAGAAACTTTGGCACGGTTGAAAACGTGAGAAATTCAAATTCAAGTAACAACTTAACAATAATGAATAACAGGGATTTTACATTTCGTTTATTTATACATTACAAAACATTTTCAAATGTGCACTGTTCCCTTAGTCTTATAGAATAAAAATTAAAATTATTAGCAAAAAAACAATTTTATCATAAAAAATGTGTACAAATGTTTACAAAGATTTCGAGGTTAGGGATACTTTGAGTGAAAGAGAAGGGATATCACTGATCGTTCTGAAACCTCACTCGGACTTGGTAGGATTGTTATCCTTTTCTAATATATATAGCTATTTTAAGCAATTGAAAGACAGACCATTCTAGACCACTTTTATCTCTTTCTTCCTGATAAGTTAAAAAAAGACAAGTGTGCTCTCTTTTGTAATATATGAAAAATGAAATATCATATTATGTATAATGAAAAAGTAAGAATTCTCCGCCGGCTCAACTGGCCCGGAGAAATTGACGTAAAACACAGAGACCCGGAGAAATTGACGTAAAACACGGAGACCCGGAGATCGCCCCCGAAAACCAGAGTCTTGGTTGGTTAGTTGGATTTGTGGATTGTCGCTTTCTGACAATCCACAGTCCAACTAATGGCATTTCCTTGAGATCAAACACAGAATTTGCATGGATTGTCAGAAAGCGGTGTTCTACTGTACATTCGATATCATCATAATACCCGGTGTCTGATCTCTGGCACTAATGCATACACACACACAAAATATTCTTATCTACCGAAGTGCCGCAGGGTGACTCTGTGGTAAAAATAACCAATCTTTTCTTGTGAAAAGTAATATACAGTGAAATAATTGCAGGTCTTACTCCAAAAGACATGCAACCGAACTGACCAAAATTAACTTACGCTATACGCGTGTTATAATAATACATAAAATAATACCAACTTGTGTACTAAGTTATTAGTACCTACAGTTTTTTCATAAAATGTTAGAAATTATCTAAAAACTAATCTAGATTATTGCACAATGTCAGCCTTTCCGTTTCCTGTTTAGGTGTCTGAAAATGAATAGAACTTCGCGGCGGTCACTAAATGTCAGTTGATTAAGAAATTTAGTATATTAGGTACCTTCTTTAAAGCTACCTGGTCGATGTGTTTTATTCCACAACACGATTTATTTATTTCCAATTTACAGACATAAAAACATCGGACTACGTCGCCAGGATTTCCTGCCCAAGTTGGCTACGCCAGTGCTAGGGCAGGACATAATTACTTATTATTAGAGTGGCAACGTTTTTACTATTTGGCCGAATACCGAAAAGTTTTGATTAATATTAGATATTTATTAATAAAAAAAGTAGCAAGACGAATGCTCCCGAACTTCGAACTTGAAGAAATTAGAAGTAATTTGGGATTTGTCCGCTGCTAATTTTGGGATTTCCTGGTTTATTATGTCAGAGTATTCAGAACTCGGTGTCAGAAAAATCCCAGACTATTTTAATTTGTAATAGGTACTACTTTTAATAAAACAATATTTTATCCCGTCTCAAAAAATTCGCATTGAGTTTTCAACCCGGAAAACAATGTATAGCAACACATTAAAATATAATCGACAAAGTCTTTAAATTTTGAAGAACAAAAAAAACCCCGACACATCATGATCAAGCATATATTAGAATATATTATTATACGTGCAAAATGTTATAAAATGAAAATACTACCGTTAATCAAACTAAAGGTAGTATTTCAATTTTGTACAATTCAGTGAATTTGTGGCAAAAAACTAATAGGAACAAAAACCAAAAAATGTTTAAGAAAAGTACGTGCACATCAAAAAACATAATTGCTCAACACGTGAACCTATACATATAGTAAAAATAAATCAAAACGTAAATTCTACTAGGTATATATCAAAAGAAATCTTCATCTACAATAAGAAGAAGGTAGTATATTATACGTATAATGTATAATATGTAGATATAGGAATACATAATTCAAATCTCTAAAGATGACCACTTCCTGTTGACAACAGTTAACACCAACGTCTTCTGTAAACTACAATAGAAATGATCGCTTGAGTAATTTTAAATAGTTTTGTATTAAGTTAATAACATTCAGGGATGACTGAAATCTTCATTCTGAAAAAAACATAAATGTGAAAAAATGAGCCAAGTTCTCTTAAAGTCGACTCCAGACAACATGGCCGACGTATGCCAATTTTGGCAAATATATAGGCGACCAAGGTTGGGCATATATGATCGTTTGAATATGTCCAGTGTTCATACGACAGGATTCTGTTTGGCCAGCGTTGACCAAGCTTAGTACACCCAATGTTTAGCGAATATATTGTTACTGATCAGCCTGTATATAAACAGCAGGCAAGAGTTCTGAGAAAAGGGTCTGCTTACTGAATAACTGATACCTGCGCGGAAGTTCTAGAGAAAGCGAGAACGCACTAGGCTTACGGCACGCAGCATATATAAACAGCAGTCAACGGTGAGTGAGGCATTCAAGCCTACGGTGGATCAGTCAATGGAGAATACTGAGCGACAAATAGTACGTCTGATATAAATACAGTAAATATAAATATTTGAAACATAAATAACTAGAAATAAATAGTTCTGGTGTATAGTTAATTGTTACTAGTTATTGTAGAATCTGGATGATGGAAATTTTGTATTAGGTTTGTTTTTTGACTTAAGCGCTGCTTTTGATACTGTGAATCATACGCATCTTTTAAAAAAATTAAACAGAATGGGAATTAGAGGAATACCAAATTCTATAATACAAAGCTACTTAGCTAATCGTTCAATGTTTGTCAATATTAATGAATCTAATTCAGAAACATGTCACGTAACAGTGGGTGTTCCTCAGGGAAGTAACCTAGGACCACTGTTTTTCATTTGTTACACAAACGATTTAAGCGAGCATATAAATTCAGGTAAACTCATTATGTACGCTGATGATATCACGGTATTAATAGCAGCCTCATCTTACTATGAAGCTCAGGAAAAAGCTAATAGTGTCATTGATCAGTTGTCTGGTTGGTGTTTTAAAAATCAACTTATTATAAATTTAGAGAAAACAAAGTACATAAATTTCAAGATTAAAACAACACCCAATGCAGACATAAATTACATAACATCTGTTCAAAAAACAAACCTAATACAATTTTTGGGCATCAAATTTGATGAAAACTTAAAATGGTACGAACATGTTAACGCTATCTGTAAAAAATTAAATACGTGTCATTATCAGTTGAAGCTGTTAAAAAATTATTTTGATCAAAATAGTCTAATCTGTGTATATTATGCGTTTGTATTTTCAATAATTAAATATGGTATCACAATTTGGGGACGCTCTCCTGATTGTAATAGAATCTTTATATTGCAAAAACGAATAATTAGAACAATTTTCAATATGGAGTACACACAAACATGTAGAGACATTTTTCGTGAGAAAAAAATATTAACATTCTTTGCAATATATGCATATGAGTTATTAAGCCATATGCACAGATTAGATTATTTTGATCAAAATGTTAGCAAACATTATCACACCAGAAAAAATGAATTTTCAATTAAACACAAAACAACATTTTTTGAAAAAAGTTCTGTGTACACTGGTCATAAAATGTACCTAAAGTTACATGAAAATTTGAAAAAGATAAAGAACACAAAAAAATTCAAAAATGAATTAAAAATATACTTAATTTCTAAAGTTCCATATCATTTCAACGATCTATTGTAAAGAATTCTGTATTTTGACGTTTTGTATACCGGTTGGTCGCTGCAAATAAAATTCTATTATTATTATTATTATATAGTTGTTTGTTTTGCTTTGTAATTACTGTTTACTTGTGCTGATTGTTAGAATTGACTTTTCGTTGTTGCGTTCATTATTGTTGTGTTTTTAATTATTGTAAATAAATATTTATGCCGCCGACTCAGAAAACAGTTTTGTAACAATATCCACGAACGTTAAACAAAATGGATACCGAAAATGACGCAATTATTGCAAGAGCTTCAGCGCTAATAATTTCTTGTGTCCAGCTCTTAATACATGTTTCATGCAACTCACAATAATATTCAAACCCTGACAAACATCGCGTAGTGAAAACTGTCCAGTCGTCGGGATGAAAACAGTCATATTTGCAAGTCGAGACCAGCGTTGGCCAATCCCTTTGATGTGTGTGTTTAAAAACCTCCCTCAAAGCGAATGTTTTCCAATATCAACGTTGGTCACTGTTTAATATTGGCCATATTGTTACGGATCACCCTGTATATAAACGGCAGGCAAGAGTTCTGAGAAACGGGGTCTGCTTACTGTAACAACTAGTACCTGCGCGAAAGTTCTAGAGAAAGCGAGAACGCTCTAGGCTTACGCCACGCAGCATATATAAACAGCCAGTACGAGTGAGTGAGGGAATCAGTCAACGGTGAGTCACGCATTCAAGTGTACGGTGGATCAGTAATATAAATAGTGCTGTGATATAAATAAATAAACTGATAAAATAAGTACTAGTGTAGTGTAATAATTACGAGTTATTGTATATAGTTGTTTTGTTTTGCTTTGTAATTACTGTTTAGTTATTGTTTACTTGTGTTGATTGTTAGAACTAACTTTTCGTTGTTGCATTCATTATTATTGTGTTTTTAATTATTGTAAATAAATATTTATTCCGCCAACTCAGAAAACAGTTTTGTAACAATATGAAAACCATCAACACGGGCATGGCAATTGCCCGAATGTCAACATTGGTCGACATTTGCCATGCGTCTGTAGATGGCTTAAGTTTGATCAGCCGCCAAAGGAATAGAATGTAAAACTGCACTAATCTCTATAAAATTAAGAATAATCGCAGGATAGTGGACGAAATATTTGGTTTATTTAATTGAATGTACGACGTTTCGTCTATATATTTAGACTTTTTCAATTACAATTATGTTATGAAATTATACTAACATTTGTATTATTATTGATTGTTAAAATTTATAGTCAACATAATTTGTTACCATGTTACCATGTTTTTTGTCTTATGTACCCTATCTTATGTTAATTGCTATGGTTAGTAATTAATATTAATTTTTCATAAATATTGTTATTTTTTGTACTTGAAAAAGTCTAAATATATAGACGAAACGTCGTACATTCAATTAAATAAACCAAATATTTCGTCCACTATCCTGCGATTATTCTTAATTTTATTATAATCACGATGGACACGATTTCTAATATAAACTAATCTCTATTTCGAAAAATAAGATCTAATCATCTGGACAAAAATTCTGAAATAAATTTAATACAGTGTCACCTCTTCAAGCTTATTTAATCGGTAAGCTAGTTTTTTTTAAGTTTTTTAGCTAAATATCAAAACTTGCCAAGTAAAAATCTGAAAAGGTGACACTGTTAAATCTATTTCAGAGCTTATGTTCCAAATCTCATTTTTCGAGTTCGGAATAGAAATGGAACTTGGCACCGTTTTAGATTTCTGTTGTGATGGCCGAACAAACTTGTAGAAGCGAACTTGGCTCATTTTTTCACATTTATATTTTTGGTAGGAGTCCGAGTTGTGTCGAACCATTCATAAACGTTTATTGTAAAAAATTCATAATTGTTTATGAAAAATTCATCGAGAGGAAAAAACTTTATTTCAGGTAATAAAAAAACAAACAATTTCGTTGTACGAAAAACATGATTGGCTAATAAAGAATAAACACTTTCATTGATACAAGGATGATTCGGTGTCAGAAATAAATTTTCAAAGCATTTTTTAACCTTTGCAGTTACACAATCATCGTATTTATTCTGTAGGTTTAAATAATTTGGATCAATAAAACTATACCACTATTTACTATATAGGTAGTTTGATTATTGAGCAACATTAGATTTATACACACTTTTGGTTAAAATTTCCCCGTCCCTACATCAATCTATAGCAGCAGCAATCGGTGATTACAAATTATTATTGATGGAATAGTATATACGCAAGTATACAGTAAAGATAGATATGTAGTTATGTATTAGTAGAAGAAATACAAACAATATTGAATAGAATATTATGTACCTATATTTAAATACACCCGCGTAAATACGTGCAGACGAAATTGTAGTAGCGTCGATGTTAGGGCTGGCCGATATCAAAAGTTAAAAATCAAATTTAGGTACGTCTATATTTATCAACAATAATCTAAAATTAATATTGAAGAGATCTTTATAAAGCAACTCTACTATTAATTAAATCGGCCAAGTGGGAGCCACTGAAAAAAACGCAATGCATTTCAAATATATAGATAATATTATTGTACGAAACGTTTATAGAAACCTATAAATTAAGAACCTAGGGTCCATGGAGATGCTAAAACGGCTCTAAACTACCTGTATATCGGATAAGTAAAATTCTATCCCTAGTCGATGCACAAGGCTGTGGCGAGATGTCCATCGCAATGCATTTTATATACGAGGCGACGGATCAGCAGCATTCAGCACAACTGTTTTTGTGCCGCATCAGAACTATCGATGCGCGATGTCGATGGCTGCCAACCACCAGCACGACACGGGAGTCTCGTTATGTTATTATTATTATTTTATAATATCTATTGTCTCTTTTTCTGGTCACCGATCTTCGACTCGACCGAACCGATGTACCGAAACGGTTACATTATACGCACATAATAAACGAAACATATATATGTTTAGACAAACAGAGATCCACAATCATTATGCATAAAATGTCGCCAAGATTACGCCCTAGGCTGCTAGGTCCTTGCGGGTAATTTCTTATAGGTTGGCAAGTTTTAAAAAACTTCCCTGCAGATCCATCTTCATTAAACTGATGCGCACCCATACCTTTTTTCTACGTCTCTTATTAAGGAGAACGTTCTTCTCTAGCAAAAGTCAACACAAAAAATCATCTTCAGAGTTAATGGTACACCCACAACACATTGCAACTGCTTCGCACTTCCCAGTCGGGTGTAAAACTGAGGCAGTGTAGGCACTCATGACGGACGGCATCAGGTCACATAATAGTAGAGTTCAAACATTTAGAGAAAACTTAACCGCCTCATGCGCAGAAACCAGATTTGGTTCGGACTGGTCTATTCTATTTTTGAAGGAGCGTGCCAGTTTATGTCAGTGCACTATTCACTTATACCCCACCTGCGCTCATGGATGTTTTGTGATGTTATCTAGTTTTAAGTGAGTTGTTATTTGATGTAAATAAGACGCTAATGACCTAAGTTGTCGACGCGTCTATAATTTACAATAAATAAAATAAAAATAAACTATTCACTTGTCATTCAATGTTCACTGTTTAGGTTATAATATAACCTACATAGTATAATCGCGCTTCTATTAAAGGAGTCTGAGCAGTAGCCAAAAAAATCTCGGGTAAAGGTTAGTTAATTGGTATATGATAAAATCAATCGATTTAAAACCCCTTATATCCACACCATATTATTCACATAACAATTAGAGGTGAAAATAATAAATATCTCAGATAGCTAGGCTGCCATGATTTTTGAGCTATATCTAAGAAAAAATCAAATGACCACTGTCGGGACTTGAACCCGAAACCCCCAGTTTCCGGCTAGGTGAGTTACCGATTTCTCCACAGTGCCCGAGAGTGGAAACCGATCTCTTCTTATATATAGCAATTTCACGTTGAAAACACACTACATGCGAAAGTCGACTATTTAAATAAACTGCAAAGCATAGTACAGCTATTAAACAGTCGAATCATTATACATGCGAGAGTTAACATTTTATAAGTTTTATTAACTTAATAAACTCGTTAGGCCGGGAAGGTGAGTTGTCAATAATCAGAAGCAATATCTGTTCTAAAGTACTATTTCAAATGATACATTTTTAGAGTGTTAGGTCTCTTCAAGTCTTACTATTTCAAATATTACATCGTATAAATATTTGCACAGTACAAGAAGAAAATTAAACGCACTAATAAATTCAACACCAAAGTGCGTATTCCCATAACTTCACTGTGAGAGTATCTATTATTGTGTAATCATAATAGTTCTGTTATAGAAACGATCTTCATTAAAAACAGATCCACTTCATTTAACGCTTAACTGAGTCATTTGCACTCACTAACCTTATAAAGTTATATTATGACAGTTGGCAACTGCACATTAAAATTAAAGTACTTTCCCTGTATGATACGCACTCTGCACTTAATATAAACAAGTACCTACCGTCAACAGGGTTAATTTATTGAATATAAATTTTGAAAAAAAACGTTAGACCTCATTTTGAGAAAACCATCAGCAGTCGGTAAAAGTTTTGGAACTTCTACCGACTGCTGACTAGGTCGGTTTTATCAAAATGAGGTCTGACTGTTTCTTAGGGTCCCGTACCTTCGAACGAAACTCTATTACTGAGCCTATGATGTTTGTCCATCCGTCAGTCTGTCACAAGACTATCTCACAAACAGTCGGAGGTATGTTTGTTGAAATTTTCACAGATTGTGTGTTTTTGTGGCATGAATCCTGGCAAATAATTAGAATTAAATAATCAATTAATTTTAATATAGTAATGTTTTTCATTTTACTATACAACACTGACTCCAGTCGTACTTCTATACTGTACTATAGAGCGTCCAGCATCATCGTTCGATTGAAGATCTAAAGGTCCCTGGTTCGATCCTGGGTTTCGTATCGCAATATTTTTGTTAAATTTGATACAGGAAAATTTTGAAACAATAAAAAAAACAAAATGAAATATAAGTAAAAAAAATTTAAAAAAAAGGTTAAATAAATAAATCTGTTAAATTTCGGTTTTTACAAAACCCTATATAGTTTTTTTTACACCTTTTAAAGCACCCCGACGCCAAAGGTCCCCATCACTGTCTTTACACAAATCCTACAATTTTTGATCACGAGTTCTTGGACTATAACAAATCAAGTGATAGCGCGAAGTTAGTAAGACAGGAAATATATTTTTTCTATTCAAATTCCAAATTTAATAACAGAATGACTTTTCATATCGAGCGTTCAATTTTACGTGTACAATATAAAATTCTTACAGCATTATATCTATGATATTATTATTTGTAAGTAAAGGACGTATAGGTGAAACCTTTGGTAGTTAAGCGAAGACGTTAAGACAAGCGCGGCCATTGTGCGGAGTCCAGGCCGACATTTCATGTCCAAACACAATAGATTGATGCTCATGTATCGTTTACAATTGATTACACCCATATAGCCTTTATACACCTCGTTCACGCCAAAACAGGGCTGTCTAAAAACGATTTATTTCCTTGTGATCAGAGCTGGGGAATATTTTGTATCTTTTTATCGTATACTAGCGGTTACCCCGTACCCGTGGGTCCGCTCACCTATATTTAGATTTTTTTATGCCTTCCCATATAAACTCGAACTTAGGGGCTGTCCTAAAAAATCCTGAAATACGTGTTTTATTATTTGTTTTGAAGAGTATTGTTACGGATCACCCTGTTTATAAACGGCAAAAAAAGAGTTCCGAGAAACGGGTCTGCATACTGAACAACGAGTACCTGCCCGAATGTTCTAGACAACGCGAGAAGTACTGGGCTCCAGTCCACGCAGCCTATATAAATCAGTGAACAGTGAGTCGCGCAATCAGTCAACGGAAATCAGTCAGTGTAGATTATACCGTGACTGTGTTGAACAGCGAAATAAATCTGATATAAATACAGTGATATAAATCGTGCAGAAATATAAATAGCTCCGTGATATAAATTGATAAAATAAATAACTAGAAATAAATAGTAGCTGGTATATAGTCAATTGTATATAGTTAATTGTTTACTTGTGTTGATTGTTAAAACTGACTTTTTGTTGTTGCATTCGTTATTATTGGGTTTTTAGTTATTGTAAATAAATATTTATTCCGCCAACTCAGAAAACAGTTTTGTAACAGTATTTATACCAAGTTTCAAGTTGATACACGCAGGGAATACAATTTTCTACCTATTTCACCCTTTAGAGGTTGATTTCCGAAAAATCCTTTCTTAGTGCATCTCTACACCCTGTAAGGAACATAACTTCCAAATTTCATGTTTCTATCTTCAGTGGTTTCGGTTGTGCAATACATCCATTTTTGACCCCTTAGGGGTTGTATTTCGAAAAGTCCTTTCTTTAAGGAACCTACCTGCTAAATTTCATGTTTGTAGAGTTTATAGTTCCTGAGATTTCGTGATGAATCAGTCAGGACATTTCATGTTATATGTATTAAGATGTATCAGAAAATGAAGATACCGCTCAAAAGTATCTGGTGTCTAAGATACATTTAAAGGTAGATACTTTCGGAATATCTACGATATTATCTTAGATACTTTACTGTTTACAATTTACGTGCCGTAAAAAGTTTAAGGCCTGTCCATGATATTTTCCCATTGCAGTGTCACTGAGGGTGATTTAAGTCAGATCAGGTGTTATCAGTCGATTGAAGTCATGGTTGCATGTTCTGTTCCAAGTAATTTGAAATATATTTTCAATTTGAATATATGATCAGAAAGGTTTCGAAAATATATTCCTAATACCTACCTACATTTAGTAAGTAATGCACCTGCAAATTGATGTATAAGAGAACGGCAAAGAGCACTAGCACCAGTAAGTATAATTTTAAAATCGTGATAGATCTTTAGTTTTACTTATCTTTTCAATGTACTTTATAAGTATCTTAAATACCTACATTTAAAGCATATTTCACTACTTTTCAAGTAGGGTATCTAAACTACTAAACTAACTATAAGCTCTAAGATACTGCTAAATATATATCCAAGTTATTTATACCTATATTGAGTATCTACTGGTATAAAGTATTTTTATTAAGATACTTTCATACAAAGTATCTTGTATTTTTCATCTCTTGGGGCATTTACTGTTTGGTCTTGAATCTCTTTATTACCCGACTATGAAAAAGGAAGGGTTATTTCTGCATATCTGTGTGTGATGAAGGAAATCGCCCTTGTTCCTTATCAGTTCAAAACAGGGTCCGAGAGGTAACGAAAAATTATGCAGAAAGGTGTCTGAGAATAAAAAGGGGTAAATTATTTTAACCGATTTAAAAAGAACATCAGAGACAGTTCAAAATTATTCTAGTTTAATAGAAAGCAGCTTCTGAAGTAATACGTGACATCCCTAACGCACAATACACCATGGCGATGATGCTCAAAACGCTTTATATACGATATTTAGTTACACATTTTTTATTACTTGATAGTATTTTGTTTGTCGATTTTATAATTTCCTTCAATACATTACATTTATACAATATGACCAAAAAAAAACAAGCCGTGAGGTGGGTCGTTTATTAGGACTAAAGTGCGACCCTTGAGGTCCACACGACGAACTTCCCAGTTTGATAAATATTTAATAATAATAATTAAATTAGATATTACACAGAAAAGTAATCATTTTAATCATCAAAACATCAATAATTAAAAAAAAAAAAAAAAAAAAAACGGCTGAACCGATTTTTATAAAATTTATGTCGAGTCAAAATGACGTTAACACGCCTCGATTGACACCCTTACGAAGTCGATATAATTTTTTGTTCGCGAGATATTGTGTAAAATCTACTTTTTTGGAGGTTATTTGGTTAAGAAAAAAGAACGGCTGAACCGATTTTAAAAAAATTCCTTTCAGATCATATATACGTTAATACGCGTCGATTGGCACCCCAACGTAGTCGATATCATTTTTCGTTCTCGAGATTTCGTCTTAGAAAGAATTTGACACATACATACGTACGTACGTACGTACGTACGTACGTACGTACGTACATACATACACACACACACACACACACACACACACACACACACACAGACATCTTTCTAAAAGTAGTGTAAAAATAGTGTAGTGACCTTGAAACATAAAAATTTTTTTTCCTTTTTAATTTCGATTTTCGGACCCATTACAATAACTTCCAATGGGAAGTTAAAAAAATACATTGATCCAAGCTATGGAATCAAAGCATTTTTCTTTGATTTAATAATGGTTTAATGAATATTTAGTTCCTTGGGACATTGTTTCCGAATTGGGTGACGGTACGATCAAGAGGTGACCAAATTGGTCCCACATGCAATTTTGCAGTCTAAAATATCTTCGGGAAGGCCTCTACTATTCAACGTTGGAGTCTGCACTTTGGTGCAAGGCTTAAGTAATTAATATTTCAGAACTGACCAGTGACCACAATAACCTATTACCATTCCAACTCCACAAGTGGTTGCAAAAGCGGTTTCCGGTGGGAGAAGCGAGTGAGTGAGGAGGTTTTAGCCGGTATGATTCCGGCACTATACCTACCTGATGGTGTTCATGATGGATTTCCCCTTCAGATAAAAAAAACTCAACAAGTGAGGAATGAGTAATATAGCATACCCGTGAGCGAAGCGAGTGAGTAATGTATTAATAAATCATAAATTCATAGCACCCGGGCGAAGCTGGACCGGGCTGCTAGTAAATAATAAATGAATACTTTCAGAACATCTTAAAAATAAGACTTTATGTCTTCTGAGGGGCGTAGAGAGTTTACTAATTATTACCCGACTACTTCATTTAGTATTCATTACAGGAGCATCATCTTGTCTATACCCAAAACAACACATTTGGGAACGTATTAAGAACTGAACAATTAAAAAAAGACGTAGTAAATTCATTTAATACTAATTATAATTACTATAAGGTTGTTTTATACGAGTATAGGTTAACATAAAATATTTAACAACTATTTTCTCAAAAGTGGTTTTACGAGATAGCGATACATATTATAATTAAATGAGAGAAGATATATATACAAGTTTTATGTTTAATTTTTAAAACATAAAAGTGGTTTATTACGCGACCTTAGAACTCTTCTAGTCCAATGGTATCTGTGTAAGTGTGTGTAGTTATATTCCAATTGTGGTTCATCTGGAAACACTCAGATGGTTGGTCAGTCAATTCATCTCATCAGACACACAGACGACGGACAGACAGACAAGAATACAGGTATCGCGTGTTACACACACAATATTACATCCGAGATCATTTCAAATATCCATTCCATTCCACTGTAAGTTTCCAGTACCGGATAGTGCAATAGTTCCATAAAAAACAACCATTTTGTCACTTTTTTACCGCAACAATTTTATTATTGGATGTACATTTCAAGAGTTATGCTCCCGTCTTCAGCAAAAACTAAACAGTTTAGTGCTTGATGCAAATTGGAAACATGGCTCTGGAAATCTATACTCCATATAATAAAATTGTTGTGGCTAATTAAGAAGTGACTATATTATATTTTTATTTTTTATAGTTTCCAACATTGCTTTTATTCTTGAAATGTTTCACTTTACAAATTTTTAGATGAAGATGAAATTTTAAGTTATGTTTTATAACTCCTGCTTCTAAAGTTGAATATTCGAGCAGTGTGAGGCGGGCGTAAAGAGGCGTATTTTAGTCACCGTGCTTGAAAGTCCAAAGCGTGCGTAAAAGTACAATCTCTACATCTTATAAATTCGAAATTTCCACACTTTGTACAATACAAGCACTTACTGGCTATCGATCGATGTGTTCCTATATATAGTATCGCGCATACAAAGTCCGCATCATGAGAGAGTCATGTTTTTAATAATTTATACAGAAGTTACTAACTTTAATAAAAATAAACTAAATCGTAACTTAGTCTGTAATTGTAAAGTTCTAAGGACTAGAAGAGCGAATTTTCCGTTTTCATAATTTTTTTCTCTTTCTATTAAACTTTAGAAGCAGTCGTTATAAAAAATTATGTTCGATACGTCCGCTTAAAGTGTGATATCTAGTAGGCTTAAATTGAGGCACTCGCTAAAGGGACTAACGCATACACAACGAGATCTCGTGCGCTTACTCCCACTCGCCTAACGACTCGTGGGGGTATACAGCGCACTCGATCTGGTTGTGTATGCGTCAGTCCCTTAGTTCGTGTCTCAATTTAAGCCTACTAGAATACCTCACTTTACGCACACGTATCGAAAATAACTATTACAATTTATTTTGATATACATTAAAGTTCCCAGTCATTTTAGATGTCCACTGCGAAATAATTCGTAGTTAGCTCAAATTTTGTATACACCTTCGTTATGGTGTTTAAAAAAAACGTATTAAAAGTTCCCATCGATTTCGTGCCGGTGAGGTTCAAGATCACGAAAAACGTTTTTTTGCGAATTTTTCGGTTTCGTTCGATTTTTAGTAACAAATGGTTATTATCAATCTTGTAGAGAAAAACAAACATTTTTTGTCTACGATTCATAGTTTTATTTATTTAAGTTCCAGCGCTTTTTTTTTACAAAATTTGTAGAGAATTTTGTTCTCTACAAGATTGATAATAACCATTTTTTACTAAAAATATAACAAAACCGAGAAATTCGCAAAAAACCCTGAACCTCGAATATCTGGCAACACCGGCACGATATCGATGGGGACTTATTTTTTAAAACACCATAACGAAAGTGTAATACAAAAATTGAGCTAACTGGGAATTATTTCGCAAAAAAACTGTATCAATTATTATGCATTGCAAAAGGAAAGGAAATTACCTTCGTAATTTTCGTTTTATTTAAAAATAAAAATGTTATAAATGCCGTAAATTAGTCCAGTACTGTAAGTGCAAGTTTGCTGGCTGTAGAAATACTAGGGCAGGGCGAAATCGAAAAATAAACATCTATTGATGATGTCGAATTTGTATCAATATTTTCCTATACAATATCAATATCGTAAATGTAATTTGAGGATTTTCATTGGGGGGAGGGGTACCGGGGAGTCTCGGGTTTAAAAAAATTAGGATTAAAATGGCACACTTCAAAGCGCAATTTGCGACCACAAAATATCGAACAACATTATATATTATATACAACTAGAGGTCTCCGTCCAGCTTCGCCCGGGTGCTAAGAATTTATGATTTATTATCCCCCCTACGATAAATTCTCTCCCTGCGAAGCGAAGTCGGGCTGGTGGTGTTTATAATATTAGTAGGATTCCGCGTATATGTTAAAATGCAAAAGAATTTTAGAATTACGTTTTGTTACTATCCCACAGGAGTTCTCCCCCCCGCGAGAAATTTATCAAAATAAAATAAAGTCTATATCACTCAGAGATAGAGTAGCTTTCTAATAGTGAAAGAATTTTTAGAATCGATTCAGTAGTTCCAGAGATAAGAATTTATGATTTATAACCCCCCTCTCCGCGAGAAATTTTCCCACTGCGAAGGGCCTTCGATATCGGATCATCCTCAATTCCGTAACTGGTTTCTATATTTGGTTCTCAGTTCCGGAATTCCGGAACTAGTTCTAATATCGAGAAAAGTCCGCAAAAAATACTGCTTGTAGAAGAAACATGTCTTCTTTTAAATTGAAATATGTTTGTTGACACATAGAAAACGTTAAAAAAAAATTTTGAGTCAGAAATTTGCAAGCAAACAAAAAAAATCAACATTATTCTACTTTATATAACTCTAGACTCTAGAGCAGTGGTTCCCAAAGTTGACTGGACCGCGACCCAAACTTCCAAATTCGGGACTCACCTCTTGGCTGTCATGAAGAAAAAAGGGGCATAACTATATGAATGAAGGACTGTTCAAATAAGAAAAAAAAACATTCAATTACAATCGAAAATTTTAATACTTAATTAAATACATGGAGTGCTATTTCATTTACCTAATTTAATTTATTGTAGATTATAGACGCGTCGACAACTCAGGTCATTAGCGTCTAAGAGTGCTATTTCAATGAGAAGGATGGTATTTGTTTTCTTGCCGTCCGTCAGTGGCCGGTCGGTCGATGTATCGTCCTATTTTTCAGGGCTCGACCCAATATTCGTTCGCGACCCACCAGTCGGTCGCGATACATAATTTGGGAAATGCTGCTCTAGAGTGATCATCCAATCATTGGAAAAATCTATAGGTATTAAGACCCACTTTCTGGTCGGCATCTTAAGCAAAAAATTGTTAATTTTCAATATTTTCATTAGTTCCGGAATTGATATGCTTTAAAAATTCGTGCGAAATCTCGGAATTTCGATATGGACGTCCTAGTGACAATGCGTTATCGCAATCCCAGCCCTAATGAACACGTAAATTACGGAGAAGCCATCGTCTGTCCACAGTCCAGTATCTGCCGAGTGTCTACACTCTGAATTAGTTCTATACTGTTGTTGTTGTCGTGTTATTATAGCGGGCTGCTGCTGCTGCTAGTCCATTAAACGTATGCAGTGTAAGGCAATATAAATTTCAATTAGTCAAGGTACATCGCTACTGGTTTACGTATACAAAGAACGCACCGCGATCCCTGTTCCACTATTTATTTACAATATTATAATATACTCAGATGCACCATCTTCGTGTAATTATACTTGCATATACATACATTCAAACACACAGAGGAGCAATACGTATAGGCAAATATATTGTTTATATATATATCGAACAAACAATAGAGATATTGTGTCGCGAGTATAAGTGCCCCGGTGCTCGAGCATCCATGAGATTTTTGAATGAATGCAGAGCACCCTTGAATTTTTTCCGACCTCAAAAAAGCGTTACAACATTTCTTTTTTCATTTTTAATGTAACCTCATATTGGTACTTGTAACATTTTTGGGCTTCCGTACCTCAGTATGGAACCCTATTTTACTCTGCCTACGATATCTGTCCGTCCGTCTCTCAAACAGTAAGAGGTAGGTAGCTAGTTGAAATTTTCACAGATTGTGTTGTTATGGCATTATTTGTTATGTTATCTAGGTATAACAAATAAGGAGAAATACAATTATTATTGAAAAAAAAATTTATTTTGAAAAATGTTTTCGTTGGAGAGCAGTCAATTATATAATTGTTTCGAAACATATTGGAAAAAATCATTTTACCAACCAGTGGTCACAGTCAGGATTCTAACCTGAACCTTTCCACTTTCGCGGCGGAATGAGCTTACAATACTCAACCGTGACAAGATTGCTAAGCTAATATTCTCCTTATATGCTTCAGAATCAATAGATTTTCACTACATGCGAGTGTCAATTCATATATGCTAATTGTAGTGTATTATGTAAGCAAACTTTTATTTATTAGATAATAAGAATATCTTTTAGTTTTAATTATAAATTGTAAATGATCACTACAAAATAAATACTTGTTGAATAAAGATTAACGTGCATTTAATTAAATAATTATTAAAACATTAAGTACAGAACACTAATTCAATAGCTATAATATGAAGTATATTTAATTATATAATTGGCTGCTCTCCAACGAAAAAATTGTTCAATTGCATTTCAGCCGTATAAAACTATTATTTATAATTATTATTATTATGTGAAGGAAAAAAATCCTTAAAGATTTTTGCATCCACAAGCACCCTAAACTTCGGGTTCGTTACCGTCACACAAGGGATACTTGCGCCTAGTGGATAGCGTATTTGGTTCCGCAGCCTCTAGGCTAGACTGTCGTGGGTTCGAATCCCACCTGCGCTCATGGATGTTTTGTGATGTTATTTAGTTTTAAGAAAGTTGTTATTTTAGTGTCGTTGAAAGACGCTAATGATCTGAGATGTCGACGCGTCTATAATCTACAATAAATAAATAACGAATTACTTGCGAAGCTTAAAAGTTTTGTTTAAGGTGACGTAGGTATATTTTCGCTTTACATAATAAAAATGCGATGAAAAGTTTCAATTATTGCAGTTGGTAATAAATTTTAGTTTGATAATTTTACTGGCAACTTGAATTTTATACTATCTGTCAATGGCGTACGCAGAATTTTGTTCAGGGTGTGGCAAGAGAAAACATGGACATCAGGTTATCATACTGCGATTTGGTGATAAACGATAGACCAAACGTTCTAAGTGCAATTCGGGGAATTTTCAGGCGTCAAAATCCAAGTAAATATTTTGAGACCAAAAAGAATAAAATAAAAAAAAATTTAGAAAAAAAATAGGAAAAAATATTACTAATAATTTAAATTCATATTTAAAAAATCGTGGGTCGTGACTAATAAGCTATTATGGTGTTTAAAACCCACGCTTTTAAATTATGACCCTATAAGTTATTACAAATTATTTTTTTCTTTTTTAGGACGTTTCAATAAAAGCTTGTCTTTAAAAAGTTTTTTTACTATCATTTTTACACTTTATTCCATCAATCCCGATCTCATGGACGAGGAGGTGCACTTGTAATTCAGTAATATTGTGTTTTCACTAGGAAAGTTTTGGGGTAGTTCTGATTTCTTCTATTCTATATGTATTTTGGAGTGCTGAATCAGAATCTGAGGTTTGCGAACAAAATTTCGTGACGCAACATTGACAAAATCACAAAAAAGTGAAATATTTCTGTTTTTTTCTGAAGTTTTGCGTAAAACTCGAAAACTATTTACTTTTAGTAAATGGCCTGTTTACAGAAATTAAAGTACGTAAAATTCTCTACAAATATTGCTATTTAGTTTTTCTTTCCTAACAGTTTCTTTGACTTTTAAAACTCGAACCTGATACACCATATTGTGATTAGTTTTCTTTTTTCTTTGCTGTTCTATGAACTCAGGTGTTATGACGAGACCACACATAAAACATTGAGTTTTGAAATTGAAAGGTGGTTCAGTAGAACGTCTTTGGACTTGCTCCCTACCCTCCTCAACTTTCTTCAAATGAGCGGTAATCATTCTTACATTGTTGTAGTTTTTACGACATCGCTTATAAACCTCAACTGCAGATTTTTTACTTAGCTGAACATGATGATCATCCTTCCTCTTCTTGCTAGACTCAATAAATGTTTTCAAACCTTTTTCCCGCACCGTCGTCACCTTTTCTACATCATTATCCAGTACTTTATCACAAATAAAACACACGTCCGAAGCCATTTTTAACACCACAAATTTATAGGTGAAAATCACTATCTGACAGCCTTTTAATAAAAAAAGTAAAGTTTTGGATCGAAAAAGTGGGTTTTGCAGAGACCGCCAAAATACGCCAAATTTCGACTGTCACTTAAGACCGAACGGTTCTTCTGAAAGAAAAAATAAATAGTAATATTTGTAGAGAATTTTACGTACTTTAATTTCTGTAAACAGGCCATTTACTAAAAGTAAATAGTTTTCGAGTTTTACGCAAAACTTCAGAGAAAAGCAGAAATTTTTCACTTTTTTTGTGATTTTATCAATGTTGCGTCACGATATTTTGTTAGCAAACCTCAGATTCGGATTCAGGACCCGAAAATACAGGTAGAATGAAAGAAATCAGAACTACCCCAAAACTTTCCCACTAGGGGCAGTTTTGAGAATAAATAAGCTGAATTATTGCCCTCTCCTGCTCTCCTTGCATACGCCTATGGCCTATGCTATCTGTAGATAACTAATGAACCGAAAATCACATCACGATTTTCGAGCTTGTATATAAGTTCTCAACTATTTAATATTTAATAGGTTTTGAAATACATATGGATGTATAAGCCACATGTTTGTGTTCGCGTAAACACTTTTTATTACAAAAATGCTTCTTTCAAAAAAGCGAAAATCTCTGGAGAAATAAATATTAATAACACAAGTGTGCCGAACTTCCCAATAGAGTATGAGATCAAGACGGGAGAGTTTGTGGCGTCTGCAGCAATTCCTTTTCAACCGGACATACAAAACACAGACGTAAGTAAAGCAAGTATAGAAATGTGCAGTGGAGAACCATAAGATGATCTCCATATTCCAAAATCACTTTTCAAAATAAAAATATGAAATGTTATATGTTCCTGCGGTATCAAGTTTCACTATTAAAATACAAATAAATGCTTTTTTATGTCAGCATCGAATGACGTGACTTTATGCTAGAAAAAATCATTTTAAACCTATGTCACCTTCGGGACTCAAACCCGAATCTTCATCCGCCGATATAGTAGAAGATTCGGAATTGAATTTTTCTAGTATTGCATTGTAATGTTACGCCATTCGATTGGTGTTCCTAACAGTATTGCTAACACAAAAAGCATTTATTTGTATATAAAAATATGAATGAAATATTTCACAGGAATATACCAGAAGTCCTTGTGCGATACTTATAGGCGATATTGTTATATAGGTACAAAATATGCACAAAATTCCGTATTAAAGCACTGATCTTTACTGAGATTAATGATAGAATGTACAACGTCCTACTCGAAGGATCACTTCGACTCACTTGGGGACGTATGAAATCGTGCTTAACGGATTTTGAAAAATGAGGTGTCTATAGATTCGTCATAGTCTCACGAGTGCTACTGGCTACGGAAAATTCAATATGGCGAACGCTAGACGCTATTTTGTCAGAATGCAAAAGTAATTTTCTTTCTAAATACATCGCTATGAGTATCAAAAGAAAGGTTTTGTTGAGAAGAATTCAAATAGAGTATATGACGTCACGGAAAAATCAATATGGCGGACGCTTGACGCCATTTTGTCGATACGCAAAAAATCGGTTAAACCTTTTGTATGGGGTATCAATTAAAAAAGCTTGATGAGTAGATACAAATAAAAGGAAGAAAATAAAAATAAACTATATTTAAAAAAAACAACAAAAAACCCGACTACATAAAAAGCGAACTTAAATGTGGAAGCAAGGTTAAATGATAACATGCAGTCGAAGGCATAGTTGAACAATTGAACAGAAATGTCTGATGACTCCGACTGCATGTTAATATCATTTGATCTTGTTTCCATCTTTTAAGTTCGCTTTTCATGCAGTCGGTTTTTTTTTTTAATAATTCATTTTGATTCAATTATAGATACGATTTGACAGATAGCTTGAAACGTTGAGCATTATTTTTTATGTTTTATTTATTTCTGAAACGTACTATAAAGATACATCTACTTCAACAAAAGTTCAGCATATTTGAAATGCTAATGATTTCTTCATAGTCGGTATCTAATAAATAATAATTGTATGCATTGACTCTACCGTCTCTACCGCAACACGTTTTCGTTTTTATATTGCGACGTGACATTACACTTGGATAATCTCCCTTCTGCGTGTACATTTTTAATATACACTATAACGAGATTAACTTTTGTTTAAATTTTTTATGTTAATGTGTTGTTATAAAACATTTTTTTTTTTATTTTTAGCGAAATAGCCTTTGCTTTGACCAGCAATTAGCCAATAAAACAATTAATGTTGATATCTTAGGATTTAAAACTGAAATTCATTCGTATGTATCGCTGTTTATTTGTTTTAGTCAAAATTCATAATTTGTTTTTTTTACAAATAACAAAAATTCATAAGGCAAAAGTTCTGCAGTCTCGGTTTGTATGTATATAGGTTAGAATGACCAATCGTCTTGATTCAGGCGGGACAGTCCCGATTTTGAGCCACGAGTCAGCGTCCCGCTTTCATTTAATCACGTGCATATACTAAGAATGTTTATTTTTTTTGTCATATTTTACCTATATTCAAAGTATTTTATTTATCAATAATTATATAAATTAGTTATACCACTACCTTAGAAAATAAATAATATTTAATTTAATATTTAGATTTATAAATTTATTTATTTTAACGTTTTTTGGGTTATCAAAACGTAGAATATCTACGTTTTGATAACCCAAAAAACGTTGAAATAAATAAATTTGTAAATTTTTGGTAGCCCAAAGTCCAAAACCCAAAACCAAAAAAGGCTTTTTTTGGCGTGGAATCCGGCGGTTGCCTGCGGCGGATTTTTAGAGATTTTGTCCTGCTTTTTGATATTTAGGATCTGGTAACTTTAATGTAGGTATTAGAGCGAAACTACATGGGCGGATTTTCCGCGGCGTTTTTAACGCGTACGCAACTGATTGCACGTCCAAACCGAAACCGTGTCTACAAACGAGTGAACGGAATATACGTTGCGATTTTTTTTAATTCCGTCGGCGTGAGCGAGTTCGACGCTTCTGATTGCGTTGATATCGCTATAGAAAAGAAAAACATTGTTTAGTGCGGGGCAAACTAGACGAGGCGACGGATCACCACGGATGTACATAATCTAGGTAAAACATTTGTGTGGAAATGTCCTGTTGATAGCCTGTCTCTTAATATTGGTGACCCGTCGTTTTTTCCTTCTAGATTCTTTAAAAATAAATTTGCACATACAACAGCAGCGCAACATAACACGCAGTGGGGTCCATTTTGTAACTAGCAAAAAGTTGTATTGTTTTGCGTGAATATTTGACGAAAAAAATGCTTTCTGTTTTGGTACGTAAAATTTAGCGGGAATCTCGTCGTAAGAAACACGCCGCGGAAAATCCGCCCGTGTAGTTTCGCTCTTAGCCGCCGTATTTCAATATTAAATTCCGCTCCTAGAGGGCAAATATCACCCGTATAATACAATTATTTCAGATCGATAACTGTATAGATTAATTATCTAAGCACAATAAACGGTGTAAATTTTATGACGCCAAGGTTCACAGTTGGAGAGTTTTTGTGTGACGGCAGACACGAGTATTTTCTATTTAAAATAATTAATTTATGTTGATCTAACGCGTCTTTATGAAATAGTGCAATAAATTTATGTTTCTATATTATATTACGTAATTATAAACTAAGCAAGTCAAGAAGGTATAACAAATTTCACGCAGCATGTGACATAGCGCAGCCCTCAAACAAAGGGTGTTGCAGTTGCGGTGATGCGGCGACTATAAATAATTTGTGAAGTTTAAGAGAAATATATGAAGCTACTTCGGCTTCACCGTCAGTTATAGAATTTGACGTGCCGCGGTTTAACCGCCGTAGCCACCGCGTGTCATTTTACAGCGTTTTAGAACAAAATATGTGGATCGCGTGTCTGGAATTATACAGGGCTAAGTTCGAACATTGTTCGAACACTAACTTTGCAGGGTCAAATAAACTATTTTTGTTCTAAAAATCAGGGAAGATTAAATATTTATACCTGGCTGTACACGCGGCTCCGCTCACGTGCATTTCGAACTGCTGCTGGTATTTTTGAAATATCATGATAATTTATAAAATTTCCCGTGAACGACAACCCCTGTAAAGTACGTAATAACCAATTGACACTAAAAACAAAAAAGTAATGAATTGAAAATATGAATTGGTGCTACGCCTAAATAACCTTAGCTGTTGGTGGTCTTTAAAACACAATATGACACCAAAAACGTATAAACCACTGTCGTTTTATTACAATGTCAAAAACTGTTAGTTAACAATTACAAAAACGTATTATATAATAATTTGTTTTTTAAACAAATTAATATTAAAATAATTATGCAGAGCAGTTTTGACAGTTCGCATACAAGACCTACAGATCACTTATTGTAGATTATAGACGCGTCGACAACTTAGGTCATTAGCGTCGAAACAGATCACTTATTTTCTTAAAAAACAATGTTACGAAACTAACTTCCAATGATACTTGATAGTAATATCAAATCCCGTCTGATGTCACTAGTACTATACTCAATTAGGAAGTTTCCCGTTTTTATTTTTTTGGTCTAAATCATAGTTCTAAAAATTATAAAATTAATGGCGGAAGAATTTTTGAAATATCTTTAAAAACAACAAAGTTATGCTACTTCAAAGTTTGAATTGACAATTCTCCAAGAAATTCAGTTTTCAGTCCGGGTGACGTCACGTGGCACGATATTTTTAAAAGTTATTTTCAGTTTGTATGTGTGGTAATTACATGGTAACTTCCGATAAATCTCTTTCTATAAACTCGTAAATTGTTATGGAAACACTAAAAACAAACCAGTTGATGACTGAAAATATTGACATATTTAAATTTTGACAGTTAATTTTAATTTAATATAAATAGAAAAGTCTGTATTACAACAAAATAGTTACTAAGTAACTTAGGCTCTAATCACTCACAAAGCTAAAAAACAGCAAACTTGTAGCGCGTGACGTCATAATCAAAAATCAGTTTCGTTTGCGACCCCACATACAAGAAATTGAATATCTCCGTTGAAATTAAAGATATCAAAATAATTCTTTCAGAATTTTTAAAGTTATCTTTATTATAATGATGTGACAGTATCATAATTAGTATTTTCGTCCAATGGAAACTTCCTAATTCACTATTTTCGCTCACATGCTAATCCCCTATGAGGAAGATCGTGACAATTCTAATTTGAGATAAAGACCCAGCTTCTTATATATCCAGGTAAACCTACATCTGCAAAGTTTCATTAAAATCTGTCCAGTGGTTTTTGCGTGATGCGCTAACAACACGCATACTGTATAAGTCATCAATTATCATTTTATTATACTATGTATAGAATAGTTGATAATTTATTTTTTAAAAAAAATTTGCCAATGTAGGTAAATACTTATTTGCAAATATTTGCATTTCCATCTTCGAGTCATTTTAAATTTCCATGCAAATAGGCTCATAAATCTGGATAACTTTTAAGGACAAAATTTGATTTTTACAACTATACCCTAAATAAATCAAATATGTAAAAAAAGCTTATATTAAAAAGAATGGTCCTATTTTTTTGTCAACAATATCACAACCTGACCATCAGTTCTAACACAAACTCTAATAAATATTAAGTTTACTTTTAGGTCGCACTGTGCCAGTGCCGGGTGCAACTTAAATTATCAAATATTCGCGATTAAAGTGCACCATCTCGCCACGATGCGTTCCTTGATTGAACTAACACAAGAGATTAATAGATAATTTACATGTTTTATTAACTTGTCAATTAAAATGGAAAAAGCTACACAAATAAAATACTGTGCCGTCCCGCAATGCGAAAATTTACAACATTTTTGACGAAACGAAAATATATCACAGCACAAAATTTACAAGCGAACAAATTATATTGACATTTGAACACGAATCTCTTATACAGTCATCTTGGATGGAACGTTACTGCCATCTGTAGGGAACTTTATTCGCGAATAGAATAAAATAAAATAGAATGATTACTATATATCGAAAATTACTTTTTAACAGAAGAAATTAATAATAATAATAATAATAATAATAATAATAATAATAAATGTCTTTATTTATGTCGTACAATCTGTACATAATAGCGTCAATTATATAGATACATATTTTAATTATTTAAAAACTCTCTTGTTTTGTAAAATACATTTGTAAGTAAATACTTTTTGAGACTTTTCTTAAAAAGCTTCCCGCTTTGAATATTCTTTATGTCATTGGGTATCTTGTTATATATTCGAATCATGGCATATACATAATAATATACAATATACATAATACACAACAGCAGGGTGGTCACTTTTCTCCCGGTTTTCTAGGTGATTTTTTGGTTTTTTCCGTGACTTCGTACGTAACAAAAATTCAGAAAAAAACAATTTATGTTTACGTTTCAGAGAAATTTCCGACTAACTCAACTATGAAGCTATTTGCAAAGATTTTGTATGGCACCAGGTACCTACCAAAGTTAAGTTGGTCGACCAAAATTTGTTCAATGTAGGTACGAAACCCTCGCTGCGCGACTCCAATTCACACTTGGCCGTTGTTTTCACAAAAATCCCTGACTTCTACCAAAATTCCCTGACATTTCCCTGACCAGTAAAATTCCCTGACTTTCCAGGTTTTCCAGAAAGTTGCCACCTGTATAGTCAACTACAGTCAACGTTAATAAAATAATTTGATAAATGTTCATCGCAAGCCCAAATTATGGAAAGTAAACAGAACTCAAATAAATTTCTAAAATATAAATCTAAAACAGGTAGGGTCTCGGATCTGAAACATATAGATAACTATTCATAACGTTCTGTTTGTAAGTTTGAAAATGTAACGGATGAATATAGCTACAATTTGATTTTATTAGTAAATTAATAGTCCAAGAGTTTGTGGTCAAAAATTTCAAGATTTTTGTAAAGGTTAATATTTTAAGATTAGCTACTACCCTACAGTAAGCAAGTTTCAAACCGTCCAGACACCTGGCGTTTGAAACTTCTACGGACTATTGACTAAGTCGGTTTTTTCAAAATGAGGTCTGACTGCGTTTTATTCATAAATCATATTCAGTAAAACCATGTGCCAAATGTTAGCTTTCTTAAAAAACTAGTATTTTACACCTTTTAATTTGATTGGAACTTGGCTTCAGGTAACAAATATGGGAAGAAAATGATCGTAGGGCCCTTCCCAAGGCTCACTGATGACATAATCAGACTCAGCAGGCCGACAATCAGAAATGTGGTGCTTCTGACCGGTCACACTTCTCTGAGGAAACACCTACATCTGACGGGGATACATCAGGAATCAACCTTATGTAGATTTTGCTAAATGGAGGATGAAACAGCCACCCATATCGTGATCGAATGTGAGGCACTAGCCTACAGAAGGACAACCATCTTTGGTTATATAGATGAGGACGGAATTATTCCACAGAATAATCAAGTGGCCAATCTTCTAGAACTCATAAGACGATCCAGACTATTTGCTGACTAGATCCAGTAAAAAGGGAGAGCACAAAAAACCTTATAGGATGTGGTGCACCTTTTGGACCAAACAAGGATCGCCCTTAAATTATTGTTTTAATCTTTTAAATTTTACACCTTTTAAAGCACCCCGACGCTAGAGGCTCCGACCGCTGACTGTAGTATATTTATTTACATCGTAAATACTAATCTCAAAATATTAGCCTCTACAAAAAAATTTTACCACGAGCTCTTGAACTAATAACACAGGTATCTGATTGGTTGGTTGAACATCAACATAGCGAGAGATGATGTTGCCCCTTGCCGGCCTTGTAGAAGGCACCTGTTGTTCCCGTGACAACCATACCTGTTCGCTGGACCGAGTATAAAAATATGCTACCCTTCCCTTTAAATTTTCCTGATCGTTCGCACGCCACTGTTAGCCGACGACGGTGAACGGTGTGTGTAAGCCGAAACCGTACCAAGTGTCGAAGTAATAAATCCTCAAATAGGCTATATGTTATCGGACAACACATGTTTCAACCGCTGCTGCGTTCATATTAGCTGAAGAGAGAGGTGGCGACTGACCCGCCGGCGGCGGCGGTATGAAACCCCCCACCCCCACAGTTGGGGGCCACCGACTGACGCTAGGGATCTGATATGATGTCTTACACTGACCATCGCCAGCCATTGTTGGGGTGGGTTCCGGTTCCACCGCATTATATCGAATACACACTGTTTCTAACTCGCCTAACAAATTGGTCTTTAATAACTTACATTTAAAATGTATCCTAAATTGAACCTATTTATTTTGCAAGACCTGAACTGTCATTTATATTTATTTTATTTTCAATTTTTTGCCTGAATCTGTTAATTGGGTACACAATATTAGTGTTATTTTGTATGTCTGTTGGCTTGAGAAAATCCGAGATTGCTGGGACGTTAACAACAAATTATATTGAAATTAGGAGAGGAAGTATCTGTGGCCAATGGATCAAATAAATAGCAATACTGAAATTTAGAATTGCATATCTTCGCTAACGTTTCGGTGCTCTTTACACCATCTTCAGAGCTTCAATGCTGTTTTTTAACATCAAATTATATCAGTCTTTGAATACCAAAAAAGTTTCCACAAAAAACCAAAGCACGAGCACTGTTTTTTTCTCGATGCGCGTTTAGCCTAAGTATTATTCATCAGGAGATGATGAAAACTAAAGATTTTAATCTTTTGTTTTAACTATCTCCTGAATCCTGATGATGGTTAGCTCGTAATTTAGGGGACACTTTTTTTGTACTCAGTGTCTTCATACCAAAGGTTTCAACCCTTTTCATGAGATTTGTTGTTTTAAATCACCATTAAGTAATAATTATTTTCTAAAAATTTTAATTTTATCATGTCCATATTTATTTGGAATAACTGAACTATGGAAAACTTCACCAAGATAACTGATCCAAGAATACCGTTTCTTGGGGAGAAGCTGTAAGAAAAAGTCATGTGCAGCTGTGTCACATCTGCCACTTCCATGCTTCGAACCCACTAACCAAATTGTTATAATTTGTAATTTGCAAAGAACATCAGCTTCTTAATTCTTGTATCCAGAAAGAATCGTCTGTACAAATTTCATCGATTTTTAAATAGTATATCAAAACCAATATACATGGAACTAGATCTGTCTTTAATTTTGTTTTCTTGTGATTTTTTCAGGATTTTTGGGTATTTTGTATAACACCTAAATGAGACGTGTCTTCAGACTTTTTTTGTCTGGCAGTCTGTTTCTTTATACCTATACCGATTTTGATTATACTTCGTACACTGTCAACAGGTTTCCAATCTTGAAGTGTAGGATTATTTTTATCCAGCTAAGCTTGAAGTAAGATAAAGTCGCCGTCAAAACCAACATTATAGCGAGCGAAGTCGCGGGTGGACACTAATGATATTATAAAAAAACGTATATAAATCGACCGTGTAACGCGGATTCATTTGAACACATTGTATAATGCTATCTATACATGCATACGAAGAGACGTGTGCGAGGGGATGCGATATGTTGAGATGATAAAAACACCCTTAGTGTGACCACGTATTAAAAATACATTGAGGCTAGCCGCCGCAGGCAGACCACACATAACCTGATCTACTACTACACCGCTACACCCACCACCCACTTAACGCCCCCCACCACACAGCATATATGCGCGTATACCTTTGTGCGATGGGATTCTTTAATATTCCTCGATAGCGCGTTTCCCCAGTTCAGACCAACTTTGTGAACTTTTCAAATAAAACATTGATCCCGGAAATAAATTAGGTATTAAGTTTGAAGAAGGATGACTTGTTCTATTTTGTGTTACAAAATGTACAAACAAAGTGGCTGTGATTTTTGGCAGCCATTTTGAAAAAACAAACTGACATCATAAAAACCATGTAACCAAGCTAGAAATAGTTCATTACCGCTCTAGAAAACATTCCAGAAGAGAAAATCGTATAGGGAAAAAGATGGAATGGAAAAGAAGGAACTAAAATGATTTAGAGTTTGAATCACCGATTGACTCGCCATTTTGTTCTTATAGGAAATTAAATTACTGATTGAAGACGACGTGATTGAAAAGAAGGGACTAAAAATGGTTTGAGCTCAGACTCACCAATTGTCTCAGTAAGGAATTCAGGCCTATTGCAACAGGGACAACCAGACTTCTTTTTTACCACCTGATGGCACCACTAACAAGTGAGGAATATGTCACTTTGATTCAAAATAAAATTACAATTATTTTATTTATTAGGTATATTTTACGAACATTTGATTTTATAAGATAAATACAAGCGGATGTATTTATACAATTATTTGTGTTTAACGATATTCACGTCATCTATCTGTACGCTAGGGAATGCAATCTCGATCTCGCGAGATCTCGATTTAACGAGATCTCGAGCCATTTTTCGAGATTCAATCTCGTGGGCAGGCACTCTCGTTTTTGAAATTTCGTTCAGATCTCTACCCGATATGGCATTGTGCAGATGATTATTACTCATTACTTTTCTTAAAGAAACGTTGATCCTTTTGTTTCAAGATTCAATTAATGTTTTGTTTTATTTTCAAAATATAACAGCAATACCCCAAGTAAGTAGTTTTCATTAAGTTTAAGCATTTTAGATGAAAAATAATACGTTCTTTTTAAAAGCAGGCAAAATCTCGATATTGTCGAGATTTATCGAGATCTCGCCAGACAATCTGGCGAGATCTCGAATGGCCAATCTCGGCTCGAGATTGCATTCCCTCTGTACCCGCGACACTGCAGACACCCATTTTTTCGAGTGTTCCTATTTGACTCGGCGATCGAAGTACTGTCACTACTCGACCGGCAATCGATTTTTCGAGCAGTCGCACATCCCTAGTTATTACACTTCCCTATACTATGCACTTTAAAATACTCGCACTGTTTATTATATAGACGTTTAAACAGAACAAGTGTGAGATATTATGAATATCAAATTAGTAAAATAAAATTATCTTGAAATAAGTGTGTATGCTATGTATATTAAAACCACATGTTGTCGCGCTGTAAAAATAAACAGATGCTTGACACTTGCTATGCGCTGTTACAACGTAGCCATCCTCCAGTCCACGCCAAGAAAGCGACCAAAAATCTCTTTACTCATTAACTGACTGATTCACAAATACGTTAAAGGATACTGCACACTAACTGAAAGTGAGTCGGCTCTATTCGGCTCAAAATGATTCAGCCCAATAGCTTGAAAGACTGTACTGAATTAAATGGCACGCTGCACACATTATCCAGTCATATTGGCTCGGAGACCGGAGTTGAGCCAATCCGATCGAATAATTCCGTGAACTTTTATCTTTCCATCTTTTCTCGCAGAGCATGAAGATATAAAGGTGGGCGCTTTTTAGGGTTCAGTACCTCTGAATGGAACCCTACTACTGAGCCTATTATGTCTGTCCGTCTGTCGCAAGGCTCTATCTCACAAACGGTAAGAGGTAGTTAGATGAAATTTTCACCGATTGTGTGTTGTTGTGGCATGAATCCTGGCAAATAATAGTATTATTTATTTATTTTACTACAACAGTGACTCCAACCGTACTGCTATACTGTACTATACAGACTCATAGAACGTCCAGGATCATCATTCGACTGGCACAGTTGGTAGAGCGTTCAACTGAAGATCTAAAGGTCCCTGGTTCGATCTCGGGTTTCGGATCGCATATTTTTGTTTTCTTATTCATCAAATATTCTCTTAATATATTTTTTTTACTTTAAAAATTAATTTAATTAATTTGATACGGAAAAATGTTGAAACACTAAGAAGAACAAAATAAAGTATAATTAATAAAACACCCTCGGCGCGCGAACTGACTCGCACCTGGCCGGTCTTGGATTGAAAGATACAATTGCATACGATTCACTGAGTTTTCTCCGAATGACCGGTAAAATCCAAGAGTAGAAAACTGATTCAGACTGCCTCAGTCACCACTCGTACCACTCTTTAAGTGGAACGTCTCTTTTAATTGATCATTGAGCTTTCTCCTGCCAAAAACCAAGAGGCAAAATTGATATATCAGATCGGCTCGGATTTGGACACCCATTAAGTAATCTCCTCTCAGTTTCTTATTGAGCTTTTCCCATTAGAAGTCAAGAGGCCATTTTACTCAATTGCTCACTGAGCCTTCTCTCACCAAAAGCCAAAAGAAGAAACTGATTCAGGCTCTACAGCCAAAAACAAATCAACCACGCTTTAAACCCATATTCGTATACACGCGATGCTTGTAAATTCAAGCAAGAGCAGGGATATTGAGTATAACTTTCAACTTTGCAAAAAAGAACTCTACTTGCAGATTGTAAGCATTAACATTATTCTATGTGACGTATTTACGAAACATGCATTAATACATGTGTTAAGTTATTATATTATGAAGTACAATATTATTTAATACTTGCATACAGTCGAATAAAAAGTATCTGAGCATGACCTCTGTATCCATGGAAAATGGTAAAAAATTAAATTGGAACCGAGGACAATAATAATGTGTAAAGTTATCTTCAAGTTCTATATGTGTAAAAAAGGAATATGCAGAATATTATGTTGTTTCAACGTACCTTTATATCTAAAGAAAAACACATTTAAGGTACGTGCAGTACGCAGCTGGGATTCTATAGATGGTAGCGTAGATCATAGAAGGGCTTGCTTAAATTAATGCATTGTTATATATGCGAGCGTACACAACGAAGAAGTGAGTGTAGCAGGTATAAGCGCTGTTACAAGAGCTGGTAGATACAAGAATGTATCTCACCATTCTTTCAGCGCGCTGACTACTACAATCAACGTGTGACAACTGTCAAATGGCCGCTACAAATTTCGCAATGGATGTGACTAGTTTAACAAGTGAAATTTTGTCAGTTTTTATTTAATTTGTTTTGAATTTTTTCTAAGACGTATTAAAAGTGTTAGGTTCCATACGTAAATATTCAAAAAACCGGTTTGGGTAAAATTTTAATTCTTGGTATAAATGATGAAATTCGCCATGTTTAGATCGTTTTCTATTAATAGAGTGGACATGATGGCTCCTACCCAAATTTGTATTTAAAATATACCACTTTGTAGCAGAAGAACACAAATATTCGTCTTCGCTATCTGACATCTCAAACGCGATTTAAGGTTGTATCAAAGCTTCGTTGTGCAAACCTATAAGCACTTATAATTTCAGCCACCATCTACCATACATGCTACCATCTAGAATCCCAGCTACGTACTGCACGTACCTTTACTCTTATGAGCATGCGACGTAGTCTACAAAATTTGCTACTTATTTCCGAAACGCACTTTAGATTTTGAAGATTTTTATACATATTTAGGTATTGGGTTTAAGAACTTCCTGCAATATATTTCAGTTCTCAAAAATCATCACTATTTCTCGTTGGACACGCTTTTCCTTATTCCTTCTATCCACATTGTCCTCGGATGTCATTTACATGACCCACCTGGGTTCCCATTCCTTTCCTTTCCATTCTGCCATACTATACAAGTTGTTTACCCTTATCTCTTATTCTAATATTTTTCAATCTCTGTCCACCCGAAATCCAAAAATGCATTTCTGTAGCTGTACGTTTTTGTTCTTCTTCTTTTCCTATTTCACGCCTTTCAGTATACTAATACCTCTTCAGTTATTTACGTTCTTTTGTCACTTATACAATGGGTAAGTTAAGTGTAGAACAATCTCTATAAAAAAATCCCAGATCATCTGCAACCAAAATCCTTCAAACAGGCCAACTTTATTGATAGTTGTCTTTTTTTACAATAATTATTAAATAGACAGTAGCCATTCCACAAACAAATACTTTTCTTAACGTAATCAGTCGACGAACATGCCATCGTGATGTTAAACGTCCAACAATTAAGATATACAAGGAAAAAATCAAAGACCACTGTCAGGACTTGAACCCGAAATTCCCAGTTTCCGGCTGGTTGAGTTACCTCTTACTCACACAGTGCCCCGAGAGTGGGATCTGTTCTTTTCCTACATATACCTATTTCAACACTAATCCCATAATAATATTATTATCTAAATATAATATTATTATTTATTTACCCCTACACCCCTTTCAGAAATGACGTCATCGCCTTTTTTTAATGGCACTTCCTATATTTTTAGACATATTTGGGTATATTATCAAATTCTGATTTCAGAAATATGCCATAATTATTACCAAATTGTTAAAAGTGAACAAAAATTCGAGAGATCAAACATCACTCTGCATCGGGGGTACAAGAGAGACGAGTTGCATAAGATTAATGATATTAATAACAGTTGTTTTCTAAAAATTGCTTCAAATGTTTTTAATATCCGTGATGTAAGTTTTAAACATAAAGATTAAGAAAATAATGTATGTAACCACCAACCAGGTTCGAAATAAACGTTCACAAAAACGGTTTAAAAGAGTTCACTGACACCCCGTGTCTGTTTGTATAATATGTACACACTGTGTAGTACATGACGTATCCCGTTCATCCTGTAGGATGCCACACATGTTCCTTGTGGGTGCGTGGGAAAGTCTTTCCGAAGACGACATTATGACTCCAGCGGTTGCGGTAATGCATGCAGTACACATACCGTATACAAATAGAAATAAATCAGGGGTGATCATTTTTCACTCTCAAGGTCGATGTTCAAACTTCTCTATAAAACGCATCAGTTTGACATTAATGTATTTTTTTTCAACCAATGTTCTGCTTGAATGATAACTCAACCAAGAAATTAGTTTATTTGATAGAAACCCTAATGAATTTATAATGACAAGTAAAATACAATAAGCTGTGTAACGTCATTATAAATCCAAAATGGCAGTCGAAAAAAAAGACTAAAAAGAACAAAATAAAATATTAGTAAAAAAACTTTTTAAAGACAAACTTTATTGAAATGGACCAAAAAGGAAAAATAATTTTTAATAATTTAGGTTCATAATATTATAAAAGCGTGGGTTCTAAACTCTACGATAGTTTATTAGTCACGACCCACGCTTTTATAATTATGAACCTAAATTATTAAAAATTATTTTTTTCCTTTTTAGTCCATTTCAATAAGTTAGTCAAAAAAAAATTTTTTTACTAATATTTTTCAATCTGTTATTTTGTTAAATTGAAAATCCAATTGATTCTTTAACCATGAGTCCTCGGATTAGAACCTGGGAATTGGGGGATTGTAATGGAGGAGCAATGGCAACGCCATATACACAATTCGGTATCGCTACACGCTCGGCTATTCACAAGCTTCAGATGATGATCGCCATTAACCCTTTCGTGTACTGCTGCGCGCAACCGTTTATTACTATTATATTTAATACATATACGTAAACATCAACTAAGATTTTATTTTATACGTAGGTATCACTAGATGCATAATAAATGAAGTCTGTTTTCTTTCACGCCTGGTGTTAACATGTGCGGTAGGGTATATTGTAAAGGTGCATTCACACGAAATACAAAAATATTTATAATATGGATATTGATAGAAGCTTCGCAGCACATTCGGGACTTTCGCAGACCCTGTTTAAATGGAATACAAGGAGTATCCCCAAGCTATTTCTAAGATATCCAACTCAAAATTGGGACTAATGAATGGCCGAATTTTCTGTTTTGGTTAGTATTCAAAAATTCATAAAAAATCAGAAGTATAGGTACTTGCGGATCCCTAGCGCAAATGCTGCCGAGCTGAGGTTAAAAATCGTTGTTTTACAGAACTTAGTATAAAGTTGTATGAAATAGGTACTACTTGCGTTTTTTCTACAAATATAAACTATTAAATATTATGGCACTTGAAGGTACAGTTTATAAGAATTTAGAATGACTAATTTTATTAAATAACTGTTTTCTTGTAAAATTAAATAAATATCACTGGTATGTTCTGTACACGCAGTTGATGGAAGTTAAAGGACATGTATTGGCAATGTTTTTAATAAAATTTCATTTTCAATTTTAAAACTAAAAATTGAGATTCACGCTTTTAAAAAACCGGTCGACTAGGACTCGCGTGGAGAGGGTTCCGTATCTACTATTCCGTTTCCCGTGAGAATTTAAAGACATAGGATTTCGTTTAGGTTTTCTTGTAAACTATGAGTGAGACCCTATATAACCTATTTTTTTTTCAAAATATATTTGTATTTCTCATAACGAGTCCTTTCATTTGATACGTCACACTTAAAAAAAAATTCTTTTAATTCTCTAATTTGCCCCCCAAAATTAACCTCCAAAATCAGAATTCGTTTATATATTTACACAATACGGCCGTGATTGGGTCACCTAACTCCTTATACACGTACTACGTACTGTCTATACAATCAATGTCTATCCTAAAAAAATGAATTTATTATACAGGGTGTTCAAAATAATGTACTTCTTTTACCTAACTTCAATCACGTGTAACTTTTGATTGTTAAATACAACGAGGTTATTTTTTTGCTGGAATTGTATTCAGACATTGATTTGTCCATCCATTATCTATAGTGATCCTCAAAATTTCAGTTTGATAAAGGTTTCTGTTTTGGCTATGTCGAATTTTAGGTAAAGGTCTGCATGTGTCAAAAATTTCTAAAAAACTTGAATAACTCAAAAATTACTGAATTTTCGAGAATGGTTTCCCTTACAATTTCTATTCACATTTAGGTGAAGAATTGAAAACACAAATAAAAACAGGGTGCTAAGTTAAAAAAACATAACTTTGATCTTCCACGCTTAAATGAAACAGGTTGTATAATTGAAAATATTTTTAGGTTATACACCATTAAAATGTATACAACTTTTGTCTTTAAACTTTTTTTCTATCTTCACCCAAAATCAATATATCGGCCGACAACGCAAGTCTTGGACACCTGTATATTATGTAGGTACCAAATTTCAACTTTTTCCAGTAGATTCGGAGAAAATAAGCTGTGACAGACGGACAGACAGACACGAGAGTGATCCTATAAGGGTTTCGTTTTTTCATCGGTTGTACGAAACCCTAAAAACACTTCATTTTAAAGTTTTAAAATCAGTAAGAAAATATAAAAAATACAAATTACCTAACACCTTCACTTCCACCATTTATTATACTTGCCCCTATTAAAGAAACAACTATTATGCAATATTAATTAGTTTAATTGACTAACCTTTAAAGTGACGACGCAGTACTGATAGAAGCCCAGCTCTGATATCTTTGAGTTGTTGAGCGGAGTGATGTCACGGCCGTCGAGCTCCAAGTGTTGATCGAACGGCGCCACATGGAACAGATCCATTATCCGCAATTTGAGATCACGCACGGTGGCATTGGAGTCAATTCGGAGATTTCGCTCGTTTTCACCAACTTTTCGTCGACGTCTACTACGTCGCACAGCGTTGTCACCACTTCCTGGAGCTAACTGTCCTGCAGCTGTGGGGACAGCAGACGATTCTGCTACTGGCAACGGTGTAGTTAATTTCACTTTTTTTGATTTCGGTTGAGGATCCGCCTGAAACAAAAAATACAACATAATTTTGGTTATGAACTACTTAACTTAGTTTGAGTAAACTTTGAGCAAAATAGGTCCAGCGGATACTGTGATATTCGAAGAAACGTTCTTAACGTCACGCTTATTAACATAAGAAAAGAAAATATAAATACCTAAAATCTAGGTAATAAAATATTAATAAAATCTTAATGTTTTCTAAATTGTTCAAATTTTGAGAAAAAAATGTTTTCTAAAAAAAAAAGATGCGCGAAAATTAAAATGACTACGATTCTAGCCGACCCTCAGTAGATCAACAAACATATTATAAAATGGTCATTTTTTTCATAAAAAATATGACAGTTGCGAGCGATTATCTACCACGTACCTAAAAGTTTTTTTGCCATACCCAACTACAAAATAGCTACTTTCGATGTATGTATAGCAGCCTTTAATGAGTTGTTTAACAGGCAGGTGTGCGGAAAGTGTTTTATTTACCGCACTAGGGCGGTAAGTAAACGGCTGCCATAGCAACTTCTGTTTATTCGCTCTATTCGCCTGCCATTACTTACTCACGAACTTCACGGCATACTGTAGAAGTAAAGATGGCGACGAAAATGAACTGTCAAATTTTTTTGAAAATGAAGTAAGAAGTAGGTATTTTTTAGTGGGTATGGCAAAAAATACCATACATATCTCGTGCGTACTGGTAATACGACTCGTGTGACCATAAAAACTCGCTATCGCTCGTTTTACATACTGTCATCACTCGTAATATAGTCCCCAGTCGAATTTCTTTTAATGTAGCAGGTGATTGTTTTATTCTACGAGCAAGCATACAGCTCATATTCACTCACAATAAAGGCTTTATCGAGTTAAGGTACGTGCAGTACGCAGCTGGGATTCTAGATGGTAGCGTAGATCATAGCAGGGCTTGCTTAAATTAATGCATTGTTATATATGCGAGCGTACACAACGAAGCAGTGAGTGTAGCAGGTATAATATTCAAAAAACCGGTTTGGGTAAAATTTTAATTCTTGGTATAAATGATGAAATTCGCCATGTTTAGATCGTTTTCTATTAATAGGGTGGACATGACAGCTCCTACCCAAATTTGTATTTAAAATATACCACTTTGTAGCAGAAGAACACAAATATTCGTCTTCGCTATCTGACATTTCAAACGCGACTTAAGCTTGTATCAATGCTAGTATCAAAGCTTCGTTGTGCAAACCTATAATAAGCACTTATAATTTCAGCCACCATCTACCATACATGCTACCATCTAGAATCCCAGCTGCGTACTACACGTACCTTTAACTGTTAAACCATTTATTTTTTAACATACCTATTTGTTAACACATTTTCCTTATATATAAGCCATATAGACTTCGGAAAGTATCTATACTTGAGTTTTGCCTATTTGTGTCCCGTCAAAAAACGGCGATTCCTCTACCAACCGTCTTGAGGTTTTCCATTGTTTTACCCGACTACAGATAAGCTAAAGGAAGGATTATTCTCAATAGTCCTACACAAAAATGTTGAGACGGGTCTTTAAACAAGCGCATCCGTGACCAATCCTACTTTTAAATTATATAAAGTTTCAATTAGGGTTGGTCCGGGACACAAAAAGTTACCGGGAAAACAATCGAGCGGGGTTCGTTTCATACGATTTTTGAGTATTTTTTTTTCTCAATAAGGGGATTAGATCAGTCCACCGGAAAACCGGCCCATCGGGATTCTCCCGGTATTCCCTATGGCCAGGCCAAACCTGATTTCAATCAATTAATATTTTCATTTCCAATTTTACATAGAAAAGAAAGAAAAGTTGGTGAATTGAAGAAATAGTAATGGTGCTACTAGCGTAACAGCGTCTGGCGAGGAACTAGATTATTGTGATTTAGGTTCGATACCTGCCGGTACTTGATGACAAACTTCCTTGACAGGCATAATCCATAACATTACGCAACATACAATACAGACGTAACTATAAATGACGATTCACACACACATACATAAATACGTAATGTGTTGATTTAATATTCTATGTTATCGCTGTTTAACGTCGCATAACGCTCGTTGGCTAGTTGTTCTTTGGGCCGACAGCCATTAAAAGAACAGTTTAACTGTCTAGGCATATTTCTTATTTGTTTCAAACTACAAAACGGAATACATATATACGGAATATGCTTGCATATCCTTTACAAATAATAAACCATTTTATGCAACGATCGTTTAGAGATCTATAGCAATAATACCCTCGACCGACTCGTTCTCCATCTCAGATATCGCAAACGTTCTACTCCTTGCACTGCTGCCGCTTAGTGCTATACCCCCTGCCATAAATACTGAATGATTCAAAAACAACAAAATTCATTCATATAACTATATAATACCTTAAGGCCGGCCGCACATTTCCTACTATCGGATCCGATTGTCTGAAACGATTGTCGGATCCGGGTGTCTGACGCTCAAATATATATGACCATATCGCACACTTACGATCCGATATCGGATCGGACGTCCGACTTTCTTGAATTCTTTTTGTATTCAAAGGATGTATCCAATAGCGACGTTTTTTTTTTTCGTTGTGTCGAGAGTAGAAAGGCAATTGCCGTCGTCCATTTTTTATACTATTTTGTCGGCAGTGTGCGGTAGTGGTCCGATTTTAAATCGTTTCAGACAATTGGATCCGATAGTAGGAAATGTGCGGCCGGCTTAAGGTGCGTTTTCATGTGACGCTTGGCGCTGGTTTCTAGCTTCAAATATGGTCACGTGATAGAATTTCAATATGGACGCCAACTCGAAAAAATGTAGCGTCAAATTTAATAAAATATCAGGTTTTGCAGAAATCTTAATATTATTAACAAACGATTAGGATTTAGGTAACATTTCTTTATGAAGACCTTGACAGGTCAACTGGTTTCTCATTGTCAAAAACTTTGTTTTTAATTATACTTCGAACACATTTGGGTTCAATAGGTTAAATTGGTTTAACAGATAAAATTAGGGAAATAAGATGAAGATAGGATTTCAAAGTCAAAATTTGATTTTTTTTCGATGACATTCTTCAAAATCCGTTTTATTATTGAGATAAAATACATTAATATATTCATACAGACTAATCTTTGTCTATGGGTTAAAGAACCAGTAGAACTCGAGCGTAAAACTAAACAATGTTTAGCTTTTACGCTACATTTTGTCGAGTTGGTTTTCATGTTGAAATTTTATCACATGACCGCACTTGACGCTAGAATCCAGCGTCAAGCCTGTTTTAAGTCGTTGCTCGTTCAGAGCTTCTCTCCTGCGCCTTATTGTTTTCGACCGTTACGATTTCCCACTCCTGCACGCCGTGATGGGACTGCGGTAAATTATAATCTTACAATTATGTTTGACTCGAAGTAAGTCTACTGTATTCAGGGGCGAATTTACCAATAGGTTAATTAGGTTAGAGCCTAGGGCGGCAAGTTTCAGGGGGGCAGAACATTTTAAATATAAAATTTCGTAATCATTGTTTATGATTTTGTAATATTTATTCAAAATTATAAAAAACATAATCTGACAACTCACAAGAAGGGCGGCATCCACATTAGAGTTTAGGAGAGCCAGACAATTAAATTCGTCTCTGACTGTATCTAATTATAACCCCAGCTTACAAGATAAGAGAATTTGTTCTTTTTAAAGAGTATAGCTAAGTGTCATCCAGTATGTCAAGTTCCAGTATACAGCGTATGACATATACTAAACCTATAGTACACAACAAAGGGAACTGTCATACATATACGTTACTATACTATACTTACGAACGCGGTAGTGTGTGCGTAGAAAACAGAGATACTGCTGCAACAGCCGCCCCTAACTATAGAATGTGTGTGTGTGTATGTTTGTAAGGGGACATACACAGACGTCGGCGACGGGAGATCGGAAGCCCTGGCGGCGCCCGGCGTCGACCAGGCGGCGCTGCACACGACGCTGACAAATGTACCGCGACACTACACTGCCACTGTACATAACACACTGCATACACACAGACCCATGTTGATGACCAAAGAGATTTACCACTATCAGAACCGAAGTTAGACTAGGTTGCCTTAAGTCGAAGAAAAATCACATAGGTGCTTACACGTCAATTCTATCAATCAATACTAAATATATAAAATTGTAACGAGATTTCGGTCTATGTCATTTTGATTTCTGGCGGTTTTTAGGGTTCCGTACCTCAGAATGAAAAAATGGAACCCTTATTTTTAACTTCCCATTGGAAGTTATTGTAATGGGTCCGAAAATCGAAATCAAAATGTATAACAAATTTTTATGTTTCAAGGTCACTACACTATTTTTAGAAAGATGTCTGTGTGTGTGTGTACGTATGTACGTACGTATGTGTCCATTTCTTTCTAAGACGAAATCTCGAGAATGAAAAATGATATCGACTACGTTAGGGTGCCAATCGACGCGTATTAACGTAAATATGATCTGAAAGAAATTTTTTCAAAATCGGTTCAGCCGTTTTTTTTTCTTTACCAAATAGACTTCAAAAAATTGGATTTTACACAATATCTCGCGAATAAAAAATTATATCGACTTCGTAAGGGTGTCAATCGAGGCGTGTTAACGTCATTTTGATCCGACATAAATTTTATATAAATCGGTTCAGTCGTTTTTTTTTTTAATTATTGTTAAAAATAAATAATAATTATGTTTTAATGATTAAAATGATTACTTTTCTGTGTAATATCTAATTTAATTATTATTATTATTAAATATTTATCAAACTGGGAAGTTCGTCGTGTGGACCTCAAGGGTCGCACTTTAGTTCTAATAAACGACCCACCTCACGGCTTGTTTTTTTAGGTATTTTGCGTGACACGTAAACAAGAACCGTGTTATCACAATTTTTGTCTATTAATTTGTACCAGCATTATTAGCGATCAATAGACTTGTCATACGTCCGGATTTGGTAACCATGTCCGGACCCGTAATTAGGTATTTAAGTTTAAAAAAAATTATTAATTTTTTAATTTTTTCTAATAATTTAACATAAATAATATTGAAAATCGAAAAGAAAATTTTTTTTAAAGCTATAGATAAATTACTAAAAATTAATTAAAATGTATAAAAATTTAAAAAATATCACGTGACTTCAAAACACGCCAGGAATGTTTGTGACGTCGTTATGTTAAAATGTGTCTGCATTTGTTGGTATTTGTGTATATGTATTACACATACTATCAAAAATAATAAATTTTTAACTTGGTAACCATGGATACAAAGACCATAGATAACATAATGACGTCACACGCGTTCGGATTCTTTCGGCGCGTTATCGGAACTGAGTTTAAAAATAAATTTTTATTTAAATATAACTTTTTAATTAGTAAGCAAAAAAATTAAATAAAAACAGTTTTGCTATAAAACTTGTATGTGGTCCTTCCATTTAAGTAAAAAAAAAATTCATTTAAAAACCCAATTACGTCCGGATTTTTAATAAATAAAAACAAACAAAGTTTTATTTAAGAAAGCCCTTACGTCTGAAAAGTACCTATATACGGATGGTACTCAGAAGAAGCTAAACGAAGACGTGAAAATGAAGCTGGGGATGAAGAAGGACCGAGTCAGTAGCCATTTATATAATAATAAGTACAAGCCACCTACGTGACCTACCTCACCTCTTCTGTACACTCTTTAGTAGTTTTACTCTTAGTTTCCCCAATTTCTTAAACCGACATTTGAATTAAAATAGATAGGTACAAAAAAAATTTCGCGGCTCGCGCTTAACCAGCGTTGCCAGTAGAGTACGAATAGTACGCTTTGCGTACTATGCGGCCTCTTTGCGTACTCGCGTACTCTCTTTGCGTTTTGCGTACTATTTTAAGTTTTAATACTTGAAATTGCGTTCGAACCCACTCTCCGAAAATTAACATTTATACATTTCGGTAAATTCTATAAATTTAACAAATACGACTGCTCAGTGGTCACTACATTTTATTATACTCGCTTCAAGTTACGAATTGATGGTAACCCCAAAATATATTTATCTCTTTGTTTATCATACAAATAAGTGTACATAACTTTTTCTTTTCTACGTAATATGTGATTTTTTTAGTTTTAGCAATCATTTTATATTATGTTAACAAATTTGTTAACCGAATTTGATAATTCTTGTTTTATTTAATAGGGCATTCCTTCAGGGTGGTCTCATATAAGTGTTTACTGAAATCGGTTCAGTAGTTTATTTTTTTTAGTTTAGTAATCAAATATCAAGAAACTAGAAAGAAGTCGGTTATTAACGTACAAACTATGTATTGCAAAGCCACCAAAAAGTAAAAAATTTAAAAAAAATTATAGCAAAATAGAACCTTCTTCAAAAAAAGCTACTAAAAAGTGAAAAATAATAAAATTTTGAGGTCGGCGCCAAAATGTTATTATTTTTCTCTTTTTAATGGATTTTTAAGGAGGTTCTATTTTTTTATAAAAAAAATTTTCATATGTGCGTACTGCGTACTCTAGGAAGGGTTGGCGTACTATTTTAGGTTACTGCGCGTATCCAAGAGAGAAAAGTGTCTGGCAACGCTGCGCTTAACGGTCGCCGCAATTCATCCCAGGATCTGCTGGCAGCTGGACCGTCCGGACAACTCTAAAAAATTATGGCAACCCTAGCAATCAACGACAGGACTTTTGATTAAACTTGGTATGCGATCCGAAAATATAGGGTACATACTTACTTTTTATACGGTTCCTGTATTTATTTATTTTTATTTATTGTAGATTATAGACGCGTCGACATCTCAGGTCATTAGCGTCTTTCAACTAGACTAAATAACAACTAACTTAAAACTAAATAACATCACAAAACATCCATGAGCGCAGGTGGGATTCGAACCCACGGCAGTCCAGTCTAGAGGTTGCGGCGCCAAGCACGCTAACCACTAGGCTGTACTGCCGTATACAAACCGACATAAACGCGAGCAAAGCTGCGAGTAAAGGACTATATAATAAAATTGTAACTGTCTTTTGAGGGTTTTTCAGGTATTTTATCTATAGACGGTAATTTTATATACCATCTATTTTTTTTAACTCGAGAACGACTTGGCGTTTACCCGAACCCTTTAGCTTTAAAAATAGCGTCGGGAGAGCCAGAACCGTTTTTAGGCTAGGGGAGAGGATTTGATATAAAGAGAGCAGGGAGGAATTTCCGGTATCGAATAAAGTACTCTTAATACTGAAAAATAACAGGTTACAAAAAAAAAAAAAAACAGGTAAATACTAATTACCTATTACCTACTAAAATTACCTGTTGAAATATAACCGATTTTCGTAATTCTGTTATAAAAGACCTGTTACTTAATAACTCTTGTTACATAACTGGCTTTTTTTGTTCTATTTTACTATGGCTGTTAATTTTGAAAAGTTTTTTTTAATAGTAGTTTTGCCCAGTACTACAGATTTCACTGATTTTAGTTCAATTACATATTGCAACAGCCACGCAAATAAATGAAACAAAAATCAGAAAAATGATAAATGACAAAGAAATAGATAGATAGTATCAAACTGCGATAACATAATTAACAATATCGTAAGAAAACGATTGGTCACACAATACAATTAGTAAGAACAACCCCAGTGGGACTATAAGGATCAGACCAGTACCTACGGTGTAATAAATCAATAAACCATATTTCACCCCTCGCTAAAGATCCGCACAGCTGGAATTATTACAGTGTCAGCTGATATTTGTGTCATTTTTCTTTTTCTTATAAAACTTAAGTATTTTATACAAAATGTCGCGCATTGACTAACTACTGTGGTTAAAGAAAGTACTCTATAAAATAAAAAAGCAGTCGAGTGCGCGTAGAACTCGCTCTATGAGGGTTCCGTACCGTTATAACAACTGAATAAAAATTAAGTTTGTCACGTATAAACAATGCCCAGATATAGTTTACAATCACGGCGCAGGATGACGCCAATCGCTTACTTTCGACACTATAGGTTCTGATGTGAGTCAGTATCAATTATCTCTTGTAGAAATCGTAATGTAATTGGCTGCTCTTCCAATAAAAATTTTCAATTGCAAAACAGCCGTATAAATCTATTTAATATATCTTATAAACCAAAATTTATTGGATTTGATTTCTTTACTGTGTTTTTATTATGTATGTGTCTGACAATGAAGATAATCTTACGATTTCTACAAGAGATATGTAATTATTTCTACAACATTATGTTGTAATACCATAATATGGTATTTATAACATTGATGTATCTAGGTTCTTATTTAATGTAGGTATCCCCTTTGGGTGTTTGAAATAATTTCACCTACATGAATAGCTCTCGCTACTACGATGATTCACATCTACAATCTAGCTAGAATTAATAACGCTCGCATGTAGTGGAAATCTATTGATTCGTTAGCATATATGGAGAATGTTAGATTGGTAATCATGTCACGGTTGAGTAATTGTAAACTCATTACGCAGCGATAGAGTTCTGACTGTGACTATGGTTGTCAAAATGATTTTTTCCGATATTTGCAGGAATCAATTTTGTAATTGGCTGCTCTTTCAATAAAAATTTACTAATGAAAAGCAGCGTACAATGATATAACTAATTAAACTCATATATAATAACAAGATATAGCTAACTATGAAAAGCGGACATGGATTTATTAACGTTTTGAAAATTTTGAAAAAATTAGGCATATAGAGACTAAAAAAAACTATATATCGAAGGACGATCCAGACGCTAATGACCTCTGTTGTCGAGCGTCTATAATCCATAATTCATTCATACGAAGGTCGAGCTTTTATTAGTTTTTAACCTGAGTTGTCGGTGGCCTTAAAAAAAAGATTTAGCACAAAATAAGCTAATTTTGGGTGATAATAGTAGATTGTATGTCTATAAGATACGTAATGGGTCATATTACGGCGAGTGATGACAGTATGTAAAAACGAGCGACAGCGAGTTTTTACAGTCACACAAACCATAATACCATTACGTACGAGACTACATGGCATTTTTACCATACCCACTACAAAATATCTACTTTTCACTTCATTTTCAAAAAATTCTGACAGTTCATTTGCGTCGCCATCTTTCCTGCCACAGTGTGCCGTGACGTTCGTGCAAGTAAGTATAATGACAGGCGCACGCAGGCGTATAGAGCGAATAAACAGAAGTTGCTATGACAACCGTTACTTTCCGCACACTTGCTTGTTAAATGCGACTCATTAAAAGCAGCTATACTTACACACATCGAAAGTAGCTATTTTGTAGTAGGTATGGCAAAAAGATTATAACATCGAATGATGCATACGGAATCCTCGGCGCTTTAAGTACAATGTCATGCTTGACTGAATTTTAAAAACTATATTTTTACTTTTCTTTTAATAAACACTATTACATTGCATTGCATATAATGTTCAAATAATTTTGAGCAGCTTTTTGGCTCATATGCCCCATTGTGCGTTAGTCCCTGATTAACTGCTGTTAACCATAAATGTTTAGCAGTTCGCTGCCTTATTTTCTAGACGTTTTTACTAATTTTTATTTCGATGCAACGTTTTGATCCATCATTCATTTATTAACACATAAATGTATCTGTTAAATTCCGAATCCAAACAAAGCCATAGACGCGAGGAGGAGATGCAGGCAGACAAAGTGGATGAAGGACACAGAAGCAGTCGTACAGAATAGAGCAAGACAGATACAACGACGCCCAGTTTCCGTTGCGCTAATGATTTTAGCAATTTCTCATTCTTTCATTGTGCGTATATCTGTCGTCACTTGTATGCCGGCTCACTGCGTTCTGCAGTCTGCATCATTGATATCTCAAAGATACCAAGATGGAACGCAACGATTTACTTTACACACGATTCGTTTAAAGCTAACTATTCATTTAGAACGTTTCAGAACTGCCAGGTACAGTAAAAACTCAATTAATAAGGGTAGCTATTTTTATAACAAACTCCCAGAATCAATCAAGGTTAGCACTAGCATAAATATCTTCAAAAACCGTTTAAAACAGTTTTTAATAAATGCTTGCCCATATGACTGTTCTTTTTAATTATTGTATTTTATTATTGTATTAATCTGTATTACGGTTTCTATTTGTATGACTCTCGCATCCACTTTGGCTACGCGAAGAAATAAACTATCTATCTATAGCTAAACTAGGCTTGCGCAAAAGAATTCCATAAAAAATCTGCAGTGCAGAAAAGAATAAATTAAAATACTGTTACGGATCACCCTGTATATAAACGGCAAACAAAGAGTTCCGAGAAACGGAGTCTGCATACTGAACAACGAGTACCTGCCGGAATGTTCTAGAGAACGCGAGAAGCACTGGGCTCCAGTCCACGCAGCCTATATAAAGCAGTGAATGGTGAGTCGTGCAACCAAGCGGATCAGTGATATAAATCAATCAACGGTCGAATCAGTCAGTACAGTGATATATAGTGGAGTGGATATAAATAAATAGTACTGAAGTAACTGAGTAAATGACCGACATAAAATAACGTTAGAAATAAATCGGATATGTATAAATACCGTGATATAAATTCACCTGATAAAAAAAATATTAGTGTAGTCAATTGTATATAGTTAAGTGTTAATTACTTGTGTTGATTGTTAGAACTGACTTTTCGTTGTTGCATTTATTGTTATTGTATTTTTAATTATTGTAAATAAATATTTATTCCGCCAACTTAGAAAACAGTTTTGTAACAATACTCTTCAAGAAATATTTATTTTTAATTTAAATTTCTTATTTTAAAAATTTCAAAATATTTAGTGCATTACCTACAAAAAAAAAACACGAGTCGTCAGTCGGATTTTAACCCGGATTTTCGGGGTGACATGCGAACGCCTTAGCCATTGCGCTACAAGACTTACTGCAATAGCACAGCAGAAACAAGGTATAGGTACCTGAGTTCCAAGTTGGGCAGGAAATCCTCTTTTTTTGTATAATTATTACAGACAGTAATTGTATATTTTATATTTTACTGAGGAATAAATAAATCTGAATTTGAGTATAAGCGTTCAATTCTAGAGGAAACAACAGAGAATATACATACATTAGGGTGCCAATCGACGCGTATTAACGTAACTATGATCTGAAAGAAATTTTTTCAAAATCGGTTCAGCCATTCTTTTTTCTTAACCAAATAAACTCCAAAAAAATAGATTTTACACAATATCTCGTGAATAAAAAATTATATCGACTTTGTAAGGGTGTCAATCGAGGCGTGTTAACATCATTTTGATCCGACATAAATTTTATAAAAATCGGTCCAGCCGTTTTTTTTTTAATTATTGTTAAAAATAAATAATAATTATGTTTTAATGATTAAAATGATTACTTTTCTGTGTAATTTCTAATTTAATTATTATTAAAACTGGGAAGTTCGTCGTGTGGACCTCAAGGGTCGCACTTTAGTCTTGATAAATAACCCACCTCACGGCTTGTAGTTGAATATGTTTTTCAGGATACTCAGGTAAAAAGCACCTTATGCAACTTTGCAGGACAACAAAACTGGTCTACTCGTTTTCGGGTGATGCCAGGATAAACAAAAATTCTAGAAGAGTGTTCTCTCGTCTAAAAATCTTTCAAAAACAGCGGAATAGCCCGAAAATATCGCACAGTTCGCCTCTAATAAACGACTGTTACGCTCCGTCTATTTACGTCTTTCCAGGATTGTCTAGGTCCGCACGCCACCAACGCAAACGGCACGGCAGCCTGTCTACCCGCCTCACTCGACGTCTTCTAGATCGCTGATGCTAGGCTCGCCCTTATACCCTTCTCCGTGGGTAGTTATATTGAATATATGCGATAGTCTATCCCTTCTAAGGATTTTGTAATCGTATCAATATATAATATCAATTATTTAATGATAAGCATCTAGAATAAAATACTTGATATTTTTTTCAAATTCTAAAATTTCTCCACAGAATGTGTACCAAATGTATATGAACCGTGGAAGGAGTCATATATTTTGTCTTAACGTACCTTTCTGTAGTACGCGAGTACCGTGAAGTGTACCAAAATACATTTACCACCGTAAAATTTAAATCTAAGTGCCTGTCGGGTCACGCATCGTGAAGGGTTCAGTAATCGGAAAGAACGCACCCGCCATGTTGGATTTATAATGATTTTTGATTTTTCTCGCAATTATCACCTTAAACACTATCTATATGTTCCAAATTTCAATGCTCTAGCTCGCTTGGAAGTACCCTAGGTTTTATTTCGTGTCAGAATCCGAAATGTTGGATTTTTAGTCCGTCATGTTGAATTTCCATTGATTTTTCTCGTAATTATCACCTTAAACACTATCTCAAATTTCGAACTTCTAGCTCGATTGGAAGTATCCTAGATTTATGATGATCTATCAGTCAATCAGTATTTATGATGATCTATCCCTCAAGAGTGCCACCCCAATTTTTTTTTCCGTAATGCGCACGGCCATTTCGGTTGTATCTGAGTACTTTGAACAAGACTTGTTATTTACTATGGCAATTTCGTACAATGCTCAATAATCTTGACATTCTCAAAACTATTTATTATTCTAACTTTCAATCAGTCTGCTCTTATGGCATAATTTTTTGGGGAAATTCTTCTTCTCTACAGAGACTTTTTGTCATCCAAAAGAGAGCTGTTAGAATAATAACAAACTCCAACCCAATTTCATCTTGTAAAGAGCTCTTCAAGTCTTTGAAAATTCTAACTTACCTAGTCTGTACATTTATGAATGTATCTGTTTTGTCTTCAAAAATAAAGAATTATTCTCCAGTAATAGTGATTTTCATACCTGTAATACGAGATTCAGGTCTTTATTAACAGTTCCTCAACACAGGCTAACTTTGTTTCAAAGTGATGTGTATTACAACTGTGTTTGTTTTTATAATAAGCTGCCAATCTCTATAAAAAATATTAAAACTTTAAACAACTTCAAGCGATCTGTTAAACCTTTTTTGATACAGGAATCTTTTTATTCGATAAACGAGTATCTGTCGCAATGATAATGACTATGAATATTTAAATTTGTATTATATTATATGCATTTTTGCATTTTATTAATTCTTTTAATACCGCTTAATTTAATTTAATTTGCTATTGTAACTTTGTAATTACTTATTGATGACGCACCCTCCTGTTTTGTACAGTGTTTTTTTGGGGCAAAATATATTATTATTATTATTATTATTTATAGCAAACTGTTTTTGTCCCTTCATTTCCGACTTTCGTTTCATCTGATATTTTACTCCTAAAATCGACGAGGCAGTTCCGCCTATTAGAAGTTTTACTTCAAAAATCGAAACTTCGACTTAAGCCATTTTGGCCCGTGGCTACACACACATAATATATTTATTATGTATGATCGGCGTACGCGGAGCGCGCGAGTGAGCACAATGCCGCGTATCGCTGTTTGCTTGCATCCTGTCGTCTTCCGGTTTCCTTTTGATCCCAGTCTCCACCATATTCAGATACTACATAGTATACTCTATCTACTAGTCTACCTCAAGCAGGGTCGTTGAGAGAAAGAACGAGTCTCGATACGGAGAAGTAAATCAAACTAACAAAACACTGGGTTACAAGTTCCTCTAATATATGTACTTACAATAACAAAACAAACACGCCGTGAAGCGGGTCGTTTATTAGGACTAAAGTTACTTTTCATTGGGACTCTACAAGTGCGACCCTTGAGGTCCACACGAAGAACTTCCCAGTTTGATGAATATTGAATAATAATAATTAAATTAGAAATTACACAGAAAATTAAGCATTTTAATCATTAAAATATAATTATTATTTATTTTTAACAATAAAAAAAAACGACCGGACCGATTTTTATAAAATTTATGTCAGATCATAGTGACGTTAACATGCTTTGACAGACGCCTCAACGAAGTTGATAACATTTTGTTGGACGAGATTTCATATGAAATCTACTTTTTAGCAGTCATTTTATTGAGACAAAAAAAAACGCTTTATCGATTTTGATAAAATTTCTTTCGGGTCTTGTTGATGTTAATATGCTTCTATTTGCACCCTAACAAAGTCGATATCATTTTTATTAGCGAGATTTCGTGTAAAATCCACTTTTGGCAGTCTTTTTCTTTAAACAAAAGAACGGTTGGGCCGATTTTGATAAAATTTCTTTCGGATCAAAATGACGTTAACACGCCTCGATTGAGACCCTTACGAAGTCGATATAATATTTTATTCGCGAGATATTGTGTAAAATCTACTTTTTTAGAGTCAGTGACTACAGATATATTATAGTACGGGAGGCAGCGTTGCATTTTAGGTAGTGATTTCATACCGACCAATTCATATTTCTAGTAATTGCTTAGGTATCAACAGCAACCAAAGTGAGCGTCAGTCGTCGCACCCGTGGTGGGTGTAGTAGCTAGAGGGTATCGAAGTCGCTAAAAAATTGGATTTTAAAATTATTTCATACCGCACCAAATTTGGTATGGTGATTCTTTATATAATAAACAATAAGAAAATAACCGTCAGCTGCGTAGATAGTGAGGAAAAGGACGTCAGTTTCGCCCTAGAACATACGTGTCGGTAGATAATTTGGACGCCATTATAGATAGACGTCACGATGTGTTCATTTTGAAACATAGATGTCGCTCATTATAAGAATTTGTTCTCCAAAGAAACAAACCCCTCTGGAACAGTTATCGCATTATCGTGCATAAAATCTACGGTGCAAAAACAGGAGTATTTGCACCAAGTGAGTCATAAAATCAGTCGATGGACAATATCATGGTAAATATTATAAACGTGTAGTTATTTTGTCGAGGTTAAAAATTTTTTATTTAATAATTTCAAATATAATATTTGCAACAAATACGTTTCTAAATAAAGTTTAGTTTAAATACGAAGTCTAACTGTTTCAATGGTTGGGACCGTTGGGCAATTTTTGTATACAAAAAATATTTGTTTGTTGTTTATTTAAAATTGTTATAGGGACGATTTTTGTAAAAATAATAATGTTTTGTGCTTTTAATTCGATAAATTTATGATTTCTTTTATATATACAGAGTAACATTTAAAATATAGATGACATTTAGACGTCTGCATTGACTTACAGTAATTAGTTGTTACAACAAAATGCTTTATTTTTAGGTTAAGTGTCATAATATGACAGGAACTTTAATTTTTGGCCATGTAAGGCAATATTTGCCTCTCTCAAAGTCAAATGACAGTCAGTGATCATTTAAAATCAAAATATGGTTATACTCCTGTTTGTGGATATTATTCACTATAATATGATTACTGTTCCAGAGGGGTTTGTTTCTTTGGAGAACAAATTCTTATAATGAGCGACATCTATGTTTCAAAATGAACACATCGTGACGTCTATCTATAATGGCGTCCAAATTATCCACCGACACGGTATGTTCTAGGGCGAAACTGACGTCCTTTCCCTCACTATCTACGCAGCTGACGGTTATTTTCTTATTGTTTATTATATAAAGAATCACCATACCAAATTTGGTGCGGTATGAAATAATTTTAAAATCCAATTTTTTTAGCGACTTTGACACCCTCTAGCTACCACCCCCACTGCTACTGGCGCAGCTGACGGTCGGATATCTCATCATGGAGATGAGAACTAACATTGGTATAATTATCAGCCGGTATGAAATAATTTACTCATTTACAACGCTACCTGCCGTCCTATTACTTATGCTGGGTTTATCGTACAATTTTATTTTTTAATCACGCTGTTAAATGACGGCTGCTATGGCAACGATCAACAATTTGCCAAAATGAAAACGCAGCAACCAATGAACACGTATAGCAATCAAAATTTAACAGCCTGTTAAAATTATTGTATGATAAACCCAGCATTATACATTTATTACAAACTTTTATTACAAGTTTTTATCTAACTTCCAATGTTTGTATGTTAGTTTGTTTCCTTAGGTCAAAACTTGCAAGTCAATTTTGAACGACTGCCACGTATCCGATCGATTTGAAATTTTGTACACATATGTATTCCCGATGACAATACAGGATAAATCGTTTTTAGAAATAAATTTAACTCCTCTAAGGGGTTCAAACGGGGATGTAGGGTTTTTTTGACTAATCAACGCCCAGGCCAAATCGCTGAAGCTAGAAACTTGAAATTTGGACAGCTGGTTCCTTTTCTGACGTAAGCATCCACTAAGAAAGGATTTTTCGAAATTCAACTCCTACGGTTGTCAAAGGGGGCTAAAATTTTGAAATACTAAAATAAACAAAATAAAATATTAGTATAAAAAACTTTTTAGAGACAAGCTTTTATTGAAATGTACTAAAAAGGAAAAAATAATATTTAATAATTTAAGTTCATAATTATTACAAGCCGTGAGGTGGGTCGTTTATTAGGACTAAAGTGCGACCCTTGAGGTCCACACGACGAACTTCCCAGTTTGATAAATATTTAATAAAAATAGTTACATTAGATGTTACACAGAAAAGTAATCATTTTAATCATTAAAACAAAATTATTATTTATTTTTAACAATTAAAAAAAAAAAAAAACAGCTGAACCGATTTTTATAAAATTTATGTCGGATCAAAATGACGTTAACACTCCTCGATTGACACCCTTACGAAGTCGATATAAATTTTTATTCGCGAGATATTGTGTAAAATCTACTTTTTTGGAGTCTATTTGGTTAAGAAAAAAGAACGGCTGAACCTATTTTGAAAAAATTTCTTTCAGATCATATTTACGTTAATACGCGTCGATTGGCACCCTAACGTAGTCGATATCATTTTTCATTCTTGAGATTTCGTCTTAGAAAGAAATGGACACATACGTTCGTACGTTATACGTACATACGTACACACACACATACACACACAAAGACATCTCTCTAAAAATAGTGTAGTGACCTTGAAACATAAAAATTTGTTATACATTTTGATTTCGATTTTCGGACCCATTAGAATAACTTCCAATGGGAAGTTAATAAATGCGGGGGTTGCAACTAATAAACTATCATAGAGTTTACAACCATCGCTTTTATAATAATTATGAATCTAAATTGTTAAATATTATTTTTTCCTTTTTAGTATACATTTCAATAAAAATTTGTCTCTAAAAAGTTTTTTATACTAATATTTTATTTTAACCATAATAATATTACACGATAGAAGATTGCACAAAACGCTCGATTAAGTACTCGAGTCAAGTTTGATAAGCGATACGTCTTCTAAAACCACACGAGTATACTATTTAAGAATGGGTGTAGTGTATATAGCGAGAGGAACTGGAGCAGTGACCGAGACATCTTGTTATCTCGAGGAGCTGCTAAGTGGTCGCGCTGAAAACTTAAAGCCGAGTCCCGCTGCGAAACAAATCTACTGGAAAATTAACGGCTTTCATATTGTAGCTGTTATAATCTGCGTCCAACTCAAATACATATAATATACGGACTATGCATTACTCAATATGAACGTACAGAAGGATCGAAATAACGTGTCTCTAAAACAGATTTATAGTCACCCGAAAACAACTCATTTTAAACCTATATGTCACCGTCGGGACTCAAACCCGAATCTTTCACTATCGCGGCGGCTGAGTTATTATTTACTTCACAGTGACGCGATTAAGGCTCATTTCGCACCAAACCAGTCCAGTCCAGTCGCATCCAGTCAAGTCGGACGCTACTGGATCGGATAACTTATCGTTGAAATAAAGGCAATGTATAAATCTGGTTTCATACTAAGCGCATCACGTCCAGTCCGATCGCGTCAAGACTTATCAAGACTGATTGCGACTCAACCGGTTGAATTTTTAATGCCAGCCGCCAGCCTAGTCTTGGCACTCAGAATGGATGTAGTTGTAGAAACCTTAATTTTATTAGTGCAGGTAAAAGAGGCAATCTACGATCCTAAGCACGCGAAGCACAGAGATCGGAATTTCATTGCTGCCGCCTGGAGAGGTATGGTATAGCCAGAGAAATAAGTGGTTAAAGAACCAAACACTGGTCTCCTGGTATCTATTGGATGAACCCAAAACAGATTTCGTCGTTACTTCATCCTTCAGCCGACGTAAAATTATGTCTTGGAGAAGTACGTCCATCTTGACACAAAATTTTTCAGAAAACTGTGCCGCGGCGACCGCATCGTTGCTGTCGCAAACTTCGATCGAAATTTGGGGGACGGCTGACGCGACGTATTCAGTGCGAAAGGAAATATTGACGTGACTTGACTGGACGCGACTGGACTGGACTGGTTTGGTGCGAAATGAGCTTAAGCCGCCGCGATGGTGGAAGATTCGGGTTTGAGTCCCGACGGTGACATAGGTTTAAAATGAGTTTTTCTAATATTGCATTGTAACGTTACGTCATTCGATGGGTGTTCCTAACAATAATGCTAATATAAAAAACGTTTATTTGTATTTTATTTAAAAAAAATGGGTGTTTGCTTATGACCACACGACAGAAGTGAAAACTTCAGATTTTCTAATTTTAAAATATACATATATACCTATAATTTTTTAACCACACAGTTTAATCATAAATATATTAAAATCGGCCTATACCTACAATTAAATTTAATGAAAAAAAATATATAAATAAATATCTATCATGTAAAAATTATATTTTTAAATTCAATACGGTTCATGGGTTCTTGGATTAAAATAAACAAGAAACATTAAAAGAAACAAGAACCCATGAACCGTATTGAATTTATTAAAAAATGGATATGAACCGAGTGAATTATATTTTTAATTTATTCCACCTTGGTTTCAAAAAAAATATAATTATTGTCAAAGAAAGAATATAACAAAAATAAAATTATAAAAAAAACGCCAAAAATTCTACAGAGCCATCATGTTTCGAACCGAGGTGCCTATGCATACAACACAAAGACGTTGCCAACTACGCTATCGGTGCAACTGAATTGCGTAACGTTTTTATGATATAAGTATGTCAGCCGCGTTACATTCAGACTGCGAACGCGACGTGCGAATGCGAACGGTTCACTTTATTTCACTACCCAGGCAGAGTGTCTAACGCGCCTAAGGAAGTTTTCACTTCAAAAACGACGTTTCCCTCAATCTTTTCTCTAAGGCCTTGGAAGTCTTGGAGGTCTTGGAAGAACTGTAACTTCCGCGAATAGGGGCTCGGCTGAAGTGTCGCGAAAAGTCAATTTTGAAAAGTTCGCACTTCTTTTCATAACTGATTTTCAAGTCCCCACAGTGATTCCTGTCTAATTAGTTTATTTATTTGCCACTAGCGCCATCTAAAGAATAAAAAATGTAAACGTTTAACGTATACCTTACTTGCCACTAGCGATATCTGACGAATAAAAATATGGTAGCCCTCATTAAAACAAATTAATTGATTTTTTTTTATTGCTGAATGTACTTTAAATTAAATATTTTTATTTTTGAAAGTCGAAAAGGAAAATCCACAACTGGAAGACACCTTCAAATATCATTATGGTTTTATATCAACTTTATTATTGAACTGTTAAATTAATTAAGCTATAGATTGGACAGCGTCGTATCAAATGTCGAAAAAAAACATTTTAAGTACTTTTATACGTACAATAAGTGTTTTAACACTCATTCTATTTAAATTCTATTTTAGTAATTTTATTTGTAAACAGCGCACATGAAAAAAGTAAATTATGTTACATTGCATACCGCGCAGTAATAAAACACAGTTCCTATTTTTATTTGCAATAAAATTTGTAACTATCACTAAAAGATAGATACTAAATGGTACTGGAGTACAATCAACTCTTTCAAACTAATTATTAAAAAAAATATCCAATATTCAAAATAAAATTAAAAGACTGCATGTTAAAAGTATACATAGGAGTGATTCCGATCGACAGTGTAATGGAAAAGCGTGACGAAAGTAGTGGTGTGGGTAATGAGAAATGAATACAACAGCGGTACTAGTAGTGAGGAATTAGTTAACTCGTACAAAATAAATGGAAAATTGTCCTAGATCAGGGGTCGGCAACCTGCGGCTCGCAAGCCGCATGCGGCTCTTATGTTGTCAAGATGCGGCTCTCCAGTTCCATGCGCAAATATTAATAATTATATTATTTTATTTTTAAAACTCATAAAAAATATTATACTGCAAAAAAAACTTTAAACAGGATAAAAACACTCAACAGAGAACAGTGAGAATAGGTGGAGTAGAGAGTATACGGACAGCTGACATTTTCTAAATGTGGCAACACTGTTGTTTGTTTAGTTATAATCCTAATCAAATACCATAATATTGAAATAAAAATGTTAGTGGCTCTTTAAAAACTGGGAAATTTTGTAAATTGTAACTTTTGGCTCTTCCGTCTCAAAAGGTTGCCGACCCTTGTCCTAGATGATGCTTATACTTAAAATGGTGAGTGAGTGAGATGTTCTACCGTGTGATAAGCACACAGCGCTGGATTTACACTAAAGGCACTAGGGGCTAGTGCCCAAGACGGCAAATTTTCAGGGGCGGCAAAGTTTGGAACGCGAAAACATTAATAAATTTAAATAAATAAAATACTTTTTGTCTTTTTCTCATTATTAAGAATGTGTGTAAAATTATGAACACTGCAGTTTTATTTACAAAATTGTGAAAAAAACCAGTGTGTGGGCGGCATTTTTCACGGCGACCAAGGGCGGCACATAGGGTAAATCTGGCTCTGTAAGCACACGTTCTCTTTTAAATAATATTTCCCTGATAATTCTGACTGTTACGTGAAAACTGTTTCACCCTTAAAGTGCTTATAACTTTTTTGCTATACCCACTATAAAATAGTTGATTTACATGCATGTAGGTATGTATCCATGTAAAATGACTTCTGACAGGCCGGTGTGCGGGAACGTATCTTGCCTATACTAAGGTGGGCAAGAAAATCATTTCTATAGTGATTTATGTTTATTCGTCATGATTCGCCCGCTATTACCTACGGATGTCAGCTTGTTATATTATATGTTACGATTATAGGTATTATATGTACCATTGTAATTTTTGAAAGGGGCAACATACATAGCCTTTTTGTTGCACCCTAAATAAAGTTATATTCTATTCTATTCTACTCTAGGCCTACTGTGGAAGTAAAGGTGGCGACACAAAAAGAACTGTCAAAAACTTTTGAAAATACTTAAAATTAAATGAAAAGCAGCTATTCTATAGCGGGTATGACAAAAAATACTATGTATATTTCGTGCGCAATGATATTATGACTCGTGTGACTGTTAAAACTCGCTTAATCGCTCGTTTTAACATACTATCACTACTCGTCAGTAATATACCTCATTACGGCATTGGATATACATTATACAATCTTCTATTTCCTGATAATTCGACGGTTACGTGAAAAGTCTTTCACCCGTAAGGCTTAAACTGGTTATAACTTCAAATACAAAAGCTAAAAAGTATTTTTTTCAGGATAGTAAAAATACTTACATCATTCTTTTCTTCGTCTTCTTCAGTAATTTTCCTCACGATAATTTTGTAAATCAAATTTTGTTCCGCGCATAGTTTGCATACATCTGAAAATAAATAAAAATTATAAGTGTTCAGTGACTTGAACTCAAAATTCTTTTTACCAACAACACATATTAGCTATAGTAATCGTTATATTCTTGAGGATCCTACTTATGCAATGACACGTATAAATAGATTCTCTATATTCCGCAATTGATCTGGTAAATACCAGACTTTTCTAACGTCGGAGTTTTGTCTTTAGGATTCCCCAAAAATTTGCTAATACTATTGTTATTTTTATATGCCTTCATTAAATTCACACTTTTTAAAATTTTATCAAAGCCCTTCGTAAGATTGGAGTCAAAAATACATAGGTATCACCTTTGACTCCAATCTTACGAAGGGCTTTGATAAAATTTTAAAAAGTGTGAATTTAATGAAGGCATATAAAAATAACAATAGTATTAGCAAAATTTTGGAGAGATTCTCTATAGTCTATACTCTATATAGGTACCATGGAGGTTCCCTAACTGGGCGTCGCGGCACTATCCTAGAGGAGTTGCAATTTCAGAATTTCAGTCCCGATTTGAGAAGTTATGCTCAGAAAAGCAAGCACATCCCGCTCATTAACTGAATTGATTGTAGTTTTTTTGTTTTCTAATTATTAGAATTAAAATCTAATAAATAATAATTAAGATTCTATATTCTTTGGAGTTTTCTTTGAATAATAAATTAATTTTGTCTGCTAGAGCTACACACAGGTATCTTCTTTTAGAAGGGCGTCGCAAAAAATTGCAACCTGTAAATGGAGTCGCAGTAAAGAAAAGATTGGAAACCCCAGCTCTATACTATATTCTTGTTCAAGAAGAATATAGAATAAGACTAATAATAGCTTCAATATGACGCAAAAAATGTATCCTTGGATCAAAAATAAAGATCTGGACATAATATAAAAAAGCGGTCAAGTGCGTGTGGAACGCGCGCTACGAGGGTTCCGTACCGTTACAACAATTAAATTGGGTAGACATATTCTGTGAAAATTTCAACCGGCTACATGTTACGGTTTCAAAGTAAAAGGTGTTTCCGTTTTTTGTGTGGAGACTGGAGACCCCCTTTAATTTTTACTTTTTGTGATTTTCGGATTTTTCTCTTTACTTGTGCTGCGAGACCTTGCTTTTTGCCAAATTTCATGATTCTAGATCAACGGGAAGTATCCTATAAGTTTTTGATGAGATGACAAAGTGGCCGTATTTTTTGATTGCGTTGACCTAGAAGCTTAAATTCTTTACACCTTTAAGGGGCCGTAGATCTTAGTAATTCGTATAAATTTCAACTTGATATCTCTATCCGTTCCTGAGAAAATGGGTCTTGACTGACGGACACCCAGCCGGACAAACGAGTGGATCTAATGGTTCCGTTTTTTCTTATTGAGAAACGGAACCCTAAAAATTATAATTTAAAAAAACTAAAAAACACGCTTTAATGAACTAAAAAGTAAAAAATAATTAATTTTATTGTAAAAAAGCGTGGGGTAGTATGAAAATATGATACAATGCACCCCACGCTTTTTTTACAATAAAATTAATTATTTTTTACTTTTTAGTTCATTAAAGCGTGTTTTTTAGTTTTTTAAAATTATAATTTATTTTTGCTTTTTAGTCCTGGAGATCCTGGTCAGGATAATGGGACAAACTTATGGAATTATTGTATTGTAATCGGTCCTTGATAAGTGTGCAAAGTTTCAGTTCAATCTGAAGTTTTTTGCTTTTTTTTTTAGTCCTGGAGATCCTGGTCAGGATAATGGGACAAACTTATGGAATTATTGTATTGTCGTCGGTCCTTGATAAGTGTGCAAAGTTTAAACTAAATCTGATCGTTCAAAGTTGGTCAAAATCAAGTTCAAAGAAGTCGGTTACAAACTGACAAACAAGCAAGCACACAAGCAAGCAAGCACGCAAACATACAGGTGAAGCTAATATAAGCGTGTTAAAAAGAACTAGACTCCTGTTAATCTTATTTTACCAAAAAGTCTGACTAAAGCGGTTTTGACTTACAACAGATCGCATCCCTATTATTACACATTACATACCCAAATACACACACACACACCGACACACATACAATTTAACGTTAACAAGGCACATTATACAATGCACGACTGATAAGAGAGTTATTAAGGGACAATGACTTGTTTTCTTTGGTGGCGTGCGTCGGTCGGCGGCAAAGGGCCGGCCGGTACGACGACGTATCGTCACTGTCATCATCGCCGTCATTTGACAGAGAGAGCGTCGCGACGCCCGCCGCACATACATACTTATAATGAAAGTGTCATTGATTAATTCGCGCCATCAATTAGACAAGAACCGGCATCAGCTCAAGGGCTGACCCTTACGTTACATTCCTCTCTTGCATGTGTGTGCGTGCGTGTGTGATGCTTAGAGGACATCGCTGTACATGAGACACAAACGCATACAATCAAGATATAGACCAGCGGCTCTTAATCTTTGGTCCGAGGACCTCCAAGAATCTACGCCTCCTATTATTCTATACGAGGGATCACCGACGATAGTTTGGGATTTTTTTAAAAATATAAAACTTGACTGTTTATTAATTCTATATTATTTAAGATCTTAATTACTGGTTCACCGTTTCCTAGTTTATTTGAATAAGAGTCCAAAAATTTTATCCTGCGTGCCAGTACTAAACGTTTGTAAAAAAGACGATAAAATATTAAAATAAAGATATTAAATAAATTAATTTAATTTAATAAATTATTAATTTATGAAATATATTTATTTATTATATTTATATCTAATTATTTATTTAAAAAAAGCATGTTTGTGTTGAGATTCGAACCCGAGACCTATTGCGTATGACGCGGCCGTGCTATCCGTTACACCACGCACATCTTACATAGCAGTGCTATATAATAGGGTATTATAATCATGAAAAATAATAAAATAAAGATATTAAATACAATTGATGAAGGTTATAATAATGTTAACAGTACGGGTGTTAGAGTACGAACTCATATTCAACGAAAGCGGCATAAACGAGCGTTTGTATAGCAATAGCTTTTATTAATGTTATTCAAAACTGAAAACACTCTTGTCACATTGTGACTGGTGATAATAGGGTATTATAATCATGAACTTCCGACTAACTTCATGGTGTTATTATCGACTAGCTTCATGGTGTTACTACCGACTGACTTCATGGTGTTAAACGTAAAAATTCACTCTCATCATTTTTCCATAGCGCGCCAAAAGAAGTATAACTTCAAAAAGTATCTTACATAATAAAGTATCGTTTATTTAGATACTTTCGTATAGTCATACAAAGTATCTTTTATCTTTTAGGGTATTGACTGTTTGGTATCTTGTATCTTATATCCAGATATACTTTTGTTCAAGTCTTTTTCTCATGGTATCAGTTATGAGGCGAAAAATATTTAGTAGATATTTACAAATGAACTATTAGTTGAACATTCATTAAATAAAAAACAAATACGTCTTGTTTCCGTGTACTTAGTTCATGCTAATCAAATATTTATTTGCAGCAGTTAAGCATTACTTTCGTCATATTTAAAAAGACACCTTACAGATTTTTTTCCCGCGCAGTTAAATCTACCGATTACTTTGGCGTTTGACGTTAGGATTTTTTAGTGTCCAGTAAATAACACACACACATACATTAAGCTAGGAGCACACACACACATAGTTCGAAATGACTATTAGAGAGCTAACCCGTCACACATATTATTACCGGGATAAAAACAATGACTCAGGGCTATTTGCGCATTAAAGTAATTAATCTCGGCAGGGCGGTGGCGCGAGCGCGGCGGTAGCATATCATACACATAACGCAGCAGCACCGCAAACACATTATCTTGTGCTATGTTAGGTTTGTGCCATGCGTGTGAACCTGAGAATCTCCGTCGATGTTACTTAGCGAGGGACGTGTCAATCACTACCCATTATTAGTTGTTACATTTTGCCACTAGTTATACCAATGTATTAGATAATCTATACTACATACAGCCTACAGGCAGGGCCGGATTAACCATGTTGGGGCCCAAGGGAGTCGCCAGCTTATGACTAAGGGGGGGGGGGCAATGGGGCAATATTATGGAGGATAAAAAATATGAACGCCGAGAGCATGAAGCGTTACACTTTGGGAAGTCTTTGCCTCGATGACGGTTGTAATAAGAACGGTTCTAATATCAATGTATAAAACTTCACAAGCCCTCGACAGCACAATAACTAAATCAAACTTTTAAACACAGTAATAATTATTTATTTTAACAAAAATAATATTTAATTAAAACATAACCTGCGGGGATTTTTTGCAAAACTTTCAACCACTTTATCATTAAAATTATTTAGGTTTTTATTTATTATAGCTCTGTGTACACTCATCATGGCCAGACCATTAAGGCGATCTTCTGCCATGGTGCTTCTTAGCCATGTTTTTAGTCTTCTGAGGCTGCTAAAGGATCGCTCTACTGTACAGGTCGTGCATGGTAACGTGAATGCTGGTGAACGGCTATCGTAGAAAGAAATGCAATGCACACACACACCATACCTACCTACATATTTTTGCACTGTTTAATGGCCTTGCGTTTTGGCAAATCTGATACAGTCGTGATGAAAATGGCGGCGATTTTAAAAACGGATGTCAAAATCTTAATGTTATTCTGAATATTTCAATACTTTCTACAATATACATTAAACCTTGTGAATTTATTTACGTTTTGTCATGCGATGCGGAATTTATTAATAGGTAAGGAAGTCAATTGCTCGCACTTTGGTCGCTTTGCGGCTAGCTACATTTGATCTCTAGGGGGGGGCAACTGCCCCCCCTGCCCCCCCCCCTTGGCGACGCCCTTGTTGGGGCCCCTAGGCAATGCAATTCTCGGGGCCCCTTTTCAGCCGTTTGAAGATGACCAGCTCTTTTCAAGTTGGTGAATGTAGCGTACTGTATGATTCATAAAATACGCTACGTAACGCATCCATATTATTAGTTCTATACTACTCGATACTAGATGGTTCTGTTCTGTAAGTATGAAGTATTTCATCAACTGACAGCATGCGTCGAAAAAAAGCAATAATACCTATTGTCATTGAGGATACAAATTTTCCAATAAAATTTTCACTCTATGAAACATTTTTAATTTCTTTTGTGCGCGCGCAGGGCCCCTAGCCGATGCGGGGCCCCTAGGTAGTTGCCTACTCTGTCTAATGGTTAATCCGGCCCTGCCTACAGGGTAATAATTGTATTTTAAAGACCACCAACAGCTAAGATTATTTGGGCCTAGCACCAATTCATATTTTCAATTTATTATTTTTTTTTTTTTTTAATAATAAATTGAAAATCCAATTGACACTTTTACCAGCTCTCGGGCTAGAACTCGGGAACTGGGGACTTGTAATAGAGGAACCATAGCAACGCCATCTAAACAACAGCGCCGCTACACTCTCGGCTATTCTCAAGCCCTACAGGGTAATAGATAATCTACACCTACATACAGGGTGTTCGGGGAGGAAACCGCAATATTTGAAGCATGTATTCTGGAGGTCAAAATAAACATAAAAGTCAAATATACATTATGTCCTAAAATAAGCCATTACGGAGATATTTGCTTGTTCAAAGTTCGCACTTCAGTACATAAGTAGGTAATTAGCAAAGTAACCTGATCTTACAATTTAACTCGTCTGGTTTTATTGATTCATTTTTATTTGTCAATTACAGGAAATAAAATTATGCGTTTTTAAAAATAGGCACCGCCAACGGCTACTATTGTTAATAATAGTTTACTTGTATTGATTGTTAGAACTGACTTTTCGTTGTTGCATTCATTATTATTGTACGTTTTTAATTATTGTAAATATGTAAATATTTATTTCGCCAACTCAGAAAACAGTTTTGTAACAATATTTATTTACGAAATGATGTTGAATAACAATTTTACTATACAATAGTCGATAAGTGCTCGTTGTTAATGAAAAAGTATTAAAAGTTTATGATAATAATTCAATTTTTGTGGGCCCTTGACACTTGAGGACCCAAGGCTTAAGCCCTATTACTTCCTATGTAGATTCGCCCCTGCGCTGCAGTCTTGCTATAGGGCTGCATTTGACGGAAATAACAACACATCCCTACTAACAGTAGCGTTAATGACGTTATAAGTTGAATCCGTTAAAGGTACCTATTGTTATTGTTCATACAGAGCCTGAGAGTCGCGCTTATGTGTTAGTGGAAACGTGTGTATATAATATGCATATACAGCACTCGGTGAATGAATGTCATATTTTAGACAATGTCCTTATAACAATATCAGCTATCTTGTACGCGCGTTGTCTTTGAGCCACTGTCATTATTTTGATATATGTACACACCACACACACACACACATACATACACGTGCACTAATTTAACTCAGACACAGTTAAGTGATTACTGAAGTGATTACAGCTCCGTGTACATATACATATATCCGCGATTTAATTGAATAGTAGATTATTACACAAGTGTATTATATATTGACATATCAACTGCCAAATGAGCTGCAAATCTGCCTCCGGGTTGAATAAGACCACACAATAATATTATTTAATGTGATCATGGAAAATTACACAATCAAGAAAATTGCATGACTGATTAAGAAATAATTTATATATTGTACTGAATGACAAAATTATGAGTTCGACCAATCGGCCCTGGTTTCGATCTAGGGTTACCAGATGGCCGGGATTTCCGGGAATGTCCCGGAATTCGTTGGTTTGTCCCGTGTCCCGAAATTTAAGCCATCTATCCCGGAAATGCATAAGTTCAACGAATTCGTGCTCGCGATCGCTAAAACGACACTAAGTTACATGCTAAGTAGTACTTATTTATTTAGCACTATCTGCAATTTCTGTACATATTTTATATATTTTACTTGTATTTAATTGTATTCTTCGGACTTACTCTATGTTGGTAAAGACAAATTGGGAACAATAAAATGAATTATTAAAGATTCACACGAAATTATGTGTGATTTACACACTCAGAAGCGCGTCCCATATCTCACCATGTACTGGTGTGTGATAAATGAATAAAATTAGACAAGTTTAATAATAAATACAAAAAATAGTAAAATAATAAAACTTTTTTTTTACAATAACTCCCCCTCCTGAAATAAATTGCCTTCGCCTTAGAAATGTCCCGAAAATCTTGGTTTTTGATCTGGCAACCCTACTTCGATCAAGCTTACGCTCAAAAATTGCACATTTAGTCCAAAAACAAACCAAAGGTTTCGCTGAAGACGAGGTGTTCTTTTACTTTACTTTAGTATAGTATTTCAAAGTACCTATTTATTTATTTTATTTATTTATTGTAAATTAAAGACGCGTCGACAGCTTAGGTCATTGGCGTCTTGATTACATTAAATAACAATTAACTTAAAACTAAATGACATCACAAAACATCCATGAGCGGAGGCGGGATTCGAACCCACGACAGTCTTATCCTGAGGCCGCGACGCTACCCACTGGACCACACTGTCCTCTCAAAGTATCTACTTCACTCGCAAAAAAAATATCTTTGCTTTTGATAGGTAGATATATACTAAATAAAATAAAACGTGAATTGTTAAAAACTATCACTTTATCTTGAACTAAAAGTGCTTTTTAAGGTTCCGTACAAGGCTCTATCTCATAAACGGTGAGAGGTGCTTAGCTCTAGTGGAAATTTTTACAGATTGTGTGTTGTTGTGGCATGAATCCTCGCAAATAATAATTAGAATTAAATAATCAATTAATTTTAATAAATTAATATTTTTTATTTTACTACACTGTAATATTTACTATACATGTACAAGAATTTACTACACTGCACTATACTGTACTATAAGAGCGTCTAACATCATCGTTCCACTGGCTCAGTCGGTAGAGCGTTCGACTGACGATCTAATGGTCCCTGGTTCGATCTCGGGTTTCGGATCGCAATATTTTTGTTTTTTCTTATTCATCAAATATGCTATTAATATATTTTTTTTTATTTTAAAAATTAATTTAAATTTGTTACGAAAAAATTTTGAAACACTAGAAAGACCAAAAGAATATATAGGTAGGTAAAAAAACTTTTTAAAAACAAGCTTAAATAAATCCGCTAATTTTTTACCTCTACCTAACTCCTTCTTTTTGTTATTGTACGGAACGCTCGTGGTGCGAGTCTGACCGGTTTTCTTTACCATTTTGGTACATAACCCTAAAAATGAAAGAATTCATTAAAAAGTAACTAGAAACATAACAGCAGCGATTGGATTTCATACAACTTGACACAGTTCCGTATTATAGTTCAGCACAGCACAAATGTTCATGGAGCAACAATGACTAATTAGTGGAACCATTAATTTCAAAGCAACGTTTGTAATTGAATCGGTACCTTTCGGTCGATCACACGCACCGATAACGAACAATTATACAATCTATATTCTCGATGAGATTTAAACGCGTGATCGCTTTCTGTTTCCATTCATAACAACGGTATAGTTCGCTTATGAATCGTACTTATAACCAACTACCTATAATAATATCGTACTATACGAGTTTGTAAAATAAGCGGTGCCATTATTATAAGTATCTACTAGCATTTTTTCATTCATGTTTGTTCATTCGGGCATCACGGAAAAGCGTCTTTGCTGATTTAAATTTACAACATATAGGGTAAGTTCGGTTTTATGCTCAGATTGATCGGAGTGCTCTAATACGTTCGAATTTAACATAATATATGCTCTGAAAGATCTCTATCCTGTGTTCGGTTTTAAGATCTGGAGCAGATCGAGCGCGCTCGATTTGCTCCGAGGAAAGCGAGCGAGCAAGCAGATTTAACCAACTTCAGAGCATTCATTTTAAAAATGAGCGGAAACCCTTGTTGTGAGAACGGATAAATTTCGAAGTTTATTTATATGAGGTAATTTTTCAATAGGTAAAAATACACCAATAATATTTATTCAAAGAATAGTAATAACCAATAAGTCTATATCGCACAGAATGATTAAATAAAATATTTATTATACCTATGGATCGAAAAAATCAACAACCGGTAGTACTATTAATTTTAAAATAAAGGAATAAAAACGAAAAAAATTGTGAAACATGATTTATTATTATAACAATGTTGAATTAAATTAAAATGAGGAGCAATAAAGAATGTATTTCGGCTTTAGTAATAAAAATTTAACTTGCTGGGGCCATTTTAATCTGACGTTTGGAAAAATCTGCTAGATTACGTTCGGAATTGTTTAGATTGCTCGATTTGCTCGCTTGTCACGTGACCAAAAATCTGTTCGCTCGGCTCGATCAATCGAGCGTAAAACCGAACTTACTCATAGTAAAACTTTTTAGGCGGCATGGCATCGCCGATTTGAGGAGTAAAATGAGAGATGGAACTTAAGTGGGGAAGGCGAGTTACCACATTAGTACATGCGACAGGGAGATTTTCCCTATGTTTTACTGACAAGATCACCTACCTCGCTGAAATTTTGCATGTAGTTTTAGACCCCCCTGGGCACCACAAATGCACTTTTCTATATTTTTTGTGTTAGGGTGGGGGAGGCAAACAGACGCAAATTTTGTATTGCTTATATATCTCGGCTCTTTTTTATCCTATGACAAAAAGGACTGTGTAGCCTTAAAAAATAGTCAAAAGATATTTTTGTCTTATTTATTTATTGTAGATTATAGACGCGTCGACATCTCAGGTCATTAGCATCTTTCAACTACACTATAAATAACAACTATCTTAAAACTAAATAACATCACAAAACATCCATAAGCGCAGGTGGGATTCGAACCCACGGCAGTCCAGTCCAGAGGTTGCGACACTAATCACGCCAACCACTAGGCTATCTGCCCTCGATATTTTTGTAATTCTGACTCTCGGACTAGGTGTAAACACAAAAAACCACCAAAAGTTTCATTGGTATAGATATCCTTAAAATATCACGCACAGATAAATGTCACAAAAGTGATAGGTTCATGACACAAAACAAACAATGCATTGTTAAGTGAACAATATGATTTATAAAGCTCCTATTTAAACGGAGCTGGAAGGAAAGTTACAGAGGCTCAATTCCGAGTGCATTTGGTGAATATCAAGCAGGGCCGTTATGATATATCGACAGCCCGTTTGACCCACCCCTTTGAACCTAACAGTCCTTTAACTGAATTACAACTCCCTTTCTCGTACGGTCATAACACCACTTCTTATGTACACATACACACACACATACACTTCATATGTATGTTTAGTCTGTAATTCTACTAGGGCCGTTGACAAAAATCAAGAATTGCACGCACTCGCAGTTGAATCGCAGCTTTCAGTATATAATTCAGGAAAAAGATGAATGGCAAAATTTCACTGAATTAGATGGCGGACACCCACTGCGATCATCAGATCAGTACGGACATCTTTTAAGTGGTCGTTTGGCTTAATGCATTGAATTTCATGCCACCAAAAGTCAAAATGATGCAGATTTGATGTGATCACGGCCAAAAACAAGTCAATTTCACTTAGTAATAGTACTCCGGTAATTTTAGATATTAAAATCACCCACCTGCAGAAAAATTCCCAGTTAGCTGATTTTTTTTTATTTACCTTCGTTATGGTGTTTTAAAAAACGTGTAAAAAGTCCCCATCGATATCGTGCCGGCGTTGCCAGATATTCGAGGTTCAAGTTCACGATAGACGGTTTTTGCGAATTTCTCGGTTTCGTTCCATTTTTTGTAAAAAATGGTTAGTATCAATCTTGTAGAGGACGACATTATCTACAACTTTTGTATAAACATTTTTTGTCTACGATTTATAGTTTGTCTTATTATTTTACATAACGGGATTATGATGCTTCCAGAGGGCCTAACATAATAATTTGTACCATTATTTTAAGTTGAACTTAAAGCTAACGATTAATTATAATTTTATCGAAATTAATGCAGTAGTTCTCTACTTATAAGCAACCAAACATACAAATCGACAGCGCTCAAACAGACAGACAGACCGACAATTCTTTTCAAAAATACGATATTTATACTTGACATCAATTATAAAGACTATTCGTAAAGTAATTTTGTAAAAAAAATTTACAAGGGTTGAGAGAGTGCGGATAAAGTACGAGTATGCATTTGCATACCGTATAACGCACTCTAGTAATAATAGCCACATTTTTAATTTTTTTTTAAAAATTTCTTTACGAATAGTCTTTATAACAATTATAAGGAGTTCCAAATCTTCATGGTTTCCGGGCTTGTAGGCCGTGGTCCGGTGGTATTTCTACCTGACGTTTCGTCTACAACTGCGGTAGACATTCTCAAAGGCGATGTGGCAGCGGTCGAAGTGTCCTCCTTGGCGGCTCACAGATGAGTGTGTCGGTGACTGGTGTTCTCCCTTCTTTTATACCTAGTGCCAGTGTGTTCTCTGTTCGGTCGTAGTCCGTCTCTCTGCCATTGGTCAAATGCGCAGTGTGTAGTGGTGGTGAGTTCTCTACTCGGTCGTATCCCGTCCTTGTACGATTGGTCATTGGTTTTGTATGTCGGAGTGCTGGTGTCCAGGTTTTACTGAGATTGAGGCCTTCATCTTTTCGGTTGAAATTCTGTGCGTGTTTATGTATTTCTATGGCCTCTCTGTATATTCTTGGGTAATAGCTCAACGTTCTGTCTATGGCTTGGGTTTCTTCGAAGAGGATCTTATGATTGTCCAGAGTCAGAGTGTGTTCGGCTATGGCAGATTTTTCCGTTTGTCCCAGTTTACAGCTTCTCTTGTGCTCTGCTATCCGTGTGTTGATGCTTCGTTTCGTTGTCCCAATATATACTGATCCACAGCTGCAAGGGATGCGGTATACTCCTGGTGTTGCCAGTGGGTCTCTTGTGTCCTTGGCCGATCTTAGACATTCCTGAATTTTTCTCGTTGGTTTGTAGATTGTCCTCACTTTGTACTTTTCCAGAAGTTTGCCGATGCGGTCCGTTATGTTCCTGATGTATGGTAGATACGCTGTACCATTTTTCACTTCTTGTTCCTCGTTTTCCGGGATGGCTGCTCTTCTTGGACGTATTGCTCGGTTTATTTCTTGCAGCGTGTATCCGTTGTTTTGCAGTGCTGTTTTCAGGTGTTCAAGTTCCGGTTGGAGGTGTTTCGCTTCACATATTCGTGTTGCTCTGTTTACCAGTGTCTTGATTAATCCTCTTTTTTGTCTCGGGTGGTGATTTGACTCCTTGTTCAAGTATCGGTCTGTATGAGTTGGCTTCCGATAGACCTTATGTCCCAGCTTTCCATTGTCTTGTCTTTCCAGTAATACGTCTAGGAAGGCTATCTGTTTGTTCTTTTCTTTTTCCATCGTGAACTGTATCCTGGGATTTATAGAGTTGATGTGGTTGAAAAATCTTTCCAATTCCTGCTCTCCATGGCTCCATATTACAAAGGTGTCGTCAACGTAGCGAAGCCAACACGATGGCTTTTTGTCTGATGACCGTAATGCTGTTTGCTCGAATTTTTCCATGAAGTAGTTGGCGACTACCGGACTCAATGGGTTTCCCATCGCAACTCCATCGGTTTGCTCATAAAATTCACCATTATATTGGAAGTATGTTGTCGTGAGGCAGTGTCGGAACAGAGCTGTGATGTCATCTGGAAAAATCTCGCTTATATATTGCAAAGTGTCCTTGATTGGAACCATTGTAAATAGCGAGACCACGTCGAAGCTGACTAATATATCATCCGGATCCAATATGGCTGTTTTTATTTTCTCGATGAAATGAGTTGAATCCTTCACGTATGTATCCGTTTTGCCAATGAGTGGTTGTAGCAAAGTGGTTAAGTGTTTGGCAATGTCGTAGGTGGGTGAATTTATCGCGCTAACGATTGGTCTCAAGGGGACACCATCCTTGTGAATTTTCGGTAGACCATACAGTCTCGGTGGTAAAGCCTCTGTTTTGCATAGGTTCCTCTGGACGTGTGACTCGATGGTTGATTTCCTTATAAGTTGACTGGTCATTCTGGTGATACTTGAAGTAGGGTCCCGTTTCAGCTTTCTGTATGTGTTGGGGTCTAATAACTCCTCGATCTTTCTTTTGTAGTCCTCAGTCTTTAACACTACGGTGGCGTTGCCCTTATCTGCTGGTAGGATTATGATGTCCTTATCTGAGTTTAGGCCTCTGATTGCTCTCATTTCCTTTCCAGTTAAATTGCCTTTCGGTGGTTTGGCTTGGCGTAGAATTCTTGAGGCTTCAGTGCGAATTTCTTCAGCCAGATCTCGTGGTAAGGTACGAATTCCTGCTTCAACGTTGGCAATGATGTCTTCCGTAGGTATTGTAGTGGGTGTAATTGCAAAATTTCCCCCTTTGGCTAAGACTGCTGTTTCTTCAGTTGACAGTGTTCGATCCGTGAGATTAATAACTGTCCTTGTATGGTCAACTTTTGATGTTGATGATTGCTTCTTACTCAGTTCCTCGAATTTCCTCTTCTGTCTTTCTGTTGTAGAGTTCTTGATTGCTTCCATTGTGTTGAAAGTTAACCTGTCTATTTTGTCCCAATCGTTCCCTTGGCACGAGTTTGCCATGTTTATATGTAGAACCATCAATTCCTTGTCTACATGAGCAAGATCCCGTCTATTGTGGTGAATACGTTCTCGTAGAAGCGCTTGCTCTGCACGGCGGTATACCCTCAGTGCTTGTGTTGAATTGAACAGTTTCTTGATCCTCAGGAATTTCGGAATGACGGCGGATTCTCGACAGTGCAGTAGGAAGGCTAGAGAACTCAGTAGCCTGGCTTTCTTCTTTCGTAGTCCCTCCAGTTTTCGACACATTTTTGACATATTCTCCCCGTAGAGACGTTTTATCCAAGTGTGCAAGCTTTCACGGCCGGCATTGTTCCAAATCTTCATGGTTTCCGGGCTTGTAGGCCGTGGTCCGGTGGTATTTCTACCTGACGTTTCGTCTACAACTGCGGTAGACATGCATATGCAACTGCGGTAGACATGCGGTATGCAAATGCATACTCGTACTTTATCCGCACTCTCCCAATCCTTGTAAATTTTTTTTACGAAATTACTTTACGAATGGTCTTTATAATTGATGTCAAGTATAAATATCGTATTTTCGAAAAAAATTGTCGGTCTGTCTGTCTGTTTGAGCGCTGTCGATTTGTATGTTTGGTTGCTTATAAGTAGAGAACTACTGCATTAATTTCGATAAAATTATAATTGATCGTTAGCGTTAAGTTCAATTTAAAATAATGGTACAAATGATTATGTTAGGCCCTCGGTAAGCAGCATAATCCCGTTATGTAAAATCGAAGGGGAGGAAGCCGCGGGTACTTTAATAAGACAAACTATAAATCGTAGACAAAAAATGTTTATACAAAAGTTGTAGATAATGTCGTTCTCTACAAGATTGATAATAACCATTTTTTACAAAAAATGGAACGGAACCGAGAAATTCGCAAAAAACCGTCTATCGTGAACTTGAACCTCGAATATCTGGCAACGCCGGCACGATATCGATGGGGACTTTTTACACGTTTTTTAAAACACCATAACGAAGGTAAATAAAAAAAAATCAGCTAGCTGGGAATTTTTCTGCAGTGGAAATCTAAAATTACTGGACTATAGGATTTACATATCCAGAAAGCATGCATGACACTTGTAGATGCTCGCAGGAGTAAATGTACGTGTTCAGGAGGGGGATATTAAGATTCTTGGGACTCTATCACCTCCACACCTCCGGCCGAACTTTTACTATGTAGCCACATTTTAGGCGATCATCTCGCTTAATTTTTGAAGTGAAAACTTCCTTAGGCGCACTTTGCCTGAGTAGTGAACGAAAGTGAACCGTTACGCTTCGGGTCGGTGACGCTGAATCGGGTTTACTCGGCTCAAACACAAAAAGATATTTGTAGTATGCTGGTAATAAGTCTTTTTAGTTCATAAGTGCGCTAATAGATGACACTAAAACTTAATTGAAAAGGTATTTGTGGTATGTTGGTAATAAATTATTTGTAATGTATAAAATTGTGAAATTGTGTTTTAAAGACCACCAACAGCTAAGGTTATTTGGGCCTAGCACCAATTCACATTTTCAATTCATTATTTTTTTTTAATATTAAATTGAAACTCCAAATGACACTTTTACCAGCTCTTGGGCTAGAACCCTGGAACTGGGGTCTTGTAATAAACAACAGCACTGCTACACGCTCGGCCATTCTCAAGCCCTGTAGTTTATAAGTGCGCTAGTAGATGACACTAAAACTTTTGAGAGTAGTTTAATATAATACGCGTATGTTATTGTATATGACCTGCAGTGTAATATTTAAAGTGTATCAGAAGTTTTCACTTCTGCCGTGTGGTCATAAGCACACACCCACTTTTTTTTCTTCCATCAAAAGCCAAAAAAGGAAAACTGATTGGGACTCTCTCTCTATGTAGTCACTCAATTAATAGCCGTCTCAATCAATTGCTCTGCAGAGATGTATCCTATCAAACATTATAACTTTGGATAGCAGAAAGCATTGCCACAAAACGTAGTTTGACAATGACATGTAAAATGCATGTACTGTACACAGTTTAAAAAAAAACTATCGTTTCAATCGATCAAATAAATCTAAAGATTCTGACCACATATATTTCTCCATAAGAAAAGCATTGTAGAATTTTTAATCGATCCTGCCTCAAAAAATAATTGATCGATTGAAACGACAGTTTTTATTTAAAAAGTGTGTACAGTACCTGTTTTTACATAACTTTTAGTACAATTTCCATTTCGAAACAACATTTTTCCACGCATTTTTATCAAAATTTATGAAAATCGATTTTTTTGTGTACCTATATCATTCATTGATTATTCGTATGCAGTTAAGAACTTAGGGGTTGTGATAGATTCAGAGTTAAAATGGGAGCAACATGTAAAAAATTTATGTCAGAGAGCTTATTCAAAGTTAAAATATTTATATAGATTTAAAAATTTACTTAGTGAGGCTATAAAATATAAATTAATATCTTCTCTTGTACTATCCATATTTGCATATGCTGATGTAGTGTATCATGGTATTTCTTGCCAACTTAGCTATAAAATCCAAAAGGTACAAAATTCCTGTATTCGTTTCATATACAATGTTAATCGCAGGTCACATATTACACCAATTTTAAAAGAACATAGCATATTAAACATGGAACATACTAGAATATTTCATATCGTTATTTTATTACATAATGTTTTAAAAACTCAACAACCGTCGTATATATTCCAGTACTTAAATAACATTCAAAAATATCATATGTATAAAACAAGAAACTGTTTAGATCTGGAAATACCTTTATCAAAAACAGCAGTAGGTAAAACATCTTTTTTTGTATGTGGTCCAAAAATTTGGAATAGTTTACCTTCTGACCTGAGATTATGTAATATGAAAACTTTAAAAAAAAAATTAACGGATTATTTGTTGAATTAGTTAAATACTAAGTATATTTTTAATGTGTATTTGTTTTGTTTTGTTGTTTTGCTTCGTTGTTACATTTTATTGTTACATTTTATTGTTACATTTTTATATACTGTATGTACGTATTTGAAATTTGAAATTGAAAAGGGCAGACGTTTGACAGCCTGCTAAAGGCTTTTGTCTGTTCCTAAATAAAGATCTTATTATTATTATTATTATTATTATTATTTGCTTTTCTGTGAGTACGGAAAACGTATCGATTGGACGTGACGTGATGTTCGACATGCGTAATCGAACGGGAACAAAAACGAGACTAACAAGCCGTGAGGTGGGTCGTTTATTTGGACTATAGTGCGACCCTTGAGGTCCACACGACGAACTTCCCAGTTTGATAAATATTTAATAACAATAATTAAATTAGATATTACACAGAAAAGTAATCATTTTAATCATTAAAACATAATAATTATTTATTTTTAACAATAATTAAAAAAAAAAAAAAGGCTGAACCGATTTTTATAAAATTTATGTCGGATCAAATTAATAACGTTAACACGCCTCGATAGACACCCTTACGAACTCGATATAATTTTTTATTCGCGAGATATTGTGTAAAATCTACTTTTTTGGAGGTTATTTGGTTAAGAAAAAAGAACGGCTGAAACGATTTTGAAAACATTTCTTTCAGATCATATTTACGTTAATACGCGTCGATTGGCACCCTAACGTAGCCGATATCATTTTTCATTCTCGAGATTTCGTCTTAGAAAGAAATGGACACATATACGTACGTACGTACATACGTGCACACACGCACACACATACACACACACACACAGACATCTTTCTAAAAATAGTGTGGTGACCTTGAAACATAAAAATTTGTTATATATTTTGATTTCGATTTTCGGACCCATTACAATAACTTCCAATAGGAAGTTAATAAAGTTTCACTTTAAAAATGTGATTGCATGATCACAATCTAAGGTCATTTACAATGTGTTCTGCAGCTCAGAATCCAGAATACAAATGAGAAAGATTTTGGTTACACTAGTAGAAACAATATAAAGAAATCGAAGTCAACCCTTTGTAATACACGCACATATAATGTAGATATTAGATAGGCAGTGAAGTATGAGCCACCCCTACAACAGTGAATCGCCGTACCAGAGCCAGTGGACATTGGTAGAAATGACCAATAACCCTCTTATACTTAAACATATCTGTGCATGATTGTACACCCTCCACCTCCTCGCAAGGGAATGAGGTCGGCACTCATGCCAGGAGTAAGACATTTGTTATTTTGAATCAACGTTTTGATTTTACTAATGCAAATCCATATATTATACAAGATAGTTCCAACTCAATATAGCAAGGATACTGTGTGCGAGGGCTGCACTGTTAATAGATGAGCAGCAATCAAAAGTCAAATTAGCAAGGAAATACGCTGCGAAGTATGTATGTCTGTTTCGATTGTCGCGCATCATTCTATCAACTAATCTAGACTAATGGTCCAAGTTTTGACCGTAAAGTCAACTGGACCAACACTACTAAAATTTTATTATTCAATTTAATTAGTGTTGCCGTCTAGATCTAGACTTTCTAGACTCTTGTCTTGTCTAGATTTTAAAGACAAGACTGGCAAAAGTCTTGTCTAGAAATGTTCAAGACAAGACAAGGCTTGCTTTATCTAGATTCTAGATCAAGACTCTTGCCAAAACTCTAGACAATTTTCAAGAATCTAGATAAACTAAGTAGTAGTAGCCAGTAGGTAAAGTAAACCACTCGGTTAATCTAGACTCTTGAAAATAATCTAGTCTTGATATTAGACAAGACAAGAGTTTTTTAATCTAGACTTAGACTTAGTGAAGTCTTGATATTTCATCACTAAATTTAATAGATTTAAAACAATGAAAAACATCAATTCGGTGACAGACTAGTTAAATTTTTTTATCATTTTTTTGTTGTCAATATCTCGAATACGGCTCAACTTCTGAAAAAAGTTTCAAATTCCTCAAGAAAAGTCCTTTCAAATGATGCCCCACATGACCGAATACAAAGATATTTTTGGAACGTCAAATTCCCCCCCCATCTTCCCCAATTACGGGAAAATATTTTTAGGTTAAGACTATTGGAATATATGCGGGTTAATAAACTTTATAGCTATGCCAAATTTTAGCTTAGCCCATGGAAATTCTACTGTGACAGACGAACGGACGAGTGATGCCATAAGGGTTCCGTTTTTTTCTTTTGAGGTACGGAACCCTAAAAACAGTGCAAACAGTAAATTTCTGGTTACTATATTTTCATAAAAAACTAATGGTAAATTGTTTAAGTCGCGCAGCCCTATATGGCTATATCAAGTTCAAGTATATGTATAGCTATATAATAAGAATTGAGAAGTGATATTAAAAGGATGAAGTCGATGTTTGAATTTAATATATTTAAGAAATTAGATTACGAAACGAAGTGTATGCTTGTGAGAAACGTCCTCGCTCTCAAAAATTATTTATGAAAGCTTTTTCGGAAAAACAACTTTTTATCGGCGTTCCGTTTTAAAACTATAGTATATCCCTTTAATATATTATTTTACAGAATATGAATACTGTAGTATATAATAGTAACTAATACATCCACTAGATCAGAATATCTTTAAAATACTGCCAGTTTTTACTAGTGAAACGGATTTAATTTTTTTAAGCGTGTTTTAGATACGATCCTGGCTTATGTCATGCGCAATAGCGTAAGTGCTGCAAATTTGAAATTTGTCTTGAAATAATTCACTAGATCTTCACCTCGCGAAAAAATCATCGCACACGTTTTTTTTTTTGGAACTCCCCCCTGACTCCTGTCTCATCGCAAAAAACGCCACATCAAACCAACCCCCCCCCCCAAATTTCATCGCACCAACACACCCCCCGCGAAAAACTCTCCCCCTGCAATCGTTGATAAAGTCAAAAGTGCACACCCCGAAGTGTGATTGTATGATAAAAAAATAATTTATAGATATAAAAAAATTTTAAAAATCAAATGAAGTATTGAATAGTTTTAAAAAAACAGAAACACATCAATGGGGGCGCCTGGATTCGAACCACGGACCTTCTGCATACGGGGTAGGCGCGCTTAGACCAGGTCGATTATCGAGCGTTTATTTGAGAGCTTTTAATTATTATGGTATACCGTAGTATACGCAGTGACAGTGTCTATCTTATTATCATATGTCGGGATCGTTAGTTATGTACCGGGGACTAGATACTAATATTTAGTAACATAAGTATTATTGCAGATATTGTAAGTTATAGACGCTTGACAAAGTATTATTATGTAATATAAATGTAAGTATACAGCGTGTCCACGAAAGTTCTTTAAAAATGGATTTTTTTTTATTAATTATTGGAGCAAACATTTTTTTCTGTGGAAAAGTTCTGCTTCGTCCAAAACCTCTAAAACAGCAAAGAAAATTTTTTTCGACCTAAAATTATACGAGGGAAATCAAAAAGTTTTATTTACTAAAAATAAAAATTATTTGTGATATTCAAGATTTTCGCTAAATTAGTTACATAATCAAATTTAATTCAAAATTATAACATAACTAACTTCTGAGTATAATTATTTATTTAGAATTATAAGTCAGAATTCAACATGTCCTCCATCTCTCTCCATACAAAGAACAGTATAACTTTAGGCCGAAAAAAATTTTCTTTGGTGTTTTAGAGGTTTTGGACGAATATGAACTTTTCCACAGAAAAAAATGTTTGCTCCAATAATTAATAAAAAAAAATTCCATTTGTAAAGAACTTTCGTGGACACGCTGTATGTATGATCCATAATGTATATTAATCTGACACGCGAAACATTCGCAATAAAAGTTGCGAAACCGAATGCGAATGTTAAAAAGTTGCGAATCTTTCGCATATATTGCGAATGCGGATATTCGTTACAACTCTAAATATTAAATGCCTATAAGTCAATGTGCACTTCTAAACAAATGTATTAATGTAGGTATGAAATTAGTCGTTATTGACAGACAACTGATAATTAATCATTGATGTTTGCACAAAAACAAGAAGTGGAAACAAGATTATCTTTCTAGTGACAACGTCCCAAAATTTTTCCCGAGCTCGTACACTGATGAGGACTACCCTAGCAGCGTGTGTGCGCTGCTAATAGTTGTATAACATGATCGTATTAAACTGACCAGCATATTCACTAATTGCAAATAAACACAGACACAGGTATTTAAAGAACACACAATGTTCGTCCCCCCCAGTTACTTGAATATTCGGTCCCCCCCAGAGTTACTTGAATATTCACCCCCCCTCCCGCCAGAGTTACTTGAATATTCGCCCCCCCCCCGAGTTAAATGAATATTCGCAGCCTTCCAAAAAGTTACATTCATATGAACAGATAAAAAAAGGGCCAAGTTTTGACACAAGTTTGACACTTAAAGAGCTAGAGCAATGTTAGCGTAGCTATATTTTCAAAAATATACAGGTCGGACTATCACTATGCAATCAACTCATGATACTCTCCAAGTACCAACCACGTGTTTAAGTGTCATATTACATCATTACTAACATTGGAGGGCGGAGGGCGAGGAGACTAGGATGGGCTAAGTCCCACCCCCAAATTTTAAACTAGCATGTTTATTGCTAACGAGTGCCTAATATCCATTTCATAATTAATTTTTAAGTGTTAGCACATCAGCGTAAGAAATCATCAAAACAGATGGAAAAAGAAAAATCCTATCAAAAGGTACCATAGACCAAAAAGTAACCACTTTGGTGTTTGTGTTGTTTTGGTTTGGCTAAGTTGAATTTTCACTTCGAATTTTATCGATTCCATTCGGTTATACTCGTTTATTTTTCTCTCTCAGCAAAATAATAAGATTAGTTTAGTGCAGACTGTCGAAGGGCACTTGCGTGCAGGTAAAATTTAACTAAGCATAATTTTAATATATTTGATTTTGATGTATTTTTTTAAGTCACGTGAAAGTTAATTAAATAGTCATGGTTTCGCAGCATTTACAAACACGTTACTTTAAATTCTTATCGAACTTTTTACATGGAGATATAGAAATAGTGTTCTGCAGATGTAACGTGAGAAGAAAATTTCATAAATTTATATTTTGTACGATGAGTCCCTGGTGGAAAAGGAAGTTGTCTGAAAGTGTTTGTGATGAAAATGGCGTAATATCAGTGGACACGGATTATAACACTAAAGCGTTTATGCAAGTTATCAGATATATTTACTTGCAAAATATCAATTATGCATCAGTTAACGAGGCAAAAAAAGTACTTGAAATGGCATACGAATTTGAAATGCCTTCGCTTGCTTATAAAACCATAATATATTTGAAAAACAATTCAGGAATTAATTATAACATTCCGTTAAATTTGGGAATTAAGTTCAATGTTTTGGATTTAATAACGCATGCGCAAAATGCGTTGAAATCAAATTTGCCCGAGTTTTTAAAAAGTGTGTCTTTTGTGCAGTTGGATCCTGATGCGTTGAAAATGATTTTACGCTGGAATAATGCAGACATATTTTCTTCGTCAGAAAAAAATGTTATTTGTGCGGTTTTTCGTTGGGCGAAGAATAAATTGCCGTCTTCAGAACTTCCTGATCATACCTCCAGTGAAATAAGAGAAGTGATAAACCAGTATGATCTAATACATTATTTAAATTTTTATAAATTAAGTAGAACTGAATTTGATAAATTTCAATCGGGATCAGAAAAGGATTTTTTTAAGGACGACGATGAACGGAAGATTTTTTATTCCGATAAATTTGTTAATGAGGAATACTACAAGGCGAGAATGGTCGGGAATCAATACATGAGACCGTTTTTGGCCGGACATGTTTCTTACGAAACTTATGAGATTTTGTGCGATATTTTTGACATTTTTAAAATTTCAACGGTTTCACAAATTCCTTTAATTGGGGAAAAGGATACTCATTATGACGAAGACATCGAAATCAAAATGTACGTTGATAATAATTATATAACGAACTGTCACCTTCCTGGAAGTGTAAAATATAATGATTCGATTGATTTTTATTTTTACATTCCGATAAAAATTAAAAACTCGGGTCGCAGTGCCAAACCCTGCCGACAATATAGTGTATTTGCTAATACAGGCATTGTGGCAGTATTATGTGAACTTAAGTTTGTTTTTCGACAAAATAAAAAATTTAACCCCTTAATACATCCCTTAAAATAATTAATTTTTCTAAATTTCAATTTTAGACTTGGATTTTATCAGTACGACATCTGCACCAAATTAAATACACCCTTCCATAAGTAAATCCGTATCAACAAACTAGTGTTTTCATAAAATTTGAAAGTCCGGTCCTATCTGGTCGATTTTATTAAAATTTTAGCAGCACATTTTAATGTTTACTAAAGAGTTAAATTTCAATTTTGAAACGATTCTGACAAATTTTTCGGTATTTTTGGACCCAAAAACTTTTTGGAACCCCTAAATACAACCCTGAAAATGGTCCGATCGGGCCCATTTTAAATAGGCTTCTTGCGGTGATGGGTTCCAATGTGTGTACCAAATTTCGTTTCAATCGATTAAGTCTGTCGAGAGTTATCGTGTACACACATATATATATATAAATATATATATATATAAATATATATATACATACATATATATATAAACATTTTTAAAAATGGTGCCAAAGTGTTCAGGAGGCTATGAAACGTCGAGAAATTTTGGTCCGACCCCTAGGTCCCGCCATCCGACCGACGCCAATAGTGTATGTGCCATATATTATGGCAAATACACTAATAAAGATCAAAAATTGTCTTTTAGCATCCATTTCGGAAAAAGTGGAAGGTACACATACATGATGAATAAAGAATACGTGTCAGCGGGACCATTTGTGCAGGGTCGGAATTGTTTTGTGCGTGAAATTTATTTCAAATCAATTTCAATGGAAAAACATGACAAAAAGCTTTTGTTCGGGTGCAAAGTCGCTGCAATACTACGAGTCAGGCAGCAGATAACTTAGCGGATGCATGAAATTCATTTGCACGGTCACTGACGTCGCGATTTGTTTAAAATAAAATTATTACAAAAACCTACCGCTTATACCATTTGACGAATATGAAGAAAAAGCTCAAGGAAAATGTGTTTCAAGTATAGGTACCTGGGAAGTCGGATTTTTTCACGTTTAATGTTTACGTTAAATATTTAACGCTAACGCTGTAACCGTGGCAACGAAAAACAAATCTTCAATATTCACAACTAAATTTTAGCAACTTATAATTAAAATGTTTATTACCTGGTGGTTCAACAGATAGGTTTATTGCTAAGTATTAACGAAGGGTAAACGGTACAACTAATAAATGTTTCAAAAAGTTTTCATATACCTGCAGTAACAATTATTCTAAGAAACACAAAGCGTGTTTAAAGTTGGAAAATATTGTTAGTTCTGTTAGGCCCCAATACACTACGATGAAATACGTCGATTTTCATCGTCACGATAAAACACGTCGGTCAAAACCGAAGTGTATGGGCAAAAACCGACGACGAAACACGACAGTTTTTATATCTGCCGAATCTTGACTTTAAACACGACGTGTTTGATGGTTGTCATTTCAAATCGTAATGTGTGGCGCTTTCCGATAAGAATCGACGTGTTTATTCAGTGGACACAACTGCGACGTACAGCAAATAAGTCATATTAATTAAATGATTGTAATTAGTTTGAGTATTGATTAATATTTTCCGTTATTTATAAAAATGAATAAACCATTTTTGGTTGAATTTATCGAAGAATATAAAAAATTTCCCTGCTTGTGGCGTATTAAGTCTGAAGAATACCGACATAGAAATATGAAAAATAAAGCATACGAACATTTACTGAACAAAATGAGAGAAGTGGATTCTGATGCTACAATTCAGATAGTTAAAAATAAAATCGACTCCATGCGAACAAATTTTAAACAGAAACAGAGTGAGCACGACACGATTTTACACGAAGTCTGTGGGCAAAACCAATTGACGATGAAAACCGACGTGTTTTATCGTGACGATGAAAATCGACGTATTTCATCGTAGTGTATTGGGGCCTTTAATTTTATTTTATAAATTATCGAACATTATTGTATAATACATATTGTATATAAAATATAATGAATAAATAATGTATTAATAAATAATAATAAGAGATTAAATTAATAGATTTTTATACGACTGATTTGCAATTGAAAATTTTTGTTGGAAAGCAGCCAATTATATAATTGATTCTAAACATATCGGAAAAAATCATTTTACCAAGCATATAAGGAGAATGTTAGATTAGTAATCATGTCACGGTTGAGTAATTGTAAGCTCATTCTGCCGCGAAAGTGGAAAGGTTCAGGTTAGAATTCTGACTGTGACTATGGTTGGTGAAATGATTTTTTCCGATATGTTTGGAATCAATTATATTTCCAACAAAAATTTTCATAATAGATTAATGTCGGATTTATCGTACATTTAACACGCCGTTTTGTTAATTGCTAGCAAATTTTTACACATAAAACATAGGAAGAAACCATAGAAATTACAGCGAAATAACATAACAGCGTGATTAAAACGTACGATAAACCCGACATTATTGTTATAAAGGTAAAAAAAAATGTACATCTGTTATTACATTTATTTGAACATAGTGTTCCTTTAACCTACTACATTTGTTTAAGATGTATTTAATAAGAATTCTTGAATTTCTATGATTTTTGAATTGTGTTGTAATTCTGGGGAAAATCTGCCAAAAAACCAAGAGGTTGGAGTATTACTGTACAATGTACATACATAATATATAGATGTACTTGTAAGATTTATTAAAATCGAACTTAATTGTAGATTATAGACGTTCGACAACAGAGGTCATTAGCGTCTATTTATTAAAATCAATTAATCAATCATGAACTATCGTAAAATCTGTGTTAAATAACGAAAACTTTGCAATGGCATCACTTATACAGTGTGATCGCCGGCTGTGGAACGCTGTGAATAAAAAATTTCCTGAAGATATGTGTTAAAAATGCTTGGACACGTCAACCTTAGCTTTTGAACGCGCATCTTTCCTTGTAGTTGTAATTTGTTTTTACCCCCACCCTTGTGTGCAATGGCATCATCGACATTTTTTTTAAATGGCAACCCCAATTTTTTACGGATTCTGATTCTACTCGAAATTCTGGATTCAATAATATTGCTGAATCCAGAATTTCGAGTAGAATTAGAATTCGTAAAAAATATTGGGGTTGCCATTTAAAAAAAATTTCGATGACGTCATTGCACAGAAGGGTGGGGGTAAAAACAAATTGCAGCTACAAGGAAAGATGCGCGTTCAAAAACTAAGGTTGACGTGGCCAAGCATTTTTAACACATATCTTCAAGAAATTTTTTATTCACAGCGTTTCACAGCCGGCGATCACACTGTATAGTTCGACCCTACAAAACAGTAGAGTAAAGTGTCCTAATATCGGAGAGCATTTGAAAAATGTACATATTTTTTTAACTCATTACATAAAATGAAATTTCTTGAACATACAATACACAATATAGTGTCGTTAACAACGTTCAAAAATATGGAAAGTTTTAAGGGAACAAAAATGAACAAAAAATTCAAATTTATATAAAAAGTCTCATTTTTCTGTCATGTCCGATATTGCGCAATTAGTTTATTTCTAGGTTAAAAACTGAAATATAACACTGATAAGGTAATTTTAAAAAATTGAATAGTAGTAATCAAACTACACTTTCTGCAGGTTAACTTAAGTTAAAATTTGTAATTAAATGACTCATCTGTGTATACGCACTTCAAAGTAAGACGTCAAATTTTCGGATGTTCGATTTTTCTTCAAATGCCTATAATGACATCTGTGTGCAAGTGATGATAAAAAAGATTATTCTATAGTAAAGGTTTAACTGCTGCGGATACACCTTAAATGGTTGTTTGCGACATCTTCCTTTTAGAACTTTTGTAACAGCGGTGTCCCAAATTAGGCAAATGTCCGATATTAGGGCACTTTACTCTACCTCACAACACTACTAAAATTTTATTATCGAATTTAACTGATAATATGACGTCAGTTTAAAGTGACAATACAGTAATACGTAGTTGAGCAGCGCAGTTAGACCTAGCATTCTCACAGGGCCAAACGGCAGACAGATACAAATGAAAGACTTGGGGTTAATGATGTAAGAAAATGGAACTGTGTGAGATGAGATAGAAAAAGACATCGGCCTAATGGTCATTTGGAGCGAGATGCAACATTATACTAGCGCGTACCTCCACACATATAACAGCCATGTGTATGATACATTAGTTTTAAATGCGTTATAGCGCGTTATCTTCTTACTACAATGGAAACGCTCGCACTGTACTGCAAACAAATTCATAACCTCCAAAAAGCATTTTATTTATCACACAGTAACGAAGCAAATAGCTTGAAGGATTGCATTTCAGGGGCTTGAGAATAGCCGAGCGTGTAGCAATGCTGTTGTTTACATGGTGTTGCTATGATTCCTCTATTCCAGTTCCCGGGTTCTAGCCCGAAAGCTGATAAAAGTGTCAATTGGATTTTCAATTTATTATTAAAAAAAATAATGAATTGAAACTATGAATTGGTGCTAGGCCCAAATAACCTTAGCTGTTGGTGGTCTTTAAAAAAAAACACACACACACAAAGGATTGCATTATTACGTCTTTCAATAAAGTCAGAAATTGATCAACTGATTAACGTACATATTAAAAACATTACATCAATGATGAGTGATGACATACCATTAGTTCATTTTCGGTAAAAGTCTACCAGACACTCAGCACTAGTGTAGTGTCAGATTTAGGAGAACTTTATTACTATCAAAGGTAAAAAGTTGAACAGTTTTGTTAATGAAATTTCTTGTATCATTGAAAAGAGATATCTACTATTCTTTTCAGTGAATTTGTGAAATATATCAAAATGGCAATTCATTGTAGGAACAAGCTAATAGACTGGCATCATTATAGGTAGTAGGTACGTCAATACTGCCATAGACGCCGATTACGGGGGGCTTCGGAGCTTGTCCCCCCCTGAAAATTTCATTTAACTCTGCACACCTGAAAATTTCATTTAACTCTGCACACATCCTGTTAAAACACTCAAAATCAAAATTCAATAAGTAATATAACATTTTTTTAACATCTTTTCTATCTTTTCATCTGCTCTGAATGATTCACAGCAATGTCTGCAGTGTTTTTTCATATTTCGTATAATAATTTAAAAGTTGTTCTACCGCAAAGCGTCAAGACTTTTACCATTAGAAGAGCATCATAGGCAGCGTTAAATTTTTAAATCAACTGCATGTCACTCTCAAACAAAACATTTATTTAATGGTCGAACTGTTGACAGATTTATAATTCTGTAAATGCAGTTATAATTATATGGTTTTCAGGAAACTGATTAAAATACTAAAAATACATATTTTTTAAGGCCAACCCCTCTCCTCATTCAACATACCCTGTTCCCTAGTGTCCCTGTGATCTTTGATTTTTATTGTTCTTTTTCAAATTATTATTATTATCAACTTTGGAAAATTAGCGATACAATCGCTTATTGTGCAATGTCTTCAGTATGTAATGTTGATCCAATAGAATGTCAATCGTCGAGGAAAAGTTTGATTGAGGATCAAAAGCTTTACCAAAGTTACGTTGTGGCCAACATTTCGAAAAATATATTTTCATCACCAGGGCCTCAAACTAGTTAAATGAACTAGCCCTAAATACATGATCATTTATTTGGGTTGCTACAATCTTTGTACTTGGAACTTAAAAATTAAGTCACCATTACTGTCATTAAATCAAAACCTGATAACTGGGGGCTTTTAATAAACGAATCACCACTTTCATTTACATTGTTAGAATGCGCGAAAAGTCAGTCTATTAAACCTTACGGAAGAATGAAGACTCAAACAAAATTAAAATATTTCATTCTAAAGAGCGAAACTTTTCATCTCATGGTCTAATTGTATTAGAACGCAACCGGAAAGTTAAATATATTTAAGGTTAGCCGACCGGGAAAGCTCAATTTCCACCGCTAACAACACCCAAGTCATCAACAATACCTACATGTAGGTTACCCACGGATATACAAGATTGGTTTATCAAACCTATTCCACTGTTGTATGTCATTAATCAGTCTGCCAAATTGTGAGAAAAAAACAAGCCGCTACTGTTTGTAAACACATTAAAAAATGTTAATCAAAATATAATATAAAAAATAGTATGTAACTAATTTTGTTAATGAGACGTAACCCGAGGAATGCTGTGAAATAAAATTAAAGCATTCATGCTGGGTTTCTGGTACTACTTTTATATCTTAAATCTAGATTGAAGGATTTCATTTGACTATAGTATAGGTATATTTACATCACAGACAAAAATTCTGGAAACGGATTTTCCTATCTAGGTATTAAGTATTACACAAAATGCAAATAAAGGATATATGTGCATATATTATGTATTTTCATAATTAAAAAAAAATGGGTGTGTACTTATGACCACACGACAGAAGTGAAAACTTCAGATTTTCTAATTTTTGGTGTCATCTATTATAGCTAGGGCATGCAAATATTCGGATGTTTCAGGTATTCGAATATTCGCTCAAATTTTAGCCAATATTCGAATATATTCGAATAATTGGTAAAAATAATAAAGACACTGGAACTTCAATAAATGACTTTTAATTATTTAAAATCAACACGCCTACTGCACGTCCATAAATCCAATCAATATTTTAACAACAAAAGCAGCTTACTTCTAATTAAAAAGAGATCAAATAATCATTTTTACTTTACTTAGTTACGTAAAAATTCAGATCAAATCAACTAAATATTAGAGCGCACATAGCTTCCGAGAACCATAGATCAAATGAACATATTTAAGTAATCAAAAAAATTCAAAATTCTTTCTTTCTGTTTTTCCTATTCAAACAAAAATATTAAATGAGCATCTAAGACGCATTTTTATTAATTAGTACAACAAAAGTATGGGGTATTGCTCCCCTATAAAAAAAATACTTCACAAATAAATAATACGTCTATTAGCACGTGCGAAGAGCAAATCAAGCAATTAAGTACACGTACGTAACGTAACGTAAGTAAATGGTTATATCAAATAAACATGCAATAATTAACAAAAAAAAACTTTTCTCGCCCCGTTTCGATTCCCCTCCCACGCCCTAGCGCGAACTTAGAGCTAGTGTAGCGTTTGTAAGATGTTTTAGCGCCGCCGTAAACCGTTTTTAAACAATTTTAATTCTTAACAAATAATTCGAATATATTCGAATAATAGGAATTACTATTCGAATAATAAATGCAGCCGAATATTCGCTTTATTCGAATATTCGAATTGCATGCCCTAATTATAGCGCATTTATGAACTAAAAACAATTATTACAAAAATACTAAAATTGTATTTTTAATCAATTCCACCTTGGTTTCAAAAAAATTATAATTATTGTCAAAGAAAGAATATAACAAAAATAAAAAAATATCTATAAATAAATATATCATGTAGAATTTAGAAAAAAAAACGCCAAAAATTCTACGCTGCCATCAGGCCTCGAACCCAGGTTCCTATGCATAGAACGCAAAGACGTAACCAGCTGCACTATGAATGAAAGTGTCTAGACGGCTGTTTTTATGATATAAGTATGTTGCGAATTCTTAAGGTAAGGTTGCGAACGGTCAGGTTGCAAATTCTTACGGTTTTTGCGAACGCTTCACGTTATTTCAGTACCCAGGCAAAAAGTGCCTATCGCGCCTAAAGAAGTTTTCACTTATAAAAATACAAGTATATATATTAAAAGCCTTCGGGATTCGAACTTGGCCTTGGCGTTTGTATATACCTGTCGGTAGACTCATACTTTTCCGCAGGGTCACCTGGTTTACTATGTGTGAGAACTTAACAAACATAGTTATACTGTTATACACATGCTGTGTTTTGTTTAACATGTCAACCACTTCCGGATATTTCCGTTTCATCTAATATGCCACCCCAGTTTGAGACATTAGACGTTATTCACGTCAAAAACTTAATAACAATATAGTATATTTTATTTATTATTACATTTTAATTAGTAACTATAGTAATTAATTTAATTAGTAACTATATATTTTTTATGTTACTGTAATTATTGACTTGTCCTATATCGAACAATTTGATCCACTGAATAACAGTAATTTATGCTACATGTGGGATAAGTAGCAAATAATCTGACAGTCGTGTTTTGCGACATGAGCGTAAGGTTTATGGGGCATTCGCATGAAGACGAGTGTGGTTTGTCGCAACTCGCCTAACGGCTCGTTGCGACAATCACACGAGTCTTCATACGAATGCCCCATAAACCTTACAGCGAATGTCGTAATCACGACTGTCATATTTGCTACTTATCCCACCTGTAGCATACAATACTTTTTACAACTACTGCTCTGGAAGTTGACTTTGAGAGAAATAGGGTAGAGTACCGTTTTTGGCCACCTTTGCACCGTTTTTGGACAGTTTAAATTTGAGTTAATTTATAAAAAATTGCAATATTAAAATGATTTTTTATAATTTTCATTTTTTTACACCTAATAAAAAGTAAATTATTATCGCGGTCGACATTAGATGGCGTTTCAGTAGTCTCTAGCAGGGGTGTTACGAATATTCGCATCCGCATCCGTAAATGCGGAATATTCGCATTAATTCAGACATCTGCATCCGCATTCACATCCGCATCAATCAATGCGGAGTTTTTAGGGATTTTTGATTATGAAACTCGAAGCTTAAAATTCTGTTGTGTCATAAGTAAAACTAAAAACTTGTGTAATTTTGTTCTAAAAATATGATTAAATAAATAAAAAGTTAAAATTAAATTGATTTTCAGTTATTTATGCACTTAAAATTTAAATATTAATCCTTTTAAAATCCCAAAATCCGCATCCGCATCGCATCCGCATCAAATCCGCATCCGCGGATGTGAACTTCTAATAATCCGCATCGCATCCGCATCAAATCAGCATCTGCGGATGTGAACTTCTAATAATCCGCATCGCATCCGCATCCGCATCGCATCCGCGGATGTGAACTTCTAATAATCTGCATCCGCATCAAATCCGCATCCGCGGATGTGAACTTCTAATAATCCGCATCCGCGGATGTGAACTTCTAATAATCCGCATCAAATCCGCATCCGCGGATGTGAACTTCTAATAATCCGCATCGCATCCGCATCCGCGGATGTGAACTTCTAATAATCCGCATCCGCATCAAATCTGCATCCGCGGATGTGAACTTCTAATAATCCGCATCCGCATCAAATCCGCATCCGCGGATGTGAAATTCTAATAATCCGCATCCGCATCAAATCCGCATCCGCGGATGTGAACTTCTAATAATCCGCATCTACATCCGCGGATGTCTAAATTTTTGAATCCGTAACAACCCTGGTCTCTAGTAAAGTGAAAAAGATAGAGTGAGTTAAGTACAGATTGTGTTCGTGAGGTTATATTTCTATAGTAGTATAGTTTAGGCGAAATCCGTGCAGTTATGTGATATTTAACCGAACATGTGCGTTTATGAAACACATATATAGTCTTAAGTATGCGATTATTGTGTATTTCGGAGATGACATACAGCGCTCGAAAAGTCAACTTCCAGAGCAGGCGTTGTAAAAAATATATTATTATTATTATTATTATTGTAAAAAAATTCCTTTAAACGATATCAGTAGACATAAAAGAATGGAACGGCCGATCAAATACTTCGGTCAGTCCAGGACACAATAATATGGTGTGTGTGATATAGAAAACACACGGACAGAATGATACAAACAAATACCATACATATGTAGGTAGCAAGGGCTGAGGACCGAGGAGTCCGAGCCGAGGTACACGACCCTCTAATTGTTACAAGCGGCCGCTAAGTAAGCGAGACGCCGCACGATGATCATCATCAACGGAGGACAACGGTGCGCAGATCAAGTTGCCAGTGCAGTGCAGTGCAGTGCAGTGCACAACGGTAGCGAATAGCAATCCCTATACACTGATGAATGCTCGCAGCTACTGAAGATGGACTACTCAACACTAGGGATGTGTGAGTACCGCATTTTCCTTTTCTTGTCAAGTATTTGTACGAAATTAGTGAATGAAATGGATGTGCACCTATATACTATGATTTCAACTGGTTTATAAAGTTACTAGCGGCCCGTCCTGGCTTCGCCCGGGGTGGTATGAAATTATGATTTAATAGCGGCCACCCATTACTCCACTCACGTATATTTAGTTAATTGTTAATTTGTTATCCCCCCGCGAGAATCTCCCACCCTGCGTAGCTTTCTAATAGTGAAAGAATTTTTAAAATCGGTTTAGTAGTTCCAGAGATAAAAAAATATGATTTAAACCCCCCTCACCACGCGAGAATCTCCCCCCATGCGTAGCTTTTTATTAGTGAAAGAATTTTTAGAATCGGTTTAGTATAGTTCAAAGATAAGAATTTATGATTTATTACCCCCCCCCGCCGCGAGAATCTCTCCCCCTGCGTAGCTTTCTAATAGTGAAAGAATTTTTAAAATCGGTTTAGTAGTTCCAGAGATAAAAAAATATGATTTAAACCCCCCTCACCACGCGAGAATCTCCCCCCATGCGTAGCTTTTTATTAGTGAAAGAATTTTTAGAATCGGTTTAGTATAGTTCAAAGATAAGAATTTATGATTTATTACCCCCCCCCCGCCGCGAGAATCTCTCCCCCTGCGTAGCTTTCTAATAGTGAAAGAATTTTTAAAATCGGTTTAGTAGTTCCAGAGATAAAAAAATATGATTTAAACCCCCCTCACCACGCGAGAATCTCCCCCCATGCGTAGCTTTTTATTAGTGAAAGAATTTTTAGAATCGGTTTAGTATAGTTCAAAGATAAGAATTTATGATTTATTACCCCCCCCCGCCGCGAGAATCTCTCCCCCTGCGTAGCTTTCTAATAGTGAAAGAATTTTTAAAATCGGTTTAGTAGTTCCAGAGATAAAAAAATATGATTTAAACCCCCCTCACCACGCGAGAATCTCCCCCCATGCGTAGCTTTTTATTAGTGAAAGAATTTTTAGAATCGGTTTAGTATAGTTCAAAGATAAGAATTTATGATTTATTACCCCCCCCCCCGCCGCGAGAATCTCTCCCCCTGCGTAGCTTTCTAATAGTGAAAGAATTTTTAAAATCGGTTTAGTAGTTCCAGAGATAAAAAAATATGATTTAAACCCCCCTCACCACGCGAGAATCTCCCCCCATGCGTAGCTTTTTATTAGTGAAAGAATTTTTAGAATCGGTTTAGTATAGTTCAAAGATAAGAATTTATGATTTATTACCCCCCCCCGCCGCGAGAATCTCTCCCCCTGCGTAGCTTTCTAATAGTGAAAGAATTTTTAAAATCGGTTTAGTAGTTCCAGAGATAAAAAAATATGATTTAAACCCCCCTCACCACGCGAGAATCTCCCCCCATGCGTAGCTTTTTATTAGTGAAAGAATTTTTAGAATCGGTTTAGTATAGTTCAAAGATAAGAATTTATGATTTATTACCCCCCCCCGCCGCGAGAATCTCTCCCCCTGCGTAGCTTTCTAATAGTGAAAGAATTTTTAAAATCGGTTTAGTAGTTCCAGAGATAAAAAAATATGATTTAAACCCCCCTCACCACGCGAGAATCTCCCCCCATGCGTAGCTTTTTATTAGTGAAAGAATTTTTAGAATCGGTTTAGTATAGTTCAAAGATAAGAATTTATGATTTATTACCCCCCCCCCGCCGCGAGAATCTCTCCCCCTGCGTAGCTTTCTAATAGTGAAAGAATTTTTAAAATCGGTTTAGTAGTTCCAGAGATAAAAAAATATGATTTAAACCCCCCTCACCACGCGAGAATCTCCCCCCATGCGTAGCTTTTTATTAGTGAAAGAATTTTTAGAATCGGTTTAGTATAGTTCAAAGATAAGAATTTATGATTTATTACCCCCCCCCGCCGCGAGAATCTCTCCCCCTGCGTAGCTTTCTATTAGTGAAAGAATTTTTAGAATCGCTTTAGTAGTTCCAGAGATAAGTATATAAGTATAGAATGATATAGATTATTACCCCCCCCTTCTAATTTTTTTGAAAATAAAATACAGCCCATGTTACTCGTTGATAATGTTATAGCTTTCTATAAGTGAAAGAATTTTTAAAATCAGTTAAGTAGTTTTTGAGTTTATCCATTACAAACAAACAAACAAATTTTACCTCTTTATAATATTAGTATAGATTATAACCCACCCCCCTCTAATTTTTTGAAAATAAAATACAGCCCATGTTACTCGTTGATAATGTAGCTTTCTATAGGTGAAAGAATTTTTTAAATCAGTTAAGTAGTTTTTGAGTTCATCCATTACAAACAAACAAATTTTACCTCTTTATAATACTACTACTAGTATAGATAAACAGTTTAGTAGCCGCGGATACATAGAATGCACGCATGACCATACGACAAACGCAAATACAATATAGCATTCACGAAAAACACAAGTGTGGACGTGCTTCCACGCAGTACCATACAGCGCATACATACGTATTTTGCGTTCGCTATGAGAGCGGTACATCAAAGAGATTTGTGTATCTGTAGAATTCTTATGCATCTATAAAATTACAAAAAGTCGTTCAAAATTTCAACTTCATATCAATAAACAACTTTTAAAATAAACACTAAGTAAATTTCAAAACAGAGGCCAGCCCTAACTATGATACCCTCCTCCCACACCTAGGGTTTGCATTACCGGTCACAAAACGATTGCACGCACAATAAGCCCTTGCCTCAGAATGACGCACACGTTTTGCAAACGACGTTTTTCATTAGGAAAAGGTTCTACCAATTAGGTCCCTATACGTACGTCTTCATTTTGAAAAATCATACTCAGTAAACAATAAATTGCACACATATTAGAAAAGTGACACAAATCAAAAAACAAGATTTTTTTTAGTTAAGTATTACTATAATAATTTTTTAACTTGAAAATCGTGGAAAGGTTGGACAATAATAGAATAAAAACAAATTAATTAATTCGCTACGTTTCGTTCATATATTTGAACTTTATCAAGCTTTAGGATGCAATCTAGTGATTGTCTCGATTGTTCAAACATCTCGATGACTCTCGATGGTTGTCACTTGGTCTCGATTGTTATTGTTTCATAGCAGTAATCGCGTAATACGAATTCAGTGTGAACAGTGAACAATCAACGAGTCGCGTGAACGTCAATCGACTAGCATATAACCTTGAATCGCGATTATATGTGTATTCTCATTGGCTGCTATCGCTATAACCTATATGTGGTAAATAATCTCGACTTGAAAGATCGAACCAGGCCCGGATTTAGAAATTTGCCGCCCCTAGGCAGTTGCGAAAATTGCCGCCTCCCCTCACCCCCCTCGAAACTTTTTCAACGGTGGAATAAGTTTGTTACGAAAAGTTTTTAAATAAATAAAATGCATCTTTCACAGAGAAGGTTATGTGTATCACAATTTATACTGTAGGGGAGAAAATAAGATGATTTTCGATACAGAAACTTAACGAATATTCGATATTAGGCCAATATCGAGACTTGCATAAATCGATGTTTTTCTCGATTCGGGCATTGTCCACTTATAATGTTGGTACGCGTGCCAACGAAATAGGCGGGAAATTCAATTCCCACCAATATAACAAGTTTTCAGAGTTTCCGTCAAAATTTGCCGTCCTTCAAATCTTGCCGCCCTAGGCAACTGCCTACTCTGCCTGCATGGTAAATCCGGGCCTGGATCGAACATTTCGATTGTAAAATCAAACTCCGAGTCGATTGTGGACTCGGTTGTTATTATGAACGATTACAATTGTTTCGATTGTAAAAACATCTCGTATGCGCCCATCACTAATGCAATCCATGTCTGTAATAATTTAGAAGACGCCAAGAGATAGAAAGAAAATATGTTTTTCGTCAATTAATTTTATCAATTTTTAATCGAAAAAAATCAACAGTGGAGTTTGCGAAAGCCTCGGCTTTGCGAAGATTCAGGACGATCGCCATGTTACCCTGCCTGAAAATCGGAGTCTGTCCCTGCGTTAACCGAGATCCAACAAGCGCGCATTTCTTGCGCCTGCGCTGTGATACGCCACTGTACATAATTAAAGATCAAATAAAATAAATGTACCGAACCACACTGACATAAGTATATTTTCAAGATAATTCGCAAGTTCACATAGCATCATTCGTACACTACGTAGTTGAAAGCTGGGAGTTATGTAACAACGTAAGGACATTCAGTAACCACTTCAAACAATCAACGCTCGGTACCCATAGGTTTAATCTTCTTAAACAAAAGACTTACCGTCTTACCTTTGTACAGAAACAATGTAGAAATTTCATAATTTTCTTACAATGTTTAAATCTATTTTAATGAATGCAAAGACTTCATAATTAACGTATGTACTATGGCATGATTTCTTCATTTTGCGGCTTTCGGTTCGGCTTTAAATCGGAAGTTCTTTGACTGCTGAAAACCGCAGTATCATCTTCAAGAATTGTCAAAATATAAATTACATAGTTTCAATCGATGGTCACAACGGTAAGTAGCATACGTCAAATTTCATAGCTATTTAACCCTCCAGTGGACGCGTAGATTACAATTCCGTACGAAGGCCAGTTTTTAAGCTGAAGACGAAACCGAACATCAACTTATTTGCATAACACTATAAAGGCGAGCGAAAATACGTATTGTAAGCTGAACGCAATTGCGTGTCAGTTTCGAAGTGTTTTTTAACCGACTTCAGAAGTTATCAATGAGTCATTTTCCTGAGAATAGTTCCTTCAATTATCCACGAGAGGCAGCACTTGTGGTAGGTACAAACATTATTTATTCCCCATTAGTGTCGTGTCATTTTTGTGGTATAACTTAATTATTTTAATAATAATGATAATTTAATAATTAAGTTATACATACCATTAAAATGACAGGACTCTAATGGGAAATAAATAATGTTTGTACCTACCACAAGTGCTGCCTCTCGTGGATAACTTAAGGAACTACTCTCAGGAAAATGGCTCATTCGACATGTATATTTTTTTTAATTTTTTGGTTTGTTCAGACATAACTTCTCGAGGGGTTTACCGATTTGAATAATGTCGACGTCGCTGGGTTCAGAATATTTACGGAATGGTCCCATATAACTTTTTTTTAAATCGGTTCAGTAGTTTCTTTTTTTCATAGTAATTAATGTTTTAATTGTTACCTCATATCTCCTACATTTGAGAATCGATTTTGATGACTTTTTTCTAATCAATAGGGGATATCTTCAGGGTGGTTTCACACAATTTTTTCTTAAATCGGTTCAGTAGTTTCTTTTTTTTCCCTAATAATTAATGTTTTAATTGTTACCTCATATCTCCTGCATTTGAGAACCGATTTTGATGACTTTTTTTCTAATCAATAGGGGATATCTTCAGGGTAGTTTCACACAAATTTTTCTAAAATCGGTCAGTAGTTTTTTTTTAGTAGAATGAAAATAGTAAAACACTAAATTTGCTTCCAGAACAAGATATAAAACTCTTTATTTAATCAAAAGAGATGGACGACATGTTTCGAGAGCTTAAGCTCTCATCATCAGGTCAATTTAAAAACAAAATTTTACAATAATTGAAAATTGCGTACAAATAAGTTCTTTGTTACTTTAAGCATCTTTGTATTTGTATTGTATTTTAAAGACCACCAACAGCTAAGGTTATTTGGGCCTAGCACCAATTCATATTTTCAATTCATTATTTTTTTATTTTTTTTTAATAATAAATTGAAAATCCAATTGACACTTTTACCAGCTCTCGGGCTAGAACTCGGGAACTGGGTTAAGCATCTTGTGGTAGTAAATTTGAAATCAAAAAATTGTGACATTTTGAAGTAAAAAATAGTTTAGTAATCAAATATCAAGAAAGCTGTGCTCGTTTTAACATAATGTCACTGACTCGTCAGTAATGTACCTCATTACGCAACTAGATATACAATCTACTGTTAAAATACGCTGTTAGAAGCACTGAATCATATTTTATAGATGAAAAAGTCAAGACTGCATGCATTTCACAGAAAGCGATGATACTTTGAATAGACATTTTCACATAATATTGCATGTTGTAGGCGAAACATTTCTAAAACACTAAAACCGTTCTAACTTTATCCATATCAATCTAAAACTAAATTGGAAATTGTTATTTTACGTCTGCCGTTGTGGTGTATTCTGTGACCACATGGCAAAATCGCTTATGACGATTTTTTATACGTTTTTAACCGACTTCAAAAAAGATAACATTAAATTATAGACGCCCAATAACTAAAGTAATCAGCGTCGACTTAAAAAAAGATACCACATATTCAAATATTGTAAATTACACACACTCGACAACTAATTACTAGTCATTAGCGTCTATTTAAAAAAAATAAGGTTGTAAGCCCCATCTGTGTATATTTTTATTTTGCTATATTTTTAGACAAATTCTTGAAGTGAGGGTAATTTCGTGAGGCGATGAAACGGAAAAGCGACATGACAACATGACACAAATAGATTGAGAAAGATAGAGAAAGAGCATCGACTGTTTGCACTGCTATCTATAATTGGGTTTTTAAATGAATTTTTTTTTTTACTTAAATGGAAGGACCACATACAAGTTTTATAGCAAAACTGTTTTTATTTAATTTTTTTGCTTACTAATTAAAAAGTTATATTTAAATAAAAATTAATTTTTAAACTCAGTTCCGATAACGCGCCGAAAGAATCCGAACGCGTGTGACGTCATTATGTTATCTATGGTCTTTGTATCCATGGTTACCAAGTTAAAAATTTATTATTTTTGATAGTATGTGTAATACATATACACAAATACCAACAAATGCAGACACATTTTAACATAACGACGTCACAAACATTCCTGGCGCGTTTTGAAGTCACGTGATATTTTTTAAATTTTTATACATTTTAATTAATTTTTAGTAAATTTTTAGTAATTTATCTATAGGTTTAAAAAATTTTTCTTTTTGATTTTCAATATTATTTATGTTAAATTATTAGAAAAAATTAAAAAATTAATAATTTTTTTTAAACTTAAATACCTAATTGGGTATAGACAAAGTATAGTCAAGGAGTTTCACTTCTACTGTGGGAGGTGAATCGAAGTCGGAGGTCACAAAATCAAACATGAAATTTGCAGAAAAAAAAATTTATTTCGAAAATAAGAAAAAATCAAGTTTACCTACATTATGTAATGAAAACTGAAAAAGCTAAACTTACAAAGTTTGTATTTGTAAGACTAAAATTGCAAACTATAACTCGCATGACACTTGACGGCGGCCGAGGCTGGCCGAGCACTCTTCGTCGTTCGTCGGCGGTCTGCTAAGTTCCGCTTAATCTCCGTTTTGATAGTATTGGAACCGGAGTCGGATTCGGAGGTACAATTAGAACTACACTGTAAGAAATGAGAAGGCCGATTACATAGATTATCGATGGTCAATTTGTAGCCAGCGATTAATCTGGTAATAGGCACACAAAGAGACAATGGCGTCGCAAACAGGTATCGCCTGCACATCACGTAGATTCCATAAAAACACATTGCGCATGCGTGGTTACTAATTTTACATTAATTTGTTTTGTATTCATCCATTTTATATATGTAACTATACATTTTATTTTGTAATTTTTGCACACTTTATTGGAATATTACACAAATTATGTAATTTTAATTTACTTTATGCAAAAATCACAAATTTGTTTAACTTTACAGTAAAAGTCCAAGTTTTTTATGAAGTTTTCTGTATAAAAATAAATAATAATGTAAATTAATCACTTAGAAAATCGAGCAAATTCTACCTTAACTATTAAAGTATTTCTACATCCATTGTTTACAGTGTAGAGGTTCCGACATTTCGGATTCGTAGTCGAAGCTCCATAATATCCCTATATAGTTAAGCACATATACGTAATCTTTTTAATCTTTTTGTAACTTTATTTTGTGTAAGATTATGAAACGATCCACATCTATACATCAATAATTCTAAAAATCTACATTTCAAAACGGGTTATAACCCCCCCTTCCAATGGTTGTATGGGTCAACAAAAAAAACCAAAAATTCGACATACGCAATTTTGTCTTGCATAACCTCGCACACACATACACATGTTTATGACACATACAAGCGTATGTACATATGACAGGAATCGGAAATGGCGCGAGATCGAAGCCCACTTACGGCAGTAAAACTTATCCCTAAGGACCCATTGAATAGTCTCCTGGATGCAGTCTACACGCTTACGACACTATCTGTTCGCGATGTTTAACTTTACTTCATGTTTTCTGGATATCTCCAGTGGGATCACTGACATTTATTTCCCCCATTTTTTAAACAAGCTCGATAAAAACACTCTTTTAAAGTGTGCATTCAAACCGAATTATTTACGCTAAACTATCAAACATTTCCCAGCGTCTGTGAAGTGAGAATTTTTAAAGAAAAATGCCTAGTAAATCGTTTCGGCTCAAAACAACCCAATGTAGTGTGTGTATACATTCGTTGATTCTTGGGTTTTCTAAAAATTCCTATTGTTCCGCGTCGTTACGACCTAAACAGAGCCAATACAAAAAAAAATGTGTTTTAAAGACCACCAACAGATAAGGTTATTTGGGCCTAGCACCAATTCATATTTTCAATTCATTATTTTTTTTTTAATAATAAATTGAAAATCCAATTGACACTTTTACCAGCTCTCGGGCTAGAACATTTAGCAGTGCGCATACAGCTTTTGGGTTCTTTATAACCCTAGATTTTAGAATTTTTCAAATAGTACTTAACTCTCATAATACGAAAACTATAATTTTAAAATATAGCGGAGTCCGTGTCTCAGTCACTTTCTGAATCATTAAAAGTATAATTACAACATTTCAAACTTAGGTATAATATTCATGCCATTTCCATTTTCTTCATCACTCGAAAGATTCACAGACGCAGATATATCGCACGATATCTCGAATTTAATTGGTGCTTGAGAGACATCTCGCAGTTGCTTGTATATGTCGCGTATCGTTATCTCCCGTCGCGGTCACAAAAGCAGCGATTGAACGGAACTGAATATAAATCAATTCGGAATGAGTGACTTTGCCATGAAACACGTTAGACCAGCAGTTTCAAAGATGTAACGAACATGGAGCGTTGACATGTTTCCGAGAAATTTCCGAAGAACGATCTCGTTCCATTACTTCACTGGCACCTTTGTGTTGAAGGAAATAAATGCTACTATTATGAATGTCGGCGGCTTGTGAAACAATCTCGTTCCAATGGTACTTTGCGTTGAAAAAAAGAAAGAAATGAATTAAGTCTTTATATTAATTTTTCTTTAGTAAAATCTAAAACGCCGAGTTTACCGAACTTGTCGTGTACCCGATATCCGATACTGCAGTACTCTTATTCGGGATTGAATGAATCTGTGGCCATTCACCGTCGCGACATCTCACAACGAAATCTGACTAGATAATAGATATTATGGAGTAGGTATTTGGAGATGATAAAGTAAGTGCTAGCCGCTACGGAAAGATAGGAAACATCTCCGAGAGAAGATTAATGATTATAGTTTGAGCAACGAAAGAACGCCGGTCGAGAGAGAGAGGATGGAAGAGGGAAAGGGGGGAGAGGGAGATGGACATGTGGAGGGAGAGAGGATGGAAGAGGGAGAGAAAGGGGGGAGGGGGAGAGGGAAGGAGGGATCGTCTATAATCTACAATCTCTTTATCCTTTGACCGGCGTTCTTTCGTTGCTCAAACAATAAACATGTCCCAAGTCTAAAACACATCGGCGTCTGCGCATCTACAAAAAAAAGGGTCTCTGTCGAGTGTCGCGCTCGCAAATTTCGAAAGGATGTCGTACCAACACGGCAGCCGAGTCAACAGAAAACGCTTCGTCAGTTATTGCTTTCATTTGTACGAAAAAAACTACATTCATTCACATTGTCAATTTACGAAAAACAAAAATATAGACAGTTGAGAGTATAGGATCCCATCCAACAAGAAGTGTATAGGTTTTATATAGGGCTATAACAATATCATCGCAATCAAACTTTAGCTTTAAGTTTGTTTTAAACACATCGTTTGTTGTCTGATGTCTGCAGTCATCCTGCTGCGTCCTTCCCAGCCACAACCACCAGTTAGTATCTGAAATATATCTATACGTTACAGGCCACACAGAATTTGGAATTTATATGTAACAAAGGCTCTAAATTCGAATAATAAAATATACTACTAATAATCTTGCATCAGCTATAACAAAATACATTTTTACTATACAGGGTATATCACAGGATTGAATACATAGAAAAGTAATGAGTGCAACAAGGAAAACATAAGCAAAATGAGTAGCGTGACAAAAATAGAATACACATGGCTAACTTAACTAAATTAATTATCATGGTTTTTTACATGAATAGAGGGCAAAGCAATCTCTGATCTTAACTAATTTGTACAGTGTACTTTTCCCTATGTTCGGTTTCCTGTGATACACCCTGTATACCTACTATATAGGCAAGGAGAACTCGTAGCTGGTGAATTTCCGTTTTTCAATTAAAAAAAATCTCTTTATTTTACAGACTATTCTCGAGGAGGCTACCTATAAGTATTTTTAGTGTTACAGGATAATCGAAATACAATTAATTTATCGATTTTTAAATCTAAACATCGATAAGTCAAAAGTGAGCTTTACGACATATTGCTTAAAAACATCAAAATTAAAAAAAAATCTCTACGAAATTCATTCAATGCTCGTTTAAGGTTGGGTTAGGTGAATAATATAAACACATAACTGCAACAATTTTGTTATATTGTAATTTGTAATAAGTAAGTTTCTAACCTCAAAATATTTGTATACATATCGTTAGTGCCAAATTTGTCAGTCATCAGTGATGTAGTACATCTTATTAATATAAAATATTTTTTTAATTCATATGTACAGTTTCTTCACATTTCATAATAAAATAATTTGCTGTAAAGTACATTTTACAGGGCACAATAACTGATAGTGATTAATAGCATGATATTAGAAAATGTCGCTGATTCCATTTTTAACCGACTTCAAAAAAAGGACGCGTATATTTTTTTTTATTATTATTTTTTATGTATGACCACGCGTAACTTTTTATAGAGTAGTCAGATTTTGATGATTTTGCTTTATTACATAGAGTATACCTCGAAGTTGGTCCCATATAAATTTTACTTAAATCGGTTCAGTAGTTCGGATGATTTTAATAAAAGTTAGTAACGGCGTGTTTTTCCGTCAAGGTAAATGTCACTTTTTACATCTACCTATAATAAACAATATCGTATAAATAAGGGATTTATAGCAATTTGCACTGACATTTTTAATATTAAAAATAGTTTTGAAAAAATAATCTTGTACCTAACATAAAAATCATGCTTAGTTCTCCATACCGAATTTTTATCTTATTGATGCCTTCAATCCTTTTAATATTAATAGCAAACTATTGAATAAAATGTTATATAATATGTGCAACAGAGATGTCTTAGATCTCTGCCCATAACATATATATGGTGTAACCCCTTTGATTCCCGAACTATCTTCCCACCAACTCACATATATACAATGTACTATTTTATAATACAATACACATTACACACACACAAAGACTTCATAACGTATGTGTGTATGTATGTGTGAGATAGTTCTTTTATGACAGTTAGATGTTTATATTATTGTTGTGTAACTGCCAACAATAGAAAAGTCGTCATATAAAGACATATCAAGAAACAATACTTCTTTCTGCCGCCCCCGCCAACCGCAACTTTATACGCTGATGGATGAAAACAAATGATAGTGGTACTTTGTTGATATTATTTTCTCTTTTTCAAGTGAAATTTCTTAGTTCGCGATAACGCACAATTTTCCGTCACGGAAATTGTTGATGAAAGTGACGTCACGCGTACGCCTTATAAAAAATTCTCGCGATAACGCACAATTTTCCGTCACGGAAATTGATGACGGAAGTGACGTCACGCGTACGCCTTATAAAAAATTCTCGCGATAACGCACAATTTTCCGTCACGGAAATTGATGACGGAAGTGACGTCACGCGTACGCCTTATAAAAAATTCTCGCGATAACGCACAATTTTCCGTCACGGAAATTGATGACGGAAGTGACGTCACGCGTACGCCTTATAAAAAATTCTCGCGATAACGCACAATTTTCCGTCACGGAAATTGATGACGGAAGTGACGTCACGCGTACGCCTTAAAAAAACTATTGATGTGTAAAGCGACCGCGTGACGTCACTGAGTGAGCAGATTTGCCTAAACTAAATAGTACGAGCGTTGATAGCAAGAAGTTGACAGTAATCGTATAATGGGACATCCGGTTAGTTCAAAAAAAAATCTCGCACGTCGATGAATTCTGCACACCGCCAACGCCGACGAAGGACGGACCGTACAGATCGAAAAAATCTATCGCAAAATGTTTTTTAGAGTCTAAATAGTCGAGATTGATCAAAATTCGAATTTTTGCACGATTACATTACTTTCATTCACTGAAGGTGATGAAAAGTAATATAAAACGAGACAGTGTAGGGAAAACGAAACCACGTTTTATTTATAGCAAATTCTAGCACGATCAAAAAATTAATCAAGAATGAAATTAGTACGACTGTATATTACAAATATGTGAAGTTATATTGTTTCAGCCAAATTACATAATTATCTCTGCACTATTGGGAAAAATGTATCTTATCAATTTATCTTATTAAAAAATTAAAAAAAATTGATACATAATGCTTAATACTATGTTCTATATATGTTATTGACTCTTGCCCTAACAAGCAGTACATATTGAATGAGGCCCTAACCGGCTATATTAAAATAAATAATTTCATAAATTCATGCTAATAATTCTCACACGTTAGATGATACATCTACAACTCCAAAATAAAAATAACACCTCTCGCATGAAGTGAAATTATAGAACGTCCTCTGTATATATGGGAAATTAGTTTATCAACATTTGTCACGGTTAAGTAAAAGATAGCTCAATCCGCCGCGATAGTGGAGAAGTTCGAGTTTGAATCCCGACTGTTACAACGGTTGATAAGATAAATTTTTCCCAATAGTGCAGAGAGAATTATGTAATTTGGTTGAAACAATATAACATCACATATAAAAATTAATGACTTATAAGTATGTGGTCAATAATTAACACCTCGCGTCTATCATAAAGCTGCAAAGCATCCGAATAAATTTTGCCTGGATTTGTAGAAGAATAGCTGTACTTTAAGAATATCATTGTCAGCCCATCATGACCAAAGTGCCCGGCAGACCTCTTTGAAGGGGAGATTTTTCAGTATCTCTCCTCCAATATCACGCATTTCATTGTTTTGCCTTTTGAGTTATTGGAAACTTTGGGGAGTTAAATAATCGCTAGTGGGACACAGCTTACTGTAGGTGTTAAATCGTTGCGCCGCCCTTAATCACCCCCCAATAGATACAACTTTGTTATTTTAAGTAGCGTACCCTGTATTTTTTCGACGTATTCAGAAAAAGGATCTTATTTAAAGCATTTTTTTTTTAAAAATACCAGGCTGAAGTGAATGTTTTCTGAAATATCTGAGATCAAAGTTAGACATTAAAAATATGTCCAATTCTGACCTCAGAAATTTCAGAAACCATTTACTTTAGCCTGTTACTTTTTTATACAAAAAATGCTTAAAATTAGACAATTTTTCTGAATCCGTCAAAAAAATACATAGTGCTACTTAAAATAACAAAGCTGTATCATAAAGCTTACCTCATCTCATAACCCCTTTGGCGTCTGAAAATTGCCCGAATTACTCTTAACGTTTGCGCTACCATTTATGATCTAATTGCAGTATGATAAGTGATAACCGGATGTCAAAGTTTACTCTTGTCCCCCTGAACAAAATTCTGCGTACGCCCTTGCCTGCTTTGATTTGAAAAAAATAAACGAACCAAACAACAATAAAAATTTACTCATCTTAAAGCGTTATTCCATACAATTTAGTGCACTTAATAATGGAAAACTGTTCTGTGAGTATAAGCAAGAGAGAAAATAGTTTTTGGTTGCAATAAGTAATTCATTTTATTAATTTAAAATTAACTAATTCCACGGAACGTTTAATAAATCAAACGGACATTGTAAGCAGTCCAAAACGTTCTCAATAATAAATCTCAACTATAAACGAACCGAAATTCATATTTATGCGTCTGTGTGTGTGTCTAGTGGGATAGTGGAGGGTGTACTGGACACCGCCGCGCCATGTGGATCTATCATGTATATTACATAACACGTAGTGTTTCTTATGCGAGCACTTTAACAATACAAGGCACTAACCTATTGTAACTCAGAACAAGCACGTATTTCTGTATATGAAATTAAACTGAGATAAGCAATTGGAGAAGTTGCACATCAAAAGATGATCACAAAATTACATCGCTCTACAAACTAAGGGTGGCAAGTTCACGGTATTCTGTAAACATTAAGATTCTAATACGATAACAGTTATATAATAACCTTAATTGTTCCAAATCTTCATGGTTTCCGGGCTTGTAGGCCGTGGTCCGGTGGTATTTCTACCTGACGTTTCGTCTACAACTGCGGTAGACATTCTCAAAGGCGATGTGGCAGCGGTCGAAGTGTCCTCCTTGGCGGCTCACAGGTTAGTGTGTTGGTGACTGGTGTTCTCCCTTCTTTTATACCTAGTTCCTGCAGTGTGTTCTCTGTTCGGTCGTAGTCCGTCTCTCTGCCATTGGTCAACTGCGCAGTGTGTAGTGGTGCAGTTGACCAATGGCAGAGAGACGGACTACGACCGAACAGAGAACACACTGGCACTAGGTATAAAAGAAGGGAGAACACCAGTCACCAACACACTAACCTGTGAGCCGCCAAGGAGGACACTTCGACCGCTGCCACATCGCCTTTGAGAATGTCTACCGCAGTTGTAGACGAAACGTCAGGTAGAAATACCACCGGACCACGGCCTACAAGCCCGGAAACCATGAAGATTTGGAACAATGCCGGCCGTGAAAGCTTGCACACTTGGTTAACCTTAATTTTGGAAGTTATCTATCTATATATATAAAACAGTTCCGTTACTGACTGATTGATTGACTGACAGACAACGCCCAGGTCAAACCGCTGAAGATATAAACTTGAAATTTGGACAGTAGGTTCCTTTTATGACGTAGGCACCCACTAAGGAAGGATTTTTTGAAATTCAACCCCTAAGGGGGTTAAATAGGGGATGAAAGTTTGTATGGAAATTCGTCATTTTTGAAGTTAGAAGCATGAAATTTTGTACAGAAGTTTCTTATATAACCTAGGTGAGCGCTAAGAAATTTTTTTTTGAAAATCCAACCCCTAAGGGGGCTAAAAAGGGGATGAAAGTTTGCATGGAAGTTCGTCATTTTTAAAGGTAGAAGCATGACATTTTGCACAGGAGTTCCTTATATTACGTAGGTAAGCAATAAGAAAGGATTTTTCGAAATTCAACCCCCAAGGGGGTTAAATAGGGGATGAACGTTTGTATGGAAGTTCGTCATTTTTGAAGTTAGAAGCATGAAATTTAGCACAGAAGTTTCTTATATAACGTAGGTGAGCACTAAGAACTTTTTTTTTTGAAAATTCATCCCCTAAGGGGGCTAAAAAGGGGATGAAAGTTTGCATGGAAGTCCGTCATTTTTGAAGTTTGAAGCATGACATTTTGCATAGGAGTTCCTTATATTACGTAGGTGAGCAATAAGAAAGGATTTTTGAAAATTCATCCCCTAAGGAAGCTAAATAGGGGATGAAAGTTTGTATGTAAGTTTGTCATTTTTGAAGTTAGAAACATGAAATTTTACACAGGAGTTTCTTATATAACGTAGGTGAGCAATAAGAAATAATGTAGGTATTAATAATATTCGAGCGAAAGAGCGAAGCGAGTGAGTATCTCTATCTATATATTATGACATTTTGTGCAGCAAATTTTTCAATTTTAGAAATAACCTTAATTATATTTTTAAATTATCTAATCTAATCTAACTAATATTATAAATGTGAAAGTTTGGATGTATGGATGGATGTATGAATGTTTGTTACTCAATCACGCCAGAACGGCTGAACGGATCTGGATGAAATTTGGCACAGAGATAGATTATAGTCTGGAATAGCACATAGGCTACTTTTTATCTCAGAAAAATGTACGGTTCCCGTGGGATAGTTTTGTTTTTCACAAAGCAAGGGATCGACATGATTTTTTGCATAGTGGTAGTTTAGGGATCAGAGAATGTTATAGGCTACTTTTTATCCCGGAAAAATGTACGGTTCCCGTGGGATAGTTTTGTTTTTGTTTTTCACAGAGCAAGGGATCGACATGATTTTTTGCGTAGAGGTAGTTTAGGGGTCAGATAATGTTATAGGCTACTTTTTATCCCGGAAAAATGTACGGTTCCCGTGGGATAGATTTGTTTTTGTTTTTTAAACTACTAAACCGATTTTAAAAATTCTTTCACTAATAGAAAGCTACGCAGGGGGGGAGAATCTCGCGGGGGAATAACAAATTAGGGGGAAGATTCACGCGGGGGATAACAAATTAGGGGGAAGATTCACGCGGGGGACAACAAATTTAGGGGGGGAGATTTTAGCGGGGGGATAACAAATGTAATGTATTATTAATATTCGAGCGAACAAGCGAAGCGAGTGAGTAATGTATTAATAAAATTCGAGCGAACGAGCGAAGCGAGTGAGTCATGTATTAATAAAATTCGAGCCAACGAGCGAAGCGAGTGAGTTATGTATTAATAATAATCAAGCGAACGAGCGACGAAGAAATTAATAATATTCAAACGAACGGGCGAAGCGAGTGAGTAATGTAGGTATTAATAAAATTCGAGCGAACGAGCGAAGCGAGTGAATAATATATTAATAATATTCAAGCGAACGAGCGAAGCGAGTGAGTAATGTATTAATAAAATCCGAGCGAACGAGCGAAGCGAGTGAGTTATGTATTATAAAATTCGAGCGAATAAACACTACCAGCCCGGCTTCGCTTCGCAGGAGGAGAATTTTTCGCGGGGGGGATAATAAATAGTAATCGTAAAATACGTGGGCGAAGCCACGGGTAACGGCTAGTACTTTCTATATAGGCGTGTTATGAAAAAAATATGATAGTGAATTATTCAAAAACTGTGACATCAAAATTAACAGGATTTATTTCCATAGTTACCTATACCATATAAACAAATCTTGTCTTTTATTATTTTCCGCAGTAAAGCTATATGTGCCACTTCCGCGGTGACATTTCACCGAGTCGTCATTATAGCACAGGGGTTCCCAAAGTCGGGGTCGCGACCCCAAATGGGGTCACGGGCTGATTTTTTAGGGTCACGGTCTGTTTCTGTGATATAGAATTTATAACTCTCGTGATCGATTTCTATATTACTTTTTTACACCTAAATTCTTGAATAAACGACTTAAATTTGAATTGCTGCATTTTTTTACTGAAAAATCTTTTTTATAGACTATTTTGTACATTGTGGGGAAAACATTTTTAAGGCTTTTGCAATTTTAAAAAAATACGTTTTTTTCTTTCTTTTTATTGCACTAAGTCAGAAGCTTTAATTTTTGACAGGACTATGGGGTTGTAGACCTTAGTATTTGATATTAATTTCAACTCGATATCTCTAGCCAGTCCTGAGAAAAAGGATCTTGGCGGACAGACAGACGGACAACAAAGTGATCCTTTAAGAGTTCCGTTTTTTTCATTCTGAGGTACGGAGCCCAAAAAATTATCTTATTATCAAAAGATTATTTACCCATTTTTATTAAAATAATGTTACGGATCACCCTGTATATAAACGGCAGGCAAGAGTTCTGAGAAACAGGGTCTGCTTACTGAACAACTGGTACCTGCGCGAAAGTTCTAGAGAAAGCGAAAACACACTAGGCTTACGTCTCGCAGCATATATAAACAGCCAGTACGAGTGAGTGAGGAATCAGTCAACGGTGAGACTCGCATTCAAGTCTACGTTGGAGCAGTAATATAAATAGTGCCGTGATATAAATAACCAAATTGATAAATAAATACTAGTGTAGTGGTAATAATTACGAATTATTGTATATAGTTGTTTTGTTTTGCTTTGTAATTACTGTTTAGTTATTGTTTACTTGTGTTGATTGTTAGAATTGACTTTTCGTTGTTGCGTTCATTATTATTGTGTTTTTAATTATTGTAAATAAATATTTATTCCGCCAAGTCAGAAAACAGTTTTGTAACAATAAAATATACTTAGTAATCTGATGATTCGTGGGCCGTGCCGCCGTAGCACTGAGTTCTCGACCACACTCTATATAAGAGAAGAGCTTTTAATTACGAAAGCTGCAAGCATTAAGGTTCTCGTGTTTTGCTTGACCTCTGACGTCGCCAATAAATTTTAATTATAAGATAAACCGATTATAAATATCACGCTGCTTTGCTTACGTTACATAAAACGATCATTTTCGGAGAAAATAGATTATGGAACGCAGAGATGAACAACTAAAAACCGATCAAGTTTGTTACTTAAATTAAACTGTTGAAGAGTTCAGAAGCATTGCCAAATTATTAAGTTAATTTATTTACCGATATTGAAGGTGTTCAGACTTCAGACCCCGTTGCATCACTTACTTTAAACGCTCTAAGTAAACTTCAGATTAGAATGCATTTAACCCAAAATGAAGTAAAAGCTGTGCAACCGGGCGGTAGCAAATGAATTCACAGAGGCACACATCGTGCCTTATTATCGCAGCAGCCCCAATTGTAACGTTCTATTACATAAAAAATGTTATTTTACATATTTAGACAGACGTTTCAAAATCGGGCTGTGCTTGGGGGCCACCAAATACCCAAGCCGCTATTGCAACCGGACATGGTCGTAGACCCGTAGCTAAAACCAAAATTTAAGTAAAGAACCATGAAGTAAATAAAATCAGCTTTATAGCGATATGTTACCTATACATAATAAAATTATAAAATAAAAATAAAGACACGGATGAATGGAAGAATGAATGGGACGTGAATGAAGAAGGATGAAAGAAGAATGTTTGAGTGTTTAAAAAATTGTAGTAGAATAAATAGAATAACTTTGATTAATGAATAATCTGTCTTATCTTCTATATATATATAAAAGAAAGTCGTGTTAGTTAGTTAGTTACACTGCATTTATAACTCGAGAACGGCAGGACCGATTTTCATCTTTAATTTTTAACTTCCCCTTGGAAGTTATTGTAATGGGTCCGAAAATCGAAATCAAAAAGGAAAAAAAATTTTTATGTTTCAAGGTCACTACACTATTTTTACACTACTTTTAGAAAGATGTCTCTGTGTGTGTGTGTGTGTACGTATGTACGTACGTACGTACGTACGTATGTATGTGTCCATTTCTTTCTAAGACGAAATCTCGAGAACGAAAAATGATATCGACTACGTTGGGGTGCCAATCGACGCGTATTAACGTATATATGATCTGAAAGGAATTTTTTTAAAATCGGTTCAGCCGTTCTTTTTTCTTAACCAAATAACCTCCAAAAAAGTAGATTTTACACAATATCTCGCGAATAAAAAATTATATCGACTTCGTAAGGGTGTCAATCGAGGCGTGTTAACGTCATTTTGATTCGACATAAATTTTATAAAAATCGGTTCAGCCGTTTTTTTTTTTTTTTTTTTTTTTAATTATTGATGTTTTAATGATTAAAATGAATTACTTTTCTGTGTAATATCTAATTTAATTATTATTATTAAATATTTATCAAACTGGGAAGTTCGTCGTGTGGACCTCAAGGGTCGCACTTTAGTCCTAATAAACGACCCACCTCACGGCTTGTTTGGATTTGTCTCCGTCCTTGTTAACAGAATAACTATTAAAACATCGGAAAAATCCACCCGAGAGCGAACGAGCGAAGCGAGTGAGTAATGTACCACCCGGGAGCAAACGAGCGAAGCGAGTGAGAAGTGTATTGCAGTCCGGGCGAAGCCGGGCCGGGCCGCTAGTAATATATAGAAAAAGGACGTGGCTAATTACGTAAATAAGCATAGAAACTAAAAACCACGTAGGTATATTAAAAAAAAAAACGATCTATTAAAAATAGCTATTACTTACCAATTATCTAAACACAACTCAGAGAAAAAATATGATCGTTAATTATTATTATCTATCATTTTGTACGAGTGGAAGAGGCTAGCGGCCGACCGAATCTCGTCGGCATACGCATCTTTTCGCCGCAACCTGGCCAATGGCCATATAGTACTTTCATCACGTAGTGACATAGGAATTCAAGATTTTCACATGATCGATGAATTATGACGCGACACCGACGAAAATTTAACGGTCGCCGGTGCCCCTCACCCGTTAGAAATAAAAAAACATTGGCAGTCATGGGGACTGCCGACAGAAGTGAAAAGTAATCAAGAAATTATTAGTCCTATCATTAAATATAAATTCACATATTAGTGAATAACACAATATATCAGACGACATAATATTATCGCCGTGATATTTAATAGAAGGTTATAATATAAGAAAAATGTAAATGCCACTGTCGGGATTCAAGTCGGGTTCAAGTCCCGACAATGGCATTTACATTTTTCTTATATTATAGCCTTCTATTAAATATCATGGCGATAATATGTCGTCTGATATATTGTGTTATTCACTAATATGTGAATTTATATTTAATGATAGGACTAATAATTTCTTGATTAATTATAATACCGTAAAAAAAACCTACAGATATTCTGTATTTTGAGTAGTGAAAACATTTTGAAAATAAATGCTTTGTTTTCATTATTCATTTTTCTATTTAAAAATATTAACACATTTAGTACTCATTAGTGTATACTGCACATAATGGTCCTACAATTAAACAATTAAAATAATAATCAAACTAAAACACAATTTAAACAATACCATTGAGATTTTCAAGTAATCAATTCAACTTTACTTGTATAGATACACACAGTACCTACTAATGTTTAATGTGTTGGTGCATATACGTGTACATAGGCCACTGCGCGTGCGCCAGTATATTACTTTCATCGCTGACCAAGCGCAATACGTCACACTCATAGCTATAGATATACTTTTAACATGAGCGTGTCGGTAACGCGAACCCATAAGTTTTTCCCCTCCCAGAAATCGTCTAACGCGCCTATAGAAGTTTTCAATTTAAAAAAGTTAGTTAACAACATAATAAATATTAATTATTTCGGAGAATTCGCGAACGACTTTACATTAATTAACATAAAGCAGACATGAATTACATAAAGTTTCTCATTTTTCTAAAGTAAATTATTTCTTTGAAGTATTCAGTAATTGCATAATTATCTCTGCATTACGCGTAATTGTAGGCGTGTGATTCTTCATTTGAACGAATGCACGGTACGGTAGTTTCTGTACCTCGACTAAAAACAATCGAAGAACGAATAATAATTGTTCCTTGTATACCCTGCTGTTACCGACACTGCTCCAGAGATGCACATTGCACAGGTCATATAGACGGAGAGCCCACCATCAGATTTCCTATATATCGAATAAACAGACGAAGTAAGTTAGAATAGCTGGACAGACAAATACAGGGAGCCACAGTTATTAATTTTTACTTCCCACCTCTACTATAGTAGGGAAGTAATGGATTTAGTCCGAAAAAAATATTTCGAGATTTTAACAGATCTTCACGTTTTGAGACCCTAGCAATCGTTTAAGATCATTTTCTGACTGATGTCTGTATGTGTGTGTGTGTGTGTGTGTGTGTGTATGTGTGTGTGGTCATTTTTTCGCCTTCGGTATCGTAAAAACGGAACAACATACGGCCATGCCGATTGCTCTATTATGTTTATCAGCCTTTAACTTAGATCTGATTAAATTTTGAGTCAAATCGGATCCTGAGATATTAAAAAAATGTTCTCAATGTCACGTATTAACATAGGTAAAAAAAAATATAAATGAACTCTAGATGTTATAATATGAAAAAAATGTAAATATTTTTTTTCTCTAAAATGTATAGTTTTCGAGAAAAAAAATATTTTACCAAAAAAAGAAAATTGTACGTAAATCAAGGCAACCATGATTTTTGCTATATTACTCGCCATCAGTAGATCCCCAAACAAAAAAGAGGCCCATGCTTTTTTTCAAAGAATAAAAAAGAGTGTTTATTTTTTGCAAATATTTACTAGGTGGGAAATATAGGACTGGTCATCAGTCGAATTTTTTTTTCTGCCGAATCATGGGATACTGACGTCACTTCCGGTCATTTTTTTGATTGTCTGCTTATATCACCGACTACATAAATAAAATTGACGTCTAAATGTCGATCTCAACGTGTACTCGTGTACTTTCGTATCATCGTGGGTTGCCATAGTTCTTCCTGCCGCGCAACCCTTCGGCAGTCCTAATTTTTCAATTTTCGACAGAATAAAAATAATAATAGTTGTGGTTCCCCATTTGCCTGACCCAGACAAATTTATCTGTTTATTCGATGTACAGGATGTCCCATAACTTACGAGCCATAGAGCAGGTGATTATAGTAGGTACATGTAAAAATAAGGCATTTGACACAAATAATAAAATGTTGCTAGTTTGGGAAATACAGAGTGCGTAAAAATAAAATAAGCCATATTTATAAAACCACTAAAAATCGGTATGAAGTATAAATTTTAATATGAAAGACTGGACATTTTTATGTAAAAAAGGTAGGTATACTTCGATTCACTTCGATATCTTTTACCCCAATTATCTCGAAAACGGTTAGAGATATCGAAGTGAATGAAGTATACCTTTTTTACATAAAAATGTCCAGTCACATCTAAATTAAATGCTGCGATAAATGCATAAAAACCGCATGACCCTATTATCGAAGGAAACCGATTTTACACACACACAGACATACATCAATCAATAAATAGTCTCAAACGACCCCTAGGATAACACAACGTGAAGATCTATTAGAAATATAAAATAAATTTTCGGATTGATTCCAATACTTTCCTGCAATAGTAGAGATGGGAAGTAAAATGTACTTATAATTAATTCCACAATTAAGTCAGAAAAAAAAATGTTCCTGAATAATGAGTTTTGTAAACAATCTGCGTAGTATAAACAAAAGCCTTACAGTACTTTTATGTAATAATGTAATGTATACGCAATTTATTCGCATTAATCGCATATTATAATAAACTTAGTTATTTTAATGATATCATTAAAATGTGTACAAATGTCTGAAGGTATTACAAAAAGTAAATGCAAACGTATAATAAGTATTAATATAAATAAAATTAAGTTAAGGGCACTGCAATGTTACTGAACTTATCATTAAAGACTTCCTACAATTACATAACAAATCTAAGAATATAAAACATTTAAAAAATCCAACCACGGATTGTAGATTATAGACGTTCGACAACTGAGGTCATTAGCGGAGAGACGTTTTATAAGGGTATAGAGATAATTGATTATTAGACACAACTCAGAATTAATAAGAAATATTTTGCGTAGTAAGTTTAGTACGGCTGAGGATATTATAGGGTTTTTTTGGAAATTTTTTTGCAGCCAATTTATTTATTTGAACGAGTTAATTTATATTAAACGTTTCGCCTTTTTAGGCATCATCAGTAATATTATTTTATAGTGAAATTATGATTTATGAACATTATTTGAACGATGTTGTTATTAGCAAGGATTTTAGACAACAGTTGTCTAAAATCCTTGCTAATTGTGTCTTAAAGACCACCAACAGCTAAGGTTATTTGGGCCTAGCACCAATTCATATTTTCAATTCATTATTTATTTTTTTTTAATATTAAATTGAAAATCCAATTGACACTTTTACCAGGTCTCGGGCTAGAACCCGAGAACTGGGGACTTGTAATAGAGGAACCATAGCAACGCCATGTAAACAACAGCGCCGCTACACTCTCGGCTATTCTCAAGCCCTAAAATCCTTGCTAATAACAACATCGTTCAAATAATGTTCATAAATCATAATTTCACTATAAAATAATATTACTGATGATGCCTAAAAAGGCGAAACGTTTAATATAAATATAACTCGTTCAAATAAATAAATTGGCTGCAAAAAATTTTCCAAAAAAACCCTATAAGAAATATTTTGTTTATTTCAATTTTAAACCATATTGAAAATTTAATATCCTATTCGCAATTAAAAGCGAATGTAGATGTTTAAGCACTTCAGAAGAAATTATAGTTCGAATGATTTTGTAAGTAAAGTAAATTTTTAAGGTAATGAGGTTTTTGTCAACTCTTTTGATTGTAATTGTTTTGACAGAGGTTACAGCAGCAATTGGAATGACATAATGACGTTACGGGAGCTGTCATTTTTTTCCCATAGACCCCACATACGATGATTCGGATTCGAACACCAGATGTCAGCCACTTTGCTTTTTATATAATTGCGAATAGATTGATAATAAAGCGTTTTATAACATTAAAACTTTTCTTTTAATGTCGACCATCTAATAAACCCAAGGTATTGGTTACATCTGTATATTCATGTATAATGTCCAGTTTGAGTCTACTAAATCAATCTATTTAGCAAAAAAGAATACAATAAAATGTATATTTTAGATATAAATTATCAACCTTCCCTACCTATATAATATTATATTGTTTAAATTTTAACATTTAGTGTCAATTAAGAATTTTAAGACTTTCTGTAACGAAGAAAAAACATTTCTACATTACTAAAAACAAGTGTATAAGTATATTTGAAATTTAGATTTTCGATCGGCTTCAGCATGGCGCAACATAATATCAGCAAACCTGGCAGGTACTCCGAAGAAGAGAAGTGCGCGGCATGCCAATGTCATCCATTTAGTTAATGCTGAATTAATGATATTCTGCCAGACACGCCGAATTAACAGCATGCCTATAATAATCCCGCAATGAAGACGGAATAGCATTTATGCTCAAGGAGAAAAAGACAATAGAGGACTGAAGTTCGCGATAAAGCCTTGTTCACAACAACTACTACGTTCAAAATGTACGCCATTGTTGGGTCTTTTTGAGTCAACATTGTCGACCATAACATTGTTTTGTTTTGGCAGTTTCTATGAGCTACGCTTATGAAACAAACAAATTGAATGAAATTTAAAATCTCGTCGTGATCAGACAAGACATGTCTTGATTAAATCAAATTTTATTGTGTTTTATTTATTTATTTTAATTTATACATAAAGATCTTCGATGATTATTAAAAATCATAAAATAGACCATTATACTACATATCTTATATATCTTAATAGCCTAGGATTCTAAGATTTTTACCTCAAAATATGTAAAGCTGAATTTCCGTTTAGAGATCCTACTGACCGCAGGGAACAACATATTAAAATTCTAAGAAATTCTCATGTTGGCGTCCTCGATTTCCAGACCTCAGTTTTGGATTTTTTGACAAAATTTTATCAAAATCCGAAAGCACGTAAACTAGATCATTTTTCCTTGTCCAATAGTGTAGCGATTACTATATAATCTGTTGGTGGGAAGAGTATAGTTTCCCGACCTGTATATACGACTGTACCCAAGGTCAACTCTCTCACTTTCTCTTCTCAAAAATATGCTACTCATTGTCTTCATCACAAAGACAGAAAAACATGTAGCAAATATCTCTGTTTGTTCCAGAAGCATTATACCTAGAGTTACTATAATCTTTTTGACATACGGGGTCCACTTCTTGATTGATTCCGCCATGTTCATCCTTTTTTTTGTGATGCGCAAGAGACTTTTATTTTCTGTTAAAAAATATTATAGTACGGAAGGCAGCGTTGCATTTTAGGTAGTGATTTCATACCGACCAATTCATATTTCTAGTAATTGGGTTTTTAAATGAATTTTTTTTTTTACTTAAATGGAAGGACCACATACAAGTTTTATAGCAAAACTGCTTTTATTTAATTTTTTGCTTACTAATTAAAAAGTTATATTTAAATAAAAATTAATTTTTAAACTCAGTTCCGATAACGCGCCGAAAGAATCCGAACGCGTGTGACGTCATTATGTTATCTATGGTCTTTGTAACCATGGTTACCAAGTTAAAAATTTATTATTTTTGATAGTATGTGTAATACATATACACAAATACCAACAAATGCAAACACATTTTAACATAACGACGTCACAAACATTCCTGGCACGTTTTGAAATCACGTGATATTTTTTAAATTTTTATGCATTTTAATTAATTTTTAGTAATTTATCTATAGCTTTAAAAAAAATTTTCTTTTCGATTTTCAATATAATTTATGTTAAATTATTAGAAAAAATTAAAAAATTAATAATTTTTTTTAAACTTAAATACCTAATTGTTTAAGTATCAACAGCAACCAAAGTGAGCGTCAGTCGTCGCACCCGCGGTGGGTGTAGTAGCTAGAGGGTGTCGAAGTTGCTAAAAAAATTAGATTTTAAAATTATTTCCTAATTATTTCATACCGCACCAAACTTGGTACGGTGATTCTTTATATAATAAACAATAAGAAAATAACTGTCAGCTGCGTAGACAGTGGGGGTAAAGAAGTCAGTTTCGCCATAGAACATATCGTGTTTAGATAATTTAAACGTCATTGAACAGTAAATGTCAGGGTGTGTTCATTTTGAAATATAGATGTCGTTGATAATAAGCATTTGTTCTCCAAAGAAACAAACCCTTTCCAATGACAGACGCACATCTTCTCTTCAATTCTGCTTTCAAATCGCATAATTTCCATGTAGAATATATGTTTAGAACTAATTTGTTTGTGTTGTTTTACGCGAAACGACTACAAAAACGAATAACAGCAAAAGCAAAAATCGTCCCTATAATAATTTTAAATAAACAACAAACAAATATTTTTTTGAATACAAAAACTTTGTATTTAAATTAAACTTTATTTAGAAACGTATTTGTCGCAAGTATTATATTTGAAATTATTAAATAAATAATTTTTAACCTCGACAAAACAACTACACGTTTATGATAAGTGCAAATCAGGTGCAAATACTCCTTGCACCGTGGGTTTGTTTCTTTGGAGAACAAGTGCTTATTATCGGCGACATCTATATTTCAAAATGAACACACCTTGACGTTTCTGTTCAATTGCGTTCAAATTATCTAGACACGGTATGTTCTATGACGAAACTGACGTCTTTACCACCACTGTCTACGCAGCTGACAGTTATTTTCTTATTGTTTATTATATAAAGAATCACCATACCAAATTTGGTGCGGTATGAAATAATTTGGAAAAAAATTTAAAATCTAATTTTTTAGCGACTTTGACACCCTCTAACTACCACACCCACCGCTACTAGCGCAGCTGACGGTTGGATGTCTCATCAGGTGGACGAGAACAAACGTTGGTATAATTATCAGCCGGTATGAAATAATTTATTCATTTGCAACGCTGCCTCCCGTACTATTAGTTTTTCAGTAGTAAGTTTGATTATACATATTTAAAATTATTTCAATATCTAATAATAATGTATATGTATGAAATAAAACACGCTTTTATCTGCAGTTTTATTTTTTTATCAGTAAACAAGATTGTTTTGATTTGGAAATGCTAACAGCTGATTGAATTATAATTGCCGAATTTATTTATTAAATACTTAATGCATTACCTACCTATTATTACTCCTAAGGGATGAAAAACGGGTTTGAATATTGCAAAAATACCCTTTCAGAATAGTTGAAATCTCAAGATTAGGATAAACATGGCGGCCAACGCTCATATTATATCCAAAATCTAACAAGTATAGCATCTCTAAATTATTATATCCATATTATCAGTATATGTTGAGCCATCTACCGTTGACCGATGAACTCACTCTAAGAGCATAATCTTTGAACGTATATGTGTATCGTAGTGATATGTGATTGCGGATAAAAAAACTAACTGATCGTAAATGCAGTTAAGAAAACGCTGTTCTGAACGGAACCCTCGCGCCGCGGGCAGGTCTGTCGCGCGCATGTGGTAGTAGCACATATAATATAAGTAAAGACGGTGACATGGCCTACTTGGATAGTCGTTCGTGCAATTCGTCACCATCCCGCGCAGGAACATTGCCGGCGACATCTGACTAATGTCCCGCGCATATTTTATTCATGAGCCAGACAGAGACGGGACGAATACTGTTTTGATAGACAGGGATAGGGCACAATAATGTTGTTGAAGTGTACGTAACGCAGACCCCCCCTGTTAATGATTAATATTCTTTCGAGTTGTCTTGGATTACGATCTGCACCGTCCATAAACTACTGCAAAACAAACAACCAAAATATTTCTTTTTTAAATATTATTTATTGCAAAACTATATCGACATATTTTTTTAGCTGAAATTATTGAATTTTTGTGTTGGTACATCTTAGATGAAGAGGACTTGAGAATAACCGAGTTAATTTTGACATGCCATTGTTTACAGGTATACAGGGTGGTGACCGTGACTGCTTCACATAGGGAATCAAACTTTCGCGATTTCTTGCTTCCCTAATAATTATTATTTTAGGAAAAATATATTCAAATAATAGTTTTAGAACATAAAATTCTGCATCTAATTCATTAAACAAAACTAATTTTGCATCCTTTGTAACAGCAGAAATTTGATATAAAAATGTCAAAATTACCTCAAAACAGATAGCGATAGCCATGGAACTTGAACAAAACGATGTCGTTTTAGCTGTCAGAATAATTTCTAATCATTTTGTTCAAGTTTCATGGCTATCGCTATCTATTTTTGAGGTAATTTTGACATTTTCATATCAAATTTCTGCCGTTACAAAGCATGCAAAATTAATTTTGTTTAATGATTTAGATGCAGAATTGTATGTTCTAAAACTATTATTTGAAGATATTTTTCCTAAAAGTAATTAGGGAACCAGGAAATCGCGAAAGTTTGATTTTACGGGTTAAATTCCTATGTGCAGTAGTCACGGTCACCACCCTGTATATGGCATTTTTATGACTCGTCTATTAGAAACCCCCAAGTGCAAGGTTCTATTCTGAGAGTTTATGACAATATTAATTGTAATAATTATTAAATAGACAATAGCCAAACCACAAATAAATATTTTTCTTAACGTAATCAGTCGGCGAACATGCCACCGTGATGTTAATCGTCAAACAATTAAGATATACAAGGAAAAAATCAAAGACCACTGTCAGGACTTGAACCCGAAATTCCCAGTTCAAGTCCTGACAGTGGTCTTTGATTTTTTCCTTGTATATCTTAATTGTTTGACGATTAACATCACGATGGCATGTTCGCCGACTGATTACGTTAAGATAAGAAAAGTATTTATTTGTGGTTTGACTATTATTGTCTATTTAATAATTATTATATTATAACCACAAAAAACTCAACTCTCATTGTTGTATTAATATTAATTGTATTTAAAATTAACTGAAAATATAAACCGATACTCGGCTCAGATAACCCTAGCAATTAGTGGCCTTAAAAATATCTTCAGATACATTATTTTTACTTCCCACCTCTACTATGGTAGGGAAGTAATGGATTTAGTCCGAAAAAAATATTTCGAGATTTTAACAGATTTTCACGTTTTGAGACCCTAGCAATCGTTTAAGATCATTTTCTGAATGATGTCTGTGTGTGTGTGTGTGTGTGTATGTGGTCAATTTTTCGCCTTCGATATCTTAAGAACGGAACAACATACGGGCATGCCGATTATTCTATTGTGTTTATCAGCCTTTAACTTAGATCTGATTAGATTTTGAGTCAAATCGGTTCAGTGGATCCTGAGATATTGAAAATAACGTCCTCAATGTCACGTATTAACATAGGTAAAAAATTCGACTGATGACCAGTCCTATACTTCCCACCTAGTAAATATTTGCAAAAAATAAACACTCTTTTTTTTATTCTTTGACTAGGCCCAAATAACCTTAGCTGTTGGTGGTCTTTAAAACACAATTTAATTTTTATTCTTTGAAAAAAGCATGGCCCTCTTTTTTGTTTGGTGATCTATTGATGGCTAGCTTAATATAGCAAAAATCATGGTTACCTTGATTTACGTACAATTTTTATTTTTTTTAGTAAAATATTTTTTTTCTCGAAAACTATACATTTTAGAGAAAAAAAATATTTACATTTTTTTCATATTATAACATCTAGAATTCATTTATATTTTTTTTTACCTATGTTAATACGTGACATTGAGGACGTTTTTTTGAATATCTCAGGATCCACTGAACCGATTTGACTCAAAATCTAATCAGATCTAAGTTAAAGGCTGATAAACACAATAGAACAATCGGCATGCCCATATGTTGTTCCGTTCTTAAGATATCGAAGGCGAAAAATTGACCACATACACACACACACACATACACACACACATACAGACATCAGTCAGAAAATGATCTTAAACGATTGCTAGGGTCTCAAAACGTGAAAATCTGTTAAAATCTCGAAATATTGTTTTCGGACTGAATCCATTACTTCCCTACCATAGTAGAGGTGGGAAGTAAAAAAAAATATAAATAAATTCTAGATGTCATAATATGAAAAAAATGTAAATATTTTTAACTTCCCACTGGAAGTTATTGTAATGGGTCCGAAAATCGAAATCAAAAAGGAAAAAAAATTTTTATGTTTCAAGGTCACTACACTATTTTTACACTACTTTTAGAAAGATGTCTGTGTGTGTGTGTGTGTGTGTGTGTGTGTGTACGTACGTACGTACGTATGTGTACATTTCTTTCAAAGACGAAATCTCGAGAACGAAAAATGATATCGACTACGTTAGGGTGCCAATCGACGCGTATTAACGTAAATATGATCTGAAAGAAATTTTTTCAAAATCGGTTCAGCCGTTCTTTTTTCTTAACCAAATAACCTCCAAAAAAGTAGATTTTACACAATATCTCGCGAATAAAAAATTATATCGACTTCGTAAGGGTGTCAATCGAGGCGTGTTAACGTCATTTTGATCCGACATAAATTTTATAAAAATCGGTTCAGCCGTTTTTTTTTTTTTTTTTTTTTTTAAATTATTGATGTTTTAATGATTGAAATGATTACTTTTCTGTGTAATATCTAATTTAATTATTATTATTAAATATTTATCAAACTGGGAAGTTCGTCGTGTGGACCTCAAGGGTCGCACTTTAGTCCTAATAAACGACCCACCTCACGGCTTGTTTTTCTCTAAAATGTATAGTTTTCGAGAAAAAAAATATTTTACTAAAAAAAATAAAAATTGTACGTAAATCAAGGTAACCATGATTTTTGCTATATTAAGTTAGCTATCAGTAGATCACCAAACAAAAAAGAGGGCCATGCTTTTTTCAAAGAATAAAAATTAAATTGTGTTTTAAAGACCACCAACAGCTAAGGTTATTTGGGCCTAGTCAAAGAATAAAAAAACAAGCCGTGAGGTGGGTCGTTTATTAGGACTAAAGTGCGACCCTTGAGGTCCACACGACGAACTTCCCAGTTTGATAAATATTTAATAATAATAATTAAATTAGATATTACACAGAAAAGTAATCATTTTAATCATCAAAACATCAATAATTTAAAAAAAAAAAAAAAACGGCTGAACTGATTTTTATAAAATTTATGTCGAATCAAAATGACGTTAACACGCCTCGATTGACACCCTTACGAAGTCGATATAATTTTTTATTCGCGAGATATTGTGTAAAATCTACTTTTTTGGAGGTTATTTGGTTAAGAAAAAAGAACGGCTGAACCGATTTAAAAAAAATTCCTTTCAGATCATATATACGTTAATACGCGTCGATTGGCACCCCAACGTAGTCGATATCATTTTTCGTTCTCGAGATTTCGTCTTAGAAAGAAATTGACACATACATACGTACGTACGTACGTACGTACGTACGTACGTACATACGTACACACACACACACACACACACAGACATCTTTCTAAAAGTAGTGTAAAAATAGTGTAGTGACCTTGAAACATAAAAATTTTTTTTCCTTTTTAATTTCGATTTTCGGACCCATTACAATAACTTCCAATGGGAAGTTAAAAAAAGTGTTTATTTTTTACAAATATTTACTAGGTGGGAAGTATAGGACTGGTCATCAGTCGAATTTTTCAATTATAGATCTCTGCGTAAAGGTAAAACTTTTCAACGCTACATAATATATAAGTACACTAGCGGTCCCGTCCGACTTCGCCCGGGTGCTATGAATTTATGGTTAGTTACACGTTTTTAGCTTAAGCAATTTCAGAGATACAGCGTGTCATGAAGGTTTCAACCCCCGTTTTCATCCTTAAAGGTACGGATTTCGATAATTTGTTGAACATCGATCTCTTCGATTTTAACAAAGAATACTTAAGTCAAATTTCGTGTTTCTAACTCGAACAGTTTCGGAAAAAGACTACATGTTTTTATAATTCGTCTTTTCACCCCCTAAAGGGTTAAAAAAACGATCGAACATGTATTTGCTTCGTAAGTTGAATTCAATACCTCTCACTAACGATTTTTGAGATAGATATGAAACAATACACCCTCTTTTGACCCCCTTAGAGGTTGAATTTCGAAAAATGCCTTCTTAGTGGGTGCTTACGTCACAAAATGAACCTACTGTACAAATTTCAAGTTTCTAGCTTCAGCAGGTTTGGCCTAGGCGTTGATTAGTCAAAAAACCCTACACCTCCGTTTTACCCCATGAGGGGTTGAATTTAAAAAAAAGCTAGAATACGGGTTTGCTTATTTTTAAAGAAGAGTTAAATTCAATACCTCCCACTTTAACGATTTGGGAGATAAGAACATTTTGTCAAAAATATCTACACCTCTTTTTAACCCCCTTAGAGGTTGAATTTCGAAATCCTTTCTTAACGGATGTTTAAGTCCTATAAGGAACCTACCTGCAAAATGTCATGTTTGTAGGATTTCTAGTTCCTGAGATTTCGTGATGAATGAGTGAGTGAGTGGTATTTCGCATTTATATAAGTACTAAGATTCCAAATTTAAACCGTTTGGGGTTAACCATCTGGTTAAATCCAAATTGATATGCGTAGGTCACCCAGTATTTTTCACTCCAATGAAAGAAGCCAGCATTTCTCATCAATCGCAAAGCTTTTTTCAAAAAGGTAGGTATATCCAAATGTGTGTTTACACAATATGTAGATTGTAGAGCATATATGCACATGATCTTGAGAAGGCCTAAACATATAAAATGGTTAGAGCGCTGGCCTTTGCATCATACTGTCGTGGATTCTAATTCCACCTTCGTTCATGGATATTTTGTGATGTCGTTTTGACACTGGTTCAATCATTTATATGTTATATTGAGCCAGTGTCAAAACGACATCACAAAATATCCATGAGCGAAGGTGGAATTAGAATCCACGATAGTCTGATCCAAAGGCCGGCACTCTATCCATTACGCCAAGCTATCCTTTATTTTCTACATGCTGGTCTGGTATAGGAAGGTGCCTCGAGGCATGTGATCGAATGGTATTATCTAAACACTCGATGAGCTTTAAAAAATATTTTCATAATCATAACATGGAAATGTTGGTACTATTCTACTAATGAAAGTATTTTTTTATTTCCCAATATGTGGTTTTTATACATTTACATTCCACTTAAACTTTAAGTTCACCTCCAATTTGAATATCTAGATTGTAGTCAAGACATATTAGACTTTTTAGGAGAAATAATCAAAGTACTATGGATTTTTTTGAAAATGAATTCTACACACAATTTCAGATCGACTTAAAATTTAGGTAAATAAAAGCGGTGAAAAGCGAAACTCACCTAACACTGTACCAAAACCATCCCATCCGAAGCAACTATATCGGTCCATACACATTACACACAGATAATATTATATATAAGTAATCTTAAATCTAAGTGGGTGTACACACATACACACAGAGCCTAAGACACTGTCACCATCATTAATAACATGTTCCTGTGGGAGTGCGGGACGCCTGCATCCGCTCCTTAAACGTCATCGTGCATTAACTCGACGTCCCGGACAAGAACAATCTCTCTTTGTATCTTTCCTATGTTACATAGAGGACAGACATGGAGTACTCACTGCAGAGCACATAACAAACTTAAATAGCAGAAGTACTTCTAACTTTTGCCTCGGCATCGCTCGCGTAAATGTCGATTTATTTAGTGATATTTAATAATACCATTGATCTTTAGAAAACAAAATCATATGATGTCTGATCACAACGAGATTTAAAATTTAAATCTACTTGTTTCATAAGCGTAGCTCAACGGAAACTCGATAACAATATTGTGGTCGACAAAGTAGGGAATTGATGTTAACTGAAAAAGACCCAACAGCAGATTTGCTCGTGTTTTGATGAGAATGGGTTGATAATCCAAGCGTATCTAGGTGAATAAAAAAACACCGTATACTTTTAAGTTTTAATAGTCATTGCCAATATCTACACCAAGTTTGATAGAAATTGATAATGTACAAAGTTTCATCAATGAAGCGGTTTGCGAGTGACACTGATAGAAACCTTACAGACGTTAATTGCCTAAGCTGTCGAGCGTCTATAATCAACAATCTATCTACCTCTGATAGGGAAACCGACAGACAAAATATCAATCAATAATAAGTATGCATGTGGGATTCTTCATTCCCTCGTAGCATCCAAACGACTGGACGGATTTTAATAAATTAGGTGTCTTTAGATTCGCCTTAGTCCCGAGAGTGACATAGGGTATATGACGTCACGCAAAAGTAATTTTCCTTCTGAATACATTCGATATGGGTATCAAAAAAGGTCTCGTTATGACGAATTAAAAAAACTAAAAAGATATAGATAAATAAAAAACGAGATAAAAAATTATATTAAAAATCAAAAAACCCAACTGCGTCAAAAGCCAACTAAAAAGCATGGAAACAAGATCAAATGATATAACATGCAGTCGGGCATGTAGTAACAAGTTGAACAGAAATATCTGATATCTCCGACTGCATGTCATCCATTTGATCTTGTTTCCATCTTTTTAGTTCGCTTTTGACGCAGTCGAATTTTTTGACTTTTTTAAATTATTTTTTTTGTTTAAAGGCCACCCAACAGCCAGGGTTATTTGAGCCCAGCACCAATTCATATTTTCTAGTTATTTTTATTTAATAATAAATTCAAAAACTTTAATCATAGTTTTCTCATTAGAACCAGGGAAGTGGGGGCTTGTAATAGAGGAACCATGGAAACGCCGCATATAAACAACGTCGTCGTTACCATAGAGATACCATAAACAGAGTAGGGAAGCCACCCAAAAAAAGTGTGGATGCAAAAGATAGAAATTGAAAAAAAATGTGTTTTAAAGACCACCAACAGCTAAAGTTATTTGGGCCTAGCACCAATTCATATTTTCAATTCATTATTTTTTTTTAATAATAAATTGAAAATCCAATTGACACTTTTACCAGCTCTCGGGCTAGAACCCGAGAACTGGGGACTTGTAATAGAGGAACCATAGCAACGCCATGTAAACAACAGCATTGCTACACGCTCGGCTATTCTCAAGCCCGCAAAAGATAGAGACAGAGAGAACATCGGTGTTGCTCTATCTTTTTCTAACTATAGAAACAAGGAAACGATCCAACTCTTATTCGTTTTCTATCTCTCTTTTCCAAGGTGACACTGTCACTTATCGCTGTGCCTAAGGCTCCCCTACTCTATTAATGGTATCTCTATGGTCACTACACGCTCGGCTATTCTCAAACCCGCAAAAGATAGAGACAGAGAGAACATAGGTGTTGTTCTATCTTTTTCTAACTATAGAAACAAGGAAACGATCCAACTCTTATTCGTTTTCTATCTCTCTTTTCCAAGGTGACACTGTCACTTATCGCTGTGCCTAAGGCTCCCGTACTCTATTAATGGTATCTCTATGGTCGCTAGGGCTTGAGAATAGCCGAGAGTGTAGCGGCGCTGTAGTTTACATGGCGTTGCTATGGTTCCTCTATTACAAGTCCCCAGTTCCCGAGTTCTAGCCCGAGAGCTGGTAAAAGTGTCAATTGGATTTTCAATTTATTATTAAAAAAAATAATAAAGAATTGAAAATATGAATTGGTGCTAGGCCCAAATAACCTTAGCTGTTGGTGGTCTTTAAAATACAATTATAACTACAATCTATGGTCGCTACACGCTCGGTTATTCTCAAGCCGGCTGACATTCTATACACTTGTCATTTTTTCCATGTGCTTACTTTCATCGCAACCCTCTATGTACCGTCAGTGACTGCATGCGCTATTTCTTTTATCTTTACTACATCTATTTGTTTTCGCCTCCATGCGTCTTTTCATCAAATTATAAGATCTACCATCGCTCCCAACTACAATAGTTATGCACCTCCTAGTCCTGCGATAAAATTAAAATATCAAAACGAACGATGCTCTCGAGAAAAAAACAAGCCTGTGCTGCAAGGTTAGTAGAGCATAGGTTGCCTCATTTCGATAGATAGTAGTGGGGGGATGACGTCACTCAGAATATACCATGCTTGCTCACTTCAATAGAAAAGATCAGACCATGGACGCTGCTAATTTTTGGAAATAAAAATCACAGTAACCATGGTAGTGTGATATGTTTTTTTCAATACTTAGAATGTGTTCCGATATGTACTGGGACCACTGTACAGTATGACGTCAATTCAGTATACTGTGAAGCCGTTCCTTTATAGCCAGTAATACTGAGTAATACTGGTTACTATTTAAAACGGAACGCACTCCAGTATACTGTCAGCATCGTTTTTTGACGCAGTTTTCAAATGAGCGTATTGATTTATAATAACAAAATCTATTGCTGGAGTATTGTCAAATTGAAAACATTTATATTAATATTAACTGTTAATTGAACTTCACTCAAGCGGCTTTGACTGATCACGTGATCAAAGTACTGGCGAGTACCTTACCTCGAAAACGCCAGTGCTCGCAGTAAGAATATATGGTTATTTATGACGTCATATATTTCCCTAGGGTACTGCGGCAGTATACTGGCGTTCATAACGGAACGGATTTTTCTACAGTAAGAGCACTGGGCAGTGCTCCCAGTGTATATCGGAACATACCCTTAATAGAAACATGATTCTTCTGTTAGTGAAAAAAATATGATAAGTTGTCAATTTTGCGATAGCTGTTAAGTGTTATGGTGTTTTGTGGTTATTTTTAATATTTTGTGAATATAAAAGATAAAATAATTAATTTATCAATTTGTTAGTTAATTCTATTCGTTTGTTAAATTTTAAAAAATAGGTAATTAACAAGATCTGCCATTTCTTGAGCATTATTTAATTTTTTGTTTGTTTATATTATAAATATTAAAACCTAAATTTTGTAATAAAAATAAAAATTATCCTATTTTTTAACATCTATTCTTCTATTTATTGTCTCCTGCCAATTTTAAGAAAAAATCTGCACGAAGCACCTAATATAAATAAGCATAATCTTCAACAATTTTTGTACTTGATTTATACTAAATTCTAGCTGACGTCATTCTAGCGCTTACGCTGATTGGTCAGATGGAATGAGGCAACCTATACTCTAATAACCTTGCCTGTGCTGTGTATAAGGAAAACAATTGACGTGCAATAAACAAATGACTGCTCTCGTTTATTCAAAACGTAAATACAAACCCTCCGAGAAGCAAGCTTATTTTACGGTAGGTATAAGACAATAAATAATCACAATATATTAAAAGCACTTACCGGGAGTAACTTTGATATTGCATCCATTTCTTACGACACGAATGTCGACATCGTTGGTGTAGAAGTTCAACAGGGTTGTCCATTCCCGGTCGCTTACAACGACAAACCTGAAATAAGAAATGTATTTTAAAAAAATATGAAATGAGGGTAATCCACACAAGTTGCCGCTTCGCTAAGGATAAATAGTCGATCATTCAAAAGTAGTAATGTTTAATATATTTTTTTGTTAATTTAAAGCTTCCTAACTGAATTGGAAAAAATTTTAAAATGATCGTGAAATATCAATGCTTAACATAGTTAATTTTCGTACTGCTGACTATTTGTTCATTTGTTATAAAAGAAAATGTGTCATTTGCATGTTGAGTAAGGCTACAATAACAGTTTTATAATACATTTATAACTTAATAATGACCTTGGATTTTTCACAGAAAATTTTGTAATGAAGTAATCTATTGGAAAAAAATTATTTTAGATTTTTTTCATTACTATCGCCTAAAGCCTCAACCCTCCTAAAAAAAGAATGATCGCAAATAAAAATGGAGCCCAAAGTACATTCCCTTCAAGTTTAAACGATCTCATTAGAATAATTTTAATCGTATGGAGGTGGTGCCAATTCAACTGTGTTTTTCAATTCAACGTTTAACCACTTTTTAAACAAAACAAATTTAAAATGCACATTATGTAAATGCATGATTATATTACATTTTGTAATTAAAACAGCCATTAAATAATTGAATATTCAATTAAAACGACACCGTCCTCCCCTTCTGAATGTGGGAACATAAATGATAAATTCACAATTGATAGGCCCGTGCTACGGTCTTGTATAAAATTATTGATAATATAAAATATAGTCACAATTTTGAATAAAGTTAATACCTTCAGTCGAAAGGTGCAAACTGATTTTTATTTTTTGTTAAATCCTTATGACAACGTAATTAACGTTAGCAAAAACTACAAATTAATGCTTAAGTTTGCATTAGTGTTTTGAAACACCCGTCGAAAATGAAAAAAAATCATTTTCAAACGTATGTCATTGTCGGGATTCTAACCTGAAACTTCCACTATCGCGGTGGTTGAGTGACACATTTTAAATAATCAATTATTGTTTCCATTGTGAAGCATTTTGTGACTAATAAATCACCTCATGCGAGAGCTGATTTTATTTTATTTTTATTTATTGTAAATTATAGACGCGTCGACAACTTAGGTCATTATAGCGTCTTGATTACTTTAAATAACAATTAACTTAAAACTAAATGACATCACAAAACATCCATGAGCGGAGGCGGGATTCGAACCCACGACAGTTTGATCCAGAGGCCGCGACGCTAACCACTGGACCACACTGTCTTCGAGCTAATTTTAAATTAGGTATTGTTAGAGATGAACCTTCTCACATACATGTTACGGATGAATCTAAGATGAAATATCCATTTTGTGTTTCAAAACACTAACGTAAATTTAAGCATTTTTGAAGTGAAAACTTCCTTAGGCGCGTTAGGTACTCTTTGCCTGGGTACTGAAAAAATGTGAAGCGTTCGCAACTACTTCCGTAAGAATTCGCAACATACTTATATCATAAAAACGCCCGTCTACATACTTCCACCCATAGGGCAGTTGGTTACGTCTTTGCATTCTATGCATAGGAATCTGGGTCCGAGACCTGATGGTAGCGTAGAATTTTTGGCGTTTTTTTTTTCTAAATTCTACATGATATTTATTTATATATTTTTTTATTTTTGTTATATTCTTTCTTTGACAATTACAATTTTTTTTAAACCAAGGTGGAATTAATTAAAAATACAATTTTAGTATGTTAGTAATAAATTAATTTTAGTTTATAAATGCGCTATAATAGATGACGCCAAAAATTAGAAAATCTGAAGTTTTCAGTTCTGTCGTGTAGTCATAAGCACACATCCATTTTTTTTAAATGTAGGTATTTATTCCATTTGTCATGTATTAATTTATACTTACAAATTGGAATACTCCTATCCAACTTGGCAGAAGCCAAGTATATATTGAGCATTGCGATACTTTTTAATCGTGCGAATAATTTAACTGTTAGCAATAACTTGAACAGTAAATTATTATTATTTAGTACAGTAAAGTATCGATAACCAAACCCTCAGTACCTACCTAATTAGGATTCTTCGGTAATTTGAATTTTTGATGTGTAAATATCTTGAAAATGGCATAGTGTTCATGACAAGACGAGAAATCTCGACATTAGATTAACAATTTTTCTCGTCTAGTATTTTGAAACGAGGTCGAGATTAAATTGTTGAAATCTCATTGCTATCCGGACGAAAAAGATACCCTCGAAAAAATACCAAAACGAGATTTCTCGTTTCGACATACGAGACGAAAGTGACTATTTCTCGAGTATAAGAATAAAATCATTCAAGTCCGGTCTTAAATATGTAAACTTTACTAAAATAAATTCTATCTGTACCTAAACACGAATTTTAAAATATGTTCCAAATAAAATAAAGTTTAAAACGCAACGCACACCGCACGACATTTAAAACCGTAACAATCGCAGCCCACAGTCTCGCTGAGTCGCTGCCCCGACTATATAAACACAAGCTCGAGTATAGGTGTAGTAGAGTGTATGGTATTGTATATTATGTATATTAAGCTAATAAAAACGTTAACTCAATTTTAAGTGGCTCGATGTGTCGCCATATTGTGGTCGGCCATTAACACTCCGCGAACGATACCCGTCCCTTCCACCGCGTTCTTCCCCTGCACGTCACACGAACGTTATTTGCATTAATGGGCAGTTGCTTGATGCAAACATTAGCATAAATGCACTCATAATAAGCTGTGTCCATCAGCAAATGTTGCATAGTTCACTGTTTGAATTAGAAGAGGGTCATTAAATAAAATACAGACTTTTTGTGTGAAAATTGTGTGTTTTAAAGACCACCAATAGCTAACGTTATTTGGGACTAGCACCAATTCATATTTTCTATTCATTATTTTTTTTAATAATAAATTGAAAATCCAATTCACACTTTTACCAGCTCTCGGGCTAGAACCCGGGAACTGAAGAATTGTAAACGTTAAGTGAATATATTCTTCAAAAATTCAATGTAAGTAAGCATTATTATTCATACATATTTATTGCTTTAAGTTATTAGGACTATGTAGAGGTTATGTTTCCATATTTTGTTGCTGTATTAGTTTAGGTCCGAACCATATATTTTGTAACCTGCTTAGATATCTAGTTGCTACATTTCTCTTATATTTAATTCTAAGTTCGAACAATTATTATAAGATTCGTTTATTATCAACTCAATTTGCCATACAATAAAATTACATTCTTTAATTATCTGTTCTTTCACTGCAACACTTCAACACGTTCTCATTAAAAATACAGCATCAACGCATACAGCGCTCGCGTAAAACTGCTTAGCCCCTCCTTCTCGAAGCTCACAACGAATACTAAGGTACTAATTAATAGGCAATTCCAAAATATGTCTCACTTAAGTATTTAGGCTCAGTGCAGTTTAAGGCTGTTTCAGACGTGCAGTATACCTGCCAATGTTTCGGCTATACCTAATAAGATACTGTACGCAACGTTACATTTATATGTAGCAGATAAAGACGTTATCTATGACGTGTTTGTGTGCGGGACGCAGTGATGTGCAGTGCTGGTGATGGCGCACCAGTGAAATGCATCAATCTCTTTCAGTCTTTCCGGAGATGCACCGACCCACCGGCCACGACCACTTTCTACCCTACATAAGCGATCACACGCATACACATACACTAGTGATGGGAAATAAGGATTCTCGGGTATTGTGATGTCCAATCGACAACTTCTCGACACTCTTGCGAGAACTGGATCTAACTAATTTCAAAATTTCTCTGAGCCGCCAATCATATATAAGAATAATCGGGTATACTACTCTATAGAAATGGGTGAAAAATTGATTCAAAGTTTTGACGTAGACAGAGAGGAATATAAGTTAAACAAGCCGTGAGGTGGGTCGTTTATTAGGACTAAAGTGCGACCCTTGAGGTCCACACGACGAACTTCCTAGTTTGATAAATATTTAATAATAATAATTAAATTAGATATTACACAGAAAAGTAATCATTTTAAACATTAAAACATAATTATTATTTATTTTTAACAATAATTAAAAAAAAAAAAAAACGGCTGAACCGATTTTTATAAAATTTATGTCGGATCAAAATGACGTTAACACGCCTCGATTGACACCCTTACGAAGTCGATATAATTTTTTATTCGCGAGATATTGTGTAAAATCTACTTTTGTGGAGTCTATTTGGTTAAAAAAAAGAACGGCTGAACCAATTTTGAAAAAATGTCTTTCAGATCATATTTACGTTAATACGCGTCGATTGGCATCCTAACGTAGTCGATATCATTTTTCATTCTCGAGATTTCGTCTTAGAAAGAAATGGACACATACGTACATACATACGTACACACACACATACACACACAGAGACATCTTTCTAAAAATAGTATAGTGACCTTGAAACATAAAAATTTGTTATACATTTTGATTTCGATTTTCGGACCCATTACAATAACTTCCAATGGGAAGTTAATAAAATCGTGGATATATGTATTTTTTTTTATAAAACTCGAAAAAATAAGTACCTATTGCTAATTATTTTATTTTCCATAAATTAAGCGAACAGCAGCGGTACTAACATGGATCTGTGTTTGTCTCCAATTTTAAATTTCTAGAAGAAAAAAAACATGACACAACGATAAAGTGACATGAAACCAACGATAAACAGAAATAATGTTGGTTGCTTTTCTATGTAGGACATGTTATGCATGTATATGTGTACACGGATCTGTAAGTAGCCGTCGTCCCGAAGATCCTCAATAGAGGGCGGCGTTACTCTACACACACCATTGACCTAGGGAATAGCTCGCTCAGACAAAGGAGATAGAAAGCGGTGGCTGTCCTCCTCACATCTTTTTCTAATCAGAGTCACACTTTGGCCTATTATCTATTTTTTCTGTATATAAGAGTATAGCGGTTACCCGTGCTCCGCTCACGTATATTTAGATTTTTTTATGCCGTCCCAAACAAACTTCAACACCCCGTTGCACCTCTCCTTAAGGGTTGTCTTAAAAAATCCTACAATACGTGTTTTATTATTTGTTTTATATCAAGTTTCGAGTTGATACATGCAGGGAATACGATTTTCTATACAAACATTTTCACCCCCTTAGGGGTTGATCTCCGAAAAATCTTTTCTTAGCGCACCTCTACACCCTGTAAGGAAAAGAACTTCCAAGTTTCATGGTTCTATCTTCAGTGGTTTAGGCTGTGCAATGCATCCCCATTTGACCCTTAGGGGATGAATTTCGAAAAATCTTCTTAGTAGGTACTTACGTCATGAAAGGAACCTACTGTCCAAATTTCAAGTTTATATAGCTTTAGCGGTTTGCCCTGGACGTTGACTAGTCAAAAAACCCTACATCCTCGTTTTACCCCCATAGGGGTTGAAAAAAAAAACATCGCGTCTTATACTTGATTTTACTAGATGTATAAACTACTATTAAATATCTTAGGATCCACTATACCATTTTTTTCAAAATCTAATCAGATCTTAGGTAAGAAAATGCTGATAAATATAAAAAAACTCGGGTCGCAGTGCCAAACCCTGCCGACAATATAGTGTATTTGCTAATACAGGCATTGTGGCATTATTATGTGAACTTAAGTTTGTTTTTTGACAAAATAAAAAATTTAACCCCTTAATACATCCCTTAAAATAATTAAATTTTTCTAAATTTCAATATTAGACATGGATTTTATCAGTACACGCAATTAAATACACCCTTCCATAAGTAAATCCGTATCAACAAACTAGTGTTTTCATAAAATTTGAAAGTCCGGTCCTGTCGGGCCGATTTTATTAAAATTTTAGCAGCACATTTTAATCTTTACTAAAGAGATAAATTTCAATTTTGAAACGATTCTGACAAATTTTTCGGTATTTTTGGGCCCAAAAACTTTTTGGAACCCCTAAATACAACCCTGAAAATGGTCCGATCGGGCCCATTTTAAATAGGCTTCTTGCGGTGATGGGTTCCAATGTGTGTACCAAATTTCGTTACAATCGATTAAGTCTGTCGAGAGTTATCGTGTACACACACACACACACACACACACACACACACTATATATATATATATATAAATATATATATTTATATAAATATATATATACATACATATATATATAAACATTTTTAAAAATGGTGCCAGTGTTCAGGAGGCTATGAAACGTCGAGAAATTTTGGTCCGACCCCTAGGTCCCGCCATCCGACCGACGCCAATAGTGTATGTGCCATATTATGGCAAATACACTAATAACAAACCACATGGTCCTATGTTGTTCCGTTTTTAAGATGTCGAAGGCGAAAAAATGGTCTTAAATGATTCCTAGGGTATAAAAATGTTAAGATTATTCGCAATTAAATTGAACTATAGGTGACAGCATGGGTAATGTTGGTATGTACCTACTATGACCTTGTCCATTTAACGTCAGTTGAATATCCATCCTGCTCTGATCTTTGACGATACAACTATGGACTAGCGACACTAACTTTACATTGCTACTACCTATGGGAAAAGGAAGTGTAACTAGTTGTTCATTTCTATATCTATGGTGTAAAGGTACGTGCAGTACGCAGCTGGAATTCTAGATGGTAGCATGTATGGTAGACGGTGGCTGAAATTATAAGCGCTTATAGATTTGCACAACGAAGCTTTGATACTAGGCACTAGCATTGATACAACTTAAATCGCGTTTGAAATGTCAGATAGCGAAGACGAATATTTGTGTTCTTCTTCTATAAAGTGGTATATTTTAAAGACAAATTTGGGTAGGAGCTATCATGTCCACCCTATTAATAGAAAACGATCTAAACATGGCGAATTTCATCATTTATACCAAGAATTAAAATTTTACCGAAACCGGTTTTTTGAATATTTGCGTATGGAACTTTTAAATACGTCTTAGAAAAATCTCAAAACAAATTAAATAAAAACTGGCAAAATTTCACTTATTAAACTAGTCGTCAGCGCTTGAATCTACCAGCTCTTGTAATAGCGCTTATACCTGCTACACTCACTGCTTCGTTGTGTACGCTCGCATATACAGGGTGTCCTCAAAGACACTAAACACACGCCTACCACATGGTCCTGAGACCAAAATAAGCCGATTTAAGCAAACTTACCTTCTTACAAAATTGCTTAGTTTGGGCGCTATACGGCCCTGAAGTTACAATTTTGAAATCATTTTTTTGTTATAAATTTAAAACGGCTTGTGCAATTTTGCTAAAATTTGGCACGTTGACATAGTTTTATGGAACAAAAAAACCCATATCAAAATTATGATTAATATTAATCCATAGGCGTAGAACTCGGGTTTTTTAATATTTGAACGTTTCAAAATTTCTACGCCAATGGAAGAAAAGGGGTTTAAGTATAAAATTTAGATTCAGTGACGTATTTGCTACAAAAAAGCTACACTTAATAAGACTCGATTACTCTCATGGTTTTTGAGAAATTTGTATTTTAATAATAAGTTGATCAATAATAATACGTTGATAATAATAAGTTGATCAATAAACAAAAAAGATGGCCATGCTTTTTTCTAAGAATAAAACTGGAGATAATGAAGAAGTTATGCAAAGAGTAAATTAATTTTCTTCGTCGTATAAATCTTTGTATGCGTGAAAATGGAGGACACTTGGACCACTTTTTATGACATTTTTATTTATTTCTATTCATGTTTTAGTAACTTTACTTCATTTTGTAAAAATTACTGCGAATTATTAAAATACAAATTTCTCAAAAACCATGAGAGTAATCGAGTCTTATTAAGAGTAGCTTTTCTGTAGCAGATAAGTTACTGAATCTAAATTTTATACTTAAACCCCTTTTCTTCCATTGGCGTAGAAATTTGAAACGTTCAAATATTAAAAAACCCGAGTTCTACGCCTATGGATTAATATTAATCATAATTTTGATATGGGTTTTTTTGTTCCACAAAACTATGTCAACGTGCCAAATTTTAGCAAAATTGCACAAGCCGTTTTAAATTTATAACAAAAAAAATGATTTCAAAATTGTAATTTCAGGGCCGTATAGCGTCCAAACTAAGCAATTTTGTAAGAAGGTAAGTTTGCTTAAATCGGTTTATTTTGGTCTCAGGATCATGTGGTAGGCGTGTGTTTAGTGTCTTTGAGGACACCTGTATAACAATGCATTAATTGAAGCAAGCCCTGCTGTGATCTACGCTACCATCTAGAATCCCAGTTCCATACTGCACGTACCTTAAGGCTCTGACATTCGGCAGCGGACATATTTTTTTCGAGATCTTCTTAGGATTAATTTTAGTTACCGACTATAGAGGTCAGTCAGTTTGAGTTTAATCGCGAATTAATATCCCGAAAGAAATATTCGGACTGAATCCAATACTTCCTTACGATTGTAGAGAGGGAAATAAAAAAAAAACTCGGGTCGCAGTGCCAAAACCCTGCCGACAATATAGTGTATTTGCTAATACTGGCATTGTGGCTTTATTATATGAACTTAAGTTTGTTTTTGAACAAAATAAAAAATTTAACCCCTTAGTACATCCCTTAAAATAATATTTTTTTTCTTAATTTCAATATTTTTATCAATGCAATCTCGGTACCAAATTAAATACACCCTTCAGTAAGTAAAGCACTATCCGCAAACTAGTGTTTTCATAAAATTTGTAAGTTCGGTCCTGTCGGGCCGATTTTATTAAAATTTTAGCAGCACATTTTAATCTTTACTAAAGAGTTAAATTTCAATTTTGAAAAGATTCTGACAAATTTTTCGCTATTTTTGGGCCCAAAAACTTTTTGGAACACCTAAATACAACCCTGAAAATGGTCCGATCGGGCCCATTTTAAATAGGCTTCGTGCGGTGATGGGTTCCAATGTGTGTACCAAATTTCGTTTAAATCGATTAAGTCTGTCGAGAGTTATCGTGTACACACATATATATATATATAAATATATATATATATATGTAAGAAATAACGAAGGTGCCGCTTGCAACCAATAGTGGTACGGGTACCGCTAGTCATGACCACGACGCAACATGAGGCAACAGTCAGTGGCGAACGGTTATAGTCAGTGTACGCAACGATAAGCCAAGACGAAGGCAGTCACGAGACATTTTTCCCCGTTGTCATTAACGTTAATATTCTTATTTATTTAATAATTATTTGTAATAATCATTCGTATTTAATGTACCTAGTTTTGTTTAATAAAATATTGTCGACTCAAAAAGTTAATCTTAGTTAATAGATTACAAAGCAGCGGTGGGATAAAAGAAAAGTTACAGTGAGTTTCAAGAAAGTTCTAGAAGATTTTACCGTGTGAAAAAGTTGTAATTTTTTCTACCACGCAATTACGTGCAGTGTGCATTACGCAGGTCAGACATTTTTACCGCCAAGTTACGCGTCATCTCGTTGTCGTGTATTGTGTAATAATATTGTTACAAAGTACGAACTGATCCAGAGAAATAATTGTGAGTACAAAAACTAACTTTTATCGAACGATTGAATTAAAAATTTAACATTAAAAAGTGTGGTTAACCTAAAAAGAAGCACGTTTGCCGGCTAACATCAGTTAGGTTAGGAAAAAAAATAGTTCGGTCCAGTATCTGTTGAGAGCGGCAAAAACTTTTTCGTTGAAAGACCGTGAATTAAATTTGTTTCGGTTTTCAAAATGAGACGTTCTATACACAGTATGGATGATTTGAATACATCAATCGCGTTTAGACGAAACTCAGTGCGGTTCAATAACAATCCAGCGGCATCGTCAACACGAACGCAACTTCAACCGCTGAATCCTGTTGATGCTTTGAATAGTCCGACAGCACCATCGGTACAGGTGCCAATTCAACAAGTTGATTCTTTATTAGAACGCGAACGAGCTTTAATCGAGCGCGAACGCGAATTAATACGGCGCGAACGCGAAATACTGAACAATAGTACAAATCGTGCGATACGTGTGGCCGAAGACTCGCAGAGTCACATCCGCGAAATGGGATATGGCGCAATACCGGAGTTCGATCCCGATAAATCTACTTCGCTTTCGGCAAAACAGTGGACGAGAAAATTAGAAAACATTGCAGATGTTTACCGATGGAGTGATCAAGCATTGTTATTCCACGCAATGGCAAAGTTAAAAGGAGCAGCGAAATTTTGGTTCGCAAGCATTCAGGAAAGTATTACGGATTGGGATACGTTCAGAAACCAGCTCATATTGGATTTTCCTACTGTGGTGGATCAAGCCGATATTCATCGTGAGTTAAGTAAACGTACCAAGAAAACAGACGAAAGTTATGAATCCTACATTTATGAAATGAAAGCAATCGCTGCAAAAGGTGAGTTTAGCGAAAGTTCTATTATAAAATATGCTATCGGAGGTTTAACGGACCCAGATATGGTCAAAATGCTATCGCTCACCTATATCGACAGCATTCGTGAATTAATCATTAGAATCAAAACGTATGAAAGTATGACATCAGTTTTCAAGACCCGAATTGCTACTAAGCCACCAAGGGCTTCGACAACGCAAGACACTCGCAATAAAGATAACAACAAATGTTACAATTGCGGCGAAGAGGGTCATCTTTCAAAGGGATGCCCAAAACCGCAACGACGAAAACGGTGTTACAAATGTGATAAAGTCGGACACCTTTCAAAAGATTGTCCTCAATCGCAGAAAGTTGAAGAACCTAAAGTGAAAAGAGTCGCATTTACAACCCAGTCGCTTGCAGACGAATATTACAAGAAGATTTTAGTGAATGAAATCGAAATTACTGCATTTATAGACCTTGGTAGTGATTGTGTCACCATGAAGAAATCACTGGCAGACCAATTGAAAGTTAGATACATTCCGTATGAAGTGATGTTAAAAGGATTTGGTCAAGGTTTTACGACAAGTTTAGGCAAACGAACATTACTAATGGTCATCGATGAAGTGGAAATAGAAGCTGAAGTCCTAATTATACCGGATAGTGCACAAGAAGATTTGATGATAGTTGGAAAGAACGCCTTCAAAGACCCCTCTATAAAAATTGTCAAGGAAGATGGAAAGCTAACAATTTCTCGAAAACAGGAAGTGAAGAGTGAAAGCGATGGAACGAAAAAACGTGTGATGACTGTTCGATCTGTAATTAAAGAAGAAGAGTTACAAATCGGAACATCTGATATCACTAGCGATGAGAAAACACAACTAGTTGAGGTAGTGAATAAATTTCGAGACTGCTTCGCGACTAATATGGCAGAGATCGGTACGACAAACCTACTTAAGCTCAATATCGAAGTAACGGATTCAAAACCAATTGTGTATCGACCGTACCGAATGGCATTCAGTCAACGAGAGAAAACACAGAAAATGATTGATGAGCTGTTAGAAGCTGGAATAATTTCGAAGACGACAAGTGAGTACGCCAGCCCCATTCTCTTAGTGAAGAAGAAGTCTGGTGAAGACCGTATGTGCGTTGATTTTCGCCTTCTTAATTCAGTTACAAAAAAAGAAAACTTTCCGATGCCGCTCATTGACGACCAGCTAGACAGATTATCTGGCAATAAATTTTATACAGTTTGCGATTTAGCGAGCGGGTATTACCAAATACCAATCTCAGAAGAAAGCAGACGTTATACAGGTTTCGTGACACCGGATGGAAGCTACTGTTTTAACAAGATGCCCTTCGGACTCGTAAACGCTCCGGCTGTGTTTAATCGAATGATGTCAATGGTAGTGCAAGAGGCAGGTTTCGATCAATACCTTGCATACATGGACGATGTGTTGATTCCAAGTAAATCGATAGCCGACGGTCTCGTTAAATTAAAAAAGTTACTCGAAGTAATTCGCGAAACGGGATTGACTTTTAAATTGAAAAAGTGTTCATTCTTTAATACACGCGTCGAATATCTCGGTTTTGAAATTTGTAGTGAAGGACTTAAACCGGGCGAAAGTAAAATAGCGGCCGTAAAATATTTTAATGAACCTAAAAATGTGCGGGAAGTGAGACAATTCTTAGGCCTGACGAGTTTCTTCCGTAGATTTGTTCGCGATTACGCGCGCATTGCTAGACCGCTCAACAAATTACTTTGCAAGGAAACCGTGTTTGCCTGGACGCAAGAACATCGCGACGCGTTCGAAAAACTGAAAAATTGTTTAATAAACGCGCCTATTCTCGAATTATATGATCCGAGCGCCGATCACGAAATACATACGGATGCGAGTAAGTACGGTTTGGCGGGAATGCTAATTCAAAAGAAGAACAGTGTTAGTCACGTGGTATCGTATTTTAGTCGAAAGACGTCCGATGTTGAACAAAAATATCATAGTTACGAATTAGAGACACTAGCGGTAGTAGAAACGGTCACTAAATTTCGAGTATATCTATTGAATAAAAAGTTCAAAGTGTACACCGATTGTAACGCGTTAAAGACGGTCATGAAGAAACGAGACATTAACCCGCGAGTAGGACGATGGTGGCTGAGGCTGCAAGAATTTGATTTGGAAGTGCTGTACAGACCTTCAACTCAAATGGACCACGTTGATGCATTGAGTCGTGCACCCCAAGAAGATTCAACAGATCCTGAAGTCGCGGATTTGAAAATTATGAGGATCACCAGCGAAGATTGGTTACTGACTATGCAACGACAAGATGCGGATTTACAGAAGATCTACGATATCCTTAAAAAGACACCCGAAAATAATGAAGAAAAACAGATTCACGTAGACTACAAGTTAGAGAAAAGACGAATTTATCGAAAATTGAAAGGAGGAGACCGATGGGTGGTACCAAAAACAATTCGTTGGAGAGTGGTTCAACAGAGTCATGATGTTGGGCATTACGCTGAAGAGAAAACGCTAGCCGAGCTGCAACGATACTATTGGTTTCCCCGCATGCGCCGATACGTCAAGAATTATATCAAAAGCTGTATCCGTTGTGCCTACCACAAAATTCAAGGTGGAAGAAAACGAATGGAAATGCATCCGATACCAAAACTACCGATACCGTTTCACACGATCCACATAGATCATTTAGGTCCGTTTCCTGCTAGCAAAAAGGGAAACACCTACGTATTGGCAGCAGTCGATGCATTTACCAAGTATGTTATGTTAAAAGCTGTTAAAAATGTAACATCGAAACCCGTTTGTATTTTTATGGACGATTTGACTGCTATTTTCGGAGCTCCTACCAGAGTCATTAGTGATCGAGGTACGGCCTTTACGGCAAGAGAATTCAAAAATTACTGCAACGAAAATCAAATCGAAGTGGTACAAACAGCGACGGCAACCCCACGAGCAAATGGACAAATCGAAAGAGTCAACCGGACCCTACTGACAGCCATTACTACGATGACAGACAACGACAATTGGGATGTTCACTTAAGAAACATCCAGTGGAAGTTAAACTCATTGCCAAATAAAACTACAGGTTTTTCGCCACATGAGTTACTATTCGACTACGAACCTAGAAATATTTTGGGCAATCATTTAATGTTGACACTACAAGATGATACCGAAGACGAAGAAGAGCAGAAGACGAATCGAACAGAGAGAAGATTAAAAGCAGAGACAGCGATTCAAACCGATCAAGTCAAACAGAAAAATCGAATCGATCAAGAAAAATCGCCACCGGAGAAATTTAAAGTACACGACTTAGTTTTAGTCGAACGAGAAGTCGCAGCCATGGGTTCTTCGAAGAAGCTTACGCCAGCCTTCAAAGGTCCATACGTAGTGACGAAGATTCTACCGAACGATCGATACGTACTCGAAGATGTCCCGGGTGCCAAGCGTACCCAACGTACCTTTAATTCTGTTTTTGCTTCAGATCGAATGAAACATTGGTGTTCGCTACCCGAAGCCGATGAAGAACTAGACGGAGAAGACTACGACGTCGATGAAGCTACTACGGATGTGGAGTTGGAACGATCCACAACTCAGGATGGTCGAGCTGTAAGAAATAACGAAGGTGCCGCTTGCAACCAATAGTGGTACGGGTACCGCTAGTCATGACCACGACGCAACATGAGGCAACAGTCAGTGGCGAACGGTTATAGTCAGTGTACGCAACGATAAGCCAAGACGAAGGCAGTCACGAGACATTTTTCCCCGTTGTCATTAACGTTAATATTCTTATTTATTTAATAATTATTTGTAATAATCATTCGTATTTAATGTACCTAGTTTTGTTTAATAAAATATTGTCGACTCAAAAAGTTAATCTTAGTTAATAGATTACATATATATATATATATACATACATATATACATAAACATTTTCAAAAATAGTGGCAAACTGTTCAGGGGGATATGAAACGTCGAGAAATTTTGGTCCGACCCCTAGGTCCCGCCATCCGACCGACGCCAATAGTGTATGTGCCATATGGCAAATACACTAAAAACGTCATTTTGCTCACACAGGAGGTCATTTTCAGCACATTAATGAGATAAGGAACGCCAGTCCATTCTCTAGGTCAATGATACGCATTTACAGGGAGAGCCAGTCAGTGGGTGGGGGTGGTTGGGCGGTCTGGTTGGTTGTACGTCTTTATCGTTAATCGAGAAACACATCCGCGCAAACACACACACACACATACATATATCGACGGGCAGACAGAAGACTGTCGTCCTGCAGTCGCGTGATTAATGATCACCGTACTGCCATCTATGTGTCGGCCGTATGTGTGTGTGTGCGTTGCGTTTGTCTGCGACGACAGTGAGATGACTTTACGTCCACTTGTTTAACGTAAAAAATTACCGCCATAACGTAGCCGGCCAACAGATGACAAAATATTATTGCGTTTATTTTGTGCGTTTTACTTGATAAATCGACACAAATATTGGCATCATTCATAATATTGTTACATAGAGACAAGCGCAGAAAGATAGTTCTGTGTGGCATTAGGGAAATTTAAACAAAAAAATAAAATATGGGTATTGGGAACTTTATATTAGAAATCGTGTCCATCGTGATTATAATAAAATTAAGGAAAAATCGCAGGATAGTGGACAAATATTTGATTTATTAAATTAAATGTACGACGTTTCGTTTATATATTTAAACTTTTTCAAGTACACAAAAATAACAATATTTATGAAAATTAATATTAATTACTAACCATAGCAATTAACATAAGATAGGGTACATAAGACAAAAACATGGTAACATGGTAACAAATTATGTTGACTAAAACTTTTTAACAATCAATAATAATAATAATACAAATTTTAATATAATTTCATAACATAATTGTACTGACTACTTAAATTTTGAGTGTCTGTTCTATAATTGATTGAATTGTTTTTTCTAATAAAACACATTTCACTGATATTGCGTTTCTTCCAATTTGACTCTTTATCTAATATTTTAACTTCATTGAAAAGAAATTTATGCCCAGTGTCGAAATGATGAGATGACAACGCCGTCTTATTATCACTTAATAAGTTTATGTTTCTACAGTCCATTTTGTGCTGATAAATTCTATTTTTTAATAACTGTTTGGTTTGTCCCACATAACACTTATTACATTCACAAGGTATTTTATAAATAATATTAGATTGATGTGAGTTAGGCGTCTTATCTTTAAGTCTTGTGAATAACTTATTCAATTTATTTAAGTTATAAAACACCAACTTAATATTTGTGTTAGAAAATAATCTGTTGATCTTATAGGACAAGTTCTTCACAAATGGAAATCTAACGTAAAACTTGGTAGACTTAGTTCTTTCATCCACAGTATCCAACGTGTTATTTAGGTGATTTTGGTCCTCTATAAACTTATCAACGCATTGATGTATAAAGTTGACAGGGTAATTATTAGCTTTTAAGATATTTTCAACTTTCTTAAAATTGTCCTTATGGTAGTCTTGGTGACTTAATTTTGTTACCCTGTGTAACAAGCTTTTTATAACACTAATTTTCTGCTGTACTGGATGGTTTGATCGAAAATTCAGAAGCCTGCCTGAATGGGAAGGTTTCATATACCAATTCGTTTTTAATTCTCCCGAAGCTGAGCGTGTTACTAAGGTGTCCAAAAATGGAATTGATTTATCAACTTCTTTCTCCATAGTGAATTGAATCTTTTCATTAAACTGATTGAACCTTTGTAATAAATCATCAATTTTATTTTCGGGAACTGCAATGAAAGTATCATCCACGTAAACTTTTAGTATCGGAATTTTATATGGTAAAGTTTCCAGTACTTTGGAAACAACGTAATCCATCACGATGTTAGCTAAAACTGGACTTGCTGGGTTTCCCATTGCGCTGCCGTCAAGTTGAAGGTAGAAATTATTATTGTAGCTAAAATAACTTGTGTCAAAACAAAAACAAATAAGTTCAACGAGCAAATCAAAAGTTATGTTGACTTTCTTTGACCACGTGAGCCAATTTTCTTTAACAATTTTTAAGACCAATTCTTTAGGTATATTAGTGAAAAGGGAGGTTACATCTAATGACACCAGATTGTAATTCGGATCCAACTTAATTCCTTTTAAAGACTCTACAAAGCAATATGAGTTCTTCACGTTATGTTTAAAGTCTATAATTAACGGACTTAATAATTGATGTAAACATTTCGCTAATTTATAACAAGGAGATCCAATGCAATTCACTACAGGTCTTAGTTTACAACCTTGTTTATGAACTTTTCTCAAGCCATAAAGTTTTGGTGGAACTGCATTATGTGTTTTTAATTGTTTCTCGGTATCTTTGTCAATGAGATTTTTCTCCTTCATCTTGGATACTAAAACATTACTTCTATTTTGGAATTGAGTAGTAGGATCTTTTTTCAGCAATTTATATGTAGAAATATCTTCTACCATTGTTTTCATTACCGTAGTGTACTCATCTTTTTCCATAATTACAGTGCTATTACCTTTATCTGCTCTTGATACAATTAAATGCTGATTGTCTTTGAGAAATGTTTTTGTTGATTTATAGTCTTTCAGGATACTTCTGTTGTCTTTATCACACTTATTAGACTTGTAAAAATTATGAATCACATTAATGGCTCTTGATCTTAAATTATTTTTCTCTTCTGCCAATGTTGTTGCTTCTGCACCTTCTATATCAAGAAAATCAAACCCATATTCTAAATCTTTAATTAACACATGTGAAGGAACTTGCTTGTTTGTAATTGGTATTCCAAAATTTGGTTCCAGACATAAGATCCTCTTCACATCCTCTGGTAACTGAGTATTGGTAAAATTGTAGATACAAGATTTTTCATGAGTGTTCGTAAGAATTGGTGATCTATCTTGACTTAAGTTATTAAGCTTATTGATGTTCAACTGTTTTATTCTTTTAAATTCAAATTCGTACTTTCTGTTCTTCAAAATTTGACATTCATTAAACAACTCTGTTGGAATTAATACTTTTAATGACTCACTGAGTCTATGATTTACTGATCCCAGTTTTTTAATTAAAAACACATAATGCAGTTCCACCAAAACTTTATGGCTTGAGAAAAGTTCATAAACAAGGTTGTAAACTAAGACCTGTAGTGAATTGCATTGGATCTCCTTGTTATAAATTAGCGAAATGTTTACATCAATTATTAAGTCCGTTAATTATAGACTTTAAACATAACGTGAAGAACTCATATTGCTTTGTAGAGTCTTTAAAAGGAATTAAGTTGGATCCGAATTACAATCTGGTGTCATTAGATGTAACCTCCCTTTTCACTAATATACCTAAAGAATTGGTCTTAAAAATTGTTAAAGAAAATTGGCTCACGTGGTCAAAGAAAGTCAACATAACTTTTGATTTGCTCGTTGAACTTATTTGTTTTTGTTTTGACACAAGTTATTTTAGCTACAATAATAATTTCTACCTTCAACTTGACGGCAGCGCAATGGGAAACCCAGCAAGTCCAGTTTTAGCTAACATCGTGATGGATTACGTTGTTTCCAAAGTACTGGAAACTTTACCATATAAAATTCCGATACTAAAAGTTTACGTGGATGATACTTTCATTGCAGTTCCCGAAAATAAAATTGATGATTTATTACAAAGGTTCAATCAGTTTAATGAAAAGATTCAATTCACTATGGAGAAAGAAGTTGATAAATCAATTCCATTTTTGGACACCTTAGTAACACGCTCAGCTTCGGGAGAATTAAAAACGAATTGGTATATGAAACCTTCCCATTCAGGCAGGCTTCTGAATTTTCGATCAAACCATCCAGTACAGCAGAAAATTAGTGTTATAAAAAGCTTGTTACACAGGGTAACAAAATTAAGTCACCAAGACTACCATAAGGACAATTTTAAGAAAGTTGAAAATATCTTAAAAGCTAATAATTACCCTGTCAACTTTATACATCAATGCGTTGATAAGTTTATAGAGGACCAAAATCACCTAAATAACACGTTGGATACTGTGGATGAAAGAACTAAGTCTACCAAGTTTTACGTTAGATTTCCATTTGTGAAGAACTTGTCCTATAAGATCAACAGATTATTTTCTAACACAAATATTAAGTTGGTGTTTTATAACTTAAATAAATTGAATAAGTTATTCACAAGACTTAAAGATAAGACGCCTAACTCACATCAATCTAATATTATTTATAAAATACCTTGTGAATGTAATAAGTGTTATGTGGGACAAACCAAACAGTTATTAAAAAATAGAATTTATCAGCACAAAATGGACTGTAGAAACATAAACTTATTAAGTGATAATAAGACGGCGTTGTCATCTCATCATTTCGACACTGGGCATAAATTTCTTTTCAATGAAGTTAAAATATTAGATAAAGAGTCAAATTGGAAGAAACGCAATATCAGTGAAATGTGTTTTATTAGAAAAAACAATTCAATCAATTATAGAACAGACACTCAAAATTTAAGTAGTCAGTACAATTATGTTATGAAATTATATTAAAATTTGTATTATTATTATTATTGATTGTTAAAAAGTTTTAGTCAACATAATTTGTTACCATGTTACCATGTTTTTGTCTTATGTACCCTATCTTATGTTAATTGCTATGGTTAGTAATTAATATTAATTTTCATAAATATTGTTATTTTTGTGTACTTGAAAAAGTTTAAATATATAAACGAAACGTCGTACATTTAATTTAATAAATCAAATATTTGTCCACTATCCTGCGATTTTTCCTTAATGGTATTGGGAACTTTTCATGGCTTCCGTGTTCCAAGATTATTTTTCAATGCAATTTCTAACATGAGAAATTTCAGCGAAAATCATAAAACTGTTATACGTGGTAGGTACTTATACGAAACTAGCGGCCCTGTCCGGCTTCGCCCGAGTGCAATACACTACTACTCGCTTCGCTTCGCTCGTTCGCTATATATATAAACCTTCCGTGAAAATTTATCTAACTGATGATGAAAACCGCATCAAAATCCATTGCTTGGTTTAGGAATTACATTACTCACTCGCTTCGCTCGTTCGCTATATATATAAACCTTTCGTGAAAAATTATACAACTGATGGTGAAAACCGCATCAAAATCCGTTGCGTGGTTTAGGAGGAGTTAGCGGTTATACAGACAGACAGACGCGGAAAGCGACCTCATTTTATACTATGTAGAGAATACAAAAGATATACATTAAACTGCGCACTTATCAAAGTACTGGTGCAGTTTGTAAGATTTAAAAATCCCTGACTTTTCCAGGTTTTTCAGGCTTAATATGGACTGTTCCAGGATCTATTTTACTACAAAAAGATAAGATAATAGAGATCTTTATGGATAGAGTGTACAGCGTCCGACTCGAAGGACCACTTCGACTCACTTGAGGACGTACGAAATCGTCATATTGTAACATGCTTTCAGAACTCATAGCAGGAAAATTTTATGGGTAGATATGCTCATAAACTTATGAATTATCAGCGCAATGAATGAATGAATTGTGAATTATAGACGCTCGACAACAAGGGTCATTAGCGTCTTATCAGCGCAAATTGTAGGCGATAGCGATAGCCATGGAACTTGAACGAAATGATGACGTTTTAGCTGTCAGAATAATAATTTCTAATCATTTTGTTCAAGTTCCATGGCTATCGCTATCTGTTTTTGAGGTAATTTTGACATTTTCATATCAAATTTCTGCCGGTACAAAGCATGCAAAATCCATTTTGTTTAATGATTTAGATGCGGAATTTTATGTTCTAAAACTTTTATTCGAAGATATTTTTCCTAAAATAATTAGGGAAGCAGGAAATCGCAAAAGTTTGATTTTACGGGTTAAATCCCTATATGTGCAGCAGTCACGGTCACCACCCTGTATACTTGTAATAATAATCTTGTGTGTGTATTTTGTAAGCAATTGTAACGCAAAATGGTACGTTTAGGAAATCATGTCTTGCCAGAAGGATGAACGAGTCCTGCTTGAAGGACACGCTTATCTGTACAAAAGTATTTACAAAAGCGCTACTAGCAGGACAATCGCTTGTAAACTCTATCATTAAGCGATTATATTATATTTTATTAATTTGCTTGATACTAATTCAGAGAAAGAAATTTGTTTTTTGACAAGATGTATACAGTCGCGGACTTAAAAAAGTTAACACTTGTATTATCTAGTTACCGGTTTTTTTAATTTTTGCATATTGTAATTTGGCTTTTAATGGTAATGTATCAATTGGGTTTTTAAATGAATTTTTTTTTTACTTAAATGGAAAGATCACATACAAGTTTTATAGCAAAACTGTTTTTATTTAATTTTTTTGCTTACTAATTAAAAAGTTATATTTAAATAAAAATTAATTTTTAAACTCAGTTCCGTTAACGCGCCGAAAGAATCCGAACGCGTGTGACGTCATTATGTTATCTATGGTCTTTGTATCCATGGTTACCAAGTTAAAAATTTATTATTTTTGATAGTATGTGTAATACATATACACAAATACCAACAAATGCAGACACATTTTAACATAACGACGTCACAAACATTCCTGGCGCGTTTTGAAGTCACGTGCACTGAGAAAAAAAAGCAGTCGTTTTTACCGAAAAACCCGTAACATTTACCGACTAATTAGGTTATCTAGGAACCTACCTTTCAAACGGTAAATGTAACGTAAGTCGATCGGTTGAAATCAAAAGAGTTAAATTGACAGAGTAAACAGTTAAAATATTTACTCGGTTAAAAACAATGACGTCACTGTTTTTAACAGAGTATCGGTTGAAAACAACCGTTTCCTCAGTTAATGTAAACTAACAAGGCTAGTAGAGTCTACCGTTTCCTAAGCTGATTCTACTTATGAATTAGGTCAGTTTTACTGGGTGATAGGTTCTATCCATCAATTTTAGTAGGTTGATTCTACGGTGGCTTATGTTGATCCAACCTACTTTACTAGGTTGGTTCTACTCTGTTGCTCCAGGTGGATTTTTCCGCTCTTCCCTTGGATTACCCAGACAATTCAAGAATTTCAACCCTCTGCTTCATTTTTTGTTCTTTACTTTCACCGTGCTTTTTTCTTGTATGGTCAAATTATGGAGTTCCACAAGTTTGACAGTAAGGAAAAAGTAGTAAAAGTGAAGAACAAAAAAAGAAATATGGAGGTGTGAAAAACTCAAATTGTCCAAGTTGGAGCTCCAAGTAGGAGCTCCAGGAAGAGCAGAAAGACGTACCTGAATTAACTAAGAAGCAACATTGCAACGATGTAGGTAGACTGGATCAATTTTTAAGCCATCCATGCCTTTACTGAAACGTTTATCTTCTTCTCTTTGAGGTTCTACAAAATAATTATAATCAGTGATTAAAGAAAAAGTAACAGACATTGTTTTAAAGCAGACTTTTTTATTTTAAAAAAACGAGTATTAAATAAACAATATAGGTACATAATTTGTATACACAAACAAAATATAGACATTTATCAAAAATTAACATTTAAGGAATTAATACAATACACAAATATATTATTCTTTGATGTCGATAAATCTAGTTTTCGGAAAAATCACCAAATTGTCCAAATCTTCTCTTTCTGCAAAAAAATAATAATACCCATAATAATAATAATATAATAATTTCTTGACAAACAACATATTATATATTTTATTTTATTTGATGTGCCTAATTATAGCATATTTTTTACTATAATTAAAGACCTCAATTAAATAGTGTCTCAATCAAAAGCGCATTTTTAAACAATCCAGTTCTTCTGATCCAAAAAGGTGAGCAGAACAGGATTTTTAATGGGCAGAATGAAGAAACTTACCGTTTTTTAAATTGATAATTGTCGGCAGTGAATCTCGGGGGTTTTTCTTAGCCAGCATGTTGTATAATTTCACTCGTATTGTGGGGAACCTTTCGTACAATTTGTTGCCCAGATCTGGATAGGCTACGTCAAAATCAATCGCCATCTGTAAAAACATAAATAGTGTGAAGATAAATTAAAAGTAAAGAAATATGATTTTTTATTCACGATAAAAAAACGGTGAAAAACAACACTTCTTTGAAGTTTCTATTTTTCATATGAGTGTCCTGTGACATCAATTTTATATGATTTAATTAGGTACCTGCTTCAAAATACATAATACTGTATAGTGATGTAACGAATATCACTGCATAGAAGAGAATGAAAAAAAGCATGATAATGTCTTATCACTTACCTTTAAAGACATCTGTGTACATGGACAGGTTTCAATCTTCGAGTTTTTGAATAGTTTCCACGTCCGCCATAACTTTTCACACAGAATGAAACTGCGATGTAGTAACGCGAACCATAACTAACCGTTTTATGCGAACAAAGAAAGAACATCACGCATCATGCAGTCACATGATACTGAGCATGCGCATTCTCTTTTCTCACAATTGGTATTTACCAATTCAACCGTTCTTTAAGTTCAATTTACTTGCATAACATTTGTATTGACCGTTTTTTACTTAGAATCAACTCTTTAAATTTCTGTTACCCAAAACTACGCCAGATTGGCTGTTTACTTGGTTGAATTCACCTATTTCTTGGATTCAACTGAAAGATTAGTTAACTCTACCGAACAAAACGAAATTTTATTAAAATCTAGACTTTTATCAACTGTTAAGTAAATTAATACGGGCCATAAATGGAACAGTACACTTATTTTCTGGATTCCAGGGAATTTAACAAAATTTATTCGATTTTATTGAAAAAATATAGATAGAAATAAATATAATAGATATTTAACATAAATTATAGGCGGTTTTGTTTTTTTTTAATTATTTATTCAATGGTTGCCTCCCCATTACAAATTGTAGCCAAAAAATATAATTTCTGTGACTCTATTTCGATTTCCCACTTTAACCGTTTAGCTATCTGGCAACCGAACTTTCAGTTATAATATTGTTGAACAGTGAAATCAACTCCCTCAAGGAGCGGTAAACTCAGCCGAAAAAATATTTCAACAGTTGTTTCAGCTGTTTTGAACGGTAGATTCAGAGGTCATACAATTAACTGTTTACGATAGGTTAATACAACAACGATGCACTTGTAACACAACCGTTTTATATAGTTGAATTGTCCTTTTCCCCAGTGAATTCAACTATTCGCGCGGTAGTATTAAACGTTTTGTCATCAACCGAGCGTTTTTAGCGAACGGTTAAAAACAATTTTTCTCAGTGTGATATTTTTTAAATTTTTATACATTTTAATTAATTTTTAGTAATTTATCTATAGCTTTAAAAAAAATTTTCTTTTCGATTTTCAATATTATTTATGTTAAATTATTAGAAAAAATTAAAAAATTAATAATTTTTTTTAAACTTAAATACCTAATTACTAAGGTTACATCCTTAAAATTCAATAAAAAATTATTATCAAAACACCTCAGTTGTTTATTATACAATCCAAATTACTCAATATTATTCAATTAAAACAAAAAGATTTGATAATATTTGATATTAGCGAATTCCTTCCCCCAATCTTGCAATAATTCTTCTTTTTTGTTCATTGTTATAATAATTTCGAGGCATTTAAACGACAATTATTTCTTTTAAATTTTGACATTTACATTTACCTATTAAAAACTAAATTTGTTGTTAAGCTACTGACTTTTTGTGAACTTACACTGAAAAACTCAAGTGTAAACTTTATTAAGTCCGCGACTGTACAGTTTGATTTTGAAAAATTGAAATTTGAGACAGTTGTTCGAGAAGAAAATTTCAAATCCTTAAAAGTTTTACTGGTGCTAAAACGTTATTCTACGACATATTTCGAACTCTATTTATTTATTACATTTGATGAGCTTTAAATACGTAATTATGCAGGGTATTTTGTTGAATTACCTAGCTTTTCCATGACTTCTACAGGAGTTCTGAAATTCCCTTACTTTTACAGGCTTTCCAGGACTGTACCAACCCTCTTATAGTATTTTCAAAATTACTGATCCGTTTGATACCAAAATCAATAGGCCTTCGGGCTACCATAGTTTTATTCGTCAGATAGCGCTGGTAACAAGTATAAGGTATACGTCAAACGCTTACATTTTTTATTCGTCAGATGGAGCTAGTTGCAACTGGCAAGTAAGGTATGTCAAACGTTTATAGAGAATAACGGTTTCTGTTTAGTGATTCTTCATTTATCCATTGTTAAAGAATAAATACAAATTTAAAAAATACAAATAAATACAAAACTGCGATTTAGCCGTTAAATGATTGAATGCAGACACTTCACTTGCTAGTGGCGCCATCAAGTGGGCGGAAAATATAAATAGTACCGACATTTGTATGACATCAAAGTGACGTATACCTTACTTGTCAGTGGCGCTATCAGGGGATAGAAAAAAACCTGGTAGCCCTGATTACACTGAAATTGGCTCATCCTGTACTATAATTTCAATATAGGTGCGTAAATATTATATGCATTAAATAGCACAAATATTATGTAGCTCAGTACATAACGAAATGTATAGGAAGAGGCACGCACTGCATCCGTACACGCAGTGTGAATATATTAACAATATATTCTGGTGCGGTGTCATCGCAAGAAACCGTTTAGTGTCTCATATGCTAACATTATGCTAAGTGAACGCTGATTTATCACAAATCTATGCCACCCGTCCTGTTCTCTATCAGTAATACGAACTGCACTCCTGACTCCCTAGTCTCTGCTATACTACTGGAAACTTACTGACTGCTCTTATAAGCGTGTGGAAAAATTAAAATCGTTTCAGAAGTGGGTTAAAGAATCAATAACTGATACACGGCAACTGTAAGTTGGTTCTTCAAAAGTATACTATTCGAAGTTATTTTAACAGAGCCGGATTTAGGGGAAGGCAACCGGGGCTACAGCCCCGGGGCCTCCACAAAAGAGGGGCCCCCACAATAGAGACTTCGAAAAAAAAATTCTCGGTTATTAAATTTTGTCGTTGAAAATATGCTAAATCGCGTTAATAATTTTAATAAGTAATCATATAACTTGACTGAAAAAAATTGTCCACTTTATTTGGAAAATAATTTGGGGCCAAGGGGCCTCCACTCCTTTTTTGCCCCGGGGCCTCCAGACCTCTAAATCCGGCATTGGTTATTTAGATATATGGAGAACGGTGGGATACATATTCCACGAAATTCTTATTGACATTTCTTTTTCTAAATAAAAATTAAAGAAATTATTCTTGACCCTACAAGCACAGTCGTTCTCAAGTGTGTACCAAAAATGGTGCTAAATTCTTCAGGACGGTATGAAAGATCGAGAAATTTTGGTCCGACCCCTAGGTCCCGCCATCCGACCGACGTCAATAGTGTATGTGCCATATGTTATGGCAAATACAGTAAAAAAAATTCACAGATTTCGCAATCCTTGCAACCATCGAGGACATTGGAAATGATAACAGCATATATGAAACATAATTAACTGTTTATTATACACACAATATTTATCAATGCACTGTTCAGTTTTGTCAGGAATAACCCTATTATTCTTATGTTATATACGCGTTCACTTTTGCTTGATTAAAGACTACAGTATTTATTAACATTTGCTCAAAAATAACACCGCAGATCGTCGCAAATACCTCTCAATTAACTAGACATGATATAAAACACATTTCGAAAAAATTGCACTTGTTCAATTTTGCATGATTGCTCCTCACTTGATCGCGACACCGTTGTCTTTTGGCCTTGAACTAAAACTCGTAACTCTGCCCCCATATACGAACATAAACATTTCCAATGTAAAAACCGACAAAGAAAAGTAAAATTACAACTTTATTGTTTTAGTTTCGAGGGATTTAGTTGCGACGCTATTACTTAAAATTAAACGGTTTCGATCAATACTCAACTTAACGATTGTAATCTAATTATACAGTTGATTTCGTTAAACGACTCTTAAATTAATTACCTCCACGTAGGTACCTACATATTTAAAGCCCCTTCACAACAAACTATCAGTTCAACTTTGATTAAATGTGTTTTATATGCTAAGAACTTTAATTTGAATATACTTTCAATTAGTTTCATTATAGGACACACACACATACTTATCCGCATGTTGTGTAGGGCTGGGGTCATTTAATTTTATCGATACTTTGATATTGTTATCGATAATATAAAATATAATGAAAAGTATTCCACTAAACAAGGGAACCTCACAGCTTGAGGTTCGTAAATTTTTATCAGTTTTTTTGAGTACTGACTTTGTCGCTCAACTTCATCGACCGCGGATGATAATACATAAAAATAAAAATTAATTAACTAATGATATAGCAGATAGTGGCCATCCCTAATATATCGTATACCTACATTACTGCATGAATTAACCGCTGAATTAATCGCCTCCCCTTCAACTCGAAATTCCCTATTATACAATTCAGTATACCTACAAAAGTTTTAAGTACATTCTTACACGTGAATTGTTTATTTCATCAGGTGAGTAATAAGTGGAATTTAAATGGTATTTAAATTTATCAATAAGTATATATCAAATTGTAATTTTGTATGTTTGTTTGTTTCATTATCTGCACATAAAAACGGTTGGACAGGTTTTTCATTAAATTTGCAAACATTTTCTACGAATAACTTTGAGAACAACAAATTCTAGTACCTAAATAATATTCGGGAAAATTCCACTCAGCTCAATGACCTATACTGTATCGGAAAAATGATTATAGAAACTTCATCCAAATGCTCCGTGGCTCTTTATAACTATAAACAAACATAATATAGTCCCATATAAACTTTCCCTTGCAAGTTTAGGTCACGAACTAAGGGGGGAGCAATAATTTGTGGGACAAACACGACGTGGTAAATGCGCCCATGCTTTTAATTATCTACTATTTGTCGCATGCCCACTAATATGAATGCAATGTCCAACGCACATAGTACCTAAATTACGGTTAAATTAAGGTAAGAATAATACAAAATTGAAAAAGACACATCGGAGCCATTCTTTCATCAATTTATTAAGACGTATTGTGAAAATTGTAAAAATTGATTCAGACTTGAGTGCAGTCTGCCTTGTTGTCAAAACAGATCAGACTGTGAAAATTAACTGCAGAACTGTATACATACGCAGATATACCTCGTCGCCCTCTTAGAGACAGTACGTGCCCTAATATCGAATAGCTTTTGAAAAGTGTCCATATTTTTTTAACTCATTACATAAAATGAAATTTCTTGGACATACAATACACAATATAGTGTCGTTAACAACGTCCAAAAATATGGAAAGTTTTAAGGAAACAAAAATGAACAAAAAATTCAAATTTATAAACAGTCTCATTTTTCTGTCATGTCAAAATGTAATCCTAACATCGGATAGTATATCCGATATTAGGAAAATGTTTTTAATAAGGTTTAAAATATTTTTACAAGATTTTATAATTTTTTTATGCTTTAATATTATCAATATCTGTAACAAATCTGTAACAGAAATGATCATTTCATAATAACACCAACAAATTTCCTAATATCGGATACCCGATATTACGACGTCATTACTGTCCGATATTGCGCAATTAGTTTATTTCTTGGTTAAAAACTGAAATATAATACTGATAAGGTAATTTTAAAAAACTGAATAGTAGTAATCAAACTACACTTTCTGAGAAAAATCTAAGGTCATTATCAAATATTTTCTAACAACTCTTTCTGCAACTCAGCATAACTATGCTAAATTAACTCTCCAGCTTCTCTGGAAGTGCAGGGTTAGAATTCCTGAACACACAAACAAAATTTCTGATTTAAATATAAGTCTAGACTCTATAGATATAGGTATCATAAATTAAAAGGCCTGTCAAAAAAAGAAAATTACAATAATATCCATATTCCGGAATTATCAGATTTGTTCGCGATAGAATTAATAATCCAAAATTATTAGGTATACTTACTTGTCACTAGGCAGGCTGTTAGGATAATACAGCAGCTTGTTGTGTTCACAGATGAGATTCCCGTTGTCCAAACTATCCAACGATTCTTTTCTGCCGCAACTCCTGCAACAATGCAATTCAGCAGATTAACATTTTTTATTCACATTACTGTTAATCGGAAACTACTTTTGATGTGAGACATCTTTAGGCACAGCCCACGGGTGTAAAATCGTTTGAAAAATTGAATGGAACGTCGCCAAATGTTACGTCGCGTCGTCCGCACTAATACTGTTACACACTCGCTATGTTAAGCGTGTGTGTGAATATATGTGTATTGCTGTTTCAATACGGTAAGTTTTTCGCGGGGGGGGGGATAAATCACAAATTCTTATCTCTGGAACTGCTGAACCGATTCTACAAATTATTTCACTAATTATCTTCGCAGGGGGAGAATTTCTCGCGGGGGAGGGGGTTAATAAATCATAAATTGTTATCTCTGGAACTGCTGAACCGATTCTAAAAATTCTTTCACGAATTATCTTCGCAGGGGGAGAATTTCTCGCGGGGGGGGGTAATAAATCATAAAATCTTATCTCTGGAACTGCTGAACCGATTCTAAAAATTCTTTCACTAATAAAAAACTACACTATCCCTAAGTGATATTAGGCTAGGTATATTTCATTTTGATAAATTTCGCGGGAGGGGGGTTCAAGTTATGAAAATGTTTCACATCTGCCAGGCGTCCCACGATGGCTTACATTTTTTTTTCACGTCTGTTTTTCTTTTTTAGAAAACTCCTTAATTTTTCAATACAAACACGAACACCGACACTCACTAAGTCACACTACAACTGCTTTGTTTAGGCGCAAAAGCTAAACTTGGTTTCACAAAAATAGGAAAAAGGAGGTTCCCAACTGAGAAATGGTGAAATAATTTCCAATTTATTCGTTTTTGCTCGTAAAGATTCCAATTATTCCAAACGTTCCAATCCGATTCGATCTAATGTGCAGCTAGCTTTATTAATAAAAGGAGTTCGTGAACTAAAAACGTTTGGGAATCGCTGAGCTAACACAATTACAGTTCAGTACTGTTAAAAATACAAATAAAAAAAAAATACGTAAAAATAAAAATGATAAAAAATAGAAAACAATAATTAATCGTTTCAACATACACAAGAATAAAAGCAGAATTATTCCTGCATGAAATCCCTCATGTATAACCCTTTCCTGTTCCCACAAAAAGAATCAGACCTATGCAATGTTTGATTTAAAACAGTACCTAATATTAATTTAGTTTTTCTTTTCTCAAATATTCTGCAAAATTATCTGTATCAGTGGATCAAAAAACAAAGAACAGGCAAGAGAAAAAATTGTGATGTAAAATTATTGTTATGAGATATATTTTATGATACCTACTAATAAAGATTTATCTATATCTGTCTATACATAATATATATTAATATGCCAGGCGTTTTTTGCACGTCTATCTCCTCCTAAACTACTGGACAGATTTTGACGATCGATGTGTCATTTGAAAGGGCTCGCAATATAGACATGCAATAAGGTCTCACAATGGCGCTAAATGAAGTTTAAAGGTTAAAAATCGATTTTCGAAAAATCAATTTTTAACATTACAAAATAGACCATCATCATCCTCGCCTCTTCCCGTTATATATAATATCCATAATAAAATTCAAAAGCGTGAGAAAGAAATATCTTACAAATGAGGCCTTTTACTCTGTTGAGGAATTTTTGACTGCAGATGTCAAGATAAGCTAAATGCTGTATTTTACTATGTAATTATGACGAAGTTATCCACATTATGGTTTTTAGCTAATAAAGTATTCAATTCTATTCTATTCTATAATATAGCCATTAGCCATATATAGATATTATAAGCATGCTTTGGAAAAAAAAGTCGTTTAATTAAATTTGCTTGATTTTAGAGCAATATAGGACGGCTAGTTATAATTAATATATCACATAGGATTTGACGACACACTCCATATACAATTTAAACCTATTATTAATTTTAACGTAATTTAAAACTAAAAAAAAATAGAATTTATGTGAATTAAAGAAAACTTTTATATTGACGTCGTTATAAAATAAAACGTAGCTACTTCGCTTGTTTCATTAACCTATTTTAATTGAAATGCTTTAGGTGGCCGCCTCCCCCGTAAAACTTCAGGGAGCTGTTACCTCTCTTCACAGTCAACATTGCAGGGTTGAGATGTAATCTGACAACAAAAAAGCATAACTGGGCTGTGCTGAGAACTTAGTGCTCAGAATAATGCTTTAAGCACTTATATTTTATAATGCTTGAAGCCACTTTGTAAAACATAAAGACTCGTCATACTTAATAAACACTTAAACATTATAAACTGCTTTATAAGCATTCAACAAGCTCATTAAGCCTTAGGAATGCTTAATAAGCATTTTAAATTCTTACTAAGCACTTTAAATACTTAATAAGCACTTTAAATGCTTAATAAGCACTTTAAATGTGGATGTAGTATTTTTGTTTCTTGGATAATAAAACATATTTCGTTTATCCTTTGTAATGCTTATTTCGTTTGATGTTAGAGATCCTTTTCAATTTTCTTGTATGTTTTGAACTTTGGACTTTTGTACTGCAATGTTTGAAGTTCAGATTTAAAATGCTTAATGCTTGGTGCTTAATTTTTTTAAGCACTTTAGCTAGTGCTCGATGCTTTTAAGCATTTTTGAAAATGAAAGTGCTTGATGCTTGAATTCAGCATTTATGAAGTGCTCGATCCACGTTGTTTTAAGCACTTAGGTTCGATGCTTTGTCCAGCTCTGCAAAAAAGATTTTAAAAAATGGAAGACGACTAAGATGGAGGGATAAATCACAGGCAAAAAAAGAAAATATTGTGTGAAGAATGCTTCTGACAAAAAGATAGAGACAAGTTGGGTGAAGACCCCAAAATTTGGTCAATGAGAGCTATCCTGTAATACTTCTTCTGTTTATAGTCCAAAGAGACAATTAAGAAATAAAGAGAGTTCACTGTATTGTACACCCCTAGTTCCACACTCTCCAACGGATACGCATCACTTGGGGAAACATTTTTATGTATTTGACTCAACAAGGTGTGAAAATTAAAAAAAAAAAACTCCGTTCAATTCAAACATTTACGTCTATAGATATTGCCGTCATTACGTAATCTATAACCCCAAGTTATGCATAGGTAGGCATAACCGCACATCTAGACATAACGACTCGAATCGAATTTAGGGCTTGCAAATCTACTACAGTAGTATGGTAAGGGGGATTCTAATCCACTCAAAAACCTCAGGAATATCCACGCAGGAATCTCAACCACAGGAATTCGAACACACGCCGAACAGACACCGAACAGACTCCTGAGTGGATTAGAAATTCCTGAGGTTCCTGAGTGGATTAGAATCTCCCTTATCATACTACTTACTAACCAATCATTTTCTTCATAAATGAAATGATTGCACGTATCAGACGGATTCCTTGGAAACTATCATAATATTATTACTAATAATCAGTCAGTTTGCGAAATTTCCTTATCTCACTGTAGCATATGCAAATCATTATTCGAATTTGCTCTATCTCGTTATATTCGTATGGGCAAGTCGTAGATTTCCAAGCTGTAAAATCACTAAGGATGTCCATGACTTTTAAAAATTTTCATGACATCTCCAAACATTTCAGATCTGAGACCACCATGATTATTTAAACAATCGGGTAATCTAAGGACAAGAAAGCTATACGCACTCACATTTGGAAAATACTACCTTTGAATCTGGACTGTTGGTAAAATATAGATTATAGAGGATTTCTAATTTCTATTAAGAACACTGCGTCAAGAAAGAATTTGTTGTATCGGCCATCTTGACTATAAGTGTTTACAGGTCGAGAAAAACAACCGAAAACTTCTCCAAGTCATCTAGCTTACTTTATCCTAATTTTCCTGTCATTCCTCCGCTTGCACTGTACAATTAAATAAAAATTCGGAATAGTAAACATTAAACATTCTTGATCTTCGCTAAAAATTTCAATAAACGAAATTATATACACCGAAGAGTATATTTTACATGTTTATAAAAAGAGTGATTTCGGTTCCAAACAGACGATTTTAAGAAGAGCTGATTGTGCTATGAATGGGCTTCAGAACAGAGGAGCTTGTAGGGATGCCACTGTTCATACCAGTTTTCATGGTTCGTCTATTACAAGCCCCCAATTCCAAGATTATAATCTGGGAAAAGGTGAAAATATCCACTGAATTTGTATTTTATTATTATTAAATATGAATTGACACTAGACCCAGATAGCCCCAGCAGTTGGTGGTCTCTAAAGAAATATAGATGATAATAATAATGTACTGTGAATAGATGACCTAATGAAATAAAAGTTGAAAAAATATTCCTTTTGCTAGGTTATGAAAGAAGTTGTAGATTATAGACGCTGGACAACTGAAGTCATTATCGTCTGTTAGTATGTTATGACAATAACCCATCCTTAATATTATAGCCAATAGGATGGTTGGCTTATAAATATACGTCAAATATAGACATACAGTAGGTAGGAAGGTCCGCTATAGACATTATACAGTAGATAGTTATATTTACTTGTACATGAGGGAGATTTCCCGTAGGAAAATTGAAATTATCCACTCAAATGAGAACGGCATTCATTCGTTTCTATGTCACTACCTATGTATTTTTCCCAATCAGAATATTTTTTCTTGTGTGGACAGATAGGTAAACATTATATCTACTTTTTGTGCGGTTTGAAATTGTCCGGTTGAAAAAGTGAAAAAGTTCGATAATGAAATTATAGCATATCGTAGGTACACATCAAAAATATTTTCAACGATTCTTAGTGTACTGACTGCCTGTAAAAATTTAAAAGGCGATCACACTACCTTACAATATAGTTTCAAAAAAATTTAGAAAAACTCGCTTATATCAACGCATTAAAAAGTAGACAATAAATTGCTTTCTCTTTTAAAACGTTTAAAAGCGTGGAGCACTCACTGTACCTATATTTAATTTAATTCATCGAGTGGCCCACGCTTTTAAACGTTACAGAAGAGAAAGAAATTTATTTTCTACTTTTTAGTGCATTGATATAAGCGTATTTTTCAGATTTTTTTTTATATTTTCTACTTTTTAGTGCGTTGATTTTAGCGTTTTTTTATTTTTTTTAAATAAATTTTTTGATTTTCAAATTTTTAGTCATTATATAATATTACATATACATTATACATATTTAAATTTTGAACTACTGAAGACACGGTTTCCCATTATCAACACCGTCACGTCCACCACATTTTCTTTGTTCCCATTTTTTACTTGTTAAAGGTAAGATGACCGACATCCTCCTTTGGTGAGATTTGTCCTCCTCAGTGATAGTGTCCTCCTTTCCAGTGATAGTGTCCTTTCGAATAATAACGTCATAACGACCCCATTTGTCCTACTTTTTAACGATTTCAACAAATGTTTTTGTGGTTCTGTACTATGGGTAGACAATCTCACAACCGGTAGAGTAGTCACAGCATTCTTTAATGATTATATTATTATACAACAAATAGTTAAACGAATACGGTTATGGACTGTTAGATGGCGCCACTCCTGTGTGTTTCCCTCTTAGATTATAAGATCTAACGTTTCACTTTCGACAAAAGTAGTTTTTTTTGTGTTCAGTTGGTGTCCTCCTGAGCAATTTTAAAATTCTGGTCACCTTATTAAATGTATATACATATAGCCAAAATATCAGAATATTGTATTGTCATCAAAACTACATACTACTGCAAAGTTTCACGTCAATTGGGCATTTGAAGAGGATGAAAATCGAGTTGCAAGATTTTTTTATATATACAACATACAAGCCAAGCTAATATAAGCGTGTTAAAATTCAGGGATCTTATAGAAGTGTAACTTCTTATGCGAGTTTGGGCCGTTTAACGTGATGAATTTAACAATGAACAAGCCGTGAGGTGGGTCGTTTATTAGGACTAAAGTGCGACCTTTGAGGTCCACACGACGAACTTCTTAGTTTGATAAATATTTAATAATAATAATTAAATTAGATATTACACAGAAAAGTAATCATTTTAATCATTAAAACATCAATAATTAAAAACAAAAAAAAAAAAAAAAAAAACGGCTGAACCGATTTTTATAAAATTTATGTCGGATTAAAATGACGTTAACACGCCTCGATTGACACCCTTACGAAGTCGATATAATTTTTTATTCGCGAGATATTGTATAAAATCTACTTTTTTGGAGGTTATTTGGTTAAGAAAAAAGAACGGCTGAACCGATTTTAAAAAAATTCCTTTCAGATCATATTTACGTTAATACGCGTCGATTGGCACCCCAACGTAGTCGATATCATTTTTCGTTCTCGAGATTTCGTCTTAGAAAGAAATGGACACATACAAACGTACGTACGTACACACACCACACACACACACACACACACACACACACAGAGAGACATCTTTCTAAAAGTAGTGTAAAAATAGTGTAGTGACCTTGAAACATAAAAATTTTTTTTCCTTTTTGATTTCGATTTTCGGACCCATTACAATAACTTCCAATGGGAAGTTAAAAATAGTATCATTAATTTCATAGTAACTGCACGTCAAATCGAACACTGATTAAGTATACCAAACAAACAACACATTATGTAGCACTTTATTTAACCTGAAGCAAGGAAACAGCGCTTCAATATCAGAAAACTAGAAGCATTTACGACTAATGTATACACATTTACTGAAAATGCATTTATGCCCTCGCAGCTACAGAAACTATACCTGCTGTCCGCAAAGAGAATTTCTCCGTTACAAGTGGTCAAGAGGATAAAGACATAAATAATATTCATACAAATCAACTCTTTAGCAGTTTATTAACATACCAAAAAATTTCCTAGAATAATTGATAATGACAACCTTAGTGAAACTGTCAATAGAGACAGGACACTTATCTTTCCCAATACTATTTTATATATTTATTCAAAATAATTTTAAGTCGTTCAGATTTATTACTAGAGGTTGCAAAATTTGAATAATCAAAATAAGAGTATGGATCCATAAAAACTTTTTATAAAAAAAAGACCCCTTTCCATAAAAAGCCACTAAAAGACGAAAAATAATACAATTTGGAGGTCAGCGCCAATTTAAGTAGGTATTTTACTTTTATTAAAATGGCGCCCAGCTCAAAACTGAATTATTTTAAAGTTTTTTTTTTTAATAAAAAGTTTTTTTTTATTTTTTACTTTTTAGTGGCTTTGCACGTTGTTAACCGACTTCTTACCTGATATTTGATTACTAAATTTAAAAAAAACTGCTGAACCGATTTAAGAAAATATTATATGGGACCAATACATTTTACTGAATAGAACGAAGTAAAAATTTCTCAAATCGGTGCAGCCATTCCAGAGTATATTTGAAAAAATGCCTACTAATCGAATTATGAACCTCCTTCTTTTTTGAAGTCAGTTAAAAAATCTTCTAAACAAAATAATTTTCACGAGCTATGTAGGTTCAACACAAAAATCTATTTTTGTATGCAGTTATTAAGTATAACCTCCTACTCTTACCTATATCTACTATTAGCGTAAATCTCGAATTATACGCTATTATATAATAGGGGGCTTTCATACCTCGGCAACGTCGGATAAACACGGGCACGGCTAGTATTTCATAAAATATTTGACAATTTTATTAACGATCTTTGGCACTGTAGGTAATATCGGCCATAGACGAGTACCTACCTATATCCTGTTTTAAATGAGTTCGCGAAAATGCAGAGTAGGTACATTACAATTTTGTTGAGCAGCCGGTACAACCGTACATACCCTATATAAGCAGTCAATATCAATGTGGCGTGCTAGCACAAGTGTCTCTTCAATACAAATCGAGTGTCCAGTGACAAGCATTATACGACATTTTGTACTGCCGAATGACATATGCGAATGTCGTTTGCGGGACAATCAAATAGGTTCCATCAATAACCGGTCGCACGTACCGCACTGTACCATTGTATATATGCGGCGCGACGTACTTAGGTACTGCTGCAAAGTTTATATCGAAGATCGATGCTGAAGAAAAAAACATGTCATTTACCAATACTGAATTCTCGAGAAACACGAAGCCCAACTTTTAAACCGCTTTGAATAGAACTAAATTTTCGAGTAAAAGTTCTAAAGCATTGATTCCCAAAGAGGTCCAGGTGGACCCCCAGGGGTCCACGGGAGACTCGACGGGGGTCTACGTTGGCGTGACAAAAAAATGGGGGTTCACAATTCGTAAGCGGGGATCCACGAAAATGTATCTAGTTTCGATAGATAGATAGATAGATAGATAGTTCATTTAGTCATATTGGAGATACAAGTATCTATATGACGAGTCAGATTACAAATAAAATTACATGTTAAAATCTTTGATATTGTATAGACACGCTTCAGTCAGAGTTTTTTTAATTTTATTTTTAAAAACATTGTCAGGTAGATCTTTAATTGTTTGAGGTAAACTGTTGTAAAATTTTTGCGAAAGGTAATAAAAATCGTTTTGAGTGCTAGATAGATTGCACTTAGGCAATCGTAATGCTTCCTTATTTCGCGTGTTATGTGAGTGATTATTATTTTTAATGAAATATAATATATTTGCCTTAGCAAAAATCAGTAGATGATATACATAGAGAGACGGTATAGTCATTATTTTATAATATTGAAAAAATGGTTTGCAGGGAGCACGGGGTGCAGCCCGAGCTAAAATGCGGACTGCCATTTTTTGTATTTTAAATGCTCTAAAGAGTAACGACGAGCTACCCCATAACAAGATGCCATAATCTAATAGTTAATAGAATTTAGTACGACTGTATGTTACAAGTATGTGAAGTTATATTTTTTTCAGCCAAATTATATAATTATCTCTGCACTATTGGGAAAAATTTTTATTATCAACCGTTGTCACAGTCGGGATATGAACCCGAACCTCTCCACTATCGCGGCGGATTGTGCTATCTATTTACACAACCGTGACAAATGTTTATAAACCAATTTCCTATATATGCAGAGAATCGTTCTATAATTTCACTTCATGCGAGTGTGTTATTTTTTTATTTTTGGAATTGTAGTTGTACCGTCTAACGTGTGAGAGTTATTAGCATGAAATTATGAAATTATTTATTTTACTATAGCCGGTTAGGGCAACATTCAATAAAGTACTGCGTGTTAGGGCAAGAGTCAATAAACATATATCGTCGGGTTAAAACAGAACTATCTTATATCCTGATTTACTGTTTTACAGAAAACGCAAAAGAAGGTCATTTTTACGATTATTTAATATGTCTTTACAATTTTTTTTGTGGTTGTAAAATTATTTGCTAATAAATTGCAATTAGTTTTCATGTATATTTAGTATTTTATCTATTTCTTTCAGAAAAAAAAATTAATGGACATACAATAGTTGCATAATATTTATTATTTTTTTTAACTGGACATAAGATATAATAAATCTCCTTATTCATAATAAAAACCAGTAAAACAAAATTTTATAATTGTTTGTATTTCAAAAAAAAAACCTTTATTTCTTAATGTTCTCCTGTTGATCCGAATTTTTATATTTTTCACACACGTCACATTGATCCTTTTTGGGAATATGGAATGCTATATTAAATTCAGTTCTAAAAATTTGTCGATAAATGCATTCCTTGGCAGGTGTGAATCCATTCTCGTTACATTTTTCCTTATATAGAACGTACATTTTGGATATGTTCAAAGATTGTTTTAAATATCTGGTATTTGATTCTTTTCTACAATAATGACTGTCTACAGAGTCAAAACTATTAATGTGATCCCTTACACTTTGCTTTATTTGTAAAGGTAAGCGGTTGTTACATTGAACTTTCCCTCTTGTGTCTTCAGTTACGATTCCAACATTCGGATTCCATTTATTTGCCACAGTCTTCACCATTTGCTGACTAATGGACAGTGTATCCAAAAAGAATTTCTGACATACTTTTTGTACCTTACCTTGAATCGGTAAATGATAAAAATAAGTTAATGTTCGATTCCTGGATTTGTTATCTTCCTTGACTATGTTTTCCTCGCATTTTTTCCTTGAGCGTAATTTTGGAACAAACTTGACAAATTTAGCAATGAAATCCCTTTGTCGATTTATGTCACCCAAGTTCCAGTACGATTCAAATATAGTTTTTCTTTGCTCTTCCGAAAATCTCTGAGAACATTTCTGTCTACAGTTACTGCAACCCTTTTTTAATTTTCGACTTGCAGTTTCTTTCCTGTCCAACTTAAATACTGTTTTCCAGAATTTCTTAGGGTCTTTATTTTATTTCTCTTCCAGCACTTTTCATTTCGCTTTCTTTTTCTTGTTTTCTCAGGTTTTCCTTGAATATTACCTTCCAAGTTGTCTTCTATTTGTTTAGCAACATATTCTGTAAAATAAAGTTTGTATTGATAAAAAACATTGCCAATAATTACAAAATAGAATACACTTAAAGTAATGTTATCAGTTTATACAGAAAAGTTTTACATAACTGTTTGTGCTACATTGATTCAGTAATTTTACATATTTAAAAAATCAAAATGTAGTCTACCTAGCACCGTTACAATAATTGTGGAGTTTAATCACAAATTGCCCGTAATTAAATTATTTAAGTTCAAAATTAAAAAAAATACTTACCTATATCGGTTACATCATTCTCACTAGAGGGTCTATAATCAGTATCACTTCCATCTGTTTCAAAAGGGTCATTATCACTCTCATCAGTTTGTAGCACAGAGTCATTTGGAGGATCACCATCACTTTCCCTGCTCATGTTATCACAAAAGTTTAACATTTCTAGGTTTCCATTCGAAGGATTGTTAATTTTCACATCATCATTATGTAACACCAAGTCGTTCTGAGGATTATCATTACTTTTCCTACTCATATTATCTGAGAAGTTCAATGTTTCTAGGTTTTCATTCATAGGATTGTTAATTTTTATTTCACCATCATTATAATTTAATACAAATTCGCTCTGATGACTAACATCACTTTCACTGTTCATAATATTATTATTTGGATTTTCATTCGAACGAATCTTAATTTTCATCTCATGTTCAGTGTTCGTAGCATCATTTTCATTAGAAATATTGTTAGACACTGATTGTAGTTGATTATTATTAGCTGGTGTAAATTTATTTTTGCTCTGTTCAAGAGCTAGTTTTACGAGATATTTGCCTCTAGATGCCATTTTATTAAAAATTAATGTTTTTTATACGATAGCACACATAAAAACAAAAATTTAAGCACCAAACTTAAAAACACACCGGTAAATAAACAATGACGCAATATCTTATGTCCTAACGTAATTTAATTGTACGCAAATAATTTCAATGTAGACGTATCTTATGTAGTTTTAAATGCACTTAAAATAGTTCTGTTTTACATATGGATACAAGCATAAACATAAGCTATTTCGTACCTATGCCATGCCTAGGTACTACAATTTTTGTAGACTTATGTTACTTCTGCAGTAAAAATATTGATGAAAATCTAGTCTAATGGTGTATATAACTCAAAAACGCTGTTTTTGGACTTAAGATAGTTCTGTTTTAACCCGACGATATAGAAACATAGTATTAAACACGATAGTATTAAACACGATTAACGATTCTCTGCATATATAGGAAATTGGTTTATAAACATTTGTCACGGTTGTGTAAATAGATAGCACAATCCGCCGCGATAGTGGAGAGGTTCGGGTTCATATCCCGACTGTGACAACGGTTGATAATAAAAATTTTTCCCAATAGTGCAGAGATAATTATATAATTTGGCTGAAAAAAATATAACTTCACATACTTGTAACATACAGTCGTACTAAATTCTATTAACTTGATACCCATCAAATAATATATTATATTTGATTATTGGATGACTTACTTTGTTATAATACCACTCATTTCTGGTTTAAATTATAACAAAAGTTTGTCTAATTTGTATTTTCTGACAATGTAGTAAAATCGCAAAGATAGCTACAGATAAGTATTTATAAAATAATACATAGTGTTTAATACTATGTTTCTATATATGTTTATTGACTCTTGCCCTAACACGCAGTACTTTATTGAATGTTGCCCTAACCGGCTATAGTAAAATAAATAATTTCATAATTTCATGCTAATAACTCTCACACGTTAGACGGTACAACTACAATTCCAAAAATAAAAAATAACACACTCGCATGAAGTGAAATTATAGAACGATTCTCTGCATATATAGGAAATTGGTTTATAAACATTTGTCACGGTTGTGTAAATAGATAGCACAATCCGCCGCGATAGTGGAGAGGTTCGGGTTCATATCCCGACTGTGACAACGGTTGATAATAAAAATTTTTCCCAATAGTGCAGAGATAATTATATAATTTGGCTGAAAAAAATATAACTTCACATACTTGTAACATACAGTCGTACTAAATTCTATTAACTTGATACCCATCAAATAATATATTATATTTGATTATTGGATGACTTACTTTGTTATAATACCACTCATTTCTGGTTTAAATTATAACAAAAGTTTGTCTAATTTGTATTTTCTGACAATGTAGTAAAATCGCAAAGATAGCTACAGATAAGTATTTATAAAATAATACATAGTGTTTAATACTATGTTTCTATATATGTTTATTGACTCTTGCCCTAACACGCAGTACTTTATTGAATGTTGCCCTAACCGGCTATAGTAAAATAAATAATTTCATAATTTCATGCTAATAACTCTCACACGTTAGACGGTACAACTACAATTCCAAAAATAAAAAAATAACACACTCGCATGAAGTGAAATTATAGAACGATTCTCTGCATATATAGGAAATTGGTTTATAAACATTTGTCACGGTTGTGTAAATAGATAGCACAATCCGCCGCGATAGTGGAGAGGTTCGGGTTCATATCCCGACTGTGACAACGGTTGATAATAAAAATTTTTCCCAATAGTGCAGAGATAATTATATAATTTGGCTGAAAAAAATATAACTTCACATAATCTAATAGTGACTGGAAAAGACCGAAATAACAAATGCGAACTGTGGAAGTGGATGCAATCTCTGCAACTCTCTGAAGAACTAAAAAATGTTGGCTTGACTTCACCTATCAATGTAGGCAGATAATATTTTAAGAAGCTCAGCGACTGTTACTTGTAAAAACTTGCATATTCCATATTTAAGAGTTTAATAATTAATAGTGTAATAATTACATATTTGAATAAATACAACACAAGATAAATCCATTACTTCCCTACCATAGTAGAGGTGGGAAGTAAAAATATACTATTTTTATTTTTATTTCTACCACTCCGAATGGGGAGTTTTCTAAATAAAATAAGTGAGAATTGGTTGGTTTCTTGTGCTGTAGATGTCAAAAAAGTAAAGTTGGATGGAATCACTTTTTTGATTGGCCAACTTTACTTTTTTGACATCCACTCACAGCACAATCAATTAATTAACCAATCAATTCTCACTTTTTTTTCGAAAACTGTCAATTCGTGGTTGGAACTCAGCCGCAACGCAAATTTCCATAGTTAGATCTACTCTTCACATTTTTTGTCGAGTTTTGGGAATATGGTAGAAATGTAGCTGCAGTGGGTCCACCGGAACCAGCAAAATTTTTAATGTGGTCTATGAGAAAAAAAGTTTGGGAACCTCTGTTCTAAAGTCACGCTCATATATAAACATGTCTACAGGTCCAGATGACATGGCAACGTTTTATTTATTGTAGATTATAGACGCGTCGACATCTCAGGTCATTAGCGTCTTTCAACTACACTAAATACCAGCTTTCTTAAAACTAAATGACATCACAAAACATCCATGAGCAGCGCGTGGTACTCGAACCCACGACCGTCTGATCTAAAGGCCGACGTGCTAACCACTAGACCACACGGTCCCCCGACATGGCAACGTATGCCAATGTTGGCGACTAATGTTGAGTATGGTTGGGCATGTGTGATCATTTGAATATGTCCATTTACCAGTATCCAGACAACAAAATTCTGTTTGGCCAGCGTTGGATCGAGCCTAGCACATCCAATGTTTATAGCAAATATACACTAACACAAAACAAAATGGATAGCGAAGATGATGCAATTATTGCAAGTACTTCAGCGGTAATACTTTCTCATGACCAGCTCCTAATACCTGTTTCATGCAACTCAAAAATTACAATAAGACACACACACTGACAAACACCGCGTAGTGAAAATTACTGTCCAGTCGTCTGGATGAAAACAAAGTCATATTTGCAAATCGAGACCCAGCGTTGGCCAATACCTTTGATGTGTGTTCAAAAAACCGCTGTCAATGCGAATGTCTTCTAATGCTAACGTTGGTGACCGTTGGCTATATGAAACCATCCACACGGCATGGCGATTACCCGAATGTCAACATTCGTTTGGAGCCGGGTTAATATGATTAGCATTGGTGGAGGCAGGTCGCTTATTGAAGCCAGCAAGTCCATTAGTATAAGACAAGGATACCCCCAGGAAGGTAAAACAAAACCGGCTGGAACGTCCATTAGTAAGATAAGGAAGGCAATAGAAAAGTGGCTTCAGTAAAGGTTATCCCCACTTTGGAGCAGTGTCACGACCTGTCTGTACGACCGTGTTCTGGGCTTGAGAATAGCCGAGCGTGTAGCAATGCTGTTGTTTACATGGCGTTGCTACGGTTCCTCTATTACAAGTCCCCAGTTCGCGGGTTCTAGCCCGAGAGCTGGTAAAAGTGTCAATTGGATTTTCAATTTATTATTAAAAAAAAATAATGAATTGAAAATATGAATTGGTGTTAGGCCCAAATAACCTTAGCTGTTGGTGGTCTTTAAAACACAATTTTTTTTCACGACCGTGTGTTCTAAGACCGTAATTTCATGCTGAAGTAACTCCGACAGCGTTACGGTATCGATCATCAATTCTTAAACCGATTGTGTCTACGGCTCTACGGGAGATGATTTGCAATCTGCAATATTTCTGCAAGAAAACAATTTGGTATTCTGTTTCGACGCTCGCACAGAGTTGCAGAGATATTGCAATAGCAGCAAATCTTTCTCCAGGCCTTCGTCACACTCGCTCGCAGCCATCTGCATGTTTCCAAGTTACCCTGTGGTTTCATCAGAAAACAAAATATGCTTCCAGTCCAAGTATTCGTTTAACACTGAAAATATAGCAGAAAAATCGAGTGGTGCGCTAATTTTTGGTCATGACTTTATTTACCGTAGTTCTTTTTTTAGATTTAAGTAAGTGAATTTGTAAAATCGAGGTTCTACACTGTATCTATGTGTATACGCGATGGTTCCGTGCATTTCTTTGGTCAGCACGTTTCCGACAGATTTTATTTAGTAGAGGTGAAGGGGATGAGATCCAACGTCCGACCGATTCTCATGACAAACATACATTTGTTAATTCGCACACATACACAACTCATTCTTCAAGTCTACCCTTTGACCATATACTTCATGGATCTATCAAGCCCATTCGTTCCAGCGTAACGAACATATCAACGCATACGGGTTCAAGTATGAAGTGCGCAGATGCGTACGCCGTACATGCGTTACCTGTTTTGACATTCTAATTTATAAATAGTGTAAATAACTACTTATTAATTTACTTTTTCAATTAACTTTTCTTGTAAAATGAAGAAAGTAGATAAAATTGTGTTGTTTAAATGTGATTACAATGATCCATTTTCCTAAGAGTAGTTCTTTAAATTATCCACGAGAGGCAACACTTGTGATAGGTACAAACATTATTTATTCTGATACATTTTTAGAGTGTTGGGTTTCCAAGTCACTATATGAATATTATGAAGTACTAGCCGTTACCCGTGGCTTCGCCCACGTATTTTACGATTTATAATTTTATTTATCGATCGAGATTGAGATTGCTTGGAATCGAGGGTTTTTAAAAAAAATTTATTATACAATACAATGTACCTACTTCAACCTATAAGAAAACAAAAAATATAACTAACTTAACTACAAATATCTGGGTGACCGAGCTTTGCTCGGATGAGATCAATAAAAATAGTACTTACTGTGAGATATTGATTTTGTATTATTTTCTCAGAATATTATTCCGAAACGATTAACTGTCAGAATATTTTGACACAAAGTAGTTTGTTTTTTCCAAAGCCTACTCACCATACGACACTGTTTTTTAACGTCAAAAAACTGTTTTTTAAAATTTTATTAATACCTACATTACTCACTCGCTTCGCTCGTTCGTTTGAATATTATTAATTCCTTCTTCGCTCGTTCGCTCGAATTTTATTAATACATTACTCACTCGCTTCGCTCGAATATTAATAATACATTACATTTGTTATCCCCCGCGAGAATCTCCCCCCCCCCTAATTTGTTGTCCCCCCGCGAGAATGTCCCCACCTAATTTGTTATCCCCCCGCGAGAATCACCCCCCTAATTTGTTATCCTCCCGCGAGAATCTTCCCCCTAATTTTTTATCCCCCCGCGAGAATCTTCCCCCCTAATTTGTTATCCTTTGCTCGTACGCTCGAATTTTATAAATACATTACTCACTCACTTCGCTCGTTCGCTCGAATATTAATAATACATTACTCACTCGCTTCGCTCGTTCGCTTGAATATTATTAATATATTACTCACTCGCTCCGCTCGTTCGCTTGAATGTTATTAATACATTACTCACTCGCTTCGCTCGTTCGCTCGAATTTTATTAAAACATTTTCACTCGCTTCGCTCGTTCGCTCGAATATTTATAATACATTACTCACTCGCTTCGCTCGTTTTTATTAATACATTATTGCTCATCTACGATACCTATATAAGGATCTCCTGTGTAAAATTTGTTATCCCCCCGCGAGAACCTTCCCCCCTAATTTGTTATCCCACCGCGAGAATCCCCCCTAACTTGTTATCCCCCCGCGAGAAACTTACCTCCTAATTTGTTACCCCCCGCGAGAATTTTCCCCCCTAATTTGTTATCCCCCCGCAAAAAAATTCCCCCCTAATTTGTTATCCCACCGCGAGAATCTCCCCACCTAATTTGTTATCCCAGCGCAAGAATCTCCCCCCCTAATTTTTTATCCCACCGCGAGAATCTCCCCCCTAATTTGTTATCCCCCCAGAGAGAATCTTCCCCCCTAATTTGTTATCCCCCCGCGAGAATCTCCACCCGTAATTTGTTATCCCCGCAAAAATCTTCACCCCTAATTTATTATCCCCCGCGAAAATCTTCCCCCCTAATTTGTTATCCCCCCTCGAGATTCTCCCCCCCGCGTAGCTTTCTATTAGTGAAAGAATTTTTAGAAACGGTTTAGTAGTTCCAGAGATAAAACAAAAACAAATCTATCCCACGGGAACCGTACATTTTTCCGGGATAAAAATTAGCCTATAACATTCTCTGACCCCTAAACTACCACTATGCAAAAAATCATGTCGATCCCTTGCTCAATGAAAAACAAAAACAAAACTATCCCACGGGAACCGTACATTTTTCCGGGATAAAAAGTAGCCTATGTGCTATTCCAGGCTATAATCTATCTCTGTACCAAATTTCATCCAGATCCGTTCAGCCGTTCTGGCGTGATTGAGTAACAAACATCCATCCATCCATCCATCCATCCAAACTTTCACATTTACAATATTAGTTAGATTAGATTAGATTAGATTAGAAATACCTAGTATTATGTCCGTCTTGTGACTTCTTGTGAATTTACACTACGCGTTTCAGCAACGAGTTGCCATCTTCAGGTGTGGTTAATTATTTTTTAAAAAACACACTTTGAGTATTCGTAACACTATATAATATTATGATGCTAAGCACTTTTTTTACGTACTATATAAATCATAAAATCTCGAAATTTAAATCAGTACTCCACAAACCATGACATAATACACAATGCTTAGCATCATACTATTACGAATACTCAATGTGTGTTTTTTAAAAAATAATTAACCACACCTGAAGATGGCAACTCGTTGCTGAAACGCGTAGTGTAAATTCACAAGAAGTCACAAGACGAACATAATACTAGCTATTTCTAATACTTCATAATATATTAGGTGCGTTTGGTATCAAGGTGTAGTGTAAAAAGTGTAAACACTTTTGACACTATTACGTTTGTTATGCAAAAGTGTAAAATAACTGACCTGTTTGTTATTAGTGTGGGACTAAAAGTATAACAACTATTAGTCCTGACTTTTGAGCAGGTGCACGTAGTGTAGTGTAGGTCACGTGATATATGTCTGAATTGACAATCGCTTTGACAGATTTGATACTTATTTCGTACTCAGTTTTTTACATTTTTAGTGTATTTGCCATATGGCACATACACTATTGGCGTCGGTCGGATGGTGGGACCTAGGGGTCGGACCAAAATTTCTCGACGTTTCATAGCCTCCTGAACACTTTGGCACCATTTTTAAAAATGTTTATATATATATATGTATGTATATATATATATATATATTTATATATTTATATATATATTTATATATATATGTGTGTACACGATAACTCTCGACAGACTTAATCGATTGAAACGAAATTTGATACACACATTGGAACCCATCACCGCAAGAAGCCTATTTAAAATGGGCCCGATCGGACCATTTTCAGGGTTGTATTTAGGGGTTCCAAAAAGTTTTTGGGCCCAAAAATACCGAAAAATTTGTCAGAATCGTTTCAAAATTGAAATTTAACTCTTTAGTAAAGATTAAAATGTGCTGCTAAAATTTTAATAAAATCGGCCCGACAGGACCGGACTTTCAAATTTTATGAAAACACTAGTTTGTTGATACGGATTTACTTAGATATGGAAGGGTGTATTTAATTGGGTGTATTGATGAAATCCATGTCTAATATTGAAATTTAGAAAAATTTAATTATTTTAAGGGCTGTATTAAGGGGTTAAATTTTTTATTTTGTCAAAAAACAAACTTAAGTTTACATAATAATGCCACAATGCCTGTATTAGCAAATACACTATATTGTCGGCAGGGTTTTGGCACTGCGACCCGAGTTTTTTGTCTCTTAAAAATGAATGAGCTTCAAAATGTAATGGTACAAGATAAATATGGCAGTCAGTTTAACATTTTTACGACCAAAAAAACTGTAAAAACTAGAAATAATGAACTCAACCAATCTGTCATTAATTTATTTTGCAATACGCATGTACAATCTACTCAGAATGTACACTAGCCCGTTTGTTACAAGTGTACATTTAGTTTACACTTTTGGTGAACTTGTTTACACTTTTCAGTGAAAAATATCTACACTACACTACACCTTGATACCAAACACACCTTTTATTTATTCCCCATTTAGTGTCGTGTCATTTTAGTATAACTTAATTATTTAAAAATAATGTTTGTCGCCACCAAAAGTGCTGCCTCTCGCCGTAGATAACTGAAAGAATGGCTCATTGGTGATCTTTGAATAAATATATAATTATCCAGGGTATATTGTTGATATCCCTGACTTCTCAAGGTTTTGAAATTCTCTGACTTTTCCAGGTTTTCTCAATCTGTACCAACATTGCAGAGGTACAGATTGTTTATTTTTACGCGAGCTATACCGGCAGCTCGCGTTTGGCACTTTAGCGATCCACTGGTATATATTGAACCTGCACGTATTTAAATTATGTTGGTTCCCCGTGTTTCTAAATAAACGGCTACGGCTCAAGCTGTCCATGAGGTTATATGGTCGAGGAGTCTACCATAATATTCTGTGTATGTGTACATAATATCTACGTGGTAGTATATATAGCGAAGGTAGACAATCAGCTTCATCAATATGTAACGCCGAGCCACCGAACACAAGGCACGGCATCCGTCCTTCTGTCTGTCTGTTTGTCCATCCGTTTGTCACCATTCATCACTCATCACATCACTCAGTCATCAGCATCGTCTCATTATCGCTATCATCTCAAAAGAACAGTTTTCAAGTTCAAAAACACAACTATCAGCAACTCTCATGCTATGGGCTGCAGAAAGCATTAAGTCAGAAAATCTTGTTTGACAATTTGATCTTATAGATTTGTGATCAGTGGCGGCTCCTCTATGAGAGCTGCGGAGCTGCCGCACTGCCAGAAAATAACGCACAATTAAAAAAAAATTGTATTATAAATCTGCATAATATGTTTTAATTTCATAATTATGAAGCCATCACATAACATAATTATAAATGACGGCATGCCACGGGGCCTATATTCTATAAACCGTCCGCAGCCGTACTAATTTCACTACGCAAGTGACGCGTGCTGCATTATATTTTGCACCAAAATCAATGTGTTAAATAGAGTAAACAAAGTACAGAAAGAGACAGATTTGTATGCGTTAGCAAGCTTTTTAGGTTCACAGGACGCGGTACAGTACGAACTCTTACCATATGCACACAGGGTAACCGTATTATAATAGCTGTGGGATTAGATGTATCTGTAGTCTAACGGATAGCGTAGTGGCTTTAGATCCAACAGGTTTCGGGTTCAATTCTCAAGACAAGCATACTTTTTTTTTTTAATAAATAATTAGATATAAATATCATAAATAAATATATTTAATAAATTAATAATTTATTAAATTAAATTAATTTATTTAATATCTTTATTTTATTATTTTATCGTCTTTTACAAACATTTAGTACTAGCACGCGGGATAAAATTTTTGGAGTTATTTTTGTTTTGTTACGTAAAAGAAGTATAGCTTCTGACGTGCGTACATAGTACACACACACACTCTTTTTTTTAATACAATAATAAATATTGCTATAAAAATCACTTATTTACGATTTTAGCGCTAGCGAAATCAATGTGTAGACAAATTATTCAGATCAAAAATACACTTAAAAATTGCATCAAATGTATTTTTGAATTTTTTTTCGAGGTTCCCTCATTAGGGGGGGCTACTCCAATCTCCAGGTTGACTCTGCAGAACACCCATTTAAAATGTTCACGCGCCGCCACTGTTTGTGATCATATCTTTTTGCCATACCCACTATAAAATAGCCGCTTTACATGTGACTTTTGACAGGGCGGTGTGTGTTCGTTTTAACTTAATGTCACTTACTCGTCAGTAACTCATTACGCCACTAGATATACAATCTACTATGACACTTTTATGCCTATGTAGAAAATCTATAGTGTCGTTATTAAATTTCGTATTATGTAGAACATTTAATTTTTTTTTAAATTAAGTAAGTATACTCTTTCCCACCACCAGATATAGTAATCGCTATATTCTTGGACAAGAATAAAGGATCTATCATTGAAACGTAAATAGATCTTCTATCTTTGTTCAAGAATATCGGTATAGTCTTTATTTAATTTTAAAATGTAAAATCAATAAAATAAAAAACAAAACAAAAAAATAAAATAAAATTCAAAACAAAACAAAACACAGTCACATAGTGTATTGCACATGCCGCTACACTACGTCTAGCGGATGTGCTCTATTATCGCTTAGTGCGTCAGAGCGGAGCTTCGTTCATACAAGAAGTTATATCTAGGTTAATTTCGCACGAAATCCATTCAAATTGTAGCTTTTTGAAAAGGGGAGATTCTGTTCTATAAAATGGAACCATTTTTAGTTGATCCGAGTTCATAATTACTTCTAAAATTGAAACTGAAAATCGCGAACAGCAGTTGTCGGTTGGTCTGTACGTACGTCCGAGCTCTACAGATCGCAATTCTTGACGAATCGCTTTGGTTTATATTTTATTGGCTTTCTTTACTATCAGACTAGAATCCTATTTAAATTTACTGAAATGCGTTAACTAGTTTAATTTAATTTTATTATTTTTGACAGCTTATAATACAGTATTGCACAGTATAAATAATATCGTAGAAAAACTGAGTGCTACTACTATACCTACCATAAAAGTAGCTTATCATCCATAGCGATCGTGGACTAGTGGTTAGAGCTATGCATCAATACGGACAAGTTCTCCAGTTCAACTTCGACCGACATCATAATTATTTTTTTTTACATCTATTTTATATTTTTATTTCACTTGATATTTATTTATTTATTTATATTTTCATTTATATTTAAAAAAAAATTTTTTTTAATTTTTTTCAATTTTTTTTAAATTTATTAATGCTTTATTTACCTAATATTTTTTTTATTATCTATATCATACAGTGAAAAACTTAGCGGGATGTGCACTTTTGGTTTTGCCAACTATTTTATCAGTGTGGACAAACTTTGCGAACAGCATATAAAATGCAAGGTGAAAAGTCATTTACTACACATGACTGCAAACTAACTATAAAGGGGTCACCAAATAAAATCCGTTTGAGAAACACTGTTCGCTAAGATATTAGCAAAACTATGTTTCAGTTAAATGCATTTAGTGATTGGCAACGATAATAAACAGTGTTCTTTCAGAGTTTGTACAATATCCGCTTTCTTCAAATTACTGCAATTACTAAAACGAAAAGGCATATAAACAAAAAAAAACTCTATTTGACATCGCGCGTTTTCCCTCGTTCCTTTCCGACCCCGTTTCCCCTTTCTCACTCCGATACGACGCACACATACAATCACTCCATGCCTACGCTCGTGGAAAAACTCGCCGCACAAAAAATACGCAAGCTACTGATGTATTTTTTGCGACTCATAAGGGGGGGTATCATCTACCCCCTTCTCCCTATATTCTGCTGCTATAACACACAGAGCCTTGCAAGACTGTGTGTATAGAAAAAGCAGGGTCCGTCAAACATTTTTTTTTTGTATATGACAATTCGTGTCCTAATATAAAACTTTCGCATTCATAGCATAGTGACGTATGTACTATGTGTGTGTCCGTATAAATAAATTCAGTTTTTTCGTGCAAAGACAGCTGATCTATGTTAAAAGGTTTTATACTAGGTATTTATGTTGAACTAGCAAGATTGAAAAATACGTTTCATATCAAAATATTGAAAGTAGACGGTGAAATAGTATATTTTCTCTTAGAAAAAAAATTTGCGAATTTTCCGAATGAGAGCTACCTGCAGGCTTATTTTTCTACTACTGCATGATAGCGCCACTGGCAAGTGAGGTTAACGTCACTTTGATGTATTCCAAATGTCAGTATACGGTTTATATTTCCTGCTCACCTGATGGCGCCACTAGCAAGAGAAGTATCAGTCAGCCCGGCTGCTAAGAATTTACGATTTATCATCCCCCCTGCGATAAATTCTCCCCCTTACGCAACGAAGTCATACCTATCGTTGTTCTCGCTTCGCGTACTTGCCTACAGTTTATAATATCAGTATAGTATATTAGTATAGATAGTTAAAAATTCCTACATCCCCGTTTTACTCCTTTTGGGGTTGATTTTAAAAAAAACTCGAATAACCTATAACCTTCCTCAATAAATAGGCTATCTAACAAAAAAAATTTTTTTCTAATCAGACTAGTAGTTCCTGAGATTAGCGCGTTCAAAAAAACAACCCCACAAACTCTTCAGCTTTATTTTATTAAGTAGGTATAGATTTTAAAAAGCTGGCGTTTGCGACTCGGGTGGCAAACTTCACAACTCGTCGCAAACGCCATCCTTCTGCCCTAAGTTCAATATTCTTCTTAAAAAATGCTCATGTAAAAAAAATGTGAGAACAAATCTCGCAATACATTCGTTAGCCCCACCTCCGCTCAAATTACACAACTATAGTGAAAACAAAGGAAAAACAAGCGCAGTCGATATGCGAGAGAACAAATGAAGATGAGACTGCACAGTGCACGTTTGTGTGCGGTGATAGTGACGTGAAACACGATGTGATATGCGCTACACTGGTATAGCAGGACGGAAAGAAAACTGAAGTAGAAAATATAACAGAGAGACAGTCGAGTGAAAAATGACATGCCAGAGGCAACGAGTCGAGAAGTCCCTGGTTTAGCTGGCGACATTCAGCAGGAGCTTCTAATGTTGTAACAGTTGATGGCTTAGCGGGCTGATGGGCGTATATGCTCACTCCTGCAGGCGGTATAGGTAACTACCTCTTCTATACCATGTTTTCTGGTGGTATAGTGTGCAAGTGCATTGGTATAGTTCATACATTATAATATGAAAGTAGCTGGACATTTCATGAAATGTCTAGGCTAGTGGTGTTCAACCTAAATCTACTTATGTGGCACTTTTCTCAGGTCTAAAATATTACACGCCACCGAATATTTATTTATTGTGGATTATAGACGCGTCGACAACTTAGGTCATTAGCGTCTTAAATACAACATAATCATATATCACTTAAAACTAAATAACATCACAAAATATCCATGAGCAGAGGTATGATCCGAACCGACGACAGTCTGATCCAGAGGCCGCGACGCTACCAACTGAGCCACACTGTCCTCTGCCACCGAATAATTTTGGCAGATATTCAAGTTACTTTTACAAGCTTTTTATTAACTTCACTTGTTAGTTGGTTAGCTTAAAGTCGAACTTAAAATTTAAGGTACCTACAAATCATTATGTTAGGTCATCATGAAGCAACAGAAGACAGAATCATCTTATTTACGAATCGAGAGCGAGCGAAGCTGCGGGTACAGCTAGTCAAAAATATAATAGGTGATTTTTCGTTGGACATTTTTGCTAAGGTTTTTTCAATCGTAGACAAACCGTGAACTGTCTAAAAATGCTAGTTATTTTATTAAATACAGTGTGTCCCAGGATAGATGTTACAAGAGGTGTAATGAACGAAAATTTTCGAATTTTGGAATGGAATTTCGGGACCGAGTCCTGCTTATAAAATTCCATTCTAAACAACTTTTCTTCGTGGATTTTTTATTTTTATTTTATTTTTTTTTTATATTTTGAAAAATAAAGGTTCTAGCCCGAGAGCTGGTAAAAGTATCAATTGGATTTTCAATTTATTATTAAAAAAAAAAATTAATGAATTGAAAATATGAATTGATGCTAGGCCCAAATAACCTTAGCTGTTGGTGGTCTTTAAAACACAATTTAATACACAATTCTTGAAAAATAAAGGTACAGGTCCAGTGATTAGCGTCGCGGGCTCTGGCCCGCGACGCTAATCACTGGACCACACTGTCCTCTAGAATAGAATATAGATGTAATGATGCTTATACTTCAAAAAGTTTACACAGGTCAAACGAACAAACTAAATTACATGCCCTTAAAATTATTCGTACACAATTTCTCAAAATTGTAAAAACATTTTTACTTTAAATATCATAAAATTGTTCTCCTGAATTTGTCTCTATCGAGTGTCTTGACAGTAGCTGGTAGAAGATTAAAAAATGTATGGTCCGTAATATGATATTCACGTTTTTGTCTTGCATATTCTGTGAACAATCTGTCCGCGTTTCATAAACTGTCTAGACATTTCATGAAATTACCAATTACACGAGATGACTGCGACACATTATATAGAGGTAGTGCATGCAGCCAGCCACTATGGCTACTCTGGTGATGATAATGATGATGATGATGGCTCACTGGGGTCTTACAAGTCTGTCCGTTGTCCGCCTTCATGCCTGTATGTGTTTGGTACGTCTGCTAACTATAGGGCTGAGATTTTTTTAAGACCGACAATAATCATACACAATAAGCCCTTAGCCCGCTCTACACACGCAGTCATATTTGTATGTTTGGTTTGTGCTGACATGTACAAACTACAGTCTACAAATATAAATATACGTAGCAATTTGTTTGTACGATCATGATGTTTGTTCAAACTTGATGTTGCGTCTAGGAATAAAACATGTTTACTATCAGAATATTCTGATAATAAACATGTTTTATTGTGGTACAAATATATCAGCATTCAGCACAAACAAAACATACAAACTTGATTGCGTGTGTATAGGGCGGACTTATTACTAACTAGCGGCTACCCGTGGTTCCGCTCACGTATACTAGTATAATGATTTATTATCCCCTCGCGAAGCGAAGTATGATATATTATCCCCCCGCGAGTCTCTCCCCCTGCGAAGCAAAGTCGGGCATAAAATCACTTGGAAACAGTTTGCATTAGCGGTGTCACAACGAGCGCGAGAGGAATTTTAAAAACAAACACTAAATGTTAGCCCAAGCTTATCTCAATCATCACTGAAAACCACATCCAAATTGGTTCAGTCATTACGGAGATTAGCGTGCACACACAGACAGATAAACGGACAACAAAAAACGCCTACGATTTTATTATAATATGCATACATTGTGTGAAATAAACTCGTCTCTAGAATGAACAAAAAATCAAACCTGGTTGTTAGAAACTGTATTTGTACCAACAAAATATAACCCTAGACGTATAATCGACTTGTTGGCTATACAGTATACATCCAATTTGTAAATACAAAATGTGCAAAAAGTTGTACCGATATAGTTTTATAATAGTGTCACTACTCGTTACGACACTAGATATACAATCTATTATAATAATTTTTATTTACTTATTAACATATTAATCTTTCGATACCCATTCATGTTTACTCTGGGAAATATTTGGACCAAAAAACAGATATTGTCCTTTAATATAAACTTTAAGTATAAGCACAGTTTAAACGTACCGAAGCAGCTTCTCCACTCGGCAATATTTCTGTCTCAAGAAATTCAGTGCGCATGCATCGACCTAGTATAGTTTTGAAGGAAGGACAGGCATATTATATTTATGCACAGTGTACCAATACTGTGATTTTTCGCTATGGCATATGCACAAATCACGAGCTAATGTGTCTATGGCTTTGAACCAGGTCCTGTCTATAGAAATTCAGCCACAGAGCGCTGGCTTCTTATTGGCTGTATAACGCGCATGTCCATCGCTGGTATAAAGAAAAAAAAATAAAACTTGGAGACAGAACATCAAAGGTGCCGACATTAAGTGAACTCACTGTGAAGCTTTTACGTACTGTGGTATAGGGTACTTTTATTCGGCTACGGTTAGGTTAAGATACGATTCCTGTCAAAACTGACATTAACGCGAGCAAAGTTGCAAGTAAACGCTGATTATCAAGGTATCGACAAACGATACACTTTAATTTCCAATGTCACCCAGCCCTTGTCCACTCGCGTTACGATAACAGGAAAAATGTCTACTACCATGTACAACACCCTATTTATAGACTGTTGATGTTTTTTTCCGTTGACAAAAGATTTTAACATAGAAAACAGTTTCTTAAATATCGACTTCCTTAATTACTTTTCTAAGCAAAAATGATCCTACATCTCATTCACAGTTCACACCAGGGTGTGTATTGTATTGTAGCGTAGGTATGACGTATTCTATGCCGTAAGGAAGATGGAAATAAAAATTTACTTACTTACTTACTTACTTATAACATACATTGAGGTTTGTTTATGGAAAAAACAGTCAGACCTCAACTCTGTTCCAACCTACTATAAATGGTGTAAATAGTGTCCCGACCGTTGACGTGCTAACTAGTATATATTTTATTTACGCCCTAAATACCTATTAACTATTAATTAACCTATTAATCTCAAAATAATTAGCCTTTACAAAACTCTTGCAATTTTTTACCACGAGCTCTTGGATTATTACCTACTTTACTAATAAAATCAAATTGTAACTATATTCATGCGTTACGTTTACAAACTTAGAAACAAAACGTGAGATTTAGTTTATGATGTAGTACGTATATGTGTGTACAATGTGTGTAGTATCAGTATATGCAGTCTTTTCGAGGTTTTTTTTCTTTGCACATATGATAAATGTTACATTTCGACAATTCTCACAGGGGTTAAAACACTACATCAAACGTGCTTTGCAGCAGAATAAGTCGTTAAAAATACTGAATATATAAAGAATATACCGGACGTCAGAAAAAGGTCCAAGAATATTATAAGGACATATTCTGAAATCTTAAATCCGGTTCCGAAATTCAAATCCATATCTAGGCGCTTTTGAGCTCCATTAAAGCACTTAGTGGTAAAAATTATTAAATACAACTTTTGAAATTTCACCCATTTCTCGTTAACCGATTTAGTTGAAATTTTGCACACATGTGTAGTTCCGATGACAATACAACGTTATGGTAGCTAGCTGACCGACCCGGTTTCGTCCGGGTGCAAATCGCACTCCCGTAACTATGGAGTGTAGAGATAAGGAGAACTCTCTCTGCATATGAAAAAGCGTCCGTCAAAAGGCGATAAATTGGTGGCGCCACAATAGCAAGAGTGTAAATTTTAAAGGATGCGCCAAATAATACTAGAGTAGGACAGTGAAGTAAAGAAGGAAAGCATAACTTCCGCTTTTAAATGACGCACTTTTCAAAAGAAAAACAGTCAAATATCATTGGTAAACTTGTAATTATGCATAAAATAGTAAATAAAGATAATCCCAATATAAATGAATGCCTGAAAAATTATTTAATTTTTAACAATGATTGCTTTTATTAAAAATTAACAACGCAAAATTTAAAACACCTGCAAATACATACTTGAATTTGTCAATCAATTATATTCTTTTCATTTTTTTTATAAAAGTTCCACATAATAATTTTTGAAATTTCTTCAAAAGTAGAATTCTCTAATAAAAATTATTAAAAAACTGAAATTTCTGATGTAAAACAGATCATGAAAATTAAATCACCGTCCACGTTATCTGACAGTAGTTATTTTAGGTTATATTTACAAAATTATTTTGAACTTTTGGACTACGCAAACAGTTGAGGTTTTGTTATAACTACTCTAGTCATCAAAAATATTAAATTTTTCAACTCAGCGCACTTCACTCAGTCAATAACTGCTAAGTTCATTTCATACTCTCTTGCTATTTTGGCGCCACTCTGGAGAGATTTGGAACTGTTATTTACAGCTTACAGCTGGACACTTTTGCAACTGTTCCCCCATATGAGAGTGTTCTCCTTAACTCTACCCTCCATTCCCGTAACGTTACAGTGGATTGGATAAATGAATCTAATAAAATCATACCTACTAAGAAAATAAAACACACTAAAAAGTTAAAAATAAAACGGTAAAGAAAAACTTTTTCAGTTAAACGGTTTTATTGTAGATTATAATCGATGATGTAAGCACTAAAAGCTAGAAAATAATTATGGCTGACCAATCTGGGGCTTTGATCAGACTAAAATAAAATCGTGGGGCGCATTTAGTAGAAAGAAAACTTTCTTTGGCTGGAGTTTGGACTTTCAACTGTCTTCTATGACCTTAATATTGTGTGAAATACGCCCCACGATTTTGTTTTAGCCTGATCAAAGACCCAGATTGGTGACCCATAATTATTTTCTATAACTTTTCGTACATCATCGATTGTACAATAAAACTGTTTAACTTAAAAAAAAATTTTACCTTTTTATTAACTTCCCATTGGAAGTTATTGTAATGGGTCCAAAACTCTAAATCAAAATGTAAAACAAATGTTTATGTTTCAAGGTCACTACACTATTTTTAGAAAGATGTGTGTGCATGTGTGTGTGTGTGTGTACGTATGTACGTACGTACGTGTGTGTCAATTTCTTTCTAAGACGAAATCTCGAGAATGAAAAATGATATCGACTACGTTAGGGTGCCAATCGACGCGTATTAACGTATAAAATATGATCTGAAAGAAATTTTTTCAAAATCGGTTAAGCCGTTCTTTTTTCTTAACCAAATAAACTCCAAAAAAGTAGATTTTACACAATATCTCGCGAAAAAAAAATTATATCGACTTCGTAAGGGTGTCAATCGAGGCGTGTTAACGTCATTTTGATCCGACATAAATTTTATAAAAATCGGTTCAGCCGTTTTTAGTGTATTTGCCATATGGCACATACACTATTGGCGTCGGTCGGATGGCGGGACCTAGGGGTCGGACCAAAATTTCTCGACGTTTCATAGCCTCCTGAACACTTTGGCACCATTTTTGAAAATGTTTATATATATATGTATGTATATATATACATATTTATATATATATATATATATATGTGTGTGTGTGTGTGCGGGCAATAACTTTCGAAAGAGTTAATTGATTTTGATGAAATTTGGTAGACACGTTGGAATCCATCACCGCACGAAGCCTATTTAAAATGGGCCCAATCGGACCATTTTAAGGGTAGTTTTTAGGGGTTGAAAAATGTTTTTGGGCCCGAAAATACCGAAAAAAATTTCAGAATTGTTTCAAAATTGTAATTTAACCTTTTAGTAAAGATCAAAATGTGCTGCTAAAATTTTAATAAAATCGGCCCGACAGAACCGGACTTACAAATTTTATGAAAACACTAGTTTGCGGATAGTGATTTACTTACTGAAGGGTGTATTTAATTTGGTACAGAGGTTGCATTGATAATAATATTGAAATTAAGAAAAAAAAATATAATTTTAAGGGATGTATTAAGGGGTTAAATTTTTTATTTTGTCCAAAAACAAACTTATGTTCACATAATAACAGCACTATGCACAGATTAGCAAATACACTATATTGTCGGCAGGGTTTTGGCACTGCGACCCGAGTTTTTTTTTTTTAATTATCGTTAAAAACAAATAATAATTATGTTTCAATGATTAAAATGATTACTTTTCTGTGTAATATCTAATTTAATTATTATTATTAAATATTTATCAAACTGGAAAGTTCGTCGTGTGGACCTCAAGGGTCGCACTTTAGTCCTAATATAAACGACCCACCTCACGGCTTGTTTTTTTAATAAGCACAGTCTCGATCTCATCGATCGAAACGAGATCGAGAAAATGTCGGCCTCGTACGAAACCCTCGGAAAGACATTAGACCACACAAACTGAAAATAATTTAAATATTATTGCAGTATTAAATGTATTACACAGACATAGGGTTTTGCTTTAAGGCCTAAGGGACAAGGGTGTGTACTGACACTTACGGTAACTGGACATGATATCATGGAGAGTTTAACGTTCTAACAGAAATCCAATCTCACATTCGTTATGAAGTGGCATAAAGATACATATTAGCATACGAGTCATCTGATATTATTCATGGACATAGTGAATAAGACTATTCATATTAGCGATGTGCTGAAAATGTCAACGTGAGCAAGAAAAATAAAATGGCTGTCAATCTCTCTAAACGCTATTGGTTCAAGATTGAATCTCTGAAGTGCTGTGGAGGACCGTGTGGTCTAGTGGTTAGCGCGTCGGCCTCTAGATCAAACGATCGTCGGTTCGAATTCTAGCTGCGCTCATGGATGTTTTGTGATGTCATTTAGTTTTAAGAAAATTGTTATTTAGTGTAGTTGAAAGACGCTATAATGACCTGAGATGTCGACGCGTCTATATAATCTACAATAAATAAAATGAAGTATTGTGAACGCTAATGTGTCAAATCTGAATTTCGGATACGACTTTCAGCTTTAAATCTAGATTTAAGAATGTCATTTGTTTTCAACTAAATGGAGAAGCTGAACATCGTATCAGAAATCGAGCATTAATCTCTGTTAATATTATTGGTCCGAGTCTGAATTTCGGTGAACGGTCGCTATTGGTCCAGTCTGATTTAAAAAAAGGACGCGAAGAAACGGCCTGAGTCACCAGAGCTGCCTATACCCCGTGTCCAGTCTCAAAGGTGAACATACGGATTTAACATGGTATTGCTCATTTTTGCTGATTCGTGTTCGCCAATTCAACGCACAAGAACGGTAATGGTACCTATCGAAAGATAAAATTATTGCGCATCAAATGATTCTAAAAATAAGAGCAAAAATAAAATTTTTACTTTAAAATACCAATTTGAAATTTATCGATTTTGCAGTAATGATTTCAAATTAAGTAGGCGAAAAACAAAGCACTCTCGCATGTATAATGATTCGACTGTTTAATAGCTGTACTATGATGTGCAGTTTATTTAGATAGTCGACTCTCGCATGTAGTGTGTTTTCAACGTGAAATTGCTATATATAAGAAGAGATCGGTTTCCACTCTCGGGCACTGTGGAGAAATCGGTAACTCACCTAGCCGGAAACTGGGGGTTTCGGGTTCAAGTCCCGACAGTGGTCATTTGATTTTTTCTTAGATATAGCTCCAAAATCATGGCAGCCTAGCTGTCTGAGATATTTATTATTTTCACCTCTAATTGTTATGTGAATAATATGTTGTGGATATAAGGGGTTTTAAATCGATTGATTTTATCATATACCAACTGAAAGAAGTGTGCTGTAATAAAATTGTCAAAAAACTTTTGTACTCGTAATTGGTGCACGTAAGCATTATTACAATAATTAAAGTAAAAATGAATAATTTACTCCAATGAAGAAAGAGTTGTTATGGTAAAAACGTTTTACAGCGGTGTTAGTTTGCGGAGAGTTAGAGATTAATTGTTTTTATTAAGTTTAATGGCACACAACGTTAATTCCCTATGTTCGACTTTGAGACCGGACACCCGGTACATCGTTCTACTGAACAAAACTTTCTAGTTTGTTGCGCAGTCCTTTCTCTACATCAATGATATTATGTATATCTTCCTACATTACACAATTTTAAAACCACTTCACACGGACGGCGCTTAGCGTGTCAAATAAAATCCTTCACACTGAACGCGCTGGCAGCTAACCTAAGGACGTGCCAGTTCAGCTAACATAAACCTACGTTGTCCCACTGGCTAACCGTAATCATGCTCACATAGGACATATGTTAAGACCATTTATATCACACATATTGTGTGATATGAACTCTTTGTAAAGCTAAGTTTCCACAAATTTAATTTTAGAAAAAAAAAGTGTGTGTGTCAGCTCCGACGCACGACTGGAGTTTACTCCTAAGTACGATTGTCTTTGACTATGCAGTAGGCAAACATACATACTTACATGCGTCAGTTGTCGCGCAGCATACCCTGTACACGTCGGCTGTATACAAGTATACACATATACATTGAAAGGTGCGCAAGGTACGTTGCGCAGAAAAACGTAACGCTTCTTAGTTAACGCTTGTATAAATTTTACTCCTCATAAAATTTCCATACCGGGGGCCTTATATGAAAATCGATTCTTAAGGAGTAGGTAAACTCCAAAAATTTAATTTTTTATTTTTGCGAGCCCATTTTCGGAGTTCCGCAAGAAATTTCAAAAGCTTACGAAAAAAATTAGAACTTGCCTACACCTTTTTATAATTCAGGGAAATAATAAAATTATTAAGCTTAGCTTTGCCTATAACACGTCTATTATGTAAATTACCCATATATTTAATACATGTCCTAAGTTGACAGTAACAGTCGATTTATCGCGAAAATATAACCATCTCTCTCTTGGCGTACTGAGCAGATTGTGTACATGCTCAAGTATGTTGTTCTCAACCAATGGAATGTTTCGGATGAAAACTGTCAGTTTAAACCAGGCACGGACAACCTTTTCTCGCTTTTTATTTATTTATTTTTATTTTAGTTAAAATGTCAAAATGGATATTTTTCATGTCAGTAATGAAATTTTTCTGTTTACCGAAATGTTATTTTTTTGAGTTGAAAGATGAAGTTTCCCAATGCCTATTGTAGGTACATGCACAATGACCTTGAAGTACACCAACTTCCAACTTAACTTAAACTATCTCATTCTGGCCGTGCGCGATCAATAACAGTGAAGATAGGCGGCCTACTTATAAATAAATAAAAAATAAATAAATAAATAAATACATTTACCTATATTAAGATCAATTAGCAAGTTTGTTTCGATTACCATTTCATTAAATATTTATCATGCTTTTGTTGAGTCAAACTTGCGTTTTGGCATATTTTTTTGGGGTTCATCTTCTAGTATAGAGGTAGAGCATAAAATAGCATATAAAGTAGGCGGTACTAGTGCCGCCTAGGGACGAGTTTGTGTCACCTAGTGACAGTTGGTTTTGCCGGCGGCACAAGAGTTAGAATTTTAATTTTTCGGCATAATATAATATTTAATATATAAAGATTGTATCTACAATTTACACACTACATGAGGGGTAGGCAGGTTTAGATGCAAAAAACACCACACTATAATTTTTAGTTTTTTATTTATTAAATACCTATAATAAAATGTACTATGCTTTAAAATTGCGTATTTTTTTTATCCTTGACGCTTTGTAATATTTTTTAGTGGACCTAACTCTCGGACTCTAGTGCCGCCCAGTGAAAATTGCTTAAAATATGCTTCGCATAGAGGACTTGTTTAAAATTCAAAAAAGAAGCCTTAGAACTATTGACAATGTTGGGCCAAGACAGTCCTATAAACCACTATTTAACCCTTCGTTAGGCGCGTGGTTTATTGGGACGTATTTAGGCGCGTGGTCTACCATCGTAGACCAGTTTTGTTTTACACTGGCGCACATAATTTTAACATTTTAAGTGTCAATATTTGATAAGTATATATACGGAACTATTTTCAATCACGTAGCCTAGTTTTTATGCATAATTTTTATGTACTTTATATAGGGAAAATAAAAACGCTACTTTATCAATTTTTGAACGTTTATTGACAAATATTCATAATTTACGTAAACAACAAGTTTCACGTAACTTTACAAACAAAATTTAGATTTTTTATAATAGAGTATAAACAAAATTCATACAGGAAAATCAAAAACAAAAAATTCTTTCAATAATAAATATGTTGGCGAAGACTAAATATAGCACAATTTTATTCGCTCAAACATTCCGTACACATATCCCTCATGTGTTCCTTGCACGCATATATTTTCCACATTTTACGCAAGACCTTCTGGACGACTTGTTTCTATTGGGGGGGCAAATATGACAACGACCAACATAATCTTTTGGTCTTTAAGGGGGTGGGGGTGGAATGTCCGCTGTTCCCAGTAGGACTTTTGCTCGTCGCCTCATTTCTTTTGGCAATTGAATAATCGTCGATCTAAATTCGATCTGAGGTTTTATGAGTTCCCACGCACATTGGTTTACTGTACACATGACAAAAAAGAAAAAAACTAGGGTGCGGTCCCATGAAACCACGGTGCAAGTGAAACTTTATTGCCAAAACCCTAAGCGCTTTTATTCCGAAATCGCCGAAAGTATATAATTTCGTCTCGAATTTCGTTAATTAATTAATTTATTAAATATTAATTGATTTGTGAAAAAAAAACAAAAAAATTATGTTCGGAACCGAACCTGGGAACGTGGTACAGTCTGCTTTTGAATAAAAGCTGTTTTTATGTTATACCTAGTATCTCCGATTGAGCACATACTAACTCTTCAAAAAGATTGAGAACCAAGGGGTTATTTTACTATAGAGTTACATGTGTAATGTGTATGTTATGTCAGTTTAGTTAAAAGTAAAGCGCGTCTAATCCTTTAGAGCCCGTTTGAGATGTCGCCGCGACGCGTCGCGTTAACCCCTCGCTACCCGCTGCACGCTTTACTGTCGCTAAATGTTTGAACGTAAATCCTTACTTAATATTATAAATGTGAAAGTAACTCTGCCTGTCTGTCTGTTACCTTTTCACGCCTAAACCGCTGAACAGATTTCGATAAAATTTGGTAAGGAGATAGATTACATCCTGAGGAAGGACATAGGCTACTTTTTTCTCGAAAAAAACGGCTTCGCCCGAGTGAAAAAAATGGTCTCAGTGAACCGATTTCCAAATTTTTTTCACTGGCCGATAGGTGATTCTTTGCTTTAAGACTCTGGCTATAATAATAATTGATCGGTCCGGTTTCGAGCGAGTGAAAAAAGTAATCTCAGAAACCACTGAACCGATTCTAAAAATTCTTTCACTAATAGAAAGCTACAGTATCCCTGAGTGATATACGCAATATGTTATTTTGATTCTCGCGGAGGAGGGGGGGGTAATAAATCATAAATTCTTACCTCTGGAACTAGTAACCCGATTCTAAAAATTCTTTCATTAAAAGAAAGCTACGCAGGGGGGAGATTCTCGTGTGGGGGTACTCGCGGGGGGGGGGGGGGTAAATCATAAATTTTATCTCTGGAACTACTAAACCGATTCTAAAAATTCTTTCACTAATAGAAAGCTACGCAGGGGGGAGATTCTCGCGGGGGGATAAAAAATTAAAAATATACTAAATATACGTGAGCGGAACAATGCAGGGTGACCGCTATTAAATCATAATTTCATACCACCCGGGTCCGCTATAAATCATAAATTCATAGCACCCGGGCGAAGCCGGACCGGGCCGCTAGTACGGAATAATTTTTAAACGTTGAAGACTTTCAGACGAGGATCTACGCTTTGGGAGGACTCAATAATTTGTTTTTATTTTTTGACATTTTTTGGTATCTGTTGTTTAATTTTTTATGTTCCTCAATTTGGATTTATTTTGATTTAGGGGGAGGCAAATCAAATATTACGGGCTTTGTAGTTTGTAAAGATATATTTTATTCATTTATCTTACAGCTTATACTCATGAGCGTCCCCTTGCGGATCTGGAATTATGGAATAGGCAGTATGAAAATGCATTAAGCTTATACCTACTTCATTGTACTTAAATATCTTTTAATTTCCGTTATTGCACTTTGGCGCCTAAAAATTCCCCGAATTACACTTAGAACGTTTGGACTATCCTTTATTATAGTACCTAATTGCAGTATATGATAGCCGGACGTCCATGTTTATTTTCATAACTCTTATGCTCCTCTGAACAAAAGTCTGTGCACTCCCTTGGTAACAAATGTAAAAAATTCCTACATATTTCATAAAAATCCTTTTTGTCATATCCACTATAAAACAGCTCCTTTACAGGAATATATACCGGCCTGCAATGGGTCACTTAACAGGCAAGTGTGCGGGAAAGTTACAATTCCCGCACAATTACATATGCTGTCAAAATTTTTGAAATACTGAAAACGAAATGAAAAATACCACATATATGCGCTCGTTTTATCATAGTGTCACTACTCGTGCGTAATATACCTAATTACGACACTATAGTTTTACAATTACCCAGCGATGTAGCTTAGTGGTACAGCACTAGACTCGCATTGGGAAGGTACTGGGTTCGAATCCCGGCGGGGGCAGATGTGGCTAGGACTTTTTCCTACTGCCTCACGCCGAGAAACGGTAATTCCTGTACCGGCCATCTTGTTTGAGGTTTTTCATGGTTTCCCTCAATAATTCCAGATGAATATCGAGATGGTTCCTTATTCAAATTGAATTGAATTGTAGATTATAGACGCTCGACAACAGAGGTCATTAGCGTCGTTCCTTATTCAAGGCCATGGCCGATTACCTGTGAAACTCGTATGCTCCCAAAGTTAACTACCTTATCCTAATGTCCTTTAATTCCCTCATTCGTAATGGTGCGAATGGCGTCTGTTATGACAATGTCGACAAACGGACGTTAAACGCATTATTAACTTCCCATTGGAAGTTATTGTAATGGGTCCGAAAATCGAAATCAAAAAGGAAAAAAAATTTTTATATTTCAAGGTCACTACACTATTTTTACACTACTTTTAGAAAGATGTCTGTGTGTGTGTATGTGTGTGTGTGTGTACGTACGTACGTACGTACGTATGTGTCCATTTCTTTCTAAGACGAAATCTCGAGAATTAAAAATGATATCGACTAAGTTGAGGTGCCAATCGACGCGTATTAACGTAAATATGATCTGAAAGAAATTTTTTCAAAATCGGTTCAGCCGTTCTTTTTTCTTAACCAAATAACCTCCAAAAAAGTAGATTTTATACAATATCTCGCGAATAAAAAATTATATCGACTTCGTAAGGGTGTCAATCGAGGCGTGTTAACGTCATTTTGATCCGACATAAATTTTATAAAAATCGGTTCAGACGTTTTTTTTTTTAATTATCGTTAAAAACAAATAATAATTATGTTTTAATGATTAAAATGGTTACTTTTCTGTGTAATATCTAATTTAATTATTATTATTAAATATTTATCAAACTGGGAAGTTCGTCGTGTGGACCTCAAGGGTCGCACTTTAGTCCTAACAAACGACCCACCTCACGGCTTGTTATTATTTAGTTTTACAATCTACTATTCCCTATCAGATTCTATCAAAAATATCCAACTATAAGTGAAATATCCCTAATATATGATATAACTGCTCTTTACCCCGATTTACGGTATTCGTTTAAATTACGTGCAGAGTGCGTATCACAGGGAAAGTATTTTTAATTTTAATTTGTTAACTTTAGTCACAACCGAATATTTTCAAATAAACTATACCCAACTTGTCCATTACCGTACACTAGCGCGTCTAACAACCAAACTCGGTACTAATATCCCCGTAGTTCGTTCCTTTTCATTCATCCCAAGCCATGGATCCTGGGTTCTGTTCCCGGCCTGAAGTAGAAGCAAAAACGCTCATCTTGCGAAGGCGCACGACGATACGTGGCCGTTATGATACGACCGACTGTTGCGGTAACTCACAACAAGGACAGATATATACGTGAATCAATGTTGTGATCTATCTATCTCTCGCTAGGAGAACGGTGGATGAAAGCCTAACGCAACCAGACGAAACATTAGGACACGGGAACTTAATTAACACAAAAAACTGACGAGCCTGGTGAATAGTTACGTGTTACAATAACTGATGAGCGGCATATATATACCGGACACGATAACACCTTAAAATGTGTTCGATATTTTATAACATTTATCAGAAAGCAACTGCACAAATTAAATACTGAAATATTATGTAAAACCGTTCCATGCATTTGTTTATTCTTTCTAATTACTAAACATAAATTCAACAGTAAACCATCTTAGACTAAATTATTAGGAGACTCAATTTTTCTCTTGCACTTGTTAATTATAATAATTAAATAATTGTGATCTTCCTTGACAAGAAATTAGAAATTTTATTTATAAAAATAAAAAATACAGCGCTACATGTTTCAGCAACTTAGGTTGCCATCATGATGGTTGCCACTGGCATTATGATGATTAGGTTGCCATCATGATGGCAACCTAAGTTCCTGAAACATGTAGCGCTGTATTTTTTATTTTTATAAATAAAATTTCAATTTCTTGTCAAGGAAGATCACAATTATTTAATTATTATAATTAACAAGTGTAAGAGAAAAATGGAGTCTCCTAATAATTTAGTCTAAGATAATTTAGTCTAAGATAGTTTAGTTTCAACTTAGGTTGCCATCATGATGGCAACCTAAGTTCCTAAAACATGTAGCGCTGTATTTTTTATTTTCATAAATAAAATTTCAATTTCTTGTCAAGGAAGATCACAATCATTTAATTATTACATCTTAGATCTTAGACTAGATTTTATAGAAAAAATATTTTTTTTTAAGTTGAAGAATGGGCTTGGGCTCGGGGTTGGAGGATCTAAAACTTTCGAATCTTAAATTAATGGATACAATAATTATATTTTAGGGCTTAGGAATAGCCGAGATCATTAGGATACCGTTGTTTGTAAAAATACCCAACGCAAAAAAAAAAATATTTACAAATGTATCGAGTTTGGTATCAAATTAAAGGTATAAATGCTTCGTGTAACATATATAGGTTATAATATGACGTCAAGTTAAATCTAATATGACGACTAAGAAAAAAATCTGTAAATCGGTTGACCCTACAGGCCATCCCTGGAGCTTCCCGCTATTTTCAAGCGCTTTGAGTACGAAGCACTTGATAATATACCCAAAAGCAGATTTTTGATCTCTTCGAGGTCAAAAATCTAAAAATTGCTGACAACAAAACTATTTTAATTTTTAAAAAGCTATAACTTTTGAACATGTTGTTCGATTTTGATCTTTAAAACGGCATTCGACGCAGTTTTTTAAGCTCTAAAAATATTGTAAGAGGTACAAAATCGATTGGTTGAGAAATCTCGAAGTTATTTTGCAAAAACACTTTTTTCGAAATCTGTTGACTACGTAATCTCTCGAACGGATTAACCGATTTTAATCCGCTTAGCGGCATTCAACGCAGAGAGAGAGAGACTGACATCATCGTAAAAATTGTCAGAATAGCTTCCTAGGATCACAAAACGTCGAGATCTGATGAAAACTCGGTTTTCGAAAATCGGGGTGAAATCAATAACTTCCCTATTTTTGAAAATTTTAAATTTTCTTAGCGGGAAGTTAAAAAACCCAAAGCAAAACAAAATATTTACAAATGTACCTATCGAGTTTGGTATCAAATTATTATTATTACGGTACGTATTCAAAATAAATTATAGAAATTCGCAAAATGTTTTAAAAAAATAAAGTACCTAAATAAAACAAAAGTAAAGAAACTGAAATCCGACTACTTACGTAAAAAGAAGAAAACAAGGAAATCAAAACGCAAGACAGTATTTTTTTGTTATCAATAGTTGCAACTTGCAGGGGACTCGAATACCGAAATTTTTTCTTCAACTCCCGAACAGGTGTCCACGACTATTGATAACAAAAAAATGGTGTCTTACGTTTTGATTTGCTTGTTTTCTTCTTTTTACGTAGTCGGATTTTAGTTTTTTTACTTTTATTTTATTTATATTTCCTTTGCTTGGTGTTAAATTAATCGATAAAATAAACAGTAAAATCATTAGAAATAAAACTAAAATACTAGATGTAAAACAAAAAATAAAATATATGAAATGGGCATGGGCGGGCCATATAATAAGAATGGAACAGGAGAGATGGACAAAAAGAATTACGGAGTAGTATCCCAAGAGACGGTAGAAGAAGACAAGGAAGACAGAAAAAAAGATGGAAGGACGACATCGAAAGTGTGGCGGGGAAGATGTGGCATCGTGTCGCCATGGATAGGAATACGTGGACTAAAATGGGGGAGGCCTTTGCCCAATAATGGGATTATATAGGCTCATTATTATTATTATTTATATTATATACCTTGGGAGGCGTAGATTGTGGCTAGGCGTCCCTGCTCTAAGCATCGTATAAACTGGACATCTAAGTCGTTTCATTGAAAACTTTGCAATTAAAGACAAAGTTACTATTTTATTTATTTGTTTAATAACGGATTTCGTTTAAGAAAATATTTATTATATCATTATTATAGGCAAAGAAGCTGACAGAATTGAGACTCATCTTATGAACATTATATTAGAATGCAGCAGTCACGCTAGGATATTACAGCGGGTTCTTGACACAATTGAATACGGTGCTCGATAATAGAAATCTGATGATATAGAGAGTAAGTATGTATAATAATATGTGGGAGAAAGAGGTGTAGAGATGTGTGAATGGTACCAGTGGAGTGTATCTAATGAGTTGTGCGGTGGGCAATCGTGCGTGGCCAAACCACGTGGCTGTCCATCGTCAATCGCGCTGATACACTTCAACGACGATCATCGCTGTTTTAAAATCGTTCAAAACTCTTGTCTATAAAACCTGATGGGCTACCTGTACGTATACATTTGCAATTGATAAAAATGGGGACAAGTCTTTTTAATCATTTTTACGTTACTTTAATGCAGTATTTATAGAATAAAAATTCATCATGATACATTTTTTAGAGTGTTGGATCTCCAAGTCACTATATGAATATTATGAAGTATTGGAAATACCTTATTTGTATTATGTCCATCTTGTAACTTCTTGTGATTTAACACGACGCGTTTCAGCAACGAGTTGCCATCTTCAGGTGTGGTTAATTAACCACACCTGAAGATGGCAACTCGTTGCTGAAACGCGTCGTAATAAATCACAAGAAGTCACAAGACGGACATAATACAAGGTATTTCCAATACTTCATAATATAAAAATTCATCAAATCATCATCACATCGGATTCCTTATCCTCTTTACAATTTTACTACTATAACAAAAACCACGTTCACATAGAGGAAGATCAGTAGACTCCTGGGCTTCAATCCGATGTTTTAGTCCCGATATTTTCGGAATTAGTTTATTTATTTACTGTAGATTATAGACGCGTCGACATCTCAGGTCATCAGCGTATTTCAACTACACTAAATAACAACTTTCTTAAAACTAAATAACATCACAAAACATCCATGAGCGCAGGTGGGATTCGAACCCACGATAGTCTAGTCTAGAGGCTGCGGTACCAAGTACGCTGTCCACTAGACTACACTGCCCTCTTCGGGATTAGTGATCATAGTTCAGATCTAATAATACTCTGTTCAATAAGTGGCGATCAGTTAAAAAAAGGTAAAAAACTTGTTGAGTTAAATGGTTTTATTGTAAAATCCAATGATGTACTAAAAGCTAGAAAATAATTATGGGTCACCAACCTGGGGCTTTGATTAGACTAAAATAAAATCGTGGGGCGCATTTAGTATAACAAACGGTTCGATTACAAATATTAAATTAATATTTATTAGTTATTACAATACAGTTGAAAGTCCAAGGTCCAACAAAATACACTTTTTTTCTCTAAATGCGCCCCAAGATTTTATCAAAGCCCCAGATTAGTGACCCATAATTATTTTTTAGCTTTTAGTAAATCATCGATTGTACAATAAAATCGTTTTTAAAAAGTTTTTTAACTTTTTTTTATTTAATCACTAAGTATCTACTTATTGAACAAAGTATTATTAGTTATTAAAAGAAGAGCACAACAAAAGTTATTACTTATTTATCTCAGTATTACGATCTACGAAAATTTAACCCCGATCCCGAAGCACGCTTAAAATCATTCGGGATTTAAGAATTGAAATTAACTTCTAGTAGAACCATTTACTTCAGCCTTCGAGTCAAAGAGGGAAAAAAATAATTCAAGATGAATCAGACTTTGCAGGGTGTAAACTAATAGAGAGAACAGTATGGGGAGTTTTACACGAAATAGAATAAAATGAAGAAAATGTGTTTTTAGAATACTTAAACGCAAAAAGAAGAAGAACAATTTAAAACGAAAAAAAGGCAAGGTCTTCCTGCAGATGGAATAGTATATTATTTAACGACTTTGTTTGTTCAGGAACATGTATTAAATACGTTAAAAACACACGTTGAAAATTAGGATAAAACCAGTATTTTAATTATTCGCTTTCTAATGGACGGTTTATCGTACATTTTAATCACACTGTTAAATGACGGGTTGCTATGGTAACGAAACGCAGCAAGCAATGAACACGTAGCTGTCAAAATTTAACAGTGCGATTAAAAAAACAACGTGATTAAAATGTACGATAAACCGACCAATAAACTAGTAACCAAATACGCGAAAGTTGATTATACTGTTTTTTCTTTACAATATTCTGGAAATAACTTGACTTCGGTCAATTATAATATTTTTCATAGTGTTCCTGTTGAATAACAGCAAAGAATTGATTTTACAAATTGGAAGTTTTAAGAGCTCGTTCAGACACGGCGAAATCCGCACGTTTGCGACAGCGCGTTTTGAATCGTGGAAAAATATACTGTGGCGCGGTAAGCGTGCGGAAATGCAGGAGAGGGGCGAGGTTACATACAACTCATTTCAAAGATCGAAGTCGAAGAAGCAATGTGTTTGTATTTGTTCACACGTCCGAAACGCGCGGCCTCCGCAAAGCAACTAAGCGTCGTCACGGCACGGCATAGTAATAGGGATCGCGCGGACGCCGCACGGTTCTATTTTCCGGCGATCGAGTGGTGGCAGCCGCGCGGATTGACGATCCGCGCGGGCATGTATGAACGAATATGCTTACGCCAATGTAAATAAGCTGCGCGCACTTAATCCACGCGGACTCCGCCGTCTCTGAACTAGCCCTACAAATCTAATTACGCAAAGGTGCCTTATAAGTTATGTCACAGTGAATAGTGTAATTTTAGGGATTGATATAGTTAAATTAATTCAACTTTTCTGATAATATCAGATGTACCTATTTTTATTAATTTTTTAATAATTGAGCCTAAAAAATATAGATAGCTGATAGATAAATAGATCGCTAGATATTGTAGCTTGTAGACGTTCGACGCCAAAAAATGAGAAAATTGGAGGGAGTTAATGTCGGACCTAGACTCCAAACTGATGATAGCAAGATTTCGATTGACAATAAATTGATAGCGCAATAATAAACTGAGGCCCATAATGACAACCGGCGCTTACTGGCCCTATCGAATTTTCTTTAGTAGGCAAAACTATACTAATTAATACAATTCAGTATTTTATCCGCTTCTTCTCTCAAAATGTATGGAATATAATGCACAAAATCGCAATTAATGAAATAGTTCATTTAAAAATAATATAGATTATTTTTTCAAATAATATTATGACATCATACTCTAAAATAAACAACTTCTTAGTTGATACGCTCATTTAACATTATGTCACAGCTTGTCGAAAATATACTTCATTACGCCCTATTGAAGAGGTGCTCAAATCGGTTGATCGATCGCGAGAGCTTTTTCGGTCGATCGCGATAAGTTCCGACAAGTTCGGTGGCTAAACAAATATTAAATAAACTGCTCCCCTTTATTCCGATCGACACAGAATAACGCACGCGCAAAATTGTGTCCTGTTTCTTTTCGCAATACGTCCGGACTAAAGTCATTTTAAATTCATGCGCTTGGTGCGTGATCAATAGGTGCGCGGCTTCCTGCCTAGTCGATCGCTTGAAGTTCAATTTTTTTGCTGTATAGATTGCCAATAGTATAAGTTTGAGCACCCCCTGCCCTACAGATACACAATCTACTAATACTATTCACTTACCTAATAAATTTCTTCCAGACTGTGATAAATTCTACAGAGACCAAATGAAACACTTCATCTTTCTTGTCATTATCGGCACATCGATCTCCATTTTCCGCACTACCACTCGGAACTGTTTCTATCGCATCACAAAACATGCCATTTTTATCGTCCGAAAACTCATCCGATTTTAACTGTTTATTTTCACACACACCTAATTCAACGTCATTATGATTAACGTCATCGTTTTGCTTTTCACTGGCACTAGCACTAGAATTTTCACTATCGTCTTCATCGTTAAACACAAAAACATATTCAATCAAATTAAATCTGTGTTTATCTAAAAATAAATTACTTAAAACTTCTCTTTGCTGTGTCGCAATAGATATATAATAGTCTCTGGCAACAGTGTTTTTATACAACATTTTTTCACACATATCACAAGCTAAAGAATCGTTCGCAAACACTTTAGTATTAGGAAAATAGGAATATAAGATCTCCCAAGCAGGCTGTGGAATCAACCGTCGATCATTTTCATCAACACACAAGTTTCCATGTTCACACAAAAGATCATCATTGAAAGTCAACTTATCGTTTTCTTTTTGCGAACTGGTATCGGACTGCGCAACATTTTCCGACTGTAATTCTTCGTTATTGTTTGAATTTTCGTCAAGACATTCTTCGGATTTTATTGCTTGTTGATCATCAACACTATACTGCTCTAAGACTAAGCGACGCCAGCATTTCAACGACTGCTTGCCAACCCAGTAGCAGCCATCATTTCTAAAAAAAAATATTAAAATAGTCATTAATTGTGTGTGTTTTAAATTAATATTTTCAATTCATTATTTTTTTTTTTTTTAATAAATTGAAAATCCAATTGACACTTTTACCAGCTCTCGAGCTAGAACCCGGGAACTGGGGACTTGTAATAGAGGAACCATAACAACAGCATTGCTACACGCTCGACCATTCTCAAGCCCTAGTCATTAATTAACGTACAGTAGACTCTGCCTATAATTGACTCACTTATAATGGAAACTTCTGTATAAAGAACCAATTCTGAAAGTCGCAGATAAACTATCGTCTACAATGGACAAAAATCGTTATTCTGCTTCATTATAAGAACAGGCTGTTTGGTACATCCCCTGAATTTGTGCCATACAAAATTGTAGTCACAACTAGGGAATAAGAATAATTAAGAGCACTGTGGTTTATTTTAATAATAAAGAGTTTAGTCACGTCTAACCACAATAATTTTATTAATGAATGTACATTTCAAGAGCTATGCTCCCATCTTCAGCAAATACTAAAGAGTATATGCTGAGGATGGGAGCATAGCTCTTGAAATGTACATTCATTGATAAAATTATTGTGGTTAGACGTGACTAAACTCTTTATTATTAACAACTAGGGAAGGCAATTACTCCTTTTTTACCCGACTGCGCGACGCAAAAGAGTCGTAATGTGTTTATTTTCCCAATTTCAATAATTACCACGTTCAGACACTTACATTTCTATTTTTTGTTTTAAAATCTGCGACAAATTTTTAAAATCTTCTCCAATTTTATTTTTCAAACGCAGTATTTTGCATTTCTGTGTTACGCAATTCCAACAAAGTGAATCTTGCGTAAGCCTTAAATGCCCTCCAAACGTATGAAAGAGATAGTCAGCCTAAAAAATATATATATTATGCAATATAAATTTAAAAACTATAAAGGACGTTCCACACATGCAATATTTCTCAAGTGTTAAATCCAAGGACGCGGAATACAGAAAATAGAAAATCCCAGAGAGAGCAATGAAAAAATATGTCAGTTGCAATAATTATTTATTTTGAGTAAACAGAAAACTTAATACGTCAGTATTTATCAACTACATAACAAAGCTTGAGAATTCAACTTTTTGCATTTTGCACCCCCTTGGAATTAATTCTGCCAGCACCCATGCATGAGGCATAAAGAAATATAAAAGTGACAAAACAAATCATTTACCGCTATCTTGCTTATGCATTTTACAGAGTTTATTGATTTTAAATTCAGTTTATTATGAATGCATAACACTGAACTATTATCTATTTCTTTTGTCATATAACGATCATCATTTATCCATTTACTTAACCAATCGGTTACAATAAATTCATAACCGTGCGTATAATCTTTCGCATAATCGTAAAAAATTCGCACTTCACTCTGTTTCGCCAATAATGTATTCTGTGAAATTTTATTCAATTCTTCAAAATTTGCCAATGTCTGAGCAAACTTTTCATTTTCACGTAACACTAATTTTTTTAAAAATTCAGGTAAATTGGATTTTTTCAAATCATCATCCGATATTAACTGATTTGTTTCTTTATTTTGGTTTATTTTACTTCCATTATTTTTTGTCTGACTTTTGGTAGTTTTAACTCTTTTTGGTTTAACATTTTTACTAGCATTTTGTGTCGCATCTTGTTTAACTAAATTTTCTTCAATCGGAGTATCTTTTGGTTCTACGATTTTCTCATTGCTTTTTAAGTTCTGGATATCATTTTCAGTAGCTCTCTTGTAAACCAACATATAAGCATTATTTGATGAAATAAAACCTTTGGGGACTTTTTGTGCCTTTGATTTTTTGCTTGTTGTTTCTAAAAAAAATACATAGTGCTATAAAAATTATAACCTATAATTTTTCAAAAAGTGCACGAACGAGTTTAGTGCCAGACGAGTCCATATTCTGTTTAAAGAGATCGCGCGTGACACACCAGAGACTAGCATGTGTCTTTCGTACCGGACAAGCCCATATTCTACCACTGGTAACTTTCATCACTACTTCTACCGCGCAGATCTGCCATCTTGCTGGTGTTATCTCTAAACAATACTACTCTACTTTACTACATAACATATTAAAATATTGGCACAACATAACCTAAAGTCGTGTTTGTGCCATAGGTTATGATAACTGCCATCGTAGGCAGCAGTCATTCGTGTAACCACCAGTAGAGGCACGTAGATCGAATGCCAACAATACCATCTACCGACGGTTACCACCGGGACTGAAAAAGACTAACAATTTTTGTTATGAGCATTTAACATTGTCTTTCCAAACATTCCTTCTCCCTGTCCTGTTTTAACCTCAGGGAATTATGGTCAACCTAATTCTGTACAGACGATTGGCCAAGGCCAGTTTTAAATTATTTTAAGGGGCTCCTGTGAGCCAATTTTGTAACGTCACGTTGTTTTCCACTGCGTTTAAAGTGCTGCTTCTCAACAGATCTATTTAAAATTACTAACATGCAGAACTTTAACGGGTCAGATAATATCTACGATCAGCCCTGCCACTGACTAACGAAAAAGATTTTAGAAGCAACAGCTGTTAAACCCGGCGTTGCCCATGCTCTCCATGATTTACCGTGATGACGCATAGTCTACGCCCCAAAGCATTCCCAGGATAATGTTCTATACAACCGTGAAAACCAAATTGAAATCGGTCCATCGGTTTTCAAGAAAATCGTGAAGACTTTATATAATAGAAGAGGGAAATTTATGCGGTGCATTAAAAAAAAACGTAAGATTGGAACAACTTACCACTAAAATCATCATCATTTCCTGATGCAAGCTGTTTTTCTTTTAACAGTTCTATATTTTCATCATTAAATTTGTACCAATGGCCACTTTCCGAATCACGAATATGCGCAATGTAATGTCCTGAATACGCACTCGGACCTTTATGGATTAGGACTGCGGTCAAAACGTAATGTACACTACGACTATTATTTTCAGTTGTATATACGATTTTATCTTTAAAATCACTCTCAGAATCATTTTCCGTCACGGATATAACATCTGTCTCTGTATGATTCAAATAAGTTGACATATCGAGAATTTCAGGAAACTGTACAAACGAATTAATTTTCTTCTTGCATTCCATTCTTCTATCGTAAACAAATCTCATAAGTTGAAGGTTCAGCACTTCTGGCAATATATCCAATTTAATTGATCTTATGGCATCTTGTTTCGAATTACATATTTCACAAAAATATTTATTGCTGTTTTCTAATTTTTCTTCTTGTAAAAAATCGTTTAAGCAATCGTACATCGTGTTGTGGTCTTTGATGTTCAGTTCAAGTTCATAGAAAAATGACGGTCTTCTGGATTCAGTTTTACAAAAATTACACCTGAAAATAAAAATCAATAAGAGATTGGTGGCACAAAAATATTCAGTATGGATTGTGATCAAAACATCATCATACACAGTACATTTTTGATTATTTATCGAAGGTCGTCAATGGGATTGACCCACGTATTTTTAGATTTCCGTATCAGAAAGGAACCCTATTGTTGTACCAACGATGTCTGTCTGTCTGTCTGTTACAGGTCTCTAACTTCTAAGTGAAATGAGATAGGGACTTCAAATTCACACATATGTATTACCGCGGCCCAAAGACAAAGAGAATAACAAAAGATTAAAAGGAGACGCCCATATATGCAAACGGGATCCAAAAAAAATTCTTTGTTGAAAAGGGTCCTGTGAAGAAAGTTACAGGGAAATTAATGTTCTACAAAAAAGGTTTTTAGCATTTTTGTCGAGCATCAACGGATCGCGAGATATTTAGCTTTGCACTTTTCGCAAAGATGGCGGCTTTGGCATACATTTTAAAACCACACAAACTTAGTGAAATTTTCATAAGACATCCTCGAAAAAAATGTGCAATTTTCCTGGACTACAACCCCACCAACATATTAAATTAAATATATGAAGCGTGTCTCGCTACTGAAGTTAGAATATCTGAGACCATTAACTATGTTAACTTTGTAGCGAAACGTATGATGTTTTAATTTAATAAGTCGGCGTTGGGCCCAACATATTGTTTATTTTCCTGAAATACACATAATTTATGACTTAAGGGGATGAATCCTCTATCACATTCACATTGTTGGCCAGTGTGCTACTTTAGTACCCTCAGACATACAATGACATCAATAAATTTAAGCTCAATAGCCCGAATGCTTTCTATGACGCTACAAAACAGTTCAAAGATCTAGATTAGCGATGAACCTAGTGCACTGATTTTGTGGCAGACTGAAAATCTTTGATACTTTCATTCGTGACCAAACGACATAACCCTCTGCTGGGAGCGCCCAAGGCAGTTAGCCGCAAATTTTAGTACCTGCTACTTATCGCAGGTAGCGTTAACTCTGAATACATGTTCACTAAAGTAATTGTTATTCATATTAGATGTCACTACTTACAATATTTGTTAGTTGTGAAGGCGAACAGCAGATGGAAGTAGATCATCACCATCAATATAATATACTATGATTATTCAATAAAATATTATTTAACAACTGAATTAATGTTTATTTACTTTTTAAATCCACAATGTTCTAAATTCAGAGACAAAACAACGTTTAGTCCAATGGCGGCGTAAAAGTTGCATCGCGACTCGGAAGTTTGAAGGGTACGCCCACTGGAGGTTAAGTAAGTTTAACCTGAATAGCCTGATCGCTTTATATGAAGGCATATAACTGTTCAAGTAGCTATATTACTGTTGGAGTAGTACAATGAACTCTTTGTATTTTGTAATCCTTAGAAACCAAATAACTTAAGCAAGTTCAACCTGAATAGCCTAGTCGATTTCTATGAAGGCACAGGAGTATTCTAGTTTCTAGGTTCCAACTGGTGTAACACCATATAGTAGTTAGGTTAATGGAATAGCACAATAGACCCTTTATAGGCATAAGTGGCTTTTTTCTGTCCTCTACTATCATAGTACTACAATATTGGTATATTGTGTAACGCGTGTGATATTTTGAAATGAGTTGAAGGCGCATGCGTCAGAGGCACCGTCACCAGAAACGAGTTTCAAAATCATTGCACAAGTTTTAAAAAAGAGGCATCGTCTCACACTTGTCACGCACAATACTTTTTATAACGAGAATACGTAAACGGATATGCATAAACAGTAACAGCTATAATATGGTAACAGCTTTGAAAAAAGTGAAACAAAAGAGAAACCCGTGTCGAAAAAAGGGCTTTTTAGACATGGTTCATAATGCGACTGTTTACGCACGGTCCGTAATCACGTAAAAACACCTTTTTACATGTTCGTGTTATAAAAAAAAATGTTATTTTACCTTGTAACGTATGAATATTGACCACGAAACTGTTGGTTGACGATATTTTTGACGAAAGCATTCGTTTGATGAACCGATGTTTTCTCGATCAACGACATAAAAAGATTAGAAAATTCCTGTAAATCTTGCTGTGTAGCAACATCGATACCCAATGATTTTACAAATGCTGTCGGATCTATGTAAGTTCGATTTGAAAACTCAAGCATTGCAAATAAAAACTGTAAATGTCCAATCACTGACTTTGGTTCATAAGTTTCTGTATTACTCTGATTCAAAGAAAAGTTCTCATTTTCCTCTGGATCCAATTCAGGATTCCATCTGTAGATTGCTTGTCTGAAATAAAAATAAATCTGTTTATTTTCAGAATATATTTTTAGGAAAATTGTATAAACTAATTTCGTGTTATGTAATATTTTGTGAATGAATTGCTTTTGGATATTCGTTCCATTAATTACTAAGCAATTGTTATACAGATTGTATCAAATTAAAGCTGTGCATAGGGAGTTCTGTGTGTAAGACAGAGATCGATATATAAAGCAGTAAATAAGAACGAGATAAATGATCGCTAATAGTTTCTGTAGTTAATAAATAATACCCATACTAACCCATACAACCTGATAGCGTCACCTTTGTTTTGTGATTTTATCAATAATTTCTTATTTCAGTAGTCAGTAACTACAGAAACTTCCTATTAGCGATCATTTATCTCGTTCTTACTTACTGCTTTATATCGATCTCTATCTTACACACAGAACGTCCTATGCACAGCTTTAATTTGATACAATCTGTATAAGACTTATCAGAAAAGAAGAATTGCTAACAAGGTACAATCGACTGGAAACTAAGCAAATGCTAAAATTATGTTTTTGAACTAATCATTGTTAAAACCAAGCTGGTTACTCGGGCAAATCAAAGAAGTTGCCAGGCAGAAAATGACTGCCAATCTAAGATTTCTCAAGTACTTTTCCAGAAATTAAAGTCATATGATAAATAATATTAAAATAGGTGAACGGAAATTTGTTTACACTTCAAAAAAAAGAAATGACTGTACAGCTACTTTATTAGATGTACATTCTAAAGAATGACTATCGGATTCAGTACTTATCGACAGGCCCAGCCAAGACCCACAGACAACTGGAAATATGCTGGTGTTTTATGGGGCCAAAGAGCCGTCAAAAGCAAAAAACTATCAGTACAAAAATTTATTTTTTGTACTCATTCTGGTAAAAAAGTACGACTGAGAAATAAAGATGGTCAAAAAAGATTATTTGACTCAACTTGTATAATAATTATAGCTTTACCAACAAACTCGTCGTTCTTAATTCACATACTATAAATTCTAACTACTCATTTTATACCCACCTAAAATTTGAATTATGAAACCATAACTGCAATAAACTATTTATATAACATGTAGCTCCTAAATTTCGAAGCCCGACAAAAGTCCCTTCTTTTCGGATTTCTGCTATCGCTTCTGTTTGATCTATTCCATTATCTATTGTAATTTCTTTCTTATTTAAGAATCGATATTCTCCTAGTCCATACAGGCACATCGGATTCGTATTGCAGTTGCGTCTACAAAAATACAAACCAATGCAAAATATGGAATCTGTTGAAATATTATAGTATTGTAATATACGTTACAATCTGTATCTATTCAACGCGATAAATTGGATAAGTACCTACATTTTGTGAAAAATAAGTACCTAAGAGTATATTTTAAGTTAGAAGTACAACTGTCTGACTTGTCACGCAGCAATAAATCTTAGATAGGTACTCAAAAACGTATTTTTCCAAAATGTACACTTGCCTTATTTTCGCGCCAGTCTTATTAAGTATAGGTAAATATGAAAAAAAAATTCAGTATACTGACCTACAAGCAGCAATACAGTTTTTTAAATTAATTCTATAAGCGGTTTCAACATCTTTCAACGAAATATTGTTAGGATCCGTTGTTTCACACCAACTCCAAGATAATTTCTCTATGACTTGATTTTTTTTGGAAGGTGCCATAACTAACAGCTACGACATAGAACTTCTGAAATTGGTATAATTATGCATTTAGTTTAAAAAGTCTTCATAATACAATATTATTTAAACAGACTTGTATTATATCTTCAATGAAGTTTCAATGCTTTAAATTTTAACTCATGGTAGGCAGGTACTTAGATTGTTAATATTAGGCCTGAAAATGAATAATATTCTCATGATAAACATTAATGAAAATATATGTACCTAATTTATAAAATTTAAAAATAAATCAACAGTTACAATATTTTTAGATGACGCGTATACATCATATAGGCATAAAATAATGCCTCGTAGAAGAAAACAGTAAAGTTTCAGGCAGATAAACTATTTGATTCTGTAAAAAATTGCGAAGGATATAATAATTAAATGCACCTCACGAAAATACAGATTGAAAACATGTATCGCGGTTGATATTCCTGAATTATTAATTAATTAATAAACTATATTCGCTTTGTTGACAATCATATAAAATTATAATCATCTGTGTGGGCCGCCATATTAGTATTTTTGGAAGCGTATAGTAAACACAGCGTAAAGCGTTTCAGATTTAAATGTCAGATACTTAATAAAGTAGAAACTTTTTTAATTAAATTTATCATAAAATTTGATTTACAGAAATTTTTATTTAAAAAAAGTTTTAACTGCAATTTTCTTACATTGTTTTTCAATATTATAACTAAAATAAATTGTATAATGCCAAAGCGCTTGCTACTATTTTTCTTCTGCTGAACACACACTTGACACTAGTTTACAGAGACTGTAAAACTTTTTTAGTATTTGTTATAGATCAGAGTATCTAAACTGTTTTTTAAATTTAATGTTATAGAATTTAGTGATTAGACTACAGATTTTAATTACCTAATTTTAATTATTGTTAATTTTAATCTATTTACTATCAATTTTTTATGCATTTTTCTATATCTTATGTACCTACATTTAATATGTGGGACGTGTTAGGATATATTTTATCCGTTTATAGGTTGTGTGCACGAAGCCTACTAGCGCCGCTAGCGGGCAATAGTGTACGATTGAACTATTTTTTATTGTTGTCTTATATCGGGAAATTTTTTAATAAACGAATACCATTTTATCTAGCTGTGTGCAAATAGTATAAATAGCATAACATAAAAGGTACGTGAAAATTATTTATTTTAAGTTTTTTTCTTCTTCAATTTTGACGTATAATAAAAAAATAATCATGTATGTTTTATACTGACAGCTGATGCATAACCTCAAACTATGGCGCCGGTGATCTCTTTTATTTATTGAGGCTGCATTGAAGAAAGGCGAGAAATTAGCTTTCTGTCATATTAAACATATTGAAGAATTTCGTGATGACACCATTAAGAATAGAATTATTGCAAAGTGCATCCGGCAAACTTCTGTCACCGAGACACCGTTTTTGAAAAAAAAAGACTGTTACGGGTGGTCTGCCTCACCTATATATTATAATGTTGATCATTTATATAAATTATATGAAAGTTGGTGCAAATTGAATAGTTTAATAATTGTATGAAAATACGTTTATTGTGATTTTGTCATTGAAAAATATAATTATTTATTTACATTTAATTATTAAGAAATAAAATTATATCTACATTACATTATTGCAAAAATAAAAGTAAAAAAACCAAAACCCGACTACGTAAAAAGAAGAAAACAAGCAAATCAAAACGTAAGACAGTATTTTTTTGTTATCAATAGTCGGAGATTCGAATACCGAAATTCTTTCTTCAACTCCTAAATAGGTTCCCGACTATTGATAACAAAAAAAAAACTGTCTTACGCTTTGATTAGTTTGTTTTCTTCTTTTTACTATTCGAATAGATGAATATTGAATTATTCGAATAAAAGTTTGAACGAATATTCGAATATCTACTTTAATTTGAAAAATTCGGAGCATTACTATACTATCTTTTTGCATATCATTCCATTTTCTTGTATTAGTGTTTTCCACTTCGAAACCGTTTGAGTGACTCCTCCGCATTGCTCTCACAAACCTATGATAGAAAAATAAGTAGGTATAAAACGTGTTTTTTTTTTCATGTAAAATAAATGTCAATGATTTCATGCCTGTAGTAGTTAGTCATATGGAGTATAATAACTATTTAATTTATAAAATATTATGTAACTCTTTAGTCATTACGATTTACGAATGAATTGTGAAGAATATTATTTTATGTTAAAATAAACCGAATATCGTATAGTAAAGTATTATTTAATTCCAAGTTATCACAATGCCTATTTTGTGCTTTTAATTGCATCAGCATCAGCACTAAAGAAAGACGAAAAATTTCTTTTACAGATTTACATTAATAATTTCCAAATAAGTTGTAAGTAATATCATGGCTTTACTTACCTTACTTTTATTAATGTTTTGATCCACTTTGGTCGTTTTTCGAGGTTATAACTCCGCGCGGAGAATCTATAAAATTTTATTTTACTTGAATCGCTATTAACACAACAGCCTGGAACACAAAAAGTATTTCCAGAACGCGTAGTTTTTCCCATGTTTTGTTTGTAATAATAATCTCTTCTCTATGTTTGTAATCGAAAAACTTTGACATTTGTAAATAAAAATGCTGAATGATCACTGGACTATAGTTCAAAGCTTACAATAGTTCACACTACAAGCGCTCGCATCGATATTTTTATAACTCCGCCCCCCTGCACACAGTCTATACACAAGATAAATTAATATACCTACTAAACGTTATTCAAGGTTTACATACTTACATACAGAGTACAGACATCCACTTGGAAATAGTCAGAACTCAGAATAGCTTCCTAGTTCCTAGAACCTCAAAACGTCGAGATCTGTTGAAAACTCGATTTTCGAAAATCAAACTGAAACCAATAACTTCCCGAATTTTTGAAAATTTACTATTTTCTTAGTGGGAAGCAGAACTGTTCCGATTACACAAAAAAAGTAATTGAGTACGATTACAGTTGTCAGTTACTTTACAATAAAATGTTTCGAGTAGGTATACGATTACAGTTACATTCGTTTTTAATGTAATTAATTACAGTTACTAAAAAAAGTAATTGGTAACTGTAATTAATGACTTTTGCGCAATTACACGCCCAGCTCTAACGGGAAGTTAAAAAAAACTGTAGTAAGGACACACACACTTCTGAATCAAAATATTTTGGAACGACCATCATCATTTCAAACTCGGAATGAATAAGTGCAAAAGGTAAACATTTGCATTTTATCAAAACTTTTCTACAAATATTTTCAATAAAGATAAGATAAGATAAGATATGTTTTTATTGTCATAAGGTATAAAATGTACATGTTACAGGTTACGTTATGGCGTTCCTATACCTACCACAATAGCTTATTTGTATATAAATAGGTACACTGTCTTTGTTCTTTAGTTAAATTGGCTTGTTTTTCTGGGAAAAGCTCTTAAAAAACCCAGAACGGTATTTTCAATAAAATTTTTGTTTAAGATCTCGAATTTTTGGTTTCGTGACTTCATCTATTTGTCAGTTTAGTAATATTTATAGAAGTAGCATAGTGATTTCAATAAACACACTTATGTATCCTTTTTTATAAATTTTTTTTTTATTCATAATTAATAATGTCGCTAAAAAAACACGGAAAAAACCAACTAAATAATTGAGTCTATGTGACAGTTAAGTACTGTTACCACGATGTTGCCTAGTCAATAGGGGAGAGTTGGATAATACCGAGCCCCTAAGGACTTGGACCTATAATTAGGAAACTGTTTGATATTAAAAGAAACAAAATTGAGTAATTAGTAGGACATTTATTCAGGTACGCATACCGTATAACAAAAACTTCCAAAATTTAAACAAAAAGTAATTATTGTCAATTTACAAAAAAAAATAAAGACGCGGTATTGTCAAACTGGTCTGATAATATCGTGCCTGCATTAATTGCACACAAATGGATAAGTAACAAAAGTAAAAATAAAAAAAATGAATACCATTCTAAGTAATTTTCTTGCGTGAAGATATGGAGACCCAAATCTTTTTCTAGAAATTAAATCAGTATATTAAGGATCACGCAATAAGTATTAACAAAAACTTAAATTCTTTATGACAACTAAACGTAAATATTTTTTTATAACTAGAAGTCTTAGTAAATCTTTGAATTATATATGGACTAGTCAGTCTCAAAAATACCTAAAATCAATTAAATATCAGACAGCAAGTTATATTCATCGACTGATAATATCGCGCCCCCGGCGCGGAATTATCAAACTTGATCATTTTATTTTTCAACCTCAAAATTATATGGAAAATATTATAGTACGTAAAAACGTATTCTGACATTAATTCTACAGTATACAAGCATTAAAAATGTATAGTATCAAAGTATTACAATATAAATACAGTATTACACCTCTTTCCGAAAGTATACACGAAAAATTATAAGGAGTAATGAAAAAAACATCTACAACGCGTGCTATCTCCGTCGTCGCGCGGACCGTAATGGCGGTGCGCGGGGCAGGGTGTAGGCATGTCCGGCTTCGATGTATACGCACTGCATCGCAGAACTAGTGGATAGTTTTTGAATTACGCTGACGCGCGGAATTATCAACCGCGCGGTATTATCCAACTCTCCCCTAATTGTCAAAGCCAAAGTACCATGTAGCAACTTAGGCAATTCTCGGGCGCCCAGTGCCAGAAGACGTCCTGTTAGTCCACAATCTTCCAAACACAAAGTAAAAGAAAAAATATATATATATTTCAAATGTCACGATATAAAGCCAAGGGACGCTAAAGTTTAGCTTACCCAAGACGAGAGCAACCCTATAGGGTACCTAACACTCTAAGAATGATATTAAATTTATGATAGGTACAGTAGGTATGTAAACAGATAAGGTACACATAGAACATTTAGCACTGGGAAAAAATAATGGGATCAGAATGAGCCATGACTCATAATGTACGTATTTAAATGGGGTTGCTATGGTAATTTTAGTGTTTTAAACGGCAAGTAAAACAAAAATAATTAGAACTTAAATAAAAACACTAAAATAATCATAGCAACCCTATATAAATACGTACAGTCGCGGACTTAATTACACTTGAGTGAGTTTTTCAGTGTAAGTGCAACAAATTTAGTTTGATAGGTAGGTAAATGTAAATGTCAAAAATTAAAAGAAGCCTCGAAATTATTAATTATTAAAACGAACAAAAAAGAAGAATTATTGCACGATTGGAGGAAGCGAAATATCTGTTTAAATTTCAGGCATATATACACAGTACCGGCTCTAGGGATTTTTAAAGATCTGATGAGATTTTGTGATGACGCTTTCCTTACCATACCATACTGCACTGGCAATACTCCTAGTCTCTTACGAGAATTTTATTTATTAGAATTATTTTTATAAATTTCGACCCTCCGAAGGCGGCGTTGGGTGTTGCGCCGCTTGCACTTCCAAGAACTGGACGGCCCTGGGTAGACATGACACGAACGGCACAAAAAGCATAAATTCTTTTTTTTTTAATCGTATAATTAGCAATAAATACTAATTACACGACACACGCACATACTCGATATGTAAATAAGTTGTATTTTTATTATCTGTAGATTTACAGAATATATTAAATTAACTATCACATTTAATTATTTACGCACATTGTTTTAAATATGTACTGTTTTTACCTAAATCCATGTAATTATCAAAGTGTATAAGTAATTCAGAAAAAAATATCGGCAGTTAGGTAATTACTAATTAGTTATTACGTACTTGTAGCATAGACTGTTCCGTAAGTAACAAGACACCTGATAATAATTAAATTCAAAACAAACTCCGCTAAAATATGTCACTTAAAAAATTAAAACTGTAGAAAAGAAACTGCGAACAGATATTGTCGGCTGATATCAAAGTTAGTTTGGTTACTGTTTAGTTGGAAATTGTGATTGTTACAACAAAATAATTAACAAAGTAACCAAATCTAATGATTTCAAATAGATTTGGTTTTTAGTATATAATATATTATCTCGTATATATTTTTTTCTATTATTTTATTCAGAAACTATTTTAATATATTTTTATAATATGTATATCTCCCTGGGTCATGCGTCATGCTCATGCCAATTTGCATAATATTGTATTGAAAATACTGATTTGCAATAAAATAAGCATGATAAATTATTGATAAGTTGGGTAACTACCATACTAAAATGTGTCCAAATAAATATTTATAAAAAAAACTTCTATTGGGATCCGTCAAATGAGCATATGACATCTGGTGGCAGAAAATTGTACTCAAAACGAGGGAAAATTTTACATGCTAACAGTGCAAATTTATCATGAAATTGTTTATTACAAAAATAAAACAAGTAAAATAAACAAAAAGTTTATCGAAAATGGAATTCGCGACGTTTTCTAATATCATTGCATTAAACACTATCAGTTATTGCCTTGTAAAACTTACTTTACAGGCTACAGCGAATTATTTTCTAATGACATGAGGAAAAACTGAATTTATGAATTAAAAAAAAAGATGTACTCATTATCATACTGTACTTCAGTAGTTAAATCATTGATGATTGACAAAATTTTGTGTATAAAAATATTTTGAGGTTAGTAACTTACCTATATACTTATTACAATACTTATAACATATTATTATGTTGCAGTTATGTGTTTCGTGGAGAATATTTTTAATTTTGATGTTTTTAAGCAATATGCCGTAAAGATTACTATTTTTACAACTCATTTTTCATGCATTTTTCTCTTTATATTTCTGACATTTGATAATATGTCCGGCTTTGAGAATCCGTTCTCCTTCAACGAAATTTCTTTGTTTAGGATTCGTACCGGCCCAATCACAAATTGCACTTATATATTTTATAATTTCTTGTCACTTTGAAAATCACAAAATTACACGCAAAATATACCCCATATATGAAATTTCCCCCCCTCTGCGCCATGTTTTTTAAGCTCCACCCATCTGAAGGATCCCAATAATATAATATGCATATTCTACAATGACGCAGTAATATAGCCGCTTAGCAATTTGATGAATTTAAAAGAATCAAATGAACGTCTTATGAAAATCGCGCATGTGTAGAAACCATGATCGTAAGAAACAATTAATGTATGCGCTTTGTATCACTAGTAAACCAAATAAGAGGAACTTGTAATTTATAATAAATCCGAAACCTACAAGACTTCCTAAAGATGATGTCTCAGATAAATATATAGGTATTTGGATGATTTATATCTTTATTATTATTATTACATAGTATAAAATGAAGTCGATTTCCTCGTCTGTCTGTTTGTTTAACCGCTAACTCCTCCTAAACCACGCAACGGATTTTGATGCGGTTTTCACCATCAGTTAGATAATTTTTCACGGAAGGTTTATATATATAGCGAACGAGCGTAGCGAGTGAGTAGTGTAAATTGCACCCGGACTTTCTTAGCACCCGGGCGAAGCCGGACGGGACCGCTAGTATGATATATATCAGATATCTTAACTACTATGGGTGTCTAATTTAATTGCATATTAGAACTTGTCTCTACAATAGAAAAAGTAAAAATTATAATAATAGAGAAAAATCTATGAAACAATTCACCATCTTACTACTTATTGATCAGCTATATTATAAATTGAAGCGTTTGAAATGATACATTTTAAATGGACAAAAATAAATAATATAAAAGTAGCGGATAACTTTACGGACAAAAATACATATATAGGAAGTAGTTTTTCAATTTTAGGTGATAAAAAATCTAAATTACCGTAATAAAAAAATTTAGTGTTAAAAATTAACCATGAATAATAAAACATTGTTCTTTACTATATTAGTGACATTTATCATATATACTAAAGGTAAACAAGATTATTATCATAATACAATAAGTACCTGCGTGGTTTAAATATATGAAATCTGAAATTTATATAAATTTTAGGGGCTAAAAAAGAAGTTGATTTTACTAATCAATTGTCATTTCGAATTATTTATGGGTACGTATGCCTAGCATTAAAATTTAAAAAATTTGCATTTGTAGCACTTGGTTATTACTGAGCAATGGCGGCGCTAGGGTTGTTTTCTAGGGTGGGCCAGTGTTGGGCAAATAACATGTATTCCCAAAATTTCAGTGCTCGATAAAATTTTAACCCAGGTTACTTGCTATATACAATTTACAAGAAAAATTGTTGAAATTTCGAAGGTTAAAAACGTATTTAAAAAATTGAAATTAGGAGAGGAAGTCTCTATGGCCAAAGGATCAAATAAATTGCAATACTGAAGTTTAAAATTGCATATCTGTGTTAACGTTTCGGTGCTTTTTACACCATCTTCAGAGCATCAATGCTGTCGGAAAATCAGTATATTGTACACTATTAAATAATAAAGTTTAATAAACAAACACTTGAAAAATTCTACACATTTATTCATCTCAACGATCGTTTCGGACTTCTAACCCATCATCAGGAGTTTACTTTAGTTTTAAAGTAAACTCCTGATGATGGGTTAGAAGCCCAAAACGATCGTTGAGATGAATAAATGTGTAGAATTTTTCAAGTGTTTGTTTATTAATTTTTATTCAATCATGTTCTACCAAGTGCCTATAGCAATAATTCTATAGAATTTAAAATAATAAAGCATCATGAATTTTGTATTTTATTACAGAAAAATTTGTAAAAAGTCACTAGATAAAATATTAATAACCGTTCTTTAGAAAGAGGGTCAATTTAATATTTTATCTAGTGACTTTTTTACAAATTTTACTCTAATAAAACACAAAATTCATGATGCTTTATTATTTAATAGTGTACAATATACTTTTTCCGACAGCATTGATGCTCTGAAGATGGTGTAAAGAGCACCGAAACGTTAGCACAGATATGCAATTTTAAACTTCTGTATTGCAATTTATTTGATCCTTTGGCCACGGAGACTTCCTCTCCCAATTCCAATCATTATCTACGGATCACCATATCTCTATATCATAGAGTTTTTAACATCGTATTTAAAAAATAACCTAGAGATTGGAGATTATGCCAGAGTGGACCAAGACAGTTTAAGGTGGGCCATGGCCCACCCTCTGGCGCCGCCACTGTTACTGAGACTTGAGAGAAGTATGCATACGTAATTCAAATGCTATATTCAATAGGTACACTATACCACGAAATAGTGTGGCGTCAATGACTCAATAGTCATTTTTGTGGGCTCACAGACACACAGTCTTATAATATTATATTATCACGGGGTCAGGGGTTTCCAATTGTGACACCGACGTCCGACACACTTAAATTGAAGTTACGCCACTGATTCAATACAATAAGAACAAGGGAGGCAGTGTATTTGGGCCGAAAGCCAAGAGAGACTCGAAAAGCTCCGTCGAAAATATACAAAAAATTATTAGTTTTTTCCTTTGCTGTTTTCCCCGAATCTAGTAAATAGGTACCTATATAAAAAATTCAAACTCAATTTTTTCATAAGAGCACAAAATTTGAAGTTACGTCACTGACTACAACCTGAATATACCTGCACGGGTTTTCATGCAAAAATAATTATTTAATAGTTTCCTTTCTATATAAAATTATAGTGAATCTTTCGAAAAATACGAAACGTTTAGTTTGAATCAAAGTGCAAAAATGCTAAATTCGAAAGGCTACGACCCCTCAAGGCCTTCTATATTTTATTTTCATGGGTGGAGTGAAGATCCCGATTCAGATAGTGTGAGAACGATTATGCAAGGTATTTTATGGTACGAACATGCCAAAGATGCCTCGATGGCGATGTCGCGGTTTCTACATCGATATCATCTCTTTGTAAAACAAATATATAATATTATGTTCTTACGAGACCGTACATAGCAAAGATATGTTACACCAATTCACTCTCGCCGCTTACCTCGTTGTTAACATCAATCTAAATACCAAAACAAAATAGTTTGTTATTTCATCGATGTAGAACTCTAGGCACCGCGGTAAATGTGCATGAGCAAGCTCATTGGTCTACATTAATCACGTGTTACCAGTTACCACTCAATGAGGGCTACCGTATTTTTTTTCATCAGATAGCGCTAGTGAGAAGTGAGGTATGCGTCAAATACTTACATTTTTTATTCGTTATATGGCGCTAGTAGCAAGCAAGGTATGCCTAAGGTTTAGAGATTAACGGTTTGTGTTTAGTCATTCTTCATTTGTCTATTATTAAGGAATGAATAAAAAAAATACAAAATTGCGATTTAGCCGATAAATGATTGAATGACTGATAATTTACTTGCTTGTGGCGCCATCAAGTAGTAGAAAATATAAACAATACTGACATTTAAATGTCATTAGTGACGTATATCTTACTAAAGTTACTTAATCTAGTAACTTTATACCTCACTAGCCAGTGGCGCTATCAAGTGATAGAAAAAATCCTGGTAGACCTCATTCCATGATTCTTCTCATCGATGTAAACATCGATCTAAACCACTCCATCGAGGCATCTTTGGCATGTTCGTATCCTTAGAATTCACATTAAGGCGGATTTACATTTTACACGTTGCAAATTACACAAGCATGTACATCCGCCTTCATTGTGGATAGCAGTTTCTACTTTCTTTATTAATTATTAGTATACGGCTACCCAACATTAATAACATACAAATAGGTAAGCGTAAATGATTCTTCTCTTTTAGCGTATCTTTACCTAAAGAAACATAATCTTATAATATTTAACTATAAAAATTTTGTGAAAAAAACAATTTCATCAAAAATAGAAGTTTCTGAAGCTGAAAGAGAAATTGTTGAATTTTTGAGTAAAATATTTGAAGGCACAGATGCAGCTTTAGCATACAAGGAATCAACAATGAACGCAACAATTATTGGAAGAAATATCGGATCGCAGATTAGCGCTTTGGTTAAAGGCGGTTTAGATAAAAAGAAAATTCATTTGATTGGTCATAGTTTAGGTGGACAAATTGTGGGGGCTGTTGGAAAACAATTTTATGACTTACACAAAGAAAAACTGCCGAGAATAACTGGTAGGAGAAAAACATTAATTATTTTACATAAATACGAAGTAATTCCTTTTAAATGGCGGACTTCAGATAACGAACGTTCTTTTTTCTGTAGTTAAAAAATAAATACATATGTACGCGATTTTGATTTGCGAAAAAAAATTTCATTTCAAGATATTACTTTCTCATCGACAAATTACCTGGTCACCTGAATTTCTTTAAATCTCGTCAAAAGTGAAGTTATTCAAGAACGTTCCTCGCGGTGTTGAAAAGGGATTGCTGGATTGCAGCGTATAGAGGTGAAATGAACTAAGCTTCAAAATTATCGTTTCAAAATATTGTCAATTTAAATTTTATTCCAATTATTTAAACTTAGCTTAATCTCAATTCTTTTTTTAACCATTCAACCGATTTTCACGAATATAGGGAATATTTGGGAAGATTTTAGTTTCATTACGCTGTCATATAAGTAACAAGGGGCTAAACGAACCGGGCATCACCGACTGGGGGTTACCATATTTTCATTCGTCAGATAGCGCTATTGGCAAGTAAGGTATACGTCAAACTTTACATTTTTTTCGTCAGATGGCGCTAGTGGCAAGTAAGGTATGTCAAACGTTTAGAGTGGTTTGTGTTTAGTAATTCTTCATTTATCCATTATTAAGAAATAAATGATTGAATGACAGATGCTTCACTTACTAGTGGCGCTATCAGGTGGCGGAAAATATAAATAGTACTGACATTTAAATGATATCAAAGTGATACATACCTCACTTGCTAGTGGTGCCATCAGGTGGTACAAAAGAAGTCTGGTAGCCCCACTGAGGTAAAAGGTATAAAAGAGCTATACGGTATACAACGGCTTATACAAAAGTTGACGCCAGGTCTGACATCACAAGGGACAGTAAACATGGCTGCCAAACACGGGATGGATTGGGAATATTATTCTCTTCTTCTTCTCCTCATATATATAATGAAAGCCGAGTAAATAAGGCAACTGGCATCACTTTTAAATGCTTGTAGCGTCTCCATAACCTTTTAACTCAGTGGGTAGCCCTCATAAAAAAAAATTAATCGATTAGCTCATTTCGCCTCCTATTGGCTCAAGTGTAATAATTATATGCGGAAATCCAAATTACATTTTCCGTTAATTTGAGTATTATTTTATATTAACTGCAGCACTAGATCCAGCTGGTCCCTTTTATTACAAAAATCCCGACCGCTTAACGCCAGAAGCGGCAACATTTGTTGATGTGGTCCATACGGATTATTGGATTGGATATTATGAACCGACTGGCAGGGCTGACTTTTATGCCAATACACTTGTGCCTGATCAACCTGGATGCGCCAGTGAAAATAATAGTCTCGCAAGTGAGTTCTCGGAAGGTTAGTGTACTTTGAATTTTGGGTGACTCTTTGTATGAGAGACTTGCCTGCGGCATTTTTATATTAAGGAAGTTAATAAAATTATAAAAATTAAAATAAAATCAGCTGTCGCATGAAGTGATTTCAGCGATACATTTGTGTTATAATATATAAGAGAAATTTTAAATGACTATAATACAGGCATTGTTGAGTAAGGTTACACACCCAACGCGAAAATGGGTGTTCCGGGTTCAAGTTCTGCAACCTTCTAAATAAAATATGGCGACAGGTCGTCTGATATATTATGTTTAATTTACTGAGTGAATTTAATTGAGGTGTAGAAGTCTTATTCATATTGGTTGTACATTTCCTTTGTATAGTTTCCTCGAAGATTAATACATTTTGAGTTCAAAAGCCATATTCAGAAGGACAGTGGTGTAGTGGTTAGGATGCTAGCCTTTGGATCATTGGGTTAAAATCTCATATCCGCTTATTCATGTTTTGTGATGTTGTTTTGACCCAACTATAATTTAATGATACTTACTGGCGAGATATAGCATTTGATGGATTAAATACATTTAACTTTAATGTTAACTAACAACTGGAGAACAGCGTAGTATACTGGTAAGAGTGATAATCTTTGGACCAGATTGTCGTGGGTTTCATTTGTTTAAATCTTACGAAAAACAATGTGTACAGACGTACAGTGATTAGTGAGCTAGCCTTTAAAGTTTATTCCAGACTGTCGTAGGTTCTAATTCCACCTTCGTGCATAAATGTTGTTTTGACAGTTCAGCTTATCCGTAACGCCTCTAGGATTGGTTCTGATTGCGCCTCTATTACTGTAATTATTCTCACACTCGCACTCCCCACCTTAGCGATTCATAAATCTATCTTTGTTTCATATCTGCATATTCCAAATATGCATAAGTAGTATAAGTATTTTATTGCCTCTTATTTGATTACTATGCATTTTTCTCTGAGAATGGATTTTAATGTCGTCATATTCTTAGTTAAAAAAAACTTTTTGACAAAAAAACCTTCAAAAAGCCACTAAAAAGAGGAAAATTATGAAATTTTGAGATCTCCGCCAATTTAATAAAATATGAAGATATTAATTACTATACTATACTTTTTAACCGAATTCATATTTTATTAAATTGGCGCAGATCTCAAAATTTCATTATTTTCCTCTTTTTAGTGGCTTTTTGAAGGAGATTTTTTTTTGTTAAAAAGTTTTTTATTTTTTACTTTTTAGTGGCTTTACAATACGTAATTTAGTCGCTTGTCAATAGATTCACTTCTACAAACTTAACCGACTTTCTTACGCTGTGTGATGTGTCAAAAGGTGACATTTACCTTAAGGAATCACACGCCGTTACTAACTTTTATTAAAATCAGCCGAACTACTGAACCGATTTAAGTAAAATTTATAGGTATACCCTATCCAATAAAACAAGAATCATCAAAATCGAAATACTCTGTAAAAAGTTATGCGTGGTCATACATAAAAAAAAATATATACACGTCGAAATGAGAACGAGAACCGTCCTCCTTTTTTGAAGTCTGTTAAAAAAGATTTCAGAACCTTAAGATAGATCTAATGAATATATCAATTCTAATTTTTATTTTAGTAATATGTAACCATCAAAGGTCATGGCACTATTATGCGGAATCTATTTACAATCCAAGAGCATTCCCTGCTATAAAATGTGGAACTCGTGAGATGTTAGCAGTAGGCAAATGCGTTAAAAATGAAATAGAATACATGGGGTATAGTGTTTCAGAAAGGTATGTAACCAAGGGCGTCGCCAGCTTATGACTAAGGGGGGGGGGCAATGGGGCAATATTATGGAGGATAAAAAATTTGAACGCCGAGAGCATGAAGCGTTACACTTTGGAAGTCTTTGCCTCGATGACGATTGTAATAAGAACGGTTCTAATATCAATGTATAAAACTTCACAAGCCCTCGACAGCACAATAACTAAATCAAACTTTTAAACACAGTAATAATTATTTATTTTAACAAAAATAATATTTAATTAAAACATAACCTGCGGGGATTTTTTGCAAAACTTTCAACCACTTTATCATTAAAATTATTTAGGTTTTTATTTATTATAGCTCTGTGTACACTCATCATGGCCAGACCATTAAGGCGATCTTCTGCCATGGTGCTTCTTAGTCAATTGCTCGCACTTTGGTCGCTTTGCGGCTAGCTACATTTGATCTCTAGGGGGGGGGGCTACTGCCCCCCCTGCCCCCCCTTGGCGACGCCCTTGTATGTAACATTATATTTCTTAAGATGCACAGTGTTACGCTTGGGGGCCTCCAAAAGCTCAATTCGCTAAGCATTACAATAAACAACGATCGAAAAATTAGTGTATTTTTCGTTCGTTTTCGGACCTTCAAATTTAGAACCGAATTGCGTGTCAAATGATTAGTTATGATGAGACAATAATCACAGACAAATATTACGTTAAGCCAGAGCACATGATTGATTTTAGAAATTCAGAAAAATAGCCGAGCGTTTAGCAATGCTGTTGTGTACATGGCGTTGCTATGGTTCCTCTATTACAAGTCCCCAGTTACCGGGTTCTAGCCCGAGAGCTGATAAAAGTGTCAATTGGATTTTCAATTTATTATTAAAAAAAAAATAATGAATTGAAAATATGAATTGATACTAGGCCCAAATAACCTTAGCTGTTGGTGGTCTTTAAAACACAATTTACAAGAAATTCAGAAAGTCAAAGTTGTCACCATAGATATCGAAATCTGAGGATGTAGTATAAAATGCCACTTTAGACGAGGGAGGAAGCCATTCTGGGGAGGGTGCATGCCTGTCTTATGCTCAGTTGCGCCAGATGCAGTCGTCCGCGCCTTTACGCATGCTCAATTGCTCGTACAGCGCTTGCGCAACTAAAGCGACCAATAGAATGTTGGCACACTTACTTCCTCACCCCCCCCCCCCTAACCGCAAACACATCACTCGCTTGTACTACGTCCCTATGTCTATGGTTGTCACCCTTTATTCAGCAAGTGTGACTATAAGATTTTTACTGCACCAATGTTCATGTTGCATTTGATCCGTTCTAAGAATCTATACCAATATAATATAAAATTGCATGGTGGCGTATGTTTGCTCACAATAAGCTGGTTGCAGCAACCGAGGACAGTGTGGTTCAGTGGTTAGCGTCGCGGCCTCTGGATCATACTGTCGTGGGTTCGAATCCCGCCTCCGCTCATGGATGTTTTGTGATGTCATTTAGTTTTAAGTTATTTGTTATTTAATGTAATCAAGACGCTAATGACCTAAGTAGTCGACGCGTCTATAATTTACAATAAATAAATAAAGGTTGCAGCAACCCTGCGACTTGACACAATTCGGCTTGTCATTAGCCAATAAAATATATGTATTTATAAGCAATTTGCTGGTCATAACTTAATTATTGACCTGGATTCTACACTGTGGTCTATGTCATTTTAATTTTTGTCAATTTTTAGGGCTCAAGGAAACTACTTTTTTACTACAAGTAATAAACCACCATATGGAAGATGGTCATTCGATTTTTTTCAGTATATTATGAAAATTTAAAAATATTATGTCAATCACGAAGATATGAAGTTTAATTTTGGTTTCATGTTAGGAAGACCTACAAAATAACAAAACAAACATATTTAAGCTATTTCACAACAATTTTTAATTTGATTAATCTTTGTATACATGAATAATAACTGAAAATTTTTATTGGAAGAGCAGCCAGTTAGATAATTGATTCCTGCAAATATCGGAAAACATCATTTTGACAACCATAGTCACTGTCAGGACTCTAACCTGAACCTTTCCACTATCGCGGCGGAATCTACCAATCTAACATTCTCCATATATGCTCTTCCAATAAAAATTTTCAACTGCAAAACAGCCGTATAAATCTATTTAATATATGAATAATAACTATTCAGCATAAGCTAAATATGTATTTTGACAATAATTTGAATAACAATAATATTTCTTAATAGTGAGGAATTTTAACAAGTGTACCTATACAATATTTTATTTTTTTTAAGTACACAACAATGACGGTATTAGACATACAAACCCTGTTCTAGTTATTTTTGTAAAAACTATATAATCATTAATCAATAAAACAAAATAATGCAATCTGAGTATCAATAATTTTCATTAGTGAGTTAAAAATTCCAACCATTCTGATTAATACACAGTAAATATTTATCACTTTGGCTAAAAAATTTATGTTTTCCCGACAGGTCCAATAACCGGCCATAATGAGCAAGACAGTAGCCAGAAAAAACTTGGGGAGGGGAGGGTTGTGACATTTCTTAATACCCCGTTTCCCGGGGGGTTTTTCTCAGTCACCATATGGCTTCAGGGGAACCCCCATGTACCAAACACAAAACTTTGTTTTCCGGGTTCAGTCATTAAGTTTTAAAAATCTAGTAGGTAAACGGCATGTTTACTATAACCACTGCAAAAATGTCGGGGGGGGGGGGTTGAAGTTGAACCCAGGTGATACCTCCTCCCCTGGCTACGGCCTTGATAATGTCTACGTTGTTCCCATGGTCCATTTAAAATGAATGTAGGTTTTAGAGTTGTGTGAACCATAATTTGGGAATTATTTATTATACCTACCTAAATGTGTAATAGATGCAGGTGAAAATAAAATTATGTACAGTTGCCTCTTGCTAATAACAAGAAGGAACTTTGATTAAAATGTTTGTGAGAAAAAATTGTATGAAAACATTCAATGCGTCAAAAAACGACGTAACGAAATAAATATAATAAATTTGAATGAGGAGTAACGGCACATTTTGCCAAGCTCGGAACACATTTGCACTTAATATTAGATACTAGATAATAAAAATTAAAATAAAATTTGGTTATTAATACTGAACAGGGTATTTTAAAAAATTTGGTATATTTATCCATAATCATAATCCTAAATAATAATCGTATCACCAACAATCACAGTCTTTTTACAATAGGTAACCAATCATCAGCAATAACCAACAAGCATTTATATATTACGGTAACTCATATTATTAAGATCAAAAAAATACTTTGAGTGGAGATACCCTTCAATAATTAAATACCCTATGGACTACTCAAGCTGTATCTCGTCAAATAGAGACACGCGTAACCAACACATCAATACAAGTTGGTCCAATCATCAGCAATAACCAACAAGCATTTATATATTACGGTAACTCATATTATTAAGATCAAAAAAATACTTTGAGCTACCCTTCAATAATTTAATACCCTATGTACTACTCATGCCGCATCTCGTCAAATAGAAACACGCGTAACCAACACATTAGTACAAATTGGTCCAATAGATGTTAGTGCGCATGCGTCGAAACTGTGTAGTAGATTAGTATTGCAAATAAATGAAAATCAAACAAATCTAATATTTTGCTCTGCCCACCGAAAGAAACTAAGTACAAGTTACAAGTTTATTAACTTCAAACTCGACTTGCAAGTAAATTAATGTAGGTACACCCATAGGCGTATAATTTATCCCTTAAGGTCAGGCGCATACACACAATTGTTACACGACTAAACAGTTTAGTCGAGTTGTATATGTGTCGCGATTTCAACCCGACTAAGGCCGGCCGCACATTTCCTACTATCGGATCCGATTGTCTGAAACGATTGTCGGATCCGGGTGTCTGACGCTCAAATATCTATAAGTTTATATGACCATATCGCACGCTTACGATCCGATATCGGATCGGACGTCCGACTTTCTTGAATTCTTTTTGTATTCAAGGGATGTATCCAATAGCGACGTTTTATTATTTTTTTTTGTTGTGAGAGTAGAAAAGCAATTGCCAATAACTCTCCGTCGTCCATTTTCTATACTATTTTGTCAGCAGTGTGCGGTAGTGGTCCAATTTTAAATTGTTTCAGACAATCGGATCCGATAGTAGGAAATGTGCGGCGGGCCTAAACTGTTTAGTTGTTAGAAGTGCGCATAATATCAATCAGTTGTGCCATAATGTCACTACTAAACTAAACGGTCGCCGAACAACTATTTAGTCGACTGTATGCTAGTGTCAATACACAGCTGTGGACATAGATGCCGATCCATAGTTATTCAACAGAAAAATCAAAAGACGATCGATGCAGTTTTATGATTTTTTTGTTGTACAACTATAGTGTCGATAGTATGCGCAGCCCTTTCTAATCCCATAGCATTTTGACAAACAACTTAACAGTTGTGCGATTAAAAATTGATTGTATGCGCCGGCCCTTATTCTGCGCACTAATCAGTAATCATGACTGAACTGGTACGTATTGATATGCTGGTTACGTTTGTGACAAACAAAAATAATATACTACACAATAAAAAAATTTAAGTACATTATATTATATGGACATTTATTTATTAAAAAAATATTTTTTTAGCTTTTTTCCAATTTTGTTTACGATCAAAAAGCACAACAGAAACGACAAAACAAGACTTTTTGACACATCATATTTTATGTGTGTCAATTTATTATATAAATAGTCAAAACTCTCTATAGCAAAAAACTCTCTATGAAGTAAAAAATAGTTGAACCTGATTGGTTTTCCAGAAGAACCGATACTCTCCGTATAATATAAGAAGTTTCGTTATAGAGAGTTGTGACTGTATTAAATATTTTTATTTTTTTAAGATCTATTATATTTTTCTGTTCAATCTTTCGAGCGTTATGAGTATGCCGAACCTACTTTCGGTATCATATAATTATTATCATTCTGGACAATCTTCTAGCATTACATTTCGTGAATATTTTCACACAAAAACATATGAGTTATAAGCATTAAAATAAAAAAGTTTTGCAACATATTTTTTTATTAACGCATTTATCTAAAAAAGGCCTAATCGGATCACTTGTTCTAGAATTTTTTTAAAATAGAAGAAAATGTTAAAGTCAAAATTTTAAAAAATTTGTTTAAAAATTAATTTCCAAGTGTAACTGGGAGCACCGCGGGTTAGAAATATTAAAAATGTATCTATAGAAAGGAAGAAAATTTTAAGGTTAGTTAATTAGTTAAACGAACCTTATGAACATGGAGACTCCATGCTTATGAAGATCGATTTATATCAAAGTAAATTATATCTAAGTGGCTTCGCTAAAATGATCCAAATAGGGCACTGCGTTTGCTAAGATCACATTTATACTAGAAAAGCAGCATTTTGCAATTAGAAGTTCTGCCGAATTAGGTATTTAAGTTTAAAAAAAATTATTAATTTTTTAATTTTTTCTAATAATTTAACATAAATAATATTGGAAATCGAAAAGAAAAATTTTTTTAAAGCTATAGATAAATTACTAAAAATTAATTAAAATGTATAAAAATTTAAAAAATATCACGTGACTTCAAAACGGGCCAGGAATGTTTGTGACGTCGTTATGTTAAAATGTGTCTGCATTTGTTGGTATTTGTGTATATGTATTACACATACTATCAAAAATAATAAATTTTTAACTTGGTAACCATGGATACAAAGACCATAGATAACATAATGACGTCACACGCGTTCGGATTCTTTCGGCGCGTTATCGGAACTGAGTTTAAAAATTAATTTTTATTTAAATATAACTTTTCAATTAGTAAGCAAAAAAATTAAATAAAAACAGTTTTGCTATAAAACTTGATGTGGTCCTTCCATTTAAGTAAAAAAAAAAATTCACTTAAAAACCCAATTCTACAGGTGTCTCACTTTTTATTGGTGGGAACGTGGGATTATTTTCATATTAACATAAACTATTAAAAAATGCAATGCTTAACCTTTAACCTGAGTGAACATAGCCACGCTACAATAGCTTCCAGCCTCTTCTGCTATAACGCGTGTTTGTGTTGCAGTTGCGCGAAATTGTACAAATCATGTGTTCGAAAAATAGGTGAACATCGCCATCGAGTAACGTCATATGCTAAAAACATCACCCAGCTGAACGTAATTACCCGCATATATTACTTATGGCATTGTACAGAATTTGATTGCTGTTTCTAACCCTATTTTTTCGATAAACCCTGTTATCACGGTGATTTATAGGAACACATTCACATACCTATTTCGCGTTATAGGAGAAATTACTGTCACGTCTAAATAATAAATGAAAAATATACTGCACATTAAAATCATATAACTTAACTGGTAATAGTAATTTATGCAACTAGTGGCTTAAGTGACGGATTATATGACAGTCGAGATTTTGCGATACGAGCCTAAAGTTTTACAATACTCTCTTAAGATTATGTTGCATTTATACCAGAACTCGTATGATTACCACACTCGCCTTCGGCTCGCGCTGTAAACGCACACTCGTTCTGGTATAAATGCAACATAACCTTAAAAGAGTATTGTACAATCGCGACTGTCAGATTCGTCACTTTAGAGACGCGTTACATACAATATTTTTTACAACTGCTTCAAAAGTTCAATTTTAAGCAAATAAAACACAATTTGGATAAATATTTTATTAGTGACATTATAGCAAAGGAATCAATAAAATACTTTATTACGCATGTGTGTTATAAAGTAAAACAAAACAGTATTACTTTATAGAACGGAGTGCGTTAAAATTTACTTTAAACACTACCGTTCGAACGCATCAGAAGCTTCCATAAAGAATCACTTTTCAAACGGTACACAGCCATCTAAAATTGTACTTTTGATGCAAGTGTTGCAAAAAGGTAACTAGTTTAGGTACAACCGTACAGCTGATGCCAAATTAAAATGAAATTAAAATATTAACCTACCTTTGATTTTTTCTCTTTAAAGATTCAATGCTTTTTCAAGAGACTGTTCTATTTGTCATAAAACGTCGTCAAATAGAACATTTCTAATTTTTCTTGTTAATGGAAATGACTGTGGACTTTTGTTTGATGAAGTTTCGCATATTCCTTGATGATCATCAGAATTTAAAGAATAAACCATTGCTCCTCCGAAATTGTTGTTTTTGATGTATTCAGTCTAAAATTTAAAAAAATGTGTGAGTTCAGCCAGCACTCTCATAGTATGTGTAAACATACTGCGTGTGTCCAGTTAGTACTCTCATGGTATATGTAATTTGTAAACATCTTGTGTGCAGTATAGTTCAGTGGAATAGCTGACGTATTTTATTCATTAATAATCATTTAAAAATTAATTCTCGTAAATATTCTTTCATTTCCAAATCACATACTAAGTAAATTTTTACTGGACCCAGTCACCCAAGGTATGCAACATCCAAAAATGATCCCGAATCCTGACAATATGACGCAAAAAAGAATTATTTGACCCACAATTAGACACTTATAACACAATTCCGGCTTGATATTGAACCATCAAGGGGGAAATTTTGAATTGCTTATAAAAAAGGTCATTGGTTATTGATGAATATTGTAAGAGCGTCCATGAATACGAGATTACGCAAAAATTTTTTTGTAAAATGACCGAGACTATACTATCATTAACCATTTGGCCAGTTCTGTAAAAAATGTGTAAGCCTTACCTTATAAGTTAAGCTCTGGATATCGTCATAGGAGATCCATTCAAACAATTTTGTGACGTACGGACTTCTACTTTCAACATCAAAAATAGGTCGCGCTTTGTAACTAGTCATAAACATACAAATATCATTGTAACTGGCGAATCCGTTTGTTCCCAATTTTCCGTATCCATATGCAGGCGACTCAATGCCATTATTATCAGCATTTTCTAACCTAAAAGCAAAGATAGTACAATAACAACATAATTTATACAACAATGTTGTTTTTAACCCTCGAATAAAACAGAGGGTTGTTATGTGTACGGATCGTATTTTTATGTTTGTCTATGGAACTCTTCAATAGATGGACCGATTTTGATGCGGTATTCTTTATACGACAGAACATTTTTGCGGAAAGTTTGTAGGATACAAATGAAACAGATATATGTCAAATAATTCAAAACTTTAAGACAAGAAAATGATAAAACACATTGCTGTCACTTAAATAAAATAATCTGATATGTTTAGTTAGACCCGGGCTTGACATACACTCATAGAGAGCTTATGCTCGGTGGACCGGTGCCACCTCTGGACTGGTTTGGACTCACCTTCAACAGATTACATAGGCAGTGGCGCAACGCAAAATCTTAAGGCCCCCTCACAAAATTAAATTTGCGTTCCTTATCACGATACATTTTGCAGTTTATAGTACCTATGTACTACGTTTGTGACAGTAGTTAAATATATATCGACCTGGTTGGGCCCCTATGATGTCTGCGGAGATTTACGTTACGCCACTATTCATAGGTAGATATATATTGCAATAGTTCAATCTCATTTGCCTACACATGACATATGGGGGGCCAGTCTATCTAAAGTCGCAGGTCGAGTTTTTTTGCGAGTCCCGGACTGTGTGTAGTATAATAACATTCATTTAAGTATGTATAGCACCTATCTCAAATCACCGAGAAATGAATGAAATTTTGTAAACTTACTTCTTAATATATCTAAAATAAGTACACAAAATTTTAGAACGGCTTACCGAATAGTTTAAAAAGATACATAATTATAAAATTAACATGAGCTCTTATGGAAAAATCGCGCTTTCATAGTTTAATACAGGTAAATCACAAAGTAATATTACCGAGAAAAATTTGTAATTTTTAAAATATGTTCGATTATCTAACAAACTTTGGTCAAAATTTTATTGATGGTCACCGATGTCAATCACAAGAAAAAAAATAATTATTGCTGAAAAGTATCAAACAAATGCGTACTTTATAAAATGCGTGTTTATGCTTGGCAACAGCGCTCTCATACATAAACATTTGGTATCTTTTAGCATAGTTACTTAGGTAGTTTTCCAATTACATCGCATAATGCGACTCAGTGGCGCACAATGCCGAGGTGTGTTAATGCTTAATTGGAACGTGCATAGTTTTCATGCTATGTTTTCATGTATCCAATGCGCGCATCACCCCAAAGCAGTACTTTTCAAAGTGCTCGATTGTGCGAAGCATTGCTGTAGTTGAAACATCACCGTTGAGCACTATGCCGCATAATGCGCTTTAATGCTGTAATTGGAAAACTACCTTAGATACATATTTGTGCCTTTCACTATACGTGCCATACATCCTTAAAATTCATTGTAAACTTACGTAAAACTGTGACCATAAGTTGGAAGCCCAATATTAATTTTTGACTTATCCATACCACTAGTAACCCAATAATAAGCCGAACTATTTACATTCATTGTAGTGAATATCCCGTTCTCGGAACTGCGTTTATACAATGGAGAATTAATGCCTGTCCATGGAGTTACTTTAGTGAAAAAATGAAAATCGTATGACATCAAATTGACGTAATCCACATAACTGAAAAGAAAAACATTTACATTATTTACTGTACTTTCATATCATTTATCTGCACGCCAATTTTGTCAGTTAGCTTGTAAAAAGAATTCATTACACTGTTGGTAGCTACATTTGACAATCCACATATCTTTTTACCTGGATGCGCGCGCATACCGTGTTTTTTTATTTTTATTTACACTCACTCTACAGATCTATGGTCCACTTACAGAGTGACAAATTCACAGATGATCCGGTAACTAGGCAATAGTCCTGTCTATATCGTTTGTTACTGACTGCTGCTAGCTAGGTGGCAGAACACAGTATGCGTTCGCAACCACATTTTTTCCCCTTTTTTCGTGCAGAACCCTGAACAAGTAATAACGATATCAAGCAATAATAATCTCGTTCTTATTACGAGGGATAGGTCCATTTCCAAGTGACATCGCAAAATCATGCTACAAAAAGTAGCATGTGTGCGTTTGCCCTTAGTGAGCAACTGTTATCACAATCTAAGATCACTGTCAATCCAGATTTTCTGACAATGCATAACATGAATTGCTAATTTTTTTGTAAAAAAAAATTTTTATACTCACTCATTAACGTAAGTCACATCATAACCCATATCTACAAACGTTTGTGGACTTGGAACAGCTACTGAAAGCAAAAATTTATGTTTTTCACTTTGCCTATTGATTTCATTGCGAATTTCATGGAGTAGTTGGGTAAAATGTATCCGCTGCTTTGGATCGTACGACGGATCACGACCGGGAAATTCCCAATCCAAATCTATGCCATCGACACGGAATGTGCGGGTCGCATTTAAAATTGACTTTATAAATCTAAAAACAAAACAGGAGGTTTAAGAAAAATTCTACAGAAATCTACAAATTTTAATATGAGCATTGATTTACATTTTACGGTTGCTGTGATTTAAAACCATCTGCGGAAAACTGTCATCTCCTGCTCCACCTATTGAAATAAGTACTTTCAAATCTGGGTTTTTTTCTTTTAAATTTATCACACCTTTTATTACCTGCAACATAATATTTTCCAAAATTACATCAACTATTTAAAATGTAGATACTGTTATTTGTTAAATATGATTAAAATTTTATTTTTAACAGTAATTCAGTTAACTATTTTTAAGCACAACAATCTGGGCTCAAAATCAATATTTATTAGCAAGTAAAGGCCTGAGCACGTTAGCGCGGTGGCGATGGCTATAGATAGATAGATAGATTCCTTTATTGCGACAGACTAGTCTGTATAATAGCGTCATAATAACAAAAATACAGTATTATAATATTTTAACAAAAATTAAAAACAAATGGTCGTTGTAATCTTAAAATAGTAGAAGTACATAAAAGAGAGACTATACGATCGGTGTACAAACACAATGTACAGAGCTATTAAAAAAGGACGTTACGTCATAAAAACAGTTTTCTTTTAATATATTCAAAATATTTTTTTTAAATTTTGGATGTTTTAGATTTTTAAGACATACATGCAAATTATTAAATAATTTTTGACCCATGTAATGTGGTCCTTGTTTATATAATTCTAGATTACATTTTGGTAGTCTAATTGCGGGTGGCGGTAGCGTTTGAACGCAACACTAAAAAACAAATTGACACGCGCATATATGTCGCTGCTTGTCAGCGTTAAAAGCGTTCTGGTACAGCGTTCTATGACGCGGTGGCGGTCAGACACAACTTGTTGAGTTTGCCCGCGCGTACCGACGTAAAGTAAATGTTATTGTATTGTTGAGATGGCGAATGACGAAGACAATTTTACTGAAAAACTAATTGAAAGTCACGCAAACACTACCGCAACAGTATGGCCTATTCAAAAAACGCCACCGCCACCGCGCTAATGTGCTCAGGCCTAAAAAAAAGTCTTTCAAAAATTGTGACAGCGAAAATCAGAAATATCCATTTGCAAGTGAGTTACAACATCTGTTAGAGGACAGTGTGGTCCAGTGGTTAGCGTCGCAGCCTCTGGATCAGACTGTCGTGGGTTCTAATCCCGCCTCCGCTCATGGATGTTTTGTGATGTCATTTAGTTTTAAGTTAATTGTTATTTAATGTAATCAAGACGCTAATGACCTAAGTTGTCGACGCGTCTATAATTTACAATAAATAAAATAAATACATCTGTTACTTGATTACTTGCGCATAGGTACTTACATCAGCAGAATAATCGTCTATAATTAAAGAGCAATTATTAATGGATAAAAATCCAACATTAATGTGGGTACATAAGCCAGGATCAACCTGATCATATCGCAACACCTTTTGTTTTCTTTTGTCTGTAGGAATAGAATAATAGCAAACTAATCTATACTCCTGATGATTAGCGTTACTCTTATAAAAAGTCTTCTTATTTGTTTCTTTCATCGTGTAATTGTTTCTCGTTGACTCTGAATATAATTTGGCACGACTAACCCAAAAATCGGGTATTTCTAAAAAATAAAATTTAATCGTAAATTTCGCATAAAAACTATGTTATATTATAAAATGTCTATCTATTAGTACAGTCATTTGGTTCGAAAAATAGTGGTTACCTGGAAAGTTTTCCGGGAGTTTTGAAAATTGGTAATTATATAGATTTTGATGTGCTCTTTCCGAATTTCGACTTTGCCTACTCGTATTTTTGCCGCTCGCGCCGCCATATTGGAAAAATGGCGCCTAAAAGCAGTTTTTTGACAATACCTTCTTTCCGACTTATTTTACGATAAAAACAATTATATACAAAATGAAACTAGAGACAATTACCTACAATTTATGTATCTACCTTTTTTTCATAAAGTCAATAGTTTAGGCGTACGAGCGCCGCAAAGTGTACTCCAACACGCGTTTTGACCAAAAAACTCATTTCCACACCACCTTGAGGTAGAGTAAGCGGCGCGTTTTTTTTACCATGGTATCCCCAGTGGGCCTAGTTCACATGCAATTCACTATCCTAAAATTTAGCGCATTCTTCTTCGCTTCGTTGTTCTTGATGGACCAGGTGCAGTTGCGAGTTCATCGTCATTAGTCCTCTAGTAAGTAGGGTGGTTAATGAAAATTAATTTTCTATGTAGATATTATAGACCTGTCAATGAGCAATGTAACTGTGTCGAAAAAATTTGGAAAATTTATTCGTAGCCACCCTAAGGATGTCATTTTTTCAAGATAGTACTTTTCGACTAAAAATAGAAATCCTTGACGCGGAGTGCTCTAGTAAGTAGGGTGTTTAATGAATATTAATTTCCTATGTAGAGATTATACACCTATCCATGAGCTATCTATCTATCATAGGAAATTAATATTCATTAAACACCCTACTTACTAGAGCACTCCGCGTCAAGGATTTCTATTTTTAGTCGAAAAGTACTATCTTGAAAAAATGACATCCTTAGGGTGGCTACGAATAAATTTTCCAAATTTTTTCGACACAGTTACATTGCTCATTGACAGGTCTATAATATCTACATAGAAAATTAATTTTCATTAACCACCCTACTTACTAGAGGACTAATGACGATGAACTCGCAACTGCACCTGGTCCATCAAGAACAACGAAGCGAAGAAGAATGCGCTAAATTTTAGGATAGTGAATTGCATGTGAACTAGGCCCACTGGGGATACCATGGTAAAAAAAACGCGCCGCTTACTCTACCTCAAGGTGGTGTGGAAATGAGTTTTTTGGTCAAAACGCGTGTTGGAGTACACTTTGCGGCGCTCGTACGCCTAAACTATTGACTTTATGAAAAAAAGGTAGATACATAAATTGTAGGTAATTGTCTCTAGTTTCATTTTGTATATAATTGTTTTTATCGTAAAATAAGTCGGAAAGAAGGTATTGTCAAAAAACTGCTTTTAGGCGCCATTTTTCCAATATGGCGGCGCGAGCGGCAAAAATACGAGTAGGCAAAGTCGAAATTCGGAAAGAGCACATCAAAATCTATAAAATTACCAATTTTCAAAACTCCCGGAAAACTTTCCAGGTAAAACTACCAAATGACTGGGCTATATGTCTTATATCCATATTGAGTTTACAAGATGTGTAAATGACATTTTTTTTCAAATACCTACAGATTACAGAAAACCCTTTTTTAAAAAAAATGTAAGTACATCTTTATTAAGAAAAAAATATTAGTACATGACATAGAGGCAATATATCAAATTTGGGGCTATTTCAACGACTTTTTTAAAAAACTTTATTTTAAAAGAAAATATGACTGAATTTTCGAATTTTCACAAAATTTCTTTACGGATAGGTAGCTTTTAAAATTGATGGACATGCCTTGATAATTATTGGCTAAATAACTAAAAATGATTTATACCTGGAGATTCATAATTCCTCGGTAATATAAGATTATTTTTTAAATGAGTTGCCTCGTAATATGCAACCCCTATTGCTATAAACAGGATCAAAAATAATAATATAAATACTGCAGACCATCTTACGCAGCGCTCCTTAATACAACTTGGCCTAGAAAAATCAATTGACATTAAATCAATTAACTATCTATAAGACTATACCATATCTATACTGTACCTAATAATATAATCCATAAAAATATACTTACTGAGTAATGTTTGGCAAAAGTTCGTACTTTGCTTGATGCGAGCTTGTAGAAGCTTTTGCCATTTTATATTATTTTTATGATTAAAAATTACGACGTATATAAATCATATGACAGTATGACTAACAAATTATTGTTGACACTTCCAATAAGAAATAAACAGTCAAACGTCACTTGTCAAATGAATTTCACATTTCACAAGTCTTGTAAAGTTGGTAGTTCTGTGCAATGAGATCGTTCAGCAGAATATATCTAGCAGAAAGCTTTTAAAATACTCTGTTATTATTGAATTAAATAGACAGCATTTTCTATCACTAGAAATGGGCGGAAATTGTCTCCTGTTGTACGAAAGAAAAAATAATAAAATAGCTGTCCATCTCTGTGAACGCTTTTAATTTGATAAAAAGGGGACGTGGAGGGGCAGTCGACACTGCTTAATATCTCAACCACAAAACCCGAATTTTAAAAAACATTACATCAAATTGATAAAAGAAAGATAATATATATTTTATTAAACTAAAGTATTCTATAAACAATGCAGCCAAAATGCAGCTGTAGATCTAGATTTTACGATGTAGGGCTGAACGATACCCAATGATATTATTCAAAATCAGTCTAGCCAATCTTCCAATCGCAAAATTATTTATAGATTATCTAATGTCAACAGAGTAATTTAATAACATTTATTTATTTATAATTATCACATCGAAAAATACTAATTGACAACAAGAATCGCATAAACAATTTTTTTTTAATAATCACAAATCTAATTTATGAACCCCAAATTTTATTATTAGTGTTTTCACACCACATTTATATCAATATTCTAAAATAATTTCAAAGAACGATCATATTTAGTTTAAAGTTTTGTGGAAAAGTTTAAAGTAGAGTAGCGGCCGCAGTCTTTTAAGGAGAAATAAAAGTATTACCGTATTAGTTTAGCAGACAAAAAGTACAGAGGGTTACATAAAAACTATTTAATTAACATTAAATTTTATCGGTATCATTACAATAATTGCATGTAATTTATGTTAAGTACTATTACTTACTGTCTGGTCTACAGTGCTTATCATAATTTATCTTTTATCACTAATGTCAGCCTAATTAAACATACAAGAGAAAATCCATTATATTATTCTAAATAGTTCCAGTTTAGTACAGTTTGATAAAATAAAATGTTGAAACGAGGTAAGTTTAAATTAATCTTTCTTATCAATCATATATGTAAAATGTGGGTTAATTTTATTAAAACACAATAAAGTATGTAGATATCAGATAATGTGCTTTAATAATAATCTGTGTAGGTACCTATACCTATCTAATTTCTGTTTTTAAGTTCTTGTTTGTAAGTCAATAAAGGAATTCCTAAATTAAATAAATCAATAACTTTTTATACCTATCATGTTTCATAATAATATATGAATTTATGAAACATTGAATCTGTTTATTTAATCCCATTTTAATCAGAATCAACATCAAACGACTTACGTTGAACCCGCTTTTTTCATTCACAAACATTTTTCTCTGTCTATTAACTGCTGTTTTGTTATAACTGTTTTTCCTTTAACAATTTGAATATCTCCTTACGTATTCCGTGGTATCTCCTGAGTAATTGTAAACGGATATTGATGTTCTTTTTACATAGATCAAGAAAAAAGCTAAATTGCCTTCCCTTTTTCCTTTAAGGACCTACTAATTTTTTAGTGCTAAATAATCCGTAGTGATAAAATTTATCTCCCTTTATGATTTTATCTAGAAAATTTTCAAAATGATTAGTCATATTGATCATAACTAATGTGTTAATCATTTAAATAAAATTACAGCTATGAAATAAAATTTAAAAAAAAAGAATTATCCCAAAAATTTGTAAATGTGTCTGTTTATCGACAGATTAAAATTAGCTAACACTTTAAGCACTGTGAATTCCATCGTTTGTTTTCAAGTAAATGATAACAAAGGATAAAGATATATTCAGGCTCAGTGGACAATAATGGGGAAATAATTCATTGAGAGGAAAACATTATAAGGACATTGCCTATCTTGACGGTACTTTAAAAATCCGTCCCGGGGTTTGATTATCATATTTCAACAGTAAAGTAATAAATCATTAACCGCGCTATGATTAATTTAACAGTTTTACTTACTTACAAACATCAAAATCGATGAAGTGATATTTCTGTAATCTGTTACTCTGGAATAAATAATTTTGGTGTAATAGAAAAAGTTGTTATTTTTGAATTATGACAAGATCTTTCGATGCCCACTCATGTTTACTCTGGGCAACATTTGGACCAAAATCAGATCCTTTACTCTTAACGAAAAACAAGCTCTTAAAAGTAGGTATCCATAGTTTTAAGGTGGTCAGCCTGTATTTTGATTGTTGGTGGTCAAATAAGGAACTTTTTGAATTAGTGTAGATGTTTACTCTGCTAATAAATTACTGTCTTTAGGTTTTCGTTTAGCCTTAGTACAGTTATCTGTCACTAAGGATAAGGCAGCTAATTTAGACAGGGCTGCTACTAAAATACGAGAAGCAAAGGAACAAGGAGCAAATGTTATTGCTTTGCCAGAATGTTTTAATTCGCCTTATGGCACAAGTAAGTTCAGTGTATAGTCGCTATCAAACTACAAATAAGTCATTAAATTATACGTTACCAATGTTTTTTTACAGAATACTTTGCGGAATATGCTGAATCCGTGCCAGGAGGACCGACGTGTGAAATGTTGTCTTCAGTAGCCAAAGAGCATGGAGTGATCGTCGTTGGAGGCACATTTCCAGAGCGGATAGAATCTGGTGCTTTGTTCAATACGTGTACAGTATGGGGTGTCAAAGGAGAGTTACTTGCCAAATATCGGAAAGTACGGAGTTTTCATTATTTATTAAGATCCTTTATTGAGATCATTCAATGACATGATGATATAATATGTTAATCAATAGTTTTATTTTAACACATATTTTATTTAATATATTTTAGATGCATTTATTTGATATTGACATTCCTGGTGGTGTAACATTCAAAGAGTCAGATGTTTTGTCTCCTGGGAATGAAACAGCAACGTTCATGGTTGATGATTGCAAAATTGGTATAGGAATTTGCTATGATCTGCGCTTTGAAGAACTTGCAAGAATTTACCGTAATATGGGTAAGTAGTATCTGTGTCGATATCTCTGGTGGCAGACGTTATATTTGTTACAATGTCTAAAGACTTCGAAAGGAAATGGCGTCAAATTCGCGTATTATTAGTGGAAGGGCGGCCTTACTATTTATTTTCTATTTATGTATTTATTATGTAATTATTTTTTTGTTAGGTTGCGAAATGTTGATCTATCCCGGTGCCTTTAACATGACGACAGGTCCTTTGCATTGGGAATTGTTGCAAAGAGGAAGAGCTAATGATTTACAATTATATATAGCTGCTATCAGTCCTGCCAGAGGTAAAGGTGCTGGATATATAGCATATGGACACTCCCAGATTACCAACCCTTGGGGTAAAATTATTGGGCAAGCTAAAGATGAAGAAATTATTGTGTATGGAGATATTGGTATGTAATTGAGTCAATATTTTTCTAATTTTTACCAAAATGAAGGATTATACTCGTTAACCCTTTAATAAAAATTGAGTATGTAGTTACAGATTTTTAAAACGTTTAGAGAACAGCAGACTGAAATTTTCGACACTTGATCAAGTATAGTCGGCTTTCCTTAAAACAGACGCTAATTATCTCAGCTGTCGAGCGTCTATAATGTACACTATATCTATCTTTTTAAAACAACACTCTTCGACCTATTCACCACTTGTCCTTGTGCCTTGACCTTGTGCTGAATCTCAAGCTCCATCAGCAATCTAATTTGTAGATAAGGAGAAACAATTCTCTCGTTAAGAAGAATTATTTCTATTCGAAGCTTTCATTCTTAAAGAAAATTGAACGTAGCTATTTTTATGTAAGTGTACGTATACCTATAAGCAGCTTAAGAAGAAAACCTTGTCAGTATTCTTATTTTAGTGTATTTTTTTATCTTAATATACTAGCAGATATAACCAGATTCCTAACTCTAGATAGTAAAACTCATTCCATTTGAATGAATCCCGTAATTGATCAACTAAATGCATTTGCCACTCTAACCAGACCCTGATCCGAACTCACATTGACAACTCGATATCTAGGGCGTACTATAAACAGGGATTTTACTATCGGAAGTCCATTATAACTAATCTATGCAATTTTATGATTTTGTAGATTTGACGGAATGTGATAAAGTGAGACAGCAAATACCTGTGTTCAGCCAAAGACGTACTGATGTGTACTCAACTACACTTCTTTCAACAGTGAAAGGAAAATCTTAATAATCAATGAAACGCGAATTTATGTATAATAAATATTATTAGACGTATGTTCCTATATAAGAAGAGATGGCCAATAATAACTTACATTGGAATTAATAAAAATACAATGTAACTTCTACAATAATGAAAAATATGGGTTAGGTTCCGAAAAATACTGTTTATAATTATTAAAATTAAATTACAGAAGAGTTTTATTGGGAAATAAAAAAACTGTTTTTTACTGTGCCATACGTATGTGTACATTTTAAAATGAATAAAATATATGGAATAATATGTATGTCTATTTTTTAGTAAAAACCGGTATTTTGCAAATATCGAAAAACTCTGATATCTCTCATTAGAACCATACCAGTAAAAAATTGTAGATCTGCAGGCATTGTTACAATTTTAAAAGCTATCGCAAATGTAAACTAAGTGAGGAATGCCGAATGACAATATTGACAAGCAAGAACTTACTAATCGAGTTAAAAATAATATTCTCTATTAATTATTATTATCTTATCCCTGTTCTTCCACTTCCACGCCCTTCCCAAAATTGATGAAATCGCGCCCACTGTATTTTAGTAAGGAAAATTGAATATTTTTTCCATTCGAATGTCGACGAATATTTTGTAATGTGTATGTGCGCGCTTTAACGTCAATTTTGTATCTGGGAATTCCCTTACTTAATTCATCTGACTTGTTTTGAAAATAATGTTTTAATAAAGGCACGTGTATCAATAAAATTTATATGACCCCAACGCAAAACTATAAAAGTAAGAAATAGTAATATATTATTTATTGTTCATAAACGCGTTAAGAACTGTGGTTTTTGATTTTTTTCCATTTTTTGTTGACGTATTGCAGCAGTCCCAACGCGTTCGAAAGGTATAAATAATTATTTTAAATGATTCCATACTTTTTATCCCCCTATATTATTAAACGAGTAAATCTTGTATATACCTACCTATCTATGTTTCTATGTATCTATATAAATATTTTCTCGAAAACGGCTCTAACGATTTTGATCAAATTTACCAAAAAGGGGTTTCGGGGGGCAAAAAATCGATTTAGCTAGGTCTCATCCCTGGAAAAATTCGTTTTCCTATCGATTTTATCATTTTTAAAAACGGTTTTTTGACCTGTCAAAACATTGTAATATCGTGAGTAGGCTTTGGAGAAAACAAACTACTTTCATTATTTATATGTCAAAATTATCTGACAGAATTTTTAACTTATTAAAATAATCCGTGAACTATTTGTATAGTAAAAAATAACAGAAATAAAAACTAAACATAATTATGTAAGTAGTTTTAACTAATATTTAAATAAATAGGTACCTAAGTATGTTATTTTTATATTACCTATATAAAATATGTATATTATGTACGTTAAATATAGTATGACGTATAATCTTACCTAGACTTTTTTTTCTCAAAAACGAATAACGATTTTGATGAAATTTACAGAATGGGGATTTTTCGGGGCGAGAAATCGATCTAGGTAGAAATCTTGGTCCCAGAGGGGAGCAATTAAAAAAAAGGGTTTTTTTATTTATAACTCGGTCAATTGTCAGATCGATTCGAAGCCTATTTCTACATAGATTTTGTATAATATATCACAAGGGTTAAAACTGTAAATGAACACTAATATAAGAAGTGTCTTGCACAATATGTAAACAATGACAAACAGGCGGCCCGAAGGGCCGCACTTCTGGCACCGCGAGTCTGTGTAAAAACACATCGATTTTTGAAAACTATTGTTAAGATACATACAAAAAAGTTTTGTTTAAAAATTTGCACGGCGGCCCGAAGGGCCGCACTTCTAGCGACGCAGGCATGCAGTATATCAAAACACATCGATTTTTAAAAACTATGGTGAAGATGCATGTAAAAATGTTTTGCGCTGCAGGTTTATAGTCTGACGTTTGTTATTAAAAGATATAATATGAATTCTATTTCTTCGAAAATCGATTTTTGTGAGTTTTTCAGTAGGTACCTTCTATGCAAAAAAAATATTTGAAATTTACTGGAAGTTGCTAAGATGATATCACAGAGAAAAAGTACTTCGATAAAGTTGATATTTGGCATCAATGTTTAAAAACGGATTATTGAAACGGCAACGGGCAAGCAGAATTTCATCTGATTCGAACATTTTTACAAGATCTATGAAAATCGGTTTTTGCGAGTTCTTCAGTCAACAAAACAATAACGGCGGTAGATTTGAAAATGGCGACCTAAGTAATATTTACAGGAAAAAATGCTTAATTCAAGTTGATACTTAGTTTTTACGCTTAAAAATACACATAGGTATTTAAAATATTTAACAGAAACAATTATTTAAATTATGTTTCAGAAATAAATTCGTTTCAGAATAATATTCTGAGAAAATAATATCTCACAGCATACAAGTACTATTTTTTTGAACTCATCCGAGCAAAGCTCGGCACCCAGATATTTAGATATTATTAAACAACCGATTAGGTAGTAGTTTTGGGCCGAGGGTTTTTCAAATATTATTTTCATTTTGCATTTTTACTAAACTAGAATTTATGTCGCCACTAAATCTCGAACAACTTCAATTGACTATGGGGCAGGCAACCCGCCGTATGTTGCTGCACTTTTGATATGTCTACATGTTAGTAATTTTTCAGAATAAATAATTTCTCGACTTACTTTTATTTAATTTGCTCTTTTTGGGGTTCCGTACCTCAGAATGAAAAAACGGAACCCTTATAGGATTACTCTCGTGTCTGTACGTCCGTCCGTTTGTCACAGCTTATTTTCTTCGAATCTTCTGGGCGAAAAAAATTGAAATTTGGTACATATATAGAGTTAGGTGACCCAATCTCGGACGTATAGCGTAAATAAACGAATAATGATTTTAAGGGGCAAATTTGAAAATTAAAAAAAAAATTCAAATGCATCATGTGACATATCAAATGAAAGGGCGTGTTATGAAAAATACAAATAAGCTCATAGTTTACAGGAAAACCTAAACGAAAATCCTAAGTCCTTAAATTCCCACGGTAACCGGAAAATCAGACATAGAGCAGTACCAAGTGTATCGAATATATACCATTGTTTATGCCGTGGTACATGTGGAGTAGCGGTGTCGCGCTTGGCGTTTGGTTCGCATGCCACCGTGAATAGCCCGGTTCAAATCCAACTGACGTAACGTGATTGCTTTTTATATTTTTATAATGTACCTATACCTACATTTTGGAATTTTTCACTTTAAAAATTAATTTAATTAAATTTGATACAGAAAAAATTTGAAACACTAAAAAGAACAAAGTAAATTATAAATTAAAAAAAAACTTTTTAAAAACAAGTTTATTTAATTAAATCCGTTACTTTTTTTCCCCTACCTAATTCCTTATTTTTGTAAGATACCCTCGATGCGCGAGTCTAACTCGTGCTTGGCCGGTTTTTAGGCGCGATCTTAGCGAAGCTAGAAGCGCCTATATACACTCGCTTTGTCTGTACGTCTGTGAATCTGTGAATCTGTAACGGATTTTTTGTATCAGTCGTACAGCCTAAACGGGTTAACCGATTTTAAAAAACTTTTTTTTGTTCGATTCCTCTCGGGGTCTATTTGATCCTAACGTCGCCCGATTTTTGAATTTTGGCCCCAGAGGGGAGCAAATTAGAATAAACGGTGTTTTTTGCTTATAGTTTGCTCAATTTAAGTCAGATCGATTCGAAACCTGTTTTAAACGAAAGAGCAGAAAATTTTAGATAGATTTCATGTATAATATTGTGTCAAAACAGTTTTTTTATACAGATTTATTTGATTATTAAACTAAATAAATGCGACTTTATCTAATAAATCGCGAACCTGTTTCGGTTGTCCTTGTCTGTTGCACAGTGTGATATGGATATTGGAAGATAGCGTATGCTCTGTCTTATATTGCATTATTTCAATATAGTTATTCAATTTTTTGACTGCTGATGTTTGAATTTAAGTTTAAAAACCCTGGCCTACTGAGTTAAAATGACGTGTAACTAATTATTGACGTCGATCGGATCGGACCAAAATTTCTCGACGTTCATCATACCTTCCCGAACAATTTGACTTTCTCTGTCTCTATGTCCCTTTGTACGCTTATAACTCGAGAACGACTGATCCGATTTACATGATTTTTTTTTCAAGTAAATAACTTCTTATGCGACTGCGAGTTTTAAAATATTCTGGCATCACGCAAGAGCAACCGAACTGATTCTCAAATAAAAACGTATGTTCTGGCATCACGCAAAAATAAGTAGGTAGTAGATGCTTTGTTTTTTAAACGGTGGTTTTATTTAGCTTGATCCCGTATATTTGTTACAAATCTTGCGATCGATTGAGTTGAAATTTTGCACACATGTGTAGCTCCGGTGAAAATACAATATTATGGTAACTAGCTGACCGGCCCGGTTCGTCCGGGTGTAAATCGTAATTTTGAATTTTCACCCACTTCCTATGATCCGATTGAGTTGAAATTTTGCACACATGTGTAGCTCCGGTGACAATACAATATTATGGTAACTAACTGACCGGCCCGGCTTTCGTCCGGGTGTAAATCGTACTTTTGAATTTTCACCCACTTCCTATGATCCGATTGAGTTGAAATTTTGCACACATGTGTAGCTCCGGTGACAATACAATATTATGGTAACTAGCTGACCGGCCCGGCTTTCGTCCGGGTGTAAATCGTACTTTTGAATTTTTACCCACTTCCCATGATCCGATTGAGTTGAAATTTTGCACACATGTGTAGCTCCGGTGACAATACAATATTATGGTAACCAGCTGACCGGCTCGAGTTTCGTCCGGGTGCAAATCGTACTTTTGAATTTTCACAGGCAAAAGGTCTTTCTCCGGTAATTAACGTTTCGGATAAATGTAATAAAATCAGACAAAGGAAATAAAGCACACTAAAAATTATTAGATCCTTTTGAAAATTAATATTTGAGAGTTTTATAGGACACAAAAAAATAAAATGGCGTCAGATTTCAAAATGGCGGCCATATGCACCTTTTTGTAAACATTATCAGATTCTCTTGAAAATTAATATTTGAGAGTTTTATAGCACACAAAAAAATTAAATGGTGTCAGATTTCAAAATGGCGGCCATATGTACTTTTTTGTAAGAATTATCAGATCCTTTTGAAAATTGATATTTGAGAGTTTCATAGAACACAAAAAAATAAAATGACGTCAAATTTCAAAATGGCGGCCATATATACTTTTTTGTAAAAATTATCCGATCCTTTTGAAAATTGATATTTGAGAGTTTTATAGGACACAAAAAAATAAAATGACGTCAGATTTCAAAATGGCGGAAATATGTAGAACTCCTTTCTAAAAATTATACGATCCTTTTGAAAATTGATATTTGAGAGCTTCATAGGACACAAAAAATAAAATGACGTCAGATTTCAAAATGGCGGCCATATGTACTTTTTTGTAAGAATTATCAGATCCTTTTGAAAATTGGTATTTGAGAGTTTCATAGAACACAAAAAAATAAAATGACGTCAGATTTCAAAATGGCGGCCATATATACTTTTTTGTAAAAATTATCCGATCCTTTTGAAAATTGATATTTGAGAGTTTTATAGGACACAAAAAAATAAAATGACGTCAGATTTCAAAATGGCGGAAATATGTAGAACTCCTTTCTAAAAATTATACGATCCTTTTGAAAATCGGTATTTGAAAGTTTCATAGGACACAAAAAAATAAAATGGCGTCAGATTTCAAAATGGCGGCCATAATATGTACTTTTTTGTAAAAATTATCCGATCCCTTTGAAAATTGATATATGCGAGTTTTATAGGACACAAAAAAATAAAATGACGTCATATTTCAAAATGGCGGAAATATGTAGTACTCCTTTGTAAAAATTATCCGATCCTTTTGAAAATTGGTATTTGAGAGTTTCATAAGACACAAAAAAATAAAATGACGTCAGATTTAAAAATGGCGGCCGTATGGACATTTTTGTAAAAATTATCCGATCCTTTTAAAAATTGATATTTGAGAGTTTCATAGGTCACAAAAAAATTAAATCAGGTCAGATTTCAAAATGGCGGTCATATATACTTTTTTGTAAAAATTATCCGATCCTTTTGAAAATCGGTATTTGAAAGTTTCATAGGACACAAAAAAATAAAATGATGTCAGATTTCAGAATGGCGGCCGTTTGTACTTTTTTGTAAAAATTATCCGATCCTTTTGAAAATTGATATTTGAAAGTTTCATAGGTCACAAAAAAATAAAATGACATCAAATTTCAAAATGGCGGCCATATATACTTTTTTGTAAAAATTATCCGATCCTTTTGAAAATCGGTATTTGAAAGTTTCATAGGACACAAAAAAATAAAATGATGTCAGATTTAAAAATGGCGGCCGTATGTACTTTTTTGTAAAAATTATCCGATCCTTTTGAAAATTGATATTTGAGAGTTTCATAGAACACAAAAAAATAAAATGACGTCAGATTTCAAAATGGCGGCCATATGTACTTTTTTGCAAAAATGATCCGATCTTTTTGAAAATTAATATTTGCGAGTTTTATAGGACACAAAAAAATAAAATGATGTCATATTTCAAAATGGCGGTCATAGGTATATATTTCTTTGTAAAAATTATCCGATCCTTTTGAAAATTGATATTTGAGAATTTAATAAGACACAGAAAAATAAAATGGCGTCAGATTTCAAAATGGCGATCAAATAATAACTTTTTAATTGTATTATTTATATCTTTGATAAATTCGGTTTTATATACAATGCGTAAAAAGCATAGCTTCTGTCGGGTGTCTTACGACACATCATGACTTTTTTATTTAGCCGGTTCCGAGTAACGCTTAATAGTCAACCGTTGCTATGGAAAATTGTTTAAAAAATTCACTGTACTATTTTTTCTATGTAATCCAATACATATTTATATTAGGTCTTATGGCTCATAGCCTACTACAAAATTATAAATCTTCTCAGTGTTATTTTCCCTATGTTCAATAAAACCGTTTACACACAGTAACTACATGAATATCGCGCCTTGTAATTCTTGAATTACTTGTATGCTCCAAAATTTTTGTAAGATACCCTCGATGCGCGAGTCTAACTCGTGCTTGGCCGGTTTTTAGGCGCGATCTTAGCGAAGCTAGAAGCGCCTATATACACTCGCTTTGTCTGTACGTCTGTGAATCTGTGAATCTGTAACGGATTTTTTGTATCAGTCGTACAGCCTAAACGGGTTAACCGATTTTAAAAAACTTTTTTTTGTTCGATTCCTCTCGGGGTCTATTTGATCCTAACGTCGCCCGATTTTTGAATTTTGGCCCTAGAGGGGAGCAAATTAGAAAAAACGGTGTTTTTTGCTTATAGTTTGCTCAATTTAAGTCAGATCGATTCAAAACCTGTCTTAAACGAAAGAGCAGAAAATTTTAGATAGATTTCATGTATAATATTGTGTCAAAACAGTTTTTTTATACAGATTTATATGATTATTAAACTAAATAAATGCGACTTTATCTAATAAATCGCGAACTTGTTTCGGTTGTCCTTGTCTGTTGCACAGTGTGATATGGATATTGGAAGATAGCGTATGCTCTGTCTTATATTGCATTATTTCAATATAGTTATTCAATTTTTTGACTGCTGATGTTTGAATTTAAGTTTAAAAACCCTAGCCTACTGAGTTAAAATGACGTGTAACTAATTATTGACGTCGATCGAATCGGACCAAAATTTCTCGACGTTCATCATACCTTCCCGAACAATTTGATTTTCTCTGTCTCTATGTCCCTTTGTACGCTTATAACTCGAGAACCACTGATCCGATTTACATGATTTTTTTTTCAAGTAAATAACTTCTTATGCGACTGCGAGTTTTAAAATATTCTGGCATCACGCAAAAGCAACCGAACTGATTCTCAAATAAAAACGTATGTTCTGGCATCACGCAAAAATAAGTAGGTAGTAGATGCTTTGTTTTTTAAATGGTGGTTTTATTTAGCTTGATCCCGTATATTTGTTACAAATCTTGCGATCGATTGAGTTGAAATTTTGCACACATGTGTAGCTCCGGTGACAATACAATATTATGGTAACTAGCTGACCGGCCCGGTTCGTCCGGGTGTAAATCGTACTTCTGAATTTTCACCCACTTCCCGTGATCCGATTGAGTTGAAATTTTGCACACATGTGTAGCTCCGGTGACAATACAATATTATGGTAACTAGCTGACCGGCCCGGCTTTCGTCCGGGTGTAAATCGTACTTTTGAATTTTCACCCAATTCCTATGATCCGATTGAGTTGAAATTTTGCACACATGTGTAGCTCCGGTGACAATACAATATTATGGTAACTAGCTGACCGGCCCGGCTTTCGTCCGGGTGTAAATCGTACTTTTGAATTTTTACCCACTTCCCATGATCCGATTGAGTTGAAATTTTGCACACATGTGTAGCTCCGGTGACAATACAATATTATGGTAACCAGCTGACCGGCCCGAGTTTCGTCCAGGTGCAAATCGTACTTTTGAATTTTCACAGGCAAAAGGTCTTTCTCCGGTAACGTTTCGGATAAATAATAAAATCAGACTAAGGAAATAAAGCACACTAAAAATTATTAGATCCTTTTGAAAATTAATATTTGAGAGTTTTATAGGACACAAAAAAATAAAATGGCGTCGGATTTCAAAATGGCGGCCATATGTACTTTTTTGTAAACATTATCCGATTCTTTTGAAAATTAATATTTGAGAGTTTTATAGCACACAAAAAAATTAAATGGTTTCAGATTTCAAAATGGCGGCCATATGTACTTTTTTGTAAAAATTATCCGATCATTTTGAAAATTGATTTTTGAGAGTTTCATAGGTCACAAAAAAATAAAATGACGTCAGATTTCAAAATGGCGGCCATATATACTTTTTTGTAAAAATTATCCGATCCTTTTGAAAATCGGTATTTGAAAGTTTCATAGGACACAAAAAAGTAAACTGGCGTCAGATTTCAAAATGGCGACCATAATATGTACTTTTTTGTAAAAATTATCCGATCCCTTTGAAAATTGATATATGCGAGTTTTATAGGACACAAAAAAATAAAATGACGTCATATTGAAAATGGCGGAAATATGTAGTACTCCTTTGTAGAAATTATCCGATCCTTTTGAAAATTGATATTTGAGAGTTTCATAAGACACAAAAAAATAAAATGACGTCAGATTTAAAAATGGCGGCCGTATGGACATTTTTGTAAAAATTATCCGATCCTTTTGAAAATTGATATTTGAGAGTTTCATAGGTCACAAAAAAATAAAATGATGTCAGATTTCAAAATGGCGGCCATATATACTTTTTTATAAAAATTATCCGATCCTTTTGAAAATCGGTATTTGAAAGTTTCATAGGACACAAAAAAATAAAATGATGTCAGATTTCAAAATAGCGGCCGTATGTACTTTTTTGTAAAAATTATCCGATCCTTTTGAAAATTGATATTTGAAAGTTTCATAGGTCACAAAAAAATAAAATGACGTCAGATTTCAGAATGGCGGCCATATATACTTTTTTGTAAAAATTATCCGATCCTTTTGAAAATCGGTATTTGAAAGTTTCATAGGACACAAAAAAATAAAATGATGTCAGATTTCAAAATGGCGGCCATATATACTTTTTTATAAAAATTATCCGATCCTTTTGAAAATCGGTATTTGAAAGTTTCATAGGACACAAAAAAATAAAATGATGTCAGATTTCAAAATAGCGGCCGTATGTACTTTTTTGTAAAAATTATCCGATCCTTTTGAAAATTGATATTTGAAAGTTTCATAGGTCACAAAAAAATAAAATGACGTCAGATTTCAGAATGGCGGCCATATATACTTTTTTGTAAAAATTATCCGATCCTTTTGAAAATCGGTATTTGAAAGTTTCATAGGACACAAAAAAATAAAATGATGTCAGATTTAAAAATGGCGGCCGTATGTACTTTTTTGTAAAAATTATCCGATCCTTTTGAAAATTTATATTTGAGAGTTTCATAGAACACAAAAAAATAAAATGACGTCAGATTTCAAAATGGCGGCCATATGTACTTTTTTGCAAAAATGATCCGATCTTTTTAAAAATTAATATTTGCGAGTTTTATAAGACACAAAAAAATAAAATGATGTCATATTTCAAAATGGCGGTCATAGGTATATATTTCTTTGTAAAAATTATCCGATCCTTTTGAAAATTGATATTTGAGAATTTAATAAGACACAAAAAAATAAAATGGCGTCAGATTTAAAAATGGCGATCAAATAATAACTTTTTAATTGTATTATTTATATCTTTGATAAATTCGGTTTTATATACAATGCGTAAAAAGCATAGCTTCTGTCGGATGTCTTACGAGTCTTACGACACATCATGACTTTTTTATTTAGCCGGTTCCGAGTAACGCTTAATAGTCAACCGTTGCTATGGAAAATTGTTTAAAAAATTCACTGTACTATTTTTTCTATGTAATCCAATACATATTTATATTAGGTCTTATGGCTCATAGCCTACTTCAAAATTATAAATCTTCCCAGTGTTATTTTCCCTATGTTCAATAAAACCGTTTACACACAGTACCTACATGAATATCGCGCCTTGTAATTCTTGAATTACTTGTATGCTCCAAAATTTTTACTTCCCACCTCTACTATGGTAGGGAAGTAATGGATTCAGTCCGAAAACAATATTTCGAGATTTTAACAGATTTTCACGTTTTGAGACCCTAGCAATCGTTTAAGATCATTTTCCGACTGATGTCTGTATGTGTGTGTGTGTGTGTGTGTGTGTGTGTGTATGTGTGTGTGTATGTGTGTATGTGTGTGTGTATGTGGTCAATTTTTCGCCTTCGATATCTTAAGAACGGAACAACATACGGGCATGCCGATTGTTCTATTGTGTTTATCAGCCTTTAACTTAGATCTGATTAGATTTTGAGTCAAATCGGTTCAGTGGATCCTGAGATATTCAAAAAAACGTCCTCAATGTCACGTATTAACATAGGTAAAAAAAATATAAATGAATTCTAGATGTTATAATATGAAAAAAATGTAAATATTTTTTTTCTCTAAAATGTATAGTTTTCGAGAAAAAAAATATTTTACTAAAAAAAATAAAAATTGTACGTAAATCAAGGTAACCATGATTTTTGCTATATTAAGCTAGCCATCAATAGATCACCAAACAAAAAAGAGGGCCATGCTTTTTTCAAAGAATAAAAATTAAATTGTGTTTTAAAGACCACCAACAGCTAAGGTTAATTGGGCCTAGTCAAAGAATAAAAAAAAAGAGTGTTTATTTTTTGCAAATATTTACTAGGTGGGAAGTATAGGACTGGTCATCAGTCGAATTTTTTAAACTAAACTCTATTGCCAAGAACCATTCGCAATCATACTCATTTTGACTGACAGACAAAGACTTCAAACTTATAACATCCCTCCTTTTTTGGATTGGGGGTTAAAAAAAATAAATTGGAAGAAGAATAAAAAGTACAAAATATCATTATAATAATTTATTTTCATACAGAACACAAATATTAGAACATATGTAAGTACATACTTACAGACACTGTTAAAATTAATAAAATTGACATAATAATTATTGTAGATTTCGTTTAAAAACATTTACGTACTTACAAATATCACAGTTGCAGATCTAAATTCTAAACAGAAATCATATCAAAGAAAAAGAATTAATAAGAAATTACTTTTTTTAAGTAAGAATCACAGGAATGCCTCGATTATTGATGTTAATATGTGTAATGTAATTGGCTCAATAAGGAAAAACCCAATAATCGGGGTATCCCTGTACATTAATTAACAAAAACTGAAACCTTTCCAATTCTTTTCAAATTAATAATGGTTATAGAAAAAACACGTCGATTCAAATAAGAGAAAGCGAACGTCTGCACTTATATTTTAAGACTGTTGCTTACGGCATTTAAAAATGTATTTTTGTTATTTTTTTAGCCACAACTTCTAAATCAAAAGAAATAGTGAAATATGTCTATGCTTATTGGAATACGCGTGTCTTTTTCTATAAATGTGGTCAAATTGAAAACTATTTATCAATTTTAGAACAATATCGAGATATAATCTGCACGGCAATTTAGTTCTCGATTTTCGAGCAATATCTAATTCCTCGACGCTTCGACATGATTCCCAAGAACCGACATTTTCTACATTTCTATAATTAAAAAAAAATGTTACCATTTTTGTTCCTTAATAGGTAGGTACCTATAGTTATTAAATACATATTAAGTATTACAACTATAAGTCAACATATTCCTTATCACTATATTATATTCTTAGATTTGATTTTTGTTATGAAATGTACAAATTTCAGAAAGATAAAATAAAGTTTGTTTTTTTTATATATTTAGTAACTAATGTAATGTCTTTTACTAAAACATAAATGATTTGAGCAATATTTTTTTAACTCCTAGTAGATCCGTCATCACTACCTCTACGAGTTAAAAATATAACTTTTTGCATTGCAAAATATACTGACAATTTCTTAAGATCTGGGCCTAGTACCATTTCATATTTTCAATTAGTTATTATTTTTAATATTAAATTGAAATTGAACACAGTCAATTGATAATTTTACTAGTTCTAAAATCAGAGCCTAGGCACTGGGGGCTGGTAACAGAAGAGAAATGCGAACGTCATATAAACAGCGGCATCGCTATACTCCCGGTTATTCTCAAACTGTGTACTATACAAACGTTAAAACTTAATAAATTCGTTAAAATACACTTAAAAATTACAACACTGAATTGTATATTCGAAGGCGGCATGTTCTTTGATTAAACTGTTAATTTACTAGTTTTTTTACACTAAATTTTACAGCTGCCTAATTATATCTCGCACTTTGCCCAATTATTGTTCATGATTATCCAAACAAAACGAAAGTTTTTCTCATAATAATTCACAATTATTAATATACGAGCGTGTACCCAGTCCAGTCCTAGATCTTGTGATACTCATCCTTTGTGACGTACTTTAATAAATTTATTTCTAAAATTCTAATCCATCAATCGATTGATCATTTTCATATGACCAAATAAAATTTTACTTTGTAAAGTTCTATTTAAATGTTTTTGTTCTTTTTAGAACGACTAAACTCAAGCGACGTTTTGCTTGCAACGTGTTACACGCTCGTCTGTTGAAGCAAGCGCAAATATTTTCATTCTTCATTGATAACAAACGATCTTTCCTAAATTTCAGACGTTTTTCCTTTCTTAGCAACATAGCATTGTTCTATTTCTTGTAAAGTTTTATTTTTTGTTTCCGGCAAGTAAAGATAAAGTATTATAGTACCGGCCAACGCGACTATACCATAAATTGAAAATGTATTATGCGATCCCAAATCGGTAAACATGAACGGGGCAGTTTTAACGGCAGCAAATGCATAAACAAAACACAACGCTGATGACAATCCTGTGCTCACGCTTCTAACGGACAGCGGGAAGATTTCACCTAAAATTATCCACGGCAAAGGAACTAGACCGATTGTGATAAAAATGATATAACACGCAAACAAAGTCATCGGTATTGCACTGTATTGTTTCCAATCAGGATGTCTAATACTATAATAAATAAAAATTGCTAAAAACAAGGACGAAATAGCTGTACCAGCGCCACTCAATAAGCCTAACTCCCTCCGTCCGTATTTGCGCAAAAGAATACAAGCTAATACTGAGGCAATCGTACGAAACACATCCGTCGCAATCATTGCTAAATATTCATTAACACTTGTGCCTAAAGTTTCTTCTAATATTTGAACAGTATAAAAAATAACCGCGTTCACGCCACTCAATTGAGTCGTAGCGAAAAGTACATTCATTATTATAAAAGGTTTATAAAATGTCGGTTTTGTCATTTTTCTCAACGTATCAAATCTCTTAGTTTTCACACTAGCATTATTACTTTCAATAAACACTAAATGTTCATTTTGAATCGTTCCTTTTAGTTTTATACTATCGTTCCGTTTTTCTGTTAAGATGCCGTCGACAGCGTCGGTAGTTTGGCTGTATTTTTTAAACATTTCGGTCATTTCCTTTAGCGCATCTTCACCGGCGCCTCTCAGCCACCTGAATGCTTTTTCGGAGTCGGCGATTTTACCACGCGATGCTAAATAACTAGGACTGTCCGGAGATATCAACGCTAATAACAAACACATAAATGGCGGTATAATGCTGATGTAAGCTGTCAATTGCCAGGACAGATACGTTCCGAGTATATGAACTATAAGTATGCCAACCGAAACGCCTAATCCAATGGTTGCTAGGAATATGCCTCGATAACTTGGTTGGGTAGTTTCAGCTATGTAGACGCTTGTCACTGGACTCAGGATTCCAACAACCAAACCGGTCAAGAATCGACCGATCAATAGCATTGTTACATTAACCGATGCTGCTATTATTATCCAACCAACAATGCATGGAATTGACGTTGTGATGAATGTTAGACGTCGTCCGATTGTATTCATCAAGAAGCCACCAAGTAAACATCCAATGGTCATCGGCGCGACTGTGATTGATGCTAGAAAATTATGCAAAAACATTATTAAACTGGGTCAAAATGGAATCTGTATTTTTTTGTAGAAGAATCAGTTATGGCCGCGAAGTTATAAATAAAAAATCATACTTTGGGTTTTAATTAAAAACGGGATATTAGAATGCTGTACCATGATTTCTACTGATCTACATATTATATTTGGCACGTAAATTTGTGATATTTGAATGCTATAATAATAGGGATTCCACTGTCATAAAAAATGACCCGCCCCGCAATATGATTGATTGGTATCCGCCTTCGAAGACGTCCCTTTAAATCTGTCGCAATGGACATGGTCTTCGCGGACCAAAGCTTTGATTCGGTTCTGACCTTTAACATTTTTAAATGTAAGTGGACCTTAGGTAAATATTAATTGTTCAGAGTAATATTTGCCTTTTTACAAGCTTTTATTTAACTTCACACCTGTTAGTATGTTTGGGTCAAATCTTGCAAGTTAATTTTGAACGACTTCCACGTATCCGATCGATTGGAAATTTTGTACACATATGTATTCCTGATGACAATATATGAATAAATCGTTTTTAGAATTAAATTCAACCCCTAAGGGGTTTAAACGGGGGTGTAGGGTTTTTTTGGCTAATCAACACCCAGGTCAAATCGCTGAAGCTAGAAACTTGAAATTTGGACAGTAGGTTCCTTTTTTGACGTAAGCATCTACTAAGAAGGGATTTTTCGAAATGCATCTTCTACGGGGGTCAAAAGAGGGTAAAATTTTGAAAGACTAAAATGAACAACATAAAATATTAGTAAAAAAAACTTTTTAGAGACAAACTGAAACTTTTATTAAAATGTAGTACTAAAAGAAAAAATAATAGTTAATAATTTGGGTTCATAATTATTATAAAAGCGGGGGTTGCGACCAATAAACTATCATAGAGTTTACAATAATAAAAGCTCGTCTCTAAAAAGTTTTTTTTTATCTACTGATTTGGCTGTAGTTGGTGTCAGTATCACACAGCTGACTTCCAAATGTTTAGCTGATTTCTAAGCAGATTTTAGACTCACCTATCCAACTGGAATCGGTAGCGGTGATTGGTATAGTGCTGTTTGGAGCGTACAGTTGCGGCAGTAACGTGGCTGAGTAACCGGTTACAAATCCTGTAGTTATAGTCATAAAAATTGCTCCTGATGCTGCTAATGTCTACAAAAAAACGTGTATATTATAGTTTAGTTACGTATTTAAATATAAAAATGACACATAAAACAACTTTATTTGAAATAATATAAAAGCGTTATTATAAAATATTATGTATACAATTTACGTTTACATGTGCCCAATTAAAAAGATAAAAAGAAAACAAATATATTATGATTTTGGTTGATAAAAAAATGTTACGTTGTATTTGGCGATATACGTAATTCACATTTTATTTATCTACTTAATTTGCATTTAAAGTTAAAAAAAGTAGGTAGGTAGGTATTAAAGAATTTGTTAAAGGCAATTTATAGATACATAATATATTATCATAGCACTTTTCGAAAGCATAGATTCAGTGAAAACCCAATGTAAATGGGTTTTCACTGAGTGAAGCATAGTCTTGGAAATTCCTTCCTTTTATACTTTCTAGTTTTCAGATTTTTTATGAATAAATTATAATTAAAATGTTTGTTTAAAACCTTTTTCAAAATGAAAAGTCAAAAAATTAATAAATTCAATTTTACATCCCAGCTCTCATTTCCAAAAACTAGAACATTTACGCAAACTGACCACATTCCTTGTAATAATTGTATTTTAAAGACCACCAACAGCTAAGGTTATTTGGGCCTAGCACCAATTCATATTTTCAATTCATTATTTTTTTTTTTTTAATAATAAATTGAAAATCCAATTGACACTTTTACCAGCTCTCGGGCTAAAACTCGGGAACTGGGGACTTGTAATAGAGGAACCATAGCAACGCCATGTAAACAACAGCGTCGCTACACTCTCGGCTATTCTCAAGCCCACACATTCCTTGTACTTAGTCCTATCGCCAAAATTGAAAGAAGTCGTATGATGTACTTACACTGTAAATATACAGTCTACAGATTTCATAATGAAAAAAAGTACTAAAAGAGTGCAAAAGGGTTTGAGATAGCCGAGCTCATAGGGCGTTGTTTATACGACTATAGTCTATTATAAAAGACCAATTCCCAGGGTTTAATCTGAAAAACTATGGTGAAAAATCCATTTATAGATTTTCAAAAATAATAGGCACAACTGAGCTTATAGTTACAACAAATTTCAAGGTAACTTAAATTTCGAAAGTTACTACCTACACTATTCATCTCAAATCCTTTCTTCTCGCATAAAAACGGTCACCGCTCTCCCGACGCTATTTTAAAAGCTCAGGGGTTCGGGTAAACACTAAATGAAGGACCAAGAATCACACTACAGATCCTACAGACGAATTTTTTGAAAAACAATTTTGGCTACGTGTGAAAGATAACGTAACTTTTAAAAAGTTGGAAGTTTTTCCAGAATTTTTTTTCATTTTTCGCCTGTAGGATCTGTAGTGTGATTCTCGGTCCTTAATTTGGCATTTACCTGAACCTTTCAGATTTAAAAATAGGGTCGGAAGAGCGGTAACCGTTTTTAGGCAAGGTGATAGGATTTGAGATGAAGAGTGCAGGGAGTAACTTCCGGCAAAGAATACTTTTAACAGTGAAATAAAATGTATGCAATATATCATACACCTATATATAACCCAATTAATTAATTAATAGAAAATTATTTATGTTCGTTAATTCCGCAATAATTGTGATCGTTATAATCGAGTTTTACTGTAAATTGAAAACAAAATTGGTTCTAGGCCCTGATAACCCTGGCATTTGGTGGCCTTAAAAAAGGAGTACAAAATTTGTACAAGTACTATTTAATAAGGTAAAGGTTAAGTTGTGCGTAATGTTCAAATTTTTCAACAGTATGAAAAAATATTAATGGGCTTGTAAATAGCCAAGCTCGTATAGGGATGAGCTTGAGAATAGTCGAGCGTGTAGCAGTACTGTTGTTTACATGGCGTTGCTATGGTTCCTCTATTACAAGTCCCCAGTTCCCGGGTTCTAGCCCGAGAGCTGGTAAAAGTGTCAATTAGATTTTCAATTTATTATTAAAAAAAAAATAATGAATTGAAAATATGAATTGGTGCTAGGCTCAAATAACCTTAGCTGTTGGTGGTCTTTAAAACACACAATTAAGAACTGGTGAAAGTATCAACCGTACTTTCTATTTAGTATTAAAAATTATAATTAGGAAATAAGAATTGATACCATAGGTCCAGATGACCGAGATAATTATTAAAAAAAAACATATGTATATCTGTTGAAAAGATGAATCGGTACTAGGCCCAGTATTTATAACTTGGAAAATTGGTGACATTAAAGGAGCAAAAAATCAGTGTACTTACTTGTCTAAATAAAGGTGAATGCCGGTTGTGTGTAGTGCCCGAATTTTTGACTAGCGGGGAGTCATTTTCATGATCCGAATTGACGTCACTATTATCGGGTATTTTTATAGCACCCCCCGTTCTTTGCTCAGTCTCTTTTTCGTTCAAAATATCACATGTTGTTTTAACGGATTTTCCACACACATCACTAAGTTTATAACTTCCTCCTATCGAAGCGCAATCATCAGATCCCACACTCGTGTTCTCTGTATTCGGTCGCATCTTCGAACTGAAACTAACAAAATTTAATGCACACTTACACTATTTATTGTAAACTGTATTATGTATAATCTGTGGCCACAAGGACAATCAGCGTATGTCCAATTATTGGTATTGCACACCAGGGTACCTATTGTGTAACTCGTTTTTAGTGATTTCACTCATGTGAGATTGCTCACGCGATTGTGTATTTTCATCAATTTTTGATTCTCTTTACGTTCATTGTTTTTTATCTGTCAAACTCCGCATAATATAACCTCGTATCCGCATTAATTTGTATTTTTAAAGTGAAAATATCCAACAAAAAATAAAATCCCTACTTTGTGGCCTAGTGATTTCACGAGTGAATCAATATGTTACACAGTTGAGTGAAAATTTTCACATGACATGAAAATGTGAAAATGAACACATTCACAAAAGTTACACAATAGCTCCTCTGGGGAGCTATTGTGTAACTTTTGTTCATTTTCACATTTTCATGTCATGTGAAAATTTTCACTCAACTGTGTAACATATTGATTCACTCGTGAAATCACTAGGCCACAAAGTAGGGATTTTATTTTTTGTTGGATATTTTCACTTTAAAAATACAAATTAATGCGGATACGAGGTTATATTATGCGGAGTTTGACAGATAAATAACAATGAACGTAAAGAGAATCAAAAATTGATGAAGTATATAAATAAAGTGAACTTTGTAATTTAATTTATATTATATATAATAATAATAATAATAATAATAATTTTATTACTTCCAAAAAAAAATACATTGATATATAACAAAAATATTATACAGAAATGAAAGTATATAGGTTCCTTCCAAGGAAAACCTGTGCTGAGGGAACCGTCATGAAAAAAAAAGTATAATGTGGACATTTTAACCAAAACTTAAATGGGTTTGATTAAATTATTCTGGACACAAAACATTTGAAAATAGAAAAAAAAAATAAACATAATATAAATAACAAAAAACTAAAGCGCATTCACCTTCCATTTACTGACAAATACAAAATAAGTTTTCAACATTTTCTTGGTTCAAGAGCCAAGCTTTAAGTAACGAACTAAATATATTTTTGCTGTTGCAATTTTGAATGTGAACAGGTAATATGTTAAACAAAAAGGGAGCAGTAAATAAAAAATATCTTCTAAATAATGACTTATAAGGCCTAGGTACAAACATTTTTGTGTGTCTGAGTCTGTAAGAATATTGCTCAGTAAGCCCTGTATTACCACTTCTAATATAAAATAATTTTAGAACCTTATAAATATACAAATGTCTAACTGGCAGCAGCGATAAGGATTGGAATAATGGAAAGGAATGTTCTCGGCTATTCTTAAATAGTAATGTTCTTATAATTTTCTTTTGGATAATGGATACACCTTTGAATATATTGAGATAAGCACCGCCCCAGCATGCAATTCCATAATTCAGTTTGGACTGTATAAGTGCATAATAAATTGCTTTAAGAAAATTAACTGGGCAACGAGACCTTAAAAAATAGAATTTGCAAAGACCGTAGCGTAATGATTTAGTTAAATTGGTTATGTGGCATTCCCAACTTAGTTTTGAATCTATATATACACCTAAATATTTATAGTGGGAGACTTTTTCTATAACAATACACTCGTCATTTTTACATGCTATGTTGCCTTGGTTATTACATTTAAAAGAGTGATAAATGAGATCAGTATTACATACTGGACTACCATAAGTATTAAACAGAATATATTTGGATTTATCACTAAGCTTGAGTCGATGAAAAGCAAACCAATTCCTTAAAATATTTAAATCGGCTTGCATACAACTAATAATTTCTACATGCGTCTTACCGGAATAGCTCAATGCAATGTCGTCTGCAAAAGCTGTTAAGCAACCATTAAAGTCAATATTACATAAGCCATTTATGTACACTAGAAACAATACTGGACCTAAAACCGAACCTTGTGGAACTCCAGATTTTATAACGGATGCAGCACTAAGTTGGTTAGAGATTTTAATTTGCTGGGTCCTGTTTAAAAGATAACTTTCAAACCATTTGTAAATGACACCTCTAATTCCTGCTTTATATAATATATTTAACAATAATTTATGATCCAAAGTGTCAAATGCTTTGGTAATATCAATGAACAGTCCAGCTACTTTATTACCTACGTTTATACCATTATATAGCCTATTTGTAAATTCAAGTAGGGCTTCTTCGGTGCTTTTATTTGCTGTAAATCCAAATTGTTTTAAGCTAAAAAAGTTGCACTTGTTTAAAAAAAGTACCAGCCTTGTTTTCATTAGGGACTCTAAAATTTTTGAAAAAATGGACAGAAGAGAAATCGGACGGTAGTTAGATATATTTGAACGATCACCTTTTTTATAAAGAGGAATAACAACTGCGTTTTTTAAAATGTGTGGAAACTCTCCAGAACTAAAACTAAGATTGTATAACTCACAAATTATTGGAGCTAAGATGTCTACAATGTTTTTTAGTATATTTGTTGATATCCCATCAGAACCAGGAGCTTTACCAATTTTAAACGAATGAACTAATCTTATAATTTCATCAGGTGTTGTAGGTTGTAGGAAAAATGATTTAGGATAATTATTTGGTTCGAATTTCGGGTCAAAAAAGTTGTTATGATTATAGTTCAAATCTGCACGTGCATCGTCTACTACGTTGGTAAAATGTTTACTAAAATATTGGGAAATACTAGCTGGATCACTTATACTAATATCATTAATAATAATGGAATCAATTCCCTTGGCAGATTTCTGGGCACCAGTGATTTCATTTATAATGCGCCATTGTTCGCGACTGTTACCGTGAAATTTATCAAATAATTTTAAATAATACGACTCCTCGGCTTGTTTTAATTCATTACGCAACTTATTTCTATATTGTTTATAATATTCATTTAATTTGAAGTTATAAATATGACGTTTAGTTTTTTTGAATAATTTATTCCTATATTGAATACGATTAAGGAGATTATCAGTCAGCCAGGGTTTTAACTTTTTGTTATTTCTATTATGTACAACAGGAGTACTAGCTAGTTCAATCAAACATGAAAGCTTATTAATAAATTTCTCAAAGGCATTAGAAACATTAAATTCAGACATAAGACTATCCCAATCATTATGAGACACCAGATCTCGTAAATATGTGTAGTCAATTTTACATTTGTAACTACTATCAGCACTCATATTAATACTAGCATTCATTAAATTTACACTATTGTTGATTTTTAAAATTGTCATAAAGTGATCTGTAATCTCGGTATCGACAACAGTACAGTTGTACACAAAATTACGAGCATTGAATAGACGCATGAAAACATGATCTAGACATGTACGCGAATTAACAGTAACACGAGTCGGTAGCTCATGTAAGGAATTTAACCCATACGCTGCCAACGTGTTTAAGTACAGTTCTGACTCATTATTCACATTAGTTATATTAATATTCATATCACCTATCATTATAATATTTCCATCAATGTTACGTATAAAACCTTCAACTTCATTAATGAATTGATGCACATTAGATTTACAATATCTGTAAACGGCGATCATATTAAAAAAAGAGCCAAACATTTTACATTTAATGTGTATACAATCCGCTGTATGAAAGTCTAGATTCACCACAGACTCAATAGTAATATGAGGAGAATCTTTCACATAAATTACTACGCCACCAGCTCTATTTAAATCATTTGCTTTTATAAACATGCTGTAGTTATTAATATTATAGCAACTGGCTTCATATTCGTCTATCCAAATCTCAGTTAGTGCTAATATGTCAGGACAGACACTTGAAGCGGCAAGATAAGCTAGTAAACTATTAAAGTTGCTTCTCATGCTTCTAATATTCTGTTGAATAACACAAAACGATTTCTCACACATAAAAGTACGAACTGAAGAAAATAAAAAAGAAATTTTTTGAACTAGAGAAAAGCACTCGTATTTATAGTTTGTTAATATCGTCAATGCTGAACACTATGCGTGCTTCTGTATTGTCGTCTTTCCTCAGAAGTATCTTGCCTCCTCTAATCCATATATACTTATAATGTTTTTCTTGCTTCACTTGTCTCGCTAACGCAAATAAGCGCCTCCTAGCACTACATAGACTTTCATTTACATATATTGGCACACTTGTAGTATAACCTAAGTGAGTCGTTGAGAAATCTCTTTTTACCCTTCTTTTTCTTAGTAATTCCTCCTTATCTGATCTCCTTATAAATTTTAAATGTATACTACCTGGATCACCATTTGGTTTCGGTTTGCTTCTGTAGCAATAATTAATTTTTTCTTCCGATACTTCAACACCCAAAGCAGCTCCAACTTTTTTAACGGTTTCATTTAAGTTTTCATTGTTCTCAATTGGAATACCGTGGATTTCCACCACGTTTTCAAGAGCTAGTTGCTCTTGAGATTCAATTTTAATTTGAAACTCACTTAACTGTTTTTTAAGCATTTTATTCTCAGAAGTAAGGTCATCGATTTTATTTTGAAATGAATCAATTTTGTCACTTTGACTTTGTATCATCTTAGAATTTTCATCTAAACGAGTGAACAGGTGTTCAATAGATTTTGCCAAGGATGCTTCCGTAGATTTTATATCCTTTCTCAATTCTTTAAACAAATCAAGAATGTCTGTTGCTATAGTACTATTGTCTGGAAAAGATTCTTCAAAACGACTTTTCCTGCGCTCATCTTTGCAAGAATCGCATCTCCAAGCTTGCTTAGATGTGATAATGTACTCAATATCGTCTTTGGACAATAATGGGTTTAAACATTTACCATGAAACCAATATTCACAATCACTGCATTGCAAATTAGAATATCTGGTTTTGGTAATTGACAGTTTGCAAACAACACATGTATCAGACATTTTACAGGTGCACTTTAGTTTTATTTTAAATGAAAATAGATATATATTAACTTCCGTACATTAATTTCGAAAAAATATCACTTGAAATAAAGTCCAGATAAGATTTTAAGTAAATCGAACACCAGCACATTAAAACATATATATTCATAATGTGTTTTTGCGTATAATTATATTTAAAAAATTAAAGAGAAATTTATTTTCAAATTTATGTATTATAAATAAATACTTATATAAATTCATAATGTGTCTTTGCCTATATTATAATTAAAAAATTAAGATATTTCAAATTTGTGTATTATCGTTTATTGCATTTCTTTTATTATCTATCTATAAGAACAAAGCTGTCATGTTAAGGTATTTTTATATGTGTCCTTTTTCAATTTATTCTCTGTCTCACTCTTATTTCACGTTTCCTTGACAAATTCGATGGTGAATAATGTCACGTGAAAAAGTTCACTTTTCACTTGTGTGAAAATACACAATCGCGTGAGCAATCTCACATGAGTGAAATCACTAAAAACGAGTTACACAATAGGTACCCAGAGATGCGATTTATTTGAATTACTTCTATTTAAAATGCAAATACAAAATGCAAAATACCTATTTTGTATTATGCATTTAAATGCCTTTTAGTAAAAAACATTTTGTATTTTATTTGAAATACCTTTCGAGATGTATTTTGCATTTTTAATATTCATTTCAAAATGAAAAATACTTTGTGATTAAGTTTAGCCAACATCACCAGTCAAACAAAATGAAATGAGCGAATGACGCTTGTATTGCCGAATTATTTTAAGTGAGTATTATTATTATTATTATTAATAACATAACAGAATTTATTGATACGCGTACTGATAAATATGACCAAAATGTCATGCATAAGGAGCCATGTTAGTAGACGTTTTTGTTTGACTCGGCATTGTGTCTCTATTTCTCATGATAAATACCTAAAATAAATAAAAATATCTGAAATTTGGTAAAAAGGTATTTTATTTTGAAAAAGTATTTTGAAAATACTTATTTTGCATTTAGCATTTGAAATACAAAACGCAAAACTATTTGGTATTTGAAATAGTAAATCTGAAAAGTATTTTGCATTTTGTATTTAAATGCTTTTTTAAAACCATTTTGTACATCTCTGTTGCACACACCGTTAGCGGAAGTGTGCTCCATGATCGATTTGCACGCCAGAGCTGAGTTTCAAATTGTGTTTTAAAGACCACCAACAGCTAAGGTTATTTGGGCCTAGCGCTAATTCATATTTTCAATTCATTATTTTTTTTTTAATAATAAATTGAAAATTCAATTGACACTTTTACCAGCTCTCGGGCTAGAACCCGGGAACTGGGGACTTGTAATATAGAGGAACCATAACGACGCCATGTAAACAGCAGTATTGCTACACTCTCGGCCATTCTTAAGGCAGAGCTGAGTTTCGCTCATACAAGTAGTTATATCTACAGGTTGATTTCACAAAAATATCATTCTATAATAGTGGGTTTATCGTACATTTTAATCACGCTGTTATGTTAATTCGCTGTTATTTCTATGGTTACTTCCTATGTTTTATGTGTAACAATTAACAAAACAGCGTATTAAATGTACGATAAACCCGAAATTAGTGTAACCTTTCGAAAAGGGAAGATTTTGTTCTATTTTTTGTATCTTAAGATACATTTTTGAAATGAATCCACCACAAGGGTAAGACTGACAGGATTATAGTTTTGGGGCCCGGCGCAACGAGGTGAATCGGCCGGAAAAATAAAGTAAATATTACTTTTTTGCCATAAGGACCCCATAGCGACTTTATTATATCACAATGCCAAGCAGCGTATATAGGTAATAATACAGTGCGTATACGTTTAGTCTGAAATCGGTCTGGAACAATTGATATAAAAAAAATCCCAGATCATCTGCGGCCAAAATCCTCGGACACGTTGATTTTAATTTTAAACGCGCATCTTTTTCGTTGGTTGTCTTTTTTACCCCTACCACTGTCTGGTATGACGTCATCGCCATTTTTTTAAACACCTCCCAATTTTTTTGTATATACGAATAGATTATTAAATTCTGTTTTTAGCAATACTGTCAGCGCAAATGTCAATATTGCTGAAATCAGACATTGATAAGTTATCTAAATCTACAAAAAATGGAGGGGGGGTATTATTAAAAAAGGCAACGAAGTCATAGCGGGAAGGAGTTCGGGTAAAAAAGGGTGATTATCAAAAAAGATGCGCGTTAAAAAATAAGTTTGACGTATCCGAGGATTTTGGCCGCAAATGAGCTGGGATTTTTTAAATGGATTATTCCAAACTTAACTTACGCACTGTATATTTATTAAATATCCACAAATAGTTTGCTATAATTAGCAAATTACTGTTTACAAACACAATGGGTGTTTGTAAATAGTCTAATTTGCTAATTATAGCGATCTATTTGTGAACTTTTTTATTAAATCATTTGAATGAACTCCGTCTAACTTAAATAATGTTGTTGGATGTTTTATCTAATACTTAAAACGGCTTGACAATAAATTTTTGAAGTTGGTTAAATAAATATTTTTTCTTTCAAGAAACCCATAATATATTTAATGCATTATCTATCTAACGTGCGAGATCAGTGGACAAGGAACGTAGGCGACCTGGTTATAATATAGGTGTATACATTATACAGTAGGTATATTATATTGTTTGCAGCGAACACGCTTTGACTTTATGATAAGTTGACTTTAAATTTGAGGAATGAAAACAACATCTCTATAAACACAAAAAAAAATTGAAATCAATATTTGAAGAGAATCTATTTTATAACACTAAGGAATTTATGTCCTCAAATTTTAAAGATACCTTCACTTGAAGACGAATACTTTTTAGCTTTTTGTTTTATATTTTAAGTAGTATTTTTAGTTTAAGTTATATATTATGTATATATTTATTATTTTTTTGGATGACCTCTCCATCCTATGGCTTGTTTTACCTAGAGAAATATATATCTATTCTGTTCTATTCTATGTGTAACAACAGATTACTGTTTGCCGGACTGCGTTCAAACAGTTCGTCGAATGAACTGTAGGGTCTGTAGGTACCTTCTTTTCATCAATATTGTTTTACAAAAAATCTGACATAAGCCATTTTGCCTTGTGGGTACAGACTAATTATGTAGAAGAAGGTACAGGAGCGGACTAGCTCTCGAACATATCGTTTCTAGCAAACCATAGCCTATGTAACAGCATTGTTGAAACTATAACTGAAAATTGAAATAGTGGTACAGCTATATTTTTTATAGAAAAAAGAATTGCATTAAAATAAGATTTAATTTTTCAGATGAAGATAAATTTTTGTACTACCTATATAATTTAGTGCAGCCTTTAATATGGAAACAAAAAGTTACGTTGTATCATTAAGAATATTTTTAGCCTTTCTTATTATTTATGAATTTTTCATAAGTAGGTACATACTTATATAATCATACAATTTATTTCTTTCGATGAAATTTTAAAGAATGCATTGACTGAATATTTTTTCAGGGCATACAAATACAGAAAAAAGTCAATTATAATGTCAACTGTCGTCTGTAACGAAAAGCGAAAAAAGTTTATGAATGTACGTTGAAATTATTATAGTAGGTACTTGGTAAAATTAATATAAGTAGTAAATAAAATAAATCGCATGTAATTTAGATTACAGGCTACAGCGGAAAAAAATACGTATGTTTTTACTTTTTAGTGTACGGTCGATTTCAACGCTCAACTGGAACGCCAATGATATCATAAGAATTTTTCTTCAAAACAAATAACAAATCAGTTCGTGTAAAACTGCAGTTTTTCTAGGGAGTCTATTTTAAAAAAAACTTGGGTCGCAGTGCCAAAACCCTGCCGACAATATAGTGTATTTGCTAATACATGCATTGTGCTGTTATTATGTGAACATAAGTTTGTTTTTGGACAAAATAAAAAATTTTACTCCTTAATACATCCCTTAAAATAATATTTTTTTTTCTTAATTTCAATATTATTATCAATGCAACCTCTGTACCAAATTAAATACACCCTTCAGTAAGTAAATCACTATCCGCAAACTAGTGTTTTCATAAAATTTGTAAGTCCGGACCTGTCGGGGCGATTTTATTAAAATTTTAGCAGCACATTTCAATCTTCACTAAAGGGTTAAATTTCAATTTTGAAACACATCTGAGAATGTTTTCGGTATTTTTGGGCCCAAAAACATTTTTCAACCCCTAAAAACCACCCTTAAAATGGTCCGATTGGGCCCATTTTAAATAGGCTTCGTGCGGTGATGGATTGCAACGTGCCTACCCAATTTCGTCAAAATCAATTAACTCTTTCGAAAGTTATAGCCCGTACACACACACACACACACACACATATATAATATATAAATATATATATAAACAGACATTTCCAAAAATGATGCCAAAGTGTTCAGGAGGCTATGAAACGTCGAGAAATTTTGGTCCGACCCCTAGGTCCCGCCATCCGACCGACGCCAATAGTGTATGTGCCATATGGCAAATACACCAATAATAAGCAAAGTAAAACACGAATATTTAAAATATAACAAGATTTTCACAAATATTTGTTTTTAAATGAGTTTATCAATACTAATACAGTACTCTCGCGTTAATCCGCCCCTACGAAAACCAAACTGGTGTGACGGAGTAGAGTGAATGTTATACGGGGAAATTCCAGTGGATCCCAGTAGTTGAATAGCATTTATCCTACAAAAGAGAGCGGTGGCTAGAGTATCACCCAACAACACTAAATCAATTTTTATGAATTTTAAAATACTAACTTTTCTATCGTTGTTTATTAATTATTAATCACTCTTATGTATCTTTCAAAAACGAGTCAATTTTAATTATAACTCTAACGCCCACTCTTACAAACTAAGGTGCAAAGATAGTCTTAGATTACATGTAAGTTACAACTTTATAAATTACAAAAAACTCATAACAGTTTTGTCTGTATTCTAACAAATTGCCTATATAGAGGTGTAAAACTTGCCTATCTTCTCTATCTCTACATAGTATAAAATGAAGTCGCTTTCCGCGTCTGTTTGTCTGTCTGTATAACCGCTAACTTCTCCTAAACCACGCAACGGATTTTGATGCGGTTTTCACAATTAGTTAGATAATTTTTCACGGAAGGTTTATATATATGTATAGCGAACGAGCGAAGTGAGTTGTGTATTGCACCCGGGCTTTCTTAGCACCCGAGCGAAGCCGGACAGGACCGCTAGTTAAAGTCTTAAGACGGCCGACTGACACTGGCTCTTACAAAATAGAAGATTTTTTCTTAGTATATATTATAATCTTTTTTGAAGCTATGCTTCTTAACGGACGCTTGAGATAAGGGACCTAAATGATAAAAAGTGAAACGTCACGTCACGTCACGAAAGAGTGTAACGCAGTTTCTATAGCTTGTGTAAATAAATTCAATTTTATATACAATTCGTAAGAAGCATAGCTACTGATCTTTTTTTAAATAATCGAACGTTTATTACTATTTTTGGCGAAAGTATGCTACTTAGGTGATTTTTAATCAAATAATATTAAATAGTTCAGTCAATGAGTGCTCACAAGGGGAATGTGGATGGAAAAGTCGAAAGCAGAAAATTTGACTTAGGAACTTTGTTTGGACTAGTTAGGAGATAAACATACTAAAAGTCCTTACCCCTCCGAAGTACGCCCGAGGGGGGCGGGCACAAAGAAGGTCCCGTTTTTTGGTTTTTTGCTTTTATCTGGAAAACGGTGCGTCGTACGAAATTTTGTTGTACTACATAATGAAAGCTGATAAAATTCTCTACAGCTTTAACTTTCACACTTTTTATCTATCTCCATTCTTTGCCTAGCTATGAGCTTCGAAAAACGGCCGATTTTCAAAAATGTGTTAAATTCTCTGTAGCACACTGTAACAATACGAATTTGCCAAAATCATTTCTTATTGCTCATCCACCTTATTAAAAATTGAATTATTTAATTCGCTGCCTCTTTGGGCGTGACGGGCCTGGTTGTGGTTCCTCAGCGTTTGCCTCTTCTTCTTTCTCCTCATCTGTCGAATCTACGGCTTAATTTCTTAGATATAAACTAATTAATAATTAATAATTAATTTTTATATTATTATTTTTTTAGCTCGATTCTGAAGAAAATCCAAATCCGGATCGAAACGTCAATTATTTGAATTATTTGTTGTAATTTTTTGTCAATACCATTGTCTGAAAAATTGGTCGAGAATTTTATTCATTGATATTATTGGGAGTTTTATCCAGTTTAAAAGTAAACTGTTTCCGCCTTCACCGCGTGGAGGTACTCCCAGCTTGTTATTTTTTAATAGTGTGTGGGTGTTTTTAATAGTGTGGAAGAGCAATTAGAAATGATTTTGGCAAATTCGTATTGTTACAATGTGCTACAGAGAATTTAACACATTTTTGAAAATCGGCCCTTTTTCGAAGCTCATAGCTAGGCAAAGAATGGAGATAGATAAAAAGTGTGAAAGTTAAAGCTGTAGAGAATTTTATCAGCTTTCATTATGTACTACAACAAAATTTCGTACGACGCACCGTTTTCGAGATAAAAGCAAAAAACCAAAAAACGGGACCTTCTTTGTGCCCCCCCCCCTCGGGCGTACCTCGGAGGGGTAAGGACTTTTAGTATGTTTATCTCCTAACTAGTCCAAACAAAGTTCCTAAGTCAAACGTTCTGCTTTCGACTTTTCCATCCACAAATTATTCGTTGCTTAAGCTAAAAGTAAATACTCAGATTACATACAGCCAGCTCTGAACAGATTTATAATCAGAAAAATAAAATGAATAAATAATAAATAAGTCGTGACCCTGAAATTTTATTCCGTTTTTAATTCAGATATCTTATTAAAAATTACAAATCCATGTTATAAAACAATAATTAATTCATATTATACGTAAAAAATCTTATTGTGATGAGATAATTTTATTATAATTAAATGCATTGCTATATACAAACATACGCTGTAGCCGTTGTTTGAGCAGAAGCAACTATAGAAAACGTTACGCACTAGGGAATAAATTGAAAGTCTAACTTCCTAATATTTTGCATAGAAATAATAAAGGTCACGATCATAAAATGTCCTAATTTAAAAACTTCAAATATATCTATTATAATTTTAATTTTATAGGGCCCAGGGGCGTAGCTAGAACAACATTTTAGGTACGGCATCAGAAATTTTAAGTAGGGCCCAAATTTTAGAAATTACATTTACTGTATGTTAGCTAATTCTAATTGTCCATTTATGTCCCCTGTAGTGAGGACCATAAAATTATAACATATTTTGTACCATTTATTACAATACGTAATACTAAAATAAAATTGTAACGTGAGCTCTATAATATGTATTATGTAGGTAACATAATATTTGTAGTGTACCTATTTGCCTATATACATAGTATATGGCACAATGCTCTATATATTGGCGTTGGTCAGATGGGACCTAGGGATCAGACCATAAAATCTCGATGCTTCACATCATTCCGAACAATTTGGTACCATTTTTACTAAATTTATGAAAACACTTCCTGAAGATTGCATATCATTTGGTGCGATTATTAGGTAATGGATCCATAAAATGTTTGCCAAATATTTAAATTTGAAAAAATGTAATCATTCTATATAAGAGATGCATTATAAGGGTTATTTTTTTTTCTAAAAACAAATATTAATTTACCTATATAATGATACATTTCAATAGACCAGTATACAGGGTGTCACAGAATAACTATTCCTAATTTTCAGAAATGATAGAGGACACTTAAATTAACATTTTTTATTAATAAACTAGTGTCCGGAAATATTCGTGAACGTCCGCAGTTATTTCGAAGAATTCGGCAGTCGATTACACATCGTTATAACTTGTGTATCGAAAATGGTGGTCGTAACTTCGAACAATTTTTGTAAAGTTTGATGTAGTCTTTCTGGACACTAGTTTGTTAATAAAATTTTTTATTTAAGTGCCCTATATCATTTCTAAAAATTAGGAATAGTTATTCTGTGACATCCTATATGTGTTAACAAATACACTATTTTGCCGGCAGGATTTTGCACTGCAATCCAAGTTTTTTTTTATTTTCTTGCTGACTTTTGAGTATATATTTTGTATGATAACTAGATAGGAGAACGGGATTTTAGGTCAAGATCTTTCATTTGAGCGACTGATCGCTTAATTTAATTTTTTATGAGAAATTTTTTTCAAGTTTATTGATAATATTTTATGGAACTTAAGCGCTCTCAGGTTTAACCCAATCATCAGTAAAACACAGTAAATAGGTAAGTTACATCCCATGCATATATAAAAGCATTCAAAGTAAAATAAAGGAGTCAATATTAATCTTTTTCTACATGAAATTGTAACTTACCCGTTTAGTGTGTTTTCCGACACGAGGTAAACCCCAAAAGTGCTTAAATTCAGGAAAGGTTTCCTCATTAAAATTAAATAAACATGTATCTACCAAATTTCTATTATTTAGATATAATTTGCATAACCTGATCACTTTTCAATGGTGTTGGAAATCCATTCATATTAGCTTAGCATCTAATATTACTTAATATATTATACTTATATGTATTATGTATTACAAAATAACAACACGATTTATGTCTGTAATTTTCTTTCCTTATGGGTTTTTTCGGGTGTTTTGTATAATACCTTGACGGAAGAAGCGTTATTAGGGTTCCATACCAAAAGGGTAAAAAAACGGAACCCTTATGGTGAGACTTCGTTGTCTGTCTGTCTGTATGTCACAGTCAATTTTCTCACGAATTATACATATTATGCTTATCGACTTGAAATTTAGCATAATTAGACAGCTTGTATTCTCGCACCCTGTATACAAAAATATTTTTTATCTATTTTATGGGGGGGCTAAATTGAGGGTATTTTTTTCACCCGGTTAAGTGGGGTATCATACAAAAAGGCACTTGTTACAGATTCCATAACTGTATTTATTTTTATTTTAGGTCGCGTAGATCCCCTCTAATTATATACGAACTTTGTATAGCCTGTAGGCCAAAAAATTTGAAAATATTCACACTGATAGATACTTAGAGTAGTGTTGTCGTCTAGACAAGACAAGACTTCACTTAAGTCTTGTCTTGAAATATCAAGACTTCACTAAGTCTAAGTCTAGATTAAAAAACTCTTGTCTTGTCTAATATCAAGACTCTAGATTATATTTAAGAGTCTAGATCAGGGATCGGTAACTGGCGGACCGCGGTCCAAGTCCGGACCGCGGAAGGTCAAAAACTGGACCACCAAAATTTTTTGGAATTATTTAAAAAATATTTTTTTGTACTTTCCGCTACGAAAGTTTTATTTTCGAGTGCTTTGTGGCGGTAACAAAGAGGCACATTTTGAAGAACTAATATCACTCAATATTAACGACCGCCCACCTTGAAGACACTCTTCGCATAAGCTGCTCCCCGCGTGAACCTAACTTTAAAAAACTGACTCAAGACCGCATATGTAATTTCTCCCATTGATTTTTGAATACAATTATGCCTATCTATTGTATTTCATATTATTTTGTGAGTGAAAATTAAAATAAAAAATTAGTTAAGAATATGAGTTGTTTTTTTTTTTTTTGACCTCGATAAAAATTTTCAACAGTATCCGGACCCCACCTATAATTACTTGCCGACCCCTGGTCTAGATTAACCGAGTGGTTTACTTTACCTACTACTACTTAGTTTATCTAGACTCTTGAAAATTGGCAAGAGTCTTGTTTTAGATAAAGCAAGTCTTGTCTTGTCTTAAAAATTTCTAGACAAGACTTTTGCATGTTTTGTCTTGAAAATCTAGACAAGACAAGAGTCTAGAAAGTCTATATCTAGACGGCAACACTAATTTAGAGGGTCTTGTTAATATCAGGCGCGAAGGCTATATTTTTTTCAGTGATGCTAACATAGGGGCCCTAGGGAGAGAATTAGTAATTTGTTAATTGTTGGGATTGGGGAAATGGGAGGGGGCCCGAGCCTTCTCCAATTCCGAGGGATCGGAATGCTCCAGCGTCCATGGCCAGTCCACGCCTGGTGAATACAGAAAAAATCAAGCGATATCTCTGAGACTTGTAGTTTCCGGGGGAAAAAAATTAGAACTTATTACTAACAAACTTTATTCGGTTGTGAAACATAATTTAATTTAATATAATATTAGGAACATTTATGCGTTTGTTATGCACCCCCTACACGCAGCGGAATGTTTGTATGTTTTGTTTGTGCTGACTGCATGTTTTTACTACAAATATTACAAGCTACAACTTATACTGCACATAGCGATTTGTTTGTACTAGCATGTTTGTACAAACATGAAGTTGCGTGTATAGGGATAAAACATATTTACCATTTCAAATAAAACAATTATATTCGCATTGCTCGTCAGCTATTGCGCCCTCTAGGATTTGCGTCCCTGACGCGGGCTCCGGTTGCCAGGCCCTAGTTACTGCGCTGCCTATACTAACATAGGTAATTGTGTTAGACGGGTTTTACATCTAGGTCCTGTTTTATCGATGAAAAATTTAATCGGTAAACTATCAAAAATATTATATACTTCCTTGCACTCATCTGGCTTGGTCATTTGTATTCTAACGAACGTGTGCTTAGTATAAGAATCGACTTATCGACAGTACGGATACAAGTGTTTGAACAAACTATTTCAGTCCCAAGGATTTTCGATAGCATATTTAGACGTTTTTACCTTAATTTAAATAGGCAATATAAAACATTCCCCTTTTAATTGCCTTTTAAATTAATAGCTTTTAAACAAACGTCAATGTTACATACAAGCCGTTTTAATAGCTATACCTTTAATAGCTAACTTGTTCGTCTATATTTTGTCGTTTAAGCAGAAAGAAAATATATTTCAGTACCAAGTACAAGTACATCAGTAAATTTGTAAATGAAGTCGGTTAAAAAGGTACTAAGTACAAGTACCTAGGTATCTAATTTTTTAACATGATTTTAATTGAAAATTCATTTTATTAACTTTAAGTAAGTACGTACTTCGCTGCTGGTAGATTTTTTTAAGGCCACTAACAGATAAGGTTATTTGGACCTAGCACCAAATCAGATTTTCAATTTATTATTTTTTAATAGAAAATTGAAAATCCAATTGATATTTTTACCCATCTTTTACCAGTTCTCGGATCAGAACCTGGGAACTGCGCCATATATAAACAACGGCATTGCTACATGCTCGGTTATTCTCAAATCCAGCTATTGGATGAGAAAACATTTTTCTGTAAGCTATATTTATTGCAATTAAAATTAATTAGGTATATAAGTATTATAATTACAAATTAATATTATCTAGACTAAAGGTTGTATAAATCTGTCTATAAGAAATTCCCACCTTACAAATGTATTGCCTTGGCACCTTTTTTCGCAATTTGAAAAATTTTTCATCTTTTTTTAAACTAACGGCATGCTGAATTTGATAAGCACACAAGAATTTCTCTATCTTTCTCAGTTTGGGAACTGTAAGCAGTAGCTGCTCAGTGGCGGCGCTAGGATTTTTTGTTAGGGTAGGCCAGACTAGGGCATGGTGTTCTGAAGGTGGGCTAATAACATTTGTTCCCAAAATTTCAGTGCTCATCAAAATTTTAATTTAGATTACTTGCTATTGAATTTTATAAGAAAAATTGTTGAAATTTCGCGGGTTAAAAACGTATTTAAAAGATAAACTAGAGATTGGGGATTATTCCAGGGTGGGCCAAGGGGTGGGCCAAGACAGTTTAAGGTGGCACCCTCTAACGCCGCCACTGCAGCTGCTCAAAAAATTGAAATACCCTTAGCTGCTATTCTAGAAGACAAGTCAGCGTGTCTTTTTATATTATATATAGGTACCTATTCATGTTCAATTTGAAAAATATCAGAGACTAGCTGTGCCCGCGGCTCTGCTCGTTAGCATTTTGGACTATTACTCAGTTAGGTATATATTTTTGACATATATCATGATAATTTATAGCTTACGTATATTTACAGCATGGTGTTGTCCTGCAGCGGCCAGTCGTGTATAAAATGTATGCCTAACACCCATAGCCTAAAACTTGTCCAATATTTTCTCTATCTATTCGTGAAAATTGATTTGAGTTTATCGCGCGTTCCGACAAACAAATAATAAAAAAAGACGTTAAAGCGGAAGCTCACTCACTTCGCTCGTTTGATCGATTTAAAACGGGAATTGCTAGGTTTAAATTAATTATTAATCCCATTTATTTTTATAGGTCTGGATTCTACTCCAGAAGATACTATTTTGTTAAAAATAAGTAACACTAACAGATATAATAGTTATCACGTAAACAGTACAATATATGTTTGGTTAGGATGCATAAAGTATCTAATTAACTGTTGTTCTGCTGTGTTGAGTTTCAAGTGACCAATCAGCAGCTGATCTCGCGGTTTTAAATTGCTATATCGATTCATGGGATAGTAAAACCTGTTAAATTGGCCACCTGACACAGCTCTGTGGCTTGATCACATGTCTATATTAGTGATGTGCCGGATATCCGTATCCGTATCCGCGGATATCCGAGGGAAAAGAAAGATCCGTATCCGTATCCGTTAGTTTTTTGGCGGATCTTTTACGGATCTTTTACCTTATCAATTTTCAATTCATAGATAAAATTTTATATAGAATAGAATAGAATAGAATAAATTTATTGTACTTAAAAACATAGTTGTATGTACATAGTCAGAATGGTTTGGTACTAACGATTAAAAAATTCATTTAAGTTGTACAATGGTTTATCGCACAAATATTCTTTTAATTTTTTTTTAAATTTATTAAAGGGTTCAATAAGTTTTATGGACTCAGGGAGTGCATTATACAAATGAGAAGATGTATAGTGCGGACATTTTTCGTACCTCACGTGATTGTGACGAGTCAAATAAATATTGTCTCTGTTGCGTGTGTTTCGGCAGTGTATATTATGCGTAAATTCATATTTATTCAGATTTTGCTTAAGAAAAATAATGTTACTGTAAATGAAAATTGCATGGAGAGTAAGAATTTTGTATTTAAGAAAGTACGGCCTGACTGATTCTCGAAAAGGTAAATTAAAAATTGTACGAAGGATGCGTTTTTGTAAAATGAATATTCTAGAAATTTCAATTGATTGACCCCAAATAATGATGTTATAGTTTAAAATTGAATACACATACGCGTAATATATGTTCAGAAGAACATCAATACTGCAGCATGTTTTGAGACGCTTAATGATAAAGAAGACTTTATTTAAACGAGTTATTAAAGAATTTATTTGACTTGTCCAATTCAACTGTGTGTCCAATATAATACCGAGAAATTTGCATTCATCAGAAGTGCGAATATTTTTAGAATTTATATTTATATTAAATACAGTTTTAGGCACTGATTTAGTTTTGAAAATAATAATTTGAGTTTTATCAGCATTTAAAATAAGTTTATTTTTGTAGCACCAATCATATACTAAAAGACAGAGTGAGTTGATTTTGGTTAACAGTTCTTCTAAGGATTTAGCAGATACTCCCAGAGAAATATCATCAGCATAAAGTATAATGCAGTCATTATTAACGAAGTTGCTTAGATCATTCACATACAGAGAAAAGAGCAACGGACCCAAAATGGACCCTTGTTGAACTCCCTCATTGTATAACTCAGATGAAGATTTTACACCGTTTACACTGACCACTGCTTTCCTCATGGATAAGTAAGAGTTTATCCAGTTAGCACAATTTCCTCTTAGACCAAGCTTTTCGATTTTATTTAATAGAAATATGATATCAAGGCTGTCAAAAGCTCTTGATAGATCAAAGAAAATTGCAGCTGTGCAGTTGTCATTGTCAAGAGACTTGTGAATAAAATTCAGTAGCTCGACCGAGGCAGTGGTGGTGGACCTATTTTCCCTGAAACCGTGTTGATTATTACTGAGAATATGAAGTTTATTAAGATGATTAACAATTCTATTGCGCATGGCGCATTCAAATAATTTAGATATAACAGTTAAAAGACTAATCGGTCTATAGTTATCAACAATAAGCTTTGAACCTTTCTTGAATACGGGAATAATGACTGCTAATATATAGGTGATTAGGTAATTTAATGAAAAACAGTTAAATTCCATTCAGATTATTTTTTATTTTTTAATATCGTGGTCAATAACTTTTTCCCATAACAGATAGTCTCTTTCCAAAGGTCGATGTGCAATATTTAGTATTTACCGCCGCGTACTCTAAGAAAGTTAAGATCCGTATCCGTATTCGCAGATCTTGAGACCAAATATCCGTATTCAAATCCGTATCCGCGGATATACATTTTTAACGATCCGGCACATCACTAGTCTATATAAGTTGGCCACCTGCAGTCTATAAGTTGACCACTTTTGCATGAAATCGGTCAAAATGCCTTTAACTTTATACTCGACAAATTGTAAATTGGTTTCATATTTGTGGTTATTTGGAAGAAACGAACTGTTACACACTGTTAAACACTCTCGACGTACGTTTCGCCAACCAAGTTGGCATCATCTCCTGATGATGCCAAGTTGGCATCATCAGGAGATGATGCCAACTTGGTTGGCGAAACGTACGTCGAGAGTGTTTGTTATGGTTTGGTGTTTTGTGGTGATTGTAACATTTCGTATCTTTACACCAAAGGTTCCACCATTTTTTATTATTTGGAAGAAACTTCTGATAATTTTTCCCAATTTACTATTTTAGCACTGAAAAAATATTATTTGCGATGCTCCAATGGAACCAGTAAGTAAATTTCACACAACACTCTATATCGGTCCTCGTATAAGTTTTGAAAAAATATTTGGAAAAATAGTACCTATTTACATATTTTTATAAATCAATTACACCAACCTTTTTCAGAAAATTGTATTCATTAAATAAGACATTTGGACTCACTAAAAAACGTTCGATTTTTTTTTAATTCAACACGCTAATTATAAATATTACTGTTTTTAATGCTGCTCCGCGGAAAACCGATTTATTACAAAATTGTAATATGTTGATGTCACACTAACTTCTTTCAGAAAAATATCATTTGGTCTCATTGAAAACTGTTTTTAATTTTTCTTGGAATTCAACGCGCTAACTCGTTTTCACTGTCGCATTAAACTAAGAACGCATATCTTCTTCGTTGCATTAAGTGATTTAAACAAACAGTCACATAATGATTCCAGTAACAGATAATACATAGGTACTTTACTAGACACGTATTTTATTTATTTATTTTAATTTTATGACATAAAAAGTCACACAGCCACATATTGTCATACAGGGAAGTACAAACACATAATTCAAAAATAAGCTAACATGTAAATAAAAATAGGTAAAAAAACTTTTAAGTTAAACGGTTTTATTTTAAATCATCAGCTGTGCCCAAAACACATACTGGAAACATGCAGAAAATACCATAACGAAAGAATAAACTCCAACTTACCTGGCTCTATAGAAGAAATACTTCAAGACAATCCTGACAGCATCACTCGCCTCATCAACTTCTTGGAAATGACTGGACTTCTGCCTCAGATTTAATCAAAAACCTAAAAGAAAAATCATAAAAAACAATAAAGTGATAAAAATAAATTAAAGCACAAACTATAATACTTACCTGTCTCAATCAATAACGGCTCACATAGCCCAGTAGCTGCGTGTCTTATTAAATTAAAAAAAAAAAAAAATTAGGACACAAACCAAGGGGCACTTTGTGTCGCTGCGTCAGCGGAATAAGTGATAAAAACGTGGGGCGCATATTAAATATTCTGTTGGTGGGCTTGGAAACACATCTTTCTCGACAAGCCGTTTCTTATTTAGTAATTATATACAGTCGTTATACAGATTTTTATGTGCCCCACGTTTTTATTACTTATTCCGCTGACGCAGCGACACAAAATGCCCCTTGGTTTGTGTCCTAATTATTTTCTACTTTCTGGTACAGCTGATGATTTAAAATAAAACCGTTTAACTTAAAAGTTTTTTTACCTATTTTTATTTTCTATAATAGTATTTAGTTTGATTTCTGGCCCGTATCATTATGCAAACTCTTCATCCTTTCAACTGTCCACCTCCTGATTCCATCATCAGCTACTCTCGTTACCAAGTTGAAATTATCATAATATTGTATTGTCACGGGAACTCAATGTGTGTGCAAAGTTTCATAAGAATCGGTTAAGTAGAAGTAGTTGAAAAAGCTGTCGCAAGATTTGAAACAAAGATATAGTAACAAACAAACAATCAAACAAATATATGGGGTCAAGCTAAATAAAACCGTTTAAAAATGACAGTTTACAATAGTTCAGTGTAGAGTTTTCGACTTATAATTTTGTTGAGCAAATATGATTCCCATATATTTTTATACGGTTTTTATGAGGAACTTTCCCTAATATTTTGAGACAGATCATTCCATTATATGCTGTCAACTTGCAGCATCGTAGCTGGGGCTTAAGCAACCGGGGCTCGCGCCAGATACCTACGTCTTGATATTGATGTCGGCTGAACGAATATTTTTTTTCCTTTTCTTAATACCATCTGCTTCTTATTTTTAGATGAAATTCCGGTATATTTAAAAGCACAATGCAAGCCTGATATCAAAGACTGATTTGATTTAGCATACTTGCTACAGTTGTCCAAGTATTTTATTATAGCGGGTCCAAAAGATTCAGGGTCATTTTCAAGTCTCGACATTATTAATTAAATTCGAATGAATTTATTGTTTCAATGTCAACATTCAGGTTCTCATCTAATTCCATAGCCTCATTGTTTACGTCATCATAAAGAAACGTTTGCTGATTCCGTTGGCTTTGGGTAGAAGACATGTTCTGATTTGAGTTCGTTACAATAACTCCATCAATTTTCAGTGTATCAAAAGTAGATGAATTTGCAATTTTTCCCAATGCGATTTCTTAAAGGATATGCTTGGAGGAAAGCGATAAGGTATTGGTTGCTGTAAATATATTATATTTTTTGGCAACAGCCCCTTGTTGCTTGCAATGGTGGCCATTATAGCCAAATGGGCATGAACATTTGAAAAGAAACATATCTACGTCGTAAAAAGTATATAGATCTTTCGAGCTGTTAACTCTAAAATCCATGTTTCCAAGACTGACTATAATATTATAGACATCATTATCTCTTTCATCAGGAAAATACTTTTTTGCAACAGCTTTAGAAACTCTGTTAAAGATGAGGTCCATAATACGCTGTGTAAAGTAGGACTCAAAACTAGTGCTTATAAAATCTGCATCGTTTTCTGCAGACGTTAAAGGTCTTTCCGCATCTTCAGTTTACGCGCAGGCAGGTCTCAAGTCTCAAGCAAAGTTCTAGACCGATCCTAACCGAATATTCACGAATCGTTTGGCTATCCCTTGTGCGTCTGCAGAATACGTATATGCACCCCGGAGAGGGCGCAATCAGCGATGCGAATATGATTATTATCAAGCAAAGATCGCGAAATAAAAATCTTGGCCTGGGCGCAGATGATCCTAGCTACGATGTTGGTCAACTAACTATGGAGTGTAGAACCAACCCTATAATAATTTTAATGCAGCGTTTCCTAAACTCGCTGTGCTCCGACGAGCAAACGCCACTCGTGTTCGCAAACGCCAATTTCTGTCCTTATGTGCACAGTGCAATGTACATAAGAACAGAAATTGGCGTTTAGTTATCTTAAAATTATATAATAAGTATGTACAATGTACATACTAAAGGGGAAGAAAATAATTTGATAATATTTTTTAAAATTTATACATTTCGAAATCTTATGTGTATTTGCTACCAGAATGCAAACTAAAAATTTGATAATTCGATAATATTTTTCAAATTGTTTTAAATTGCTAGCAGAATGCAAGCTAAAAATTTAACAAGCATTAACAAAGTCCAACGACACAAATATTAGAATTACTTTTGCCTTCTCATAGTGTAAATAGAAAATTAAAAATAAATATTTACAAATTTTACGTAATTTCTACGATTATAATCACTACTGTATTTAATTAATGAAATCCATGGTTCGAGAGGAGGGCAGCTGACCTCACTGGGATCTGGAATAATTAAATAAAGTGTGAAAATCCATGAAGCTTATAATTACTTCATATATTAACTTCTATTTCCCGTTATTGAACTTTGGTGCCTAAAAATTCCCCAAATTGCACTTATAGAAGTTAGAACGTTAGCACTATATCGTTTATGACCTAATCGCAAAATACACTATAAGTATTAAAAATATTCTGAAATTTCTTAAACTAACGCTTCTGAAATTTTAGAAGCAACGTTCTGAAAATGATTTAAGAATAAAATAGTTCTGAATTTTCACAAAGGTATATTATTTCTAAGAAAATTTTTTGAAATTTCACACTACTAAACTAAATTTAAATCTCCATTTAGTTGAAAACAAATAACATTCTGAAATCTAGATTTGAAGCTGAAAGTCTTATCAGAAACCGAGTATAAGATATTCAACAATTGTTGCTAAAATATCGCAATAGTCGACTATTATTGAAAGGACGGTTTCATATGTTATTTGGCGATCTATAATTTTCCTATACCCAAATAAATTTTCCAATTATTATCAAATCGACTCATTCAATGTTTTGCTTGGAAAATTGCTATAAAAATTCGGGTCGCAGTGCCAAACCCTGCCAACAATATATAGTGTATTTGCTAATACAGGCATTGCGACATTATTATGCGTAAACTTAAGTTTGTTTTTTGGCCCCTTAATACATCCCTTAAAATAATTAAATTTTTCTAAATTTCAAAATTTCAAAAATAGTGGCCAATTATTCAGGAGGGTATGAAACGTCGAGAAATTTTGGTCCGGCGCCTAGGGCCCGCCATCCGACCGACGCCAATAGTGTATGTGCCATATATGGCAAATCTATATCTATACTAATATTATAAAGCTGAAGAGTTTGTTTGGTTGAACGCGCTAATCTCAGGAATTACCAGTCCGCTTTTTAAAAAAAATTTTTCGTTAGATAGCCCATCTATTGAGGAAAACTATAGGCTATATAATATCACGCTACGACCAATAGAAGCGGAGCATCAATGAAAAATGTTTGCAAAAACGGGAAAAATTATTCCTTTTGAGAGCTTTCGTTGCGTCCGCTGCGTAAACGGTTAAAGTTACGCAAAAATCATGAATAACGGAATTGTTCCCCTTCAAAAGTTCTAAAAAAAAGTCCGCGACAGCATATGTCTATCTTTTAAAGTTGACTCACTATAACTTTTCTTATGGTAATCAAATTTGTTCGTAATTATAATATTCAAGCGAACGAGCGAAGCGAGTGAGTAGTATATCTTTAAAATATTCAAGCGAACGAGCGAAGCGAGTGAGTAATGTAATTATAATATTCAAGCGAACGAGTGAAGCGAGTGAGTAGTGTATTGCACCCGGGCTTTCTTAGCACCCGGGCGAAGCCGGACGGGTACCGCTAGTACCCTAATAAAAATGATACAGTTATGTCAAGTCGGTTCAATTTTTTTGTCGGTCGTGTACGCTTCCATGTTTGAATAGATACCGAATATAGGTATCCCACCGTCGACAATCGGGTCGGTGAGAAGTTAGTGGAAAACTTGAAAAATAGAACAAGATTTATATTTTGGTCGGTTCAGCATTTTAGTCGTATGTGTGCGGTGCTCTGTAAGAATCCATAGTGAATAATTCTGACCGACAAAATTATCTATCACGTATCGAGCATCTGTCGTGTGCACTGAAATACAGAATTGCTGGAACGTGCACTGACCATAGATATAGAAATCTGGGGATGTAGTACAAGCTAGTGGGGTGCAGTTGCTGTTTAGGGGGGACGTTGAGGAAGCAAGCATGCCCGCATACTATTGGTCGCTTCAGTTGCGCAAGCGCTGTACGAGCAACTGAACATGCGCAAAGACGCGGACGACTGCATCTGGCGCAATTGAGCATGCGCAAAGACGCGGCCAATAGAACGTGGGCACATGCATAGCATGGACATTGGACATGTCCATAAGACAGGCATGCACCCTCCTCTGAATAGCTTTCCCCTCGTCTAACGTGGCACTTTACACTACATTCTTGGATTTCTCTATCTATGGTACTGACTCGCTGCTGGCGAGCCGACAGACAGTTGGGCAATTGTTTCTGTCTTTGTCAGCTCCCCAGCAGCGAGTCAGTGCCGACAAAGACAGAAACAATTGGCCAACTGGCTTTGTCGTACAATTGTACCTACATTACGTTATTTTAAAGGTTATGCGCATGCGCAGGAGAGTAAAACAAAGACAGATGCCTCATAATAACTATGTCTGTTTTTACGCGCTTTCCACGCAGAGTGGTATATAGGGAGTAAGCTTTCCTGAATGTTAGCAGCCTAAAACGAATACAAAGTTGCGCTTTTATTTTTTTGCATTGGTTTTTTTACAGGATCTCGGAAGTTTACCTGCAGTTAATTTGTTAAACTGCGTTGATACAAATAGCTATTAACATGCATACAGTGCCAGCTTTAGGGGAGGGGGGGGGACAACTCGGACGGTCGCCCTAGGCGCCAGAGCTCACGATTCATGGACATAATGCTAATTAATAATTAGAAATAAATAATTAAATGAATTAATGACTGGAAACAGTATATGAAACACCTGAGTAAGAACAATGACGTAACTCAATCCTGTAATCAGGAAAAATTCATTAATTCAAACCTATGTCACCGTAGGGATTTTAACCCTAAACTTTCCACTATCGCGGCGGACTGAGTTGACATTACTCACACAGTGACACATTTTCAAACGATCGACTTTCTTCCTTTAAAGCATTCTGTCACTGAAAAACCATTACATGCGAGTCAATATTCCAACACCACTGCTAGACTACAGACAACTCAACATGTAAAGTAAACATAACAGGTGAATTACAACGATGAAGAATATGTTGCCCAGGGTGCCTAGATGGCTAAGGCCGGCGCTGTATACATGCGTACTTATACCCATTTTGTTAACAATAAAAAATGTCGAAATTAGGTAATCAAGTTTTGGGTATTTTCAAAATGAAAATAAATATAGTTTATTTTATGAGTATAGGTATAAAAACAAAGCATAAAATTAATTAAAATAAACTTGTTCTATTATTAAGTATTAATTTTCCTTTAATGGTAAATGGTAATTAACCAAGTGTGAATATAATGAAAACAATTAAAAATCAAAACATTGAAACTGCTAGTCAAAACGGTGTAGTTTTGTAGGTAACGGATTTACATTTTTTTAACTTTTAATTCGATTATAATTAGAAACAGTCAACTATCTAAAAACAACGGTAAAACCATATAAGTACTTATAGGTACCTGTCGCAAATAAATAATATATTTAAATCGACGCATATTAATAGCTGCGCGTCTTCTTAATAATTTAAAAAAACGGTATACTTAGTAGGACTGAAATTATACTTTTTAATTACATTATTGCAGTTACTAAAATTGATTACCAATTTATAAAATAATAACGGGACCTTTGTCTGCAATTTTGTTTTTTTGCGGGTTTTTCGTAAATTTTGTAGACGAGAGTACGTGTGTCTAGACTCCAGACTTTCTCTCAATGACGATAATTTATCACAAACAGGAGAAATCGGTGGACATACCTATACATTCATACATACATAAAATAAATTATAATTTAAAAAAACTAAAAAACACGCTTTAATGGTAAACTGAACTAAAAAGTAAAAAAAAATTTTTATTGTAAAAAAGCGTGGGGTGCTCGATATCAGTTGTTATAAAGTATGAAAATATGGTACAAAGCACCCCACGCTTTTTTACAACAAAAATTATTTTTTACTTTTTAGTTCAGTTTACCATTAAAGCGTGTTTTTTAGTTTTTTTAAATTATAATTTATTTTTGCTTTTTAGTCCTGAAGATCCTGGTCAGGATAATGGGACAAACTTATTGAATTATTGTATTGTCATCGGTCCTTGATAAGTGTGCAAAGTTTCAGTTCAATCTGAAGTTTTGAAGTGGGTGAAAATCGCGTTCAAAGAATCCGTTACTTACATAATTACATACATACATACATACAGGTGGAACTAATATAAGCGTGTTAAAAAACATAGAATCTCCTCCTTTTTTGAAGTCGGTTAAAAATATCTTTATATGCAATGACGCACTTTTCAACATAATTTAATTTTAATGATATGGTGATTAACAATAAAATATTTATTAACATTATTATTGTAATTAATACGTTACGTTGTTATATTACGTGGAAAAAGTATAAGTACTTAATACTTTCAAAATAGACGTACGGAAGTCATTAAAAAGTATTATTGTTTTACTATTTTATTTTTAGTAGGTATTATTTTTGGAAGTTTCCTGCATATTTTCTCATCATTTTAATTTGATATTCCAAGATACAAAACTTATGTCTGGAAAACAATTCGATTTTTTGGAAATCACTGTCCCTTGGCACAAACTACAAAATTACAATATGCTAAATTTTTTTAGTTCGCGAAATACATGCTCACAAATTACAATGAGCTATTTTCCTGAGAGTAGTTCCTTCAGTTATCCACGAGAGGCAGAACTTGTGGTAGGTACTCCGTACACGTACAAACATTATTTATTCCCCATTAGTGTCGTGTCATTTTAGTGGTACTTATAACTTAATTATTAGATTATAATTATTATTAAATTAATTAAATAATTAAGTTAAAGACTTTTGCTAGCAAATATTTTCTCAATAGATAATATTATATATTATTTTCTTGTTTGTTGACGATTATTGTATACTTTTTTTAGTTTCATAATAAATTATCTATTTATCTATCTATATATCTATCTATCTATCTATCTATAAGTATCACTAAAATGACACGACATTTATAGGGAATAAAATAATGTTTGTCCCTACCACAAGTGCTGCCTCTCGTAGATAATTGAAGGAACTACTCTCAGAAAATGGCTCATTGAGTTGTACTGACTGTACAGTGTACAGTGCGAGAAAGGCAATTGAATAAAGATTTATGGAGTTGCTTTGGAAAGGCTATTCAATATTCATAATAGGTACATATCTATTCTATAAAAAAACTATTAAAAAAACAAAAAACCCGACTGCGTAAAAATCGAACATAAAAGATGGAAACAAGATCAAATGATAACATGCAGTCGGAGGCATAGTAGTAACAAATTGAACAGAAATACCTCGACTGCATGTTATCATTTGATCTTGTTTCCATCTTTTATGTTCGATTTTTACGTAGTCGAGTTTTTTGTTTTTTTAATAAATTTTTTATTTCCTTCCTTTTAGTTGAATCTACTCATCAAGCCTTTTCATTTGATACCCCACACACAAGGTTTTACCGATTTTTTGCGTACTGACAAAATGGCGTCTAGCGCCCGCCATATTGAATTTTCCGTGACGTCATATACCCTATGTCACTCTGGGGATTCAGACGAATCTAATGACACATCATTTTTCAAAATCCGTCAAGCCGTTTAGGCTACAGAGCGTGATAAAAAAATATACATATAGATACATACATACACTCGAAAAACATTACCCTCCTTCTGGCGCAGTCGAGTAAAAAAGGCATATACGCGGTTTCTTTTTAACACGTATGTTTGCATGCTTGCTTGCGGGCTTGTGTGTTTGTCAGTTTGTAACCGACTTCTTTGAACTTAATTTTGACCAACTTTGAACGGTCAGATTTAGTTTAAACTTTGCACACTTATCAAGGACCGACGACAATACAATAATTCCATAAGTTTGTCCCATTATCCTGACCAGGATCTCTAGGACTTAAAAAAAAAAGCAAAAAACTTCAGATTGAACTGAAACTTTGCACACTTATCAAGGACCGATTACAATACAATAATTCCATAAGTTTGTCCCATTATCCTGACCAGGAACTCCAGGACTAAAAAGCAAAAATAAATTATAATTTAAAAAAACTAAAAAACACGCTTTAATGAACTAAAAAGTAAAAAATAATTAATTTTATTGTAAAAAAAAGCGTGGGGTAGTATGAAAATATGACACAAAGCACCCCACGCTTTTTTACAATAAAATTAATTATTTTTTACTTTTTAGTTCATTAAAGCGTGTTTTTTAGTTTTTTTAAATTATAATTTATTTAGAATGTTTTCTAAGATTTGAGTCTGGGCCTTTTTTTTTAATGGCTGCCAACGTTTATTTCAGTTAACGTCCCTAATTTTCCATGAACAGTGAAGGTACTGAATATTAAATGGACACTGAAAATTTCGAAAAACTTAAAAATATGTAGCTACATAGCATTAGATAGGTATGAATATAGCACGAATCTTAGGATTTTGTTAAAATTATGCATGATTTTCAACCCTACCGTGGACCCCCTCGATCCTCGGATGTACTCACGGACTCCAGTTTAAGAAACGCTGTCCTGTGTAGCAAACAGAGGTCAAATTCATTAAATATATTGAGGATAAATTCGAAGATACGTGTTTATTGTTTTGGTATATTTGACTGAAGTCTGGAAGTCTTGAATGTTTTATATTATCTATTATAGTTACGCTTGCAATAATATTTTAGTTTTTGTTGAGGTAAATAAAATTAGGCAGCTAGATAATCGCTATATTTGGTGTCAACAACATAATGAGTTGATGAAAACAACTTGAAGGTTCCAACCTGATTTTTCTAAGTGATAATAATTTTATTTGTTGAACCTTTATAGTAGATTGTATATCTAGATGTGTAATGGACAATATTACGACGAGTGTGACAGTATGTAAAAACGAGCGATAGCGACTTTTTACAGTCACACGAGTCGTGATACCATAACGCACGAGATATAATATATGGTATTTTTTGCCATACTCACTACAACTACCTACTTTTCACTTCATTTTCAAAACATTTTGACAGTTCATTTGCGTCGCCATCTTTACTTCTACAGTATGCCGTGAAGTTCGTGAGTAAGTAATGGCGGGCGCACGCAGGCGTATATAGCGAATAAAAAGAAGTTGATATATGGCAACCGTTACTTTACTCTGCACTAGTGCGGAAAGTAAAACACTTTCCGCATATTTGTCTGTTAAATGACTCATTAAAGGCCGATATACACACATCGAAAGTAGCTATTTTGTAGTGGGTATGGCAAAAAATACTTTGCTCCTTTTGTTTAGAGGTGTATAAGTTAGATACCTAATATTAAACTAAAATAACAAATTTGACCATTTTAGCTACATCTCCTACACATTATTAGATATTTGATCACGATATTTACCTATAGTACCTATACTTACCATTTTTTTACAACTGTACATTTGTTTTGCGTCATTTCATGAATCTGAACATAAATTAACCAGAAATGTATGTCAGTATTTAATTAACTTTATCACCTTTTTCCATCTTATATATTATGAGCATATTTATTTTTAATACTATAGTATTGCATGTGGCAGAAATTTGACCAATTGTGTCTGTAAAGTATAAACCCACATTTATTTGTCACATAATCTTATAAACACAAATTCAAAATAACTGTATCTACCGAAATTTCCGACAATATTGACAGTTCATAGAATCTCCGTAGTGTGTCACCACAGGTCTTTAAACAGCGAGAGAAACAACGTATTTGTGGTTAAAACGTTTTGTATGGGGAAATATTGTTTTTTTACCTGCCTTAACGTCTAACGGCAACGTACACATTTGATTTTTGTGTACATCTATAGCACAGTAGCTTTTGAACTATATATAAGTTTCATTCCCCTCTTTTTATCGCAAATAAATAGTAAGAAAATGTACGATAATTTTCGATGTTCACTTATTAAAATGTAGATAGTAAAAGCGTGATAAAAGTTTAATCTTTATTTTTTAGACAAAATATCTTTACTAAAGTAGTTATGATTTGACATCATATAAGTATAACATCATATATTTTTTTAATTATATATTGTATCAGTCTTTACCCACGGATTATTCACGTTAATGTCGGCTTTGACAGAAACTATATCTTAACCTTAACCCTTAACGCTTATCTTTTGATATACAACTTAAAAAGCCGTCTGCTAGATGACATCGCTAAGATCAAGTAAGATACAGTTTCTGTCAAAATTGACATTAACGCAAGCGAAGTCGTGAGTAGGTAAAGGCTAATTAAAACTTAATATCTACATTACTTCCAGTGTCATGCCGAGCTAATTTGCCGACCTGCAGTGCAGACATTTTTAGATGCAGTCGTCCCATATGATATTATGACGTATACTATCTAGAATATACAGGTGTCCCACGACATGACTGCCATAGCCTGGGACTGTGTTGCTGGGGTGATTTCAAGTCAAAAATGTCTAATGAACATATACCCGGAACGCTATCCTAACTGAGCTAGAAGTATTTGAAATTTTAGATAAGTAGTAGTAGGAATTCCCTACTATTTTAAAAACCATTTAAAAAGAAATCGCTTTATTGAATTAGTTGCTCAAAATGTCCACCCAGTTGCTGTATACATAGTCTAATTAATTGACGTTTACTGTCACAATAAATACTAATGGTGATTCACAACCACCTGGTCTTTTTAATAATAACAAAACCAACAGTCGAATCTAATATCTGCATTAGTGGGCTTTATACTTATTTAAAATTTCAAATGCTTCTAGCTCAGTTAGGATAGCGTTCCGGGTATATGTTCATTAGACATTTTTGACTTGAAATCACCCCAGCAACACAGTCCCAGGCTATGGCAGTCATGTCGTGGGACACCCTGTATAGACTATTACGACGCTCACTTCGTTCGCCACCTTTTAGATGATCAAAAAAAAGGTCCAAATGCCGGCACAACACAATCATTTTCTGTTTGCATTTTTCATTTTGACAAACAATTATAGACATGAAAAATGTTTTTTTCACAACGCCGCTATTGAAAATTCGATTTCCGGTACCTGTTTGACAATTTTCAGTTGTCGATTTTCTCTGTTTTTATAACGTTGTTAAGAGGGAGATAGAGTGATTCAGTCGCGCCAAGTTCAATTCGCATATAATATACCTATTCGAAAACGTCAAAACGACAGACGCATAACCCCACATAAATTTCACATGGATCTGACAGATCTAATATTTTTGCGGCTTTTTTGCGCGTCTAAATAGCAGGTACAGTGGTACCTCAAATCGAATTGCCATTAGAGTTGTAAAAAATAATATTATGCATTTATATATACTCGGAACGAAACAATGCGTTTGCAACGCGTGTGATTGCTGCCCTCGTACACGCTGGTTGCAGGCGCTGTGTTTCGATCCTTGCAGTAATGCAATATACTATATTTCAGATGCCGTGCACCCGCGATAAATTCGAAAAAAATGTTTCACTCGCTTCGCTCGCGATGCCACCCTGTGCAGCTTAAATAGATGCGCATATTATGAGAGGCACGGTACTGTACATTTCTTCTTCATAAATAGATCTTCATAAAAAAATCAATTATTAAAAAAAACAATACTTATTAAAGGTTGTTAAAATAATATTCCTTCCTAAATTAATTAGTATTTATATATATTTATTAATGAATGATGAATGAGTCGATGACATGAACGTTTTCATATGCATAAATTATTCGTGCACATCGTTTTAATAGGCACAGAACAAAGTTCACACAATATTTCGGAAGTGTGGTTTTATGCAGAAATAAGCATTATCATGTTATTAATTGCCCATTACATTGGAAAGTTATTGTAATGGGTCCGAAAATCGAAATCAAAATGTATAACACATTTTTATGTTTCAAGGCCACTCTACACTATTTTTGCACTATTTTTGAAAAGATATTTCTGTGTGTGTGTGTGTACGTCATTCCTTTCTAAACGAAATCTCGAGAATGAAAAATGATATCGACTACGTCTCAAATCCGCGGTTGAAAAGCCCGAAATTTAATAAATTTAAAAACCTATTTTAAATTAAACTATATATGTGTTGCCTTATATTTCTTATCTGTACAGTCTGAAAATAGTACCTTCAAGATAATGACGTTTCATCAGCTATTTACAGTTAAATAATATATAGTTTGCACAGATTATAAGTCTAGTCTTTATTATTGCGTCTTATATATTTTATTATAATAAAATATAGTCCAAGACAACTGCTATATTTCTTCGCTTTTAATTGTTTATCTCTATAGCCCCTTAATCTTATAGAGCCTACACTGAACACTCTATGTATGCCCGATATATCACTATATACGCCTATTAATACTCACAACGTTTAGTTATATAATCAACCAAATCTAGTTTAAACTTTTGAAAAAAAAGTTTATGAAAATAAGGATCAGAATAATTGTAGAGAATTTCTTTCTAGATCAAACCTTTGTTGATCAAACAAACAAACTCCTTGAAGATTTTATTTTCATCTTCAACGCCAAATTAAAGTCCATGTCCTGACGATGTACCTAAATACATTTTTTGAAACGTTGACAAATTAAAGAATAGACTACTTTATAGGTAATTCTTATCCTCATTCCCCAAAAAAAATGTTTGTTAAATATGTATCAAATTAGATCAATTGTGCTGCATATTTAGTTATATAAGAATTAAGAAAAAAATATACATACAAAACTATACATAATATGTAAATGAAATAACAATTTTTATTAAGGTAGTACCACTAATGGGTAGTATATAGGGATGTGACATTGAGTAAAAAAAATCGATTATTTAATAATCGATTTTTCTCTTTTCAATATAAATCGATTATTTAATAATCGATTTTTCTCTTTTCAATATAAATCGATTATTTAATAATCGATTTTTCTCTTTTCAATATAAATCGATTTGTAAAAAATCGATTTTTGAAGAAATAATCGATTTTTGTGAAAAATCGATTTTTTCTATTATTCGAAAAATTGCATACTTTTATAATGAATGAAAACAATTGGAAGTGTATCGAAATGAAACTATTTTACATAATACATACAGACGGCGCCATTTTCCGACTGATTAGTTTACGTTTAGTGAACTTATTTTACGTTTTTTCATCCGTCGCACAGATGGCGTTGTTTACAAAAATCGATTAAAACGTGTAATTTGTAAATGTTGGCTGCATTGGGTTTCCCAAAGCCTATATTCTTTCTTAATATTAGTATTAATAAAAAAAAATAAACATAAATAAAAAAAAGTGTAATTTATCTAAGCGATTTAAAAGTGTAGTTTATATAATCGATTTATAAAAAATCGATTATTATTATTAAAAAATTAATCGATTTATAAAAAATCGATTATTATTATTAAAAAATCGATTGTTAAAAATCGATTATAAGAAAAAAATAATCGATTAATATAAAAATCGATTATTTTTTCACATCCCTAGTAGTATAAGTGCAGTGAAGAATGCGTCAAAAATTCTAAGATAAAAAACACATAGGTATACAAAAAAAAATATTTTGCTTTATTATTTTCTTTCCTACATAATAATCGTCAATTTCTTGCAAGGTTTTGTTTTTTGTTTGTGCGTGCGTGGATGCTACAAACCATAAATTAAAAATGCATTTTGTGTTCCTAAATCATCAAAGAAGTAAAGGTCCTAGTTTAACGGCTACAAATGAGTAGGCGTATCTGACTGCAGACGATTCTCCCTTACTCATGCTTCTTACTGACAGGGGGAAAATCTCCCCTATCATTATCCAAAGTAAAGTACTCAAGCCAGCCGATATGAACACAATATATACAGTAGTAAACATCCCAGCGGTATGCAGTTGTTGTGCAGTTTCCAATCGGGATTTCTTATTGAATAATGCATGTAAAAAGATAGGAGTAACAGGGACACAGCTGTTCCGACACCGCTAGATAATGCTGCCGTCGTCCGTATATTTCTTTAAAGAAACGTACGTGACTGTTGAATGATAATACGAATTACGTCAATTATATTATCATTGCTGAATATACACTAAAACCTTCACCCAAAGTAACCTATTGGTACTTTTCAATATTGATATTGCAGTGTGTCCACAGACTCATCCTCAACATGGGGATCTCCGTTGTTATGGGAGATAGAGATTTGGTTAAATGAGACAAAATGTGCAGAATCTCCAGTACTACTACCCTGTGCAGTCAAACTTTCCATATTTTGCTTGGTTCGCGACCGACAGTTGAAAAATGAGATTTACCCATTTTCGTTTTTTGTTTATAACTCGCTTATTAAGTAAGTTAGAAAAAAAATATTTTCACTTTCTTAAGGCTCTTTTTCATGAAGATTTCAAATCTCTTTTCATATTTTTATTTACTTTTATAGTTTTAGAGATACTTGTATTAACTTTGTTTTTTTAAATACACGTCAAAGATGGCCATGACACTATTCGAAAGATATTTTTTTTCTCTTTAATTTGATATGAGAGTTGATGGATTTATTTTCAAAAATAACAGAGTTATACGTAAAACACTGATTTTTAATAGTAGGCTATGCTAAATTAATTGATAAAACAACAGAAGGCTTAGCAAACAATTGAAATTCGCGTTGGCTTAGTAAACGGCTGTTTTGTTTTAGCTGTCAAAGTGTAGTTTGTTGCTAATTTGTCAGTTTACTATAAGTGATTTATTAAATTTACTTTTGTTATCTTCATAAAAAAGGGCCTTAAGAAAGTGAAAATATTTTTTTTCTAACTTACTTAATAAGCGAGTTATAAACAAAAAACGAAAATGGGTAAATCTCGTTTTTCAACTGTCGGTTGCGAACCAAGCAAAATATGGAAAGTTTGACTGCGCAGGGTAGTAGTACTGGAGATTCTGCACATTTTGTCTCATTTAACCAAATCTCTATCTCCCATAACAACAGAGATCCCCATGTTGAGGATGAGTCTGTGGACACACTGTATACCTATTCTAAAACACTATTACAAATGCACCACTCAGCTGCTTCGTACAAAATAAAATATTCATTACAAAAAATGGTTTCCAAAATATCGCTTTATTTAAACTGGTTATTGTTACAAATTGAATTGCGGCGCCCCTTTCGACATTTTGATTTTCAGGATGTCCGTGTTTACTGTTTATTATAATAGCATTTCTGTCATTTCCAACAAGCGTTTCTCTTCAATACTCCTTAGCCACCTAAATGCATTTCTGATTCATCAATTTTGTCTTTGGTTGCTATATAAGCTGCTGTTTCTGGTTTGAAAAACTATAAGAGAAAAAACTTATCAATGAAAAAGAGCACCTAGTAAGGCTGTTGCTTTCCAACTTAGATAGGTTCCCAGGACATGAACAATGAACACTTCAATCGATGTACCGAGAGTCATTCCACAAAGAAATATATGCCTCTGTAATATTGGCTATAGGGTTTTTTTCTGGGGTGGGCCAGTGTTGGACATCATGGTGATCTGAAGGTGGGCCAATAACATTTATTCCCAAAATTTCAGTGCTCGATAAAGTTTTAACCCAGATTACTTATGCTGTAGAATTAATACTTACAAGAAAAATTGTTGAAATTTCGTGGGTTAAAAACGTATTTAAAAGATAACCTATAGATTGGGGATTAAGCCAGGGTGGGCCAAGACAGTTTAAGGTGGGCCATAGCCCACCCGGCACACTCTCTTGCGCCGCCACTGTGAATGAATTTCAAACGTGTCTATTAATTTACAATCATTTATTCATTCATCCATGACGCTCGTGTGAATTTGTGATAGGGAGGTACTCGTACTACCTACGTAGAGTGCCGTGATAGCAACATGGTAGAGTGTAGCGAATGTAGATTGTGGAGGGATGTGATCGATATGTTTCTTTTTTCATTGCAGTAAAAGTACTTTAGACTAGTTGATACACTTTCTTGGGAGATTTAATAAATCCTTACTAATATTATAAATGTGAAAGTATAACTCTGTCTGTCTGTCTGTCTGTGTGTCTGTTACCTTTTCAAGCTTAAACCGCTGAACAGATTTCAATAAAATTTGGTAAGGAGATAGATTACATCTTGAGGAAGGACATAGGCTACATTTTGTGTCGAAAAAAAACCGGCTTCGCCCGAGTGAAAAAAATGATCTCAGTGAACCGATTTCTAAATTTTTTTCACTGGCCGATAGGTGATTCTTTGCTTTAAGACATTGGCTATAATAATAATTGATCGGTCCGGCTTCGCCCGAGTGAAAAAAGTAATCTCAGAAACTACTGAACCGATTCTAAAAATTCTTTCACTATATAATAGAAAGCTACAGTATCCCTGAGGCCTGAGTGATATACGCAATATGTTATTTTGATTCATGCGGAGGGGGGGGGGTAATAAATCATAAATTCTTATCTCTGGAACTATACTAAACCGATTCTAAAAATTCTTTCATTAATAGAAAGCTACGCAGGGGGGAGAGTCTCGCAAGGGGGTACTCGCGGGGGGGGGGGATAATAAATCATAAATTCTTATCTCTGGAACTACTAAACCGATTCTAAAAATTCTTTCACTAATAGAAAGCTATAACGTAGGGGGGTAGATTCTCGCGGGGGGGATAAAAAATTAACAATATACTAAATATACGTGAGTGGAGCAATGGGTGACCGGCGACCGCCATTAAATCATAATTTCATACCACCCGGGTCCGCTATAGGTAAATCATAAATTCATAGCACCCGGGCGAAGCCGGACCGGGCCGCTAGTCGTTTATAAATAACAACCTGTGGGCAGTAGCAGTTTCTTTTTATTGCGAAAAATAGAACTTTATTAATTATTTGTGCTCAGTCACCAGTGCGAGATAAAAATGAAAATATTTCTATTTCACTGCGCAGTTCTAAACTAAGGCACTGCCGATGTCTAGAACTACGCTTGGAGGATGTGGTCAGGCATCCTACAAATTCTACAGTAGTGACATCGGACTCAATTTTAGCGAAGCTCGTAGTTCAGACATTGAAGCGCTGTTGTACTACGTTCATTATCGATTTGTGTAGTATGGACATTGGACACCGCTCAAGTCATAAATACGGGGGCGCAGTAAGGGCCTGGGCGTCATATTATTATGATATCCACACGGTTTATATTCCTATTTGGGAAGTTCAAGTATCTACAATGTTCTTTAAGTTTAAAAATCCATCGTCAGGGCCTACATTTTTGAAAAAAGCTTTATTCGGAAACATAATAATCACATGACCAAAAACAATTTTTGTAACAAAAGCGAACTAAAAAAATAACAAAATCAAATGATAACATGACCATGCAGTCGGAGGCATCAGATATTTCTGTTCAACTTTTTACTACATGTAGGTACTTATATACCTACTACGCCTCTATAGTTATCATTTGATCTTATTATATATATATATATATTGTTTCCATCTTTTTAGTTCGCTTTTTATTATACGCGTGCAGTTGGTTTTATTGATTTTTTAAATTTAGGTAATTTAATTTTCATTTACGTTATTTTAGTTTTCTTAAATCGTCTCAACGAGATCTTTTTTTTTTGATACCCATATCGATGTATTTAAAAGGAAAATTACTTTTACATTCTGACAAAATGACGTCTAGTGTCCACCATATTGATATTTCCGAGACTTCATATACCCTATATCACTCTCTGGATTAAGGCGAATCTAATGACACCTCATTTATTAAAATCCATCCAGCCGTTTGGATGCTACGAGGGAATAAATAATCCCACATACATATACTTATTTACCTACTTAGTACTTACTTACCATATACCTAGGTATATTATGTACTTATATAATATTATACAATTATACATACATAGTACCTAAATACATACATAGATAGCACTAGAAACATAATTCTGCCTTTGCTATCGCGCAGTCGGGTAAAAACAATATCAAGTCTCGTGATCGCGTAAGTAAGTACCTAGCACCAAATTGTGTGAGATCTATAAATAGAGCCAAGTCCAATTAATTGTAAGTGAAAAATAGTAAAATCTAAAACTTGACTAACTTCAAAAGTTCGCTTTTATATTTCCACTGCAAGGCCTAGAGCTTTTATAGTCATTTGTCTTTTATTCTCTTAGCGCACTTTAAGTTAAGTTTAATATTTCACTATTTTTCACTTAACTGCGCAGTTAACAATTCTAATTGAACTTTGCTCTATTATAGAACCAAGATAAGCTTAAATTAATTGTTAACTATAACGTTGAAATCACTCCCTCGTTGTTTTTCAAAAGGAATTTAATGTATCGAAAGAGTCTTTCGATGCACAGCTTTATACATACTAATTATATAGCTGTATATATCGATTAATATTTCACAAAAAGGGATTTCATTTTGACTACATCAATAATCAATATAAGTATATAACCCAGAGCCGTATAGGTAGAGGTTCGGAGTTGTGAGTCTTGATTTGTTATTATTCCAAGTGGGAAGTTTTAGTCCAAAATTGGATTTCTGGCATTTAGCATTTTTAGCATTTATGAACTACTGAAACCTCGACTGAAACATACTAAACGCTAATTTTATATTCCTGGAAATGTCGTTAAAATTGGTTGTTGTATAAGCGAAATAAGCTTTACAGTGTACACGCAGCTGTACAATGTATATATAGGTACCCACAGAACAAACCCGTGGACAGACGAAAATATGCCAATCGGTCAAATTGAAACGCTTCAAAAAAAGCGGTCAAGTGCGTGTGGAACTCGCACTACGAGGGTTCCGTATACCGTTTCAATAATTAAATTAGGTTGACATATCTATTATGTGAAAATTTCAACCGGCTAAGTACATGTTACGGTTTCAAAGATATACAGCCTTTAAAAGGTTTTTCCGTTTTTTGTGTGGGGACCCCCTTTAATTTTCACTTTTTGTGATTTTCGGATTTTCCCCTTTACTTCTGCTGCGAGACCTTGCTTTCTGCCAAATTTCATGATTCTAGGTCAACGGGAAGTACCATTTAGGTTTTTGATGAGTATATAATATATGAGTTTGCGCGAATATCAAAATAGGTATAGAAGTAGAACCCTCTTTAATTTTCACTTTTTGTGATTTTCGGATTTTTCCCTTAACTTGTGCTGTGAGACCTTGCTTTTTGCCAAATTTCATGATTCTAGGTCAGTGGGAAGTATACCCTTTAGGTTTTTGATGAGTGAGTTTGCGAATATCAAAATATAGGTATAGGATTCCCTTTAATTTTCACTTTTTGTGATTTTCGGATTTTTCTCTTAACTTGTGCTGCGAGACCTTGCTTTTCGCAAAATTTTATAATGCTAGGTCAACAGGAAGTGCCCTATATAGGTTTTTGATGAGATGACAAAATGGCCGTATCTTTTGATTGCGTTGACCTAGAAGCTTAAATTCTTTACAACTTTAAGGGACCGTAGACCTTAGTATTTCGTATAAATTTCAACTTGATATCTCTATCCGTTCCTGAGAAAATGGGTCTTGAAAGACGGACACCAAATGCGTAGTGCTTAAGTACCTACCATATAATATGTTATGTTCGGTAAGTAATTGAATTCACTGTGGCATTTTCTATCGGTATTTATGCTTAATTTTAAAAATATGTACCTATATAGATACGCGCCTATATATTGGCTATTATATATCGTCGGTGGCGCCACTCTGCTGGAAAAATATTGTGGAAATGAGTTATGCTTATGACCTTGTAAATGATCTATATTAATATTTACGCAAAATCATGATATACCGGGGACTTGACTGCGCTGAACATAGAACTTTAACATGTAAAATCAAACTTTCGTAACTTCCTGCTTCCCTAATTATTTTAGGCAAAAAATCTTCAAATAGAATTTACATGAAATTCTAAATCAATTATAAACAAAATTAATTTTACATATATAGGTAACACACATGCACGCTTTTAGTGTTTTTTAGTATCTCTTTTGCGAACCTTAAATAGTCGTTTACATTGACTTATAGTGACCATTATGTAACGCTTTTCAGTGCTATAATGGTTCATTATGTAACTAGTTACATAGTGAACCATTATGTAACCATGTTTTTTTAATTCAATTAAATTCTAAAACCATGCATGTACGTTATATAAAGTATAGTGTGCAACGCGTGTGCTAAATCTTTATGCGTCAGGCGCGATGTTTTCACGCACTCGTATTCGGCTCGCGATGCACACTCGCCAAGGCTCGTGTGTGCTCGCCTACTACTTGTGCTGAAAATATCACGCCTGACGTATAAAGATGTATTTAGCACACTAGTTATACACAATATACTATTACATCCTTTGTAACGGCAAAAATTTGATATGAAAATGTCGAAAATTATCTCAGAAATAGATAGCGCGATAGCTATATGGATACCTACTTTATGCTCCCGTGTATACCGTGGATAAATTAACGTTATCAATAATTTGCTTATATAAGTTTCATGGCTATATCGGTACCTATCTATTTCTGAGGTATACCTACCTAATTTTCGACATTTAGTATAGGATAAATATGGCGACTGTCGACTGACTTCGCACTTTTAAATGTTTTTAGCGCCTGCCGCCTCTATACCTTTTACCTCAGTGTATCCATAGGTATAACGACGAGTGACATCTCACTTCTGCCATTTTTATCCACGAAGCGCTTTCGTCGCCTGTCATCAGGCCCGTAGCCAGGAATTTTTTTCGGGGGGAGCTTAAAAGTCAAAAAGTAAATAAAGTCTTTCACAAATTTTCAGCAGTTTAATTATCTATTACATTCGTCACATGAAAAATTATGGTCATATAAATCTGACACATTCAGTATGGAAATGTATTTAAAAAGACTTTTTCATAGAAAAGCACAAATTTGTTAGAATTTGTGAAACTTCGGGGGGAGGGGGGCTTCAGGCCCTTGAGCCACCCTCCTGGCTACGTGCCTACCTGTCATATAGATGCGCTGCATTAAGAGTATAGACAGTAGACGTTAATGATCTCAGATGTCGAGCGTCTATAATCTGCAATCTCTCTCTCTCTCTGAAATATTTTCCAAAAAAAGAAAAAAAGGCTTTCGTGTTTTCACGAATCATTGTTCCCCATCAAATAATAAATATTAAAATAAAAGATTGTTAGATTCTTTTAAGTATAATTATAATTCTAAGTATTAAAAATATACGATATCTACGCATAACTTGAAATTTATCATTCGGAAATCGGAATGATAAAATATGCTGCAGAAAAGGTCATTTACCTTTCAATTGAATTTTATTGATTTTATTTCATTGGAAGGTCAGACCCATCTTTTAATTGTAAGAAAAACCATTTCATTCCGTCAACAGAAAACATAAAGAAAATGGTGTGTTTCTGAACTATAGATCCTCCCCCTAAAATTGCATAAGGCGTGGTGAAAGGCTAGCAAGTGGAGGGAGTACGACCAATTGTAAGCTAAAGGAGTTACGAATCTCAGCAACAGAAATGAACGGTGGGAGTGGTCTAAAGTTGTAGGTACCTATAAAACCAGCCTCTCCAGTGTAGGATATTGCATGTAGCGCGTCCGATCTGCGTGAGAAATCTGGAAGGTTCAGGTTGTTAGTTGGGGTCGTCTACCAGTTGTTTGACCTTGAACAAACGTACAGTAGTCATGGCATCAATGTGCAACGCACCTAGTCATGGTTAACTTGTTTTAAAATCATTGTACGAACCACATTTTTTATATACAACTAGTTTTCTTGTCTTTGCACGATTTATTTTATTGTAGACTGTTAACCTCTGCGGGTCGCGAGAAATTTTGTATGGGGCAATTTATAAAACGTTTGGAAATAAAAGTCAAACATTTGAAAATATAGGTATGTAAGTACTTAGATGTTCTACACTGTCGCAGATGCTAATATTAAATACTTATTTAGTACTAGTAATTAGTAAGTATTACTTATACCTTCACTTAAGTATACTATCCAGTGGCGGATTTACACATTTGCCGCCAGGAGACTATTCAAATTTTGCCGCCCTTACAATTCGATACCCTATAGTTCACAATCATATTAATTAAAATTTCTTGTCAATGATATTGTAACTTTATGATTTGTGCACTATCGATCGTCCTATTTACACCACCTTTTCCCCGTAATTAGTATGATTGTAAATTAGGGGATCGATGTGTCAGTTCCTAGATTATTTTTACAACCCAACGATTTAGTTAAGAATGCACAAGAAATAGTTTTTGGGTAAATTGTAGAAAAAATTATCTAAGTGGTGAAACATATTAATTATTACATGTTGAATTGTTTGTGTGGACCTAATAACATTTAGTTACCTATATAAATATGAATCTTTTTAATTTCTGTAAGACAAAAAAAATGTTGGCCCCAAATTTGCCGCCCTAGGCTCCAGCCTACTCAGCCTGCTGGTAAATCCGCCACTGATACTATCCCTACTGCACTTACAGACCATATACTTATACTGCAGTATAACTTAGTATAGGTACTTACCTACCTATAATAGTTAGTACGGACATCCACTTCGAAATAAGTACTAGTCAGAATAGCTTTCTAGGACTTCAAAACGTCGATTTTCGAAAATCGGACTGAAACCAATAACTTCCTGAATTTTTGAAAAGTTATAATTTTCTTAGCGGGAAGTTAAAGAATAACGTACTTACCTATATATTAATAAATTTAAAAAAATAAAAAAAGATCGAAAAAAAATTAAAAAAATATCAAAGTAAGTATAGGTTATACTTCGGTACCTTTTTGAAGGTTTTTTAATTAGCATCACATCACTAAGTAGATACTTATCTATTTATTAAAATATAGGAGGTATCTACATATAGACATGAAAAAAAAAATCTAATAGATACTTACTTATACCTACTTACCTATAGGTAAGTACCTATATACTGACGCATGCGCCTATACTTACCTTTCTATATGCAACACTCCATATTAAATAAAAAGTTCAGTAATCAGTATGCCTCTTAATATGCTATTAAGTCGGTGCTTCTAGTCATATTCCTCTTGCGCGCTTTAAGGTACAGTTTTCAACCATGATCACGGGTTCAGCTCACTCCAATATATGCCGTGTTGGAACTGGGGTAAGTTAGACCTCACATGAAAGTACGCTTGGACTAAGGAAATAGTATACTTTTAATGTCAAATAGATAATATATTATATAGGTATTATATATTGTATTCGGACATTAATTTTGTGTTTGTGAATTAAGAATTGATTAATTTTGTGTTTATAGTCGCCTTTGAAACCTAACCACAAACCAGATATTATGCTCTTAATCGTCAGTCTCTCCATCAGTTCCGACTGGCCGAAATGGTGCTGCATGCGAATCTTCTCGTCTTCAATATAAGTAGGCGCTAAGCATGCGTAGCCCAATCATTTTAGATTTTTTCAAAAACTTAACTGTCGGATTAAAACTTTTGACCCAGTAAGTAACCCCCGCAAAGTAGATGAAGAAATCATATTTTGGCCCATTAATTAATTATATGGGAACTGTCCGCCATCTTGGATTTTGTGTTTTTGTCGATTTGCACGCGTATTTTGCATTTCTCGATAAAAAAGGTAAGTAAAAAATGTGTAGACAATTTAATTCTCTACAGTCCTCATATAGTCAATATTTTTAAAAAAAATTATTTATTGCTAATAATATAAGCAAACAGTGTGAAAAATTAGGAGAGTGGCGCAGTTTTTTCAACTTTTGGACCATTTTTATTGAAAATAAGTGGCACATTTAAATGACAAAGTTGTAGAAGACTCATTTCACAACAGTTTTTGTACAAAAAAGTTTTTCGTACGACGTGTGGATCACGGCCGGCAATTCGCGCTCAACACAACGATTTGGGGGAACTCGCGCTGCTGGACACAATATATTATATGCAATGATGCAACCCATTTATTTTGACGTAGCTATGGTTATTTGAAACCTCAAAACGTCAAATGCGTAAGAAGCTTCGCTTTTGTATCCCACGACATTTTCATGTTTTTTCCCCCCAAATCGTTGTGTTGAGCGTGTTGCCGGCCGTGATCCACACGTCGTACGAAAAACTTTTTTGTACAAAAACCGTTGGAAAATGAGTCTTCTACAACTTTGTCATTTAAATAAAAATAGTCCAAAATTTGAAAAAACTGCGCCACTCTCCTAATTTTTCACACTGTTTGCTTATTATTAGCAATAAATAATTTTTTTTTTAAATATTGACTATATGAGGATTGTAGAGAATTAAATTGTCTACAAATTTGTTACTTACCTTTTTTATTGAGAAATGCAAAATACGCGTGCAAATCGACAAAAACACAAAATCCAAGATGACGGGACAGTTCCCATAATTAATTAATGGGCCAAAATATAATTCCTTCATCTACTTTGCGGGGGACACCTAACTGCGTCAAAAGTTTTAATCCGACAGTTTTCTTGTTTCTTATATCGAATTTGATCTAAAATAATTAGGCTATGCGGCTTAGAAACTGAACGAAAATCTCTTAATAAGTTACCTGGGTATATATGAAATAAAAATACAATTAATTTAATATGTACAATACTAGTGTATATTTTTCGTAGCACTTTACACTTCACTATAACGTTTTTTTTCAAAGGTATACAGATATAAAATGAGTAATGACATAGATCTACACAGGCGTATATAACAACAAAATATTATTATTAATTATAGGTACTATATTATATAGGTAAGTATATGTAATTATAAATAAGAAAAGTGGAAAAATATTTGTCACGTTCATTTATTTTCAATATCTATCTACCTATCGCAAATCGAAAGATGATAATTGTATAGGCAGATAATATATAGGTGTAGGTATATCTATATTCAAAAATACTAAGTAAAAATCACTATACCCTACGCCACGATATAATGCGTTCATTTTTGATGTTTTAGTCTGCACTTTTTATGTAAAGTACTACTTATTTACAATTTAAATTTCAGTCCTAAAACACCGTACTGGGTTCTTGCGGTCATTTCAGTTAATGTGGTATAGGTAAGTACTTACCTAATCTTGGCAACATTAATTGTAATATAATTAGGTATACAGGATTTTCTCGCTCTACTTATTTTATTTTTAATGGGTGATAGTACAGGTCAAAAGAAGACAATTAGTGTTAAAACACCTTAGTAAACGGAAAGTGATTATCTAAATTCATATTTTAATATTGAATTAGTCGACAAGATGCTAATTTATGGGCCGGATAAAGTGTATCAAATATATAGTACAACTTTTATTATAAGGTAAGTATTTTAACACTAATCTGTATTATCGTCCATAAAAATAATAAGTAGACCGAGAACACCCTGTATACAGGGTGTATCACAGAAAACCGAACATAGGGAAAAGTACACAGTACAAATTAGTTAAGATCAGAGATTGCTTTGCCCTCTATTCAGAGGTCGTTACCATGGTTACCATGGTGTACGTATACAGTAACAAATGCATATATTGCTGTTCATTTGACAAAATCTGGATGAACTTAAAGACAAAATCGTCGAAGTATGTTTCAATATGGCTCCTGTAATGTTAGATAAAGTGAGACAAAGTTTTTGTAACCGATTAAGCCACTGCTTAATTCAAAATGGAGGTTTATTTGAACATTTGCTTTAATTTTTTATTTTAACTGTTTGTTTTGTTTAATTATTAGTTAAAAAAATATTTTCTTAATAAAAAATTGTTTCATTAATAAAAATAAATTCATTTAATATTGAAGAATTTATTTTAACTGATTTTTCTAATTATTCATTATTAGCTATTATTATGAATGAATTGTAAATTATAGACGCCCGACAACTGAGGTCATTATTTTTTTATTATTTTTTTAGCTATTATTGTTATTAAATAATGGTTAGTCAGCGTTACCATGGTACCCATTCTCATATGTGGCCAAAGTAATCGTTGATCCTAACTAATTTGCACAATGGAGTTTTTCCTATGTTCGGTTTTCTGTGATACACCCTGTATAGACACATCGTTGACAATCTTAACATTTCGAGTATAAGTGACATAACTACATAACAGTGTAGTATAGGTACTTATACTTACTGTCTATAAAAAAATTAAAATTAATAAACAGTATACCTATGGTAGGTAAATGTATAATATATATGGACGGCGCTCCACAACAACCGGTTATCACACATGTATTGTATGGCATAAATTAGCAAAATATATTGAATCGCTTATTAGAAAATATATACCTACTTCTTTTAAAAAGTTTGATCGTTCATGTCACATTCCACAATGCAGAGTTGGTATATATACAGTGGGCTAAATAATAATTTTAATCTTACTGTAAAATACCTCCTGATTGATGTAAATTGATAATAATATTAAAAACTCAAGTGTGAGTTAACTGATCGATGCAGAATACTGTCCATCATTATACGACAAAAATTTCCACAAAAAATATTTTGCAGCTGAATCTGATAGTGTGACAAAATATGATGCAATACCAGATTCAACATTTTTACTTCCCACCTCTACTATGGTAGGGAAGTAATGGATTCAGTCCGAAAACAATATTTCGAGATTTTAACAGATTTTCACGTTTTGAGACCCTAGCAATCGTTTAAGATCATTTTCTGACTGATGTCTGTATGTGTGTGTGTATGTGTGTATGTGTGTATGTGTGTGTGTGTGTATGTGGTCAATTTTTCGCCTTCGATATCTTAAGAACGGAACAACATACGGGCATGCCGATTGTTCTATTGTGTTTATCAGCCTTTAACTTAGATCTGATTAGATTTTGAGTCAAATCGGTTCAGTGGATCCTGAGATATTCAAAAAAACGTCCTCAATGTCACGTATTAACATAGGTAAAAAAAAATATAAATGAATTCTAGATGTTATAATATGAAAAAAATGTAAATATTTTTTTTCTCTAAAATGTATAGTTTTCGAGAAAAAAAATATTTTACTAAAAAAAATAAAAATTGTACGTAAATCAAGGTAACCATGATTTTTGCTATATTAAGCTAGCCATCAGTAGATCACCAAACAAAAAAGAGGGCCATGCTTTTTTCAAAGAATAAAAATTAAATTGTGTTTTAAAGACCACCAACAGCTAAGGTTATTTGGGCCTAGTCAAAGAATAAAAAAAAGAGTGTTTATTTTTTGCAAATATTTACTAGGTGGGAAGTATAGGACTGGTCATCAGTCGAATTTTTTAACGAATGTTTTTACGTTATGCTCAATATTTTTAATATCAACACATAATAATAATGGGTATAAAACACTCCTACGTTATATGTTTCCTAAATTTGGTGAATCATACAACAAAATGAAACATTTATTTGTTATATATGTATTTTTTATCATTCTTGATTGGAATTATTTCTTGCTCAACATGGGTGCGTCTTTTTTTATAATACATTTATTGAACGAACTATTCGTAAATACAAATCAAAAGTTATAGGTACTTATACCTATAATATAATGTAGATACGTATATACAGGCTATATCCCATTTTGTATAGAGATACTTCTGTTAACTTGTATATAAAGTAGATAGAAAAAGATAATCCACACAAGATCAATTCAAATCGTATATTAATCAAAACAACGACAACATGTTTCGATACTAAAGGTCATCATCAGGTCTGAGATCAGTAAAGTACATCATTATAACATAAGAATAGTATAAACTTTGGGAACAATACCCATATTAAGCCAACAAAGAGTTAATTGTCAATTAATTTATAAAACCGAAGTGAGAATTTATTATAACATTTGATAATTTTGATGTTCATTAAACAAATTAATTGACAAATAACCCTTAGTTGGCTTAATATGGGTAAGTATTGTTCCCAAAGTTTATACTATTCTTTTGTTATAATGATGTCCTTTACTGATCTCAGACCTGATGATGACCTTTAGTGTCGAAACATGTTGTCGTTGTTTTGATTAATATACGATTTGATTTGATCTTGTGTGGATTCTCTTTTTCTATCTATCCCATTTTGATTTATGCATACGATTTACGTGTAAATATTTAACATTGGTTTTCCACAAGAAGACAGTTTGTTCACAAGTATAGGCTTTGGCAAATAAGAATATATCATTAAAATAATATCATGGCTTATTCTGATCCATTTATTTTGTCCCAGTACTAAATTCCCTATGTAATACATCAATCTGAGACATGGTGTATACCTAGGTTATATATAAGAGAGAAATTTTTTAATAAATATATATAAGTTGATAATACAGGTATAGGACATAATATAGGTATATATTACAAATTTGCAGTGTCTATTTGTACCAATTACCTACCAATAATTTTGAAATATTGTTTATCAGTATTCTCTTTGTATATATAATAGATTTTATATAACACATGCACGCTTTTAGTGTTTTTTCGTATCAGTTTTGCGGACCTTAAATGACCGTTTATTGACGAGTGGCGTCATGATCCATTATGAAACGCTTTTCGATGAATAATGGGAAAACATTTGAAAAACCCGTTATCTAATGAACATTATGTACTTCTTTTCGGTATTATAAATGAAATATGGTTACTATGGTAACAAAGTGAATAAATATTGTATCGAGCCCAATGTTTTTATTATGAGATGTACTTCTGTCAGTGACATTAAATTATTCAATTAAAGTCTAAAACCATGCATGTGTTATATGAAGTATAGTGTGCAACACGTGTGCTAAATATTTATGCGTCAGGCGCGATGTTTTCAGCACTCGTATTCGGCTCGCGATGCTCACTCGCCAAGGCTCGTGAGCGCTCTCCTACTACTCGTGCTGAAAACATCGCGCCTGACGCATAAAGATGTATTTAGCACACTATAGTCACACAATGTACTATTTCCGTACAGTGAAACCTGTATATGTTGGCCACCAATTCAGTTCCACAAGAATGTGGCCAAGTTAGGACTTATAGGTGCCCAACTTAACTTAATTAGAGGGTAGATATATTATACTTAAATGAAATAGGTTATACATTCATTCCATGGAAAAGTGGTAAACTTACGCGCGCACGCAGCCAACTTGCCAGGTTTTACAGTATAGAGGTACCTATTACAATTTATTATTCTATATAGTTTTTATCACCTCTCGACATCATGGTTTTCTATACTTTGATGACTCGCAACCCATTCAATTAAAGACCCGAAAGTTTCATCTATATCAGCACCTTCCTTTCGGAATAACAGCTCAATCTCTGACTTTTCCACGATAATTTTAGTGAAAAGAGTCAAATTAGGGCGTCGTGGCACATTCTTTGGAAAACCTTGCTCTATAATATATGGCGCAGTACTTATAGGTATATTTAAATACAGTTGACTTATATAACTACGGAAAATCCGAGTCTTTTTAGATACAAACCTAATTTTTTCGTGATAAATATTTTTCCATCGCAATTCTCATTTAACTCAATTACATAATGCATTCACAATTTATCAAATTGGCTTACATGAGTTATTAATGTAAGTAAGATATTAAAGCATATACCTAAGTAAAATAAGAAATGGCATATACTACACAGTTATTATTACCCACTTTTTACATCGAATAATATATGAACCATTAGATCGATATAAATAATGAATGCTTAATGCTTTGTCACGTTGGTGGAAACAATAGGTTTTGTTTCGCAACAGTTAATTTTTATTTGCAATTGTTATTCTAATCGCTTCAATATAATAAAGGTAGATTATACAGCAGGGTCGGATCTAGAACTTTTGGTATGACCTTCACAATTTTAGTGTTGCTGCTAAGACTATATTTCCAATTTCTCGTCTATAGAATCCCGAGACATTATCAAGAATAAATTACCGACATTCTCGCCGAGATATCGAAATAATTATATTAGTTACATCATGATCAAAAGAAAAATAGTCGATATACTTATTCTTTATTACTTTGCATGCAATACCTATATTAGAACGGAGAGCTAGTGCAGAACGTATAAATTGGTTTTGTTAATAAAAATAATATAAGTAGGTATATAATAGGATAGGTACTTATATCGAAAATATACCTATATGTTATATATAAGGTTTGAATAATCCTGCCAGTTGCTGCAAGAATTCGTTAGGTATCCTTGATCTACGGTAATTATGTGACTCCCCGAAATCTGATTAGTTTTTACATAGCTATACGTGCACGAAACGTAAGATTGTTAACGAGGTTTTTCGGGAAATCTCGAGAATTAAAGGTACTTACTAAAGTAATAAGTTGTAAGATTTAGAAAACGAGAATGACCATTTGTCGTCGTTACGAGTCAAGACGGCAATAGGCACTACACAATTTTTGGAAAATATTTTTTTATGAGAGCTTTAAGCTCGATTTATATTATATCCGGTCAGTCACGGCGCGGGAACGTTTCCGGCAAGACAAACATTTTTACATACATTTCAAATACGAATATTTATAGTTAGCGGATCCCGTCCGTTCAGACACGTATCAATACTCGTATATTTGAAATACATGTAAAAATGTTTGTCTTGCCGGAAACGCTACGTTCCCGCGTCGTCTGACCGGATAATATAACTCGACCTTAAGAAATTCTTCCGACATCTACGTTCCGCGTCTGAGAGATACAAAAATTACAACCCTCCTTTTTTTCGTAGTCCGGTAAAAAGTAGGTACGCAGCAACTGGACTGTTGCCAATTAATCTGAAATAGATTATACTGTGTTGCCTGTAAGAAGATGACGGTTACGTGCAGTTAGTTAATGGGCGGTGCCTATGGCAACCCCCACTTCTTTACTGTCGATCGTAACATTAAATATAGCACGAAAAAAAGAATTTTTACAACTAACTGCGGGAATCCGTTCCTGAACAACTCTATGGTTCATAAATTCGCGGTGATAGCAAGATACTAGCGATTAAAGTAAGATTTTTTGGTCTAAGACTTATAAGTGGAACAAAACATCGTCAAAGTCTATGAAATCTTGGTATGAATTGTTAACGTGTTAGAATTGAGAGATTCGCTCATGACTTTGAGGGGAGGTTCGGGCCGTAGCTAGAGCTGAATTCAAGATAGGGCCCTGAAAGTTTAAAGTAGGGCTGAAGCAAAAGACTATACAATTTTTTAATTGGATTGCCCACCTCATCTGGTGATATCAAATTACTAAAGCAAGAAAACGATAAATGACAATTTATTAAAAAAAAAAAAAATACAGAACTTGCCATGTTATCAAATTTCTGAAGAACTTCATTTAGTTCAACGAATTTAATCTTGTTTTTCCAAATGCCAGATAGATCAAGTCTGTCATTCTGTCGTGACAGTCTTTGCGGCTTGTTTATAATTCCTTAAAGTATAGGGCACTGGATGTTTTAAGGTAGGGCATTGCCCCTTAATGCCCTCCCCCCCCCTAAGCTACGGCCCTGGGGGAGGTGTTGAGAAAAATAAAGTTAATGAGCGACTCACTACCATCATTGGTGATAGTATAGGTTCACACGGCATTACACCGCACGTTTTTATGCAGGATAAATCTTACCGAATAAATAGTGGCGCATACAATGATCACTATAGAATCGTTCACACGTCGTTTATACTGCAAATAAACGTATATACGGTTGAAGACGTCTACCGAAAACACAACGTGCTTGTTAAGTAAACCGAATGAACTGAAAACGTATACGGCCGGTTTGCACTAGCGCTATAGTATTAACACCATCTCTTTCACATGGCGCAATGCGAACACGTTTTTTATCGAATGAACCGGCGTTTGTTTTGAAAATAATGTTGTGCTCGTTTGTAATTATAATTAAAATAAATTATACAACTAAAAACGGTAGTGCGCACGTGTTTATAATCATAATGGCCGACGAATCTGCCATAGACATCGAGCTGTTTATTTCTTTAGTAGAAGAAAAGCCGATTTTGTGGGACAAAATCATAAATTGTATTTCATCGTATCTCAGCTTTTAAAATTTTGCAAATGTTTTAATACGCATTGCTTCTTGATTTATAAGATGAACCCAAAATCTTCTATGAAACCGGCGGCGATGCCGCTGGCGTCTATGACTATATGCCAATATAAAAGTAGAGCAATTCGCGTGGATCCAAAAGTACACACGTCTGCTATTCGTTTTTTACACGAATGAAAATGGAATCAAGTGAACAACCGCTGTTTATTCGGTTAAAACCGAATAGGTACTGTAAAAAAACGTGGGGAGTATTCCCGTGTGAACCTAGCCAATAAAAACACTGAAAATTAGTAGTATACACGGTGTCCCAACGAAAACTTGTACCCCCGTAAAACTCGTCAATTTTGCCGACTTTTACGGGGGTACAAGTTATCGTTGGGACACCGTGTATTATAAGTACTCATATTGTATTGTTTATAGTGTTGACATCATAAGTTATGTATTCTCAAGTTTTATTGCAAATAATAAATTTCACCTAATTGTTCTGAGCACTCTGTTAATTTATATTTTTCACAATACTCTCACCAGTTCTTAGATTAGACCCTGGGATTTAACCCCCGATGCAAAAACAGGGGTGTACTTAAATTTAAAGCCTTTGTCAATTGTCTGTTTGTGGCATTGTACCTCCAAAACGGATGAACCGATTTCATTGCGGTTTTTTTGTTTAAAAGTTACCAACAAGATGACTTTGTTTTAAACTTTTCTAATTAACAATATTATTAGGTCGCCCAATAATACATTTTACAATTAAAACTTACGTAACATATATTTATTTATGTACACTAAAATATACAAATAAAAATAATTAATAAGTTCTTATATCTATTGTAAGTACAAAAAAATAACAGCTTAGACTGAACAAACTATATAGTACACAACTTAAAATGCAAATAAAAAATTAACAAACGAGGATTTTGAGTTGAAGACAAACGGATTTCAGTATGAAAGAATAATCTCCGCTTCAGGGCCATGTCTTACCGAGCTGCCATGGTTACTCTAGGCTACCAACAAAGCAATCAAGCAGTTTTAGCTGTCAGTAAGATGGCAGCCGCAACAAAACTGACCGACTATAAGCCCGGTGAGGCATGCTTCATATAACTACTGTACTACATGCATTTTGCTGGCATCTCAACCAGTTGAGCTGCCACTGGTAGCTCGGTGAGGCATGGCCCCTAATCTCGTATAGATAGATTATATTATAGTACAGATGATGAAACTCAAAAATATTTTGAAACGGATTTCCGAATCGATACACAGATTTCTCTAGCGAGAAATATATATAACGATGCAATATAAGAAAGTATATTTTTATTTGATTCTGAAATCCTAAAGTCATCTAATTATCAAAGAGAATTGATACCTAAGTTGAACTGCATTATATGCATGTAAAATCAGCTTTTTAAACGGCAAAAAATGATAACAATTTTATGCGAGTGTTTGGAAATAATATTTTTAATTTTTACACTGTAAACGGTCAAAACAAAATAAATTATAATTAAAAACAATATAGCTGTACATTGCAGATGCTTCAAGATGTACAAAAATTAAGACTCAAATACAATATCTGCTTGCAAAATAAATAAAAATAGACAGAATAAAATAACAATTTAATTAATTATTTATATTAGGTATATCTCTACCCAATTAATTATAACCATGTAGTTACTATACTGGCAGATAGGATAGGATAAAAACAAATCAGTTTTTTTTGTTAGCCAATAACAAAAATATAAAGGAACTTTTATAATTTATTATTTTAATATACACATTATTAAGTAAGTATCTAGCAAATATGAGATTAATTTAAGATTAATGTACTATAATTTACTGACACTACTCGCTTTTATAAAGACGTAATATTTAAATAACCCGACAGAACGTCGCGATGCGAAGCCGAAATTTCGAATGTAAAGTCAGCACATATGTTTGAAAAAAAAACGTAGGCATAGGTATTCGAAATTTGCGTTAGGATACTCGTAGGTAAAAGTAATAGGATTATCATTAGTAGGACATCATTATCTATCAGCTGATTGTACAGTTCCCTCGCTAAAAACGATGTTATGCGGAACCGAAATCACTCTTTCTTAGCGATAAATTCATACACTGCCCCCTTATAATACTATAGGTATTAAAGCAGTTTGCCCGATTAAAATTGCCCCCTTTTGACATTTATACCGCTGATCAGCGTTGCCAGACGTCCCGATTTTTGCGGAACGTCCCGATTTTTTAGTTAAAATTGAATGTCCCGCCCAGGACAACAAATTTCACAATTTTTTCAAAAACATTTAGATTCGCAGAAAGAAACTCTCCAATTAAGGTAAAATCTTCAGTCAAGTATCTACCTATACAACAATGTCGACTTGTTCCTCGAAAAATAAATGCTCTTAATATTACTCTTTTCATATATCTATAAATGATTACTTTATGTAAAAAAAATTAGAGTTTTTGTTTTTTATAATTTGTCCTGCTTAATTTTGCACCTATCCCGATTCTTTTTATTTCACATCTGGCAACGCTACTGGAGATCCACAGGGAGCAGGTTTTATAGTTGCAATTGAAGAATTATTATTATCATAAATATTAAATAGTAAATACTAAATATTAAACGTTTCTCCTGTTTCGATTATAGTACTACATGATCAGCAGCCAACGCGCGCCGCGCCGTATCACTATGGGGCAGGAAATGTTCAAGATAAGCAGCCTATATACACACACGTATAATGTGAGTAGATATTATTATTATAGTGGTCTGGTCGACCTTCAAATCCTATAAACTCAACAGCTCTATCAAAATAAGTCACTCACGATATTGTATAACACGTTCATTTCATCAATGTCCAACGGACAAGTCGGTGTAGATTTTAAATGCGTGCGACTCTGACCTGAAGTTGGCAATAATCAACACTAGCGCCGCGCGCGGCTTGGGGTGCTAAAAAAGCTTTGATATAGTATTATCAAACAATATTATAATGTAATGTTGAAGAACTCTATGATATAGAGAAATGGTGATCCGTAAATGGTGTAGAAATTAGGAGAAAAACTCAGTGGCAAAAGGATCAAATAAAATTTGCAATAGTGATGATTAAATTTGCATTCATAAGCTTACGTTTCGGTGCTCATTGCACCATCCTCAGAGCATCAATGTTGTCAAAAAAATCAGTATATTGTACACTGTTAACTTACAATTAAAAATCATGAAATTTCTGTGATTTTTTTTATAAAAAAGCTAAAATGGTCACTAAATAAAAATCTTAAATTGGCCTCTTTCTAATGATCGGTTATTCTAATTGAAAAAAAAAATATATATATATATATAAATATTTTTTAGTTAGAATAATCGATCATTAGAAAGAGGCCAATTTAAGATTTTTATTTAGTGACCATTTTAGCTTTTTAAAAAAAAAATCACAGAAATTTCATGATTTTTAATTGTAAGTTAACAGTATACAATATACTGATTTTTTTGACAACATTGATGCTCTGAGGATGGTGCAATGAGCACCGAAACGTAAGCTTATAAATGCAAATTATATCATCATTATTGCAAATTTTATTTGATCCTTTTGCCACTAAGTTTTTCTCCTAATTTCTACATTATAATGTAAACAACAGATTGATTTTTTTCAGATTTTGTCAGTTTCCCCGCGTAGCTAAAGGAAATAATTTAGACTAAGTATAATAGATATTAGAGAAATAGTGAAATAATTTAGCGAATTGTTGCTACACCCGTGACACCCCATGCCCATAGATGGCACTGTTTTTTTTACTCCCATATAGGAATGTCTGCAAACTGTCAAGAGTTGCACACGTATTGACTCCTACCTATATCTATAATGATATAATCTATACTCTATAATATTTGGTATAATTACACTGGGTCGACACTATTAAATAGTTTATTTTGCAATTTTACCCTCGGCCATATACTACTCAAGCCCAGGCGTTCCATATAACCAAAATATTATTATCAACACACTACTGATTCAATTATATGATTATAGTGAGCATAGAATCAAAGATGACAAATTTTATAAGGTCGGGTATAAATTTTACTTTTTTACAAGTTGAGTTTGAAGAATACAAGTTAAACTTGTAACTGTATTTATAGTTACTTTCTGAGGGCAGAGCAAGGAATTAGTCTCAAGTGTGGACGTATGCGCATTATCGTCTATTCACTTTTGGACCGACTTGTACTGATATAGTTACGGTTTGAGCAGTCCATATAGTTTATGGACTATATGGATATATGGTCTAAGCCTTTCACAAAGTATATTGAAACCTAATAAGAGTGCAAGAAGTGTCGGAAGTCGGAACGAACCATTGTTTTAACATTGGAAATGTTTATGTTCGTATATGGGGGCAGAGTTACGAGTTTTCGTTCAAGGCCAAAAGACAACGGTGTCGCGATCAAGTGAGGAGCAATCATGCAAAATTGAACAAGTGCAATTTTTTCGAAATGTGTTTTATATCATGTCTAGTTAATTGAGAGGTATTTGCGACGATCTGCGGTGTTATTTTTGAGCAAATGTTAATAAATACTGTAGAAAAATCCATTTAAAAGTTAAATAATCAAGCAAAAGTGAACGCGTATATAACAGAAGAATAATAGGGTTATTCCTGACAAAACTAAACAGTGCATTGATAAATATTGTGTGTATAATAAACAGTTAATTATGTTTCATATATGCTGTTATCATTTCCAATGTCCTCGATGGTTGCAAGGATTGCGAAATCTGTGAATTTTTTTTCTATAGATAGATATATAAAGAAATATTTGGAGTTCTGGAGCCAAATTTTTGCTGTTTCGTGGAATACCCTATTGATAGACAAACTAATCATTTACTGAGGTCATATAGTCTTGTGTTCCGCGGGTTCTAAACGGTATACGGTCCTGCGACGTGAAAACATTATTTTTCCTTATAATTATAATTAACTGCATCTTTTCCTCAACAATTTTTTGTATTTGATACCCACATGAGATTTACTCATGAAGTCAACGGTGGGGCTGAAAAAATATTATTTTTTTTTACCTTTAAAAAAATACACAAGCCCGCAGTCGTCATAACCATTTATGTTGCGTTATGTGATTAACCATTTTGTTTTCCTAAAGATCATGGTTGTTTCTGATTACGACTTACGACACAATTACCATGTTTATGCGAAGAGTAACGTTAGCTCGGCCATTCCCAAGCCCTTTTATACTCGACGATAAAACTCTTAACGTCTTCGCGTAAACATGCATGGCAAATGCGTATGTGAAACATTGATCACTGCTTGATTTGTTTAAAAATAGAATAAAATTTCTAATACTTGTGTTTAGGTACTCGCCTTCGAAGGCCGTTTAAAGAGACTTGTTTAACAATAAAGCAAATTCTATAATTTGAAACTAAATTTTATAATATTATATGTTATCAACGTCGAGTGTTTTTAATAAGTTACTGTAAATTATAATTAAGGAACTAATTTTAGAACATTATTGCAGTCATGGGCGGGATTTTAGTAATATCAAGGGGGGGCAACAACAAAGACAATTTAATACTATATTCGCTTAAAAAAAACTTCTTCTATAATGCTAACAGAAAATTGTTAAGAAAACTAAAATAAACATTGCTATTCCAGATTCAGATATACCGCCTATGATTACAGTTGCAAAAACTGAGAAGGTATAATATTCACATCTTTTGATTAATCTAATATTTATTTTGTCTAATATTTTCACGTATCAATAATAGTTATAGATAGATAATGATTTTAAAATATAAAAGGAACTTTCTGCCTAGTACCAAACTCATATTTTCAATTTATTATTTTTAATAATAAACTGAATTGATAGATAGTTCTCAGATTAGAGCCAGCAAACGCCGTATAAACCACGGCATTCTCACGATTCAGAAGCCTGAACAAAAAAATAATTATATTTGCTTATTGTTAATTAGTGACCTGGATTATAAATGATTTATAGGTATATAATGGACTGGTTGCAACTTTCCCGAGGTGTTTGGCACATGAAATTAGGATGAAATATCAAGGTATTTTATATTAGGAAATCTTCAGAAAAAATAGTTCATTTAGTATAAAATATAAACAGCACAAGATTGTTTAAAAAGAAATTGTACCTACAGTATTTAAACACTTAAAGTTTGTCAAATAATTAATTTTGTGTTTTTTTAGCGCTTTCCTTTAAAAATGCCCTACATTCGAAATGTCTATTGATTTCATTGAAAGATTAATCAAATTTTATTATCTTTAACAACGTATTTGCAATATTTATGACAAACTTTGTTTAATACCTATCATTGTTAAATTTTGATACATTTATTCGGTAAATCGCATGTCACAAATAGGTACTTATATCATACGTATAAAATAAGGTTAAGGAATACTTCCGTATAGTACTTAACCTCCACAAGTACCTACGTAAAATTTGATAACATTCGATGACGTTTATAAACTGTGGTAGGCTGACGTATAATAAACGCTATTTTTCTTTTTTTATCGCCATGACGCAATAAACTCAATTAATATACACAATATGATACACTGAAGGCTATATACATCATATTAATCTTCATATAGTTTTCCAGCCAATAATTTTTTTCATACAAAAATGGTTTCAATTCTTCTCAATGAATTTTTAAAAAATACTCTAAATTAACTTTTCAATGAACACTGAACGTTCACTGTCTTATTTTTTTTCGGATCGTATAAATGAGACCTGTTATTTTTCTACTAAATGAACTAAATATATTTTCGTTGGGTAAAAAATCAACAACTATTTGTCAACAGATATACAAAATTTTAAGCTTGGATTGGTCATCGACTCATCACATCGAAAAATAAAATAACAATTGAAAATTTTTGTTGGAAAGCAGCCAATTATATAATTGATTCCAAACATATCGGAAAAAAAATATTTTACCAACCATAGTCACAGTCAGGATTCTAACCTGAAGCTTTTCACTTTCGCGGCGGAATGAGATTACAATTACTCAACTCATTCCGCCGCGAAAGTGGAAAGGTTCAGTTTAGAATCCTGACTGTGACTATGGTTGGTAAAATAATTTTTTCCGATATGTTTGGAATCAATTATATAATTGGCTGCTTTCCAACAAAAAATTTCAATTACAAATCAGCCGTATAAAATCTATTAATTTATCTTAAAATAGCAATAGTTTGTAAAAAGAGTTGTCAAGATACCACAGATTTAGTATAGGTTTTGTTCAAAATAATATTGTGAAAAACATTTTTTCAAAAACTATATAATATATTTATAAAAGGTGCGGCAAAGAGGACCTTAACGATTTTTTTTTAAATAAAATTTTGTTTTTAATTTAATGGTAAAGTTTGTTTATTTATTTTTTTGGTTGCTTCTTGAATGTTTATCTCAGAAATTACTGAACGGATTTGGGAAATTATTTTATTGTTAAAAAACCTACTTCTTCTCGATAATTATATAGACCGAACGAGCGAAGTAAGTGAGTTCTGTTTTAATTTAACCGAAAGAGCGAAGCGAGGGAGGTCCCATATTAATCCTATTTGGCAAGCGAAGCGAATGAGATCCCGCAATAGTAACTTATTTAAAGGCAGAATTGTGGCATGCCAAACCAAAATCTACGCAGGCGAATAAACTACTGCAGTGTATACCTATATGCCATTTTATTTTTTCTGCTTATTGCATATTGACAAATGATCTTATCCAACATTTCAAAATGTGTCTCGTCTATCAAAAGCTAAACGTTTGCCATATTTGATCATAATTTGTAGGAATTCCAAATTCAAATTACTTATTCCTCAAATAAATACAAAAAAAAAATATAATAGGTAATTATACAAAAAGAAAGAGGATTTCCTGCCCAACTTGGAAGATCAGTGCTAGGGCAGGAGTCCAAAGACATAACGGACATGTATATAGATTTATTTTTTTTACCTTTTTATTAACAGATATGAATTTGTCAGGTGTGTGTGCGACAAAATTCTAACATTTTTCCATGTCACAATTACTTCAGCTCCTCAACAATTAAGCACCATTATGTACGGACGCAAGTTGAGATCGCAGTGTAATTTTTTGTGTAGTCTTCGGCGGGATATTCTCAAGGTACCGACTTGGTTTCCGGGTTCTCCAAATCATGAACAAATAAGACGTGATGAACGTTCTGTTTAAAATTTTGTTTTATTGCATATACGAATGAATGCTTAAGTTAGCCATTCTTTTTTATCATTAAGAAAACCATCGAATGACTTAACGTTACAATGCAATATTAGAAAAATTCATTTTAAATCCATATAGTCACCGTCGGGACACAAACCCGAATCTTCCACTATTTGAGGCATAAAATGAATTTTTCTAATATTGCATTGTATATAACGTTACATCATTCGATGGGTGTATACCTATATAATGTTAAAAGAATGGCTAATCATTTGTAAATATATTAATGATGGTGACTCGTAACTCGTAAGTCTTAACTTTGATATTTTATATTTTATTGTTTTATTTTAAAATTGTCCATAACGATGGTGAAGAATGACAACCTTCCATGTCATGATTTGCAGAAATTCAGCAAGCTTCCATGTCAAAAACAGACACTTTTCAGGGGGAAGATAACAATGTTTTGAACCATGCATGATGTTCTAACATTTTCTTTCATATTAAGATTAAATTAATACACTGACAAGATGTTGTAACAAACTCCTATGTCTTACATAGGAGGTTGTCGTTCTTAACTTGACATAGGAGTTTTGTTGTATAAGTCCGTATTTATTCTTCATTGACATGGGAGATTTTTCCAGCAAAAAGAAGGCTAGTTTGTAAATCGTTTAATTCATAATTTTCAAATCTGCAGAAATTGACATAGAAGGTTATTGTTTTGCTGCAAACGAAGACTTGGGAGTTTGCTGTTCTTCACGATCGATAAGCAGAAAAATATAGGTAGCTGTATCGTATATCGTAATGGCGCCACAGACTTGCAGAGCGTAGTAATTATCATTATTATGCGGCTTCGCATATACGAAAAGAGATTTAAAAAAATGATCATCCCGCTATCGTTGATAAAGAAAAAAGACTGTTGGTTTCGATATTGGTATCGCGGCATCGCCTCTTTAGCAACTTCTCGGCGTCAGCTCCTCCGTCAAATAGACTCATTAATATAAGCCATTTATTTTTTTATTTATTTCACCAATCAACAGAACTAGGCTCCTATTATAGATGGTTACATAACATCATTTTAATGTATTATTTTAAAAACAAAGTCGGTGTTTTTAGTACAAACGCGTTTGATTTATATACGTAGATTAAATTAATAAATCATATAATTACTGCTCTTAAAAAAACATTTTTTTATTTTATAACTCAATTTTTATTTGCTTATTTTTGCCAAAGCCAAAAAGTAATGGCGGAACTCTCGTATTATAGGACAAAGATTTAATCTTGGTAACGTCTCGATCGAACCGAGAAGAAATCTCCTTGTATATCGCATTTCGATATCGCACGAGTATTAATCGTTATGTAACGCGGTTAATTAAAAAAAAATCAGTACCTATATATTTTATTTTTTAAAAATCGTCAGGTTCCTGAGCCGCACCCTATATTATATAAATGATTTCGTATAGTATATGGTCTATTATAGATAACACTACTTTTGATAGCTAAATTTACGTAGGTGTATCTACATTACTTATTAAATAGGATATCATATAACACTGAAAACATTTCAAAATCCTAATCATTTTATACCTATATATATATGCACATGCGGTACACGTAATTTAAATTTAGTAATTAAAATACTAACCAATTATAGAAATAATTCTGTGATTAATACTTGAGAATATATACGGATTCTTACAATCAAAAACTGAAAAATTGGTTTTATTTCGTCCGTAAGGTTTGCAAAATTTGAGAAAAGTTTACTTTTAAACCGTTAACCATGTTTCGAAAGGAAGTATTTTTTAGGGAAAAAGCATTATTTTTTATGACTGCAATTGTTCCTATCTTATTAGTGTTGTAAATATTGTAATATTGTAAAAAAAATGCTATCAAACTGAACTGTCAATTGTGTTCAAAACTCTAATTTATTGTCTAAATGCAGGGAAAACCATATATTTACAGAAAGAACCAAATATACACACGAAAAATTGAATTGGTTCCGAAACACTTTTTAAATTTCTTTACATTCTAATGGTCGCCCGAAAACTATAATTTTTACTTTTTTTAAGAAAGTTAAAGGTTATACCTACTGCACGCTGCTCCATAAAACCAACAATTTTCCCTAAGTGTGCAAGCTTTCACGGCCGGCATTGTTCCAAGTCTTCATGGTTTCCGGGCTTGTAGGCCGTGGTCCGGACCACGGCCTACAAGCCCGGAAACCGAAGACTTGGAATTTTCCCTAAGTTCACGGGAAAAAAATGAAATTGTACACCTTGTATAATAATGACTAAAATATGTTTGTACCTGTAAATAAGTGTAGGTTAATGTTTTTGTTTTGTCTGTTAGATAAAAATCACAATAAATGAGTGTCACTATTTAGCATTAATTTCCACGTATTAAGCAATACCCTACTATATGAAAATAATTTAAAACTAACTACTAAGTATCTAAGAAAACATAAAAAAATGTTTAATATAATTTCTATACAATCTTCTTATTTTATACAAATCAACACATTCCTGGCGGTTTCTCTTTTTTCTAAACTTTCTTTCCACAACATCAAAAACATTTTGTTAAAATACAACAATTAAATTATTTACAAATAAAAGCACATCAAAACTGTCCAAATATTAATAAATGCCATTTTTTTCATTATAATTTTAAAGTTATTTTGTTTTCTATATTTGTCACTTTGCGTATATGCCGAATTATTCTATACCTGTTCTACATTATTCATTGTATTTCTGTACTATTGCAATTTCCTGATTTTCATTTGAATTTACAATAAACAATAATAATGCATCTCAAAAACTGGGGACATTTACAGCTGGGAAACATTAATTGCAGGCCTACGACTTTAATAAACGCAAAAACAAAATCGCTATTTTTACTCCTTTCTCAAAAAATTAGATTCAATAAGACCCAGTTATACCTACTAATTGCTACAATGTTTTTAAAACCCGCGTTTGAGCCTTTTAATTTTTTGTAGCATAAGTAGCCGTACTTATAATTTTCTTTTAATCATGTGGTATTGTAATATGTTTAATAATAAAATAAATTAGCTGTATTAATGATTTTCAAGACTCAAATGCTTTACACTATAATTGCCAAAAAAGTGTTTGAAAAAAAAATTAAAGATTCTTGCATTTCTATTTCTATTGCTGTCACGAACTGAGTTTTCTAATTAGTCCAGTCACGAGAGCTTAAAAAGATAGGTCCACCTTGCGTTTTGTGCAGCAAATGATTTTATTTTTTTGTGTCCTCAAGCATGTTTAGGAGATGTCAAATCCAAGTTTGCGACCTCTAAAACAGGACGGGGGAGTTTTGGTGGGCTAAAAACCATGGTTTTTTTGCATTTTTTTCGATTTCTTGCTTATAACATGGAAACGGCTAGTCCTATTGAAAAAATGGTCCTATTCAAAATTAAAGGACACAAAATTTACTTCAAAATGCACTAGTCAAATACGTTTTTGTTCCGATTTTTACCGACTCTACAGAACTTAGAAAAACAAAAAAAAAAAACTCTTTTTTTGTTTGAAGGCGCTAATCTCAGGAACTACCAGTCTGTAAAAGAAGCAAAGTAGTAACCATTGAGACCCTACACGAGTTTTTTAAAAAATCAATCCCAAAGGGTGAAAACGGGAGTGTAGGATTTATTGTAATAGCAAAAAATCCTACACTCACGTTTTACCCCCTTTGGGATTGAATTTAAAAAAACTCGAATAGCCTATAACCTTCCTTAATAAACGGGTTATTTTGGCGATTTTCTAAGTTCTGTAGAGCCAGAAAAATGGGAACATAAACATATTTGACTAGTGCATTTTGAAGTAAATTTTGTGCCCTTTAATTTTGAATAGGATCATTTTTTCGATAGGACCAGCCGTTTCCATGTTATAAGCAAGAAATCGAAAAAAGTGCAAAAAAATCGTGGTTTTTAGCCCACCAAAACTCCCCCGCCCTGTTTTGGAGGTCGCAAACTTGAATTTGACATCTTCTAAACATGCTTGAGGACACAAAAAAATAAAATCATTTGCTGCACAAAACGCAAAGTGGACTTCCTCTCGTGACTGGACTAAATGTATTATTAGTTTATTCTAAAAGCAAATGACAATCAAGAAAAACGCATTGAAAATATAGCACGCGTTGGAAACTAGTTTCAAAAAAAATTTCACTATACGAATTTATTAGATTTATGTGCGTCTGTAAATTTTACAGACAAACGTTTTATCGAATATATTTAGCTACGGAAAATAATTAAATACACATTGTGTTACTGGCAACCTATACGATTCTATACTCAAACAGAATCTGCAAAATGGTCAAATCACTATAACAGACATTTAAGACTTCAGAAAAACCAAAATATGTTATTGGATAACTCAGTCAATCAAAAAGTTATAAGTTAATGGAATCACAAGTTAATCACTCGCCAGCCGTCCCAAAATAAGTGGAATAATTTATTTAATTTTCCGATTCAAATGTAACACTGATTTGCCAAGTTATACATCGAAATATTTTCTGTTCATCCTGCAGACAATCTAAAATGTTAACATTTTTTTAAGATTTTCATTTTAATTTACTAATCAATGGCCATTTTCTGGATACTTGTACGATGTACGTTACATATTATATCAAAAAATATTCTTTTTTTTATAGAACCAGCAAGTTCGAGATAGCTATCGACTTTAGAGTTTAGATATATGCCATCGTGGACTTTTTTGTACGAAATTATATGCCATTTTGTTCTATCTGGTACCTACAGTTCTCACTGTTTAGAGTAAACGCTGAAAAAACACATATTTCACAAATTTTTCACCTTAAAGACGCCATTTTGATAAGTTCTGCTGCAATCATTTTAAATAATTTTGGTACAGAGTATCCTTATCTGATATGGTTTGGATAATTTTGCGAACTTGTTGGTTCCGTCAAATACCATATATAGCCGCTATAACATGTAGGTGCACCTAAGCTACCATAAAATGACTGTAATAATGAATAATAGTTAATTTGCCGACTGTCTCATGATTTCGCCATTTTGCAAACTATAACTACGCATGAAATGGATGTTCTAAAAAATGCACTCTGCTAACAATGTTAATTATTTGTATTGGTTACTATAAACCTCTATATTGTATTATTTATTTAATTACTTACACTTTTATGAAAACTGATAAAAATCCAATTACTTTACTTGATAAAATAGACAATATCTACCGTGTTATAAAATTTTATCAGTACCTAAGTGTGTGCAAAAAACTACTTCAAAATTTTTTTTTTCAATTTACACAAAAATCTGTTTCAGTTATAACGTACATATGGAATCAAAATAAACCACTAAAATACGGTTGACAAACTCTGCTAAAACTCTAATTTGGGTCATGAGGTACCATGAACTAACCCACAAAATTATCATTTTAAGATATTGCAGTTTAAGTTCTGTCTCAATGATTTAACCTTAATTTTACCCCAATAAATTATTTTCGTATTTTGAATACATTTTTATATCCCAGATTATTTTTCTAAATTTTTTATATTTCTGCACCTAACTCGTTTTTTGGAACAAAATGCCGGTTAGCTCATTTTACCGCTCATCGACCCATTTAATACTGCCGTTATACATTATTATGGTGCAATGCCGAGTTAACACGAACCTTGTAACGAAGCGAGTCAAGTATACCTAATCATGTTATTTACTTATATTTCTCATTCAAGCAAATAGACAAGTGTTTTATTTTTTCGGCAGTGAATCTGCGGAGAGAGGCAGAACAAGGATCTTGCCATATTTCCCCGAAAATAGAGAAAATATTTTTTTGCCATACCCACTATAAAATGGCTGCTTTCGATGTGTGTATAACGGCCTTTAATGAGTCATTTAACAGGCAAGTGTACTCACTATAGTGCGGAAAGTAACGGTTGCCATAGCAACTTCTGTTTATTCGCTCTATACGCCTGCGTGCGCCTGTCATTACTTGCTTGCACGAACGTCACGGCACACTGTGGAAGGAAAGATGGCGACGCAAATGAACTGTGAGCATTTTTTTAAAATGAAGTAGGTATTTTGTAGTGGATATGGCAAAAATACCATATATGTCTTGTACGTAATGGTATTACGGCTCGTGTGACTGTAAAAACTCGCTATCGCTCGTTTTTACATACTGTCATCACTCGCCGTAATATTGTCCAATACGTATCTAGACATACAATCTACTATTAACAAATACAAAAAAAATACACACACTAGCAGTGTATTTTTATTTTTTTTTGTAATTGTAGGCTCCCCTATCCGATACAACTACTGGATCCGCCCCTGTCTTTCTTTGCTCAGCAGCTTGTCTATAGCTGTTAATTTTGCAATTAAATATTATGATGAAAGTAGATTGTTCACATGAGGTAATTAACTATGAAGCAAGTTTGCTTACTTGACTGGCTCCGTGTGGACTCACCATAATACAACGCAAGTGATGATCACTGCACCATGATTTAGACTATTTAAATGCACAAATAAATTGCTTGATCCCTAAAAACAAGTTAATTACTAAACCGACACATGTTTATTACAAAAAAGGATTGTTAAGAAAATAGCTCTAAAGCAAGAAATGCACGAGTAAATCAGTACTTTTAACGAAAAACCGTTTCATCGGATCAGTAATTCATCCGATATAATGTGCGAGCTTTAATTTAATTTCCTATTTTCTAGAGGTTCCAATTGTCCCGTGCCGTGCCGGTTCAGTAGTACTCGTCCTACTTAAGATAATATGATTAGAATACTCTTTGCAAGTAGCGCTTTTTTTACTTAATATTATTTCGCCATAGACTTATAGATTATTGTATTAGGCCAAACTTTGTTACAAATTATAATTTTCATGGCATTTTAAATCAATTTTAAGTTCAGTAACTGACTGTTCAATGAAAATTAATCCTCATCGATATGTGTCTAATATACGTTTGTGTCAGGTCCTTATTTTTTAACTTTTATTAGCAACAACTACATGATCCTAGTCCTACATAAATCCTTTCTACAATTTACAATTCTACAAAATTTATTTTTACTCAAAAACGTCATCAGCTCTATTTTATGATTTAATTAAAATATTTTAGATGTTCAGGTACCGAATATACTCAGAAATTTATACACAAGATCCAGCTTGTAAAATATAGGTATGCCTTCTATTTATTTAAAATGGTCACAATCCAAATTCACTCACAATTTAGGATACGTAATTTATTAATGATTTTAAAAATAAAAACAATTTTTATTATAACAAAAATAATTATATGCCATTCATATAAACTTCAAACATTTTTTTTATATTGTGAATCCTTTCAAAAAATATTTTTCTTCAAATTCTGAGGTACTTACAACTTGTCTAATATTAGTTGTGCGCGGGTAAGTTTTGTAAAGCAATGCATTGATTTCTTCGCTTCATTTTTCATTTCACTTAAATTTATATGCCCATTGCTATTTTTTCTCAGACTGTCCGTCATGACTCGAAAGATACAGTAGGTATAGTTATACTAACGTTCTGTGAATGCTATCTATATACACGACTCACCCGAGCTGCTACGTCAGACAAGCATTTTCCGAAACACAGTTTTACATTTCTAATAAAAAAAAAACACGTCGGAATTTTATTTCAAATAACTTTCAAAATATCCAGTTTTGAAAATTTTAACGTGTTTATTAATTTTAATTCTTGAGTTGTTGCCAACCTGCAACTGCATAAATATAGCTTAAATACAACTTTCAACAGCGCGCGCAGATTTTTCAACTTGCACTTTAAGGTTTTCACTATTTTTATCTGTAAGTTCAGTTGACGTATCTAACGATTTCGATACCGGTGTGTTACTGATAGGAGTATTATTCGCATTAACTCGGTTCTGAATTTGTTGTCTGGCTAAAAGCGCACTAGGATTCGGTATATTTCTGACAGTTTGATTCGGCGTATTGCGTATCTGATTGAAATGATTTTTGTTGATTTCTTGAAGTTTTGGCATTCGCTGCAAACTTTTCATTTGTGCCTGTAAACTTTTAGTGTTTTGCAACACCGGTATTTTTAACGTTTGCAAATTTGGTATCGTATTTGGTGAAGATGTAGTAACTTTAACGTTAGAAATCGAGGCAGTATCAACTTTCGACGCCGCTGCTGGATTCACGGTATTCATCATAGTATTTTGAGGCAAAGATTTTGAATGGTGGGTGCTGTTTGAATTATTCTGTAGCATTTTATCGATGCTAGTTTTGTTAACATCATGTAAGTTGCTATTCTGAGAATTACTTGAAGTACCAACATTGCTGCTTGTAGAATGTTCAACTTTCCTAGAATTTATTGAAGTGTCGTTTTGTTGTTTAAACAAAGTGGAATTACTGTTCACCGGAGTTTTCTTTGCATCGTTTTGATTTTTTACAACATTACTATCAGTCAATTTAGTATTACTGTTGCTTTTGTTTGCTGACACAATTGGATTATTTCTATAAGCCATTTGTGAAGACGTAGTTTTACTCGTCGTGTTTAGTTGATTGGATTTTACAGAAACAGAAGTAGAAGGTTGTGTATTATTACATTGAACTGAATTTTTTATTGGCGTTGCTGGACTCGTTATACTGCGGTTAATAATTTTTTCGTTTGAATTTTGCGGTAAACTTGCTGTTGTGTTTGCCGATTTAGGCGTTGTATATGCAAGCTGTGAACTACGAGGATTATTGTTACTATTAGAGGTCTTCAATAGCAACCCGGGAGACGAAATGGCGATATTCGAAATAATTTGTGGTTTCATTGACGAGCTTTGTACATTACGTTGTTGCATACTTTTCGGATTTTGATTGTTCGAACTTCCGTTTGTTGGCTGGGATTTTTGATTAATAGATACTAAAGTTTTCGATGCATTTGAACTAGGATTTTTCGGCTGGACTGCAGGAGGATTGTTGTTCGGTGATCTTACTAAAGGAGTATTACTGCTACTCTGGAGTCTATTCTGAATATCTGAACTCAAATTTTTATTTTGCGCTGAAATCACCAAATCTCTAACGCGAACAGCTGCAGCAATTTCGCTCAAAACAACTAAGTTCGACGAATTTTTATCTTCCTGAACTTGTTCTGCAATTTTATTTACCACTTCCTGCTTTTGATTGTCAATTGGCTCTTTATTAGAAAATTCAGCGCTGTTAGATGGATTGGTTTTCTTCTGCTCGGTAGTTTCATGTTCGGCTCCTGACTCGTTATGATTCGGACTACGGCTTGATTTTCCCGACAGATCTAATGCTCCGAAATTGTCACATTTTACGTCAAGTTTTTGTTGTTGTGATAGCATTTTTGATACGATATCAGAATTAATGTTTTTATTGAAATTTTTAACATTCGAATTTAAATTCATCTGCGCAGCCTTTTTAATTTTCGATAGAGGAATTGTAGCTGGTGGAGGGCGTGTGGCTTTTCCAGTATTTGATGTCCATTTTTTACTATTATCTGCATTTTTATTTATTTGTACATTATTTGCAGCTTGATTTGTTCTATTTTGAATATTATTTTGAACGTTATTTGGCAATAAATTTCTACTGTTTATCGAAGGAGCTTTATTTGTAATAGTGATTCCTGTTGTATTAATTTTGCTAGTGAAACTCGACGAGTTTTTATTTTGAACTGGCGTGGCTACATTTTTCACCGGGGAAACATTTCTGTTGTTTGTTTGAACAGTATTTGAATTAGGAACAGGAGTTTTGACAGTCTGAGGTCTAGTCTGTTGGTTGCCCGAAGTGGAACTATTTTTATTTTCTGCAGTCGTTGGAGGATTTCGGTTAATACTATTTGTGGTGTTATTTTTATTTTGAGTGTTATTAATATTAGTGTTATTTCGAACGAAATTATTCGATGACGCGTAATTTCGATTCGGAATAAATGCTCCTTTCGGTATCCCCGAGTTGGCATTAGTACCACTTGGATTTATTATCATTATTTCCAAGGATGGTACTTTAGGGTCCGAACACTCAGTAGACTCGTCGGAACTTTTACGTTTTTCACCAGACACAACTTTACTAACCGTAAAAGAATTTGGAGCTACTAGATTCGGTACACATTTCTGAGTATTTGTCGATACGCTTTGGTTAGTACTAGGGATATTTTTTAGAGCAGATGTCGGTGGTTTAGTTTCAAATGATGAAACAGATTTTTGCAATGTAGTGTTTGTATTTTTATTGCTATTATTTTTATTCAAATCACTATTTTCGGTACTTAAATCAAAACGAACTTTTTTCTGACTAGAGTAAGTGACACTATTATCTGATGAACGTTTTTCTGCAACATTTGATTCACTTTCTACGTTCGTGGTTACTTTTTGACCGCTTGTTGCAGTAGAATTGTTCGACGTAGTGTGTGTTTTAGTATTTTCATTTTTAGAAGATACAGGATTATCATTTGTACTTTTAACGGCAGTGTTCTGTATGGGTTTATGGCGTACAGCTCGCATTTGAAGCAGTCGTTCTTTAGCACTTACTTCAGATGTAATTGCCGACTGACTAATTTCATTACTACTACCAAATGAGTAACTATTATTACTATCCTTGCTATTACTACTGCTACTAGTGTAATTGTGTTTATGTTTGTGATGGTGTTTGTTGGTTGGTGGTGTTAATTTTACCTTTAATTTTAAAATGTTCACCTTGGTGTTTAAACTGCTATTGTTCTGTATTTCAGCATGCAATTTCCGTCGTTTGGTAGAAACAACGTGTTTAGAATGTTTCGATTTTTTACGTCTTTTCGATGTTGAATAAGTGATAACAGGTTTTAACGGTGGTTCGGGAGAAAAATTACGTTCAACAGGTTCGCTTTCAGTTTCTATTTCGTTTTTTGAATTTTTAATCAAATTAGCCCATTCTAAATCTCTCTTTTTAGCAAACTCTTCAATGTCATCGTCATAATTTGTTTGTTGATCAGACGATTCTGTGCTATAGTCATAAACGGAAGAAGAATTATTTGTGACAGTTGTTGATTTTGTTTCAGTTTTTTGTTCTGTATTGGGGGAATCGTAACTGGAACTGGAAGTAGATGGGGTTGATAACTGGATATTTGGAATGGGTACGGCGGATTTTTTTTCTTTGTCGTGCCTCGTTTTTTTAAGGGAAAGTGAGAAACTCTTTTGTGTTTTGTTCAAGGCGGCGTTGGATCGCGTATTGATCTCAGCGTTCCTCTTATGCTGTCTCGTCTCGCGAACTGAAGGTCGCGGAGACAAAACAGTACTTTCATTCGAACTACTATTAATTTCTATTAATGGCCTATCTAAGTTATCGTTTTTTACTATCTCTATCGTGCTAGCTGTGTTGTTATTAGTGGTCGCATCTTCTCCGTTATAATTAGTATCCGTTGTACTGTCATTTTGTGTAAAACAGTTATTGACGTCATCTGCACCGCTGTTTTGAGCGCGCTGTTGTCGTGTCTCGGCGTCTGATTGCAGTCGATGTTCAGCAGCACCACTATCCGCACCGCCTGTAATCGACTGCCCTAAAGACTCGGGCACAGTCGTCGTTATGGCGGCGGTCGTTGTACTCGAGTTTAATTGCAATTTAACGCCTTTCGGAGACTCGAATATGCGGTACATAAAACGCATCGGTGTTGTCTGCCGTAAACGAAATAAATACAACACATTATGGCTATCTATCAATCATTATTTTAAAATCGACGTGTCTACTTCATTAAAATAAACTGTTTACGCTGTATCGTTCATTTATTTTATTATAAACAATAAGTCAAGATGCAAATAATGACTAAAGGGAAATAGTAAATATTATTAAATACCGGGTTACAGATGGAAATAGAAAGTGCCACTTGTTTTTTATAAGTATTAAAATATATGTAAATTTTCATTTATATGCATAAAATACCTAGATTAATAATCTTACAAACAATAAACTGTTAATTTTAAAAATCATCACTATAAAGGAAAATATACTAGACTGCGGAATATTGGTTACAAAAAGGAAATGCATGTTTGGTTTTGAAATCTTTTTTTTAATTTCAACAAAACGAAAATTCCTGTTACTTTAAAATTAAATGCACAAAATTACATGGAAAAAGCACTTTAAATTTCCAAGTAAAAAATGACTGATTCATTATGTTTGGCAGTTAAAATTTTTAAGTTGAAGTAAGTGCAGTTTCGTATTTATAACCAAACTTGTGGCGTCTAAAGACGATTCCATACATATTGCGAGTATATATTATACGAATATGGCTAATTCGAAGTCCGGAGCTCCCATACCACTCATACATATTAATAATTAATTTGCACTATTAGTGATTTTCTACGAGCTATGTTACATTTCATGAAAACATTTGGCGAATGTTTTCAAGCATCCGGGAGATTTTAGACAGGTTAGTGAGAGGAAAGACGACTTTAATTTTTCTTTAACTAACCATAAATTGGCCGACAAACTTTTTTTCTTATTTTTTAATTCTACATGTTTGTTTGAAAAATGTTTCTTTTTATAATCTATTAAATAAATATTCAACGAAATAATACTCTTACAGTATTTAATTACCTAAAAAAGACAGATGGTACGATTTATCAAACTATAGTGGTGCAATTTTTTCTTTACGTCTTGTATCTATATTGTATACCGATGTGCACTATTTACAATTATTTTTTTGTTTCTTGTATACCATGTACAATCATTTTGTCATTAAACTATATATTTAATTACAAAAGTAAGTACTAGCCAATGGTTTTTTTTTAACTGCGCCTATATAAACATATAGATACTAATATTTTAAAAGCAAAAGAAATTAGTGGTATAATAAACCCGACTTTCCTCTATATGCTATGTAGGTACTTTCATGTTTGATTTTTGTGTCGTTTGATTTCGTGTCATGTTTGATTTTTTCTGTCGTTGACTTTTTGTGTTGAGGTCATTCCGAATCACTATAGTCTCGCTCAAGAAATTTTACTTCAAAAACCTCGAAAGAAAAACGGCACATTTTTGGTCCCAAGACTTCCGAAAAATACCCAAACACAATAATGTAGGTAGGTATAAGTATATATAGAACTCCCTGAAAATTCTCACATTACTTGTCCCCACTCGTGGATATTCGCAAATTAAATTTGACTTTACTCGTATAGTCATGCAGTTCGTCGAGAAACTCTCGATCACCTCGAAAAATGTGACTACGAGTATTCTAAAGCCGAATTTAATTTTTCTATGACTAGCAAGACATTTTTTTAAATCGACGAGAATAGAGGGAGCTAGAGAGCACATGTAATGCGAGTCCATTGTCACATCACTTGTAGTGTTGCCGTCTAGACAAGACAAGACTTTCGAAGTCTTGTCTTGTCTTGACAAGACTTCATTTAAGTCTTGTCTTGAAATATCAAGACTTCACTAAGTCTGTCTAGATTAAAAAACTCTTGTCTTGTCTAATATCAAGACTCTAGATTATTTTCAACAGTCTAGATCAACCGAGTGGTTTACTTTACCTATAACTACTACTTAGGTGGTATATGATAAAATCAATCGATTTAAAACCACTTATATCCACACCATATTATTCACATAACAATTATTAGAGGTGAAAATAATAAATATCTCAGACAGCTAAGCTGCCATGATTTTTGAGTTATATCTAAGAAAAAATCAAATGACCACTGTCGGGATTTGAACCCGAAACCCCCAGTTTCCGGCTAGGTGAGTTACCGATTTCTCCACAGTGCCCGAGAGTGGAAACCGATATCTTCTTATATATAGCAATTTCACGTTGAAAACACACTACATATACTACTACTTAGTTTATCTAGACTCTTGAAAATTGTCTAGAGTTTTGGCAAGAGTCTTGATCTAGATAAAGCAAGTCTTGTCTTGTCTTGAAAATTTATAGACAAGATTTTGGCAAGTCTTGTCTTGAAAATCTAGACAAGACAAGAGTCTAGAAAGTCTAGATCTAGACGGCAACACTAATCACTTGCGAATATCTCCAATCGTAAAGTGGTTTAGGAATCCTCAATCTGTTCTTTAACTCGTAACAAATTAACCGACAACCAACGAGAAAAAGACGATCACAAACATACTAATTATACGAGTGAATATTGCGAATGTTTCCACTCGTGAATATTCGCGATATGTGTGGAACCGGCTTAATAATTATTATTACACAGCATGCAAATAAGGGGTTGAAATCACTCACCCTTTTCCATTTGAAGGTATAAGCGACGTCCATCAGCGTGAAGTGTTTCGGGAGTATTTCATCTTCATAGATAATATCGACCTGCACAACACAAACACAAAACAGATGCAAATAGTGCGTCATTCAACAAAATACTCTAGTATAACATTGTGTAAAATACAACACTATGGTCAAAAGGCGAAACCGCGTATGTCAAAATATCGTTCATAACATTTTCTGTATCTTCAAATTATTTTTTTATCTCTACTTTGTGTAACATTTTTTTGACGTAGGATTACATCTATTTGTCTTTCACGTCGTGCAAGATTAAACGCTTAACGTCCCCAACAACCATATGTCTAGGGGCCCGGTCGCGGGGCCAAGGTGCCTTCACTTCTTAAAGTGAAGATATGGGTCCGACCAACATTCGTACCGAGTGGCATCTCTCTATCCCGTCGTGCAAGATTCAAACGCTTCATGGCCACAGCAACTACCTGTCTAGGGGTCCGGTCGCAAGGCCCAAAATGGCTCCACTTCTTAAAGTGAAGATATGGGTCCGACCAACATTCGTACCGAGTGGCATCTCTCTATCCCGTCGTGCAAGATTCAAACGCTTCATGGCCACAGCAACCACCTGTCTAGGGGTCCGGTCGCAAGGCCCAAAATGGCTCCACTTCTTAAAGTGAAGATATGGGTCCGACCAACATTCGTACCTAGTGGCATCTCTCTATCATAAAGTGCAAGATTAAACGCTTAACGGCCCCAACAACCACCTGTCTAGGGGTCCGGTCACGGGGCCAAGGTGCCTCCACTTCTTAATGTGAAGATATGGGTCCGACCAACATTCGTACCGAGTGGCATATCTCTATCACAAAGTGCAAGGTTGAAGCTGGATTCGTCGCTTAGCGGCCCCATTATATTATATACGTCACTCATTTCGACTTGCTCATGAACGCTTTTTATGAAACAGGCAGCGAATCGCTATAACTTTGTAAAAATAAAGATATAATGATGTTTGAGGTGCCATTTGAAAGCCAAAGAAGTCCCGTTCAACTATAATTTAAAATTTTGAAGTGTTGTTAATACTATTTAGTATACAATTTGAAAATACATCGAATTGGTACCTATAACAAAATATGTCCTACGGAAAATACTGATACAACCAGATCTGAACGAGAACGACTGAACCCACTCGATTTTTTTATCTCTGTATCTATGTATTTTAAACTGCATTTTAAAAGAGATTTTTAACCTTCCACGGGTGGCTATTTTTCGCAGCAATAAAAAGAGATTATCCTTCTATACAAGCATCACGAATACCGCGCCGAGTCAAATCAAATTCAGAGATTAGCGCGTACTACACTTTAAAATTTAAATCTAAACAAATTCGCAAACACCGTTCCGAGTTTATATTTAAAATATTCTTTGATAAATGGAGATGGGCACATGAGAAACGTAATATAGATGGCTGCAGGTATCTAGTCACCTACGTTATTATTATCATAGAAAAACGCGCGAGAAATCAAGTTTTTCCTTTCTGGTAGCATGTACCACTTCTTTTCAGTTCCGGATCCATTGAACATACAAAACCTCTATGATTTGAACATTGGTAAACGGAACATCGGCACTGTCAACGATTTATTATTTTAAATAAACTTATTCTGCACACACTACTATGAACTGCCCATAGACCGAGGTGGTTATATAGATGGCGCACCTAGCGGTCAAGTTTGGCAGTGCCCACCTCCATTAATTTTGTTTGATTCGGTATTCACAACGCTAGTGTATAGTAGAACACTTCCTCGTGGCATGTGATCGATAGTCTTCAGTAAAAAATAGAGAATTTGATGATTCAATCTCAATCATTCAAATCGTCATTAATTTTTTTTTTTTTTAATTCGACATACGTGATTTTTCTTTTTGGCCATCGAATGACTTGAGATCCCTCATGTATTAGCGTAATATGTGATGACCTCGTGACTAAAGGAAAGCCCACACAATCTTTTACACTATGCTGATTGGACAGTATAAGAACCACATTTAAAATAATTATCGAGACAATTTATAAATTATTGCTGCTTTTCCGTAACGAGGTAAGATGATTCAGACCATTAATATCCACTTTATTTTAATCTAGCAACAACAGAAACATCTACAGGTTTTCTGCTTGACTCAAGAGGTATACCGTCATTTTGAATTTTATTTTATACATTTGTAGTAACCGATTTAAGAGTCTAGATATTTGATACCGAAAGGTACCCCATGCACTCTTTATCTCAAATCCTTTCCCGTCGCCTAAAATTGGTTATGGCTCTCTGACTCAATTTTTAAAGCTAAAGGGTTTGTGTAAATGCCAAATTAAGAACACTAGTCAGATCCTTCATGCGAAAAATTGAAAAAAAATTCCTGGAAAAACTTACAACTTTTAAAAAATTACCTAATGTCACACGTACTTGTCCAAAACTTTTTTTCAAAAAATTCGCCTGTGGGATCTGTAGTGTGATTTTTGGTTTTTCATTTGGTGTTAACCCGAACCATTTAGCTTTAAAAATAGCTTCGGAAGAGCCATAGCCGTTTTTAAGCGAGGGGAAAGAATTTGAGATGAAGACCTTGCAGGAGGTAATTGATGACTTTAGAGATATCAAATACTACAACGGATAAAAATTAAGCATGTGATTGAGGAAAATGGAAAAGTAACGCTGGTTATTTTCTTATCGAAAAGAAGCATCGAAGGAACTCCTTACTCCAGTGTAATTTTGAATGAACTTCAAAGACTTTTTCAACAGGTCAAAATAATCATCGTTACCTGTTCATTTTTCTTTCAAATTAATGCTAGCGAGAAAAAAACTTTACTATTAGGTAAGGAAAGAATATAGTATCCTCTCATTCAGACGACGCTCGATGAGTCCTGGCCTTTACTGCTTTCGATTGTCATAAGTCTCCACTTCTAAGCGCCGTATGACCATATCAAAAACTTTCACGGACCACAAACAGTTTGTTAAACCCTATATTTCTACATTTACCCGAGGACGAATCTGGCCCATGAGCCGCTAATCAATCGAGTAGATTAGTAGCCTAGTAGGTAATTCGAATATGTATATGTATGTTGGAAAGAGAAAAAAGCTTAGATAAATCAGCATTTCCACAGTTGCGCATAATTAAGGGAAATCCACTGTATTAATGGCAATCAACGAATCTAGCCGGAAAGTCAAAAAGCGCAAAAATCGACTTCGGGACTTTAATTGTTTGGACTGGTTAGTAAAAAAACATTTTAAAAGTCCTAGACCGTCGGGTGGTCGCAAAAGGGGGGAGGCACTTCAAAGATCCCTTTTATTGGTTTTTCGCCTATATCTCGAAAACAGTTGGTCCTCCGAAAAAATTCATTGCATAAAAATTGCAGCTGACAAAATTTCCTACATTTTCTATATTTGAAGTTTTTTTCTATATCCAACTGTTAACGAGTTACACGCTTCTGAAAACCACTATTTCTCGAAAAATTATTTTTCGCACCACATTTTTTTGCCGAACTTTTCTCTCTAGCGCCTCAACCTTTCATTTTACAAAAAAAAGTTGTAGAGAATAAAATTTTCTTCAAAATGGTGTACCATTTTGTCCTCACTTGATCAAAAGTTTTCAGAAGCGTGTAACTCGTTAACGGTTGGAGATAAAAAAAACCTCAAATATAGAAAATGTATGAAATTTTACCAGCTACAATTTTCATGCAATGAATTTTTTCGTAGGACCAACTGTCTTCGAGATATACGCGAAAAACCAAAAAAAAGGGACTTTTGAAGTGCCTCCTCCCTCTTGCGCCCACCCGAGGATCAATGACTTTTAATATGTTTTTTTACTAGCCAGTCCAAACAAAGTCCCGAAGTCGGTTTTTGTGCTTTTTGACTTTCCGGCTAGACCCCTCTTTAGAGCACTCATTGACTGAACTAATAATGAACTTACTCGATGTTGAACGCTGAGTCCATACTTCATCCTGATAAACTTGGACAGGTGCTTAATGTTGACCCCAGCTGGGCACTGCAAGTATCTCTTGTGACAAGTAATATTTGCATTCTTGTTATTTGTCATATTGTCACAATCATTTTCAGTGGCTTCGTCCGTATTTACAACACTCTTTGTACTTTGATTATCATTGATTGTGGTATTGTCAGTATTGTCATTATTTGACGCTTCATTGTTTTGATTGTTTGGCTCTTTTTTGTCAACTGTGTAGTCTTCATTGATGTCTTTAGTCAAGTCTATGTCACTCTTGCGAGTGATTTGGGAATCGTCATCGTCGTTATGAACGTCACCGTTTGTATAATATTCCAGACTCAAACTAATTGAATCGTCCGGACAAAAGAAGTCTAATGGATCGCCGTCAATGTGAGACAGCACCTGGAAAGAAATAATAGCATTGTTCTTTGTGTCCACATGTAAACTCTAACGTTATATTATTCATATAACATATTCACCATATTTAAGAACTTTTATGGGTGGCAATTTTAAATCGTTCACCATGCTAAGAGCAGATACACTTTGTGTTCTACAGAATGATTCAGAAATAAAAGCGGAAAAAAATCCACAAATTAAATAGGCTTAAAAATAAAAAAAAACTCTATCCCAAAATATGAAAGAAATCGGCAAGTTCATTTTCGAGAAAAAAAAAGGTCAAGTGCGTGTGGAACTCGCGCTACGAGGGTTCCGTATAGGGTTACCAGATGGCCGGGATTTCCGGGAATGTCCCGGAATTCGTTGGTTTGTCTCGTGTCCCGAAATTTAAGTCTTCTATCCCGGAAATGCATAAGTTCAACGAATTCGTGCTCGTGATCGCAAGAAACGACACTAAGTTACATACTAAGTAGTATTTATTTAGCACTATCTGCAATTTTTGTACATATTTTATATATTTTTACTTGTATTTAATTGTATTCTTCGGACCTACCCTATGTCGGTAAAGACAAATTGGGAACAATAAAATGAATTATTAAAAATTCACACGAAATTATGCGTGATTTACACACTTGCAGAAGCGCGTCGCACATCTCACCACTGGTGTGTGATAAATGAATAAAATTAGACAAGTCTAATGATAAATACAAAAAATAGTAAAATAATAAAACTTTTTTTTCGTAATAGCTTCCCCCCTGAAATAAATTGTCTTCGCCTTAAAAATGCCCCGTAAATCTTGGTTTTTGATCTGGCAACCCTAGTTCCGTACCGTTACAACAATTATATTAGGTAGACATATTCTGTGAAAATTTCAACCAGCTACATGTTACGGTTGCAAAGATAGAGCCTTTAAAAGGTTTTTCCGTTTTATGTGTGGAGACCCCCTTTAATTTTTACTTTTTGTGATTTTTGAATTTTTCCCTTTACTTGTGCTACGAGACCTTGCTTTTTTGCCAAATTTCATGATTCTAGGTCAACTGGAAGTACCCTATAGGTTTTTGATGAGTGATTTTGCGAATATGAAAATAGGTATAGGACCCCCTTTAATTTTTACTTTTTATGATTTTCGGATTTTTCCCTTTACTTGTGCTGCGAACCTTGCTTTTTGCCAAATTTCATGATTCTAAGTCAACGGGAAGTACCCTATAGGTTTTTGATGAGTTGACAAAATGGCCGTATCTTTTGATGGCGTTGACCTAGAAGCTTAAATTATTTACACCTTTAAGGGACAGTAGACCTTAGTATATTTCGTATAAATTTCAACTTGATATCTCTATCCGTTCCTGAGAAAATGGGTCTTGACTGACGGACACCCAGCCAGCCGGACAAACGAGTGATCCTATAAGGGTTCCGTTTTTTCTTATTGAGTTACGGAACCCTAAAAATGAAATGGTTTTATAAGAAAAATTGTACCCGCCACTGACGAATTAAATTTCATAGTATGCAATCATTAAAGACTAATTTAAATACAAACTTTTCTCACTGATTGTGTAACTGCTATAAAATTTGGATAAAATGCATAATTTTATAATCAGTTATTAACGATTGCTCTGCAGTGATATTCATAAAACAGTATGGCACATTTCACGAATATTGGAAAAACAGACATGGTTTTATTAACAGTGAAGTTGGCGGATATTCCGCAAAAGCACGCAGACGACATGCTAACAGTTTTCCCGGGCGTCGTGTCCCTTAAGCATCGTACTTTTAATAAAACTGTGCAACATTAGTGAATTTGTGACCTTGTGAATTGGTTTCATAAAGTTTGCAGTTTTGTGTAAGTACATATATTATTTTTTTTGTGATGTTTATTGGCCTGACTCTTGTCTTTGGCCAGTAGCCGAATTTGTATACTTTGTCCTCTTGATCTTTTTTGTAATATTTATAGCTTGATATCACACTATTTTAGGTTTCTGTATATTGCTTTATAGGTATTGGGTTCCTATTTGGATAAAATGTTAATTACATCATCCCAGTTAGTATGATTTTGGTTATTAATTCCATTTATTAGGATATACCTTAGTTGGGTATATTGTGGACACTGGAATAGGATGTGATAGGTATTCCCTTCACCATAACCACATATACACATAGGACTTTGTATAGTATGGATTCTGTTTAAATGTGCGTAACTGCTGCAGTGTCCAATGCGTATTCTGTTTAATGTTGTTATGAACCTTCTATTTGTATCTAACGACTTTATTTTGCGTTCGTTTTGAAATAATACAACTAAAGGCAAAAATCCAATAAATTACTACAGGGCAAATTTGCTCAGAGTTTGGAAAAACGATTTTCATCTCGGATTTTTGATAATAAAGGGAGTAATTCAATAAAGATGAGCGTGTTTTCTTCTTAATACATCAATAAACGATTATCTGCCGTTTAAATTAGGTATGGATATATTAACAAGAAAAAAAACATCTATACATTGGTTCAGTGTAATTTTCCCCGTTATTTCAATTCTTATTTTCTCGCGTTTGGACAATAAAATTAGACACATCGATTACTTTGTACCTTGAATTTATGAACAGAAAACACAATTACATAATTTTTAATTTAGTGAATAATAAATAAAACGACGTCGTCACTTCTGTTGTCGATATAGTTTTCATACGCGTCGTGATAGGGATAATTCCGGGTTTTTTAATTAAAATTTAAAATAAAATGAAATTAATTTCTAAACTATGCTAACGTACTGATCTTATACTTCATTCCCACGTTTTTTCCGCCCTTATTTCTGAATCACCCTGTATATTCATTTCTTCTTTTATAATATAGATCGTCTATAATTTACAATATTTATCTTTATTTATAAAACATCGATCTTTATATTTACTTACGGCTTCGCTCGCGTAGGTAATGCCGGTTTTGACAGATACCTAATTTTAACCCGATATTTTAGTCTGCGTATATACAAATCGATAGTGTATCTACCATACAGACAGACAGACAAAAATTCCAGAAACACTTTTTCACGTCCAAATTGATTATTCTTACCGATTGCTCGGGTTGTTCGCCATGTCCGTCTGCCAGCAGGCTGTCCTCAGAGCAGGAGCTACTCGCTCGCGCGTTGTTGTAGAACTCTGTTCGACGTTTCACTTCGTTCTGGTAGACTGACGGTATCAGTTTATAAACCAACCACTGCAGACTCTTGTCAGGCCTGCAACATTATCAAATACTTCTCTAACCACAATAATTATAACTATGTACTGGACGGTCTGCAAATCTCCAAGTAGAAATTCGCAACGAAACGTTGGCAAAGAATAAATAATTTATACATTTAACTGGTCCTTATTACCCAATACTTTATTATATTAGAAATATTAATGTTTAGAATTAGAAACAACTTCTCTCATCTCTAATTCTCATTAAAAAACAAAAATGTTTTGTTTCAAACATAATATCTTCAAGTAGAATACTAATTTTTATAAACGTGAATTACTAAAACTGCTTTTTTTAATCAATTTCTGTACAAATTTTATCACTTTATAGGATCGACCGGACTAACGCTCATTTTCACTAAATATACTTAGTTAAAAATGTCTTCAGTATATAGTAGTGTTGACCCAATAAATGTTAATAATGGAAGGAAGGTTTGCGAGTGATGACAATATGTAAAAACGAGAGATAGCGAGTTTTTACAGTCACACGAGCCATAAACACCATTACGTACGAGACATATATGGTATTTTTTGCCATACCCACTACAAAATACCTACTTTTCACGTCATTTTCAAAAAATTCTGACAGTTCATGTGCGTCGCCATCTTTCCTTCCAGTGTGCCGCGAAGTTCGTGCAAGTAAGTAATGACAGGCGCACGCAGGCGTATAGAGCGAATAAACAGAAGTTGCTATGGCAACCGTTATTTTCTGCGCTAGTGCAGAAAGTAAAACATTTTCCGCACACCTGCCTGTTAAATGACTCGCATTAAAGGCCGCTATACATACATCGAAAGTAGTTATTTTGTAGTGGGTATGGCAAAAAAATAATTATTGCATAGCACTTACCTTAAAGCAACCAACGGTTTATTCTTGTGTACCAGAATGTCACACGTTGGGCAGTATTTACTTGACTCCAAATATCGTACAATGCAAGAACGGCAAACTGAAACAAATTACATTATATGGAAAAAATCTAATACTTATATATATTTTGTTTAATAATACCTATCGAAAAATCCTATTCCAAAAACGCAAACGTCAATTTATATTTTATAGTTACATATATAATATTTTGTTACGATATTTCCAGATTTTTTACGTAATAAATTTTAATTTGGCCACTGGCAGATGTGAAATATTTTCATAGCTTCAGAATGAAAAATTTGGGTAGAAAAACTCAAACGTTCTTATCTATATTTTTATAGAAGAAAAAAAAATATTGCAAAATTTTAATTTTTAAATAATGAAACAATTAAAAATATTGATATACTGATATTTAATATTACGCGTGCGGCGGAACTCCCATTGACGTTCTCTTTCGCACGCGCGGGACTGCATAAAGCCTTCCTTCTCGCCCCAAAACTGCAACCTTTGACCTGGTATGGCAGGTCATTTCCACCAACTAAACGGTATGGCAATTTTTGTATCAACATTAGGATAGTATTAGCTATCACCACTGCAAATTTCACCTTTGTGGAAATGAGTAAAATTTTTCACTTTTTCCCCTTTTTAAAAGTTCAAGGGTGCTCACCCCACTGACGTCCTTTAGCCATACCGGCCATTCCTTCCTTGGGGAGATCTAACCTAGCATTTTTGCATGTTTCCAGCTGTGTTAAAATGGGTATGTTGTTGAGGCCACTAGCTCTTAAACGATTTGTCCCAGAAGTGGAACCAAAGGCTTGATATCTTAATGGCATCATTGGATTAATAACTTCCAAGTCACCACTGATCCCACATCTTACACTGACGATCAAACAGATATTATAGGACATGTTAGCCAAGAGTTTAAATATCAAATATGTAACTGGACTTACATGAATGCAAGCATTCGTTAATTGTGGTGGCATCAATGTAGTAGCCCTCGCAAAGAGAACAGGTCAAGTAACGGTTGAGATCCTTGATCAGCAAACGCCTCTTCGGAGGAAGTCCCTCGTATGCTTCGTTATCCGACATCTTGTACACTCTTCAATACTCTTCGAATATATCTCAAAATCTGTAACAAAAATTCTAAATTAAAATTTTAATTGAAACAGAGTTTTAGTACGTAAGTCTACTTTGAAAGTAATGTTGATGTTGTACCAGGAAGCATCAGTCGAACAAATCTGCATAAAAGCAAATATAAAATAAAAATTCGAATACATAAACACATAAAATATAAATAAATCGGTAGATAATTTTGTTATATGATTTGTCTTATTACTGGCCTAAAGCTGCGCCTTCACGCGTTAATGTCGGTTTTGATGGGAGCCGTATCTTAACTTGATCGTATCAGATAAAAAGTACCCTTTATCTAATTTAAGTTTGGTTATTAATTGATAGTGTACCAAGTTTTATTAAATGGTCTAACTCTTCCTGAGTAATATTGACCAAGAGACAATTCTAGAAACGTGTTTTCCCGTCTATAGGTTACATTTCAAATAGGTACCCAAAAAACCAGAAGAAGAAGTACATAACAAAACTAGCATCAAACTTCAAAGAAATGGTGCTAAAATCGCGCAGGATCTATTTATATCTGACCCTCGAACCATTATAATTTTCGACCCAATTCTCATCATATAGTTTTAAAAAAATCCTCGGAAAAATCTAATTTCGAGATTTACCTTCCTTTATCGCAAGTTAAGGTTTCTATATCTCTAAATTCAAATTTATGCCACTCACTAGGGCTATGCTAGCATAAAAATCAAAAAGTCTGGTTAAAATTTAGTTAAAATGTTTTTACAAATTGACAATATACAGACCCGTTTTTTATCACTTTATTATTTTTTATGATTTTCTATAAATTTCCCTAGATATCGGCAAAAAATTTCCTAGACCTGGCAACACTGATCGCATGTTACCATCATTATATAACTACTACTTATAATTTTCTTAAGAGTATGGTATATATGGCAGCTATAAAACTAGTACAAATTCTATGTTATAAACGTGCACAATATAGAACGTACATACTGTATAACTAACTGGAAAGGTAATTCTATATAATTAAGCTTCTGTAAATTATAATGCAGCCTGTAACAAACAATGGTGCGTGGTACGGAGGTGAGTTTACACAAATATTCTATTGCTACTGGATTACATAGGCGTGCACTCAAAAAATGAACTGCAATCCAACATTGATACTGGAAGTTTATTTTAGAAAAGTTCCAAAGAAATCGATAGAATTAAAATTTAACGAGAATGATAAACTCTTCTACTGAATAATAACAATGAGCTAAAAGATATTCTTTTAGACTATTTTTATAAGTCTCTCAAAGTTAGGGAGGACAGTGTAGCCTAGTGGATAGCGTACTTAGTACCAGCCTCTAGACTAGACTGTCGTGGGTTCGAATCCCACCTGCGCTCATGGATGTTTTGTGATGTTATTTAGTTTTAAGTTAGTTGTTATTTAATATAATTTAAGACGCTAATGACCTAAGTTGTCGACGCGTCTATAATCTACAATAAATAAATAAATCTCAAAGTTAGGTGTACTATTTTTTGTGATTATAGTTATAGACTTTAATAGCCATACAGACAGAGACGCGGTGATAAGACACCAAAAATGCCTCCGGAAAAATTAAATTGTTCTTTTCCTGGTTAAATAATCGTGCTCAAATGACTCAAAAATAGTAAAGTAGGATAATTCCGCACGCAGGCATAGCTACTGTAGTATTACATGTAGGTATGTAATGATGGAATAAAATCTGGTACATAAGAACTGAATTAAACACTTCAAATAAGGATAATGGACCTATGAAATGTCTAGATTAACGCAATAATCTGAACAATTATATACCTATTTCCAGTTATGGAACCTTATAGAATAATTCCGAAATGAGGAATTCAATGGAACCTTTTCGAACGATTTTGAAATAATTTGGGAGATATTAAATGACAATAGAACCAACTTCATTTCGAAATGTCTAAAAAATTCTTTAATATTCCCAAAACCTCGAAAACTTCCAGTTCAACAACACAAAGAAAGGAAAGAAAAGCTGGAAAAAATGCAAATGATTTGCTTTTTTAAACACTCTGCTTATAAAATAAGAAAGAATAGTTGATCACAATAAATGTTATAGTAACAAGTAGGTGTAATCCCTTATAACAAGGGGTTATATACATTAATAAACCAACATTCTGCTTATAAGGAATATTCACTATCTCCAGTTAAATGTACCCTTGAGGCTTCAAAAAATATACAGAAATGTTGCATCCTTTCTTAGGCATTCTAGTAAAATTTCATCAAAATCGGATTAAAAACATATGTGCAGATCCCAAAAATTATGGAAAGGTCTACCCGAAGAGGTTTTGATGTAACAAATAATGTTTGGACTTGTGTATTTCTCTGCAAGATGTTTCACATTTTTAATTTGTTAATCCTAATAACGAACTGAACATTCGATTGGTAGTTTCACCAGTTATAACATTATAAGATCCTGAAAGTTGAGGGTTTAAAGAACCATGGTGATGACATTTAAATAACGACGTCCCAGCATTCTCGGCTATTATCAGAATGAATGAATTGTGAATTATAGACGCTCGACATCAGAGGTCATTAGCGTCTGTTCGGCTATTATCAAGCCTTGGATAATTATTATTTTCAAAATAGGTATCTCTTAGGTCTTTTGGCTCTGTGATACGTCTTGTAGAGTAGGTAGTGGTATTAGGGTGTGTCTTCGTCTGCACAAAAAATGTTGTAATATTTTAGAAGTTTCTACATCTATTTTGAATTCATAAAAAATTCATGCATGCATCGTTTGCAAGTGGATTTAGCAAGTAGATTAGCCTCTATTCCAGGACATAATTGTATAAAACAGGCAGTATAAATTATACATAAATATAAAATAACGTGTCTTTAAGGTACATTATTCACGCACTCGTGGAAACGGAATTTCTGATGCGTGACACGTTTTGTTTTATTTTGTAGTGACATTTGAAGGTATGTTGTTAGACACAATGGCTATCTTCCTCTATTATTTCATTCAAAAACATACACCTGTAGGTACAGCTACTACACTTGTTTTCGTTCTTTTTTTATCATACATTTAAAAACCGTCCTACTGTATCAGCACACAGAAACACGCTAAGTTCTCACACATTATCAAATTAGTAACTACACAATACACATATTTAGGTACTGATCTTCAAAGTGTTCTGTTTAAAATCATGCGAGTATCGTAATTTACACCCCCACAGAGAGGGACAGTGCTCGAACAATTTGTTGACTTATAAACCTTTTAATTCGAAAACTCATAAACCTGAAAATAATTTTGCGCTCTGGGCATTAAGAGTCCACTTCAACCATTTACAAGGAGCAGAGACTGACTAAGTATATCCATTTCAAAAGCATCAATATTTTTTCAACACGTGTTTTCATTTGTTTTCGTAAGAAATAAAAACGTAAGAAATAAAAAAAACGTAGTTTCTTTTCTGGTTTCGAATCCTTGCAATACTGAGGCCCCAAGCACGCGTTTATTGGCCTGTGCAGTTATACATCACTGGTAGGGGACTTAATGTTTGTGCTATACCACTATCATTATTGTCCTGTTCGATACCTAACCTCTCTTAATTCCAGTGCTAATTAAATCAGAATTAAAATTTTCGTCCTACATTGCAAATACGTAGTTGAAATACTGTTCTGTATTTAGGGATTTGCAATACTGCCTAGTTGTTAAAATTTTAAATATTTACCTAGGTAGTTAAGTCACAATAATAAAGACCTTTACTGAATACATTAGAATGACTGCTTCAGACTCTATACAATATCTTTAACAGCTCATTGTCTTTATGGTACACACTGCATTAATTATCTATACATATATAATCTTTTGTTTTGCACCATAAATTATCTACACAGACGCAAAAGATATTATGTTTAAATCGGAAATATTTAAACACGTCATCATATTTTTTAGTTTTAACATATTGTGTATTTGTCTAAAGTGCCTATTATATTATGTTTGTTTTTTTCAGTGAGACGTTTAAAACAGGAAAACTATTCACATTTTAGTAATATATATTATGTTAGGCTCAAATTTCGAAAACGATCACTGAACGAAAAACCTACCACAACGCGTTCTGCCACGTGCGAAAAGACCAATCCATGAAACGAGGTGGCTACTTTTCTGAAGAAGAATATATTTATTGACAGTACAATTAAGATTATTAAAAGAAAATGATCTGCATATTTTATTTTCAACATAATGAGTATTCGTTTCGTGTAAATTTAAATTATTTTAAATAGTGTATATTTCACCAAAATTGCAAGACAAGATTTACAAGTTTAAAGTCTTTTATTTGTTGGTATATCAGTAGGTATAAAGATATAACTTATAGTTAATGTTAAGTACATCGTTACATCGGAGGAGATTAGAATACTCACTTAAATTCTCTTATAGTTATTATCCTATGTTCGTTAAAGTTGATCAGAAAATACAATAATAATAATAATAGTAATAAATAAAAAGAAGCTTGGTATGTGGGTAAAACCACACTGCTAACTTCCCATTGGGTGCCCATAAAGATAAAAGACCAGTCTACCGTTGAAAAATTATTTGGAATACGGATTAACATGTTTTTTTTTCAATTATTTTTTTATTTTTCAATTATTTTTGTTATAAAAAAACCGCTAATTCAAATTTTTTGAAAACCTTTCATTATCCAATTAAGTATGCGTCAAATGAAATTGGTCCGGAGTCGATATCATCAATTGTTCTCGAGATATGCGAGCCGAAAAAAGTTCACCAACGTACGAACGAACGACCAACCAACCGACCGACCGAACGTAAATACGTACATACACATAGAGAGAGAGAGAGACATCTCTCTAAAAACAGTAGATTCGGACTCTAGAGACCTCAAAACGTGCAGATATGTCCAAATTTTCCATTCGTAAAATCAGACCCATTACAAGAACTTCCAACGGGAAGGTAACAATAAAAGAAACGATGGTGGTGGAGACGGAGTATATTAGCCCAAACATAAAACGTCAGGAACATAACTATATGCTGACTTTGTCAGCGAAACATGCATCAAGATTTAAAGTATGATGATGGTGGAAATAACATCTATAATGAATCCTTGCCGACTGACTGTTTTCCCTTCCAGTCGATGAGCTAGAAGATTGAAATTCAGCATACTTAGAGTTTCCTGGAAACCACAGAATGAAGTCGAAAGTCTTAAACCTGAAAAATCCGAAAGGAGCCGAATCTGGGACTCCAAAAATTCTCTATGCTTCCCTTATGGAATAAAAAATTAAGTTTGTTCCATCGCGCTGAAATTCGATTTCCGATGGTTTATAATACTTCTAAACAAAACTCTACTGTATTTTTTTCTAAATCTAAGCGGCTGATCCTAAATCTGTATCTGACTGGGATTCTCAAAGCCGATAAACACGATTCCGTCATCGGTTTTTTAAAATTAAAACTAACTGTTCGAAGACTATTTTATTATTTCAAATGAGCACTCGCTCCCTGATGGAGACTGGATTAAATACTAGTATTATAATACCTAATAATGCTCAAATGATTTATTTAAAAAAAAATTTTTGCTATAAGCATATAGTAAGATTCCCAAACTGGTTTTCCATTCTTGAAGACATTCTTTCTTTCTAGAAAATCGGATAGTTCATTGCGCCCAAATCATTTATTATTATAAATTCAAATGACTTTGACAAAGTTGTTTCCACGTAATCAGTCATATAGGGATCTCGACTTTGGCATCTAATCATAAAATCCAATACTAGTGTAAGCCAAACTGGCATTTTTTTATATCTCCTATTCTTCCCTTGTATCCAATCTTTGATGTTATGTAAAGAAATATCCTATTTCTTTTAATGATATACCGCTGTTACTGTTTCCACCTCCACAAATAAAGATAAACGTATATCAGTACTTTCAAAGCTATAGTATTAGCCATACAACCTACTAGCGAAGAAAATTAACCCTTGAATATACAATATGATTTAGTAACTTAAGACGTGCTAACAATCCAAAATAATATTATATATATCAGTGAGATTTCGGTGTTTGAAATTAATTCAATAAATATCAAAAGTTGAATATATTGCACATTTCAAATATGTGTTACAAAAAATAATGTAAACAACTTGAACAATTAAGTATAAGACGCTCAAAGGGTTGATACCCTCGTCTGCGGCTCACGTACCAACTTCACCCTCGCGTCTTATACTTAATTGTACTTATAGTATTTGGAGACAGAAAAAATCTCTCGCTGAACTTAGGTTTACAAAGGTGGACTGATGCTTCAATAGTACTAATCAAAGTCTCTGAAGGGTCTTATGCCTTCACAGAAAACGATCTAGCCATTCAGATAACCTGTCTAGTTCGTTTAATCCTTAAATAATATAGGTTCTAAAGATTTTGTCTGATGGTCGTCTCTTAAAGAAGTTTTTTTTTCAGTTGAACTATAAGCTTTACTCATAAAAATTCGTGTTGAAAATGCATTGACTATCTTTTTTTGAAGTTGCTTGCTAAGCAATATTTTATGTTTATATTTAGAAACACAGGATATTAAATTTCAAAAACGCTTTTCTGGTCAAAGATGTCTATACATACATACTCTGAATTAAAATACTTTCTTAACAATGTAACCAGAAGCACATTTATACGAGAGTAATTCTGCATTATGTATATTGTATAGTGAAGCATAAGCTTTTGTTTTCCGTAGCATGAGGTTATTTTAATCAGCATTGATAACACACCTCTCAAATAATAACTGTCTTGAATGGAATATCATTAAAAAAATATATCTATATATTATACATAGTCGAAAACGCTTGACCTGTTTCCAAACTTTTTTAACAACTTTTTGTTACACATAGGTATTATAATATTTAAGTATTGCGTATTTGTAGATGCATATTTAATATTTATTTATTAGTTTATCAAGTTTAAATTCTATGTACATATCATTTTAACTCCTTCAACCTTAGATGAATATAAAATTTGACCTTGTGTATACAACATGTGTTCATAAAGATAAAAAATTGCATTGCATTAAATACCTCAGTTACTATCTATCGAGTAGCAGATTTGTTGATAATCTATCTAATCCCAACAAAAAAAAGTTAATAATTAAACAGATAATACTTAATACACATAACTAATAAGTGGTAACTAATCCCTATATTATTAAACGAGTAAATCTTGTATATATGTTTCTATGTATATATGTACCTATATAAATATTTTCTCGAAAACGGCTCTAACGATTTTGATCAAATTTTCCAAAAAGGGGTTTCGGGGGGCAAAAAATCGATCTAGCTAGGTCTCATCTCTGGAAAAATTCGTTTTCTTATCGATTTTATTATTTTAAAAAACAGTTTTTTAACGTTATAAAACAGTGTCGTATTGTGAGTAGGCTTTGGAAAAACAAACTATTTTCATTATTTATGTCAAAATTACTCTGACAGTCAATCTTTAACTTATTAAAATAATCAGTAATTATTTGAAAAGTAAAAAAATAACAACAATAAAATCTAAACATAATTATGTAAGTAGTTGTAGCAAATATTTAAATAAATAGGTATGTTATTTTTATATTACTTATATAAAATATGTAGTATAGGTAAGTAGGTACGTTAAATGTAGTATGACGTATAATCTTCCCTAGACCTTTTTTTCTCAAAAACGAATAACGATTTTGATGAAATTTACAGAATGAGGATTTTTCGGGACGAGAAATTGATCTAGGTAGGAATTTTGGTTCCAGAGGGGAGCAATTAAAAAAAAGGCGTTTTTTTATTTATTATAACTCGCTCAATTAAAGTCAGATTGATTCGAACTCTATTTCTACATAAATTTTATATAATATATCACAAGTGTTAAAATTGTAAATGAACACTAATATAAGAAGTGTCTTGCACAATATGTAAATAATGACAAAACGGCGGGTCTGTGTAAAAACACATCGATTTTTAAAAACTATTGTTAAGATACATGCAAAAAAAGTTTTGGCGCAGGTTATAGTCTGACGTTTGTTATTAAAAGAATCGATTTTTGTGAGTTTTTCAGTAGGTACCTATGCAAAAAAAGTATTTGAAATTTACTGGAAGTTGTTAAGATGACATCACAGAGAAAAAGTACTTCGATAAAGTTGATATTTGGTATTAATGCTTAAAATTGGATTGTTAAAATGGTAACGGGCGAGCAAAATTTCATCTGATTCGAACATTTTTACAAGATATTCAATCTATGAAAATCAGTTTTTGCGAGTTCTTCAGTCAACAAAACAATAACGGCGGTACATTTGAAAATGGCGACCTAAATAATATTTACAGGAAAAAATGCTTGATTCAAGTTGATACTTAGTTTTTACGCTTAAAAATACACATAGGTATTTAAAATATTTAACAGAAACAATTATTTTAAATTATGTTTCAGAAATAAATTCGTTTCGGAATAATATTCTGAGAAAATAATATCTCACAGCATACAAATACTGTTTTTATTGAACTCATCCGAGCAAAGCTCGGCACCCAGATATTAAATAATAACTATATAATTTTGGAAGTGTTTTTCTTATATTTTACAAGTGACAGTGAATTATATAATTTCCAAATTTTAATATGATGTCCCTATTTCGTGCCGTTACAGAATACAAATTAATGAGATTTTTTAAGTATGCAATATTATATGCAAGAAGAGGTAAATATTATCGTTGACATAATGTTGACATAGAAAGAATGAATTCTCTGCCGGTGTTTTTTTTAATTATTTTTTATTAAGCATTTATAAACGTTCGAAGTAGGTATTTGTAATAAATATTAATTTATTTCCTATGCTTTGCTTCACTTCACCTGCTCCACTCAAGCAAAAACTTTTATATAAAGAAAGTAGACCTTTTTGTTAATGAGAAGGGGTAGCATATTGTCTAAAAGCAGGGTGTAATAAAGTTGTTCATCACAGCCATCTAGACATTTCATGAAAAGAGATTTGATATAGATAGATACTGTAAATTATAGACGCTCGACATCAGAGGTCATAAGTCTCCGACATTTAATAAAATATTAACCAATTACACTAGACAACTGGGACAAACCAATTCTTTGAATTATGTAGTTAGTGTAGCTCAGTGTAGGAATGGACCAATGGATTGACATCTTATTATTAGATACATCAATAATACCAAACCCGTGGCCCATTTTGTGTATTTTTTCGAAATAGTTATTTTGTTGAAAACATTTATCATCATAGATTAAACTCATTTTCATTTGTTGGATTTTTCCTTTATTAGCTCTCGAAAATTTTTCAAGAGTCATTATATTATAAGAAAGGGCATAGTATCAAGTTTTGGAGAAAGCTTGATATTCAGTAACAGCAGGTAATAATTATTGCATCCGTACACAGAAATTGATTAGTAATTAATTCTTCAAAACAATGCCAATTAATAGCACGTGTTATATGCATATCGTCCCATCTGGTTTCAACAAAACGACACCACAACTCATACCACGAATTCCTTGGTGACTTTTTAAGGAAAATACTTCAACTACGTGTCATCTCTATTCTCTTGGTTTGGTGACAGCATGGTTTCTTACTGTCATGAGAGTAACCTCTGGGGTAGTTTTTATTTCGATGCTACCGATTAATCAGAATATAGGTAATGTCAAGGGATTTTCAGAAATACCAACAATTCATCATGAAACTTTGAGGCATTATTATTAGGTGGATAACGAGTAATCTACACTTCTTTTCGAAATTTATCAGATTCATACGCACACTTCTTCCCGGAGTTTTCACCTTCCAGTCCATTCCTTACATATTTTTTTACATTTTACATTTTTTAATTTAATTTTTTTTTCTCCAATACCTAGACATTATTCTTTTTGGAAATACCTTTATTTGAGTTTCTGCCTTTTTCATTTTTTGATTTCTCTACTTTAATTTCAGAATTTAATTTTGCTCTCTCCTCAATTCTTCAAATTATAACTTCAATTTGTTGAGAATTTTTTTTTAAATGATCTTGAATACGTTTTTTATTTGGATCCAATTCCGAATATATTATAGTCTATTCTTAATTTCCACATTATATCTTTCTCTTCAGCTTTGGTTTATTTTTATCTTGCTCTTTTCTCAAACTTCAGTAATTTATTGATGTATTATTGGTTGTATTCATCATTTTTATCTATATGTTTCTTTGTTTCCCCTAGATTAACTCAAAAACTACTGACTCGATTTTGATCAAGCTTTCATTACAGTATTTGTTACATATTAGGGACTAAACGCTTCTACTAAATGGGACTGAATAGCAGCCAGAAGCCGCGAGTAAATACTAGTGTTAAATGTGAGGTAACGAAAATTTCACCATCACAATGAAACCCTATGTAAGTTGTATTATTATAATTTTAAATACAGACACCACTATTAATCATGTTTTCATATATTTTTTTGTAAAAATGGGGTTAATTTGTACTCTTCAGGCAATAACATTATAGGTTATAAATATTATACTACGGTATCATTATAGAATGTCCGTATAGTGTATACATGCATAATTTATAAATAATAAATGCAGTACCTATATAGAAATAGGTACCTACGATCAGAATATTATACTACAATAGTAGAGCAGTACGTATATTACAAAAATATGCAAGGCAATTCCTGTTGTGTGACTGATAGCGACAATCTCAATTCTTGACTGTTTCTGTCTCTATTTTTCATCGATTCGTAACATATGAAAGCAAGGCACGTGACGACAAATGAATACTATCAAGTATCTATTTTGTTTCCACTCCGGTCTTACACAATACCTCGTAAACATATCGTAAACAAATCAATTAATAAATCAAACTTCAAAATATACCTACGTCGTCTTTAATATTAAATAAGTTATCAACGAAAACCTTTTAGAACTAGTTTAATAGAATTAATAAGTCTATATCCATTTCTGTTATACTCATACAGCATAGCTAGCATCTCTGAAGGGGTGAGTTCTCTCTATCTGGCACAGCTGTTTGTTTAATCCAAGAATTACGTGTTGCTGGCATGTCTCTTTTTAACGCACTATCCCATCCACAAACGTACGTCCTTACTTAACACATTACATTTTTACAGTCAACTCATACTTCGAACGGCGTCATGTTGACGCAATACTTGTATCTCTTTCTTTTACATGCGGAAACATCTACATAATACTTGCATGTCTTTTTCTACCACACGTTACACATAACAAAGGGTACACATAACACAGCATTATGATTTTGTAGTCTCTTCATTCTTCCTCTTTATTCAATGCATCCAAAATCACTATGCTCTATTTCTGTCTGTTTTTAGGTTCAACAATAGAACATAGAATAAGTTTTCAATTCCTGTATCTATCCTCTTTCACATCACTGATATTTGAATAACGTTATTCTTTTTCAGGAATATAACTTTGTCGCATTTGATATTTTACTACCCTTGAATGTAGGGTGTAAAATAATTATTAAGGCTAGTAAACGTATTCCCTTCTTTCTCAACCGCATTGAAATTTATGACCTTAAAGATAACGATTCATTCTTTGTTGGGTATACGTAACTTAAAAAACTGTTACTAGATTATAATCCTGTCTGAATTTACTCTGTTAAATTATTTAAATACCTATTTATCAAAAATAAATTATTTAAAAAAACAATTCCTATAATAAATAATATCTACACTTTTCATGTTTACAACAACTTCAAAAGTTCATATTTTCTATTATTTTTATGTAAACTGATAAGTACGAATTTTCCACAAAACAAAGAAAATTACGAAAATAATTTACTGTCTCTAATATTAGATTTTATATTTACGCAGTTTCACCTTTTTAACTCACCTTAAACTAGGCAGAAATCAATATTTTTAAAAGTACTAGTTTGTTATTACTTATGTCATATCACTTTTCATAACTCGAAAACACACACTACAGTCAAGAACAGCATTGTACAGCAACGTACACGCGGCAACCGCGCAATACATGGCAACACCGGTGCTCACAAAAAGCTAGCACAGCACTTCTGCGATGCTTGGAGAGCAACCGTACACATTTATATCTATAGTACCTATACAGCCTACAGTACAGTATAATAAAATTACTTTCGGATTCACGGTCACTTTAAACACATTTCCCGTTGTTCGATTCAGTTGAAATTCACTCAACATCACTAACGATACATTATCTTTCGAAATATGCACTTATTTTTTTGAAATATGTTAAATTTAACTCGAAAACCTTGAAATTCCAGTATATATGCGATCTAAACAGTGTCTGAATGCGTACTAAAACATTGCATGTTGGGAGAGATCCAGATAGCTTTGGTGGATGACCACGCCTATTCTCCAATCATAAGATGGCATCAGTATTGACGTCAGACGGGTTTAACCGATAGTTAACGAAAAATAACGAACATATTTATATTCTGTTTATAAGATCCATTTTGTTGTTATGGGGGAACTGTAGAAGCGCATTAAATTACAGTTCACTTTTCATAAATTATTTTTGGCGCGGTTTTGGTGGAGCGTGCGCATCATGCAATTAATTAGCGATAGCATCATCAATAAACACAACCTCTATATTGCACTATTATTGTTATTACACTATAGTGTAAACTTTTACACTTTTTTGCATTTTCTAACGAATGGCTCTTCAAAGCAAAAGAACAAATTGGTACCTAAACGGCTAAACATATTATGTTTTTACTCAGAGACAACAAATTAGGTACCTACAACATAATAAAATCTATATCTAATAATGTAGCAAAAAGATTACCTACTTATAAAAAATAAGTTTCTAAATAGATTCATTCAGTCGAACGATTAAGTAAATACGGAGCTGCTGCAGGAGGATCAAATTTCTTCGACATATATCAATATTTGGATATTATTTAATGATAGGTACCTACTTATGCATTATATAAATATGGAAGTGTCAAATAAAAAAAGTAACAAGTTATTATGTAGGTATCTGCTACCTATCTATTAAAACTTAAAAACATACTTATTTTGTATAGTCATTACCCTTAGATACTTTTATATTTCGCTTCATCTGAAGCGTTGATTTAAAAGAATCAGATTTTAAGAATGAGTTGCGATTTACTCTTGGTATCATCGGATAGTAGGTCTGTTTCAATATCAGAATTAGAAAACTAAAAAAAATCTCATGCTGCACGATGCATGCGCGGTGTTCTATTATACCTATAAGTATAGAGACCTATATACTACCTAGTATTAATTATAAAATCATTACACGCATGCGTCATAAGTTGTTTTCTGACTTTTCTGATTAATGCTAGAACTGCGGAACTAGCATCATAATTAAACATTATGGTCTAGTTCGGAACTAATTTCATCTTCGTGGTTATATCATGGTTCACCGTTGGATATTTAGATTTTAGAGCTATAAAATCTTAAACGCATGCATTGTACAGCTTGTGGTTTATTTATTAGGTACTTTTCCGAATAACGCTATAGCAATAGAACTGTCATCACTCATCATCATTAAAGTTGTGGGTATACTTGGACTTTGTTCCTTCTCCTTCGTTTTATGATTTATGATTTGATCTGTTACATTAACTGCAGGGAACATCTAAATTCATGGCAATTTCCAAACTTTGCACATATAGATATACCTATATAATTTGAATAAACGATTAGAATTTAGAAAAACAGAGGAATCCTGCACGTTTTTTGTCAATCATATCTATACAGTATGCATAGGTATAATAATATGTAATAAAATCGTAGACGCTTTTTTTGTCTGTTTATCTGTCTGTGCGTGCACGCTAATCTCCACAATGGCTAAACCGATTTCGATGGGACTTTACAGACTTGAATAGGAGGTTGTCGGAAGTGATCTAGGCTACTATTTTTAATTGTTATTCAACCCCTAAGGGGATAAAACGGGAGTGCAGGGTTTTTTGACTAATCAACGCACAGGCCAAACTGCTGAAGCTATAAACTTGAAATGTATACAGTATAGGTTCCTTTTGTGACGTAATTGCCCCCAATAAAAAGCGATTTTTCGAAATTCAACTCCAAAGGGGGTCAAAAGGGGGTTAAGTATTGCACAGCCTATAAACCACTGAAGATAGAAACATGACATTTGGAAGTTATGTTCCTTACAGGGTGTAGAGACGTACCATAAGTTTGTACATAAAAGTCAGTTCTTATATAGTTGAATAGTCCATCATCTTCATTATAATTAAGAAATGTTTCTATATCTGTTATAACGGGAGTGAGGCCGCGGGTTAAGGCTAGTTTATTAATATAAAGTCTAGGATATCCTAATATAAATGAGTGAATTTTTATTCTGAAAAATTTGAGTAATAATTTGTAATTTGTATGATACATTTTCTAAAGAAATGCTCTTCAAAGCAAAAAGATTGTAGATTAGACGCTTGACAAGGGGTCTAAAAAGGTGATCTATATATTATAGTTCAAGATTTATAGGTATCTAATGCTTTCTTGTTAAAAAGCATTTTATTTGTGCAATTTAAGTTGCTCTTAAAAAGTAGATACCTATATAGATAATTATTTTCTTTTTTATCTTTCAGGCCCAGCTTTGAACCTTTGGAAGTGTTTTTAGGGTTCCATACCTCAGAATGAAAAAATGGAACCTTTATTTTTATTTACAAGTGACAGTGAATCCTTCTGTTGTCGAGCGTCTATAATCTACAATTCATTCAGACAGTGAATCTTATAGTTTATAGCCTGAGTAGGTACCTATAGGACCACCCGGTTTGCATATAATATATACGCCACCAACTTTGCTAAACTGCGTGCGGGAATCCGGGATCATCGACTTTATTTACATTTTTGCTCACTGCTGTTCGTCCTTTTTGCCGTAGTGTAATAATTATGTAGCCTATGTCACTCGGAAAAAAGTACCTATTTGGGTGACTTCTACGATAATTTTTTTTAAAAAATCATTCCTTTTTAAAAGCCTTACAGAGTTACAAGGCTCTTAAACAGATGAATGCTTTTTTCAAATTAGTTTAGTAATGTCTGTGATTAACGTGGACAAACACAAAAAAAAAACTTTAGGTACCGGTACCTATAAAAGTTCGAGTCACTTAACAATATAGTGTCTGGTGAATTAATAATCTTACAGAATTAGGTACCCCTACTTAGACTATTCGCACATTGCCGCATTTCGCAAATAATTATCGGTAACGTTAGTAAATAGTAAAGATTATGATGCAGGCTCTGTTAGTTTTGTTTTCAACAAGCTGAATGTAAAAGTAACGCTTAATGCAGTTCCGCGCACTCATCGGATCGGTTCGGTTTCGGCATAGATCTTTTAGATCAGCATGTATCGGTCACAGAATGATGGTTAAGGCAAACATTTACAATGATCCGCTGCATATCCATCAATTAATTTAGTATATTACTTATATTAGTAGTAACCGCTACCCGTGGCTTCGCCCACGTATATTTCGATTTATGTTTTATTATCCCCCCCCCCGCAAGAAATTCTCCTCCTGCGAAGCGAAGCCGGGTTGGTGGTGTTTATAATACTTATAAAAAAAGGATTCCGCTCGAATTTTATTAATACCTACATTACTCATTTGCTTGGCTCGTTCGCTTGAATATTATATTTGATTTGTTTATTTATCTCGAGTTTTAATATTAATACATTACTCACTCGCTTCGCTCTTTCGCTTGAATATTATTAATACAATACTCACTCGCTTCGCTCGTTCGCTCGAATTTTATAAATACAATTACTCACTCGCTTCGCTCGTTCGCTCGAATATTAATAATACATTACTCACTCGCTTGGCTCGTTCGCTGGAATGTTATTAATACATTACTCACTCGCTTCGGTCATTCTGTTGAATATTATTACTTAATACTTACATTCACTCGCTGCGCTCGTTCGTTCGAATTTTATTAATACTGCATTATTATACTGCAATATAGTAGGCCGTATAACGTTACATGATTCTATAATAATTATTTTGAAATTCCGCATTAATTTTATCGACATTGAAGCTCGTTTCTTGTCTTTCGAGACGAGAAAAATTATTAATTACGTGAAACGTGTTTCTAAAATTTATATTTGTACGCCCAAATAAGGTTGAAGTTTTCTTTAAGAAATATATTGTTTATGAAAAAATCATAGAAGAACAAAACTTAATTCTAAGGAAACCACTTTTTCGTTGTAGGTGTACCTATAAAAAGAGGTATTGGTTAAAAAAGCATAATTTTTTTATTGTTATAACGTAGGTACCTACCTTTTTGGGTCAGTGTAACTCCTGAGAATCATAAACCCGAGTACAGCATATTTAATTTTTATTACGTTGATTTTAATATCTAACTAATGGTTGAAAACTGTTTTTTTAATGAAAATGGCTGTTTTCCAGATTAAGTACTGCACTATTGAATAATAATAAACTTTGTATATATTAAAACCGAACGTTGATTTCTATAGTTGACAAAACATTAGTTTCAATTATTCAAGCCAATGCAATTAGTGTTGCCGTCTAGATCTAGACTTTCTAGACTCAATTGTCTTGTTTTGTCTAGATTTTCAAGACAAGACTTGCAAAAGTCTTGTCTAGAAATTTTCAAGACAAGACAAAACTTGCTTTATCTAGATCAAGACTCTTGCCAAAACTTTAGATAATTTTCAAGAATCTAGATAAACTAAGTAGTAGTATAGGTAAACTAAACCACTCGGTTAATCTAGACTCTTGAAAATAATCTAGAGTCTTGATATTAGACAAGACAAGAGTTTTTTAATCTAGACTTAGACTTAATGAAGTCTTGATATTTCAAGACGCGCTGAGTCTTGTCGCGCAGACGGCAATGCTAGTATTATTATATTATACTAGCGGCCCCGTCCGGCTTCGCCCAGGTGCTAAGAAATCCTGGGTGCAATACACTACTCACTCGCTTTGCTCGTTCGCTTGAATATTATAAATACACTATTCACTCGCTTCGCTCGTTCGCTTGAATATTATAAATACACTACTCACTCGCTTCGCTCGTTCGCTTGAATATTATAAATATACTACTCACTCGCTTCGCTCGTTCGCTTGAATATTATAATTACATTACTGCACCACTCGCAAAAAAAATTAGGTAAGTTATTTTTCTAATAATTTAACATAAATAATATTGAAAATCGAAAAGAAAAAAGTTTTTAAAGCTATAGATAAATTACTAAAAATTAATTAAAATGTATAAAAATTTAAAAAATATCACGTGACTTCAAAACGCGCCAGGAATGTTTGTGACGTCGTTATGTTAAAATGTGTCTGCATTTGTTGGTATTTGTGTATATGTATTACACATACTATCAAAAATAATAAATTTTTAACTTGGTAACCATGGATACAAAGACCATAGATAACATAATGACGTCACACGCGTTCGGATTCTTTCGGCGCGTTATCGGAACTGAGTTTAAAAATTAATTTTTATTTAAATATAACTTTTTAATTAGTAAGCAAAAAAATTAAATAAAAACAGTTTTGCTATAAAACTTGATGTGGTCCTTCCATTTAAGTAAAAAAAAAAATTCATTTAAAAACCCAATTATTGTCAAAGAAAGAATATAACAAAAATAAAAAATTTTATAAATAAATATCATGTAGAATTTAGAAAAAAAAGCCAAAAATTCTACGATGCCATCAGTTTCCGAACCCGGGTCCCTGTGCATAGAGTGCTGCGACGTTACCTCTACGCTACGAGTGGAACAGTTATGTACGGTCGTTTTTATGATATAAGTATGTTGCGAATTCTTACGGTCGGGTTACGAATTTAATTAATTAATTATTATTATTTATTAATTATGCTATATATATAAATCTTCCGTGAAAAATTATCTAACTGATGGTGAAAACCGCATCAAAATCCGTTGCGTGGTTTAGGAGGAGTTAGCGGTTAAACAGACAGACAGACGCGAATAGCGACTTCAATTTATACTATATGTAGAGATGTTGGTTAAAGACATGGCTTTCCACATTTAGAAAGCTGCAGTATTTTTATAATATATATAGTCGTAAGTCGTAACAGGGGTAAGTAGTAATTTTAATAGTAACAGGTTTTTCAGAATGAATATTTGAAACCTTTGAGTTTTGACACTATATTTTCGGCTTAATTTGCTCTTTATAGTGTAGTGAGTCGCATTGCGTAAGAATAATAAGCGTCCCCCTGAACTTCACACGAAGAGGTTGTGAGCGCGTGTCCTTTTATGACTACGATACATTTTGTCAAAAAAGTATTTTCGTAAAGTTTGATTTTCGACATGCTATTTTGCTACTTTTCTTATTCTGTTTGTACAGTAAGCGAGAGACATTATTTAGTTATACAAACTTTTATTCCTCGCTCAAATCCATTTTTTTATATATCTCAAAAAATATTTAAAACCGCACGACGGGGCAAGTAGTAACAGGAACAGCATTGCGGGGCAAGTTGTAACATTGATTTACATCAAGTATCAGCCGAATCTGTTATACTTATATGTATAATCACCCATTTATATTTTTATGTATACTTATACTTTACACCCTGTTGATTTATTGTGCCTAAAGTGTCATGTTGATTTTCTAGTTTAAAGACTCCAAATGATAAATATGTTAAAAAATACGATTTTTTTAACTGAAATGTCAAACTTTATTTTATAGCTGTACCTACCTAATTCGCAACTGAGTTAAAGTTATCTCGTTAAAAACATATTTTTTGATGATTTTTTTTATAAATTACTAACTAAAACAATTATTTCTAAACCTTGCATTTTTATTAGGAACACCTGAATTATCTTGTGAATTTTTTAATCAATTGTTACAACTTGCCACAAACTCGGGATAAGTAATAGTAACAACGCACTTTTTCTTAGAAAAATGATAGTTGATAAAAATATAGGTACAAATATTTTCAATTATTTTTCGATTGGACCTACTGTTTATCAAAATAGTCTACATTACAATGCTATGGTTAGTTTTTGCAATACAATCGTTTTGCTAAAACATGCAACAACTAGCCCCCTCGTCCCCTAATTTTAAGCATAAAAATCACCAATATCGGATTAAAAATTCCCACCTTTGTTATGGAGTTCTAAGAAACGTATCAAAAGTTCCCTGCATCGATATATCGTGTCGACGTTGCGAGATATTCGAGGTTAAACGTAACGAAAAACGTGTTTTCGCTAAAATTTTGCTTCCTATGGCTCGAAGGTCGATGGTGGTTATTATGAAAATTGTAGATCTCGAAATTTTCTATAAAAAAGGTCACACAACTAATAACCGTTTTCGTCGCAGAACGAAGAAAGTGTTTAATTTACCCTCAATTTTTTACCCCCCAAAAATAGAAAACAAGTGTTAGAGCTTCCGCTATATTTTTCCTGTAATATTTACTATCAGTCTACAAAGTTTTGATACTTACAAGGGGGGAGGGGGCGTTTTTTGAGCAAACATTTTCGCTAATAGGTGCCTATCTCAAAAACTACGCGATATGAAATTAAAAAAAAAACAACATTTATGGAATCTGCAATAGGTGTCTTTTTATATAATACCCCACATGATCTGTTAAACAAAAAAATATTTTTACACGCAAATTTTAGCCCCCCAAAAATAGACAAAAAATATATTTTTTCTTTTGACTCTTGGACTAGGCGCGGGCACACAAGCTTTATAACTTCTATGACGAATTTCAAGTCGATAGCGTATGCCGTTTCTGAGAAAATCGACTGTGACATACCTAGACAGACAGACAGACATTTTGGTACGGAACCTTATAAATGTATATGACCTTTTTTATAGACAATTTCGAGATGTACAATTTTCATAATAACCCCCATCGACCTTCGATCCATAGGAAGCGAGATTTTCGAGAAAAACTGTTTTTTGTGGCCTTGAACCTCGAATATCTCGCAAAACCGGCACGATATCGATGGGGATTTTTGATACGTTTCTTAGAACGCCATAACAAAGGTCATACAAAAATGTAGTTACTTAACTGGGAATTTTTAAGCAGATTAGACCTAATATTACTAAGTTAAATAAATAGGTACATAACAATATTATTCACTGTAATTTATCAACATTTATTTATTTAGTCAAGTTTAAAAATCGATAAAAAATGGTTTTTAAAATTTTTAATAACTACTAATATAACGTTTATTCAACTAGAATCTTTCAATCTAGATCAGTATTTCCCAGAATGGGCTATACAGCCACTTTGGGGGTGCTGGAGCGATCCAGGAGGGCGGTAGTATCCTCGGAAGCTATTAGGGGGCGTTGAAAAAAAATAAGGGGGCGGTTGAAACATAAAGAAAGAAGAAGAAAATTTTGAAAAATCTTTCATACTTACCGCATGCATGTTAAGTTCGTAGAGATTATAGGTTACCGTTAATAGATAGCTGCCTACTTTATTATTTTACAAATATTACAAGTATACACAAAATGTCAATTATATAACCGATCTTTCAGACGCTTATGACCTTTGATGTCGAGCGTCTATAATTTACAATATTTATCTATAACCGATCTTTTAATAAATAATTTTATAATTTAAGCGTCAAGACGTCTTATTTTCATCTTTCTTTACTATAAAATACCTACCCATATAGGTATAGGTACCTGTCCTCGAGAAAGCATAATATGCAATTATTGTGAAAACTTGCAGGTACTTGGAAGTTGGACTGCAGTAAATTAAAGTCAATGATGTTTCATTTAGTACTAATTGTACAACGTTTCGTCTCTTTATTAAGACTTCTTCAATTTGCAAAATATGCTATGTTTCAACAAAATTTTTGTTGATTTTTCGGAGGATTTTTATTCACCAATAAACAAGATCAATTCAAAATGTATCAGAACAGTGGTCCTATCTATTCCAGTTATATATTTTATTTTAACAAATCGGGTTCCAGTTCAACTCTGTTTGTATCACACTGTTTTTTGTAGGACTACGAGAAAAATAATTCAATATACTATACCTACTACCGAGCATACTACATTTTTTCGATGCTTTTTGAAGTGAAAACTTCCTTAAGGTACGTGCAGTATATGGAGCTGGGATTCTAGATGGTAGCGTAGATCATAGCAGGGCTTGCTTATAAATTAATGCATTGTTATATATGCGAGCGAACACAACGAAGCAGTGAGTGTAGCAGGTATAAGCGCTGTTACAAGAGCTGCTAGATACAAGAATGTATCTCACCATTCTTTCAGCGCGCTGACTACTACAATCAACGTGTGACAACTGTCAAATGGCCGTTACAAGTTTCGCAATGGATGTGACTAGTTTAATAAATGAAATTTTGCCAGTTTTTCTTTAATTTGTTTTGAGTTTTCTCTAAGACGTATAAGTGTTAGGTTCCATACGTAAATATTCAAAAAACCGGTTTGGGTAAAATTTTAATTCTTGGTATAAATGATGAAATTCGCCATGTTTAGATCGTTTTCTATTGATAGGGTGGACATGATAGCTCCTACCTAAATTTGTATTTAAAATATACCACTTTGTAGCAGAAGAACAAAAATACCTATTCGTCTTCGCTATCTGACATTTCAAACGCGATTTAAGCTTGTATCAATGCTAGTATCAAAGCTTCGTTGTGCAAACCTATAAGCACTTATAATTTCAGCCACCATCTACCATACCTCCGAAAATAAAGGTTTTTTAATTCATCACGGTTTTCTTCAGATTCAAAGGTATTTAGTTACCTATTTATAGTTAGAATTTGAGCTAATATTGTAAATGATTATTGCTTACCTCGAGGCTATAATGAATATTTAATTTTTGAAATTGCTATATTAAGTGAAAGTAGTAATATATAGGTACCTTAGGTGAGGCAAGTGCATTTCTGGCGCAAGTTCAGTTAACTGTTATTGCCTATATTTATTTCATAAAGTACTTGAGTAAATTATGCAACTATCTGTGAATGTGACAAGATAATTTATTCCCTACTTACTTACTCACTTGCGACATCCTGCCGTATGCTATAGATATACTAGTGTAACGTGTAAAAAATTGTTTAAAAATGTATAATTAGACGTACGTTTTCGAAATTTTCACACATAATATGATTCAATCCCGCCATTATAGACGGAGAGCTGGCGACGTTTTTTCTCAAGTGCAGTTTACGGAAGGCAAAATAATATTAAAAATACCTTTATTTAAGTAGGTATACGTGTCCCCCATTTGAGATTCTGTAAGTCTGGCAGCCTTTCTCCCTTGCGTTTTAGTTGGCAGGCAGAAATTAGACAGTAAAATATGAATTTTTCATGTATCTAATAATGCAACACTTTTTTTATTCTATTTAATGAGTCATAATTTAGATTGCATAAATTAAGATTCCCTGCTCGAATGGTTATTCTTAATATCATGTCGTCATAGGCTTATTTATAATTAAAAAAATTTTATTTCATGTATCTAGGTAGGTACCTATAAGGTCTGGCATATTTTTTTACATAAAGGGTGACATATAATACCTATATTGTAATTCTAAAATACCAGACCAAAATGTTGATGCGAACCCTTCGAAAAAAATTATTGAAAATTCAATATTTCTAATAATAAAAAATATAACAAACGAAATTTTAAATGGGTACCGGGGTGACAAAATTATTTAAAGATTACAACATTGACTCAAACAATATCTATAGTGTTACATTAGGTGTGTTTGTTATCAAGGTGTCTAGTGTAGTGTAAAAAGACTTTTGAAACTATTAGGTACCTATACGTTTGTTTATATTTTGTTATACAAAAGTGTAAAATAACTGACATGTTTGGTATTTCAGTGTCTGACTAAAAGTGTAATTAGTCCCGACTCCCGAGTAGGTATATACGTAGTTTAGTGAGTGTAGATCACGTGATATATTAAGTCTGAATTTGACAATCCCTTAAACTACACTTTTTCGTTATCCGTTTTTTTACATGTTTTGTCTCTTAATAAGTAGGTAAATAAGTTAAAAAAAACTTTTTAAATACAGTGGTTTTCTCTTAATTATCAAAATAGTTTTTTTTCAGTTAAAAAGAAAATCATTGGGCAAAAATGTATAGACAAAGTAATATTTTATGAGCGCCCTATGGTTTTCTTTTTAACAGAAAAAAAAATATTTTCTACTTTTTAGTGCATTTTGATTTAAAAGAAAACCATTGTTTATAAAAAGTTTTTTTTTTAATTTAGTTATTTTTTACTTTTTGGTCTTTTAATTTCATACAATTGAAAATATATTAATTTTTATTTAATTTAAAAAAACAAAATCTAAGTCCTAAATCTTGAGTTTTGTAATAGGGAGTCCGCCATATTGCATTTAGAATGACGTTACGTAGCTCATCTTATTTTACTTGTCAAACTCTTTCATTCTATACGCATGTTAAAGGAGCTGTCAAGAAAAAAGAGGACCGCCATCTTGGGACGTCCGCCATTTTGAATTTATAGAATGACGTCATGTAGCTTATCTTATTCTACTCATCAAACCCTTTCATTTGATACCTATGTCATGGGGGTTCTGAAGAAAAAGATAAGCCGCCATCTTGTGGCGTCCGCCATTTTGAATTTAGAATGACGTCACGTAGCTTATCGTATTCTACTCCTCAAACATTTGATACTGTCATGGGGGTTCATGAGGAAAAAGGTAAGCCGTCATCTTGTGGCATCCGCCATTTTGAATTTAGAATGACGTCACGTAGCTTATCGTATTCTACTCCTCAAACCCTTTCATTTGATACATATGTCATGGGGGTTCTGAAGAAAAAGGTAAGCCGCCATCTTGTGGCGTCCGCCATTTTGAATTTAGAATGACGTCATGTAGCTTATCGTATTCTGTTTATGAAATCCTTTCATTTGATACCTATGTCCACACTCCACGGGGTTGTAAAGAAAAAGGCGAGCCGCAATCTTGGGACGTCTGCCATTTTGGATTTAGAACGATATTAAGTACTATACCTTGCATTGTGCAAAATTTCAACTCAATTGGATAACGGGTAGTGGGTCAAATTTTAATCACTAATTTTGACCCAAACCTACATATTATACATTTTACATTATACATAGGGCATGTCGAACTTAATAAAACCATTGCAAAAATGAATGAGCTTCAGAATGTAATATAAATATTATATGGCAACGACTAAAGCAAATGCAGAAACTAGGAAGAATGAACTTAGTCAGTTTGTCATTTATCCATTTTGTAATGCGCATATATAACCTATAATAATCTACCCAGAATTTGCATTAGTCCGTTTGTTACCAGATGTACATATTTAGTTACTTTTGATAAACTTTTTATACTTTGCAGTGAAAAATTTCACGAGTTTTCTACACCTTTGATACCAAACACACCTATTATTAGGTATCTCTATGAAAAATGTGTCTAATTTCTACCTGTCACCTAAAAGGCAAGAGAGAAAGGCTGCCAGACTTATAGATTCTCAAACAGGGAACAATTTAACAGGAAATGTTGTGATTATTTTGCCTTACTTATTTTGCCTTAAGAAAATCCGTCGCTGTCTCCTTAAACTATTATAATGAATGAATGAATGAATTGTAAATTATAGACGCTCGACAACTGAGGTCATTAGCGTCTGTAAACTATCAATATCACTGGTGCACAAATACAAAAAAAAAATCGGAGAAATTTGAAATTGAAATGAATTTATTTTTTCATAAAAAATACAAGCAGTATAACATTGCAATGTGCATATCTGAAAAAATAATAGGATACATCTAAAGGAATCCCCGTACTAGATGCACCTTTACAATAAACATTTATTAGTCCCTGTTGAAAATAAAAGAATTATAAATATAAAAGAGAAAAAAAATTTAGAAAATTAACGAACTGAACTTAATTTACTTCAAAACATCAAAGAAATATTCAATATTTTCAACAGAAAGCAGCCATGACTTTAATTCTTTATTAAACTTATTATAACTTGAAATACTGGAAAGGTGTTTAGGAAGTTTATTATAGAAATACGGTCCAGTGAATACGAAATGTCGTTGAAATATGGTTTTATGAGCTTTTGGCACAAATACAGCTTGATGTCTAAATGGATACTTGTGTAACGTGTCCACTGTCCATATATGTGTGTGCTCTGATACTATTATAAAGATCTTTTAGACTTGATTTAATATTATCGTAGATCCTTATATAAAATTATAAATAAATAAATAAAACACAATAAAATTTGATTTAATCAAGACGAGTTTGAAATAGGTCTGATCACAACGAAATTATAATTTTGAATTACTTGTTTGTTTCAAAAGCGTAGCTAATAGAAACTGCCAAAACAAAACAATGTTGTGTCAACAATGTAGAGTATTATGTTGACTCAAAATGACACAACATAACACCCCCCTTCGCATGGGAAAATTACAATTGAAAGTGGCCAGTTTTCAAAACTAACTGCAAAACCCACAGGAAGGAACCAAAGAATAGATGTATAGTTTATTACGCATTAGTAATTACATACTAGTGCTTGTTATGATAAAAAAAAATTAATATATCATGGTGATCTTCGTCTGAGAACCATAAATGGACAGCTAGGCACGTTGTAGAAGGCGTGACAAAAGCAGGAGTCCACTAGTGAAGTTCGTGAAGACGTAATGTCAATGAAGTAAAATAAGTCTACGAATTGATGAAAAATAATGGTAAATAATAATTAAATCAGCTGAACATCATTCTGCTTTGAGCTTGCGTAAAAAAAATTGTTAAACATAATTCTGCTGAAAAGACAAAAAGTATCAATTCGAGGCAGATGATCAAACACAGGGAGAACAGGTAATATCCTGGAAGTGTACAAACATATATAGGAGTGTATCGACCTCAGCAGGAGTAACCTGAAAGAATATAACGAATAAGAACTAGTTGTTCGCTTCGTAAAAATGACGGTAGCATGTCGCTAATCCGTTGCACGGAGGAAAATAAGGCAGCAAACCCATGTCTAAATCAAGAAAGTAAATATTTGATAGACAAAATAAAAAATGTTAAATACTGAATAATTACAAATACCAAATATCAAAATTCGTAGTGTTAATGCAATTAGTGCAAATATAGATTTGAGTTGTTTGATATAATGTTGTGAAATGTAATGTGAATAGATATAAATATATATGTGAAAAGAGCATAAAAAGCATAAAATTATTAAAAAATATAAATGTCAAAATGAAAAAATTATCAATAAAGTAAGTTACCATGGATAATCTGAAAAAGTAACGTAGGAAAATAAGTAAATAATATTTATTGTACTTAAAAATAAATGAAGCGTTTGCGAAAAAATATTTAAAAATGTCACTTTTTATCCGTTTTTCCAATAAAATTCTCCATTTGAATGTAGTATTTATGTTTCTTCTAAAGCTTTGTCAATGATACAATATTTTGAAAAAAATATAAGAAATAATCACGTCGGGGTCACCAATTATAAAGATCTTTTAGACTTGATTTAATATTATCGTAGATCCTTATATAAAATTATAAATAAATAAATAAAACACAATAAAATTTGATTTAATCAAGACGAGTTTGAAATAGGTCTGATCACAACGAAATTATAATTTTGAATTACTTGTTTGTTTCAAAAGCGTAGCTAATAGAAACTGCCAAAACAAAACAATGTTGTGTCAACAATGTAGAGTATTATGTTGACTCAAAATGACACAACACTATGTACACATTCATTACAAAACGTATCGGGGCCTCAAAAACGCCAAAAAGAAAAATTGAATAAAAATAATATATAGGTATAATTTCTAATATTGGAACTTGCCTGTCATTTCGTTTCCTTTGTGGATTTTCTGAGTATTTTTTGTAATATCTAGACGGGAGAACACATTTCTAGAATTTTTGTCTGTGCATATAATATTATGTTTGTACTGGAATTACTCAAAAACAGTTAGACAGACATCGATGAAACTTGATATAAATGCAGTATGTAGTTATTTCGTAAATATAACTGACAAGTCAAAATAAAAATATTAAACATTATCTATTAATAAAAAAAAAAATGCAGGACGCGAGTACCTACAGACATTAATTATATACTATAATAAGGTAGGTATTTCCTAAGAGATAGTTTAATATTTTTAAACCCAAACTTAACTTTTGGGTCACTTCTTATTCAGCTACGCTTCCGTTGAAAATTCACATGTTATGATTAACAATCACGATAGCGAAGTCACCTTAGGCTATTGAGCGTCTATAATCTACAATCTACCTATCGATAACGAAGTCGCGGGTAAAGACTTGCGCGTAATAAAAATATATAGTACCTACTAACTTTTATCTGCAACCTCGCTTACGTTAATATCAATTTTGATTTTAACCCGATCATAACCGCAAATAAAAAGTATCGTATTTACTATATACTTTAAATTTGGGTATCAATTAATAGTGTAACCAAGATCCATCAAAACCAGTCCAGCCATTACAGACAGAGATTCCATTACCATTTTATATACTTATATTGATGATGATAAATTAAAACTGCTGTAGGATTGCGCTTTCAAAACTTCCTTGTGCGTCATTATTTGCATAAATAAATTAACCCAACAGATTGGATGGCCAAATTGTGTCCGTCTAAAATAAACAACATTACATTAAATTACTGGTCTATTATGCATGAGTACAAAAATAGCAACGTGAATAATAAACGAGAATTTATACCTACCTATATTATGTATATCAAGTACATAAAGTACATGTCATTGTTTATAGTTCATGCTCTGACCGCATACAAAGGTCTTCTGGACAACACCACTAGTGAAATTTTATTGTTGAATTTAACAGATAATATGATGAAAAACATCAAATCGGTGGCAGATTAAATTAAATTTTTTATAATTTTTTGTTGTCAGTATCTCGAAACGGCTCAATACTATTTGATGATACAGATTACAGAGAAGTATTGATTATTTACAATTATCATCATCTCCTTTGCAAATTATTTTTGTATATCTGCGGCAGATCTCTCTCCAAATGTGCATTATGAGGTCTGCCAGGCATGCAAAAAAAATTACAAGGCAGACGACTTTAATTTTAAATAATTGATACTTCTCTATTTTCAATCAAATAGTTTAGATCCGTATTCGAGATATTGACAACAAAAAATGATAAAAAAAATTGAATTAATTTGTTACCGATTTTATGTTTTTCATCATATTATTTATCTGTTAAATGGTATTGTTATCTAATAGTCTACCGAAACATGTCGTCATAGCGTTTTTTAAATAAAATGTTTATCTTGTCAATGGCTGTCCATTGTCCAATGTTCTACTACAGTATGATTAACTGTTATAAGATCTTGGTTTAACGAGACGACTGTCCTGTGCAAAACAATTGTCATACATTAATAAGGGTTTTAAATTTTAAGTGTAAATAAATAAAACGCTTTTTTATTAAATTAAAATGAATAACCTTAATTTACATCAAGTAACGGCCGCGTATGACGAATCTATTATATTTTAAATGTTTCGGACAGTTTTGGTACAATAGCCTTATCTTTATGGTTTGTAAAGTCAAATTTGACAAAAAAACACGTTTCTGGCGCATGTATATCCATCGATATAGAAACATAATATAAAGGAACTGAAATTATGGCTGGTGCGACGATAACATAAAGTTATAGATGACAACAAACAAACGTATTACTAAGAAGTGTATTTGCTTTAAGTATCATCAAAGATAAAAATTTAATGGGTCAGATCTTGGGTAAATAATTACCACTAATTGTTAGATCGTTAAATATTTTGGTACATTTTATAAAATATTTACTTCATTAATTTTTTATACTGTGGGTAATATAAAGCGATCAGTATGTCACTTTTACAAACATAAAAAATAAAAGTTAAAAAACTAAAACCCGACTACGTAAAAGAAGTAAACAAGCTTCCAATATGAAAGTTAGTTAGTTATTGTATATTTAAGACGTTCGATAACTATGTCGTTAGCGTCTAATCCAATATAAAAAATAGTTGGGTAAAAAGATATTTGTTTTAGTGCCGCTTCATTGCTAGCATACTAAAATTTTAGATAATATTTTTTGGCCCGACTACTTTTCATATTGGATCGCTAGAGTAATAACAATAGCCTATGTTATAGTCGTCAAGCAGTCTATATGCTTTAAATACTGAAAAAAAACGGGTTCAGTGGTTTTCGAGTTTTCATGAGGTAACAATGTTGTTTTTTTATTTATTAGCATATATGGATGATCAAAATTAAACTGTATTAAGGTACTAATTTTTAATCGGCGATGGTTAATATAAGGTTCCTAAGGATAATGTGGTCCAGTGGTTCGCGTCCGGTCTCAAAGTCGAACATATAGGGAATTAACGTTGTGTGCCATTTTTAGGTATTTTGGCTTTTACTTCTACTCGTATAGACTATAATAAGAAACAAACCTAGGTATACCTTTAATTTAATTGGTTTGTTATTATTAAACAACGAAAAGTAATACTTAATAAAGAAAATAAAATTATAATAAATATTCAAATAACCCCCCATTTTCAACTAAACAATATCCCAGTCTGTTATAAAAAGAGTTTCTAACGTTTTGTTTTTTCGCCTACTTAATTTGAAATCATTTATTACTGCAAAATCGGTAAATTTCAAATTGGTATTTTAAAGTAAAAATTTCATTTTTGGTCTTATTTTTAGAATCCTTTGATGCACAGAATTTTATCTTTCGTTAGGTAGGTACCATTACCTTTCTTGTACGTTGAACTGGCGAACACGAATCAGCAAAAAATGAACAATACTATGTTAAATCCCTATATTATGTTCACCTTTGATGCGAGTGTCAATTCATATATGCATATATGAATTGACACTCGCATGTAGTGAAAATCTATTGATTCTGAAGCATATATAAGGAGAATGTTAATTTAGCAATCTTGTCACGGTTGAGTATTGTAAGTTCATTCCGCCGCGAAAGTGGAAAGGTTCAGGTTAGAATCTTGACTGTGACCACTGGTTGGTAAAATGATACAATGTAATGCTAGAAAAATTCATTTTAAACCAATGTCACCGTGGGGTCTCAAACCCGAATCTTCCACTATCGCGGCGATTTTGTCGCGTCACTGTATTAAGTAAATAATAACTCAGTCGCCGCGGTAGTGAAAGATTCGAGTTTGACTCCCGACGGTGACATTTAGGTCTAAAATGATTTTTTCTAGTATTGCATTGTAACGTTACGTAATTCGATGGGTGTTCCTAACAGTAATGCTAACATAAAAAACATTTATTTGTATTTAATAGTTTGCGAAAATTGATCACACGAACATTTAACATATTTTTTGCAACACTTGCATCAAAAGTAGAATTTTAGATGGCTGTGTACCGTTTGAAAAGTGATTCTTTATGAAAGCCTCTGATGCGTTCGAACGGTAGTGTTTAAAGTAAATTTTAACGCATTCCGTTCTGTAAAGTAATACTATTTTGTTTTACTTTAAAACACGTGCGTAAAATAGTACTTTATAGAATAATTTGCTATATAATGTCACTAATAAAATATTTATCCAAATTGTGTGTTATTTGCTTAAAATTGAACTTTTGAAGCAGTTGCTGCAAAAATATTGTATGTAACGCGTGTCTAAAGTGACGAATCTGACAGTCGCGATTTTACAATACTCGCCTTTGGCTCGCGCGGTAAACACACACTCGTTCTGATATAAATGTAACATAACCTTAGGCTCGTGTCGCAAAATCGCTACTGTCATATTATTCGTCACTTAAGCCACTAGTTGCATAAATTATTATTATTATTATTACCTAGTGGGGGATTCTTTCGAATTTTACGAATAAATTGAACTTACGATGTATTTACTGGAAGTACCTACTCATACTTATTAATACGCGCGCATGTCAGTGTGTAAAAGATCGTTCACTAAGTGACTAAATGAAAAATCCTATTTTAACTGCAGTTAAATTTCCAAACACTGACCAATCTAATAAAACCAACATGGATGAGGTGCATTGATATATTGTGTGAGGATGTGGGTACCTACTACCTATATATATAGGCAATCTATATAGCTGGCCATTTTTGTTAAATGTACGTAAAGACTGTAAGCTTGTTGCACATCGAGGGGGTGGAATCGGCAAGTAAGGTTCGGGTCGACTCGGCTCGGCAGTCAACAGCGTGACATGCATCGCACGCCACCCTCATTTATTACCCTCCACCCCTTCGTATTGAACCTCAGTTTACACCAATAAATTAAATGACCTACCTTTAATTATAAGTATATGGGTATTACGTAGAATTTTACATGAATAAATACGACACAATAATAATTCTAAACATGCATGCTGCAAAATATTTTGTAGGTACAGCTGCGCTGTTGTACTGATATAACGCCAATCTTACAGTGAATTGTATTTTCTACAAATTCAGCGTTTATTTCTAATACAAAGAAGAAAAGTTTGTATGTTCCTTTGTCGCAGGTAATCTCAAAAACTACTGAACCGATTTGAAAAATTGTTTCACTGTTTAAAAGCCTACTTCTTTCCGAGTAACATAGACGCTATATTATAAAATTAAGACGAAATTTGGACAAGCGGTAAGTGAAAATGTAAAGCAAGTTGGGGACCCTGAACGCTTTTCTAAGCATTTGACTCCCTCTCCAGTCAATGAAGCTTTTTACTTCTAAACCCATGACCATAACAGATCCGATTTTGATGAATTTTTTTTCATGCTTGTTATACACAATTATTTAAAATCAGAAACATATAGGTAGTACCTAAGTGATGGAGCTAATAATTTTTTGAGCCGCAAATTTAATTTTTTTTTCGGGGTTGCTGATTACGAATATATTGTCACAAAAGGATTTTCGTTAAATTTTTTCGAAATTTTTCGAAAATGAACTACAACTTCCAGAATCGTTAGGTCTCAAATTAGTACATAAAACTTAGGAATTAGGATTGAATATATGATTGCTTAAGTTGTAAAACGGCAAAACAATTAAACCTTTACTTTACTTATTTTCTTATACGCGACGCGAACGTATACAGAAAAAATAGGAGAAAAATTGGTGTAAAATTGAAAATTATGAAAATAACGGGCTCCAAGTTTTTGTACTGTTAAATACATGCATTTCGAACAATATTATGCAAAATTTCATCAAAATTCAATAAATATTTTTAACACAGCATTGCGATCTTTGCGACAAACGGTACTTCTGAGTCGCGTAAATCCGAGGGAAAAGACACAACAAATTTTTGGTGATATTTTATAATATTGTAGATCCTTATATAAAATTAATAATAAATAAATAAAACACAACAAAATTTGATTTAATCAAGACGAGTCTAAAATAGGTCTGATCACAACGAAATTATAATTTTGAATTTTTGTTTGTTTCAAAAGCGTAGCTCTTAGAAACTGCCAAAACAAAACAATGTTGTGGTCGACTATGTAGAGTATTAATGTTGACTCAAAAAGACACAACAATATCAATAGGTACGTCTCAAATAAGCACAGAAAATTTAGTCAAGATTGCATAATTAGGTACCTATTTGTAAAACGGCAAATATATAATGCGACGCGAGCGTATAAGAAAATTCGGAGGAAAATTTGTATGGTAAAATGAAAATTATGAGTCCGCGAGCTAGGAATGTTTCTGATTTTAATAATAATGTATCTAATATTATCTATACAAATATTTTTTAAAAAATTTCATCAAAATCCAATCTGTCATAGTATGGGTTTAGAAGAAAATTGACTGGACTAAAGGTATAGAATTTTCTCATGCAAAATATGAACTTCAATTATTTCTTAATTAATTTGGCAATTAAGTATATAATATTGTTTTAAAATACATAATGACGCTACCTATATAAATATTAATTATAATTTTTAGGTCAAATATATGACAGTATAGAAGCAACAGGCCGTGTTTAAAAACAAAAAACTCTGGTCGCAGTGCCAAATCTTGCCGAAAAAATAGTGTAGGTACCTATACCTATAGTTGCTTATATGTAATTATTATGTGAACTACAATTTTTTTTGGTGCTTATACGATACCCAGCTTCGCCAGAGTCAAGTTTAAAATGTCAGAGTTTCGGTCATTTGAAATAGTGATAGTACTATATCAAAAAATACACCTGCAGTTCATCTGTTTGGGTAGTTTTTCCGAAAAACTGCCGAACATATATTGTATTTATTTATTTATTTTTAAGAAGAATATTTTTCCCGAGTTTCTCGTTTCTAGTTCAAGCTATTTCAGAGATACGTGTATCTTTCAAGAAAGTTTATATCTCCGTTTATCCCTGCGTGAATATCGAAAATTCATCGAACACCGTACATCTATTTGATATTTAATTTAAGTAGAACAGCCATGTCAAATAAGTTTTTCCTCGGTTTGAGGGCACTGTCTATAAATATTCCACATTTCAATGGTCCATCTGTTCATCTGGAAGTGGGTTTTATTTTCCGGACAAACATACTGTCAACTTTATCTATTTGATTTTTGATTTAAGTAGAACAGCCATGTCAAATAAGTTTTTTCCTCGGTTTGGGGGCACTGTCTATAAATATTCCACATTTCAATGGTCCATCTGTTCATCTGGAAGTGGGTTTTATTTTCTGGACAAACATACTTACAAATTTATATAACGGATTAACAGGAGCAGAAGAAGGTAACCGCGATGTGTTCTTTTAATAATTTTTGAAGTAATTAAAAAAACTTTATTTTTTTATTTATGAATTTTGAAAAATTGTTATATTTTACAGGCTAAAAGATGGCATCTATTAAATATGGCGACCATTCTCAGCATTAGGTTGTTGACTTCGTGGAGGATATATTCATCTAGGGATATAACTCGAAAAAATACAATCATGTCGGGTTTATCGTACATTTAACACGCTGTTTTGTTAATCGCTGTTAAATTTTTACACATAAAACATACGAAGTAACCATAGAAATAACAGCGAATTGACATAACAGCGTGATTAAAATGTACGATAAACCCGACATCAAGTGTGCAAGCTTTCACGGCCGGCATTGTTCCAAGTCTTCATGGTTTCCGAGCTTGTAGGCCGTGGTCCGGTGGTATTTCTACCTGACGTTTCGTCTACAACTGCGGTAGACATTCTCAAAGGCGATGTGGCAGCGGTCGAAGTGTCCTCCTTGGCGGCTCACAGGTCAGTGTGTCATGGGTTGAGGTTTAAAAAAAAGAACTCGACATCGGAATTAGTTCCGGAATTTCGAAATTGAGAACTAAATATCGAAACCAGTTCCGGAATTGAGGGTTATCCGATATTGGAGACCCTATTTGCAATGATATTGCTCCTGCACTCTCAGGCCACTAGATGACAAAACATGTCAAATATATAGCCCAATAAAATATTAACTGAAATCAAATTGTGAAACTGGTAAAAGTAAATTTTGATTTTTCATTTCATAAAACTCTGCTTTCATGAAATTAGGTTTAAAAAATGTCTTTGACAAGTTTCAAAATTTAATTTCCTTTTTAACCCATAGGTACATCATTTAAACCTAGTTGCCAATGAATATAGATACTATCAACTTTGTAAAAATTGTAGTAACTCGACACCTGAAAATTATTTATTTGGTCCTAACTCCTGACATATTAAGATACTGTTTTTTTCTGAAATGTTAACAAAATAGACGAAAAATTAATATACAATCGAATGCTTCGATGTATAATTTAATATTCGTTTTTGATTTACCTGTACTATCCTGGCTAGATTCGATTCACAGAAACATTTTTATATGATTTAAAAAAAAGCCATGTATCCGTTTTCTTACTTTCTTTTTTTTTAAATCTAATCAACACCTCAAAGACAGTCATTACAAAAATAGTAAAAAGATTATTAAGAAATATTAGATAAAATGGGCAAGTAGCCAGGAACTCGGCTCATGAAAATAAAATATACAGACTATTTAAAATAAGTATTTTGCGAAGTCAAGACGATTTTTTATATTTGTAGATACACATATATTTTTAGTTCAATTTAGTTTCTCTTTTTATTATTTTCAAACCTATATTTTGAAATGTTGATTACATTTAGATGTGGATATAAAATGCGCATGCAACTATACTTTTAAAAATTACTTTGTAAAATCAAGAAGTTTTTAACATAGGTATTAATAGATAATTCCGACTTTACGAGTTAGCCAAAACTTGTAAAACGGGTACGTCGTGATTATAAATGTTGCACATTTATTTATTGAAATTAATAGTTCATATATTTTTGATTTTGCTAAAAAAAGAATGTATGAACCTGAAAGCTCGTAAAGCTGAATCTGCGCTGTCTGTATTTTTTTAACCTTGTTTTATTCGATATTTCAAGACTACTTTCCTATTTTTGAACGGTATTTTCGACGGCAGCCGAACTATATTAACGCCGGAACATTCGGACGGACCATCTTCCGACAAACACTAAACAGCGATTAGCAAATACGTATAGCTCTGTATCTGGGATAAAAGTTTGTGATATGTATAAAAGTAATTCGTAAGACATACAGTGATATCGGTTAGAGATACGTATATTCTGCATCTGGAATGCAGGTCTGTGAGATAGTAAAAACTATACAATTCGGCCGGAAAACCGTCCGATATACAGTGATCCCAATCAGCGATACGTATAGCTCTGCATCTGGAATATATACAGGGTGCTGAATTGCTTTGCGGGTAATAGGGATTTAACCCGTAAAATCAAATTTTGGTGATTTCCTGCTTCCCTAATTATTTTAGGAAAAATATCTTGGAATAAAAGTTTTAGAACATAAAATTCTGCATCTAAATCATTAAACAAAATTAATTTTGCATGCTTTGTAACGGTAGAAATTTGATATGAAAATGTCAAAATTACCTCAAAAATAGATAGCGATAGCCATGGAACTTGAACAAAATGATTAGAAATTATTCTGACAGCTAAAACGTCATCATTTTGTTCAAGTTCCATGGCTATTGCTATCTGTTTTTGAGGTAATTTTGACATTTTCATATCAAATTTCTGCCATTACAAAGCATGCAAAATTAATTTTGTTTAATGATTAAGATGCAAAATTTTATGTTCTAAAATTTTTATTCGAAGATATTTTTCCTAAACTAATTATGGAAGTAGGAAATCGCAAAAGTTTGATTTTACGGGTTAAATTCTTATTACCCGCAAAGCAATTCAGCACCCTGTATAAAGTCTGTGAGGTAAGTAGATAATATAGAATTCTGTCGGAACACCGTCCGATATACAGTGATTTCAGTCAGAGATACGTAGTTCTGCATCTGGAAATCAAGTTTGTGAGGTGGTAAAACTAAAAAGTATACAATTCGACCGGAAATCCGACAGATATATACTTAGTGATTTCAGTCAGCGATACGTACTGCTCTGCATCTAGAATACAAATCTGTGAGGTGGATAATATATAGAATTCTGCCGGAACACCGTCCGATATACAGTGATTTCAGTCAGCGATACGCTTTAGCTCTGCATCTTTTTTTTTTGCAGTAGGAGAAAATCTTACATAAGGCACCCAGCCTGGGTAGTGTCGGATTCTTACCGACTAAAAACCCCTATCTTTCGTCCTCTGATAGCGCGGAATCGTCGTCACCGACACACATCGCGGATACCAGGTCACCTGAGAACACGATATTACGTTAATTGTCGAGATCTCATTTGAATCTCCCTCTCCTCAAGCTCTTTTGACCTCATTATTTCTTCCATTGCTCCGCTAATAATATTCCAATGGTCAGCGCATTTGATCATTGTATCCACCGTGTTTCCAACTTCCAGTGCGAAGCCGAGTTTCCCATTCATTTGGTTCCGGTATTTTTCCCACCTTCCACAAACATAGAACGTGTGCTCCGGTGTGTCAGTAACACCACAGTACACGCATAAATCGTTCTCTGTTTTGTCGATTCTCTTGGTGAAAGATCTAAATGTACCGTGGCCTGTAAATATCTGGGTTACGATTTACGAAGTAATTTATCTTCCTATGCCTATACTTGGTCCAGTTAATAACGTCCGGGATCAACCTCTTAGTCAACTGGCCCGTTTTTCCCAATCCTCCCATCTTTTTTGCCATCTTTTTTGCATCTGGAATACAGCTTTGTGACGTGGTAAAACTAAAAAGTATACAATTCGGCCGGAAATCCGACCGATATACTTAGAGTGATTCCAGTCAGCGATACATACAGCTCTTCGTCTGAAATACAAGTCTGCAGTGAGGTGGATAATATAGAATTCTGTCGGAACACCGTCCGATATACAGTGTTTCCAGTCAGCGATACGTGTAGCTCTGCATGATTGCATCTGGAAAACAAGTCAGTGAGGTGGATAATTAGAATTCTACCGGAACACCGTCCGATATACAATGATTCCAGTCAGTGATACGTAGTTCTGCATCTGGAATACAATATAGATACAAATCTAGCGGAACACCGTCCCATATATATCTACTTACAGTGATTCCAGTCAGTGATACGCAGCTCCTCATTTGGAATACAAGTTTGTGAGGTGCGGAAACACCGCCCGACAAACATTAAATCGCAGTCAGCGATACGTAATTCTACATCTGGAATATAAGTTTGTGATGTCGATATTACATAATATTATAGGTATAATTCTGCCGGAATTCGCCGTCCAACAAACAGTGATTTCAATTGACGATACGATAGTAGATATTACGTTTTGGTATAATGCTAGTTTATGATGTGGCAGGACGAATTGTGTGGCCGTCATCCGGCAAACGACGAATCTAATCTCAAAAAAGAATCTTCATTTCCTGTCACTGCAGTAGAGTGTATGCAGTTTACATTCTGCAGGAACAGAGAAACCTGGAAAACGGCATTCTGTTCAGTACAATGTTGCAGGCTAGCAGGCTGGGTACAGTCTCAAACGACGTACACTCAAAAGCACAAGTTACCCTACCCTATAGATTATGAAGATCCCTTGCTGCTCACACTTCGTATGTATGAGTCGACTTCGTCTAGAACCCAACTCTATCTCCGAGTCAGATGTAATACACAACGTATGTTGCAGCTTGACTACGCATGTGAATTCCTCTTATAATGAAACGACAGGACCGAACTCTGAACTTATTTGAATTCACTTTTAAGGAACACTAGTGTTTTTGAACTAAAACTTTTTAGGCGGCACTGGCTCGCCGATTTATTGACTAAAATTCTGGGAATACAACGGAACTGTTATTACGCGTGTTACCAATAGCAACGCTATAAATTAATCAATTTCTAGTCAAGGCCGGAAGTAGATAAGTAAACCTCATGGTATGGCTCATTTAATCCATTTATTTTGTCCCAATGTTAAATGTTCTATATACACTTTACAATGTTATAAGTTTTACTTCGGTCGTATAATGTGCCGCGATACATGCCTTTCTTTTCTAAAATATGATTTTGTTATAAGGTTCATTCGTATGTCAGTTTTTACTCAAGTATAGTTTTAGTTCAGTTGAGACAGGCCATCAACGGCTAGGATTATCCGGGTCTAGTTAATTTTAGAATATCGTTCTGTAATAAGCACCCTAAAATAGCGTCCAGCCCATCCCAACTCAAGATGTGAGAGCAACAGTATGTTTAATACTATTTACAATGTGTCTTTCTAAGTGCTCGTGGGCCTATAAGTATGTGGCACATCCTTGGAAAGGGCTCACTTTGAAGGTACATATCATATAAAAATATATCAAAACTAGTAGGTATGCCCCTTACTATTATATCTTAAAGTAGGTGTACTTAAGAGGTAAAATTTTAAAAAAATCAGGTATATAAAAAAGGCTGATGAAGATTACAAGAAAGCTATAGCAAAGGTCAAATTTTCATAAGATTTCTAGATTTAGCTCAAAATAAGACATAGTATGATGGTGGTGATTTGTTCAACATGAACGATTTCATCCAGTATGCTGTGAACGAGCGTTTTTTATTTTAAAATATGTTTTCGCGTGTATTATTTTTTTTAATTTATTTTATGCGCCAACTTTTCTTTTGAAAATGATGTACCGAACCCTCGACGGGTTTATGCTTGACCGGTTTTTTTCCTTCTGTCATTCGGGTCAGCGTCTAGTTGTTGAACGAATGAATTAGTTAGGGGTTGTCTTAGAACAGCCCAATTATGCACGTCATCCTATAAGGATTTTTGTGCTCCCAATTAATACTGGTCCTTCAATAATCTGGACTTTGGTCCTCCAATAATTTGGAATTGGCGACTAGATTTTCCTGCAAAATTACTCCATCCTCATCTATGTGTCCAAATATATGCTTGACCGATTTCTTTCTGCTGTTATTCAGACTCACCGTCTAGTTGTTACGTAATTAAACAATAATTTGTGTATTTGTGGTTATACCAATTTCTCTAATCTGTCCCTGTATAAAAGTGTCTTTTATTTTTTATATCCATCCTTACCCAACCTAACGATACAGCCAAAAATACAGTCTCTATATAGGCGGATACTTGCTATAGATAGGGTGTTACTTAGCCTGGCAAATTCCAATAGCAGCAATAGAGGTGCACGTGTATAAAGAAACATCACTTACAAATGCCCAAACGTATAGAGGAAACAACTCACAATCGATATAAATAATAGTACTGACTACAGTTCCAGTGACCCTACTTTAGTGGTTTATACTATAGGTATAGGTACATCAATACAGATATAGTATACCCTACCTTATTACAGCATCAAACGTTTGCTTTGGGCTTCAACATCTAATGTACAATCATTATATTCTCGTCGGCAGGTATAGGTCGTATACACATAATAATCTAGTGAAGGGAAATGGAATCATGATGCCGAAGCGTCAGTGGCAGTACCAAGAAAAGTTCTAGAGGGCGCTGACTCGCTGAGTGTCGTCCTCCCTAAAGTAAACGGTTCGACACACCTCGGACTGACTTTCCCAAATAGGATAGAATAGATTGTAGATTATAAACGCTCAATTCCAAATAGGAGTAGGCCTATACACAGTAGGTACATGCATTGTCACCCCCACAGTCTTCCTCCCTGATTTTCTAGAAGGAACTAGTTGTGCCGTCTCATACTTACTGATATACTCTCTTAAGGTACGTGCAGTATGGAGCTGGGATTCTAGGTGGTAGCGTAAATCGTAGCAGGGCTTGCTTAGATTAATGCATTGTTATATATGCGAGCGTACACAACGAAGCAGTGAGTGTAGCAGGTATAAGCGCTGTTACAAGAGCTGCTAGATACAAGAATGTATCTCACCATTCTTTCAGCGCGCTGACTACTACAATCAACGTGTGACAACTGTCAAATGGCCGTTACAAGTTTCGCAATGGATGTGACTAGTTTAATAAATGAAATTTTGCCAGTTTTTATTTAATTTGTTTTGAGTTTTTTCTAAGACGTATTTAAAAGTGTTAGGTTCCATACGTAAATATTCAAAAAACCGGTTTGGGTAAAATTTTAATTCTTGCTATAAATGATGAAATTCGCCATGTTTAGATCGTTTTCTATTAATAGGGTGGACATGATAGCTCCTACCCAAATTTGTATTTAAAATATACCACTTTGTAGCAGAAGAACACAAATGTTCGTCTTCGCTATCCGACATTTCAAATGCGGTTTAAGCTTGTATCAATGCTAGTATCAATGCTAGTATCAAAGCTTCGTTGTGCAAACCTCAGCTGCGTACTGCACGTACCTTTAGTAGGTACCATAGTATGTGCAAAATTTACCAAAATCTTTAGAGCAGTTTAAAAAAAATATTTTTTACCCATTTTTATAGGTCACTCTACCACATTTACCTAAGCTTAGGAGCGATTTTGCTATTTCGCCTCGGCCCTCGAGGTGTGATCGCCCTGAGTATATATTCATGCAAAATTTGGGCAAAATTGATCAAGTTGTTTGGGATCTATGTGTGATCACAGACACACAGGCATTTTTTAAAATCACTTTTTCATGCGGGTTCAGGGAACAAGTGTTCACTAAAAACTCAAAATCAAATTTTTGCGCAAACACAGGACTTCTCCAATTTACTCCAAATATGGGAAAGTAAAAATCTAAATAATTTCTAAAGCATTAAATATTACGTAATTATGAAAGTCGCCGTTTATGTGCGCGGTGCCTATATGTATCAAGTTTTGTGGCCCATCTCTCTCGATCAATATTTTTTTAACACATGCTTCTCTTTTATTTCAACTAAAAACATTCTACCAAACAGACCTATACAATATTATAGGGTTACCAATTTTCAAAACCCCGGACATTTTGTTTGCAACTTCGGACTATATACCTATGTCACCATAGAACGGGACCTTTTTAGGGTTCCGTACCTCCGAGCCCTTATATCGGAGGATTATTTTGTTGTCGTCTATCTGTCTGTTCGTCAAAAGTCAAAACCTTTTTTCTCAGAAAGGGCTAGAGCTGTATCAGGTTGAAATTAATATCAAATACTATATCCTCACGAGCCCATAATCCTGTAAAAAATTCAAGCTTCTAACTCAATTTAATAAAGAGATAAAAAAATGTATTTTCTTGATAGTGACTCACTCATCAAAACCTTTAGATTAAGTACGTCCCGTTGACCTATAATCTTGAAATTTGGCACGAAGGAATTAGCTCTCAAGTATAAGGTAGCTACTAAAGGAAAAAATCTGAAAATCATTAATTTAGAAGTCTATGTGGAATTATCACGTGACAAACTTAATTTTAAGGATTCCATCAAAACCCTTTTTCTCACGAATGGCTAAAAGTATCAAGTTGAAATTCATACTTTTAGTCGATTAAATTTTGTTTTGATTTCGTGTTGTTATATTCATCCACCACCGAGTAATGTTTTTTTTTTAACCTATGACACCTACAAAAATTCGAATAGACTAAAACTTACAATAAATGAATAATTGTTTTACATCTAATTTTTACTAATGTGAATTAATGAAGTCCTTAAACACCGAACATACATAATTACCCCGAACGTCCCCGCATGCTCTAAAAAAGCAAGAGAACGGATGGCAACCCGGTTTATAAAACAACAAATTTCTAATGTACGTAGTGGTACGACTCAACTCGACTTGTTGATTTAACTCGAGAATAAATATCTTCAAAACAAAATTCTACGAGGTATACTAGCAAATAGGAGATCAGCACCAATTAATGAATCATTAAACAGCGAACATACATAATAACCCGGACGTCCCCGGATGCTCTAAAAAAGCAAGAGAACGAAGGCAACCTGGTCTATGAAACAACCAATTTCTAATGTACGTATAAGTGGTACGACTCGATTTGTTGATTTAACTCGAGAATAGATATCTTCAAAGCAAAATTTTACGAGGTAAAGGAGATCAGCAGCAACGTTCACATCTGTACCACATTTATCTATTTGAAAAATTACTAAACAGTTGATAGAATGAAAAACATAACAACAAAATATTGCCTTGCTGTAGATAAATAGGTAAATGGTAACTAGAAATTGTAAAAATAAAAATACTTACTGGAAGTGAAATCATTTTAAAATTAACACCTATATAGACTGGCCATCAGTCATTTAAATGTCATCAGATTATTATGATACTGTTGTCATCACATACTCATCCCATCAATTGTCAGTTGTGACCAGTTTAACTCGACATCTCGCATTCTTAAGCGTCTGTTTACGTTCACACCATGACGTAATAGCCGCACCGATTCGATGCAAGTAAATAATGTCCGTTTTAAACGGAGACAATCCTGTGCACACGATTTTGTGACCGCTTAAATTACAAATTTTGGTCGCTTTGTGTTAAAAGCATTATCTAGTCTAGTCTAGTCAAATAGCAGCCTACAGTATATAGGATAATTATTAGCTGCAAGAATGTGGGCATTGACTTTAACACAATTACTGAAGCCTAATGAAGTCAATAAATATACGACGAAACGTCGCTTAATCACTAATTGTGTTGTCATTGTCGACATTCCTGCTATTATATACCTTATAATCCTGCACATCAATACTACTACTACATGCAATACTATACTAATCCTGCTGTTTTAATATCATACTAGGGGGCCCTGTCCGGCTTCGCCCGGGTGCTATGAATATTTATTAATACATTACTCACTCGCTTCGCTCGTTCGCTCTAGTTATTATAGCCTATGTCTTAGTATTACCTATCGAACAGTGAATTTTTTTTTGAAATCGGTCCCCCGATTTTCACCCGAGCGAAGCCGAACCGGCTAGTTATTGTAGCCTATGTTCATCTCCCTTGCGGAAGCTAGCCGTGTGCAAAAAGATTGCTTGAATAGTTGAGGCGTAAAAGCTGAACAAACAAACAAACTCACTTTCGCATGTATAATATTAAATTAGGATAAACGCGTACTACGTACAGCAAGTAGTTTCTGGTTTTCAGTCTCACAAGTTCACAACACTGTAGCAGAGTTTTATAAAGTGGTGCTTCAAGTGGTTCTTTTAATAATTTTAGCGTCCATTTTCTCTATTTATTTATTTTTTGTATCACAGAGTGGCCAACTTCGCGGGGTGTGTACTTTTGGCTTTGCCAACGATTTTATATTTTCGATAACTTTTTTAAAAACATTTTTTTTGAAAAAAAACATTACTAAAGAATAGACTTCCTTAATATTTTCTTTAGATTATGTAAAACAGTCAACAAGGTTAACAGTTTTGATTATTTCCGTTTAAAATGTGTTTAATGAGGCAAACGCTCAAGAATATCCCCTTAGAATACCAACACACCATCTGCCAATAACATGCTCCGTAGGACCAATACAAGCTACACTCTGAAGTCTTTAACTCTTCCTCTGACTATAACACCGGGTAAAGCTGACTAGCGCGCTTATTTTATGGCCCTTCGACTCTTGCAGACAACTTATTTGCCTATTAACGTCTAAACTCCGAAGTATTTTTTTATAGTTCCAATTTATATTTATCTTTGAACGCGCTTTATCAGAGCATATTTTAAGCAATTTTTACTGGGCGCCACTAGAGCTCGAGAGTTAGGTCTACTAAAAAACCGTTTAAAAAATGTGGCGAAGCGTCAAAGGTAATTAAAAAATAGGCAATTTTAAAGCATATTATAGTGCATTTTATTATAGTGTTACAAAAGTGTTTTCTGAGTTGGCGGAATAAATATTTATAAACACAATAACAATAAATGCAACAACGAAAAGTCAGTTCTAACAATCAACACAAGTAAACAATAATTAAACAGTAATTAACACTTAACTATATACAATTGACTATATACCAGGACTATTTATTTCTAGATATTTATTTTATCAATTTATATCACGGAACTATTCATATAGGTATCTGCACGATTTATATTACTGTATTTATATCAGATTTATTTCGCTGTTCAACACTGTTACATAGTATGATCTACACTAACTGATTCCCGTTGACTGATTGCCTGCGCGACTCACTGTTCACTGATTTATATAGGCTGCGTGGACTGGAGCCCAGTGCTTCTCGCGTTCTCTAGAACATTCCGGCAGGCACTCGTTGTTCGGTATGCAAACCCCGTTTCTCGGAACTCTTTGTTTGCCGTTTATATACAGGGTGATCCGTAACAATAGGTATTTAATGAATAAAAAACTAAAAACTATAGTGTGGTGTCTTTTGAATCTTAACCTGCAAAACAGTAAAAAAGCAAGATACTACAAAAACGTTATGAATGTGCAATAAGTAAGTAATGTGTAACTCTATAAACGCGTCTACCCCTCATACTGTAGTGTGCAGATTGCAGATAGAATATAATATGCCGAAAAATTAAAATTCTCTTGTGCCGCCGGCACCACCAACTTTCCTAGGCGGCACTAGTGCCGCCTACTTTATATGTTATTTTATGCTCTGCGCTTTGTAACTGAACTTTGTATAGTGTATAGTTAGGGTTACCTGTGTATAGTGATGCGCGATACGAGATGTTTTAGTCGATTGTCTCGATTGTTCAAACATCTCGATGGACTCTCGATGGTTGTCACTTGGGCTCGATTGTTGTTGTTTCATAGTTCACCGAGACCGAATCGCATAGTATTGAATCGTACACTGTCGAGAGCCACATAATATACAATCGTTCATCACTCAACAATTACTGTGGTCTAGTCGATGGTTGATAGTGCAGTAATCGCGTAAATACGAATTCAATAGTGAAGAGATCACAGAATAGTGAGTACCGACTGAACAGTGTGAACAGTGAACAATCAACGAGTCGCGTGAACGTCAGTCGACTAGCATATAACCTTGAATCGCGATTATATGTACTCTCATTCGCTGCTATTGCTATAACCTATGTGGCAAATAATCGACTTGAACAATCGAACAATTCGATTGTAAAATCAAACTCCGAGTCAATTGTGGACTCGATTGTTATTATGAATGATTACAATTATTGTGTCGATTGTAAAAATATCTCGTATCGCTCATCACTATGCCTGTGCCAGAAGATTTTCGGGAAAGTCCCGGAATTCGTCGGCTTGTTTCTAGTGATGAGCAAAGCTAGACCAAGACTTGGACAGTCTTGGTCTTGGTCTTGCTCAAATATGTCTGGTCTTGGTCTTGGTATTGCTTATTTAGTCTTGGTCTTGGTCTTGCGTATCAAGTCTTGGTCTTGCTCATTTTATCTGTCTTTTTTTTAGTTTTTACTTCTGAAGATTATCATTGTTATAAATTAAAAATAATTCACAATCTATTATTATTATACTAACAAAATACTTTATTTTATTAAAATGTTAAAAAATATCAAAATTACATCATTTTTAACACGCTTGTTCATTCGGTCTTGGTCTTGGTCTTGCTAGTCTAATGATAGTCTTGGTCTTGGTCTTGCTTTTTCGCAAGACCAAGACCAAGACCAATTTTGCTCATCACTACTTGTTTCCTGTCCAGAAATTTAAGTCTTCTCGGAAATGCGTTATAATTTTAACGAAACCCTGCTTTTATGTTGAACGTGATGTATATTTTGTAACCGGCATTCCGTTAATCAACTCATTCATAGAAGGGAACGTTTGTTTTGATCTTTTCTCGTGCAGGATTTACGGATCATAGACATAAAGTAATATGGACTGCGCAATTCCTACCTTAATTATTATTAATATCCTACAAATAATATAAATATATTATTATACATTATATATTATTATATATTATATAAATATTATTAATATCCTACAATACCTAATTATTAATGATAATAATAACTGATTATTATCTTTAACATCTTCTTGGTAGATATCAGCAAACTTGGTCATCTATCTCTTTCTATTCTTCAAGTCCATACTTTTTTGTCTAGACACGTTATGTCTCCAGTAAAGTAAGGCCCTTGTCCCACCAAAGAGGAGCAACAGCGACGCGTCAGCGACACGATTTCGACATGACACAAGCAGGCGACAGGGAGTAGTCCCATCAAAGATGCACCAAAGCAACGTGTTTTCTACATCAGTTCAGTGAACAATGTTGTCAAGTGAAATTGCAATGTACCATCGCAACACACAGCTTGAATGTTGCTTCAAAACTGACATGTCGAGTCGCTCGGCAACAAGAAGCCGACACGCTGCTTGGATGTTTCTTTGCCGGAGCGTTGGTGGGTATACGGTGTATATAAACCATGGGTTAAACACGAAAGATACACGCTGGCGACATCGTGTTGCTGGCGCGTCGCTGTTGCTCCTCTTTCGTGGGACAAGGCCCTAAGAGAGACAAATCGTGTTTTTTTCATTCTCTATCACATCATTGGTAGATATTTTCAAACTTTGTTATCTGCCTCTTTCTTTCCACCTTCCCCACAATTTAGATCTGTATGCGCAATCTAAGTATATGTCATTCTCTTTCTAAGAAAGACTAGAAAAAGATGGATATCAGCAAATATTATTATTGTTTCTTTTTTCTGTACAGTCAACTTTTTGGTCAGTATACGAAGATCATATTTTTATCATTTTTATGTCTGCAATGTATTCCGGTATATTGAGAGGGACAAGGCATAGAGTTCGCCAATATCTATCTCATTCTAAGACAAATTATATAAAAAGGTTAGGAAGACATAGATATATAGACTATCTTTCTTCTCTACGACCACATTTTCGTTTAGTACCTATACGAAGTCCATACTTTCCCGATTTCTCAGAGGACAGTATATAAGTGTAACGGTTAGCGTAGCCGACCTTCGGTTCACACTGTCGTGGGTTCGAATCCCACCTACGCTCATGGATGTTTTGTGATGTAATTTAGTTTTAAGGAAGTTGTTATTTAATGTAATTAAGACGCTTATGACCTAAGTTGTCGACGCGTTTATAATCTAGAATAAATAAATAAAATAAATTCCCGATCTCTATCTTTTTCCAGGAATTAATTACAGAAAATATTAAAAATACATAAATATTGGCAAACACTGTGATCTGTCTTTTTTACAAAATACATTTTCGATCTGTATGCACTAGGCTTGCGTAAATCAAAGATGGAACGAACATGAAACAATTCCTTGTCACTAGAAAACATGTTATCGGAACGATCTCGTTTACTGGCACCTTTACGCAGAAGAAAAGAAATTGTATTATGAGGTTCCGCGGAACGATCTATTTTCACACCGAATGCTTAAAAGAGGTCAGGAATATGCTCCGTAGAGTTTCAAACGCCGCGCCGAATGTACCCGAACATGCCAGACGTCTGCACTCTCATCCGGGAACTTTGCCAGTGACGACAGATCTCATTATGAAATCTGACTATATGTCGGAGTATCGACATGTTAAGGTGCGTTCTAGGGAAAGATAGGAAACATCTCCGACAGAGGACATGATTCTTGGAGCTATACATGTCCGGAAATTCCCCAAGTCTAGAATATGCACAGTCTACAGTATACGTCGGTGGTATCACTATCTGCTATCAGATCTATAGGGATTTTGTTTTCAATCTGGCAACACCGCGTTCCGAATAGAATGGTTTGCACAGTGTTCCCGTGAGTGCAGTGTTTGAATGTATGATGCAAACGCATCAGACAGACCCACGGCAGACAGTGCTATTGCTGTGCACACTGCACACTCACATTCAAGTTCCACGCCGCGCATGACAAGTGAACTATAGACATTATCGATTTCGCGTATCACATGTACGTTAAAGTGTCTACGAATGTATGTATGTTTGCGTATGTATTGTACAGTCAACCAGTCCAGTTGCGTTCGTGTAATGCGATTTGTTTGTGCAACTTTATAAAACAAGTTTACTTATTGTGGATTTACAAATACATGTCCATTTCAGCCGCTGTTATAGTCTTGTAAGGTCTCTACTCCAATATATGGGATGTTTTTATGAAAACGTGTTTTGCTTTTCTGTGTTTTTGTTGTTCCACTTGTGCAAATCTCACTTGGTGATATATTTTTTTAAGCGTGACAAAACAACAAAATAAAATTTTGAATTTTTAATTGGACATCAAATTTACTTTGATATTTTTTACGCGTTTAAATTAAGCTGAATAGTAATCTTTTCTTATTTTTTAGTTTTAGAGAAAGATTCGTAGCGTCCGTATGAAACGAGACATGAATATACAAAAGGAACACGCAACAATGTTCTGAAAGAAAAAGATATCCCCAAGGTAAGTACTTATGTATTTTATATCTTTTTCTTTCAGTACCGTATACCGTTTTCCTTTACAGATATGCCATGCGGGTGTCTTATCTACACTTTCCAAATGTGAAGAGGATCTGGTAGGTAAGATGGAGCGTATAATTCAGAATAACACAAAGGGACTCCCCGACTGATAAGCGATACACTGTGCTGCTCGAAGTCTAGGCTTGCGCAAAACAATTTCAAAGATAGAACGGACACGCGGAACGATTCCTTTATTGTGGAAACATGTCCGCGGACATATTTTCGTGTAACATGTCCTCAAATCGATCTCGTTCCACTGTTTCACTGGCGCCTTTTCGTTGAAGGAAAGAAATGATTAACTGCCTCTTTCCAAAATTTTAGTTCTAATTATTGTATACTTATATACAAAGCATGCAAATATGTAATATAACTCCATAACCGTTGAGTCTAATACGCCGAGCCTACCCGAACTTGTCATATGCCCGATATAGTATATTGTAACAAAACTGTTTTTTTACGTGGGTGGAATAAATTATTTATTTCCAACAATTAAAAATGTAACAAAAATAGATAACAATAAGATGTAACAATTATATCTCAATTTATAACAGTCAACACTGTTTATATAATAATAACACGAACACTGAATAATTTATATGCTGTATTTATTTCCAATCGACACTGTCACACGACTCTCCTTGTTCTCTCCGGTGACCGCTCCTCTTATATAGAGCTAGCAGCTTGACCCCCCATGCTCGCCGCGCTTTCCAGAACATTCCTGTGTCTTCGATATCATGCCACGCCTCATCATTGTTACTTGTTCTCGATGATTCTATCGTCGCCAGCGGCGTAACATCTGGGGTTTTGCTACAATATGTTGAACACTCTCATGCGGGAGCGAACGAATACTGATCGTTGTGCTTGTATTGATTATGGACAAGCTAAAGTGCGTTCTATATATGAAAAGATATAAGAAACGTTTCCGTGAAAGGACCTAATTTCTGGAGCTATACATGTCCAGAACTACCCAACTCTCTAGTTCGTTCGGTAAATGGCAAGAGGCTTTTGTATAATTTCCTTCAAAACATTAATACTCTCCTAGGTATATTTAAGTCAACAACTGTTTATGAATGGAAGCAGCACTAGTATTAGATGAAACTGATAACATTTAACTAATAACTAACTTCGGACAGCTCAAAATATAAATTATTTTCCCATGCAGTTGAGAATATTATGTGCAATGGGAATTCAAAATTCGAGGAAAAATGTATTCTATGTTTAAAACATATTGAACTAAAATTATAAAATATTCGTAGTAATAATAGTCAATAGAATCCCATTACAAAACTCGAATTTTTTTATTTTGGATTTTTCTACAGCTTAATTCGTCCCCAGATTCATCGCTCCCTTCATCATCGACCTTCTCAAAATTACCTTTCGACCATCTTTGTTGTCTGACCTCGGGAGTTGCCTTGACCCTATACTTATACTGGTGTTTATTTAGCCATAATATTGTGACATGTCGTGGATCACAGCTTGACAAAGGAGCTATAGTTGTGAATGTATAGAACTTCATTTTCAAAATTTAAACATAAACTACTCGGACATACACTAATTTGATAAGCCTTTCCACATCCGCACTGCGTGGTTAGGTAGTCGAAATATGCGCAGAAACTCTAGTAGTTGCTGTGAAAAATTCTATGAAATAATTTTCCTACATTGATGTAGAATTTTTCCTTGGTGAAAGTAACTTAGAAGCTGTCTGGAGTAAGCCGTTCAGTTACATGGAAAGAAGCTTTGGCATAATCCCTTTCGAAAGATCCCAGTATAACTCCGTTCGGCATCGAATAACAAAGTTTACACTATGCTGCTTGAAGCAATTTAAGTTTAGTTAAATTAAAAAAGAAGCTGTTGTACACTCCTTTGTGAGTGAACCTGCATTCATATTATCTCATGGACTAAATATAAAACTTCCGTGGTACCTACATTTTTCCTTCCGAAATAATATTGTTACGGAAATTATTTATACCGTTCTATTATGTCCGTAAAAATACACTTTTATTAGCTACGTAGTTATACACGTGTGGAACGCGCGTCGCCCCAATCCAATGCCCCAATCCAATCCCCTCCATTTCCGCCTGGAGACCATTCACCGTGTGCCGTGTTGGCACAATTAGTTCTCGCCAGTGCCGCTAGGCTAATACATACGCCTTATTGTTATTGTCTATGGTTATACGCCAGTGAACCTAAATCGGTAGTACAATAGTCATCAGCCGAACTGAAGCGCCACTGCTCTTGTTGCGTGTAACAATATATAACTCCTTTTCGAGATGTGCTTTATAAGTCAACCTTCATTCACTGTTAACTAAATGTTTGACTTCCGTGGTATACTTATAATACAGGATGTTAAAAAAATTGGTACGTCTGTATCGCAGGTACATCTGGACTTGCCTTGACTTCCTCTATCCACCATTGGGCTATGTCGTATAAGTCATGTAACCAGAAACACCCTGTTTATTATAATTTATTTGAACTTATAATTGTGAAGATATGGACTGGTAAAAATCCGAAAGCGCTCAATAAATGTTATATTTTAACGTTTTTGGAAAGGATTTCTTTTTATTAATATTTTCCTGACAAGAATACGTTTTTGACAGAGAAGCTCGAAAACAGTAACTGTTTATAGGACAAATAATCAATAATAATCTGAAAGCTAGGATAAAATTTCGAGCAAAATTGCGTCTTTTTCAAAAAATAGATTAGGTGGAAGAACAGCTATGCTGAACTTAATTCTTAAATAATTGAAATGAAATAAATGAAAATGTATAGGTAATATCTTTTTAAACCGTTGCACTGTATTTATTATTTTATTCTCATCGAATTTTAATTTAAAAGTAGGTACCTACACGTTTTCATAAAGCAAAGAATGCCCTAAACCATGTTTTTTATTCCATACCACACTTTATAAGTTATAGGCTTTGTAACCCCCTGGAAATTTATGCACCCCCCCCAAGAAGGTTTGTTCTTTAACTATCAAGCTATACGACTTCAGCAGGAAATGTACTTCAAACTTTTTTTTTTACTTAGAATAGTTTTTCTATATTGACTGGACTAATTTGCTTTTCATAGTTTTGTGTCATATACAATATGATAATGTAGTCGAATAATTACATCGTAGATGAAGAGTTATACATAATGTAAAATGCTAAAAACACATTACGTCATTCTAGTGTTAGCTGTTGCAAATATCAACGGCTTAACAGTAATATAACGTATCTCGACTTTTTTTACGAAATTGAGTAATAAATACTAAGTTAGAGATCCGCACTCGTTTAGCATCGACAAACATTGTCTACTGATACATTCCGCTTAGTATATCAACACACCCAATTCAACTGATAAACCATAGATATAGAAATCTGGGGATGTACTACAAGCGAATGGGGTGGTTGCTGTTGAGGGGGGGGAGGTGAGGTAGCAAGTGTGCCCGCATTCTATTGGTCGCTTCAGTTGCGCAAGCGCTGTACGAGCAATTGAGCATGCAGCGCAAAGACGCGGACGACTGCATCTGGTGCAATTGAGCATGCGCAAAGACGCGGCCAATAGAACGTGGGCACATGCATAGCATGAACATGTCCATAAGACATGCACCTTCCCCTGAATGGCTTCACCCCCTCGTCTAAAGTGACACTTTATACTACATCCCCGGATTTCTATATCTATGTGATATACGCTCCGTGTCTGTATGGACAATATAAAGCTGGCTTTATACACAATTTAATAACTCAGTTTCGTAAATAAAAATAATTTTTAAAAAATTGAACCGACTTCCAATGCCACTAAAAAGGATAAAAAAAATTTGTTCTTAATTTTATAATCACCATGATGCCTATATTTACAATTAAGCGCCAACTTCAAAATAATGTTGGTAGGGAAGGTGATTGTAAAACGAAGGACAAAATTATTTTATTCTTTTTATAGAGGCATTTGAAGTTGGCTCAATTTTTTTTACCTAATTATTTTTATTTTACTCTTTTTTTGTCGGTAAAATTTTTGAATTTTTTTTTGAGGTTTCTGTGCCTTAACTAAACAATATGCAAAAAAAGTTTCATCAAAATCAGTCCTGTGCAGTTCCTGAGATAATCGTGAGTCGTGACTCGTGACCATGATGCATATTATAATGCTATTATATCGCCGACTTGCATTACATTTTCGCTTACTGCTCATCCCTCTTTTGTCGTCGTGTATTAATATATATAGCTTATATTACTCGAGACGAAGAAGAATTTTAAACAGTGAAATTTTTTTTTAAATATGTCGAATAGTTTCTGAGATAACTTTTTAAGTGTATAATGTTACGGATCACCCTGTATATAAACGTCAGGCAGGAAGCGGTGTCTGCTTGCTGAACAACGAGTAATTGCACGAACATTCTAGAGAACGCTAGAACGCGCTGTGCCTAGCCAAGCGGCCTATATAAGCAAGCGAGTGCAACGGAGAGCGGTCAGTCAGTGTAGTGTCGAATACGCAGTCAATGGTGAGTCGTGCAACCAAAGCGGATCAGTGATATAAATATTCGTCAATCAATGGTCGAATCAGTCAGTACAGTGATATATCACTGTACTGACTGATTCGACCATTGATATAGTGGAGTGGATAAAAATAAATAGTACTGAAGTAACTGAGTAAAGGACTGGCATAAATAAACGTTAGAAATAAATCTGATATAAATACCGTGATATAAATTCACCTGATAAAATAAATATTAGTGTAGTCAATTGTATATAGTTAAGTGTTTATTACTTGTGTTGATTGTTAGAACTGACTTTTGGTTGTTGTATTTATTATTGTTGTGTTTTTAATTATTGCAAATAAATATTGTAAAAAAATATTTATTCCGCCAACTCAGAAAACAGTTTTGTTCTAATAAGATCTTTGGCTGACGAGGCCACTGTATTGTGTGAAACAATTGTTATAAAATAAAGTTCTTCAGTGTAAATAAATAAAACGTCGTTTTTTATTTAATTTAATATATTTTTTGCCATAGTACCCACTACAAAATAGCTAGTTTCGAGTATCGATGCGTATGTATAGCGGCCTTTAATGAGTCATTTAACAGGCAGGTGTGCGGAAAGTGTTTTACTTCCCACACTATAGGGCGGTCAGTAAACGGTTGCCATAGCAACTTCTGTTTATTCGCTCTACACGCCTGCGTGCGCCTGTCATTACTTACTCACGAACTTCACGGCATACTGTAGAAGTAAAGATGGCGACGCAAATGAACTCAACATATTTTTTTTAATGAAGTGAAAAGTAGGTATTTTGTAGTGGGTATGGCGAAAAATACCTATATAGGTATACAATCTCGTGCGTAATGGTATTACGACTCCTGTGACTGTAGAGGGCAGTGTAGTCTAGTGGATAGCGTATTTGGTTCCGCAGCCTCTAGTCTAGACTGTCGTGGGTTCGAATCCCACCTGCGATCATGGATGTTTTGTGATGTTATTTAGTTTTAAAAAAGTTGTTATTTAGTGTAGTTGAAACTTGAAAGACGCTAATGACCTGAGTGGTCGACGCGTCTATAATCTACAATAAATAAATAAATCCTGTGACTGTAAAAACTCGCAATCGCTCGTTTTTACATACTGTCATCACTCGTCGTAATATAGGTATTGTACCTCATATCTCTTGCAGTTGTGTACCGATTTTGATGATTCCTTTTCTATTTAATGGGGCATACCTTCAGGGTGATTCTACATAACTTTTACTTAAATAAATCGGTTCAGTAGTATTTTTTTTAGCTTAGTAATCAAATATCAATAATAACGTGCAAACTGCGTATTGCAAAGCCACTAAAAAGTAAAAGAATAAAAACTTTTCATATAAAAAGCTCGTTGAAAAAAGGAAAAATTTTGAAGTCGGCGACAATTTAATAAAAATAGACAATATTAAAAGTTTTAGTAATTCAATTGACGCCAACCTCAAAATTTTATTATATTCCTCTTTTTAGAGGCTTTTTTGAAGGAGGTTTATTTTACAAAAAGTTTTAATATAGATAGCGTAATTTTCTTATAGAATAATTAATACTTTATTTATTATATTTTATTTTTTGATAATACGAAAAACATTTCAGCACAACTATATAGATACAAATCAAACTTCACTTGTGTGTTTTATTTGAGCCTAGCACCAATCCATATTTTCAATTCATTATTTTTTTTTTAATAATAAATTAAAAATCCAATTGACACTTTTACCAGCTCTCGGGCTAGAATCCGGGAACTTGAGACTTGTAATAGAGGAACCATAGCAACGCCATGTAAACAACAGCACTGCTACGCGCTCGGCTATTCTCAAGCCCAACTTCACTATTGTTAGTAGAGACGTAGAGTCAAATCTTGTAATCCAATTTCGAGTTTCGACCCACTTACAGATATCCGATCGACTTGATTCTCGAAACTTTGCGATGAGATTGACAATACTTACAATTAATTTTCATGTCTCCTTATGGTGGAGTTAGAAGAGCGGGTAGGTACCTATCGAAATCTCTCGATGGTGAACAGTAGGTCTATTTTGATAATGCTCATTTTGCTAATCTTGGTGAGCAATTTCCACATCTTTTTTTTCTTTCTTTTTAGTAGGTATATTTTAATAAAAAAAGCTTTTATTTATAAAATCTTTTCTGGTAGCAATACTTTGGCTAACTTCTCATCGTAGATTTGCGTATCAGTTTTTCAAAGCAGCACGGCAGAAACGAAAATCAAAATTAATTCATGGTGTCAAATATAAAAATTCAAGGATGGTAAATTCGCTGTTTTTGGAAAATAAGTATTATAGGTATAACTACTAGCTAATGTTCAATTAGTTATTGTTACAAAACTGTTTTCTGTTGGCGGAATAAATATTTATTTACAATTATTTACAAACACAATAATAATGAACGCAACAACGAAAAGTCAATTCTAACAATCAACACAAGTAAACAATAACTAAACAGTAATTAACACAACTATATACAATTAACTATATACCAGGGCTATTTATTTCTAGTTATTCATGGTTCAAATATTTTTATTCACTGTATTTATATCAGACGCACTATTTGTCGCTCAGTATTCTCCATTGACTGATTGCGTGACTCACCGATGACTGATTCCTTCACTCCCTCGCATCGGCTGTTTATATATGCTGCGTGGCTTAAGCCCAGTACGTTCTCGCGTTCTCTAGAACTTTCGTTCAGGTACTCGTTGTTACAGTAAGCAGATCCCGTTTCTCGGAACTCTCGTCTGCCGTTTATATACAGGGTGATCCGTAACATTATTCAAAAAATGAAAAGAGGCGATTTTATTCAAAGTTTACACATCGTCATAATATGTATAAAGTAAGCTCTCAAACCAAATTTGAATTTTATTTCAGTTCTCTAAATTTAAATAAATATAGTGTAATCTAAACTCCCAAAATGAATGTAACTGCTCTTTTATTCTTTACAAAAAAAAATTGCTGCACATTTTTTTTAAAAAATCTTCGCCACCCCTTTCTTACAAAAAAATTGTACCTCTTAAAAAAGCCTTGTCGTCTTTGCCCTCATAAAATAATCTACACAAAATGCGTCCTAGCTTAAGCAACGAATAATTTGTGGATGGAAAAGTCGAAAGCAGAACGTTTGACTTAGGAACTTTGTTTGGACTAGTTAGGAGATAAACATACTAAAAGTCCTTACCCCTCCGAGGTACGCCCGAGGGGGGGGGGCACAAAGAAGGTCCCGTTTTTTGGTTTTTTGCTTTTATCTCGAAAACGGTGCGTCGTACGAAATTTTGTTGTACTACATAATGAAAGCTGATACAATTCTCTACAGCTTTAACTTTCACACTTTTTATCTATCTCCATTCTTTGCCTAGCTATGAGCTTCGAAAAACGGCCGATTTTCAAAAATGTGTTAAATTCTCTGTAGCACATTGTAACAATACGAATTTGCCAAAATCATTTCTTATTGCTCATCCACACTATTAAAAACACCCACACACTATTAAAAAATAACAAGCTGGGAGTACCTCCACGCGGTGAAGGCGGAAACAGTTTACTTTTAAACTGGATAAAACTCCCAATAATATCAATGAATAAAATTCTCGACCAATTTTTCAGACAATGTATTAACAAGAAATTACAACAAATAATTCAAATAATTGACGTTTCGATCCGGATTTGCATTTTCTTCAGAATCGAGCTAAAAAAATAAAAATATAAAAATTAATTATTAATTATTAATTAGTTTATATCTAAGAAATTAAGCCGTAGATTCGACAGATGAGGAGAAAGAAGAAGAGGCAAACGCTGAGGAACCACAACCAGGCCCGTCACGCCCAAAGAGGCGGCGAATTAAATAATTCATTTTTTAATAAGGTGGATGAGCAATAAGAAATGATTTTGGCAAATTCGTATTGTTACAGTGTGCTACAGAGAATTTAACACATTTTTGAAAATCGGCCGTTTTTCGAAGCTCATAGATAGGCAAAGAATGGAGATAGATAAAAAGTGTGAAAGTTAAAGCTGTAGAGAATTTTATGAGCTTTCATTATGTAGTAGAACAAAATTTCGTACGACGCACCGTTTTCGAGATAAAAGCAAAAAACCAAAAAACGGGACCTTCTTTGTGCCCGCCCCCCTCGGGCGTACTTCGGAGGGGTAAGGACTTTTAGTATGTTTATCTCCTAACTAGTCCAAACAAAGTTCCTAAGTCAAACTTTCTGCTTTCGACTTTTCCATCCACATCCCCTTGTGAGCACTCATTGACTAAACTATCCGTGGAACTAAACAATTTGTATTTGCCTCTGAGAGTCGTTTTCGAAAAATATCACTGATTTTCGCTATCGATTCGTGCGCTCCCTGAGATAATTTCGCTCCTCAACTTGGAATAACGCTGAATAAATATGAAATTATCGCCTTAAGCCTACCCTGAATACAAACGACACCGCATAATTAACCACAATATACCTGCTCTCGAGAGCTTACCGTACAAGCGGTAGACAAACCGAGTGATGTGAGGAGTGAACCCAGTAAAAGTGGGCGGACGTCCTTTGTTAAGTTACCCCTCGATTTAACCGTTTCTACTTGCGTAACTGTTGCATTTTAGTAACTGTGCAACCACATAGATGTCGTTGACTGTACGAAAGATAATTTAAATCATCATTTGTCTGATTCAGCGTTTTTCAAATTGTAGTCTCGGACGTCGGGAATCAGGAAATTCACTACGAAAAAGTGTTTTCGTAACTAGAATAATATAAAAATCTTCTGAATTGGACCGAGTTATATAAGATAATTTCCCTGTAGATAAAAAACAAGCCGTGAGGTGGGTCGTTTATTAGGACTAAAGTGCGACCCTTGAGGTCCACACGACGAACTTCCCAGTTTGATAAATATTTAATAATAATAATTAAATTAGATAAAAAAAAACGGCTGAACCGATTTTTATAAAATTTATGTCGGATCAAAATGACGTTAACACGCCGCGATTGACAACCCTACGAAGTCGATATAATTTTTTATTCGCGAGATATTGTGTAAAATCTACTTTTTTGGAGTTTATTTGGTTAAGAAAAAAGAACGGCTGAACCGATTTTAAAAAAATTTCTTTCAGATCATATTTACGTTAATACGCGTCGATTGGCACCCTAACGTAGTCGATATCATTTTTCATTCTCGAGATTTCGTCTTAGAAAGAAATGGACACATACGTACGTATAACGTACACACACACAGACATCTTTCTAAAAAAATAGCGTAGTGACCTTGAAACATAAAAATTTGTTATACATTTTGATTTCGATTTGATTTCGGACCCATTACAATAACTTCCAATGGTTAAGGTTTTAGATTGTGGCTAAATACAAAAAAGTGTAAAGGCCAAAAAAACTTATAATAAAAAAAAATTCCAATGCGGGAAGTTAAAAAACGCCTAGCTAAAAAACAGGCTATGTGCCTCACCCACATATTATGTATTAAACGTACTCTTTACAATGTACTTAAGTTTTTATAAGTTAGCGTGTGCTTATAGCAGCCTCCCCCCCCGACCAAAAGTCGTTTCCACCGGCAATGATCTTGTCTCGTTAAGATGTTATAATTAATATTGTAGTAAAATTTATAGAATGAAATCATTGACATCAGACTCAATAGACAATAGGTAAAATTTAATATGGGGCACGATTGGCGTAAATAGGATTTGAAGCTGGGTGGGTGAAAGTCAAAGATCCCAGTCTGTCTGACCAGTTTTTGTTCAGAAAAAAAGTACTATTTTTTATGAGTTTATAACTTCTTATTTCTAGGGGGAGGGCCGAGGGAGGGCAGACGATACTATATAGTTTACGCCTATACACTGTAAAAAATGGATGTAAAAATACTTTGAAAATTAAGGTAGAATTCGCTCGATTTTCTAAGTGATTTTACATTATTATTTATTTTTACGCAGAAAACTTCATAAAAAATTGGACTTTTACTGTAAAGTTAAACAAATTTGTGATTTTTACATAAAGTAAATTAAAATTACATAATTTGTGTAATATTCCAATAAAGTGTATAAAAATTACAAAATAAAATGTATAGTTACATATATAAAATGGATGAATACAAAACAAATTAATGCAAAATTAGTAACCACGCATGTGCAATGTGTTTCTATGGAATCTACGCGATGTGGCGATACCTGTTTGCGACGCTATTGTCTCTTTATGTGCTTATTACCAGATTAATCGCTGGCTACAAATGGACCATCGATAATCTATATAATCGGCCTTCTTATTTCTTACAGTGTAGGGACATCATGTCTGTAATCTCGTTTTCTTGCGAATTTTTTTTTAGTTACTATATTTATTATTATAAAATATCTGGGTGCCGAGCTTTGCTCGGATGAGTTCAAAAAAATAGTACTTGTATGCTGTGAGATATTATTTTCTCAGAATATTATTCCGAAACGAATTTATTTCTGAAACATAATTTAAATAATTGTTCTGTTAAATATTTTAAATACCTATGTTTATTTTTAAGCGTAAAAACTAAGTATCAACTTGAATCAAGCATTTTTTCCTGTAAATATTACTTACGTCGCCATTTTCAAATCTACCGCCGTTATTGTTTTGTTGACTGAAGAACTCGCAAAAACCGATTTTCATAGATTGAATATCTTGTAAAAATGTTCGAATCAGATGAAATTCTGCTTGCCCGTTGCCGTTTCAATAATCCATTTTTAAACATTCAATATCAACTTTATCGAAATACTTTTTCTCTGTGATGTCATCTTAGCAACTTCCAGTAAATTTCAAATATTTTTTTTGCATAGAAGGTACCTACTGAAAAACTCACAAAAATCGATTTTCGAAGAAATAGAATTCATATTATATCTTTTAATAACAAACGTCAGACTATAAACCTGCAGTGCAAAACTTTTTTGCATGCATCTTCACCATAGTTTTTAAAAATCGATGTGTTTTGATATACTGCATGCCTGCGTCGCTAGAAGTGCGGCTCTTCGGGCCGCCGTGCAAATTTTTAAACAAAACTTTTTTGTATGTATCTTAACAATAGTTTTCAAAAATCGATGTGTTTTTACACAGACTCGCGGTGCCAGAAGTGCGGCCCTTCGGGCCGCCTGTTTGTCATTATTTACATATTGTGCGAGACACTTCTTATATTAGTGTTCATTTACAGTTTTAACCCTTGTGATATATTATACAAAATCTATGTAGAAATAGGCTTCGAATCGATCTGACAATTGAGCGAGTTATAAATAAAAAAACCCTTTTTTTTTTTGCTCCCCTCTGGGACCAAGATTCCTACCTAGATCGATTTCTCGCCCCGAAAAATCCCCATTCTGTAAATTTCATCAAAATCGTTATTCGTTTTTGAGAAAAAAAGTCTAGGTAAGATTATACGTCATACTATATTTAACGTACATAATATACATATTTTATATAGGTAATATAAAAATAACATACTTAGGTACCTATTTATTTAAATATTAGTTAAAACTACTTACATAATTATGTTTAGTTTTTATTTCTATTATTTTTTACTATACAAATAGTTCACGGATTATTTTAATAAGTTAAAAATTCTGTCAGAGTATTTTGACATATATAAATAATGAAAGTAGTTTGTTTTCTCCAAAGCCTACTCACGATATTACAATGTTTTGACAGGTCAAAAAACCGTTTTTAAAAATGATAAAATCGATAGGAAAACGAATTTTTCCAGGGATGAGACCTAGCTAAATCGATTTTTTGCCCCCCGAAACCCCTTTTCGGTAAATTTGATCAAAATCGTTAGAGCCGTTTTCGAGAAAATATTTATATAGATACATATATACATAGATACATATATACAAGATTTACTCGTTTAATAATATAGGGGGATTATAACATTTATATCTGTTTATATTAAATATCTGGATGACCGAGCTTTGCTCGGATGAATTCAAAAAAAATAGTACTTAAAGTTCCCATTTCATCAAAATCGTTAGTCGTTTTTAAGAAAAAAAATTACATACCTATAAGTTAATATTATTATACGTCAGTATACGTCATACTACATAACGTATGTACCTACATATTTATTTAAATATTAGTTAAAAAAAAATTCGACTGATGACCAGTCCTATACTTCCCACCTAGTAAATATTTGCAAAAAATAAACACTTTTTTTTTTTATTCTTTGACTAGGCCCAAATAACCTTAGCTGTTGGTGGTCTTTAAAACACAATTTAATTTTTATTCTTTGAAAAAAGCATGGCCCTCTTTTTTGTTTGGTGATCTACTGATGGCTAGCTTAATATAGCAAAAATCATGGTTACCTTGATTTACGTACAATTTTTATTTTTTTTAGTAAAATATTTTTTTTCTCGAAAACTATACATTTTAGAGAAAAAAAATATTTACATTTTTTTCATATTATAACATCTAGAATTCATTTATATTTTTTTTTACCTATGTTAATACGTGACATTGAGGACGTTTTTTTGAATATCTCAGGATCCACTGAACCGATTTGACTCAAAATCTAATCAGATCTAAGTTAAAGGCTGATAAACACAATAGTACAATCGGCATGCCCGTATGTTGTTCCGTTCTTAAGATATCGAAGGCGAAAAATTGACCACACACATACACACACACACACACACACACACACACACACACACACACATACATACAGACATCAGTCAGAAAATAATCTTAAACGATTGCTAGGGTCTCAAAACGTGAAAATCTGTTAAAATCTCGAAATATTTTTTTCGGACTAAATCCATTACTTCCCTACCATAGTAGAGGTGGGAAGTAATAAGAGTACAATAAAATCTAAACATAATTATGTAAGTATAATTGTTTAGATTTTATTGTTGTTATTTTTTTACTTTTCAAATAATTACTGATTATTTTAATAAGTTAAAGATTGACTGTCAGAGTAAATTGACATAAATAATGAAAATAGTTTGTTTTTTCCAAAGCCTACTCACCATACGTGATACGACACTGTTTTATAACGTTAAAAAAACTGTTTTTTAAAATGATAAAATCGATAAGAAAACGAATTTTTCCAGGGATGAGACCTAGCTAGATCGATTTTTTGGCCTCCGAAACCCCTTTTCGGTAAATTTGATCAAAATCGTTAGAGCCGTTTTCGAGAAAATATTTGTATAGGTACATAGGTACATATATACAAGATTTGCTCGTTTAATAATATAGGGATAGGGATAGGGATTCAAAATTGCAGACAACAAATAGGTATCCAAAAATATAGGTATAGTTAATATAATTTTACCAAACTTTTTGCAGACAACTTTCTCGATTAAAAGTACTTATTAATTAATAATAATTATTATTTATTTGATTGACGGTTGCAGTATTTAAGTGAACGGTGCGCCGCGCCGTTTAAAATGGGCAAGTCATTAAATATTCCAGTCAGGTTTACGTCATGAATTCGTCTACATTAACTTCATTAAAATCATTTTAGTCTATTCAGTTTAGTATTTAACATTTGATTAATATTTATTAAGGTTTTTTTGTACGATTGATTTATTAATTTATTATAAAGTTCACTGTTCAAAATAAATAGTGATTACAATCTTTTTCTCAGTGGCGGCGCTAGGATTTTTTGTTAGGGTGGACCAGAGTGGGACATGGTGTTCTGAAGGTGGGCCAATAACATTTGTTCCCAAAATTTCAGTGCTCGTTAAAATTTTAACCCAGATTACTTACTTGCTATATATAGTACTCCAGTAATTTTAGACATTAAAACGACCCATCTGCAGAATAATTCCCAGTTAGCTGAATTTTTTTTATATACCTTCGTTATGGTGTTTTAAAAAACGTGTAAAAAGTCCCCATCGATATCGTGCCGGCGTTGCCAGATATTCGAGGTTCAAGTTCACGATAGACGGTTTTTTGCGAATTTCTCGGTTCCGTTCCATTTTTTGTAAAAAATGGTTATTATCAATCTTGTAGAGAACGAAATTATCTACAACTTTTGTATATAAACATTTTTTATCTACGATTTATAGTTTTTCTTATTTAAGTAACCGCGATTTCCTCCCCCTCGACTTTACATAACGGGATTATATTGCTTCCCGAGGGCCTAACAAAATGATTTGTAGCTTTATTTTAAGTTGAACTTTATGCTAACGATTAACTATAATTTTTATCGAAATTAAGCATGAGTAGTTCTCTAGTTATAAGCAACCAAACATACAAATCGACAGTACTCAAACAGACCGACAGACAAACAATTTTTTTTCGAAAATACGATATTTATACTTGACATCAATTATAAAGACCATTCGTAAAGTAATTTTGTAAAAAAAATTTACAAGGGTTGAGAGAGTGCTGATTATAAGTACGAGTATGCATTTGCATACCTTATACCGTATAACGCACTCTAGTAATAGTAGCCACATTTTTAATTTTTTTACAAAATCCCTTTACGAATAAGTCTTTATAACAATTATAAGGACTATTCGTAAATGAATTTAAAAAAAATTTAAAGTATGGCTACTCCGGGCTATTCTTAGTAGAGTGCGTTATAAGATATGCGCATGCATATAACTCATACTTAAACCGCACTCTCTCAATCCTTGTAATTTTTTTTAAATTACTTTACGAATGGCCTTTATAATTGATGTCAAGTACAAATATCGTATTTTTCAAAAAAAATTGTCTGTGTGTCTGTTTCACTGCTGTCGATTTGTATGTTTGGTTGCTTATAACTACAGAACTTATACTGCATTAATTTCGATAAAATTATAATTAATCGTTAGCTTTAAGTTCAACTTAAAATAAAGGTACAAATCATTATGTAAGCCTGTTAGGCCCTCGGGAAGCAGCATAAAACCGTTATGAAAAATGGAGGAGGAGGAAGCCACGGATACTTAAATAAGTAAAACTATGTATATGAATCGTAGACAAAAAATGTTTAAACGAAAGTTATAGAGAATTTTGTCCTCTACAAGATTAATAATTATCATTTATTACCAAAAATGGAACGGAACCGATTAATTCTCAAAAAACCGTCTATCGTGAACTTGAACCTCGAATATCTGGCAACGCCGGCACGATATCGATGGGGACTTTTTACACATTTTTTAAAACACCATAACAAAGGTATAAAAATCAGCTAACTGGAAATTATTCTGCAGTGGAAATCTAAAATTGCTGGACTAATAGAATTTATAAGAAAAGTTGTTTCGAGGTTAAAAACGTATATAAAAGATAAACTAGAGATTGGGGATTATTCCAAGGTGGGCCAAGACCATCCGGCCAAAGCTAAAGATTTCGGGTAAATGCCAAATGAAGGACCACGATTCAGACTACATATCATGTAGTGTGATTCTTACGTATCGATCGCTAGATCGAGCGAAAGTGCGATTGAGCTGTTACCAAATGGCGCGATCCAACGAGTTTCGAGTAGCGTAATCGTCAAATCGCAATGCAATCGCGAGGCTGCAGTTGCTAAATCGCGCCTTTTCAATACAAAAAGTATAGAATGTGTGCGTTGGCCCTTATATCTGAAAAATTTAGAAAATTAATAAAAGAATGTAGGCTTTCACGGCCAGCGTTAATAGAATTCAGATAAGAATCTTTCGGGCTTGTGAGCCGTGGTCTACTGGAATGACATCAGTGATGAGCACAATTGATCTTGGTCTTGCAAAAAAGCAAGACCAAGACCAAAACTATCATTAGACTAGCAAGACCAAGACCAAGACCGAATGAACAAGAACAAGACCAATACCAAGACCGAATATACAAGACCAAGACCAAATACACAAGACTAAACTATTTTTAATTTATAACTACTTATAATGATTTTCAGAAGTACAAAACTAAAAAAAGACAGATAAAATGAGCAAGACCAAGACTTGATACGCAAGACCAAGATCAAGACTAAATAAGCAAGACCAAGACCAGACATATTTTAGCAAGACCAAGACTGTCCAAGTCTTGGTCTTGGTCTTGCTTTGCTCATCACTAAATGACATCTTCTTCTTCCAGACGTTTCGCTTGCAACTGCGGCAAGCATCTTCTTCAGTGGTGTGTTTGACGTGGTCGTAGTGTTCTTCTCGGTGTCCTGCTGTCGAGTGTCACACTCGACAGACAACAGGACACCGAGAAGAACACTACTATCACGTCAAACACACCACTGAAGAAGATGCTTGCCGCAGTTGCAAGCGAAACGTCTGGAAGAAGAAGATGCCATTCCAGTAGACCACGGCTCATAAGCCCGAAAGATTCTTATCTTAATTCTATTAGAAAATTAAGTTTAGTTTGTCTTCATGGCAATATAAATAATCCCAGTATTAGCATTGTATGAAAGCCGAATAAATATGCATAGTTTATAGTTTACACATTTAACACACTCTGTGTACATTTACATTAAATTATTTTATAAAGGCCAGGAACATTAATATCTTATAAATATACATAATATTTATGTACAAAGTCCACAGCGTTGTTGAATTTGTGATAGAGCAGTTTATTTTCAAGTAGTCTTGAATATCTTTAACCTCTCACTCGCTCTCCCATGTTCCGAATAAAGATCGAGTGAAAAGAAAACCCGAACTATCATTGAACTACACAAAGTTTATACACTGTAGATGCATTTGATCGGTAATACAGTTCACGGAAATGAGCGAAGGTTGCCGAAACTTCTAGTGTTGATGATAGTGAAGTGATACATACAACACTGCACACATCAACAAGCTACGGCGCGGCGCAGCGCGCCAATCGCGTATCGCTATAAAACAGTGGCTCCCAACTTTTATTCAAAGATTGCCAATATTGCGATTTGCGACGATCACCGTACCATAAATTATTCAAGTAAGCTGTAAGGGACAAGGGTAGCAAAGTATAGTAGCAAACTTGTTTGAGTCTATAATAGCACTAGTTCTTTTCAAGGTCACAACTTTGAAATGGCATTCAAAAAGGATGACGCGGCATTTTATTAAAATTATTAACCATTGATAAAAAATAGTGGCGGGCACACCGAAATGGGCCAATGGACATAACGTTGAGGGCCTCTGCTATAAAACACTGCTTTTTTCAAATTTACATTTATTTCTTTTTTTTTCCTAAAATGTGATGTTTCAGTTTTTAGATATTATAAATACTGAAAATCACATTTTGAAATTTGAACGTACAGAACTATTATATTGTAACAAAACTCGTTGGTAACTTTGGTAAATATTTTATTTATCTATTCTTTCACCACAGTGACAACCGTTTACATGCTTTGGACAATTATTGTTCCTCACTTTATTCACTGTTCGCTTTTTGTCTATTTTCCGTTGGCCAGTTTTGCTTGACCGTTGGTCAGTTTTTGTTGACCAACACTTCGTCACTACTTGACCACTATGTGTCCACCACATTATGTCTGTGGTACGTATATTGTTCACTGGGTCCACTATATGTCTGTGGTGGTAGTATTTATTTGCCACCTGCAGATATCTTCCACACTGTCTGTCACTTTGCACCAGAAGATTATCTGCACTTAATCACTCGAAGATCTCGTCTGTCACTCGCAAATATCTTCCACACTGTTTGTCACTTGGTACTGGAAGATTATTTGCACTAGGTCACTCGAAGAACTTTTAACTCGCTGGTGGTATATTTATTTCCCGTTGCACTTTTCACGTCTGCTCTCGTTGAGAATGTATACGTGACTCTGGTGTTTCATTCTTGCTCTTGCTTATATGAACTTTCCTGGTCATTTTACATCCATGGTGGCGGGTTTTCTTATTGTTGTCAACCAGAATATTTCTTCGCGCTCAAGGCTGCGTGATCCATGTTAAGCCAACGAATCAAGGTTGCAGCCAGCCTGCCTAGATTCGTTACAATATACTACTTTAGTTCTTCGACTTAAAGAGAGGCTAGTGTACATGATTTTAGAAGACGGGAAATAACAGGAAACTGCATAGAGCGCTGAGATACCTCTAGCGCTGGTTACAATTCAGTTAAGAGCTCGTTTAGACACGGCGGAATCCGCGCGTTTTGAACCGCGGAAAAATATACTGTGCCGCGGTATAAGAGTGCGGATATACAAGAGAGGGGCGAGGTAACATCATACACCTCATTTCATAGATGGACGTCGAAGAAACAGTGTGTGCGGCCTCCGCAAAGCAACTGAATGCCGTCATGGCACGCCAGTACAATAGTAGGACCGCGCGGCCGCCGCACGGTTCTAAACGTTATGATTTATGACAGATCTAGTTAGTCCCTGAAAATAGGGATGCGCGATACGGATCGATCTTTTAGTGCATCGATACTTTAGCTTTCGATACTCGATATTTTGTATCGATATATTTTGGTGCGTATCGATACATTGTCTAGTCCAGTTCTTAAAATGGTTGTTAGCCGGATTACGGGTTGTTTTTTTTTGCTCGTTATTATGTTCTTGGATACTGGATCGATAATTGGCGGAATAAATATTTATTTGCAATAATTAAAAACACAATAATAATGAATGCAACAACGAAAAGTCAGTTCTAACAATCAACACAAGTAAACAATAACTAAACAGTAATTACAAAGAAAAAAAACTCGGGTCGCAGTGCCAAACCCTGCCGACAATATAGTGTATTTGCTAATACAGGCATTGTCGCATTATTATGTGAACTTAAGTTTGTTTTTTGACAAAATAAAAAATTTAACCCCTTAATACATCCCTTAAAATAATTAAATTTTTCTAAATTTCAATATTAGACATGGATTTTATCAGTACACCCAATTAAATACACCCTTCCATAAGTAAATCCGTATCAACAAACTCGTGTTTTCATAAAATTTGAAAGTCCGGTTCTGTCGGGCCGATTTTATTAAAATTTTAGCAGCACATTTTAATCTTTACTAAAGAGTTAAATTTCAATTTTGAAACGATTCTGACAAATTTTTCGGTATTTTTGGGCCCAAAAACTTTTTGGAACCCCTAAATGCAACCCTGAAAATGGTCCGATCGGGCCCATTTTAAATAGGCTTCTTGCGGTGATGGGTTCCAATGTGTGTACCAAATTTCGTTTCAATCGATTAAGTCTGTCGAGAGTTATCGTGTACACACACACACACACACACACACACATATATATATATATTATAGCAACGGCTTTTGCTTCAAAAGACCCGAATTGAATCGGTTGCGCGGCTAGCTACCGACGGCGCGGGGTCATGGGTCGAAAAACAAAAATTATTTTCTAGTTACGATCGCACTTGTTTTGGGAAGCAGCCTCTAAAATTTAAATACAAGAAAAGCCCTTAATGGGCAATAAAAAACCCAACCACCTACCACTCGACACTTAGGACAACACAAAAAGTGAACGCACACAATGAATCGTGCGTCAAAATAATTTAATTTAAATTTGAAGTCACCTCTACACTAGTATCACCTAACCAGAGACGGACCTCGTTGGAAAATTACTTAGTGGGCCAGATACCGACCGAGAGATCAAAGGGCGCCAGAACTTATAGGGCCACACTGCGTAAGTCTCAGGTCGTCCAAGCTGAGACGCGAGAGTGGTCACAGTTAGGGATAATTCGAAAAGGATAACCACGTTGGCCAAAAGAGATCCGAAAAATATTCCGGAACAGAGTCCAGACCCACAATCACAGTTATATTAAATCCCAGGCCTAACGCTGTTACTTTCTTAGCAAGATAAACAGAAAAAAATCAGAGGTGATTTCAAAGGCCAAAACCATACGATAACTTAACATAAAATACTAACAAAACAATAGATTCCGAACACAATATCGGGACACACGGTATTCGAGATACAAAAAAATAAAAGCGGCACTGTAATCACAGGCCTCACGGAACTTCCAACAATCGAGACAAAAATCCTAATTCAATAGGCCTCGAAGCCTCACAACAACCTACTTATTCAATCGCAAAACGTAGCGTGACGTTAGCGAGCGATAGTGAAACGATAACCTAACAATAGCGAAATTCTCAACAAAAACTCTTCATAAATAATGAATCGATACGGAACGATAACGAATTTCACATAATTAATTTTTAACCATTATTTCACACTTAATCCGGGCCTGTACAGAAATTCCGGAGCCTGAAAAGAAAATACATAGCATACGAGAGACATAAACACTTTAAAATCTCGAGACCGGCGACGTGGAATTCAAACTTAATTCATAATAAGATTCAAAATATTCCATAAAATTCCCAATGTAGTGCAAGAAATCCTACAGGAATACAATCGACGCAACATTAATCATTTTAATTCTGACGTAAATATCTAAAATTTACCCAGTACTACTCAAAGTGGTCGACATTCAGAAATGTAAAATGTTCATAAAATATTAGATTTGATCCTTTAATATTTTCGGGATATATTGTAGTACCATATCTATCCCACCGGGATAAACACTTAATAATATTCTGGGATACTTTATGCGTCGTCACTTATGTTAGCGAATATTAAAAATTTCGGAATAATTGCACAATCTTCAAAATTTCTGGAATAAATTAAATTATTCCCGTATTCCAGAATCAACACAACCACACGGAAATCCAAAAGCAGCAACTTATAATCCCTACTAGGAGAAGCGCTTGGCGCCTTTATGGTTAATGTTTGCACGGTAAACTAACTAAATCGAATACAATAATCCAACAATGGAAATACGGAAAATAAATCAATTTTCGGGAATTAGGAAAACTAGGAAGGTCGATCAATACAGGAATCGAAGCAGGAAACAACGCAGAATCCAAACTCCAAACCAAAAACAATATAGCTCCAAAACGAAAAGCACAAATCAAACTCCAAAATCCCAAAATAAAAAGTCTTTTATTCGCTAGAATATTCAATCATTTTATTTTAATTGTTTTAACAGCTCGATGTGCCTGATACGGTCGCCAGACCTCGTCTGTCTGACTTGCAAAAGTTTACACGAATAATCTGTATTTTTCTTAGGCGTTCTCTCTTCTATACATCAAAAAAACACACTCTCTTCTCACGCACTTATAGAGATGATATGTCGCCAGTCATGTTAATTTCTGTTATAATTCGTTATCAAACGTTCTCTAGTCAACCTGACGTCATAATATCATCGCCAATCTACATGTTCAAATAGTCTCAATGAATTGATAATGAAACATAAAATGCATTCAACTTAAAATTGTACCGCTATATCTGGATGTACAAAAGGGCTAATTGCCCCCCTAAATACGACTAAAATTAGCCCCCTATAATATATATATATATATATATATATATATATATACATACATATATACATAAACATTTTCAAAAATGGTGGCAAACTGTTCAGGGGGGTATGAAACGTCGAGAAATTTTGGTCCGACCCCTAGGTCCCGCCATCCGACCGACGCCAATAGTGTATGTGCCATATGGCAAATACACTAACAAAACAACTATATACAATAACTCGTAATTATTACCACTACACTAGTATTTATTTTATCAGTTTATTTATTTATATCACGGCACTATTTATATTACTGATCCACCGTAGACTTGAATGCGTGACTCACCGTTGACTGATTGATTCACTCACTCGCACTGGCTGTTTATATATGCTGCGTGGCATAAGCCGAGTGTGTTCTCGCTTTCTCTAGAACTTTCGCGTAGGTACCAGTTGTTCAGTAAGCAGACCCCGTTTCTCAGAACTCTTGCCTGCCGTTTATATACAGGGTGATCCGTAACAATACGATCCAGATCGACACCTAGTATCGATACTTTTTGGTGGATCTGAACATCCCTAACATCCCTACCTGAAAATATTCCTCGTGCGTTCGTGGACGTCAGATTAAGAAGCACTGCTTGATAGTTAGCGAGAAGCGCTGAAAAACATTTCGTGTAGTCAACATTACACAAATCAAATCGACGATTATTTTACTCTGCAGCGGCATTAGGAGCAGTAATTTATCACGTTTTCGTCTATACGTTCAAAGTTTAGATTAGTAAGAATTCGTGTACGTATTTACCTATACGCGTACTGCATGATACATACACTATATTGTCATTGGTCTGATGGCGGAACCTAGATGTCGGATCATAAAATATCGATTTAATAAAAGGAAATAACCAAAAAAACAAACATATAATAAATAGATATAATAAAATATTCAACGTTTCGACAAAATATGTTTGTCCTTTTCAAGTACAAAATAATGACAAAATAAAAATAATACAATAATCGATGAATGAAAAAAATATAGAACAAATTGTTAAAAAAGATTAAAAAAATATTTGAAAAAAATTTGAAAAATTTGAAAGTGTCTGTTTTTTGGTTATTTTCTTTTATTAATTCAATTATTATACAGATGAAAAATCATTTACATAAAATATCGATGTTTCGCATAATTTTGAATAACTTGGCACCATTTGTATATGCGTGTTTGTGCGAAAACTCACTAAAGAACTAATCGATTTATATGAAATTTGGTACACGTATACCTAGGTATTGGTACCCATCTCGGCATGATTATTTTAAAATGGGCGTAATCAGACCATTTTAGGAGTTTGCATTTTTTTTGTCAAAAACCACCGAAAAAATTTGAATTATTTTAGATTGATAGAATGAATATTTTAGACGTTCGATATACTTGGGGCCACCGGCATCGTATTTCAAAATATAAATTAAGCCCTTTATAGATTAAAATAAAATATAAAGCCGGGTCCAGATAACCTGGTAATTGTCGACCAATGTTGACATTTGGGCAATTGTCATGCCGTGTGGATGGTTTTCATATGGCCATTATTTAACAGTCACCAACGTTGACACTAGAACTTAAAAGACATTCGCTTTGAGGGCGGTTTTTTGAACACACATCAAAGGGATTGGCCAAAGCTAGTCTCGACTTGCAAGTATGATTTTGTTTTCATCCAGACAATACTACGCGGTGGTTGTCAGTGTATTATTGTGATTTATGAGTTGCATGAAACATATTGCATTAAGAGCTGAGCATAAGAAATTATTACCGCTGAAACACTTGCAATAATTATGCGTAATCTTCGCTATCCATTTTGTTTAATATTGGTGTATATTTGCTAAACATTGGGTATACTAAGCTAATAAGCTTGGCCAACGTTGGTCAAACAGAATCCTGTCGTGTAGATACTGGACATATTCAAAGTATTAACATTCACACATGACACATGCCCAATCATGCCTAACATTGGCCGCCGATACATTCACCAGCATTAACATACGTTGGCCATGCTGTCTGTAGTCGACCTAAAAGGCATTTCTAAATAAAAATAGGTAAAAAAAGTTTTAAGTTAAACTATTTTATAAATGTACTAAAAAGAAAAAAAATAATATTTAATTTAGGTTCATAAGTATAAAAGCGTGGGTCGTAAACTCTATGATAATTTGTTACAGTCACGACCTACGCTTTTATACTTATGAACCTAAATTAAATATTATTTTTATCTTTTTAGTACATTTATAAAACCGTTTAACTTAAAAGTTTTTTTACCTATTTTAATTTTTAATTTTTTAGTGTGCTTTATTTGCTTAGTCTGATTTTATTACATTTATCCAATCCACTGAAACGTTACCGGAGCAAAACCTTTTGCCTGTGAAAATTCAAAAATGCGATTTGCACCCAAACGGGAGCCGGGTTGGTTAGCTAGTTACCATAATATTGTATTGTCACCGGAGCTACACATGTGTGCAAAATTTCAACTCAATTGGATCATGAGAAGTGGGTGAAAATTCAAAAGTACGATTTACACTCAGACGAAAGCCGGGCCGGTCAGCTAGTTACCATAATATTGTATTGTCACCGGAGCTACACATGTGTGCAAAATTTCAACTCAATCGGATCACGGGAAGTGGGTGAAAATTCAAAAGTACGATTTACACCCGGATAACGGGAACTGGGTGAAAAATCGGTCGTAAGATTTGAAACAAATATATAAACAAATATACGAAGTCAAGCTAAATAAAACCGTTTAAAAACAAGAACAAGGCTTTAAAACCAGTGTTGTTTTAAAGCTGTTTTACTGTACATAAAATAGATGTCGAAGGAGACCCATGAGACGCTGCAGTGCCTCTGGCGGCAAAACGTGGCAACTGCCTACAAACATACATACATACATAGATAATGTACATTTACTAGGGATGACGACGCGTACCTGGGTACTCTATTTCAGGGGCGTAGCCAAGGATGGAAATTCAGGGATGCAATTTTTTTTTGCAATTGAAAATTTCAACATCGACGTATAGCTCAGTCATTCTAGATTTCCACTGCGAAATAATTCGCAGTTAGCTTAATTTTTGTATATCTACACCTTCGTTATAGTGTTTTAAAAAACGTGTAAAAAGTCCCCATCGATACCGTGCCGGCGTTTCCAGATATTTGAAGTTCAAAGTCACAAAAAACAGTTTCTTGCGAATTTCTTGGTTCCATTTCATTAAAAAAAAAATTGTTAGTATCAATCTTGTAGAGAACAAAATTCTCTACAACTTTTGTATTAACATTTTTTGTCTACGATTCATAGTTTTACTTATTTAAGTACCCACAGCTTCCTCTTCCTCGATTTGTATATAACGGAATAAGGCTGCTTCCCGATGGCCTATAATGATGATTTGTACCTTTAATTTTAAGTTCAACTTTAAGCTAACGATTAGGTATAATAATAATTTTATCGAAATTAATGCAGTAGTTCTCTAATTATAAACAACCAAACATACAAACCGACAGCAGTCAAACCAGACAGACAATTTTTTTCGAAAATACGATATTTCTACCTGACAATTATAATGGCTACCTATTCGTATAAAGAAATTTTGTAAATAAAAATTACAGGGATTGAGAGAGCGAGGAGAAAGTATGGCCTCTCTTATAGTAGAGTGCATTATACGGTATACTAATGCATTATCATACTTTCTACGATTTTTTTTTCAAAATTCTTTTACGAATAGTCTTTATAAAATTATAAAGATTAATCGTAAAAGAATTTTGTAATAGAGACAGAGAAAAGAAAAATAGAAAATTCGGGAGAGGAAAAGAAAAAAATATTAGAGTTGAATTATAGAGTAAGTATGTTTTATATGAGAAAACTTAATACGTCAATATTAATTAATAATAATAAACAAAATTTAAAAATTCAGCATTTTGATATTCTCGGCATTCGATCCACATGCCTCTATCGATGGTGACACGAATTTATTATCGCTAGGTACCGAAAATGTTTGTTGTGCGAATATTTACTATTTAGGTGTATTTTAAAGTTTTTTCTTTTTAACGGGACTAAAAACGGCACTGACCACTGAAAATTGGAGCTACAGTCAGTCTTAAGTATCAAATGTGCGTAAAAACGCCTTAAGGGTGTTCAATTCGGGTACCCGATTCGAAAAATTAACGGGTGCCGTCATACCTAGTGCCATTAGCAGAAAGCATGTTGAGTGAACCGACCAACCGAGCCAAGGCTGCTGAGAATTCGAGAGCGATGAGGGGTGAAGAGAAACGAAAAATTGTTAAACATAGCGTGCTGTGGTTGTGAGTTTACATGATATGTTTCGGTCGACCTTAAACAATGTAAATACTATTTTACGTCCTCGAAGTAATGCTACGGTGGTTTCCGAGAAAAAGTGGAGAAAAGGAGGGGTTTAACCCGGTAGGAGTCTGGCACTACTGTTGGAGGTCTATATGAGGATTTCCCCTCTTCAGCAAAAAAACATTTTTTTCCATACCCACTATAAAATAGCTACTTTACATGCGTGTATATATGCATTGGATGGGCCAGTTAACAGGCAGGTGTGTTGAAAGTGTTTTCAAAACACACTAATGTGGAAAATAAACAGTTCCCATAGGTAACTCACCTAGCCGGAAACTGGGGGTTTCGGGTTCGAGTCCCGACAGTGGTCATTTGATTTTTTCTTAGATATAGCTCAAAAATCATGGCAGCCTAGATGTCTGAGATATTTATTATTTTCACCTCTAATTGTTATGTGGATATAAGGGGTTTTAAATCGATTGATTTTATCATATACCAATTAGTTCCCATAGAGATTTATGTTTATTCGCTCTGATCCGCCCTTTATTACTACTCACAGCCAACTATGGAGTGAAGTTGGCGGTACAAAATGAACTGTCAAATTTTTTAAAATACTGAAAAATGAAGTGAAAAGCAACAATTTTGTAATGGATATGGCAAAAAATACCATATATAATATTTTGTGCGTAGTAGTATTATGACTCGTGACTGTTAAAACTCGCTGTGCTTGTTTTAACACAAACTCGTCAGTAATATGCCCCATTACGCATATAGATATACAATGTACAATGGCCTTTATAATTGATGTCAAAATATAAATATCGTATTTTCCACAAAAAATTGTCTGTCTGTTTCACTGCTGTCGATTTGTATGTTTGGTTGCTTATGACTGCAGTATTGATTTCGTTAAAATTATAATTAATCGTTAGCTTTAAGTTCAACTTAAAATAAAGGTATAAATCATCGGGAAGCAGCATAATCCCATTATGTAAAATCGAGAGGGAGGAAGCCGCGGGTACTTAAATAAATAAAATTATGAATCGTGGACAAAAAAATTTTATTCGAATTTTGTCCTCTACAAGATTGATAATAATCATTTTTTACTAAAAATGAAACGGAACCGAGAAATTTGCAAAAAACCGTTTTTCGTGAACTATAACCTCGAATATCTAGCAACGCCGGCACCATATCGATGGGGACTTTTTACACGTTAGACTGCATATATACCTATTCTGTACTTTTTTGTACCACATTCTCAATGTCATAATTTAAAAAAAAGGGTGTGGGTCTCGGGACCCCCGACAGATGTGAAACATCAAAGAAAACGTTATTGAACTCGGTGGCATTCTCTATGTAGTTAGTATATATTTTTCAAAAGCAGCAACTAACTGTTATGCTGACGTAATCCTATATACTGCACTGTAACACACGCGGTTGCGGCGTTTGAGCACGCCTGAGCCAGAAACGCAACTAAATACACAGCGAAGTATCTATATTACATACCTAAACGTGTATACATATACTTTTGCTTTACAGTACGTTCGTATGTATACTCTCTCTCTCTCTTCCCGTGCCCGAGCGCGCGGAATCCGAGAGAGAGAGTGCCGCAGTGGTGGGGAGAACAGCAGCAAAGGAGCGGACCATAAATTTCGTTGTATATTTCCCTTCACGCGGCTGTTCACAGCCCGACATAAGATGTTTCACATCAAAAATCGAACTTATATAGCTTACATCAGTATTGGAAAACTTATTATGTCTACAGTCACCCAACTTAGAAACTTCAATATACATCTTCACTTTTCAGAAAACTAAACAAAAAAGGTATAAATTGGGTGCAAATTCCTGACATAAATATGATCAAAATTGTTTAGTGTTGGGTTGCTACTAATTTCTGGAGTCTGGAGACATACAAATAAAAATCTAACATGGTTAGGAAGTCGTATAGCACCATTAAAATGTTTGAGAAACATCTGGTTCAGTAATTACGTTTTAACAAGAAAAGGTAAATAGAATATCGACTGAAAAGGCAATAATATAAACAAAGTAAGTATGTATTACGTGCTATCGAAAGGCGCACCCGGCAATTTGAAAATCGAGTCTTTTATTCAACCTAACCGTATTATATTATTTTTTTTATATGCGATCACTGATCAGCAAGAGCCTATTAAGTATGTAATGAATATTCTGATCTTCTTTACCGTTTTCTATATTTTTTCACTCGCCCGATCAGCAACGGGGCTTCTTAGATGCTCCTCAATATTAACTCATAGTAATATATTCCCAGATTTGTCGAAATCGTCCAGGTATATAAAATCTACTTTTGGTAGGTATATTATAAATTACGGTTGAAAACGTGAACATTCTAAATATTCAGTTTAAAAGTGAAAACACAATATTAGCGCTATCAAAAACTTAGAAAATCTTGTCAAAATTTATTCACGTGATATAAAACTTACCGCTTTCATTTGTGTGACGTCACTAATCATAATTTAAATAAACTGCACAAATAAGAAAGTTTGTTTTTTAACACAGTAAGCTCGATATTCGTGTAGTTTTGTGTTTAATATTGATGTTTTCATTATGGCAGAGAAAAAAGCCTTCATAATATACAAACTCTGTAGTGTTGAAATGTCAAAATTCTGTGAGTATATTCTGTACCTACCTGAAAAAAGTTTTTGCAGTTTGTAAACGCGCAAAAATTCGAAAGAAATGGTTGGCATATAATATTTAGATATGAAATTTGCATCGGAATAGAAAGTTACGTCTGCAGTAGTTCAACAAACGTATTAACTTTACTGAGTGATCCTTGGCATTTGCATATACAGGGTGTCCCAAAAAGAATGGGACATAGAGTAACAGCTGATTCCTTACAAAAAAATATTGCGATAGACCCCAACTTGTCTATTCAGAAAGTTGATATTAAAAGAGAGACAGGGTGTCAAAGTTTAATTTTTATTTTTGATTTTCTTAAATAACTTTTAAAATAATTTAGGCATTTTAATGAAATTTGGTATATGGGGATTTTTTGACATGAGAAATTCAAATCTGACCTTGGTATGGCTCTTACTTACTTGTAGGGGGCGCCACACACCTTTTCACTCATTCAAATAATCATAACTTTTTTGTACGCACTCAAACTATTTTTTTAAATTAAAAAATTGATTTTTCCGTCATTTTTACGTAAAAAAGGTATACTTTGTAAAAGTGGCTTGGCGTAACCTTTTTCAAGATATTTGCACTTAAAGTAATCGATGCAATGTGGTTTTAAAAGGCAAATTTTGAAAATGAACATAAGTGGCTTAGAAAACGCCGGATGGTAATTTGGACAGTTTTATTTAAAAATTCAATGTTTCTTATTAAAATGCCGCGTCATAATGATAAAAATAAAAATTAAACTGACACCCTGTATCTCTTTTGATATCAACTTTCGGAATAGACATGTTGGGATCTATCGCAATATTTTTTTGTAAGGAATCAGCTGTTACTTTACGTCCCATTCTTTTTGGGACACCCTGTATAGTGCAGACGTAAGTCTTGGCGGCAGTATTAATTTAATTCTAATAGAATCTTATTTTCTGTCTTCTGAAAAGAAAGATACCGGGTATGTAACTTCGCGAGTCACCGGTATCGTCGCGAAGTTATGCGTAATATCTGTCATTGACGTAACGTTCACCCCCAGCCATCATAGGGGCCCAACCAGGTCGATATGTAAAAATAAAATTAGTACGTAGGTAGGTACTATAAATTACAAAATGTATCGTGACAAGGGGCCCAAACTTAATTTTGCAGGGTGGCCTTAAAAGTTTGGGTTAGGCCACTGATATCTGTCCTTTTATAGAAGATGGACATGAACGTTTAAAAAATGAAAGAAAATATTCCTAATTATAGGTATAGATATTATAATAATAGTTACGAGCATTGTACTCGTATACAAATACCCCTTGCACTTTTCATCTCAAATCCTTTCCCCTCGCCTAAAAACGGTTATGGCTCTCCCGACGCTATTTTTAAAGCTAAAATGTTACTACAGAATTATAGATCCTGCAGGCGGAAAAATTGAAAAAAAAAATATCCTGGAAAAACTTTCAACTTAAAAAAATAAATTACGTATCTAATACTTACTTACCTATTTCACACGTAGCCAAAACTTTTTTTCAAATTTCACTTATAGGATTTGTATAGTCTGATTCTTGGTCCTTCATTTGGCCTTTACCCGAACCCTTTAGCTTTTCTCATATAAAATGTTGCTCGCTTCCTTTGTTTACAGCGCGATGTGTATTTTTTGACTCGATACCGTATTTTTGACTCGATACCGTATTATCGAATATTGATGCAATCGAAACACCGCGGGTAAATACTATAATATGTAATAAAATATTTATATCAGTGGGGGAGTGTCGGAGGAAAAAATTATAAAAGTGGCAGAAATTCTATAATTTATGTGTTATGTTATGAGGGTGCAACTTATGCGGGATTTGACTGTATGCACAACTAATAATTTATTATTATATTTCGACACATCATACACGGGCAGATATATTGTTAAATAGGTATATATATGTGATTAAATATTTATAGATCATGGCTGCTTAAACTCTTTTTTTTAAATTTTTATTATAGCCGATTTTTTTGCAATTTTAAAAGGGCAGCATATCAACTAAAACGAAAAAATCCAGTTTTATAGAAGACGTCTTCATTTCATGTCTGTATTTTTGCGTTTTAGAAAAATTACTGGTAAAAATATTTAGAAAAATTACTGGTAAAAATATTTTTCCGTACAAGAAAGGAACCCTATTGTTGTGCCAACGGGCAACGATATCTGTCTGTCTGCACAGGCCTCTATAACTTCTAAACGAAATGAGTTAAGGACTTGAAATTCACACATAATATGTATTACCGCGACCTAAAGACGGAGAAAATAACAAAATATTAAAAAGGTTTATTTAAGGGGGCTCCCAAACATGCAAACGGGGATCAAAAAAATTGTTTTTGATGTGAAACATCTTATGTTGGGCTGTGAACAGCCGCGTGAAGGAAAATATGCAACGAAATGTTTGGTCCGCTCCTTCGCTGCTGTTCTCCCCACCTCTGCGGCACTCTCTCTCTTGGCTCAGGCGTGAACTGTAACACACGCGGTGTTACAGTGCAGTATATAGGATTACGTCAGCATAACAGTTAGTTGCTGCTTTTGAAAAAATATATACTACTACATAGTTCTATACCACCGAGTTCAATAACGTTTTCTTTGATGTTTCACATCTGTCGGGGGTCCCGAGACCCACACCATTTTTTTTGTATAGGTACCTATTCTTGTGGGGTATCGTTGAAAAGGACCTTTTGAGTAGATTATGAAATTGTAGGTTTTACAGACAGTTAAAGTTGCAATTTTTAGACCTAATATTTTGTTACCAGGTCTATCTTAACAACGCCATTATCTATATAAAGTTGTGATTCACGAAGTATCACTCATATCCTCTAGTAACTAGTTAATCAACTATACTACTGAAAACAGAAAAAAAGAAAGCGCCCATACATACAAACGGGGGGCAAAAAAACATTTTTTTTTGTACCTATTCTTGTGGGGTATCGTTGAAAAGGGCCTTTTGAAAAAGGGACTTATCATTTTTGCTGTAGCGGTTCGCGATATATTTAGCATTGAACTTTTCTAAAAGATGGCGGCTTTAACATACATTTTTAAACCGCGCCAAATTGCTGAAACACTCATGGGAGATATTACGTCCCCGAACAATTAAAAAAAACTCGGGTCGCAGTGCCAAAACCCTGCCGACAATATAGTGTATTTGCTAATACTGGCATTGTGGCTTTATTATGTGAACTTAAGTTTGTTTTTGAACAAAATAAAAAATTTAACCCCTTAATACATCCCTTAAAATAATATTTTAATTCTTAATTTCAATAATTATCAATCAATTACAAATTAAAAAACCCTTCAGTAAGTAAAACTATCCTCAAACGAGTGTTTTCATAAAATTTGTAAGTCCGGTCCTAAGTCAGGCCGATTTAATTACGAATTTTAACAGCACATTTTAATCGTTACTAATGGGTAAAATTGAGTTTTTTCGGCATTTTTGGTCACGAAAAACAGTTTTAACGCCTGAAAACTACCCTTAAAAATGGTCCATTGAGACCATTTTAAATAGGCTTCATGCGGTGATGGATTGCGACATGCCTACCAAACTTTGTCAAAATCATTACTCTTTCGAAAGTTATAGCCCGCACATTATGAAATAATATTGATATATACATACGTACATATATATATATATATGTATACACTATCATACATATACACACTACACACACAGACTTTTCTAAAAATGGTGCCAAAGTAGTTAGTGAGGCTATGAAACGTCAAAATTTTGGTCCGACCCTTAGGTTTCGCCATCTCGACCGACTCCAATATGTACTGTGCCATATGGCAAATACACTAAAAAAATGTGATACGCGGTTACGAACCAGTTCTCAGATCAGAACGTTGTATGTAATAGACAAGCCATTATATTATGTGATGTATATACGGGCGAAGTATCCAGTCTATCTTCTATAGTCTAAGGTTAGCACTCAGGTTGGCGCTGCGCGGCGCGGCGCTTTTATCTATTAATTTACTATGTACTCGGCTGCGAAGCAGACTGGGGAATTCAGACCTTTTATGTACATCGTTAATGCCTTCGGTACACATTGGAACTGAAGGCTACAGCTTATAGCGTACAAGGCACAGAGGAATCTGTTAAATATTAGACTTTTCGTGTATACAGCTTACAAAAGATCGGATGTTATGTATTTCTGTCAGGTGAGTATTTTACATAGATACCTATTTCTTTAAAAAAAATGTACTTTGTTTTGAAATACAAAACTGAAAATTGGAAATATCCCTATATTAGGTATTATCCCTATATTATTAAACGAGCAAATCTTGTATATATGTACCTATATAAATATTTTCTCGAAAACGGCCCTAACGATTTGGATGAAATTTACTGAAAAGGGGTTTTGGGGGGCAAAAAATCGATCTAGCTAGGTCTCATCCCTGGAAAAATTCGTTTTCATATCGATTTTATCATTTTAAAAAACAGTTTTCTTAACGTTATAAAACAATGTCGTATGGTGAGTAGGCTTTGGAAAAAACAAACTATTTTCATAATTTATGTCAAATTACTCTGACAGTCAATCTTTAACTTATTAAAATAATCAGTAATTTTTGAAAATATGTAGGTACATACGTTATGTAGTATGACGTATACTGACGTATAATATTATTATCTACTTATAGGTATGTAATTTTTTTTTTAAAAAACGACTAACGATTTTGATGAAATGGGAACTTTAAGTACTATTTTTTTTTGAACTCATCCGAGCAAAGCTCGGTCATCCAGATATTAGCAATTCAATAGTAAGTCTATTTGATAGTCACCAGTGTCTGAATGTACATCGTTCCTACGTGTTACAATCGATGCTAATCTTTCATGGACACAGCATATAGATAAGCTTGGTAAGAAGGTAACATGATAACATCTATTTGTTATGTTTTGCGAGTTGCGACAGGTCAGAAAAAAGCAAGTTCGGAATCTGTGTTATCTTCATCAGTGGCGTAATTCGGAGGTGGCAAGGGGTGGCAGTTGCCACCCCAGAATTGTCTGACCCAGTATTTTGCCACCCCAGATTTGTGAAGAAAAATATCAATAATTTACAAACAATTGTAAAATAGTCGGGTAATAACAATCCTTCAGAAGTGGGTTGAAAGTAATTTAATATTTTATCAGCAAGTGGGATAGATAAATAAATATTCCAACAATAATTCCGATTTCATCACAACATGATCAGATCTGACTACTTAAGTAACGAAACTCACAACTTACTATTAAAAAAGTAATGGGGGAAAAGAAAAGGTGGAAATATTCCCTATTACAATTAGAACTAAAGAAAGCTTAATATAGGAAAAATTTCCATCCTTTCTTTACTTCAACACAAATGTGTCAATGAAACTAGATAGTTCCGTGGACATGTTTCTGCGAACTAGTTCCGCTCAACAAAGTATGTTCCATGTTCATACCAAAATAATGAAAAATTGAAACTGCTTTGCGCAAGCCTAACTCATAAAACACGATTACAACTGGCGCCTGTACAGTGTAATAAAATTACTGTATGAATCTGTACAAACTCATGTGATTTTAAATCCCATTCATGTTTAATACAATATAATATAGTATTAAAATTTAAAACCAAAGCAATCAGCATGCATGGTGAGTGCGGGGACTGAACTTTTAAATATATGCAAAGCATTCAAATGTCACACCACATCAGCGTACCAAGCACTGTAGTACTCATGTGGATGTAGTGAGCTGTGAATGTTGGACAGTCATTTGTTTGTTTGTTCACCTACCATCGACTAATATTCAAGTATTTCCTGCAGTCTGCAGAGTGGCGACGTGGTTGTAATTTAAGTTGCATCGCTGAAGTACGTCATTATTATGACTTCGATGCACGGTACGGCGACGAAGGGCCCTAGACGCACAAATATTAGAAATCATTTGACTTTTCACAGATTGCGTATGCTGATGCTGATATTATATAAAATTAAATGACGTTTAGAAATGGAATCAAAAAATTTGGTTTACGTTTTTATTATTTATTGAATAGAATAGAAAATAGAATAGAATAGAATGAAATGGAATGGAATAGAATATAGAATAGAATAGAATACATTAGAATAGAATAGAATGGAATTGAATTGAATGGAATGGAATGAAACGGAACGGAACGGAATAGAATAGAAGTATAATTGGTGCTCAAACTTTACACGGATACCGTATTCTTTGTTTTATGGTCGCACCAGGATTATTTGAGTCTAGCACCAATTCATATTTTCAATTTATTCTTTTTTAATAATAAATTGAAAATCCAATTGATACTTTTGCCAAATTCTCGAATTAGAGATTGCCTGGGAACTGGGGGCTTGTAAAGTTGTAGTAGAAGAGCCCTCTGATCTGTGCGAACCACAAGGAAAATAGTTAATATGCATGTCTTTCTTCGCTCGTTCGCTCGAATTTTATAAATACTTGCTCACTCACTTCGCTCGTTCGCTCGAATTTTATTAATACATTACTCACTGACTCGCTTCGAGTGTTCGCTCGAATTTTATTAATACATTACTGCTCGCTTCCCTCGTTCCCTCGAATATTATTGATACATTACTCATTCGCTTCGCTCGTTCGCTCGAATATTATTAATACCTACATTACTCACTCGCTTCACTAGTTCGATAAATGATAATAAATCGATGTTGATGATTCTTTAATAAGGCATACCTTCAGGGTGATTCCACATAAATTTTAATTTTTTGCAAATACCTAATTTAAGTTTAAATTAATGATTAAAGTTAAATTAAAGATTCACTGTCATGCAAATTTGACATATAAGTATTAAGTACCTAATATAATACAATATTTTATTTTCCAAAGCACACTCACTGTACTTCATCTTACAGCGTTACAGCTAGTCAGTGATGAGCGTAATAATATACAGGCTGTCCCAAAAGTGCTGGGATACAGAGCTACCACGTGTAGTAGAGGTCAAAATAAGTCGATTGGACCCAATTTATTTATATACCAAAATGTACCGTTTGCCCGTGAGAAGAGTTCAAAGTTTACATAAAATTTTGTATTACAATTTTATTAAACTTGTAGATACTAGGAATATCTGTTAGCATTATTTAAGAAAACATTTTTTTCCTTCGGAACTATGCGGAATACGAATTTTTTACAAGAGTAACAAAATGAAGATAATTAATCAGTCTTCTCGCTAAAATTGAGAACCGTATTACCACCCCTAAGAAAGTTCTGAAAAAAATGTCAGGGGGTGAGGGTGGTTTTAACTCTTCTATAATTTCTTTTGGGTTTCTTTGATAACCGAAAGGAGAGTAATCCTCTAAAATGCACTTTTGTCAAATTTCATTCAATTTGTTTCACTCATTTCTGAACAGCGTACAAAAATGTTTTTTTTATGTAAACTTTGAACTCTTCTTACGGGCAAACGGTACATTTTGGTATATAAATAAATTGGATCCAATCGACTTATTTTGACCTCTATTTTATTTATTTATTGTGGATTATAGACGCGTCGACAACTTAGGTCATTAGCGTCTTAAATACAACAAATATCATAACATATCACTTAAAACTAAATAACATCACAAAACATCCATGAGCAGAGGTGGGATTCGAATCCACGACAGTCTGATTCAGAGGCTGCGACGCTACCAACTGAGCCATACTGTCCTCTATTTTGACCTGGTAGCTCTGTGTCCCAGCAATTTTGGGACACCCTGTATATAAGATAATATATCTTTAATTCTTGCTTTCAATTAAGAGGAAGGATATTAAGAACGAACAAGTTGTACTTACATTATTTGTTTATATGTATGAGAAATAACATGTACTGGTCAAAATTATCAAATTTTGATACGTGGGACGTTCTCGTCACGTTGTCATTCTAGATACATTAAAATACTTTATGTTATACGTATGAGCATAACCATGTCTCCCTGTACTCACATACAACCATGTACATTGTACAGCAAATAGTCAGTACCTATACTGTGTAGTTACATATTTTATTCTATACTTACTTCCAGTAGACCAAATAAAATATAAAAAGTCTATAAATAGATGGATCACGAAATGTGTACAAAACAAAATACGGGTTTATTTTAAACAAAAAATAATTAGTCGTTGACTCGTTACCCTCGCCTTCGCTTGCGTTAATTTCGGTTTTGACAATAACCTTATCTTAACACAAGCGTAGCTTGCAGTTAACAAGTACCTCAAACTATAAGTTTAGATACCAATAGATAATGTATCAAACTTCATTAAAATCTGTTCGGCCGTTCTCGAGTGATACCGGTATAAACAAACAGAGAGACAGACAGAAAAATTCTGCCAAGGTAAAATGCGAAAATAAAAAAATATTTAAAAAATCGGCTTTAAAATGCTAGTAAATTGTTGAAGGCCCATAACATAATATATGTAGATATATATTATGTGAGAAGAGCGCGAGAGTTCGTATAACCACATGCAGTTAAATTACTATCCGTTCTATTGGGCCTCTAACTCATGCTGCTAGTGATGAGCAAAATTGGTCTTGGTCTTGCAGTCTTGGTCTTGGTCTTGCGAAAAAGCAAGACCAAGACTAGCAAGACCAAGACCGAATGAACAAGCGTGTTAAAAATGATGTAATTTTGATGTTTTTTAACATTTTAATAAAATAAAGTTATTTGTTAGTTAATAATAGATTGTGAATTATTTTTAATTTATAACTATGATGATCTTCAGAAGTAAAAAACTAAAAAAAGACAGATAAAATGAGCAAGACCAAGACTTGATACGCAAGACCAAGACTAAATTAGCAAGACCAAGACCAGACATATTTGAGCAAGGCCAAGACCAAGACTGAATCAGCAAGACCAAGACCAGACATATTTGAGCAAGACCAAGACCAAGACTGAATCAGCAAGACCAAGACCAGACATATTTGAGCAAGGCCAAGACCAAGACTAAGACCAAAACTGTCCAAGTCTTGGTCTTGGTCTTGCTTTGCTCATCACTACCTGCTGCAATCATTGAACATAAGTATACCTATTATCTTATTTAGGTATATATTGTCAAGTTCCAAAATTTAAAATCGTATAGGTCATGCATAGTTCGTAACAAGGTTAATGGAGCGGCAAACCAATGAAACAATATAAGTTCCATGCACATGGGCGTACCGAGGGGGGAGGCAGGGGGGGGCAGCTCACAACTCACAAGTCGTGCTTAGCGGTGACCATCATAACATTTTACTGGTTCATTTAAAATCAATCAAACAAAAAAAAATTTACATTTGTTTAATAGTTAATTTAGTGCCTGATCGAAGTTTTTTTTTTTTGAAAACAAACAAAATGGCGGCCTCTGATAATTTTTTCGCGGATTTTCAAGAAAAAAAGCACTAGTTTATTGTTTATAAAAAATATAAGTTAAATATAAATTATTTACCTTCAAAAAATTCCTAATTTGACCCCCCCCCCGCCCTACGCTAAAAGCTGGGTACGCCCATGTCCATGCATAAAAACAATCTTAAATTTTAGAACTTAGTTCATTTTGATTTGAATTTCCTTTCTGGCAGTCTTGTCGCGATGTTTTTTAATATTTATTTTTTTTTTAGATTTTTTTATTGATGCTTGATATTTGCATTTTTAATGTCAACTTTGATTTATTATACAACTATAATTATATCTATACTATAAACTGAACTTAGACGCTTTAAAGCGTATATTGATCTCAGTTGTCGAGCGTCTGTCATCTGCTGTCCCCTTATACGATATAAACATAGCTTTTGTATATGTTGTTGTTTTTGTTTTGTTTTTTTAGGGTTATTTCGGCCTATAGCACCAATTAATTCATATATTTTCAATTTATGATTTTTTAATAGCTTGGAAATACAAATTAGTCCAGCAGTCAGGTACTTTTTACCTGGAAAGTATTCCGAAGTTAATAATATTTTGGTATGTTGTTTGCGGGTAATCTGTGGAGTAGAATCTGAGTTTTCGACCTCGAGAACCCTGTGCTAACGTGGGGGGGAGCCGAAAAACCACGAAATTTTACCACCTTTTTTGCTTTTTTCGAAATCTCTCAGAAACGGTCAACTTAAGCAATTCTTTCATTATATAATGTTTTAAAGAGGATTACATTTCCTACAATTTTCATTCCTACAACTTTTATGTGGTACTAATGGTAAGCGCGCTGCAGCTTCTTGAAAATCACCCGCTCCGCTTTTTGTAACCTTGGTAACCAATGGTTAAAATGTAATGTTCTTTTCAATAGTTTTATTTATTTTCTTCTTCATCGAACTTTAAATTGAAAATACACATGGGCTTGAGAATAGCCGAGAGTGTAGCGACGCTGTTGTTTACATGGCGTTGCTATGGTTCCTCTATTACAAGTCCCCAGTTCCCGGGTTCTAGCCCGAGAGCTGGTAAAAGTGTCAATTGGATTTTCAATTTATTATTAAAAAAAAAAGTAATGAATTGAAAATATGAATTGGTGCTAGGCCCAAATAACCTTAGCTGCTGGTGGTCTTTAAAACACAATTAAGAAAATACACATGTTACACATTGGTTACCAAGGTTACAAAAAGCGGAGCGGGTGATTTTCAAGAAGCTGCAGCGCGCTTACCGCATTAGTACCACAGAAAAGTTGTAGGAATAAAAATTATAGGAAATGTAATCCTCTTTAAAACATTACATAATGAAAGAATTGCTTAAGTCGACCGTTTCTGAGAGATTTCGAAAAAAGCAGAAAAGGTGGTAAAATTTCGTGGTTTTTCGGCTCCCCCCACGTTAACACAGGGTCCTCGAGTTTGAAAACTCAGATTCTACTCCACAGAGTACCCGCAAACAACACACCAAAATATCATTAACTTCGGAATACTTTTCAGGTAACCCCCTTCATTTATTACCTGCCGCTTGAACTAAACTTTTAACAGTTCTCGGATTAGAACTTAGGAACTGGGGGGCTTGTAATAGAGGAGCCAAAATAAACAACGGCATTGCTATATACGCACGCTCGACTATTCTCAAGTCCCATTATTGTGTGTTATTAGATTGCGCCAGTTACTTACAGCACAGATCTTGATTATAAATTCTATGTAAGCATACGTATAAAGTGATGTGGACAGAATAATGTTAAAAATAATTAAAAAAATCTATTACACGTCCAATTAAATTTTCTTATTGTTGATGTTCGTACGCGTGTCTTTATTATGTCACGCGATGTTGTGTTAATAAACGGAAGACGAAAGCAACTGTATCAATATTGATGTTTTTGACGTGAATATCGTCTAATCTCACATACTGTGGTGGTATTGTGTCTGTAAAACGCAAAAATTGTCCTCCCTCTCTCTTTGCCTTTCAATCCGACCCGTTAGCGTTCTTTTTCGAAGCATAACGCAATAGTATATTGCATTAAAGGGACGAAACACACTGTTTGCAACTAGTGTGAAGTTTGCTGCCCGAGGCGCAGTACCTTTCGAATGATATAAGTTTCATTCCCCTCCATAATTTATAATAAATAGTAAAAAAATGTACGACCATTTTCGATGTTCACGTTTCAATATATTATTAATGAAACGGAAATAGTCGGAAGTAAGTAGTTGACATATAAAACTATGTTAACAGGTGTACAAACGCCAAGCCCAGGTTCGAATCCCGAAGGCTTTTAATACTTATTTTATTTTTATTTTTTTAATAATGAAAATATTCCTATAGGTAAAAAACTCGGGTCGCAGTGCCAAAACCCTGCCGACAATATAGTGTATTTGCTAATAATTGTGGCTTTATTATGTGAACTTAAGTTTGTTTTTGAACAAAAAAAAATTTAACCCCTTAATACATCCCTTAAAATAATATTTTCTTTCTTAATTTCAATATTTTTATCAATGCAACCTCGGTACCAAATTAAATACATTCTTCAGTAAATAAAGCACTTTCCGCAAACTAGTGTTTTCATAAAATTTGTAAGTCCGGTTCTGTTGGGCCGATTTTATTAAAATTTTAGCAGAACATTTTAATCGTTACTAAAGGGTTAAATTTCAATTTTGAAACGATTCTGAGAATTTTTTCGGCATTTTTGGGCCCAAAAACATTTTTCAACCCCTAAAAACTACCCTTAATATGGTCCGATTGGGCCCATTTTAAATAGGCTTCGTGCGGTGATGGATTCCAACGTGCCTACCAAATTTCGTCAAAATCAATTAACTCTTTCGAAAGTTATAGCCCGTACACACACACACACACACACACACACATATAATATATATATATAATATATAAATAGACATTTCCAAAAATGATGCCAAAGTGTTCAGGAGGCTATGAAACGTCGAGAAATTTTGGTCCGATCCCTAGGCCCCGCCATCCGACCGACGCCAATAGTGTATGTGCCATATGGCAAATACACTAATAAGGGATATTTGAAATATAAAAAAATAAAATTACAATAATTTTATTTATTATATATTATATTGTTACGGAAATTATTTATACCGTTTTATTATGTCCGTAAAAATACACTTTTATTAGCTACGCAGTTATACACGTGTGGAACGCGCGTCGCCGTTCGCCGGAATGCCCCAATCCAATCCCCTCCATTTCCGCCTGGAGACCATTCACCGTATGGCACAATTAGTTTTCGCCAGTGCCGCTAGACTAATACATACGCCTTGTTGTTATTGTCTATATGGTTGTGGTAATTGTCTATGGTTATACGCCAGTGAACCTAAATCGGTAGTACAATAGTCATCAGCCGAACTGAAGCGCCACTGCTCTTGATGCGTGTAACAATATTTTACGAACATTTGATTTTATAAGATAAATGAAAATGAATGTATTAATACAATTATGCCTGTACCCGCGATACAAACACATCCGTTTTTTTCTTTTAACTCTGCATGACTTTTGAAACGCGCTGAACATTTTTTGAAGTATGTACTTATATAACTATAACTTCTTATGCGCGAGTTCGGAACATTTAACGTTATTTATTGCGACGTAACTGTATATACTTAAACTATAAAAGTGATTATACTGTTTAGCTGTGCCATCACAAGACACAAACTTCCAGTAGTGGGGTGAAAAGGGATTTGTACATTTTTGCCCCTCTATAAGGGGTGGAATTTTGAAAAACCCTTATTAGAAAAAAATATCTTGATCGCAATAAGCACAAGTGCAAACTTCTGTATCTCTTTTGGTTTAGAAGTTATATAGTCACTCGACATTTTTTTTGCGAATTTTAATTTCTAGGGAAGTGGATACAACTTCTAAACTGCAGAAGAGATACAGACGTTTGATTGTGCTAATTGGAATCAGTGTATATTTTTGTACAAGCATTGATACTAAGTTTGAAAAAGTTCTGAGAAATTTCGAGTTTTCTCAAAAAATCGGATTTTTCTGACATAGGACCTATAATCTACAATCGTCTTTGCGAACAACATTCCTTCTCCCCCTTCCGTTTTGGCAAATTATGGGCAGCTGATGTTTATAAGAATAATATTAATAATATGGTCAAGGAATTTCCTCTGAATGAAAAAAATAAAACTCGTTTTTGCAGTCATTGATTAGTGTTGAAGGTCAACATTTTGTCAATGAAGTATGACATTTGTAGGAAAGGTTTTATGTTCTAGCCTTTGATAACAATAAAAATATATAAAACAACAGAATCTTTAACGTTGAGTGAGCTTGTGAATGACGTAGTGTAACCGGGTTGAGACGTTCATTGATCGTAAAGACGGTGGCATCAGACAGGAACGGGATAGCCAATGGGACTAGCTGTATTAAGTGTGTACCTACACAATGCGTGTCAAGTTGTATGAACCAACTTAAATTTTTTCAACTTTTTCAACGCCAATCGTTTGTTCTACGTTTGTTCCGGACTCCTACAAAATTTCAGCGTTTGTTCTGAAAAAATAAAAAAGTTATTAGCAATAATAGGTGGCCAGCCAACTTGACGTCAAGTTGTATGGACCACGTCCAAATAACAACATTTAGAGATCTTTAATTATGCCAATCGTTTGTTCTCGGTTTGTTCCGGACACCTACAACATTTCAGCGTTTGTTCCGAAAAAATAAAAAAGTTATCAGCAAAAATAAGAGACCAACCACTAGAATATTTACACTACTGGTCATAAGTACAGAGACATACATCAGTTACTTTTGACCAGTAGTGTAAATATACAAGTGGTTGGTCTTCTATTTTTGCTAATAACTTTTTTATTTTTTCGGAACAAACGCTGAAATTTTGTAGGTGTCCGGAACAAACCGAGAACAAACGATTGGCATAATTAAAGTTCTCAAAATGTTGTTATTTGTACGTGGTCCATACAACTTGACGTCAAGTTGGCTGGCCACCTATTATTGTGAATAACTTTTTTATTTTTTCGGAACAAATGCTGAAATTTTGTAGGCGTCCGGAACAAACGATTGGCGTTGAAAAAGTTGAAAAAATGTAAGTTGGTCCATACAACTTGACACACATACCTACACAGCAGTATTGGGCAGCCTGAGACACAAACATTTCTTGAACCTATAAAAATTTCAATAATAAAAAAATCATGATAAAATTACTATTCATTCTACCTATAGGTACTTAATAATAATAAACATAGTCGCGAAAGAGATTGAGAAGCGAAATATTATGTTAAATAATTGATTGTCCTCATAATTGGTGTTCTTGGAAGAGTCAAACAGTCACTGTTGGCAAATATAAAAACTGCCGCTCCGTGTACTCCGTGCGCACGACCCAAACTCACTGTAATTGCCAATTTCATGGTATGAAACGTTTCAACTTACTCCGCAAGTATCCCTTGTATGACGGTCACGAACCCGAAGTTTTGGATGCTTGTGGATGTAAAATTCTTTAAGGAATATTCCCCTCTCTGTAATAATAATATATTTATTTAATCTCGTTGGCATACAAATATCTATGCATAGAAAACGTTAGTATCAAATCTAATGAAAAAAAATATTTAAAAAAACGCTTTATTTTATATTTCTTTGGCTTATTCCACACTGTATTGCAGTATTTCTTATGGACTAAAGACTATTATTATTATCAACGCACTAAAAATAGACAATAAATTTCTCTCTTCTATAACACGTCTAAACTCTAAAAGCGTGGAGCACTCGATGCAGAATTAAATGAAATTTAGGTACAGTGAGTGTCCCACGGTTTTAAACGTTACAGAAGGGAAAGAAATTTATTTTCTATTTTTAGTCATATAGTGTGTCGACAAAAGCGTCTTTTTTTAATGTTTATTTTAAAAATTTTAGTCATTATAGGTAATAATATATCTTATGCCTACTTAAATTTTAAACGACTGAAGACACGTTTTCCCACCATCAACACGTCACTTCCACCACATGTTTTTTATTTGCATTTTAACTTGTTATATAAATATTATTAGAGCCAAAATATCAGAATATTGTAGATATTGTCATCAAAACTATAACAATTATTGAACATTTGGAAAATCGAGTTATAATTGATTTTTATGCATATTATACTATATTACCTAATAAACAAGACGTGAAGCTAAAATAAATAGATGTTGAAAGTAAAATTGTTTGCGATAATTAATGAACATAATATAATCATTTTGATGTTTGAATTTAAATTTGAATTCTGCATTAAGTATGACATTACACACTTCCTTCAATCTGCGACCTGACAATAAGTACAAGTTTTTAAATGTCACTTCAGAGGGAAAAGGCTATACAACGCTGCTATATAAAGATCGACACGTTTAGTATACCGAAATACTGTGAATTATAGTGTGAGTGAATTTTCATTACACACTCATTAATTCAGTGATCAATCTGCAATTTTAAGCGATCTGAAAAATTGACAAAACTAATATCTAGCTTTTTGTGCTCTTTCCAACCGTCTACAAGAGAACGCTGTCACTTTTAGAAAATAAAAGAGCAGCGATTTCTGGAATATTTTTTTAATCCCAACCTGCGCAGTGAGTGAATAATTTTCATATAAAAAGCAGCATTAGAGTCTCGACTATCTGAAAATGTCAAATAATATGGCAGATATGATCATATAGGGATGAAAAAACGTATAATTTAAAAGGAAATTTACCATACCTTAGTTAATTCTTTGCATATAGGTTCTTCTTTGACTAAATTTTTGTTTAGTACCTATAGGTACCTACTTGAAAGAACCACGTTTTTAATCTCAATAATTTGTCAGGGAAAATATTCGCAGTCTTCGAGAGAAAGAGTATTCGATACCGGAAATTTCCCCCTGCACACTTCATCTCAAATCCTTTCCACTCGTCTAAAAACGGTTCTCACTCTTCCGACGCTATTTTTAAAGCTAAATGGTTCGGGTAAACGCCAAATGACGGAGAAAGAAATACTGATTCCTCAGGCGAAAAATTGAAAAACACTTTCCTGGAAAAACTTACAACTTTTAAAAATAAATAAATAAATTACGTAATCTTTCACACATTGGTAAAACTTTTTTTTAAAAATTCGCCTGAGGGTTTTGTATTTGTATATCCTGATCCTTTGTCTTCCATTTGGCGTTTACCCGAACCTCCTATGGTTTCAAAAATAGAATCGGGACATCCATGATGTCGAACCTCTATTTCTGAAAAATCTAAATTTTCTAACGCACTGTATTTGCTGCCTCTGTCTTTGTCTGTTTCACTGACTGTAGGTATATCTATGTATATTTGCTGTCTCTGTCTTTGATGTCTTTATCTGTTTCACTGACTGTATATCTATATACTGCTACAGATTTAAATTTTTCGTCTTTTATCAGCCTTTTCTGTCAAAACTTATCGATGTTTTTAACCCTTATGGTAGCATATACTATACTCGAAACAAAATTTGATTCTACGAATATGTAAATATTTTTAGTTTTTTTTTTTAAATAAGTTTGGGTGAATTGATCATCAATAACCTAAATTTGTATTTTTGCAATGAGGAGTAAGGTTGAAAATTTTACCGTCATATTTGGTGAGCCATTAAGTCAAAAAGTTTAAACAGTAGACTGCTGTAATTAGAACATGATCCCTGAATTGTCTCCGCGTGTAAAGCGGCGGCAGAGACCTCGCGTTCAGAAGGTTGAATTGCGGTGCAGACTACCGCCGCGCCGACTACTGCATGCATACATATTATAACATATACCTAATTCAGATCGCCACCAACCTGTTGCGTGTCTGTCTCTTTATTCAATCCTATCAGGCTTTTATACACAGAGACACAGCACACAGCGGATCGTGCTGGGAAGTTGGAAGATCAATGACAGAGATTATCCAAATGTAGTTAGGTCTGTATATAGGAACCATGGAGTTAAAAATGAATAAGGTACCGGATTTATTTATTGTGGATTATAGACGCGTCGACAACTTAGGTTATTAGCGTCTTAATTACATTAAATAACAAATCACTTAAATCTAAATTACATCACAAAACATCCATGAGCAGAGGTAGGATTCGAACCCACGATAGTGTGATCCAAAGGCCGCTACGCTAACCGTTACACCACATTGTCCTCAATAAGGTACCGGAGGGTAATAAGGCCTACCTTATTTCAGATCGCTTAATATCATGCTACACGCATCAAGGGCAGTGGCGCTTCAGTTCGACTGATGACTATTGTACTACCGATTTAGGTTCACTCGCGTATAACCATGATAGACAATTACCATAACCATAGACAATAACAAAAAGGTGTATGTATTAGCCTAGCGGCACTGGCGAGAACTAATTGTGCCAACACGGCACACGGTGAATGGTCTCCAGGCGGAAATGGAGAGGATTGGATTGGGGCATTCCGGCGTTCCACACGCGTGTAACTACGTAGCTAATAAAAGTGTAGGTAATTTTACGGACATAATAAAACGGTATAAATAATTTCCGTAACAATCTTTTTTAATAATTATCTCATGACGTCGGCAAATGTTGCTTCTTATAAATTTAAACATATAAATGTTTAAATGAATGATTTATGTTTTTATGCGCCGTAATTTTTACTATAAGTAGTAATATAAACAAAATAATGGTAAGCCTAATGAAGCCTGGGCCGTTTATTAAGGCCTAAGCCTTTTTCATCTTTTCGGAAAACTATGAAACCATTATAAATAATTTTCTAAATGCATTTAAAGTGTATAAGGCACTCATCAATTTATACTTATATTAGGTAGGAATAGGATATCCTTTCTGCAAGAATGATATTTTTAGACAAAATTGACTTTTAAGAACGAACATGCTTTATTATGCGAAGCACATATAGGCCTTATTAACCGCACTTTTCAATATTGTTATTATAATAAGAAATATTAAGGATATAGTTTATACTAAATAATTGGTGTTACCTGTGAATTTTCATTTTTTGTTCCCTTTAATAATCAATATTTATACTATTGCAGTAAGTCCATTATTATTGAGATAGGCCTTATTATACTCTAGGCCTTATTACCCTCTGGTACCTTACATAGAATATAAGGGAAACCTTTATATGAATCTCTTGAAGTCTAGTGATAGAACTGTTGCCATACAATCGGATTTTTCTGAATATGTCAGGAATTCTAATCGTTTGTCCGGAATGCGGGCGGAATTGTGATGTGTCCGGAATTTTCGTAATTAATGTGATGAAAAAATCAAATACCTATTATAATCACTGTTATAGTCTCGGAAGTTAACCCCTGCACTCTTTATCTCAAATCCTTTCCCCTCGCCCTAAAACGGTTACAGCTCTCTCGACGCTATTTTTAAGGATAAAGGGTTCGGGTAAACGCCAAAAGAAGGACTAGAATCACCCTATAGATCCTACAGGAGATTTTTTTGAAAACAAGTTTTGGCTACTTGTGAAAGATTAGACACGTATTTTTTAGAAATATATAAGTTTTTCAAGGAAAATGGTTTTCATTTTTTCGCCTGTACCAGGATTTGAAGTGTGATTCTTGGTCCTTCATTAATTGGCGTTTATCCGAAGCCTTTATCTTTAAAAATAGCGTCGGGAGATCCATAACCGTTTTTAGGCAAGGGGAAAGAAATTGAGATGTAGAGTGTAAGGGGTGAACTTCTGCAGGTAGAAAATACTCTTAACACTGTATCATTAAACAATATATTTTTCATAGCTGCAATCCCGCGCAAGATTTCTTCTTGATATCATCTTATAAAAATGTTCACGCTGCTAAACTATCGTCCGATAGATAAAAGAAGAAAAGTCCGGACATTTTCTATAAAAGTGAGGAATTTTGACAGAAAATCTATTTTTCCTTTCAATGGTAACTCTATAAGGAGTCTACATGGAACCTTTGGTGTGAAAAACTGGATTTAATCATCTTTTGATGATGCTAATGCGGTTACCGAAACGTACGTCGAGAATAAATTTTAAGTGATTTGGCGTTTTTTGGTATTCGAAACATTTGTGTAGAAGTGCGAGAAATGGATTTCCATTTTCGAATCGAGTTGAGTAGGTATCTAATAAATATCTGATGTTTAAGTCAAGTCCGGTGTTTAATAAATGTCTTATGTCTATCTCGATAAATACTCGATTTTTGAGTGAAGTTCATTATTTTATAAATGTTTACTCGATTTTTGACTCGAGTCGAAAAATTAATAAATAGTCGGTTTTTTAATTCAAGTTGTTAAAAAAACCTCGATTTTTGAGTCAAGTTCATTATTTTATAAATGTTTACTCGATTTTTGACTCGAGTCGAAAAATTAATAAATAGTCGGTTTTTTAATTCAAGTTGTTAAAAAAAACTCGTTTTTTGAGTCAAGTTCATTATTTTATAAATGTTTACTCGATTTTTGACTCGAGTCGAAAAATTAATAAATAGTCGGTTTTTTAATTCAAGTTGTTAAAAAAACCTCGATTTTTGAGTCAAGTTCATTATTTTATAAATGTTTACTCGATTTTTGACTCGAGTCGAAAAATTAATAAATAGTCGGTTTTTTAATTCAAGTTGTTAAAAAAAACTCGTTTTTTGAGTCAAGTTCATTATTTTATAAATGTTTACTCGATTTTTGACTCGAGTCGAAAAATAAGTAAATAGTCGGTTTTTTAATTCAAGTTGAGTATTTAAAAAAAACTCGATTTTTGAGTCGTTGTGTATTCTGCAGCATATACCTTATTTTTAAGTAAAGTCGAGTGTTAAATAAATCCCTCCTCAATTTTTGAGTCTCCATATAATTTACACCTCTATAGTTATTGGTAGGACCAGTGTCTGGTGGACGTTGAAAGATCGTCTGGCAAAAATCATTCACGAACCGGTCAACCAACAACTGAACACAGACAAAATATACTGAGTGTTAGAGAATCAGTGGTGGATTTGTGGAAGGGGACATGGTGATCATTGACTCCCCCCTCCCTCATAAATTGAAAGGATGTTTTTCCATCTGCTCAAATAGAAAATCTATCCCCTCAGAGTAAAACATTTTATAATATATACAGGACTTTTTAAACGGTTAACTTATTACGTGGTATAAGTTCATGTGTTTTTGACAGGTCAAGCATATAATGTATGTCTCATGTATATGTATATCGTTTGACAATATATTAGAGGTGGTACAAACTGTTATTTTTTAATAGCAGTTCCGTTCCGTTCCTGTTCCGCTTATGGAACAATTCCAAAAACCTGTTACTTTTTAACAGTTCCAACGTTGGAACCTTGACATTCTCGGAATAGCTTGTAACATGCAACGTATAAAAATTTGAAATTATGAAGTGTATATTATTTGTATTTTTTCGTGAATTAATTCTATTATTCAAGTTTAATAATTTAAGGTACCTAATTATTAAAAAAAAAACAAAATAAATTTGTCGACAATATATTAAAAATATACTTTTACTGAAAATCAATAGCGAAAAATGGATTTTACCATTAAATAAAAAGCGTTATTTAATAAGGCGCGATGTCGTGTGCAACGCATGTTAATGTGATGGTGTGATACTAAAATCGACTTTACGTACAATGTACGCTAGCCGTAGGTGACAAGCAAAACTGTTGCAGTTTGCAACGTAGGTACTAGACGTGGGTCGTTACGTTATTTTCAAGAAACGTAACGAAACCAGTGACTTGGTCGGCGTCACCTGTTTCAAAACTAGTGATTTTTGTAACTAGTTATTTTTATTCAGCTACTGTGATTGCTTGCATAAATACCTCCACCAGTTACCAACTATACAGTTACACACGAAACGAGACGAAACTAAAATACATTAAATCACTATCTATAAGTGTTTGTAGCTATACACTGTGCGTTTTCGGGTTACTTCGGATTTATTCATGTCACTGTCACCCGCTCTCGCTTAGTAACGCATTTGCAAAAATCACTACTTGTAATGTAAATCGAAACTAGTGATTCGGTTACATACCGCGTAGCTAGTTATTGTAACTAGTGACGTGAAATAACGACCACGTCTAGTAGGTACAAATGTACAATTGACAACGGGAACGGAGAATGTTTCTTTTATGCAGAAGAACGCCCGTTTTGTTACTCGGAACAGTCGAAGCATTGGAACAGCCCGGAACAGGTATTTTATTAAACTGACAACTGTTCCAATCTGTTCCTCGTTCGAAACTGTTCCAAAATAACTGTTCCTAGTATTTTGTATCATCTCTACGATATATTCTATTTCTATTCTCTACTGGAAGTTATCCCCTGCACTCTTCATCTCAAATCCTTTTCCCTCGTCTAAAAACTGTTACCGCTCCCCTGACGCTATTTTTAAAGCTACAGGGTTCAGGTAAACGCCAAATGAAGAACCAAGAATCACACTACTGATCCTGGTACAGGCGAGAAATTAAAAAACATTTTTCTGGAAAAACTTAAAAGTTTTAAAAAGTTACGTAATGTTTCACACGTAGCCAAAACATTTTTTTTTAAATTCGCCTGTATAGGATCTGTATTGTGAACTGTGAGTCTTAGTCCTAAATCATTTCGTGATTACCCGAACCTTTTATCTTTAAAAAGAGCGTCGAGAGAGCTGCGTAATCGTTTTTAGGCGAGGTGAAAAGATTTGAGAAGAAGAGTGCAGAGGGTAAATTTTGGTATATAGAGAATACTCTTCAACAAATAGTATCTGGATCAATTATGAGTACGCGTAATTATTGTTGGTGTAGCGTTAATGCCGGACTAGCGTGCCTCTATTCTACTTCTATTAGGGTAAATGCGGGAGAGATGCCGCACGTTTCGAAAAAGTATCATAATTTTGTAAATATTGTATTTTATGATTTTATATTTTAACACAGCCTAATACATTCATTTAGCCTTAATTATACACAAAAACAAAATAAAAATTCTGATAAAAATCATACTAAAATAAAAATAATATGTACAGTGTACACATTACACAATCATATTATATTATTAAATACAACAATGAGAGTTGAGTTTTTTGTGGTTATAATATAATAATTATTAAAATAGACAATATTAGCCAAACCACAAATAAATACTTTTCTTATCTTAACGTAATCAGTCGGCGAACATGTCTTTGATTTTATCCTTGTATATCTTAATTGTTTGACGATTAACATCACGATGGCATGTTCGCCGACTGATTACGTTAAGATAAGAAAAGTATTTATTTGTGGTTTGGCTAATATTGTCTATTTTAATAATTATTATATTATAACCACAAAAAACTCAACTCTCATTGTTGTATTTAAAAAACGGTCGAGTATCGACTGATGAGTTAATTAGTTATATTTATAACTTAAAAATTAAATCCGCTCTCGCATGAAGTGTGATTTAGTGTTGAAATAGGTATATATAGGAAGAGAACAGATCCCACTCTCGGGGCACTGTGTGAGTAAGGTAACTCAACCAGCCGGAAACTGGGAATTTCGGGTTCAAGTCCTGACAGTGGTCTTTGATTTTATCCTTGTATATCTTAATTGTTTGACGATTAACATCACGATGGCATGTTCGCCGACTGATTACGTTAAGATAAGAAAAGTATTTATTTGTGGTTTGGCTAATATTGTCTATTTTAATAATTATTATATTATATTATTCTCGAATATCATTATTTATCAACTAGTAGGTATATAGTGGTCCCGTCCGACTTTGTGCCCGGTTGCTAAGAATTTATGATTTATTACCCCCCCCCCCGCGAGAAATTTCCCCCCTACGAAACGAAGTTCTCGTGGTGTTTATAATATTAGTAGGATTCCGCCTATAAACGCTAAAATGCAAAAGAATTTCAGAGTTACTTTTTGTTACTACTTATTCCACAAGAATTATAATATCCCTCCGCGAGAAATTTATCAAAATGAAATAAGTATAGCCTATATCATTCAGGGATAGTGTATACATAAAGTAATTTTTATAGCCCCTTTATAAAAATTCCGGCATCCCGCGCCCTTTCACGACTACATCCCTGGCTTTTCAAAAAAATATAGGTACCAGCTTTGCTTATTAAATTGAAACGAACGACGTGATTCAAATACATTTTGCCCAAGGCAATATGCATCGGTCCAATTAAAACCGTCAATTTGTTTATCTGTTTATTAATAAATTTTTTGAACATTAGATTTTTCATTTTAGAAGGTTCTATAAATCATAGGCGTGTCCAAACTTTTTCGTTAGGGGGTGGGCCAGATCGAGGCTCGTAGCTCTCAAAGCAGTGGAGTAAGTGCGAGTACCGGGCAAGCGAAAATTTTTCAAATTTCAGACGCTCTAGAGTATAAAGTTATAGAAAATTGCGATACAAAAATACTTTCTCCAATAATATATTTTTGAGTAGGTACCGTACACCAATTGATAGTGTAGCAATTTTCACTAAAATCAGTACAGTCGTTTTCTTGTCGAATTGAATTGTGGAAATTCCGCATGTGCGGCGAGTGGCGACCCAGAAAATGAAAAGTGTGATTTCAAATCACTGAAACGCCAATAATATTTACTGAAGGACTTTTTTCTCTTGCCAGTATATAGTAGCTATAACTTGAGGCATAATATAGGTACCTACCTACTTTAATAACAATATCTGGGTGCCGAGCTTTGCTCGGATGAGTTCAAAAAAATAGTACTTGTATGCTGTGAGATATTATTTTCTCAAAATATTACTCCGAAACGAATTTATTTCTGAAACATAATTTAAATAATTGTTTCTGTTAAATATTTTAAATACCTATGTGTATTTTTAAGCGTAAAAACTAAGTATCAACTTGAATCAAGCATTTTTTCCTGTAAATATTACTTAGGTCGCCATTTTCAAATCTACCGCCGTTATTGTTTTGTTGACTGAAGAGCTCGCAAAAACCGATTTTCATAGATTGAATATCTTGTAAAAATGTTCGAATCAGATGAAATTCTGCTTGCCCGTTGCCGTTTCAATAATCCATTTTTAAACATTGATACCAAATATCAACTTTATCGAAGTACTTTTTCTCTGTGATGTCATCTTAGCAACTTTCAGTAAATTTCAAATATTTTTTTTGCATAGAAGGTACCTACTGAAAAACTCCCAAAAATCGATTTTCGAAGAAATAGAATTCATATTATATCTTTTAATAACAAACGACAGACTATAAACCTGCAGCGCAAAACTTTTTTGCATGCATCTTCACCATAGTTTTTAAAAATCGATGTGTTTTGATATACTGCATGCCTGCGTCGCTAGAAGTGCAAATTTTTAAACAAAACTTTTTTGTATGTATCTTAACAGTAGTTTTCAAAAATCGATGTGTTTTTACACAGATTCGCGGTGCCAAAAGTGCGACCCTTCGGGCCGCCTATTTGTCATTATTTACATATTGTGCAAGACACTTCTTATATTAGTGTTCATTTACAGTTTTAACCCTTGTGATATATTATACAAAATCTATGTAGAAATAGGCTTCGAATCGATCTGACAATTGACCGAGTTATAAATAAAAAAACTCTTTTTTTTAATTGCTCCCCCTGGGACCAAGATTCCTACCTAGATCGATTTCTCGCCCCGAAAAATCCCCATTCTGTAAATTTCATCAAAATCGTTATTCTTTTTTGAGAAAAAAAAGTCTAGGTAAGATTATACGTCACACTATATTTAACGTACATAATATACATATTTTATATAGGTAATATAAAAATAACATACTTAGGTATCTATTTATTTAAATATTAGTTAAAACTACTTACATAATTACGTTTAGTTTTTATTTCTGTTATTCTTTACTATACAAATAGTTCACGGATTATTTTAATAAGTTAAAAATTCTGTCAGATAATTTTGACATATAAATAATGAAAGTAGTTTGTTTTCTCCAAAGCCTACTCACGATATTACAATGTTTTGACAGGTCAAAAAACCGTTTTTAAAAATGATAAAATCGATAGGAAAACGAATTTTTCCAGGGATGAGACCTAGCTAAATCGATTTTTTGCCCCCCGAAACCCCTTTTCGGTAAATTTGATCAAAATCGTTAGAGCCGTTTTCGAGAAAATATTTATATATATACATAGATACATACAAGATTTACTCGTTTAATAATATAGGGGGATTTGTATACTGTTATCAAATGATATTTGTTTAATTCTAAGTTTTAAAAGTTATGTTTAGCTAGTATACATGTACCAAATGGACAGTGTAAATTGATATTTTGCAAAATATATGTCATGTTGATTGTTCCGCAGTCACAATGATATTGAAATCATCTTGATAATTATTATTTTTTTCTAGCTTAAAGAAGATATGGAGAATTATATGTATTATACACGACATACACGTGACCTGTCACTGTGCAAATGCCATTTTTCCGCTTTAATTGAACATAACCAATTGCCTTATCACCATAACTTTCGCGTGCCACCCTAAAAATAAATTTAATTATGTTTAAAAAAAATATTTTGTTTATTATTTCCCTTAAGGTCACAAAATTTTATAAAACTCACATTGACGCTTTAGTAACTTGAACTTCAGCTGAGTTAAATCGAATGTCATTCCTCAAAAAATCTGTCACCATAAAAATATCCACAGCAGGTATATTATCAGAATTGACCTTTATAAACCCTTTATCACACATTACTAGAATAAATTTATAAACAATACTTTTATTTCACTAAATTTCATATTTTTTACAGTTGACAGTACTTACATGAAAGCACATAAACATAATTACGTCACAAACATGGTAACCATTCATGGAGTGTTTTGTAGTCACGTGATATTTTTTAAATTTTATACATTTTAATTAATTTATAATTAATTGTATATAAATTTTAAAAAAAATTTCTCATCGATTTTCAATATTATTTATGTTTAAGTATTGAAATAAAATAAAAAAACTGATAATTATTTTTTATTATACAACCCAATTATATAAATCCCTATGAGACATAGATAAAAATGCTCTATATAGTAGATATTAGTACTATTGATTAAAGGTACTCCTTCTCCCTCAATTTACGCCTCTGCGTTCTAAATTATGATAAATTATATTACAGACAGCATTGGCATAAAAATGAACAGTAATTAATAATATTTATAATAAGCAAACTCTAAATAGTAGTCAGTACTTGCACAGTACGAGCCGGTCGTAATATTGTTTATTACCCATAAAGCCGCGGTCGTCACGCGGCGCGGCGGCCTGTCTGTGAAAATATATTGCGTAGGTGTGTGTGTGTGTGTATTGTTGTTTGTGTGGGTGTGCAGTGTACACACGCAAAGAGTGCGTATGGCGTCATTCGTTCATCCAACACAACCCTCACCCTATCTCTTTCTCCTTCCAGCACTAATCCTCCCTGTAGTCGCCTACTACTATATTCTATCATGCCTATACTATGTTCATGGAAAAGGGAGGCGAGCAAAGAACTTTCTTTATCTAGATGGTAGATTTGTGAATCACTTATAAGTTATAAGAGTATCTATTCTATACCGAAAGTTACACCCTGTACTCTTCATCTCAAATCATAATCCCTCGCCTGAAAACGGTTACAGCTCTCCCAATGTTATTTTTAAAGCTAAAGAGTTCGAGTGAACGCCAAATGAAGGACCAAACACATTACAGATTCTTCAGGCGAAAAATTGAAAACAAATTTCCTGGAAAAACACAATTTTTTAAAAATTACATGATCTTTCCCTGCACTTTATAGCCAAAACTTTTTTCATACCTATAATAGGATCTGTAGTGTGATTCCTGGTTTTTCATTTGGCGTTTACCCGAACCCATCAGCTTTAAAAATAACGTCGGGAGAGCTGCAGTAACCGTTTTTAGACGAGGGGAAAGGATTTGAGATGAAGAGTGCAGGGGGTAACTTCTAGTATCGAATACCCTTAAGGGGTCGTCCATAAACCACGTAACGCTCTTGACATGGTGGGAGAGGTGACCTTCAAAGTTAATTATTATAGTTACGTCACACTATTTCCTCTCTTAAAAAGTTAATATGATATAGAGTTGATTTTTCTGTGACGATAATTGGTCGTCAGATTTTAATTCTAAGGATGTGAAAAGTTACATAACCTTTGAGAAGAAGGAAGGATGGTTCAATACGAATGTCTACATGGTGTTACGCATGAGGGGAGGGGTAAAAACGTAGGTACTAAGAAAATTTGTTGCGTGATTTATGGACTAGCTCTAATTTGGTTTTACATGGCGTTGCTATGGTTCCCCTCTATTACAAGTCCCCAGTTCCCGAGTTCTAGCTCGAGAGCTGGTAAAAGTGTCAATTGGATTTTCAATTTATTATTAAAAAAAAAAAAAAAATAATGAATTGAAAATATGAATTGGTGCTTGGCCCAAATAACCTTAGCTGTTGGTGGTCTTTAAAATACAATTTACAATCTAATTTGGTTTAGTATGCTACAGACGACGTTTAACATTTTTTATAAACGGAGAACCCACCGTCAGATTTCCTATGTACTGTAACGTTTGTAATCAGGTAGCCTAGGAAAAAGGAAAACAAAAAGGTTGAGTAGGCGAGTGAAAAAAACGGTAGGTTGGTTTTTGTGTGCTGAAGAGAAATTAGTAAAATTTGAAGGAATAGAACAATATTAAATAAGTGACTATATTGACTATAAGTGTGTTAGGGGCCATTCAAGTATTACGTAAGCACTACAGGGGGGCGGGGGGTCTTTGCTTTGCTTATTTTTGATAACATGGGGGTTAGGGGAGTCTGGATGGTGATTACGTCAGCAGTATTTATTTTTTTACTTTTTCGGATTTTCTACAAAATTTAGTCGATTTTGGTTTGAACACATACCCTACTTGTTGTCTATGCTTGAAAACGAAACGCATTTTCAGGGATTCTCGAAATTAATGGATACGTTTACTCGCTTAGAACCGAGTAGGGGAATTACCGCGCGCTATTCATTGAGCAGCAAAAATCCAATGTCATCGAAGACTTAGAGTCATGGATTCGTATGTCATGGAGTGAGGACTGTTAATTTGAATTAATATACCAACATTTTAAAAGAAGTTTGTTTTGTCCGTTAATATATTAAGATTATAATAACTGAATAGCATGTCAATAAAATTTGCTTAAATAAATATTATGTGCATTAAAGTCCTCTATTTCAAGCCTATTCCTTATTTCTAGACTTATAACTGCTGCTCATGAATCAATAAAGAAACCAGAACACATTGAAAAATGCATGTACCAATGTTTACGTAAGCAGGGGGGGGGGCAAGAGCTTTGCTTACTTTTGCTGCAGACGAAGGAGAGAAGGGGGTTAATAATTGCAAAAAATCTGCTTACGTAATACTTGAACGGCTCCTTATGTGTGAACAATAATAAACTATTTAAATAGGTATCGTGTTTCATTGGACAAGGACATCAATCAAGTGTCTGTACGGAACCGTCTGAAGCAGCGGTTCTGGTTCAACGATTGTGCAAAAGACTTCTGGTACGCCCCGGGTTAGTAATTTACTATAGTAAATTTCTTATAAACCAATTTAATTTTCTCATTTATACATTAATTTCGCCAGTCCTTGATTGTGTCATTAGACCATTTTATCCACGACCCAGCTACCCTGAGTAAAACCGCCATAGTACTTATCGAATAGGTAAGAATAATACCTATACAGACAAATTTTTCTGTATGAGTTAGCAAATTGGGACAGACAAATAGGGAGCCGTAATTATTTTTTCTTCTGCTTGATCATGGAATACGTCCGGTCATTTTTTAGAATGTATTCTTATGTCATCGACTCATAAATTCAAAATGTCGGCCTCAAGGAGTATTTTCATATCATCGTGGAGTGTCAGAGTTCATCCTGCAACAATACCTTGCAGCTCTAATTTTTCAATTTCCGGCAGAATAAAAATAATCATTGTGGCTCCCTATTTGTGTACCCCAAAGTTAACTCACACAGACAAATTTGTATATATATTATAGGAAATCTGACGGTCGGTTTGCAGGGACTATTACCATTTTGACGTCACTGTTTCTATTTTTGCATGAACAGATTATAAGAGGGTTATCTACTCGTTATGTAGGTAGAAATACACAAACGCACACACACACACACACACATGCACGGTCACAAACCGCGTACAAAGCGCCCGCAGTATAAGCTGTAAGTACCCCACCCACTCAGTGTCTGTTCTGTGCCCTGGTACACTGTAAAATAGGGATGTGTAATTAGTCGCGGGGGGTAGATATTTAAAATAACATTATGGTGTTTTGCTCTTTGGGTAGTCAAATAACTCAGAATGGTAGGAACGCCAAGGACATAAAACAAAGATTAGCGCGCAAGGCAGAAACGCGTTTAACAAAAAGAAGTAGATGATGTGCTTAAGAACAATAGATATAAGATAAGATAAGATAAATTTATTTGAAAATCACATATTGTGGGTATACAAAACGTCAAAAGACAGAGTTAAAAACTATATTTAAAAAATTCACTTATGTTATGCATAAAAACAGCTATGTATAAAAAATTCCTTTCGGTTCTTTTTAAAATTTTTTACAGGTAAAACCTGAATTTATTTTGGCAGCTTGTTAAACTTCTTTTTGATCATATAATCTGGGGCAGTTTGGGACAAATTAAGCCTTCTATGAGGTAAGCATATTGCGTTTTTTGATCTGGTGTTATAACTATGATAGTCAGAATGGCTTTCAAAGCGGTTTATGTTAATTTTAGCATATATTAGAGTTTGATATATGTACAATGATGCTAATGACATTATACCATGCTAGAAACTAGAAAAAGGTTCATGAAAACGTATGTATGGGGCACGGCACTATATACGGTTGCGAAACGTGGACGATAGGAGAAACGGATAGGAAGAAAATAGAAGCGTTCGAAATGTGGTGCTATACAGACACATGTTCAAATTCAAATTGTTTATTACTCCTGCAGTGGCAAAGGAAAAATTGCATAGGAGAAGTCAGATACAATTACAATTAATATAAAAACATAATATACATACAGAAACATACATGGTTACATGTTAAAATAATCATTTAAACAATAAAAACATTTTTCAACAAGGAAAGCCTTCAATTTTTTTTAAACAGTGGAAAACTCGCTATATTTTTTATTTCATTTGGAACCAGATTGAATATCTTGGTACAACAATACATAGGACTTTTCAAATAAAGAGTTAAATTTGGCTTGATGCTACTCAGGTTGTCCCTATTCCTTGTATTATATTGATGCCCAAGAGATTCAAACTTGTTAGAGTTATTCCGTACAAAAATAGCAGCTTTATAAATATAAATTGACGGTAAAGTCATAATATTGTAATTGATGAAAATGTAACGGCAGGTTTCTCGTGGCTTAAGTCCAAAGACTATGCGTAAAGCTCTTTTTTGGAGTATAAATAAGCGTTTCGCATCAGAACAGTTACCCCAGACTATGCAACCATAATTTAGATGAGGAAATATATAAGCGTAATATATGCTGATTAAAGTTTTTGAGTATACTATGGAATGCAATCTACGTAAAATGAATAGCCCTTTACAATTTTTTTTAGAGCATGCATCAATATGATGAGACCAATTTAGGTTTTCGTTCACTAAAACTCCAAGATATTTAAACACATCAGTGTTTTTTACAATTGCCTCATCTATTACCACTGCTGGTAAAGTGTGCTGCATCGATTGCTTCGTACGAAACTGCATTGTTTTAGTTTTGGCAACGTTAAGTTGTAAACCATTGTCATTACACCATGATGAAGATTCCGTGGGTAAATAAGGTCAGCAATAAGGAGGTTCTAGAAAGAGTATAGGAGAAGAAATATGCTTGTTGAAGACAATAAAAGAGAGGAGAGATAGGATGGTATGAGACACAGGGACTATAGTACTCGACATATTAGAAGCAGAAATAGGAAAAGAGAGAGAGGGCAGTGTAGCCTAGTGGATAGCGTATTTGGTTCCGCAGCCTCTAGACTAGCTGTTGTGGGTTCGAATCCCACCTGCGCTCATGGATGTTTTGTGATGTTATTTAGTTTTAAGAAAGTTGTTATTTAGTGTACTTAGTTGAAAGACGTTAATGACCTGAGATGTCGACGCGTCTGTAATCTACAGTAAATAAAAATAAAGGAAAAAAGAGGGGTAGAGGCCTAGGCCTAGATTAGACTATTGCTCACAAATAATTAGGGATGTAGGGTGTATTATTATTACGCTAAATGGACTTGTGTCTCGATAGTCGGATGTTATTTACCTGTTACGGATGAAGTATTGATGAATGAATTGATGATCGATGTGTAGTCCGGGAATCTTCAGATCCTCCACTTGCAGGAAAAGGTTGAATAGGAAAGTGGAGGGAACAAACACTAATTCCACAAATAAATGTAAAAATAATCCATAAACAAACGAAAAACACAATGATATGGCGCACTGCCTGAGTTTTTAGACTGATCAATTAACACACGAAAAACACTTGTAATGGTGACTCTAACACAACTCGCTGTCGACTCTCGACTGTGTATCACGTTGTGCGAACTTGCAATCTTTTTTTAATATTAATAAAACACTATCCTAGAGCCCTCTATGAGGCGTTTATCAAAAAACAAATATAATTCAAAGGGTTTGCCTTCGGGCTCAAACATAGGGTGCTCAACTTTCAGGGAGATGAGTAGGCTAACTCAGAATAGGGAAGGGTGGAGGTACACATCCAACCAGTCTTAGGACTGCAGAGGACCCCTGCATGATGATGATTGTGTTGAAGGATACCTTTACTTTTAAAAGGCATTAAGACAAAAATAAACAACGATATTAATTAATGATACCGCGTTTAGTGGCGTCACTAGGACTTATGTTTCTGTGCACAGTTCATACGCAAAACAAATCTTAGTGCATCATTTTTTACAAGCATGATAAGATATAATACAAATTATCTTTTAAATATTTTTCAAATCGGTAATACTCATAGAAGATGCATTGTCTTCGTTGAATACTTGTGTATTAGATAACTCAAACGCATACGACCTCTGATGTCGAGCGTCTATAATTTACATAATATCTATCTATAGTAGATGGCTGTATATTTCATTTGATGTAGAAGTTATCTGTTATATCATTGATTAATATTTTTATAGGAAGATCCGTAACTATAGGTACTGAAAAATGTGCTATATAGTTACCCTCTTACGTTTCGTACCCTTGGCCCACAGACTCAATGTCAGCTTGTGCTTCCACTTATACAGAGTGGGCCAATGAAAACAGTCCGGGCAAGTTTTGGCCACTTAACATCAGTTTTGCGAAAAAAGCTCGCACACGTCAATTTTGGATTCAAGGGGGACATCTAAATCAATTAGTATTATTTAAGTAACTTCAACCCTGAGAGCAGGGTGAATTGCGCCCCAAAGATTTTTAATGGAAAGGGGTGTCATTAACGATTCGCAGTTCTAAAGGCCTCTCAATTCTTTTTACAACAGTCTTTTTGTTTTTCAAATCCGATCATTAACTGCGGAGAAAATGACATTATGTTACGTGCAAGTTATAGGCACGTACATGTTATGCTCTTTTTCAAATAAATCTGAAGTAAATTTGGTTGTTGTAGGTCATGTCCCCCATGACCACCCCCCCTAGATTCGTGCCTGCCCCTAGATGTAATGCTATTTAAAAACAAAAAATCATATAAAAATGAATTTCCTGCACATTTTTATTGTTGGTTAACATTTAAAGTGAACGTATTATAATTTCCATTTATATACTTTGTCCAGCCCTACTTTATAAAATACCCCGCTGCGTGTGTCGTTTAATATTATCTACGTTATACATAAACTGTCTGGTTTTATCCTCATGTAATGTACATTGCACGGCACACATATAAACTGAGATAGACAATATTATTATGTACACTGTTTGTTCAGTTGTGGTTCCCCCTACATTTACGACATTCCACATTTTAACATGTTATTAGTAAACTTACTCCAAGTTTCGGTTTTACATTAATTAGTTCAAAACAATTGCCTGGGTTAACATAAGTACTAGTCTTGATAGGTTTACCTAGCGATCAAAATGATTCGCCTGCAAATATTATATACTTATAAACATATTGTCATAAAACTCTCAGTTCCGAGATTCCTACAAAGGTATTGAATTTCAAAAATTTTGCTTCATTACTTCGTAAAGTATTAAGTATTTAAATTCGTTTGGAATTTTTAACCTACTTTAAAAAAAGGAGGCTAGGTTCTCAGTTGACTGTATTTTTTTTTGTATGATGTATGTTACGCGATTTCTGCTGCATTTGTGAACCGATTTTGATGATTATTGTTTTATTTAATAGGACATACCTCCGGGGTGGTCCCATATAAATCGGTTCAGTAGTTCGACTCATTTTAATAAAAAGTGAGTAACGGGATGTAACACCGTTAAAGTAAATGTCAAATATCATGACAGAAGTCGGTTAATAACGTGCAAACTACGTATTGTAAAGTTACTATAAAGTAAAAAATAAAAAACTTTTTAACAAAAAAAACCTTCAAAAAAGCCACTAAAAAGAGGAAAATAATAAAATTTTGAGTCCGGCACCAATTTAATAAAATATGAAGTCGGTTAAAAAGTAGATATTAATTAAATTAGCTGCACTTTTTAACCGACTTGAGACTTCATATTATTTTATTAATCGCCAACAATTTTATTATTTTCCTCTTTTTAGTGGCTTTTTAGAAGGAGGTTTTTTTTTGTTAAAAAGTGTTTTTGATTGACTGTTGTAAAAGGGTTGAAAATAATAACAAGGATAAATTCAATTAATATAACAATTAATAACTACTTATATTTTATTTAGTTAATACAGAACTACAAAAGCCGAAACAAGTTTTGAACTCTCAGTTTCATATTATATTATAACTGAATTGTTTTCAATTACAGATAGTTTTTAAATTACCGCATAAATAATTTAATTAAGTAAGTACTTGTTCCATGATTGTTGTCTCATACAGTGAGAAATATTTATTTCTTCGAGTTACTTTGAGTAAGTATAGATTTCCGATCCGGTTCGCCCGGGTAGATTTTGGTTTGGCAACATTTGATAAATCAAATTTCTCATAACTATAAGATATACCTATACCTGTCTACCTAGTGTTAAGGGACGATTTTTGGTTTTTATAATTTTATAAAAAGATTACAATTTACAATAATTTTATGTATTAATTAGTACCTACAGGATTCGTTAGTAATAATATTGTTGTAACTGTAACTATTCTATGTATATGTTTCACTTTCAACACATCACATATACTGTTCAGCGAATTAACATAACAGCGTCATGATTATAAATTGTAAGTAGTTGCATTTACGATAAACCAGACATTATTTTCAAAAAGTAAAAAATAAATGTAGGTACATAATATTATGTTAGTTTAATTATAGTTCCCCAGGGGGAACATTGGAATGTAGTTGTTCTCGCAATTGCATTCCAATGTTCTTTGGGAATTGGCGTTCCCAGGAGCCCGAGTTCGTACCAGTCGGTTTATGTATGTCGGCTGGCAGATTCTAATACACAAATGGATTATTAATATTATTGTTGTGTTGAAGACGCTATAACCTGACTTGTCAACGCGTCTATAATCTACAATAATAATTGACTATAGTGTTGCTTTAACATCCTACTAGTTACATTGTTTTATAAATGTAGATTGTAGGGTAGGTACCTATTCAATTAGGTACTCAGTCTTTGAAATATCAATGCTTTTTTGAATTCCGTTGTATTTCTAGGAAAAATCTGCCAAAAAACGCAGACGTTGCAAAAATGTTTATATTTTGTTAATCTCTAAACAGTTTACTGCCTTATATCTGCAGGCTCACTAAACGATAGTGAAATTTAAGACAATGGCTGCATAGTTGTAAGTTAAATCGATAAATAAATTATTGTTGATTAGTGTGTTGAAATGTTTTTAGTAGATAAAACTCAAAGTGATATCATAAAATGCATAGGTATACTTATTAGGTGCAATTTTGATATAAGTATATATAATATATATACAGGCTGTCCAAGACTTGCGTTGTCGGTCGATATATTTATTTTCGGTAAGATAAAAAACAAGTTTAAATACAAAAGTTGTATAAATTTTAATGGTGTACCAAAACCCATTTTTTAATCGGCTATCAACTATGCATATTAGTATACAGAGTTCACTAGTTATGGTTGTTACGTTCATTTAGGTGTGTGTGTGTATGTGTGTCAAACGACATCAAGATTTGGTATTCGACCAATCAGAATGGACCCTGACTGCAGGGCCTAATCGCTTGTAGTTTACGTCGACGTAAAATTTGGGTGAATAACGACAATTTTTTGATATGGAAACTTAACCATATTTCACGTAAGTAACCCTATAAAGTAATCCAGGTTTAGTGATCTAAGTATAATATACATATACTTAGCTTAATTACCCCCTGCACTCTTCATCTCAAATCCTTTCCCCTCGCCTATAAAACGGTTCCCGCTCTCCCGACGCTATTTTTAAAGCTAAAAGGTTCGGGTAAACGCCAAATGAAGGACCAAGAATCACACTTGCTTTTCAATTTTTCGTCTGTTATAGAATCTGTATAAGTAGTGTGATTCTTGGTCCTTGATTTGGCGTGTCGTGTTTTTTTAAAGACCACCGACAGCTAGGTTATTTGAGCCTATAGCACCAATTCATATTTTCAATTCATTATTTTTTTTTAATAATAAATTGAAAATCCAATTGACACTTTTACCAGCTCTTGCAGGGCTAGAACCCGGGAACTGGCGACTTGACCTTGATTTGGCGTTTACCCAAACCCTTTAATAGCTTTAAAAATAGCTTCGGGAGAGCGGAAATCGCTTTATAGGCGAGAGGAAAGGATTTGAGATGAAGAGTGCAGGGGGTAACTTTCGTTATCGAATACACTTATATAGCATTGAAAACATAGTAATTAAACTTATAGGAAACAACTCATCATTATATTACGATTATTTAACACAACTTTTACATCGATGGAAACTCAAACATGGCGACTAAAAGTACGGTAGCAACTAGCAGTGCAGCACTTAAATTTGAGTCTATAGAGAACGTTTATTGTCGATGGCCATATAGCAATGTCATATAAACGACAGCCTAACGATCTTGACTAGTCTCAAACCTCTTGTCAGTTGCCATTAGCCTATTATATCGATATTATGGAATGTGTGATTGTGAATTTGTCACAACTCACAATTCATTTATAATTAACAAAATATATTGAACGCACACTGTTACCACACTGCAGTAGATAATATTATGTATTCTCAACTTGAATGCAACGCTGAAACGAATCAGATGACTCATTCTGTTGTAAGCCTATATCTACTCTGTAAGTGTAGTATAGTGGTATTGGTGTAGTATCGTATGGTGTACACTGTAGTAAGTAGTGTAGTGTAGGTAACACATGCACACGAACACAGCCATACACTATACATACTCTGTCACAGACAATACCCATTACCAGTGCAGTGCTGTGTTGTTGGAACATCTCTTTACTTCGAATACAGTAACTAATACGGCGGAAATAGAAATTTTCAAAAAATCCGGATCCTTAAACGTGTACCTACTACTAAAGATTTAGATTACCAAAACATATTAATGATTATAAACTTTTATTAAACTAAACATAAGATAAATACAATAAGAGATAATGAAAAAATTAGAATACAACCTACATAAAAAATGTGTGAGACTACCTATTTTCGTAAAATGTAGTAGGTAGGTAAAGTAGGTACCTATGTGTAAACTGAAACATCTTGTATGTGCGTCCAGTTAGTATACTGTTAGTTAGTAGTATTGTATAATATGTGAAAATATCGTGCGTGTGTGCAGTGTAGTGTACTGAGTACTGATTTTGTTTCGCGTGACGCATATCCGTTTGGTTTTTCGTCACATCAATTTTCTGAGATTACTGTAGTATAAATTACAAGTGAGGATGCGATCATAGATGTTCACACATCAAAAAATAATTTTTACTTTTTAACGTTTTTGTGTTAGGCTTTACGTTTTGAATGCATTCTTTGCACACATCTCGCTTGGAATCGGTTTTGAAAGAAATTATTTGATAAAAAAATATGTCCGTACAACATGTATATCTAATAGGTATTCTATAATATAGAATCTATATTATAGAATACCTATTAGATATACATAGATGCTGTACGGACATATTTTTTTTCAAAATATTAATTTTGATATAAATAATAGTTTTATACGGCTGAAATGCAATTGAAAAATTTTTTTTCGTTAGAGAGCAGCCAATTATATAATTGTTTCGAAACATATTGGAAAAAATCATTGTACCAATCAGTGGTCACAGTCAGGATTCTAACCTAAACCTTTCCACTTTCGCGGCGGAATGAGCTTATTGATTCTGAAGCATATAAGGAGAATGTTAATTTAGCAATCTTGTCAGGGTTGAGTATTGTAAGCTCATTCCGCCGCGAAAGTGGAAAGGTTCAGGTTAGAATCCTGACTGTGACCACTGGTTGGTAAAATGATTTTTTCCAATATGTTTCGAAACAATTATACAGGGTGAGTTCGACCACCCGTATCAGTCGTTTTTTTTGAAAACGGTTAGTCGTAGAGAGTTGTGTCAAAAATTTGTATTATAAAAGCCCTAATAAAGAATCGAATGGTGATAAATTTTTTTTCCGGGAAGGTCGGCTTCCCTATTAGTTTGCTCCAGAATGTCCAGAACTCCGGAATTATAAATGTAACGATAGGTCGAAAGTGGTATTGTTGAAAAGATCTTTAAAAAATAAGCAAGTTTTGTAGGAAATTTTTTTTTATTACTGCCACCCCTGTAAATTTCTATAAGTATAAATATAAATTTATTATATGTTCAAAACTCCGGAATTTTAGAAAGCACGATAGGTTGAAAGTGGTGCTGTTGAAAAGCTCTTTAAAAAATAGGCAAGTTTTGTAGGAAAAATTATTTAATTACTGCCACCCCTGTTAAGTAACAATCGTTTGAAATTATTAAATCAAAATTTTATAATAACGATCGAAGTCGGCATTAAAAATCTAGCAACCTTAGACATTGTCACAAGTGTTCAAACTGTCTTCCATTTTCTCTTTAATACACATACTAATTAGCTCTTCTGGTTATACTGTGAGTGTACTTCTTCAGTGTTTAATGATCGATAGATAGGTAACTAGATTTTAAATGCGAACTTTTAAATATTCGTTATTATGACATTTTAATTTAGTAATTTCAAACAAATATTACTTAACAGGGGTGGTAGTAATAAAAAAAAATCCGTACAAAACTTGCTAATTTTTTAAAGATCTTTTCTACAATACCACTTTCGACCTATCGTTACATTTATAATTCCGGAGTTCTGGACATTCTGGTGCAAACTAATAGGGGAGCCAACCTTCCTGGAAAAAAATTATCACCATTCGATTCTTTATTAGGGCTTTTATAATACAAATTTTTGACACAACTCTCTACGACTAACCGTTTTCGAAAAAAACGACTGATACGGGTGGTCGAACTCACCCTGTATAATTGGCTGCTCTCCAACGAAAATTTTTTTTATTAATTTTGATTATCTAAATTACTTACAGATAATCAAAATTAATATTTTGAAATTGAACACATTTTTGTTACTTAAAATTTTGATTTTTCCTGATAAGGTAGAATTTTTGTCTTTGTTCATGGGAAAGGAAGCACAAATATTAAAGTAATTTTAAAGGGGGAGGGGGGCAGCGAATACCTACTGAGAATAATGAACTGTCAGAGGGGGCGCGACAAAAAAATGGTGTAATGTTTCATTTGGTATAACTTAGCTGAGCATAAATACCACACATTTTAACGTTGCACGATCGTATAGAGCAAAAATATTGATGACGTCTGACGGGCCGTCACTGTACAACAGTAAGCAGTATAATGTATACAGCAGAGGCATATTTACACGCGCGCGTTTCATACATACAACATCGGAGCAAGCTGCTAGCAATAATATTAGAGCCCAAGGTCTCCTTGTAAATACATAAACTTATATATTATGCCGGCTATGCTATATCTACATATTGTAACTATACATAGAATACGAGACTCTTTAGCCTGTCTGGTGTAAAGTTTATTCCGTCAGTGGCGTAGCTGAAAATCTCAGGATCGCTTCGCATCGCTCGTCAGAAGGTCACCTTCAATTTTTGAAAACAGATACACACTGTTTTAGGGGCCTACACACGATCAGTTTAATTTTGTGCAGTCAAACTGCTAATTAATAGGTAACTTAAATTTAGCTGTAACTTAAGGCCACTTATAATCGGGATTTACTTAATCATTTATTTATTAAAAATAAAAAATAAATGTTATTTGACTCTCTTCTCAAGGGTAAATTCGGTTTGGCGATCAGATCGATCCGATATGAAAAATGTGCGTTTAATACGATATTGTCTATTGCCTATAACTGCATGTTAAATATTCAGTTTTCAACGAATTAATTACGCAAAAACTACACGTCATATCTTACTCAAAAAATTAAATTATACTGTAGGTATTTAATGATCGATTAATAACATATTAAAAATTCAGATTGTTATTTTTTTTTTTCTTTTTTTTTTGTTTATTTCAAAACAAAACAAAATGTGCTTCGACTACTATGGTCATTAGCACTGCTGCCGAATGGCATCTTATATATTATTATACAATGATATAATACAATACGTATTATACAATAAAAGGTAAGTATTAATTATTATCAGGTAAGTATTAATTATTATCAGGTAAGTATTAATTATCAAACAAGTATTGGTTTTTCGATAAGTACTTATTAATTTTATGGTAAGTTTTATGTTAAATATATTTTATTATGTCTGTTATTTTTATAAACTCCACTATTTTTTTTAGGTTTACTGGCTCGTTGTTTAGGGATTCTTCGATTCTGCTGGGGATGTCAAGTTGGTGCCGGGCGTTGCGGTATTTGTTACAGGTAAGAATGATGTGTTTTACAGTTATGGGTGTTTGGCATACATTACATATTGGTGGTGGTTCTTTTGTAATTAGATGCCTGTGGGTTATGTTGGTATGTCCGGTTCTGAGTCTAGTTACTGCGATCAGTTCTCGTCTAGATAGTTTTTGTTCTGTTTCCCATTTTGCGACTGTTGTTTTGATTTCTCTCAATTTGTTGTTGGTTGTTATCCAATTATTGTTCCAGTGATCTGTTAATTTGTTTGTTATATAATTTTTGAAATCAAAACTTATCACTTCCTCTTCTGTGGGGGGCTCGTTGGAGGTGGCGGCTTCTTTGGCTGCTTGGTCGGCTAATTCGTTGCCCTCGATACCCACGTGAGATGGTATCCAGACGAAGACTATTTTTCTGTTTGTTTTTTGTATCTCCGTTATGCTTTCTTGAATGCTTATTATATACGGATGGCTTGTATACATTTCGGTTATGGCTTGTAATGCGCTCATTGAATCGCTAAAAATTAAGACGCTTGTGGTATCTGTGTTTGATTTTTCATCGAATAAGCATTTCATGATAGCATATAACTCTGCTGTAAAAATGCTGCTTATCGGGTGTAGTTTATACATATTTTTTATTTTATTTTTTATACTGACGTAGGCACAGCCGCTTTGACCATTTATTTTAGAACCGTCTGTGTAAATGGTTTTGTAGTTAGGGTATTTTGATAAGATAGCGTTTTTGTGTTTTTTAAATATTATCGGATTTGTATCTATTTTTTTGTCTTGACTGAGTTCCAGGTTTATTTCGGGTAGGTTCTTTATCCAAGGAGGAATTGTACTAAAATCATTAGGAACTGTTTGATATTCCGGTATGTTATGGTCTTCGATCAGTTTTTTCGCTCGAATGGCGAACGGATTTGGGTGTTTACCATTGCTATACTTATTTTGGTATTGCGGGGTGATTGTCTTCGATCTGTTTATGTTGTTTAGGTTACTTGTGATTCCTATGTAACGATGCAGTATGATTTTTTGTCTTCTCAAAGTAGGTGGGGGTTCTCCGGTGATACTGTATAAGCTATCAAGTGGTGTTGTGCAGAATACTCCGTATGCCAGTCTTAAACCTGTGTTATATGCAGAGTCGATTATTTTTAGAAGGTTGTCACTTGCTGATGAATAGATCTCGCATCCATAGTCTATTTTCGATCTTATGAGTGCTTTAAAGATGGTTAATAAAATATTTTTGTCAGCTCCCCAGTCTTGATGTGATAATACTTTAAGTATGTTAAGATCTTTTTTTATTCGATTTTTTAGATTTTTCAGGTGTGACGTCCATTTTAATTTTTTGTCAAGGATCATTCCTAGATACTTTATTTCATCGGCATACACTAATTCGTTTTCTTCTAGAATTAGTTTTGGTTTTGTGATAATCTTGTTTGAACGAGTGAATAGTAGGCATTTTGTTTTTTGTGTTGAAAATTTAAATCCCGTGTTTGAGCACCAGCTTTCAAGTTTGGATAATGCATTTTGAAGATGTTGTTGCAGGTCTTTGGTACTTTTCCCACTGCAGTATATGGTTAGGTCGTCGGCGTACAGTAGTGCTTTTACTGGGTAATTGATGTTTTTTAGTATGTCGTTGACTGCGATTAAAAATAATGTTGTGCTCAATACGGAGCCTTGAGGAATACCGTTTTCTTGTGGGAATTCGTATGAATATTTGTTTCCTACCCTAGTTTTAAAAAATCGTGATGCCATGAAGTTTTGTATGAAGATGGTAATGTTCCCTTTTATTCCATATTTTGTTAGTGTTTTAATAATATTGTGTTTCCAGGTTCGGTCGTAGGCTTTATCTAGATCGAAGAAAATGGCTAAAACATGTTCTTTATTTATTTGAGCGTTCTGGATATCCGTTGTCAGTTTAATTAGTAGATCAATAGTAGATTTCTTTTTCCTGAAGCCGCACTGGTTTGGTTCGAGTATATTCTGAGTTTCTAGGAACCACATTAATCTATTGTTAACCATTTTTTCTAAACATTTCGACATGCAACATGTTAATGATATAGGTCTGTAGCTATTGGGGTTTGTAGGGTCTTTGCCTGGTTTAAGAAATGGGAGAATTATGGATTTATGCCATTGCTGTGGGAATACATTGTCTATCCATATCTTGTTAAACACTTTTAAAAGTTGTATTTTGACACTGTCTGGTAGATGTTTGATCATGTTGTTGTTTATGTTGTCTGGTCCGGGTGAAGTATTGCTGCTGCTGTTAATGGCTTCACGGAGCTCTTGTATTGTGAAAGGTTTATTGTAAATTTCGTCGTTTTGTGAGCGGATATCTAACGGTAGATTCTCCGTATTGTTCTTATACTCGCGAAATTTTTCACTATAATTTTTTGAGCTGAAGGTGTTACAGTAATTTTCACCGAGAATGTTTGTTATTTCGGTTTGCTTTGTTATTGTTTTGTTTTTATATTTTAGGATCGGTATATTAAAATTAGTTGTATTATTTTTAATTTTTTTAATTTTTTTCCAAACTTCAGTGGAAGATGTTGAACTGTTAATACTTGAAACGTAGGTGGCCCATGATTCTCGTTTACTTTTTTTTATAGTTAGTTTTGCAAAAGCTCTAAGTTTTTTGTACTCGACGTAGTTATTTGGAGTTTTTTCACGTTTGTATTTGTTAAAGGCTTTTTTGCTATTTTTTATTGCAGTTTCACACTGTTTATTCCACCATGGTACGCACTGTGTTTTTGGTTTATAAACTGTTTTAGGAATAGCAATTTCAGCTGATTTTATCACTGTTTTAGTAAATTTTTCTACTGATGAGTCAATGTCATCACTTTCATTTAATTGGAAATTTTCTTTAAGAAGGGATATTTGGTACAGGTCCCAGTTGGCTTGTTCGAGTTTCCATTTAGGAGGGAATGTTGGTGGATGTTCTGTATTTTTGTATGTAATAAGGATGGGGATGTGGTCGCTTGAGTGATGACTGGTTATAGTAGTCCAGGTAAGTGTTGGTGCAATTCTTGGGTGACATATGGTTAAATCTATGTATGAGAATTCGCCTGTTGCGGGGTAAATATATGTAGGTTGTCCAGTGTTTAACAGAAACGTGTTGTCGTTATCAATGATTTTTTCTATTATTTTCCCTCGGGTGTTCGTGTGTTTGCTACCCCATAGGGGGTTGTGGGCATTGAAATCGCCTAGCAGGATGAATGGTGGTGGTAGCTGTGCAATTAATATTTTTAATTCGTTTTCGTCAAGGTGTTCGTTTGGTGGGATGTATATGTTACATATAGTGCATTTATTAGGAATGTACGCTTCTATTGCTATAGCTTCTAGATTTGAGTTTATATTTAAAAGCCTTGCTGGGGTTGAATTTTTTATTAATATGGCTACTCCTCCACTCGCATGTTGACGAGTTAGGCGATCTTTTCTGTGTATAGTGTAGTTTCTTATTATAGGGTTGTGTGTGGTTTTGAGGTGTGTTTCTTGCAAGCAAATATAGTTTGGGTCGTGTTCTGTGGCAATTAGTTTGAGCTCGTCGATGTGTTTATAAAACCCGTTACAATTCCACTGAAGTATCTTATCCATTGTTATTCTTCAAAGTCAAAATCTATGTCCTCCAGATCAGATTCTAGAGGTTTTAGTAGTTTTTTATTGATTTTGTTAATTACTCTGGTGAATTTAAGTTTTCCAACGCGACCTAATAATGGCTGTAAATCTTTCAACATGTCTGTTAAGCTTTCGGTTTCAATGTTTAAGGATTTAATTATATCTGTTGGGTCGGGGGTATTTTTGGCTTGTTCTAAGAATTGTGTAAGTTGAGAATATGTCAAAGGGTAGATTTGCGGTTTCTTCCCCATAATTGTTTTTATAGGTTCTAGTATTTCGTCTAGACTTAACAATTTGATTTTTTTCTTTTGAGGTTTGAGTTTCACTTTATTTTTAACTTTTTTAATTGGGTTATTTGTGTTTTTGTGCTTCAATGCAGGGTTTTTTGTGATAACAGATTGTGTGTTTATGTGTTCTTCTGCTGTTTGTATATTGTGTGTATCTGTTGTATTATTTTGTAGGTTTGATTGTGTTTGAGGAGTGTTACTAATTTGTGTGAGTGTTTTTCCATAATCGTTATGGATCATTGCTTCAACTGTTATTGTATTTGATGTGTTTTCTTGTGTTTGGTCTGTGTCTGAGTCTGTGTCTGGGTCTGTGTCTGAGTGTATTGTGTCTATTTCTTTGTTTGTGGTTTGTGTTTGTGTTTCTGATTGTGTTGAGGTTGATGGAGCAGGTCTTTTCCTGTTTGTGAGAGCTGGGGTAATGTTTTTTTCAACGGGACACTGTTCTGTTGAATGTCCGTTCTGTCTGCACTTGAGACATTTGTATTCGTCTGTACTTATGAAGATTCGGTATTCGTAATTGTCGAAATTTATTAATATGGATTCGGGGAGTTCGGTATTGTCGTCGATTACTCCGTAGACATATCTACGGTAACAGACAATGTGTGAGAATTCCGGTTCTGTCATTCCTGTGCCCATGAAATAAATTGGTGATACTAATTTTACTTTAAAACTCTGTAATGCGTCTTCTAATGGCTCGTTGGGAATCATGGGGTTTATATTGGATATCACAATTTTTTTTGCAGGTGTTACTAGTTTTCTAACGTTTACTGTTTGATTATTGATTGTAATTGTGGAGTGTTCTTTAACGAATTGGTCAACTACATCTTTATGTGATAGAAACATACTTATTCGGTTGTTTGGTATTCTTGATGCGGCTATTATATTTTTGGCTTGTATTATATTTGCCACAGCTATAATATACTCTTTAATTTTAATCCCATCTATAGAATTTAAGATAATGCCTTGATCTTTTTTCGGGTGTTGGAATGTTGTTTTTTTGGTAACTGATGAATATGTTTGTTGATTGTTTGTTGTGTTTTTATTTTGTTGTTGATTAGTATTAGTGGTTGATGAATTGTTATTTGCGTATCTTTGGTTGGATACGCTATTTTTGGTAGTTTGCATGATTTTAAAGTTTTAGTAGTAGATTGTAAGTGTTTTTATTTGTTTTTGTTTACGTACGATATTTTGACACATTGTATTATATAGAGTATTGTCTGCCACCTGGCGGCAGCCAGGGGCAGATGATTAGTGTTATTTGATATTAATAATATATTGTTTCTGTTTTTTTTCAGGTTTAAATCGAAGGAGATGCAAGGATTGACAAGATTATGGAGCGGTCGGTGTGATGTGATGTTTAACCCTACTTTAGTATTATATAGTTTTAGTTAAATAAAATAAATTTTACTCACTTTTACTGTAGTAATTATTATTCACAACACAAAAAATTATATTAAATACTGTAAATCACCTTGTCACAGCATACACTTAACGATTTTGGTATATTTAAACAATAAATGTAGCACTATAGATTGCACGATGTTTACACGTTCGTGTCCTCTCCGACCGATTAGTGTGCCATAGGCACAGACGCCATTGGCGCGGCGGAGGCGGGCATGGGGTCGGACCTATTTCTCCACGTTTCTAGCCCCGACCTTGGCCCGTTGTTGGTGTCTGACATTGTTTAAACTTCAACTTTTTTTTTAATAGCAATGTGCGTATGGAGGAATTACTTGCGAAGAGTTAGGATTTTGACGAAATTTGGTAGGCACGTTGAAATCCATCACCGCAAGAAGCCTATTTAAAATGGGCGTAATCGGACCATTTTAAGGGTGGTTTTTAGGGGTTGAAAAATGTTTTTGGGCCCAAAAATGCCGAAAAAATTCTCAGAATCGTTTCAAAATTGAAATTTAACTCCTTAGTAACGATTAAAATGTGCTGCTAAAATTTTAATAAAATCGGCCCGACAGGACCGGACTTACAAATTTTATGAAAACACTAGTTTGCGGATAGTGCTTTACTTACTGAAGGGTGTATTTAATTTGGTACCGAGGTTGCATTGATAAAAATATTGAAATTAAGAAAAAAAATATTATTTTAAGGGATGTATTAAGGGGTTAAATTTTTTATTTTGTTCAAAAACAAACTTAAGTTCACATAATAAAGCCACAATGCCAGTATTAGCAAATACACTATATTGTCGGCAGGGTTTTGGCACTGCGACCCGAGTTTTTTTTACTTCGCTTTAATGCAATAAAATAACATCATCGGCAACAGTCATAATTCACAGCAAATTAAAACTTATCTTACAAATGCCTCAAAGTTCTGTTCACTTTGTATACAACAAACTAAATTAAAACTTAGAACCCGAACAATCGATTGCAGGTAACAAGACCTCACACTTTATTAATTATTTTCAAACAACCAGTTAGATTTCAATTATTTGCGAGAAAATTACTTACAGTATCTTATTTAGTTAACAATTAGATTAACAATCAACATTCATTGTAGTGTTGTTATAAAAATAAAAATAATATTAGCTCTCGCAGTTTGTGGACTTGCGGTGTATTTGTGCTATATATAAGAAAAGATTAAGTGTACGCCATGGGCACCGTGGAGTAACTGGAAAACTTGCCCGACGCGATATTGGGTGTTCCGGGTTCGATTCCCGGCGGTGCATTTAAATTTTTCTTATGTAGCCTTTCTACAATAATTAATAAGGGCATGTTATGGCGATTAATATCGTCTGATGTCCTTATGTTAATTTCACTAAAATAGTGAATTTGTACAGTATAGGAAGTAATAACAATATTGATTGTTAATCTAATTGTTAACCAGTTAGTTGCATTGTGCATCCCTTGTTAGACAGCAGCTGCACGTTACAGAGCATGTGCTGTTCACGTGATAACTGTAGCTGTTGGTGGGAAAGACTATAGAAATTATAAACTAGCTCGCATACTGGATCTCCCCGCTCCGCCACTGAAATTTGTGTAGAGTACAGTACGCTGCACACAGCGGACAGTCTGTATGCTATACAAGTAGGTATTCTACTATAGTCTACCTAGTCAGTAAGTAGTATATAAGGGACTGTACATAAGCGTTTACTAACTGTCATGAAAAGAAATAGCCTATACACCGATCCATCGTCACGACAACGATGGCTATATACAACAAAGACCAAGCTATGTGTCTACCTTACCATTGCTTTTCTCTGTCGATTAAACGCTGCAATAATACACCATCTCTCTTTAACCGACAGTACGTTCTGTTTCTGTGCTCGCATCTCTGTTACTCTTGATGTTGACGTATGTATTTGTCACTGTTTATTCGTTGTATGTACAACGCTGGCATAGAGAACTGCATGTCTTCTACTCCTCGTTTTTACTGTTTAGTTGTTGAGAAAACGTCACACATTACAGTTCGGTAAAGAAAAATGTATAGGTATAAACGACCGTTAATTAAATTAATTAAATTTTTGTTAATCGTCGCGTTGTTTCGGTAAATTGTTTGGCGATCCGGTGATATTTCGATAAGTGATTACGTAAATAAAATAAAAAATAGAACCGATAATAACATGTTGATTTCACATTGTATGTATTCACATAAAGAATACGGTTGTCCTCATTTCTTAGTTTCGCGCGACATTTAAACAGTGTTCGCGTGTGTTTTGTTGTGAGTTTCTTTTGTTTATTGTGAACTTATAGTGTTTTGTGCAGTGGCTTATTGTTAATTTACCAATAATGGATACACTTTTGGATTAATTTGTTGGATTAGTTCCTGCACTAACACTTGGAGCATATATAACGGGTAAGTGAATGGTCTACCAATCACTATACATAAACGTTATATACTTAAATATATAGAAATAATATGCATCAACGACGTACATCATGCAGTACTTGTATGCTTAGCTAAATTTCTCGTCTAACAGATGGTAGGTATATTGACTTTTAATTATAGAATTAATAATATAAATAATAACTGTTTATTTCTTTACAATAATTATTTATTTTAACAATCCGCATTTAAATTATTAATTCGTGTTCAAAATTCAACAGAAATTGCAGTGTTAATATAATTTTGAAAAAACGAATTCGTCGAAAAAAAAAATATAATAAAGAACGGTGAAGCTATTGTACATTAGTATTCAATAAATACTCATGCATTGCTATAGAATGAGAAACCTAAAGGGCCTGGTGCATGTATATATTCCAATTTCATTATGTGTTATATACCTACCCTATCCAAAAAAGTACTGGTAGGTACATATACATAGAAATAGGTTTGCTCACGCGGCTCTTCTTTGTACAGTCGATTTCAAAAACATTGTCTCTCGTCTCAGAGGGGTGTAGTTTAGTCAGTTGGTCGCGTGAGATACTATACGAATACGAGGTTTTTGGTTATTAGAATTAATGGATCAGTTATCAAGAAACAGTATCGCCGGGTTAGTAGATAGATATACTTAAATACTTGTTTTACAAAGTATAAAAAAATATATCTAAAACGATAAATAAATTATTATATTGGTGTTTGTTAGTAGATACATATAAACGAACGGACTCTTTTGGAACTGCCAGTACAAAATGTAACCCCTATCTAAAGCATATATCCGGTTTTAGATAAAGAGAAATATATGTAAGCCGGTCTAGTAATAACAGAGATGGGCTACACAATACATCGACGTATATCCTTATAGGCTTTGCTTGAAATACTCTATACGTCTATTTGGCTGCTACCCCAGACCGTTGGTTATATTATTATATACATTTGTTCTGTTTACATGCATATTTTTTGAAGTCGTTTTTAATTTTTGTTTCTGTTCTCAAAAAATAACCAAGTATGTATACCTAGTACTATACTTACTTACCTTTGTTGTAAAAATTCAAACACGTAATATAGTACCTATATATACCTGAACATCAGGAGATACCTACTAGTAGAAGACCGTTGAATACGACGTATCTTTAGAATGTTTGTCCGCCTGTATGTTTGTAATTTGTACCGCGGCATCATGGAGAACGGCAGGACAGATTAATTTCATGCAACTTGGTATCATTAAGTATATATACTACCTAATTGTTGGTGTTTGGTATAAGTACCCATCAAACCGAATTAAAGTAAGTACCTATAGGCTATAGCGAGGTATAGGTACCTACCTATATCTATTCGTTGAAGCACTTGCAATAATTGCGTCATCTTCGCTATCCATTTTGTATAATGCTGGTGTATATTCACCAAACATATACTTAGGTATTGGGTATATACTAAGCTTGTCAACGCTGGCCAAACATAAGCCTGACGTACGTGGATAATGGACATACCTATTCAAAATATGCAGATCAGTCCAACCATTAACCATAATATGCTCAACATATTGGTTGCCGATGCATTGAAATACGTTGACTGTGTCGTCTGGAGCCGGCCTTATAAAGGAGCTTGTTTCCTAAATACATGTAGTACTTATAAAATGAGTCTTAATATATTTGTTCCTGACATCTAAGTCTGAGGCTACACTAGATCCGTGTCAGACCAGATCCGATCAGACCAGACCAGACCAAATCAGACACTTCAGACGAAGTGGCTACATAGGGAGTGGATAATATCCGACGGGTTTAAAAGTAAAATGATGCGAAACTAATTAGAGAAGACCTGAACGTTTATTTTAACAAACTGTTTATCACCTTTGTAAAATTATTAATTAAAATGAAATATGTGCAGATGTATTGTACATATTATAAACCAGGGCTCCGAATTTATTCGAATGGTCGAATACTTTCAAAACAGATTTATTCAATATTAGAATAAGTATTCGAATTTTAAATATTCAAATACATATTTGAATACTCGTTTTTTATATAAGCTCTAAATAACCGAAACAGTTTTTCTTTGTTGAACAATAATAATTTTTGATGTGCAAATTTCGAATATTTGGATATTTAAATATTTGTCATAGACTGTAGTTAGCTTCTTTCCGGATTCAAATGAAAATCAAAATGCACTGCTTTTATTATTTTTTATCGTTGTTCAACAATAACATTTATTATACATTTATACAACAGCTGTTCTTTGTTTTTGGCGTCCCTGAGTCCTGACCCCTGTCATGAGTATCGGCTGTCGCCAATTATTACTCATTGCTGTGTTTACGTTTTGATTTCAATATGCGATTTATGATTTTATAGATTAGCAATAGAGATAACAATTTTTTCAGAAATATAATGTAATTTTTTTTAATCATTTAACAGTTATGCTATCTGTTATGACTGCCCAGTATTGTTAGATTTAAATTTTATTGTTGGGAAACTTGTGAGGGCCGTGACTCGACAGACTTCAGGATCTTTGTTAAAAATCCAAAAAACAGCTAAATTTTAATTAATTTTAACTATTCGAATAGAAGTTTAAATGAATATTCGAATACTTTAATTTGAAAAATACCGAGCCCTATTATAAACAACAAACAAAACAAACAAACTTCAACAATGCGTTGAAACCGATCAGAGTTAATTTACTTTCATTTTATGGACTACTCATAGAATAATTAATAAATAAATTATATTTTCAAATCATACCTGAAAGATTCATTTTTTCGCCAATATCTCTCCACAAAAGACCTTTCACGTCTCTGCTGTGGTATCTTTTGTCTCTTTGGTCCCAAATAGGAGGCTTTTCACGTACAAGATCAATTAAAAGTGATTTGTCCATACTCACAATTGATATTCAAACACGTTTTTAAAAAATAATACAATACAATAGGACAATCTGGTAATAATAGCTAGCATACACAACACTGTTTGTTGAAAACTGTCAAATATACGGCCGTAGTCTGACGAAAATTTCAAACACGTTTGATATCATCCGACGGTCGGAACGTGTCTGTTGTAATCTGACATATTCTGGCGCGGTCTGGAGTGAACACTGTAGCCACTTCATAAGGTTACTGGTGTTTGTTCACATCCGACATTACGGATCTGATCTGGTCTGATCTGATCTGGTCTGAAACGGCGCCAATGTAGCCTCAGCCTAAAGAATATAAGTAATCCAATCTCAAAACATGGACCCAAGTGACAACTGATGATCTATGATGAGAATTCGATGGATAGGAAGATGAAGAAAAGCTTCTTATAGCACGTGACTATAAAAAGAGAGTATAATTAGCAAAACTATAATTATCAGAAAAATTCTAAAGGAGATATGATGCGTGTCTTCATTATTTTTTGATTGCCTTATTGATTAGTAATTTCATGAAGAAGGGCGGGATATATAGCTGTAAATATTAAATTCGCTTTCAGAGTATATTACTTATTATAAGTAAAACGGCTATAAGATAATTCCTTCTATCTAGAACTATCAAAGCGAGAAGCAAGATCATAATAATAATTGTCATAAACGTTCTGTATCTCATTTGAGAAGACAGGATTTGCTATTTTAGCAGCATATAATATTTTCAATTGTAAAAACATAGCATTGATTTCAATCTTTATAATATATATAGAGTGCGAATATTCCGTTTATAAACGAAATGCAGTAAACTAGTGGCAATAGTGCAGTGAAGTGTGAAGTTCTGGCGCTATAACTTCAGTAAAATAATGAAACGCGATGTAAAATATTGTGGAGTCAGTGCATTGAAGTGAAAAGTTCAGGTGCAAAATGTGATAAATAAAAATCCTTGTACTAAAGTAGATACAGTGGAGTTTAGTGAAAAAGCTTCGAATGCATTGAAGTGAAAAAACAATCTGATCTAGTTTACTACACGTATGCTATACTATTTATAGTTAATATGTATACTTGCTATAATAGAGGAAATATCTAATAAAAAAGACAATTAAAATTGATCTTAAAAGAGAAAAATGGACTATATATGATGGACGAAGAAATGACGTCTATGCCTCCAGCCGCCTAATCGTAAATAACATTTGTAAATTGGCTGCACTAAACAGTTCAGGTTCGTCACCATTGTTGGTCCGAAAAGTTCTATGGACCAAATTGAATAGAGATGGCAGTGGGTAATATAGCCAATCCAGAGAAGTTATGATTGGTTTTCATAGAAAAACTCGCGAGATATGGCGCAATAATGAATCTACGTTTTTTCCCTTCTGATACCTATAGCTGGATGCAACCACTTCATTTTCAGTTCTGGATCAAGTTCAACTGCAACTGCTACCAGCAACACCTTGTTGTAGTCGGCTAAAACTAGGTGTATAACCGCACTTCGGCTTTTAGCCGTAACATATACACTTATAGATATGAACTACCCACAGGTCGAGGTGGTTATATAGCTGGCGACCCTAGAGGTCAAGTTTGGCAGTGCCCATCCTCATTGGGATCGTGTGGACGAACTTAACGAAGCTTCCCAGTAAGCACCAGTCTTTTGTATCCGACCGCAGACTGGTGACTCAGCATATATGCTTACATCAGTAGCTTTTTGTTAAATCGTTGCTCGTTAAGTCAGTCAGACGGACGAACAGACTAAACTCTCTTATTCGGACCGCATATAAAACGTCGAAATCAGTCGAAATTTCGAAATCGATTTTTCGCCGTTAGGTAGGTATATACAATTCTTTCTTCACTTTGATTAGTGAGGTGACTTAGTGAAATTACCGATACATGCGGATAAAAGCACCAAATTTGGTATGATGGTATCTTAGGGTATACTAATAAATGTTAGCCTATAGGAGCCATCTAAGATTTCTAAAAGACAACTTTTGGCGGCCGAAAATCACGAAATTTTATACCACCTTTATTACTTTTTTCGAAATATCTCAGAAACCGTCGACTTAAGCAATTCTTCCACTATGTAATGTTTTAAAGAGGATTACATTTCCTACAATTTTCCTTCCCACAACTTTTCTGTGGTACTAATGGTAAGCGCGCTACAGCTTCTTGAAAATCACGCACTTTTTGTAACCTTGGTAACGAATTGTTATAATGTTAAGTCCTTTTCAATAGCTTTATTTATTGTGTTCTTCATCGAATTTTAAATTGAAAATAACTATGTTCATAAAGCAAGGAACGCCCTAAACCGTGCTTTTTGTCCCATTTTTGATATCTTTAAAAATTGAGAAGCTATATAGACAGTCAAAGTTGAAATCATCACAGAGTTTTCGTGTTCTTTATAACACGCGTTTCGAGTACCTTCCATACCGAATAAAAAAATCCGTCTAGGAATCCATAGGAAATGTAATGCCCTAAACGATGTTTTTTGTCCTATCCCGATAATTTCAGACATTTTCAAATTATAAGCATTTAAGTCCAAGCGAATTAAATGAAAAATTGCTCAATAGAAGAAAAAACTAATATTTTTTTGCAAGGGCACATTTTTCCTATTTGTTTTAGTTTTTTGATTAGTCCTTGAGCGCCCTTTACGAAGTCGGCAGCTGTTAAAATTTCTTTAGAATAGCCACGTGTACCATGGCACAAACAATGGTATGTTTGATACACTTGGTACACCTCTATGCTTAATTTTCCGTATATAAGTCCCCAGTTCCCGGCAGGGCCGGATCTATATAGGGGCTTTTTGGGCTGCAGCTCAGGACCCCGTGGGTATAAAGGGCCCCCGCAGCCTCCATTGAAGACTATGGACACCCTAGTAGAAATGAAATCAAGTTTCTGTCTAGTAACTGGCTAGCGTGACTTGACATAAGCCAGGCGCTGGCCAGTAAATATTGAGTCACTGTCTAGTAACTGGCCAGTTTGACTAGAGATCCAATGAAATGTGGCGGCTATTAAATAAATAAAACATTTTATTGTCCTCTTTTTTTTCCTATACCGTGTACCTAGAACATCATTATCGAAAACAGTTTTTTGACAAAATGGCAATTAGTTGATTAATTAGGCAGGTCCCCAAGTTGTATTAGCCCAGGGCCCCACAAACTCACGGTCCGCCCCTGGTTCCCGGGTTCTAGCCCGATCGAGCTGGTAAAAGTGTCAATTGCATTTTCAATTTATTATTAAAAAAAAAATAATGAATTGAAAATATGAATATAATTGGTGCTAGGCCCAAATAACCTTAGCTGTTATTGGTTTTTAAAACACATTTTTTTTTAATTTTCCGTTTCTCGTGGGAATTTAAGGACTTTTAGGATTTTCGTTGAGGTTTTCCTGTAAACTATGCGTGAGGTCCTATATTCCCTATTTTTTTCAAAATTTTAGGCTCAGTAGTTTCTTAGATACGTGGGGGGGGGAGATCAGGCGGACGGACAGACAGACACGAAAGTGATCCTATATTGGGTTCTGTTTTTTCATTTTGAGTTACGGAACCCCAAAAATAGCTTGGAATATATTTAATACTGCGGTTTATTATCTATATCACACAGAATTTTTATAGTTTCGACTAATTAAAAAAAAAACAAACTAAAAAACATAGAAGTTACCGTTATCATTATACTATAGTCAGCATTCCCTTCTCCGTTGTACACTGGCATAAAATGAAAGTCTATGAATGAATGAATGATCGTAAATTATAGAACAACTAAAATCTACACTAAATTTAAATCGACTCTGCATTGAAGAGTGTATACGCGGTGTTAATAAAGTGAAGTGAATTGCTGTAACTAACGAAGCAAGGGAATATGATGGAATAATACACGGACACATACACACTGCACACATACACACACACACGAACGTTCACGCAGAGTATAGTGCAGCGCACGTACTGCCGCTCACAGATGATAATGTCGAGTTCAGTGGCTTCCAACATTCTACACTACACTACCATAATTTTATCACACACGTCCAAACAATACGAACTTTTAAACTGGAAAAGACGCGATCGTAACGAACAAGGTTAATTATTCAAAGTTTTCGTCTCGAAATAATAATTTGTGTTTACGAAAAATAATAAAAACCGACGCTAATGAACTCAGCTGTCGAGCGTCTATAAGGGGCCATTTAAGTATTACGTAAGCACTACAGGGGGGCGGGGGTCTTTGCTTTTCTTATTTTTGATGACATGGGGAATGGGTGGTCTGGATGGTGATTACGTTAGCAGTATTTATTTTTTTACTTTTTCGGATTTTCTACAAAATTTAGTCGATTTTGGTTCGAACACATATGGCAACCCTACTTGTCTATGCTTGAAAACGAAACGCATTTTCAGGGATTCCCGAAAATAATCGATACGTTTACTCGCTTAGAACCGAGTAAAAGAACTGAGTAGGGGAATTACCGCGCGCTATCCATTGAGCAGCAAACATCCAATGTCATCGAAGACTTAGAGTCATGGATTCGTGTGTCATGAACTGAGGACTGTTAATTTGAATTAATATATGTACCTACATTTTAAAAGAAGTTTGTTTTGTTCGTTAATATGTTAAAATTATAATAACTGAATACCATGTCAATAAATTTGCTTAAGTAAATAAATATTATGTGCGTTAAAGTCCTCTATTCCAAGCCTATTCCTTATTTCTAGACTTATAACTGCTGCTCATGAATCAATAAAGATACCTATAATATAGTGAAATCTCTATTGGACGGACACCGACGGGACCGTCAAAGCGTGTCCGTCCAAGGGAAGTGCCCGTCTAAAGGAAAACTAAATTTAAATACAATATTTATGTATATCATATATATTATGTATTTTCTTTATTTCTTCATCAAGTTTTCTCTTTTCTTAATTGTCTGAAGCCTGCGTTTTTTCTGTATTAAAGCGCTTTGATAAATTTCTGACACTCAATTTCTTTTTATTATACCTATACACTTCAATAACTTCAATTTTTTGTTTAAGAGTGAAAATTTTTCTCACAGGTGAAATTTTCGAAAAATATGTATTATTGAATAATATGTATTGCACACCGCGTAAACCCATACAAGAACGGGATGAAATAAGCATTCAGAAGTAGTTATTGCGTATCTTAGATCGGCCGCCAATCGTTTACTTTCGGTAATTTAGGGAATCCCCGAACGTTGCCGCATCGTATTATGCCGTGTCGTCAGTAGCGGAGAATCACCGAAGCGTCAAGGCACTGGTTAATTCGTTAGGTGTCCGTACAAGAGAACATAATTGTCGTCAAAATGTTGAGAAAATAGTGTCCGCGTCCGCGAAATGGAACATCCGTTCAAGGGAGAGTTATGATATTGTTATTCTTATGGAAAGCTGCCGGGACCAACCAAAGGTGTCCGTCTATAGGGGGTGTCCGTTAAGGAAAATTTTACTGTATATTCTATACTTCCCGTAATACCTATCTCAAAGACGGCCCAATGTTAAATCGCCAATCGTTGGCCGATCATTGGCAACCGCAGCACGTGTTTTGTAACGACGGGAAATCCTATATGGGTTATCGAGCATCTATAATTTATAAATTTAAATTATTGTATTATTTTTTACGTTTAATTTTTTTTTTACGTTATTAGTATAGCGTATTAAGCATGTGGAGACTCTCACAGGATTCATTTTCCCTCCTACTTCTCCTACTAAAAAGTATAAGGAAAGTAGGAAAACTCCTACTTTTGGATAAAATCTCCTACTTCTTCTACTTTTTGGACATTTTCAGTGATTTCCATGCTTTTTTACATAAAATGTTGTAATGGATATTAATTTGAGCTTATCAATATCTAGAAATAACTTCAATATTCACGTGTTATGTACTGCAATCTAATAACTTTGAACTTTATTTAGTAATGTACGCTATCGTATGGCGAGGCGCCTTACTTGCATCCGAGACGCAGTGCCTGCACGCTCCGGCTGTACGCGCTCGCGTCTCTATTTCAAACCATTATTAATTGGCTTGGTCTGGTCGCCGTAGGATGGCAGGCCTCTCGATTCATTTATCGTTCATTTATTTAATAAATAAATGAGCGTTCACTGAGTCTGTGACACGCCATGTAGTTGACCCTCTGGTCATTTTCAATTATATCAAGAACTAGAACCGGGATTAAGTTCCCACCTAGAGCTTACAAGCGAAAGGCGTTCTGTCGTTCTCACACATACCGGGTGCGTTGGAAACATCGACCGCCCAATACACACATACAGGGTGCGTTGGAAACATCGACCGCCCAATACACACATACAGGGTGCGTTGGAAACATCGACCGCCCAATACACACATACAGGGTGCGTTGGAAACATCGACCGCCCAATACACACATACAGGGTGCGTTGGAAACCTCGACCGCCCAATACACACATACAGGGTGCGTTGGCAAAATCGACCGCCGGACACACATACTGAACATACACAAAGAACGTAACAGAACGGTACGCTTATCCATGTACGACCGTATGCTTTTGGATCCTTAATAAAAAACACAACGTAGGGAAGGAACTGACCTATTGCTCATATGATCAAGACCGGCGATCATGTTAAACACCCCGGTCTGATGTAATATTATTAAGCACGTCCAATTCGAGTCATTTATGTTTTTGTGTGATCAACTGTTGGCGCGTTGCTAAATGCGTCTAACAATATTTTTGTACTTTTGATTAATAGTGAGAAACGTACCAATGAATACATGTTTACTTTTCCGGAACTAAATATGATCTAAAATATTAAATATTATATATGTTTGTAAATTTATGTAATAACGATTTTATTTAAACAAAAAACGAATTATACTTATGGTTTATGAAATTTTCGCAAATTTATTTAAAACCCAGCATAACCCCAAGAAAACAAGGTAACAATGTTTTGCAAGTTTGCACGATCATCTATCTTCTACCTGATGAAGTCCACCATTCCATATTGTGAAGTGAAGAAATGTTATGTTTTATAGTGCTTATTTGTATTTCTTGTTTTGTGTGAAAAATAAATAATTAAAAAAAGACCATACCTCATCCAGGGTATTAGCTGATTTGTGTTATTTTAATTTATTAAATCTACTGAGTTTTATTTTTATGTAAGTATAGTTATGTAATAATCTATTTAAACAAGGTGCTGCAGTATTTGTTCTATTAACTTGCTTTTATGATTTAATTTACCTTTTACAAGTATCCCACTTCTGTTATTTTTATTCGTATAAAGCGTTAATTAAAAACTAGAAGCACATCTCAGCTAACACCTTAACCGGCCAATCGGTTGGCGACATTATATAAAACAAGATAAAATGTGTTAAAGTAATTTTTATCCTAATTTATAGCTTACAAAAACCTCCTACTTTTCTCCTACTTTTTGGCCAAAAACCTCCTACTTCTCCTAGTATTTAGACCAAGAAACTCAGCTAGGAACCCTGCTCTCAGCCTTCAAGCGCTCCTCTAAAATATTTTGTTGTTTATCAATGCTATTGGTATACTGGCATGTAATTTTGCATGAAACGAAAATATACCTATACCTATATATGTACGTTTAATTTGAAAAAAAAACTAATATCTGAGAAAAATTGAACGATTCGTTGAAGCGCAATAATTTATTAAAGTTTATTACCTATACTACATACCTGCAGTGTTATTTACAGATAACATGTGACATCAGTTAAGGCCACTTCACACGACGCTGGTTTTGTCGCTGGATTGCCTGCTCGTTGCAGCCGCGCTGGCTGCAGCGATGGACAATGACGTCACTGCGGGTTCCATTGCGTGAACACGTCATAAACGAACATGGCGTCATGGTGCATCGACTCCATAGCCTAGAGGACGGTTGTTTAAACGTTTATATTATGTCTTCGTTTTCTTTCACAAATTAATAAAAACGCAATAATTGCTATTCGTCTGCGACGAACAACTTCTGCTGTAATCGTGTTGTCGTCTATTTTTGTCGATATCTGAACTGTCAGACTGCGTGCTGTCACTGCGCACGCATCAAAACCATCTATAAATCCAACTTTGAAGCGCGCATCGTGTGAAGCCAAATCAATGGCACGAGATCCAGCGCCACAGCACGCTTGAAACCTATAGCAGCGAAACTAGCGTCGTGTGATTCAGGCTTTATTCGCGCTTCGACGTCAAAAGTGCTTTGACAAAACTTAGGTTTCTATATGGTTATTTGGGCTTGAGAATGGCCAAGCGTGTAGCAATGCTGTTTTTTACATGGCGTTGCTATATATGGTTCCTCTATTACAAGTCCCCAGTTCCCGGGTTCTAGCCCGAGAGCTGGTGAAAGTGTCAATTGGATTTTCAATTTATTATTAAAAAAAAAAATAATGAGATTGAAAATATGAATTGGTGCTAGACCCAAATAACCTTAGCTGTTGGTGGTCTTTAAAGAAACACAATTTTTTCTATGATTATTCAGTATAGGTATAGGTACTTACCTACAAAAAAGAGATCTCACAAAAATATGATCTTACCAAAGCATTTTTGACGTCAGCGCGACTATTTAAGTAGATAATGTTTAAAATTTAAAAATGGTGAAACTACAAAGTAATGTGCTAAAACAACAGTATATAAATTCTGTTAGTTGTGTCGTTCACGATACTCGAGCAATGAGAAGGTACTCAAAAATAAAACAGTACAATATATAGTAAAGTTATGTAACAGGCACAAATAGAGGGCGAGAGATGAAACAGCCACAAGGGTAGCACTGGGAAAATTATCTGTAGCGATGCGGTACAACGGGGAGTTCTCTTTACTATGTAGTCCTTTAGCTGAGTGAGTGCAAGTGACAAAGCACAAGTTGAAAAGAGACGGCCAAAGCAACAGGGTCGACAATCAAGTATCGGTTTACAAGCTGTTATAATGAACGCTTATCGAAGTAGGAAGCAGCAGTTATATAGTTTTTGTAGATGAAACTGTTTATAGAAAGATATCAGGATAAAGAAAATAACAACTCTTAAGATATACCTAATAGAACGTGCGTCGTTGCCACGTTACATAATATAAAAGACTTGCCAACTTAGCTCGCCATATAAACGTGCGTATATAGTGTTGCAGCCTCGCGAGGTTGAGATTTTTAGGGTTCCGTACCTCCGAACGGAACCCTATTACTGAGTCTACGCCGCCCGCCCGTCCGTCTGTCACAAGGCTCTATCTCAAAAATGGTAAGAAGTAGCTAGTTGACATTTTTTGTAGATTATTATGTGTTGTTTTGGCGTGAATCCTGGCAAATGATAAGTAGAATTAAATAATCAATTAATTTTAAATATCTGGGGGCCGAGCTTTGCTCGGATGAGTTCAATAAAAACAGTACTTAATATGCTGTGAGATATTATTTTCTCAGAATATTATTCCGAAACGAATTTATTTCTGGAACATAATTTAAAATAAATGTTTCTGATATTTTAACTACCTATGTGTATTTTTAAGCGTAAAAACTAAGTATCAACTTGAATAAAGCATTTTTTCCTGTAAATATTATTTAGGTCGCCATTTTCAAATCTACCGCCGTTATTGTTTTGTTGACTGAAGAACTCGCAAAAACCGATTTTCATAGATTGAATATCTTGTAAAAATGTTCGAATTAGATGAAATTTTGCTCGCCCGTTGCCATTTTAACAATCCAATTTTAAGCATTGATACTAAATATCAACTTTATCGAAGTAATTTTTCTCTGTGATGTCATCTTAACAACATCCAGTAAATTTCAAATATTTTTTTTTGTATAGGTACCTACTGAAAAACTCACAAAAATCGATTCTTTTAATAACTAACGTCAGACTATAACCTGCGCAAAACTTTGTTTGCATGTATCTTTACCATAGTTTTTAAAAATCGATGTGTTTTGATATACATGCCTGCGGTGCTAGAAGTGCGGCCCTTTGGGCCGCCGTGCCAATTTTTAGATACGCAAAACTTTTTTGTATGTATCTTAACAATAGTTTTTAAAAATCGATGTGTTTTTACACAGACCCGCGGCGCCAGAAATTTTATCACTATTTACATATTGTGCAAGGCACTTCTTATATTATAGTGTTCATTTACAATTTTAACACTTGTGATATATTATATAAAATCTATGTAGAAATAGACTTCGAATCAATCTGACTTTAATTGAGCGAGTTATAATAAATAAAAAACACCTTTTTTTTAATTGCTCCCCTCTGGAACCAAAATTCCTACCTAGATCGATTTCTCGCCCCGAAAAATCCCCATTCTGTAAATTTCATCAAAATCGTAAGGCTGAGGCTACCCGTTACATTGACGCCGTTTCCGACCAGATCAGATCCGTATTATTGTCGGATGTGAACAAACACCAGTAACCTTATTGAAGTGGCTACATTTATCACTTCAGACCGCGCCAGATGTCAGATTGCAACAGACACGTTCCGACGGTCGGACGATGTTTGATATTTTCGTCAGACTACGGCCGTACATTTGACAGTTTTCAACAAACAGTGTTGTGTATTCTAAATTTATGCTAGCTATTATTACCATTTTATTTAAAGACGTTGTTAAATATCAATTGTGAGTATGGACAAATCAGTTTTAATTGATCTAATACGTGAAAATCCTCCTATTTGGGATAAAAGATTTAAGATACCACAACAGGGACGTGAAAGGTCTTTTGTGGAGAGATATTGGCGAAAAAATGAATCTTTCAGGTATGATTTAAAAGTATAATAATTTGTTTAATCTATGATCAGTAGTCCATAAATTGAAAGTAAATTAGCTCTGATCGATTTCAACGCATTGTTGAAGTTTGTTTTGTTTGTTGTTTATAATAGGGCTCGGAATTTTTCAAATTAAAGTATTCGAATATTCATTTAAACTTCTATTCGAATAGTTAAAATTAATAAAAACTGAAAAAGGCCCAAAATTTCGCTGTTTTTTGGATTTTTACAAAGATCCGGCAGTCTGCCGAGATCGAAATAGTCACGGCCCTCACTACACTGGTTTCCCAACAATTTTTAAAACAAACAATGCTGGGCAGTCATAACAAATAGCATAACTATTGTTATTTGTTAAATGATTGAAAAAAAATACATTATATTTCTGGAAAAATTGTTATCTCTATCGCTAATCTAAAATCATAAATCGCATATTGAAATCAAAACATAAACAGAGCAATGAGCAATAATTGGCGACAAACGATACTTAGCCAAAAACAAAGAACAGCTGTTGTATAAATGTATAATAAATGTTATTGTTGAACAACGATAAAAAATAATAAAAGTAGTGCATTTTGATTTTCATTTGAATCCGGAAAGAAGCTAACTACAGTCTATGACAAATATTTAAATATCCAAATATTCAAAATTTGCACATCAAAAATTATTATTGTTCAACAAAGAAAAACTGTTTAACGTACTTACCTATACATATTTTAAATAGGTAATATAAAAATAACATACCTATTTATTTAAATAATAGCTAAAACTACTTACATAATTATGTTTAGATTTTATTGTTGTAATTTTTTTACTTTTCAAATAATTACTGATTATTTTAATAAGTTAAAGATTGACTGTCAAAGTAATTTTGACATAAATAATGAAAATAGTTTGTTTTTTCCAAAGCCTACTCACAATACGACACTGTTTTATGACGTTAAAAAACTGTTTTTTAAAATGATAAAATCGATAAGAAAACGAATTTTTCCAGGGATGAGACCTAGCTAGATCGATTTTTTGCCCCCCGAAACCCCTTTTCGGTAAATTTGATCAAAATCGTTAGAGCCGTTTTTGAGAAAATATTTATATATATACATATATACATATATACATAGATACATAGGTATATATATACAAGATTTACTCGTTTAATAATATAGGGGGATAACAATTCATTCAAAGCTTCCTAGCCCATTTGGCATTTAGCATATACTCGGCCGAAATCTACGCTATCTTAATGGTTCTAAAAGACATTAAAAGAAGAACTCCTAATAAATTTCTAATCTGCACGGACTCCTAGAGTGCTGTCAGCGCCCTGAAAAAAAGGACACCATAGACAACCCCATTCTATCGGAAATTATCAATACCTATTTCTCTCTAAACAACCAGGTTTCTGTTTTCTTCATCTGGATTCCGGGCCATTGTGGCATTCCTGGGAACGAACGGGTAGACGAAGAGGCCAAAAAAGCTCTCCTACGAGAAGATCTACCAGCTCTTACAAATATACCGTTACCGGATGCCAAGAACCACTTCAAGAAAGACATAATCGAAGAATGGGAAAATATCTGGTTTAACACCCCATCTAATAAACTAAGGAAAATAAAACAACACACGAAAAAAATGAATACCTCCTCACAGAAACTAAGAAGAGACGAAACAGCTTTGACCAGGTTACGAATAGGACACACCAACCTTACTCATTCCTATAAAGGAAAAAAGAAAATCCCACAATCTGCGAAGAATGTAATTCACCGCTTAGTGTAGAACACATTTTACTAACATGCCCTAAATATAGTAATGAAAGAAAAAGCTCAAACTTACCTAATACCCTTGAAGAAATACTTAAAGATGACGAACCCAGCGTATCCAAATTGTTGAAGTTTCTGGACCTTACGAACCTAAAAGAAAAAATATAATTAAACTAGCGGACCCGGTCCGGCTTCGCTCGGATGGTATGAAATTATGATTTAATAGTGGTCACCCATTACTCCGCTCACGTATATTTAGTATAGCTGACCCGGCAAACGTTGTTTAGCCATATACGTTATTTCCAGGAATAAAATTACATTACTCACTCGCTTCGCTCGTTCGTTTGAATTTTATTGATATACTACTCACTCGCTTCGCTCGTTCGCTTGAATATAATAAATACACTACTCACTCGCTTCGCTCGTTCGCTTGAATATAATAAATACACTACTCACTCGCTTCGCTCGTTCGCTTGAATATTATAAATACACTACTCACTCGCTTCGCTCGTTCGCTTGAATATTATAATTACATTACTCACTCGCTTCGCTCGTTCGTTTGAATTTTATTAATACACTACTCACTCGCTTCGCTCGTTCGCTTGAATATTTTCGCCTACTCACTCGCTTCGCTCGTTCGCCATATATGTATTTTTTAAAGCTTAATATAAAAATCGCGATTAAAAATCAGGGGTTGATCGTATAAGGGTGAAAATTTAGAGTTGTATGTATTTTTCAATGCTGAATCATGAAAAAATTAAAACAAAAAATTTTGTCCAAAAAATAAAAAAAAAAATTTGGGGTGGACCACCCTTAACATTTAGGGGGATGAAAAGTAGATGTTGTCCGTGTCTCCACCCTACCCGATAAGCACACAAAATTTCATCAAAATCGGTCCAGCCGTTTCGGAGGAGTTCAATAACATACACCGCGACATGAGAATTTTATATATCGCTCGTTCGCTTGAATATTATAAATACACTACTCACTCGCTTCGCTCGTTCGCTTGAATATTATGAATACACTACTCACTCGCTTCGCTCGTTCGCTTGAATATTGTAAATACACTACTCACTCGCTTCGCTCGTTTGCCATATATGTATTTTTTAAAGCTTAATATAAAAATCGCGATTAAAAATCAGGGGTTGATCGTATAAGGGTGAAAATTTAGAGTTATATGTATTTTTCAATGCTGAATCATGAAAAAATTAAAACAAAAAATTTTGTCCAAAAAATAAAAAAAAAAATTTGGGGTGGACCACCCCTAACATTTAGGGGGATGAAAAATAGATGTTGTCCGATTCTCTACCCTACCCGATAAGCACACAAAATTTCATCAAAATCGGTCCAGCCGTTTCGGAGGAATTCAATAACGTACACCGCGACACGAGAATTTTATATAATATATGATAAAAAGTGCTACTTACAAATATCTACAAAGCTATATGAATTATACTTAATATCCGATATTTTTAAGCTCTTCTACAGACTAAGAACAGTTTATATAATACAGTATATTATACTTACCTTTTGCAGACTCGTGCATATAGCCTAAGCTGCTGCGCACGTTACTTAATAAAAAAAAATAATTTTAATAAATTAAGATTTTTTATTTTACTACAACATGACTCCAGCCGTACTTCTATACTGTATTATAGAGTGTGTAACATCATCGTTTGACTGGCTCAGTTGGTAGAACGTTCGACTGAAGATCTATAAAAGGTCCCGAGTAGATAATATAAACGGATGCGTTCTCCATAAATCACAATTAGGGGTTAATAAAATTATGACGTCACGACTCGATACGAGTAAAAACGCTTTTTGGCGGGCGAGGCTTACATAAATATTTCAAAATAAGTAGTACCTATACCTACCTATATTTTGCTTTGATATTTTTAGCTATTACAAAATTCAATCAAAAATAGATCTACCTATTAGCTAAATTATCTTGTTATAAGATAAGAAGGTAATTTAACATTGAAATTGTTATCTATAGAGTATAGACTATAGAGAATACGTATAGGTACTTAGTAATAATTCGTTAACTTGAATTTAGATAAATAGTAGATACTATCGGACATTGAACAAAATAATAGCATATAATATAATTTCTTATGCTCGAGTTAGTGTTAAAATACCCAAATAACCTTAGCTGTTGGTGGTCTTTAAAACACAAAAAAAGTGTTAAAATACCTTAGGAAAAGTTCTATAATAAGAAAAGAAAATGATCTACTAAATTCATAATCTATAATATTTGTGTGTTTTTAAAGACCACCAACAGCTAAGGTTAGTTGAGCAGCTAGCACCAATTCATATTTTCAATTCATTTTTTTTTTAATAATAAATTGAAAATCCCAATGACACTTTTACCAGCTCTTGGGTTAGAACCCGGGAACTGGGAACTTGTAATAGAGGAACCATAGCAACACCATGTAAACAGCAACATTGCTACACTCTCGGCTATTCTCAAGCCCTATCTATAATATTGAATTAATTGACATATATATTATATGATGCTAATTTATGGGAAGTGAATCCAAATTTTACTAAGATGTTTTAAAGAACCGATTATAACTCGATTGTAGCCGGATTTAAAGCGCTGTGTACTTTAAATCAGGACAAAATTTCATCAAAATCGGTCCAGTCGTTTTCGAGTGACACCGGTACTAAAATTATGGAAACGCGTCTCCCATCTACTCGTATATAGGTACCGATGTAAAATGCCCAAAAACTGCAAGAAAAATAAATTAGGAACACGAACTCTCGCGTTATAATTTTATTGCATTGATTATATTAAGTGAGATATTATACTGATAGTGATTTTCATTTCAGATCCTTGGATTGACATGGAGTCGAGCAAAAAATCGGACGGGATCAAACTTACAGAGGTGAATGCTCACTTGACATGTCACCTCTGCAAGGGTTACTTGATCGATGCTACAACCATCGTGGAATGTCTGCATTCATGTAAGTATACTCCATAAAATAAGCGTAATGGATTACCTACTTTAAATAAATATAATATATCCGTATATTTTGTGGTTAGAAATTACTGTGGGATTGCCCTAAGTATACATCTGGACCTCATTGGGTTTCTATAGGGCATGCCCAGTATTGGGAAATCCCTGTTAGGACTCTATAAAAACCCAACTTGGAAATCCCAATTAAAAAAAAGTATTGTTAGTTTTTCCCAATTGGGATCTGTGGGATAACCCAACGTGAAATGAATAAAGTACATTGTTAGTTTTTCCCAATTGGGACTCATGTGGATCTAAGTGGAATAACCCAGCTTGAAATGAATTATAAAGTACTAATTATTGTTAGTTTTTCCCAGTTGGGACCCATGTGGATCTAAGTGGGATAATCCAACGTGAAAATAAATTAAATTATTGTCAGTTTCCCCAATTGGAACCCATGTGGATATAAGTGGGATAACCCAACGTGAAATGAATAAAACATTGTTAGTTTTTCCCAATTGGGATCCATGTGGGATCTAAGCGGGATAACCCAACGTGAAAATAAATTATTGTCAGTTTTTCCCAATTTGCATCCATGTGGGATGTAAGTGGGATAACCCAACGTGATATGAATAAATTACATTGTTAGTTTTTCCCAATTGGGATTCATGCGGGATGTAAGTGGGATAACTCAACGTGAAAATAAATTAAATTATTGGGATCGAAGTAGGATCAGATTGAAATAACCCAACCTGGAAATATATGAAGTAATGTCAATTTTACCAATCTGAGATCCATGTGGAAACTGATTACAAAAAACTTAATACCTTAGTTGAATTAATTCGTGAATTTAGATAATCGAATAAGATAAACCAGACTTTTTGTTTTTAGCGTTTCGTACATCAAAAGGAAAAACGGAACCCTTATATATCGTTTGTCCGTCCGTTCGTATAAGTAGGTATATAGGGTCGTTGTCACAGTAGATTTTTTTGGAGTAGGTAAATTACGCTATCAAGCTAAAATGTGGCACAGTAATTATAAAGCTTACTAATTCACACACATTCCAAGTCAGAACCTAAAAAATAGATTTTTGTACAAATCTACATTTCGAGATCTTTCTTTAGACTTTAAAGCACCCATCACTTTTCAATAACATCGGGAACCTTTTTGTATTAATGTCACAAATTTACGTAAATTTGATACAAGGCGTCGACGCATTTCATTTTGTGCCTTTAGAGTGTAGAATTAAAAATGTTGGGGGCTGGAACACAACCTGACATAGATTTCGAATCGTTGTGCCCCTCTCCCCCCCCCCCCGGCGCACACGACTTTTGAACATTTTTCATGTAAAAAGTCTAATGCTAAGTTAATGGTTTCTGCGAAATATTTGAGGTCAAAGTTGGAGATGTAGTTGGAGAAATAACCAAGTTTTTAACAATTTTATTTACACCGTAGGCGAACTATGAAAATTTCTGAAACTGTTTCGTTTTTTTGTTTTTTGCCAAGAAAAGTCTAATTCGGTTGCTTTAGTTTTTTTTCAACCTTATTTAAAATATTTACCGGCAAATAATTGAAGAATTCCATAAAATTGCACTGCACCTCATTTTTTTTTTTAAATATGGAATTTCTCCAATTTTGACCTCGGATTGTTGTATACTAGATAAGTAAGTACATTTAGAGAAAACTTTACCGCCTCATGCGCAGAAACCAGATTTGGTTCGGATTGGTCTATTCTATTTTTGATGGGGTGCGGTGTACATGTCAGTGGCGTCAGCACACAGTGCACTGTTTTTTATTTACTTGTCAAGTGTCCAGTGTTCACTGTTTAGGTTATATTACCTACACGCTGTTAAAAATCGGGTAGGTATTGAATTGTGTTTGAAGTGCATTATCAGTGATGCGTGTATATTAACATTTCATTTCTTTTGTCTTATTAATCTGTTTTGCGTGCGCCGCTAACTACTTCTCACACCAGTTTTTGTGCGCAGGTTTCCGTTAGGATTTGGTTTTCTCTAAATGTATGTACTCTACATATAGGTATGATCGTGATATTGCGTAATTTGCGCCTGCGCGGAAAGATTAAGAAAGTTTAATTCAGCGGGCATGTTTTGTGAACTTTCAATGTTCATTCCATCTTTGGAACTGTTTTACGCAAGCCTAATTTTGACTAGACTAGAGAACACCGTATAACAATTTATTATTTGACTTCACCCCGCGAGAAACGCCATCGCACGAAAACCCTTCGCGGACGTTTTTTTGGAAACTCTCCCCTGCAGTAACTCACCCCCTTTTCTCTTCGCAGAAAACGCCGCACCGCACCAAAAACTCTCCGCGTGCATTTTTTGGGGAACTCCCCCTTGCACCCCACCTCCTTTTCACTTCGTAAAAAACGCCATCTTCACCAGCACCCCACCCATCCGCAGGAAACTCTCCCCCTGCAATCGTGGCAAAGCCAAAAGTAGGTACACATCCCGCTTAGTTTGATAAATAAATTGTTATATGGTGTTCTCTAGAATCTAGATAGATATTGTAAATTATAGACGCTCGACAACGGTGTTATCTAGTACTTACGTTGCTTGGTTGCAGTCTGTCGAAGTTGCATCATCAAGCATCTGCAGTTCAAAAGCTACTGCGCAGTATGCGAGATGATGATAAACAAGGCCAAGCCGAACATAAAGCCCGACAAGACGCTGCAGGACATCGTTTACAAACTGGTGCCGGGCTTGCATCGGGCCGAGATGCGGCGTCGCCGAGCGTTCTATCAGAAGCACGGCGACGCCGGAGGCAACGTCTCGCCCGAGCAACGCGGCGAAGACTACGAGCGCACCATCTACAACACCAACGACACAATCAGCTTGTCGATTGAGTACTGCAGTGACAGGTCAGTAACAGTTATATTATATTTTATTATTACCATCATTACGCTGTATTGCAATTATCTTTTCTGTTAATTTGTTGTAATAAATCAACGTAGAGATGGGCATATCAGTGAATTTTCAGTAGCAGTGAAAACTGTGAATGCTACTTTTTATTCACTGCTACTTTTAGCAGTGAAAAATTTCACAGTTAAAATATCTCAGGTAAACTGGTAAAATCCTTTCAATGCCGTAGTGTGGCATATGCATTGTGCACTAGGCAGCGAACTGGGTTAGTTGTTAGGACTTAGGATATATAATATAGCAGCGGTGAAATGAATTATGAAAAAATGCGTTTCACAGTCACTATTATTACCTATTAGGCATAACAAAAGATTTGACCGGATGTAACGTAAAGCAGATTTGTATTTTGCATGAAGGTCACTGTGAAAAATGGGTACCTATATTTTTTTTGCCCATGTATTTTTTGATACGTTAATTAACATTATCTAAATTTGAATTAATAGAAAAAATTATTCGAAACACTTTTAAACAATCCGCGTCAAGAAACATTAACAAAGCAAATATATTTTTTTGCTTTTATTTCACATTTACTTTTCTTATACTTCCTAATTTTTTACACTTAAATAACGTACACTGTACAAGTTATTAAAACAAATCAATATCTTGTGCCAATAGATAATGATATACGTAAATACGATAGGTACCTACCTACCTGATAAACCTTATTTTAAATTTTTCACTGTTGGGTACGATAAGTAGGTAGCAGGTACACATCTGTGAACGTAATTGTAAACTGTGAACTGTGAAATGCTAGCGAACTGTGAAATGCTAGCGAACTGTGAAATGATAGCGAACTGTGAACTATCACTTTTCACAGTATGCAGGTAGCAGTGTGCAGACCAAACTAGTTGGATGTGTAAACGTTAAGAGTGAAATTGGTAGCAGCTACTTTTAAATGATATCTTTTAAGGTCGCTGTGAAAAATTGATATCTGTGAAAAAGTAGCAGTGAAGTGAATACTTGCACATCACTAAATCAACGACGTTACAACGAAAAGAACACTATGGTCGCAATGTCAAACCCTGCCGACAAAAAAATTTAGGTAGATATTTGATTATTATTGATTCAGTTTTAACATTGAATATTTTGACAAAATATTCTCCTCGTCTTTTTGATACTGAAAAACAACAAAAATCCTCTCATTCATTTTTTTTCAACCCTTAAAAATTCAACTTTTAAAATGGTCCGATTGCGACAATTTTAAATAGATTTCGTGCGGTGATAGATACCTATACCAAAGGTCAGTAACAGTTATATTTTATTATTACCATCATTACGCTGTACAATTATCTTTTCTGTTAATTTGTTGTAATAAATCAACGACGTTACAACGAAAAGAATACTATGGTCGCAATGTCAAACCCTGCCGACAAAAAAATTTAGGTAGATATTTGATTATTATTGATTCAGTTTAACATTGAATATTTTGACAAAATATTCTCCTCGTATTTTAACATTGGAAATGTTTATGTTCGTATATGGGGGCAGAGTTACGAGTTTTCGTTCAAGGCCAAAAGACAACGGTGTCGCGATCAAGTGAGGAGCAATCATGCAAAATTGAACAAGTGCAATTTTTTCGAAATGTGTTTTATATCATGTCTAGTTAATTGAGAGGTATTTGCGACGATCTGCGGTATTATTTTTGAGCAAATGTTAATAAATACTGTATAGAAAAATCCATTTAAAAGTTAAGTAATCAAGCAAAAGTGAATGCGTATATAACAGAAGAATCGAAGCGTCACTTATTCGGTCTTCTACACTCTACAGGTGTTTTATAAGTTGTACAAATGACCAATAAAAAGTACCTTTATTTTTCAAAATATGAAAAAATTCCATTAAGAAAAGTTGTTTAGAAAATTAGAATGCAATTTCCCAATAGGTTCTGGCTTGCAGCTGTACTTACCGATAAGTCGAAAAGCAACAAACGGTATGAGTGGAATTCAAATTGAACTTCAATTTCTACTGACTAACATTGCAAAACACGCATGATTTAGTAAATAGCTGCATCTCACGCATGGCGGCCGTATTTCAACACGCATTTCAACAGCGCAGGTCACGATTTAAGCCTACCGCCATCTGTTGGTCGCTTGAGCGTACCAACAGACGATAAACATTGAATTCTAGTTACTTTTTAGGGATTGTGAGTTTTAGCTATCTTTTAGGTTACAACCTTGTCAGCTATTGGAAGTGTCAAATACAAACCACGGGCCCGATACAAACTTATAAATGGGGTTTGATCTCACATGGTATGGTATTTTACATATATAATATAATATCATTTTTAGCAATCTAAACATAATGTCATAACTACTAACTGTACATTTCATTTCTTTACAGATACATTCAAAATATTATGTAAATATTGTCATGTTATTTACATTAAAAGTATGCATATAAAATGTTGAAAACCTAAAGGTTAGGTTACTGATTCATTCAAATTATTATCGATTTTCCCCCAAAACTAAATCGAAACACTGATGCCTGAAAAGTAATAAACGTTTTTTCTATAATATGTAGCGATGACACATCTGTCCTGTGATGTCAACACGAAAGGTCAGTTTCACCCGATAAAGGAACCATCGATCTTTCTCTAGCAAATATTGACGACTACAAAATGAACCGTACAAGGTATTAAATAATATAATATATAGCAAAGATAGGCCTGTTTCGTGACAACCTGTACAAAGCAATAAATATTCTATTCTGTATGTCCGGGCTCTGAGTTATCGTCGTAATTCTCCGAGTTACTGTCAAGCGTGCCAAAATTCGGCTGTCGCGGTGACTGCTCTCACCTGAAGAAACGGAGGATCGTGCGAGGATTTTTTTTAATATCCGGAATAAACGTCGACAACATTTTTTGAAAAGATTGAGAATTTTATAAATAGATAACTTTTTAATTTTTACTAAAATTTATAAAATTAATACAAATAGGTAAAAAATAAATTATTATTCTATAATACAATTTACAAAATAATCTTATTCGTTCTCATACAAACATTAAAAAAATCCAAAAGTGCGATTTGCACCCAGACAAAAGCCAGCCCGGTCAGCTGGTTACTATAATATTGTATTTTCATCGGAACAGTTAGCTTATATAACATTTTCCGCTAAGATACAGTTTTCAAGTATTTTCTGCAGCTCTGTTACCAATTATAAAAATGTAAAGTATATGAAATTCTAAATCTATTTGCACACTAAATAACTGACTTTCAGTTTGCATGTGTGCATCTGGTAAATAATAAATACAAATTTATGACGGATCTTTTTCTTTAAAATAAAAAATTACAGTTACGAATACAAAGCATGAATGAAACTTCCACCATTAGTACAGGCTGCAGATTCATAATGTAACCCTACCATATCGTGCCAAGCAACGATCTACGGTATCGACGTTTAGATCGGTCACAATTATTTTGAATAAGGAATCGTGTGTGAAAGAGTATCGGATTACCCATATTTTCGGATTCGAAACTCCGTTACATCTATGCTTCATTCAAAACCAATGTTAGTGAGTAGGATATATTTGTGTTCTTAAGCTCGGGACCTCTCAGGAGTCTCTGCATAATGAACCATTCGCTTCATTTGAACATAACTGATTGGATCACCATAGCTCTCATATGAAGCCCTAAAAATATTAAATCAACATTTTTATTATTTATTAATAATTACTAAGGGAGATTAATAATTGTGGTTAGGCCGGCCGCACATTTCCTAATATCGGATCCGATTGTCGGATCCGGGTGTCTAACGCTCAAATATCTATAAGATTATATGACCATATCGCACACTTACGATTCGATATTGGATCGGACGTCCGACTTTCTTGAATTCTTTTTGTATTCAAAGGATGTATCCAACAGCATCGTTTTATTATTTGTAAATGGTTTTAGAAAGCTTAACTAATAATTAATGCTTCATTTGACACCAATCAGTGAAACCACATAAATATTAATTAAAATAACTAATACCCATTAAATATGTATACTTATATAGTTTATACAAACCTTTCAAGTAGATTTTTATTTTTTTTAAATTTCATAATAATTGTGTTGGTTGGTACGTCATAATTTTGTAATCGTCTTAAAATACTGTCACCCAAGAAAAAATCCATGTTTGTTAATTGATCCATTATTATAATAATAGGGTTATTCCTGACAAAACTAAACAGTGCATTGATAAATATTGTGTGTATAATAAACAGTTAATTATGTTTCATATATGCTGTTATCATTTCCAATGTCCTCGATGGTTGCAAGGATTGCGAAATCTGTGAATTTTTGATACTGAAAAACAACAAAAATCATCTCATTCGTTTCCTAAGTAGTTAAGATACAGGGTAGGTGTCGAAGTTTATAAAAATAAATCATTTTTTTGTCATATCTTCCGCGAAAAAGTTGCAAATCGAACAAAATTGTGCATCTTCTATATGATTGGTAGTGTTGCCGTCTAGATCTAGACTTTCTAGACTCTTGTCTTGTCTTGATTTTCAAGACAAGACAAGACTTGCTTTATCTATAGATCAAGACTCTTGCCAAAACTCTAGACAATTTTCAAAAGTCTATAGAATCTAGATAAACTAAGTAGTAGTATAGGTGAAGTAAACCACTCGGTTGATCTAGACTGTTGAAAATAATCTAGAGTCTTGATATTAGACAAGACAAGAGTTTTTTAATCTAGACTTAGACTTAGTGAAGTCTTGATATTTCAAGACAAGACAAGACTTTGAAAGTCTTGTCTTGTCTTGTCTAGACGGCAACATTAATGATTGGCTATTTTCTGTAGATATTTTCATCTAAATGAGACATACCAGTTGCGTGCAATGAGGTTATACGATTGAATAAATTTAAGAAAAAAAAATGCACGCCACTGTCTGCTCTCGAATGTTTTGTCAATTTTTCAAAATCCTCATTTAATTTGGAATAAGACAGGCTTTTACAGATCCTTAATAAAGGCCCTATAGTTCCGGAGATTTAATTTTTCAGAAGAATGCAAACCAGAGGTTAGAGCTTAAATTTTTTTTTCAACTTTTAAAAATTCACCTTTTAAAATGGTCGGATTGCGACAATTTTAAATAGATTTCGTGCGGTGATAGATACCTACCAAATTTCATTAATGTCGATTGTCTTTCGAAAGTTATGATTGCTAAAGTTGCATGTGCAAGTTTTATAAGATAATACATTTGGTATCAAATAAAAATTGACACAAACGATGATACTGGCAAAGAAATTGATTTTTGAAGATCACACGTCTGATGCAATCTGACAGAGCTGACTGTGTACGGCTGTCGTGATATACATAAAAGGCAGAACTAATAACGAACCGTTACTGTCAGACTTGAGTGTAAGATGCGCTAAAATATATCCATTGACTAACAAGTCGTTTCTAAAGTACGCCCTAGACGTGTGATAATGTTAATTTAAGGTATAGTTGTCGTGCTACAATAATATCCAAAAGTTTCGTTCATAATACGCTGTAAAACAATAAATAAGTATAGTGTTAAATGTAAAAAAAATTTGTTGGAGATTGTACCTAAACTGTTGTTCACATAGTAACACATATTTCACTTAGTTTTTTCGCTTGGATTATGTAAAAATGTCAATCTTTTCTCATAAATTGTTGAACTTTGCGTTATTATATCTCAACAATAAAAAGGTCAATAATTTTTGAATTTTCTTTTTTAAACTCAGAACAAAAACATCAATGAACAGTTAGTTTTTTGAAAATTTCTGACTGTTACTTTTTTTTTAAATTAAAAAATTTGTCAAAAACACAACCTTTCCTATGCTCTTCGTGTTAATTATCCGAACTTTAATTAAGTTTATCTCGAGTTAGAGATGGTCAATCAACTTCAAATTTTAATGGTATTTGTATTATAGTATCCTTAATGAGTAGACGAAAATTTAGAATTTTCTGAGACTATGCCCATAGCACGGCAACTACCTTAATTGCATATAGACCAATATTGAAAACGTAGCGCAAAGATTGTATCGTCATGGACTTCATCTTTTTTCGATAATATTGACAATACCTGTGGCTCCGCTCACGTATTTTTGATTTTATTAGGTATTACCCTGCAGTATAATATAAAATCCCGTAGATATAGTTACTACATTACTCATTCGCTTCTCTCGTTCGCTCGAATTTATGATTTATTAATACATTACTCACTCGCTTTGCTCGTTCGCTCGAATTTATGATTTATTAATACATTACTCACTCGTTTTGCTCGTTCCCTCGAATTTATGATTTATTAATACATTACTCACTCGCTTTGCCCGTTCCCTTGAATTTATGATTTATAATATATTATTACAATGCCTACTACTCACTCGCTTCGCTCGCTCACTAGAATTTACGATTTATTAATACATTACTCACTTGCTGCGCTCGCTCGCAACAGTTTTCCGGGATAAAAAGTAGCTTCTGTTTTTGTCGTGCTTCAAGGAATTTCTTTGCCAATTTTCGTCGAAATCGGTTCAGTGGCTAGGCCGTGAGGAGGTAACAAATTCAAACACACTCGCATTTATAATTGGAAGTTTTGTAATGGGTCCGAAAATCGAAATCAAAGTGTATAACAAATTTTTATGTTTCAAGGTCACTACACTATTTTTAGAAAGATGTGTGTGTGTGTACGTATGTACGTACGTATGTGTCCATTTCTTTCTAAGATGAAATCTCGAGAATGAAAAATGATATAGACTACGTTAGGGTGCCAATCGACGCGTATTAATGTAAATATGAGCTGAAAGACATTTTTTCAAAATCGGTTCGCCGTTCTTTTTTCTTAACCAAATAGACTCCAAAAAAGCAGATTTTATACAATATCTCGCGAATAAAAAATTATATCGACATCGTAAGGGTGTCAATCGAGGCGTGTTAACGTCATTTTGATCCGACATAAATTTTATAAAAATCGGCTCAGCCGTTTTTTTTTTTTTTTAATTATTGTTAAAAATAAATAATAATTATGTTTTAATGATTAAAATGATTATCTAATTTAATTATTATTATTAAATATTTATCAAACTGGGAAGTTCGTCGTGTGGACCTCAAGGGTCGCACTTTAGTTCTAATAAACGACCCACCTCACGGCTTGTTTGGGATAGTTTTGATAAAGATTGCGCAAAATTATTGTACGTCTATGGAGGCCTATAGTGTTAGTGCAGTTCAATGTCGCTTGTCGTGTTCGTTTTAGAAATCGTGCAAAACGAATTTTGGAATTGACTTCATGTAAAATAACGATGCAAAGTAATCTACGCTTGGAAGAACACATTATACTTATCAGGGTTGCCCAACCCATGGAAGCTCTATGCTAGGGCAACGAAGAGATTTTAAAGGCAGTAAGATTGTTGAAACAAAGAATACATGACAATTTGCTATTCCTATATCTCTGCGCGCGCATCATTTTCAACTTGTTATTTACCGCAGTCAGTCTTCAGGCGAAATCTCACGCATAAAAAAGTTGAGCATCCCTACATTATATGCATGCATCTCAAAAAAAAAATAATTTCAAAGGCCAGTACGTTTCAGTTGAAACGAGATTTTTCTCGACGAACGAGCGAAGCGAGTGGGATACCTTTTAAGCCAACTATGTTTGTTTATTTTGAGAATATTTTTTTGAATAATATAGGTACTGACTCTATATTTTAACTTTCGGGTTGTGACGACGCTTAACTTTAAACAATTAAGTTTATTGTAAAAAACTTAATTTTTGTTACGACTTTTATATATTTTAAAGAAAGGATTAGCATGATGTATATAATACGCGGCTTGAACTTTTATAGAAAAAAGATACTGAGATGTTGAACTAGTATAAAAACCTTTTAATATCTCCAATATTATTCTTTTCTGTTGTAAATATAATATAAGACGCGCAGGAAATAGGCCATTGAATAAAGATGTTACCAGAAGTTATATAACGTGGTCAGACGAATTCAAATAAATATTACATCATAGAAAAAGTTTTTACGAAGAATATCGTATAGGCAGCGTAGGAGCAGCTATAGATAAAGATAGATGGATATAGGAATATACCATAGACATAGGAATCTATAGGGACGTAGTACAAGCGAGTGGGGTAGTTGCTGTTAGGAAGGGGGGGGCGAGGAAGTAAGTGTGCGCACATTCTATTGGTAGCTTCAGTTGCGCAAGCCCTGTACGAGCAATTGAGCATGCGCAAAGACGCGGATGACTGAATTGAATTGAATTGTAGATTATAGACGCTCGACAACAGAGGTCATTAGCGTCTACGCTGATGACTGCATCTGGCGCAATTAAGCATGCGCAAAGACGCGGTCAATAGAACGTGGGCACATGCATAGCATGGACATGTCCATAAGACAGGCATGCACCCTCCCCTGAATGGCTGCCCCTCCCCCTCGTTTGAAGTGGCACTTTATACTACATCCCTAGATTTCGATATCTATGGAATATACACCTATATATAGTATAAGTAGTTTTCCATTTGTCACATGATATAAATTCTGACCTGGAGAGGCGAATTAAGCATTCGGAAACCCCCAAGCGCAATCTGACTGTGAACCCCCCCACACAAAAAATATGTTATTTTTTAAAAATTATAACTTTATAGATGTACATTGTACAGTAATTCGAGTGCTTACATTCAGAGAAGGACACTGACGAATTTGTGTTCAGACGCGTCTATTCTAGGACAAAATATTATAATCAAGTCTTAGAACATTGAATACCTACAAAATGACCCCCTGCACATTTTTCATCTCAAATCTCTTCCTTCCTTCGCCTAAAAACGATGATGGCTCTCCCAACGCTATTTTTAAAGCGAAAGGGTTCGAGTCAACGTCAAATGAAGGACCAAGAATCACACTAGCAAATCCTTCAGGCGAATCTTAAAAACAAGTTATGGCTTCGTGTGAATTAGATTAGATACGTAATTTATTTGTTTATTTAAAGTTTTCCAGGATTTTTTTTAATTTTTCGCCTGGAGGGTCTGTAGTGTGATTCTTGGTCCTTCATTTGGCGTTTTATTTTTAAAGCTAAAGGGTTTGGGTAAACGTCAATTGAAGGATTAAGAACCACACTACAGATCCTACAGACGAATCTTTTGGAAAAAAAATGTGAGTCGTCGCGGGACGCCTGGCAGATGTGAAACATTTTTATAGCTTGAATCTTTTATTTATTGAACTTGACAAATTTATCAAAATAAAATCTAGCCTATATCACTTAGGGATAGTGTAGCTTTCTATTATATAGTAAAAGAATTTTTTAAATCGGTTTAATAGTTCCAGGTATAATAATTTATGATTTATTACAACGCCGCGAGACATTCTCCCCTTGTGAAGATAATAAGTGAAAGAATTTTTAGAATCGGTTCAGTAGTTCGAGAGATAAGAATTTACAATTTAACACAATTTACCCTAATTTTCCCTCGTTTACCCAAATTTACCCTAGTATACCCTAATTTCTTGAATTTACCCTAGTTTTCCCTAAATACCCTAATTTACTCTTATTTAGCCCCCTTTGCCTTAAGTTACCCCAATTTACCCTAATTTACTCAAATTTGCCCTAATCTACTCTAATTTACTCTAAATACCCTAATTTACCCAAATTTTCGTTTTTAAAAAAAAAAACAAAAAAATTAATTTTTGGTGTCATGAAATTTCAAAAAATTATAATTATTGTCAAAGAAAGAATATAACAAAAATAAAAAATTTATAAATAAATATCATGTAGAATTTAGAAAAAAACGTCAAAAATTGTACGATGCCATATGAGTTTCCGAACCCAAATTCATAGAAGGCTAAAGTGGTACCACTACTCTGCGGATGAACTTGTCTAGACAGCCCTTGTTACTGATATATGTATAACTTAATATACCCGGACAATTAATTTATAAATTATTTATCCAGTACAATATAAGTGCCGCAGTGGTGGGGAGAACAGCAGCGAATGAGAACATTTCGTTGCATTGATATTTCGTTGCATATTTCCCCTCACGCGGCTGTTCACAGCCCGACATAAGATGTTTCACATCAAAAATGTTGGCTACTTGTGAAAGATTACGTAACTTATTTTTTAAATTGTGTTTCCCAGGATATTTTTTTTTTCAATTTTTAAAAATAGCGTCGGAAGAGCCATAACAGTCTTTAGGCTAGAGGAAAGGATTTGAGATGAAGAGTGCACGGAGTATTTGCAAGTATGCTCTTAAGTAATTTCTTTGAGGAGATTACCGTAGTAAATAACTGTATATACAGGGTGTCCAAGACTTGCGTTGTCGGCCGATATATTGATTTTGGGTGAAGATAGAAAAGAAGTTTAAATACAAAAGTTGTATAAATTTTAATGGTGTATAACCTAAAAATATTTTCAATTATACAGTCTGTCCCATTTAATCGTGGCAGATCAAAGTTATGTTTTTTTTAACCTAGCACCCTGTTTTTATTTGTTTTTTCAATTCTGCACCTAAATGTGAATAGAAATTGTAAGGAAAGCTGTGCTCAAAAATTCAGTAATTTTTGAGTTATTCAAGTTTTTTAGAAATTTTTGACACATGCAGACCTTTACCTAAAATTCGACATAGCCAAAACAGAAATCTTTATCAAACTGAAATTTTGAGGATCACTAGATAATGGACGGACAAATCAATGTCTGTCCTAAAAAAATGAATTTATTATACAGGGTGTTCAAAATAATGTAATTCTATAACCTAACTTTAATCACGTGTAACTTTTGATTGTTAAATACGAGGTTATTTTTTTGCTGGAATTGTATTCTTTAGGATATTTACTAACACTTTTACTAAGGGTTGTCCAAACCTAAACCTAATATTTTCGTATTAAAATATTAGGTTTAGGTTTGGACAACCTTTAATAAAGTGTTAGGAAATATCCTAAAGAATACAATTCCAGCAAAAAAATAACCTCGTTGTATTTAACAATCAAAAGTTACACGTGATTGAAGTTAGGTAAAAGAATTACATTATTTTGAACACCCTGTATAATAAATTCATTTTTTTAGGACAGACATTGATTTGTCCGTCCATTATCTAGTGATCCTCAAAATTTCAGTTTGATAAAGATTTCTGTTTTGGCTATGTCGAATTTTAGGTAAAGGTCTGCATGTGTCAAAAATTTCTAAAAAACTTGAATAACTCAAAAATTACTGAATTTTTGAGCACAGCTTTCCTTACAATTTCTATTCACATTTAGGTGCAGAATTGAAAAAACAAATAAAAACAGGGTGCTAGGTTAAAAAAAACATAACTTTGATCTGCCACGATTAAATGGGACAGACTGTATAATTGAAAATATTTTTAGGTTATACACCATTAAAATTTATACAACTTTTGTATTTAAACTTCTTTTCTATCTTCACCCAAAATCAATATATCGGCCGACAACGCAAGTCTTGGACACCCTGTAGTATATACAGTTAGGACTGTTGTGAATACCACAAACTCATTCCAATTCATAAAAATATCACCTGAGTGTAAATGGAAAACGACTAAAAGATCGAATAGCGCCGCATATAATATATAGATATCAACCGTGTCTTTCGGTGGTTGAAATCACGGGACTGAACTCAATGCTGTAATATAACGTGGGTGTATATTATATAGATGTTGTTTGTAGGTATGTGTGGGGTATATATTGAAGCACTCGCTTTCAACGGGAATCTGTTACATAATGTACATACACGTTTGTGGCTACAAAACTATATTGCCTACGTCGATTTTCTTTGCATATTTTTATTATCGAAAGAAAATATTAAAGTTCAATGATGAAAAACTGAAAGAGTTATTAAAATATCATTGCGTTTTGAAGATAAGGAAACTTCTCAATTTTTTCTATACCTCCAAAAAAGTAGAATTCTGTTAATATAGGTAGGTAATATAGGCATATGTATAGAGTAATTGTCAACTCAGTCCGCCGTGATAGTAGAAAGTTTAGGGTTAGAATCCCTACCGTGACACAGGTTTGAAAAAATTAATTTTTTCTGACTAAATTTTCCTGACTAAGTACTATGTTACGTCATGTCTAATGGGTGTTTCATATATACTGATGCATACGGTATGCATTCATTTATTTTGTATTTAGTCATGACGCCTTTAAATCATATTGTTAAACTTGTATCTATATTATAAGTATTTATAAATTTTAGTGTTTCGTAGTACAACCCTGCATTAGTGTGCGGCGTGCAGTCTGTTCTTGATTTATTTTCTCTCCGCAATTTGACAATTTTAAAGTAAATGTAGGATTTTGATGAATATAAAGAAAATATATTTTATATATATTTTAAATCTAAATAAACATGTAAAAACGGTGAAGTCTTTTCGGAGACCCACACTGTTTAGTTTAGTTTAGTCATTTTTAGTCAGATTTAAAATGTGCGTTAGGGAATATTTTTTGTTCAACACCCGCAAGAAATATGTAATTTCGTGGTTCTACTGAGAGTGGGCGAAATGCCATTTCGCCCACCAGTGAACGAAATAGCATTTCGCCCACGCTCATTACGGGGAACGTTTACGCAAGTGTTGATAGTTTCGTCAATCAATCAGGTCACCCATTATTTCGCCCACGCTCAGCAGAGCCACGAAATGACATATTTCTTGCGGTAGTTGAACAAAATATTGTGTGCGACTATTGATCGAAAGAGGAGATTCCTCGAGTGAGGATTTTAACGCACGAGCGTAGCGAGTGCAGTAAAACACACGAGTGGAATCTCCTCTTTCTCCCACTAGTCGCACAATATACTATTTTTGACTCGTCGTTAATCATTAAGAAAGAGTTTCAAAGTATGTGCGATCGGAAATCTTATCTCTTTATAGCATTGAAAAATGAAGAATTTGATTAACTATTAAATTAATTATAGGTTGACGATGTAGATAATCTTCATTATTTTTATTGTACAAAAAAATCTGACTTAAACCATTTTGCCTTATGACTACAGATGTATGTCTATAAAACCTGACACGATACCGTAATACGATGACGTCTGCTTTTTGGAAAATTAATTTGTTATAAACTGAACAGCGTTTTCAAAAACATACCTGCATCGGGGTTTGTAGCCGATTAGGACTATGCATCATCAAATGGAAATAAAAATGCAACATATTTTCATCAAAATATTATGACCTTTGCTTTTAGAAAAATCTGCTTGATAGTACATGATAGAAAAATGTTTCCTCTGGCGCGATAAAAGAACGATTGATTTTTTTAAAACATTCATTATTTTTTATTGTCTGAAGATATAAACAACAAAATTTTGGAAAACGCATTGTATATGTATCATCATCATCATCCTCGCCTCTTCCCTTTACGCGGGGTTGGCTTTTCTAATCATGAGGTGCCATTTTCGCATCATAATTAGTATGAAGATTGGCTATAGATTTTTACGGTCGGTTGCCACCTGACACCAAGGTCTTGATCTTCTTGGAAAACCTGAGAACCGCCCGCGCCGTTGATTAGTATTGGTTCTTTCGCCGCCATCTCTAATGAACTCTCAGACCTATAAGAGCCCATCATAATCAAGAACTTCTACTCTGATTATAAACTCCTCGATTGGGTTTGGTAATGGAGTATTCTCTCCGATCTTTGTATATGTATACCAAAAAAATCGGTTTCTAGACACATTCCGAATCCATTGATCTGATTGGCATCAAAAAGTCAATAGGCGAATCGTTGACGAGACAAAAAATCATTCAAGTCGGTGCAATTTTGCAGAAGTTATTGTGTATACACACACGTAATGAGGAAATCTACTTTTCTTTACGTTTTGAGGGTAGTATAATATTAGAATCTGACATTACCTCGGAAACATGGAAGTAATATAAAATTTTCCAGTTTCGATTCTCGATAAGTCTGCATCTTTTTCTCTTTGCTTCTTGCTTTCAACAATCGTAAGTCCTCACTACCGAGCTATATAGGTACTTATATATTATTATATATATATTATATATTATATATATATATATTATTATATTATTATATATATATTATAATAATCCTCTGAGTATAACCTCGCAGTAACCTAGGTATAGCCTAACACGTAGCAACAATTCTGTATATGCATGCTTGATTAAGGATTTATAGGATGAGAACAACCGATAAGTTAACTTTTACTAATTGCTTCTCCAACAGGTCCGTAATCACTAAAGTCAAACTGCTTTATTTTTCCATTAAAAACTTTTCCCAAATTAGTTCATAAATTCAATCAGTGACATAAGGTATTTGAGTTGTAGAATTAGTAAACAGAATTCTCATCTCACTCAAGATTTAGAGATGCGTCTCGTGTCTACGGGACATCATAAACTAATTAACCAAGCGCGACGACGTTGACGCCACCTTTTGCAATTAAATAGTTGCAAACGCACAGATATGACGTAGATGCACAGACAAAAGAGCGTCGTCGAGTTTGTCTATGACTCGACGGCAGACAAATCATCATTCTCCCGCTGTTGCGATTCGTATTCTTGAGCTTCACTCTGCTTTTATTCAGAAACGCTATCATACCCTCTCAACTTATCTTCCTTTTCATTCTGATGTGACTGGTGAGTGTCTTACGAGACAAGCAACCACTCAGGCTACACATTCTGACTGCAATCTCATCGTCACTGTTTGTTTTTAACTTCCCATTTCAAAAATTTCATAAATAGAATCCCTTTCCACAATACGAATTCACTTTCTTTAGCGAATTACTTCAGTTTCCAGACAATTATGTTGTCATTAACGTCACAAGGGTCAATTTAAATGCCTCTGCCGGGCCTTGAACCCGAAATTCTAAGATTCGCGCTGATTGGCTATTAGTTAGGTACTCTACAGTGCCTTAAAGCAGACATTGATTCATTTCCTTCCTTTAAAACTTGTAATCGTTTTTTCCACTACATGCGAGAGCTATTTAAAATTGCAATATTGCGGAGTGAACCAAATTTTTATACTCTAAAAGCCGAAAAGCCTTTAATCAAATAAGAAATTAGAGTAATAGCCTTGTATAGCTAATGGAGTTGTTCGGAAACTTTAATTTGCTAATGAAGTGAATTTATATTCTGGAAACAGGTTACAAACATGTTTTATTGTTATATAAATTGTCATTTATTGTTATCGATAAGTAACTCCAATTTCTTATTTGAATAATTTAACTTGACAATTACCGCGCATTCGCAATGTCCATAACATTGGTGATGTCGTTCACGTTGGTCCGCACTCTTCATTTATTTCATCCGTGTCATTTGCTAGCGATCGCTCAAGAATAACCTTCTTGCAGAGTTCACTTCGTCTGTCGTGTGACGACGTGAAACGAAACCGGAGACTAAAGAGACAGACGAACAGAGAGAGAAAGAGAGTGAGGGGAGAAAAGAGATGAGAGTATATCCTCGGCCCCATTCGCGGCTGCCGAATTCTCACACTGATGTTAGAGCTTTATAAAAGTAGATTTGAACTAAGGACCTGTTGAATTACTGTAGATGGGATGTATCTAGTAATGAAGTAACTGTTTTGCTAATGAATAATGCGATAAAAGACTAATGGATTTGGGATTTCTGAAATATACGGAGTGTTGAAAATTAACGTTCCTATTTTCAATATTTTTTTCCGGTAGGGGAAAAGTCTTTTAAAGTGTGGGATTTCCACCCAATAAAAACCCCTACCTCGTTACAACCATTCCGGAATTGCATAGCGTCAGAATAGCTGCTGCCTCGATGTTACCTGTTATATCTCTCTCTCGTCCTTCTCTTTTCTCTCCATGATTTTCTTCATCATTTCTTTTGTTATGTCCCATGCCTACTTTTGTCCTGCAATTGTCGGGATCAGAAATATTTTCAATATAGATTGAGTCAGTAAGGAAAGCTCGCGCGATTTAAATAAGACAACACAAAATACAAATCATTAGTTTTTTTTGGGCTCATATTCAGTAAACCTAATCAAATGCAAATCAAGATAAATAACAGGACCATCTTGGTTATAACGAATTTCGAGGAACCGTGGAATTTCGTTCGTTTTAACCACATACAAACCATGACATGTAAAACAAAACATAAAAATGAGTCGTTTTAACCGATTTTTCGCAGTAACTGCGACAACGAAATCTTTCCAGAGAAATCTGTAAGATAGAAAAGGAGAAACAATCGGTTGTGTAAAAACATGATCAACAACGTTCGCGCCTGAATTGACTCTCTGAGAAATGCAGGAAGTATTCGGACTACATACCTACATCCCAAACTTCAATTACCTACTCGAATTCGCTAGTCTGCTGAATATGTACTCCGCCGTATTTTTTGGTAAATCTTTTTGTACGCTCACTACCAAAGATAGATTTTGGTACTAAACAGTCGTTCAAAAAACAAAAGAATTCATTTTCGACCGAAGAACGATCGCAACCAACTTAAATGTTTTTGTAATCTGCCGCAATTTCATCGAAGGAGATCGACGTTTCTTTTCAGAGTCGTATCATCGATGCCCAGACCAAGTTTCTTATTTCATGCCGTCAAAATGTTTCTTTACTACGAATCGAATCGCTGATTGAACCCTCAGGGGTTTGCGCCCCTGTTGCCAGGTTTCTCTCTACTACTATTTTAACAAGAATGATAGAACCCAATTTGCACGTTTTGTTTGTAAATTTGTACTTCAGTAGAGGTGAATGCGCATGTTTGACTGTGTTCTAATAAATTATAAAATCTCATTTTATAACAAGGAGCTGTCGTTCTTAGAGAGAAATTGACTACTTTATATCTATAAATCTCTTTAAGAGGGATGGAACCAATTGCAAATCCAGGAGCTCTCTCCCCTCAACTAGTAAAAACACATGAAGTTCTTAAATCGGCCCTTTTCAGGACCATGATGTGCAAAATCCGAGCGCGCAACCTCCCTGAGATACACATCAGATAACGCTACTGTCGCCGGTGTCAAGGTCTCTTGATTTTTTTAGGCTAGGCTAGCTCGGATGGTTTTGCGCCCCCCCCCCCTCGAATAAATTCTGGATCCGCCCTTAGATGGAACCTTGGTATGAAGACACTAAATACTAAAAGGGTAACCACAAAACACTGATCTAAACTGTTCATATTCCTTGCTCCATGTAAACCTGGCTGATTTATCTACAATGGTGTCTTTTGTAGGTACTGAGGTAGAAACGGTAGAAATGACGTTTCGGTAAGGATTTAGCGCATTATCCGATCATAGTATAAAGCAAATCGTTAGTTGCAGTTATATACATAGATACTACGTAAGTAGTTGTACATACAGACGCAGTTGGTATTCGAAAGATAGGAGCTGAACGCGGCCGCGGTATAATGTACGTACTGCAACCCACCGCACGTACACCCCCCGCCGCCGCACCCCGCCCACACTGCTTCAGCCTGACGGGGCATGCAGAAGTGCGTATATCCAACAAGAGAGGACCTAGAGCTGGTACTAGAGAGCAGAGTTTCTCAACCATCCGGAGTCCGGACACTAAATTGTTATGTCTGAATTATTGTTTATCAAAGTGGGCGATACCATCCCCCGCGTGGGTGCTGAAGCGATCCAGGAGGTGGTAATATCCTCGGAAGCGATTGAGGGTCGTTGAATTAAAAAATAACGGTGAGCGGAAGCACAAAGAAAGAAGAAGAAATTTTTGAAAAAACAACAGAACGCAAATTTCACTGCATCTTTCTGTTTGTTCGCCTTTAGAAGGGGGCAGTAGGCAAAATAAGTTTGAGAATCCTTGGTATGGATGCGTTCCCGAACTTTTTTATACTATTTCGTAGTGATGTAAGATTTTTTTATGTTTTCTATAGAAACAGAATAGAATTTATTGAGAGGAACTATGAAAAAAATCCTTAATATATAAACGTAACTTATTGAGGTTTCTCATTTTACTAGAATTAATAAACGATGAGCTAAGACCTGAGAGGCATATTTTTAATTTTACCTCCAACGTAGCAGCTCACATATTTAGTTGATCTGACGTTGATTTTAAATCATTCTGATTGAATAAACGGTAGTAATTAAATTAAAAAGATTCTTTACCTTATTAGGAGTACAGTAATATAAAAGCATCAACACTTTATTTTGACGAGTTTTGTTTAGAGGCACAGCATTAAATCCGAAATTCCGGGTGCTATAACCCCGCCGTTGACTATTTTTTTAAGATTTTTTAAATAATGTTTTCCTCGTTTAGTTAAGAATCAAGGTAGTTCCTCTAATAGACCTTGAACGTATCCTTCAAAATGCTCTACCATCAAATAGAAAAAAGTTATCATTTTCTTTTGCCTCCATCGTGAAACCTTATAGGATCTCGACACACACTCTTCTTTGATATCTTGCAGTGCTATTCTATCTGCACTGGGCATTTTGAAATTCACTTTGAATTCTTCACAGTTAGTCTTTGTTTTCTGTTACCTTGAGGATTCTAAGGTTACTCGTTCTCTACTTCGTACTGTGTTGTTAATATTCTTCATATTTGAGCTGTTATAAACTCCTAATTTATTATAGCTGAAGTTACATTTTGCCCTCTTAATTTTATTTGTATTCTGTGACCTTCTGATTGCACAAGAGATTGAAAAACGATGAATTTCCTCGACTTTTTCTGGTTTGAATATACTTCACTACTACATATTACGCAATTCACCTTGAATTCTTTACTAGAATTTTAGTCCACATCTTCTATCATCTTGAAGAGTCCAAGATTATTAGTTCTCTATTTTGTCAGTGTCAAGTCACGGAGATTGATTGATTGATTGTAGATTATAGACGCTCGATAGCTTCAAATTTGAACAGTCAACTACTGTTTTATCGTAGAAATCTATAACATTCTGATCTCTTTCAGGTCTACTCTATCCTCTTTTCGATTGCACTACTTATTTTGTTGTGACTGATGCATGATGCAATAAATTTTAACTTGCATCGTAATTTTAAAGAGATTGAAACACGATAAATTTTATCCACTGTCTTAGGTTTTTTGCATATATTTCAATACTATTTCACCTGTGCCCTGCGTTTTCGAAATCATCTGGAATTCTCCACGACGATTTTAGCTTACCTCTTCTGTCGCCTTGAGGATTGCAAGGTTATTGATTCTCGATTTTGTTACTGTCTCGTATTTGAACAGGCAACTGCTTCATCGTGCAGACGAAGTTACGCTGTGTCTTCCTTCAAATCTACTCTGTTTTGAATAATTGCACTATAATCTTTCCCACAAACAGATATATTAATGGCTATATAATATTCTTTGATAAGGATAGAGGGTCTATTTATGTATATCATTGACGTAAATAGAACCACTATACTTGTCTCTTATCTGTTGGTTGGAAAAACTATGACATTTTGTTATTTTAATTTTCTATGAGACATTTTATTAATTTATGCATTAAATTTTAACTTACATCGCAATATGTCGCAATTGCAAAGAGATTGAGAAACATTGGTATATATACACATAGACTGTGTAGTCATTACAGACTAGTGTGGGTGTATTTGTATTCGTGTGAAGCTCCGAGTGTACAGAAGCATATAGCTCCGATCCACCCGCACCCACGCAAACACCCACCCACACACATACAAACACATAAAGAGCATTAGCTCGCTGTGTAACAAAATCCTCCCGCGTTAGTCCGACCAACGCGACATGAAGTTCTGGTCCTTCTCACAGTCGCTGTTATTACACATCTATACTTTATTAATTATTGTATACATACATGTACAGGATGTCCCAGGTAAAACTACAGTCTATCTCTCGTAGAATATATAGACTCTTCTTGATAGAATATATTATCTCAACTAGGTAAGAATATACATGCTCTTATAGTTTTCTATGTAGAATATACAGGCTGGAGTTAGGTATAATATTATAGTCTCTTCTAGGTAGACTATGCAAGCTGCCCCAGGTAGCTCTCCAGTTTTCTAGGTACACTATACAGACTCTTCTAGGTAATATACAGGCTCATCTAGGTAAAATATACAGACTCTTCTAGATAGAATATATACGGACTTTTCTAGGTAGAAATACTGATTCTTCTAGATAGAATATATACATTCTTCTAAGTAGAGTATGCAAGCTGTCCCAAGTAGAATATACATGCTCTTCTAAGTAGAATATTCAGGCTATCCCAGGTAAAATATACAATATACATTGTGTACCAGATGGAAAGTACACTCTCCCAGGTCGAAAATAAAGGTTGTCTCACGTAGAATATACAGGCCGTCCGAGGTAGAATATGCAGGGTCTGTTTATTCACGTTCTCGAAAATTCTTTCATTGTTTAAATTTTTAAAAGCCTATTTTGTGACGAATAGCATATGTTATATATTATTGTACTAAGACAGAAAGGGGATGAGCAGTTAGAAAAAATAACGATTTTTTTAGTCGGGCGAAACCGGTCTGGATATCTAATATTATATAAATGCTTTAAAAAATCGAATGCCCAAGACGTACCTACAATATTATTTAATATCCTAATGGCTGAGCTCCGCTTCCGTTTTGGCTTCACAAACAAATGAATAGGGTTCAACCTTTATCCGTTTTAGTGCAACACGTCTCATAAAACGAACATAAACGAGGATTAATTCATAAGGTTGGCGTTAATCCATGTTTGTGAAAAACAGGATTAATATTTTTGTTTGCAATAGTACTTAATATAATATAGATTATAGACTATAGACACTGTAGAAAATGTGTCTTCGACCTTTTTTGATGCACGGGTCAAAAATTCTGTCTCGTGTTGGCTCGCGGGCCACACTACTGTCCGACATATTAGGACTGGATACATAATATTAAAACATTCGTTTTTGCTCATTCTTATGCATTTGTACTCACAAGTATTTATTACAAGGTAAATTAATGAGCATGAACAAACCAAAAACATTGATATTACATTTACAGATAATTCTACAGTGTAGAATTATCTTTCTACCTAGAGTTACAAAAGCTTTTGACATTAATTTGTTTGTCATCTTTTATTAGATCTGCCAGGCGTCCCACGACGGCTCACCTTTTTTTTTTAAATATATTTTCATGTATCAAAGCGGCAGACTTGTTGATGTCAATTTTTTCTCGTAAATTTTTCACACCTGTACGCTCCCAAAGGTACCACCGGCCGAAATTCTTAATGCCCATCTCATGAACAGCAAGTCAATTCAATATGAAAGTATATGAAACTTGCTAACTTGCTGTAAGTCTGCTTGCCACTAGCTCTTAGACTATAATAAAGACTTTGCTATATTTAACAAACATTTTTATGTACCTACCTAATTTAGGGCGACCGGGCCGGTAATCATGATAATTCCATATAAACAACGGCATCGTGACGATCTTGGCGGTACTCAAGCCTTGGTTTGAATTTTGCTATATTACTGAATCAGTGAAAATTAGGTATAGTGAGTGGTATAAGCGAAGCATTCATTTTTATTATTTGTATAATAATATATAATCAAGTACCAAAAATTGAAAATAGTGAGTCATGCATAATTCATAACAAGGTTAATGGAGCGGCAAACCAATGAAACAATGTAAGCATACGCATACCTGCATGCATAAACCGTGCTGCTTACCTATATAAATAGTAATAAAAAATGGTGGAACCTTTGGTGTAAAGATACGAAATGTTACAATTACCACAAAACACCAAACCATAACAAACACTCTCGACGTACGTTTCGCCAACCAAGTTGGCATCATCAGGAGATGATTAAAACTCCTGATGATGCCAACTTGGTTGGCGAAACGTACGTCGAGAGTGTTTGTTATGGTTTGGTGTTTTGTGGTAATTGTAACATTTCGTATATAAATAGTGACGTATAAGCGCATGACTCACTATCTTAAATTATGGAACTTGACTTTATAGTAGGTGATGTAAGTAGCATAGCGTTGTGGTTCGGGCGTTAGGTCGAAGAACGAGATTACCCTATCTCAACTCTGTGGTTATACGGGGTTGGTTTTGTTGTTTGCAACTGTTGCAGCGTTTTAAACTTTATACTCTGTATACTTACTTATACAAAATATTATAAGCAGAACAATTCTCTTTGGCGTACGTGTGTTTGTGTTTATGTATGTTAGCTTATTATTACTTAGTTACTAAAGTAGTATATAGAAATGTTTAAGTATACAAGTCTTCTAGGAACGGATCTAGAATTTGGTTTCGGGGAGGGTCCATCGGCGTTCATACAGTTCGACCATCCAATTTCTTTGATTTTGTTTTTATATACGACTTCAAAAAAACCTGTATATGCGTTTCACATGGAACTTACTTACTTTCTTGTACCCTCGACCTCATATAACTCCTGTTCTGCGCAACGTAGAACAACAGAATATCTACCAAAATGTTCAACTATAACACCGAAAGAGTGTTCTTAAGTAGATCTGATCTTGATTCGCCATTTCGTTTTTAAATGGAGGTGATTTAAATGTTAAAATTCATAATTTCGGTTCTATAGGCATCATAGAACAACGGATACCGAATTGCTTAGTTACCTTTGAGGAGCGTTCTTATAGAAAAATTGCAACCCGGAAAATTGAAAAAAACTAAAAATTGCCTGTTTGTATACTCCTATATATATAATATTGTTACAAAACTGTTTTCTGAGTTGGCGGAATAAATATTTATTTACAATAATTAAAAACACAATAATAATGAATGCAACAACGAAAAGTCAGTTCTAACAATCAACACAAGTAAACAATAACTAAGCAGTAATTACCACTTAACTATATACAATTAACTACACTAATATTTATTTTATCAGGTGTATTTATATCACGGAACTGAACTATTTATATCACTGTATTTATATCAGATTTATTTCGCACTATTTGTCGCTTTTCAACACTGTCACAGTATAATCTACACTGATTGATTACCGATTGCGTGACACCGTCGACTGATTCACTGATCGCTTCATATGCACTCACTCGTTTATATACGCTGCGTGGCTGAAGCCCAGTGCTTCTCGCGTTCTCTAGAAACTTCGCGTAGTTACTCGTTGTTCAGCAAGCAGACACCGCTTCTCAGAATTCTTGCCTGACGTTTATATACAGGGTGATCCGTAACAATATGTTATAGACTATAGAGTATAGACCAATGATGTGATTAATTGGACCTCAGCAAAAAAATATTTGCGAATAGTCAACCGTACGTATATAGCTATATCTAGAGTTAAGAATCGGGAGAAATGTAAATCTGAAAATTATGAAACAATTAAAAAAAAATGATACGACTTAAAAAAGTGTTTCAAAAAAGAATTTAATAATTTTTACAATCACCTTCCCTAACCTACATTTAATTAAAAATCAGCGTAAATAAATCACTACTTATGCGACTACTCGTATAATAAAACAACAATTACGCCGACTTTTAATTAAATGTAGGTTAGGGAAGGTGATTGTAAAAATATTTTATTCTTTTCTATGAGACATTTTTTGAAGTTATCAATTTTTAAAAAAAATTTCTTGTAAATGTGGTTTGGAAAAAAGTTTATTTATCATTACAGCTTGGAAATCTACGACTAATTGCCCATACGAATATAATGAGAGCGAGCATGTTCGAATAATAATTTGCATATTATGTTATAGAGTGAGATAAGGGATTTCATAAAGGACCTGATTGCATGTATCAGAGGGACAGAATAAAAACAGAGTTTTGTTTATGATACAGTTTCCTTGAGGCTGCACCCATCTGATGCATGGCAATCAGTTCGTTTATAAAATTCTCTTATATCACTCTAAAATAATATGCTACTCAATATGCGAACATGCCTCTCGTTATATTCGTATGGGCAAGTTGTAGATTTCCAAACTGTATACCAAAATTAAGTTTCCTCACATTTATTTTTCCTCAATTCTTTAGTTTTCAAACATAAAGAAACACCATGGAGCTTTTTTTAACCAATAAAGAGTGAAACAAGCCGTGAGGTGGGTCGTTTATTAGGACTAAAGTGCGACCCTTGAGGTCCACACGACGAACTTCCCAGTTTGATAAATATTTAATAATAATAATTAAATTAGATATTACACAGAAAAGTAATCATTTTAATCATTAAAACATCAATAATTAAAAAAAAAAAAAAAAAAAAAACGGCTGAACCGATTTTTATAAAATTTATGTCGAATCAAAATGACGTTAACACGCCTCGATTGACACCCTTACGAAGTCGATATAATTTTTTATTCGCGAGATATTGTGTAAAATCTACTTTTTTGGAGGTTATTTGGTTAAGAAAAAAGAACGGCTGAACCGATTTTAAAAAAATTCCTTTCAGATCATATATACGTTAATATGCGTCGATTGGCACCCCAACGTAGTCGATATCATTTTTCGTTCTCGAGATTTCGTCTTAGAAAGAAATGGACACATACATACGTACGTACGTACATACGTACACACACACACACACACAGACATCTTTCTAAAAGTAGTGTAAAAATAGTGTAGTGACCTTGAAACATAAAATTTTTTTTTCCTTTTTGATTTCGATTTTCGGACCCATTACAATAACTTCCAATGGGAAGTTAATAAATCACCGAAAGATGAGAAAAAGCTAAAGAAATACCTTTTCCATCTGCGAAAACAACGAAAATAAAATCTCTATGAAGCTAGTGTAATCCAAAGAGAACAGTAGCTGCTAGAGTCACATCAGAGAGAATGAACCCCTGTACACTAACATACTGTTACTTTTCCAGGACCGGATCAAGACAAAAAATTCTAGTTAGTTCCTTTGATTGTCTGTCTTTACGAATCGAAAATTTTATAGAAGTGATATCTACAGAAAGACAATATAAGTATAGGTACCTACTTATTAAATATTGATAGAACAGAAGCAGGCTTCAGAATAGACGAGCTCGTAGGGACACCGGTTGAATATATTGCGTTTCAAAGACTCTTCTATTACAAACCCACATTTCTCAGGTTCTAATCCATAAGAACTGGTAATTTCCTCGTGGTTCGCACAGATCAGTGGACGTGACATAGTAGATCTAGTCAGCCAATCACATGCCGATAATTATCTACATCATTTCGGTAGCGGCACAGTTCAATGTTTAAAATTCCAAGGAAAATACACACTTTTGGGACAAGAATTCCCAAAAAATTGTTTCGTAATCTATTTGTAATGTAGATTTAAAAAAACTGTGGGACGACCTTATTGTCGAACAATGTTCGAACTAATAAATTGCAACTCCTAATCCATTTGACGGATGCAGAATCCCGCATTTACGAACTTTTTACGACAGGTTTTATGAACATTTAACTCACAATTACATTTCAAAGAACACAAAAGCTGGTGTTCGCCTGCGTACAGTAAATCATATCTGACTTTAATTAGTGTTATTTTACACCATAAGGCATTAAATAGGTACAATTCATATTTTTTCATGTTTTCCGTTTGCATCGCCTTTATAGCGAGCCCAACGACATACATTTAACATTTCAATATAATATTGGTATCAATATTGTTACAAAACTGTTTTCTGAGTTGGCGGAATAAATACTTATTTACAATAATTAAAAACACAATAATAATGAATGCAACAACGAAAAGTCAGTTCTAACAATCAACACAAGTAAACAATAACTAAACAGTAATTCTTAAACAAAGCAAAACAAAACAATAAATAGCACTTAACTATATACAATAATTCGTAATTATTACCACAACAACAGGGAAGACATAAACAAAATGGGTAGCGTGACAAAGATAGAATACACATGGCTAACTCAACTAAATTAATTATCATGGTTTTAAGCATGAAAAAGGGCACAGCAATCACTGATCCTAACTAATTTGCACAATGGAGTTTTCCCTATGTTCGGTTTTCTGTGGTACACCCTGTATACTAGTATTTATTTTATCAATTTGGTTACTTATATCACGGCACTATTTATATCACTGACCCACCGTAGACTTAACTGCGTGACTCACCGTTGACTGATTGATTCACTCACTCTTACTGGCTGTTTATATATGCTGCGTGGCATAAGCCTAGTGTGTTCTCGCTTTCTCTAGAACTTTCGCGCAGGTACCAATTGTTCAGTAAGCAGACCCCGTTTCTCAGAACTCTTGCCTGCCGTTTATATACAGGGTGATCCGTAATAATATTAATTCCCGCAATAAATTTGGAGCGCCCAGGAGGATAAAATAAAATGTTAAAGCATAGTCATGTTATAATTAGGCCACATACAGAGCAATAGGGAAGGCCGGACGCATACAGACAATTGTTTCCACGACTAAACAGTTTTGTCGAGTTGTGTACGTGTCGCGATTGCAACTCGACCAAACTGTTTAGTTGTTAGTGGTGCGCATACAATCAATCAGTTGTTTCACTATTAAACTAATGGGTCGCCGAACAACTATTTATTCGAGTGGGCAATACACAGCTGTAGACATAGCTGCCGATCGATAGTTGTTCAACAGAAAGTCAAAAGACGAATCGATGCGGTTTTATGATTTTTTTGTTGTACAACTATGTGTCGATCGTATGCGCAGTCCCTTCTGAACCCATAGCCTTTTGACAAACATAACTAAACGGTTGTGCGATTAAAAATTGATTGTATACGCCGGCTCTAAAGAAATAAAAGTCTCCCACCATTACGATTTTATTTCTTCGACTTACACTCTCTTTATAAGACCGGTCGCGATAGTTTACGGGCGTGCAACAATTCGTCATCTTTACCAAAAGCGTCCCGGACTACTGCAGTTTTGAAGCCGGTTACACTATTAAATGATATTAAATTTAAGTGTGGCCTTATATCGAGACATAATGGGAAAATATGCCAATTATCGAACCAATTTAATGAGGAGAGTGATCGTAACAAAAAGCGGAAAATCGACCTTACAACACTACTCGTCTGTAATTGGTAGGGAATTCTTTGCGATAATTAGTGTTGCCGTCTAGATCTAGACTTTCTAGACTCTTGTCTTGTCTAGATTTTCAAGACAAGACTTGCAAAAGTCTTGTCTAGAAATTTTCAAGACAAGACAAGACTTGCTTTATCTAGATCAAGACTCTTGCCAAAACTCTAGACAATTTTCAAGAGTCTAGATAAACTAAGTAGTAGTATGTAAAGGTTTACTTTACCTACTACTACTAATCTAGACTCTTGAAAATAATCTAGAGGCTTGATATTAGACAAGAGTTTGTTAATCTAGACTTAGACTTAGTGAAGTCTTGATATTTCAAGACAAGACTTAAGTGAAGTCTTGTCTAGACGGCAACACTAGCGATAATGTGCAACTCAAACGGAATGAAAACTACAAAATTGATATCTCTTGACATGGTCCTTCTCCACTTCTCCTAATTTATCCTGTCGCCGGGCCTGTATTTGGTTGGATAGATAAGTTCAATGTTCACACTCCATTCGCAAAAAACAACGCATCAATTTTCTATTTCTGAAGTATAAAGTTTTGTGTGTATGTGTGCGAAGCGCTAGTCCGATTGAAGAGAGACGAAAGATATCGACGAAGAAAGAAGCTTGTCTTGTATTTTAGGGTGAAAGATCGACGTCACTGTATGTACAATACGCGGACCCCAATTCGCTGACATACACATACATACATACATCTATACAACACACACGCATTTGGGATACCATACACTGCAGGGATGCAACAGAAACTATCTATGAAGTTTGAGTCCAATCGTTTTTATTAGTATGTCTCTATTATTTTGCAACCACAAACTAGACAAATCTAAGTTTTGTTTGTCAAGTCCTAAACGGTGCTAGGATTCTTCGGACAAATTGAACTGGATTATTGGAACCAGCTCTTAATTTTTAGTTGTATAGTTAGTTTTCCAACAAACGGATTTATCACTAAAATCAGTTCCGAGTGTGCCTCTGTTCCATGGTGTCAGAATATTCTTCTTCTTAGCACGCTGTCTCCCGATGAAAGTTGGCGATCATATTGGCTATTAATATTTTATAGCGCGTTTAAACATTCGCACGAATGGCGAGTAGAATCGCAAGGCGAATGTGTGGTCGGTTCACTCGTCGCTCGTAGCGTTCGCGTTGGAAGCGGTCTTTCGGGACGAGACAAAGGCTTGTAGCGAGGAGAACTCAGTGTTTACACATTCGCTGTTCAGTTCGTAACGAATGCGTTTACTTTTAGCACGTGTTTTTTTCGTATAGTTGAAAAATGGAGTGGAGTAATAAGCAAGTACTAGAATTCTTGAAGCTCTACCATGGTGAACCCGAAGCATCCAGTCTGAACACTCGGCGCGTTGTGACGAGGCGAAACATGGGCGCCTGAATGTGTAAACGGTCATTCGCGTTGTTAGGACGAACGTGCGAATGCCACTCGCGAATGTCGGCGAGTGACGAGGCGAAACACGAGCGCTATTAGATGTGCAGACACGAAACAGTTCAATGGATGATATACCAAACCATTCCCGTTTTTTTAGCTATGAGAATATAACGTTTAAAAATAAAATACATATGTACTTGTGCAGGTGATAATGATCATTACTGAGAGTACTAACTCTAGACCTGGAACCAAGTTCAAGCAGTGCAAAGAGTCCGAAGAGACCTCAGCTCTCGAGTGTCTCAATCTTCCTCTCATGAAATCATCACAGGTTTGAGAGCTTCATAAGGTTTAAGATAACTGCTCCAAACGCCTTTCAAATAAGAATGGCGAAATATTTTTAATTAACTATAATTTGGTCAGTCGTAATAATCCATGTCACCACTTTTCGCCTTGATACGATCTAACTTTGCAAAGAAACTTGCAAGTCGGACAAACAAACGCAACTTACGAAGCAAAGAAGAGTCAATTCTCAATAACACTGAGCGTCTCGTAGAAAACACTTTATAATCAATTATACTCTTAATAAAGACAGCTATATTATTAAATGTTAATCGTAAATAAGGATGAAAATAGTGCTAACGCGTTTGTGATACATAATGTAACTGGTGTCTCTGTAGAAACACCAGTTTATAAGCTGAGGGAGAACATCATATAGATGTAACATAGAGTGGAAAAGAGCCGACGCTTAGATTTGATTGTATTGAATGATTGTTTTATTAAAGTTTTGCTGACTTGAGAACAGTTCGTGTATTGTAAATTAGACAAAAAAAAACTATGAACTATCGGTCTACTATTATTATAAATCTCGTAGTCACTCACTGATTCGACTGTGCTCAGTGAGTGAACGAAATTGCAGGGAGATCGTCTACTCACTACTGTATACGATCAGCTCTCCCTGAAAACACGCTCACTACTGGAATTACGTATTAACCACCATCTAATTTGTGAGATAGAAAACGAATATAGTCGATTTTCACTATGAGCACTCGCTAGGGATGACGCTGCGTATATTGAAAATATACCTACACAACAACGCTATACCACTCTATATTCTCTATTTAAGGACTATAAATAGAGGAAGTACTGTAATTGCAGTGAACACACACCACAGTTCATTCTTCGCTTATGTGTATGTGTTTGTGCTGAAAAAATACAAAACAAATTGGAAATCGATGTGCAATTATTAGATGCGGTCATATTTTTTTTTCACGGCTGAAAATGCTCGGTAATAATTGGTTTTTGAAGTAGGTACTACTGTTTATTAATTTGGTAATACTATACATGCCTATACGCCTAAAATTTGCTACACTATTTTTTATATACTCTATATATCTAAGCTATGACTGATTTATAGATAAAAAAACTGCTATAGCTTAGCAAAAGGGACATATTGTGTAAGTGTAGTGAAGATTTGTAGAACTTGAATACTCTTAGTACCTATAACTTAAAGCGAAAGAATTAGGTGGTAGTATTCAGTTCATTGTATGGTGTAAGCTCGTGTCATTAGGGAGAACTGATTATAATGGTAGGTACTATTTATTTTATATTCTATAATTGGTATAGTCGTTTCTCTTGGGGGTGGTTCTTAGGGGAGAGGGGGTCCAGTGATAACTTTGGGAGGAGGAGGAGTATGAATTATAAGTATAAAATATGGAACAGACTATTTCAGATAGATAATAATTATAATTAAAAAAGGGTGTGGGTCGCGGGACCCCCGACAGATGTGAAACATTTTTATAGCTTGAATCTTTTATTTATTGAACTTGACAAATTTATCAAAATAAAATCTAGCCTATATCACTTAGGGATAGTGTAGCTTTCTATTAGTAAAAGAATTTTTTAAATCGGTTCAATAGTTCCAGATATAATAATTTATGATTTATTACAACGCCGCGAGACGTTCTCCTGCGAAGATAATAAGTGAAAGAATTTTTAGAATCGGTTCAGTAGTTCGAGAGATAAGAATTTACAATTTAACACAATTTACCCTAATTTTCCCTCGTTTACCCAAATTTACCCTAGTATACCCTAATTTCTTGAATTTACCCTAGTTTTCCCTAAATACCCTAATTTACTCTTATTTAGCCCCCTTTGCCTTAAGTTACCCCAATGTACCCTAAATACCCTAATTTACCCAAATTTTCGTTTTTTTAAAAAAAACAAAAAAATTAATTTTTGGTGTCATGAAATTTCAAAAAATTATAATTATTGTCAAAGAAAGAATATAACAAAAATAAAAATTTTTATAAATAAATATCATATAGAATTTAGAAAAAAAACGTCAAAAATTGTACGATGCCATGAGTTTCCGAACCCAAGTCCCCTTGCATAGAAGGCTAAAGTCGCACCTCTAGTCTACGGAATATACTCGCTAGACAGGCGTTGTTACTGATATATGTATAACTTATTATCCAGTGCCGCAGTGGTGGGGAGAACAGCACTGAAGGAGAACATTACGTTGCATGATTTCGTCTTATGACTTCGTTGTATTATTTTGTTGCATTATTTCGTCTTATGATTTCGTTGTATTATTTCGTTGCATTATTTCGTCTTATGATTTCGTTGTATTATTTCGTTGCATTATTTCGTCTTATGATTTCGTTGTATTATATCGTTGCATATTTCCCCTCACGCGGCTGTTCACAACCCGACATAAGATGTTTCACATCAAAAATTGGCAAAGACAGGTATTTGTTTTTCCTTCAATTATCTAGTCCGTACCTCAAAGTCTTACGTAAAATCAGGGCGGCAAAACCTTGAGCAACAGATTTACAAAGCTCACTAAAGGGTAGGAGGCAGAAACGTTGCTCTGAAAAGTGCTTACGTAATTTGTGAACGGTAAAACGCGGTATATATATATTCCTAAAAATAACTGCTTTTTGCAAATTCGCGCACTAAAAATAACCAGGACTAATGAGAAAAATAGAGGAATAGGGACAGAACACTCCAAACTTGTACATGGCATCGTAAATAATACACGAAGATAATTACATTCAACTGGGTGGTGTTTTTTTTTATTGAGCTGGTGTTAGCGCAAAGTATAGTCACCTAATAATAAAATTCCATTTTTATCCATCACGCATGAACAAATTCGCGAAATACGTTATAGAAAAAAATACTGTAACAAGTTTTCTAGGATTACGAAAAATAATTAATTAGTTCATCTGAGAATTCATCTTGGAACCTTTCGGAGAGACAGTCGCAAAATTATCATTTTGTAATTATGAAATGAGGAGAAGTATCTAATAATCATTAATCACAGATAGATACGTTTCTTTTCTTTATTCATCCATTCTTATATTCCTTGGACATTTCGATTCTAAAGATTAATAATTTCTAATTTAATTGTAGGATGGGTTTTTTACAATTTTTTCCCATATAAATAAAAACAAGAGTTTAAACACATTATGTAAACACAAATTATGACACATTAAATATCTTGGGTGGTTTTTTGGTACCAGCACTAACACAATTATGTAAACACCTGTATAATATAACAATTAGCTTAATAAATCTTTTTATCTTATCTTTATCCAATGTAATCTATTTCATTCTAGAATCTAGATTCTAGTTAAAACCTTTAAAGAATTTAATGTTGGTTGCAGAACCTTGTGGTGTACGTACTTTCAAAATGCAAGTACAAAGTGCTTCGACATTATCATTTTAAAACCACTGGGAAAACGCGGTTGTCATGTTATATCATTGTATCGGATGTCATTATAGATATTAAGTTTGTAAGAGACAGACAGATTGAGAGCATCGTTTTTAAAACAAAGCAAGAGAATGGTATTCGGTTGCCATCGCGACAGCATTACGTTCTTTTCTTTCGTCTCCCTAGAATCAGTGTTGCCAGATGTTTCCAACCTTGTAAAAAATTTTACGTTTATGTACAGCACTAATGAAAATCACCAGATGGTGTAATAACATTTTTTTATTGATGTATTGATAATTACCATAAATACACGTCGAAGATAATTAATTTTATTATTAATTTTGCATACTATACGCCGACACTAATACATATAGGTAAATAAAACTGTTATTCTGTCATTTCTATACCGGACTTTCAAGGAACTTAAAACGTATCTATAGGTAGAACACTTAGAACTACAATCAAACAGACGCTAATGACCTCAGTTGTCGAGCGTCTATAATTCACAATTCAATTCTAGAACTACAATCCATTATAGGTAGGTATAGGTACTAGAATTTTAAATGGGAGTTTGAAGGGAGACCGCTTGTGTGAAGAGTGGGTAGCAGTTTTGAAACTCTGCTTCTTTTAAATAAAAAAATTACTTTTTTTTTGTTGTTAAGGTCGCTGGTGATGGCTTAAGCGCCCGTTTATTGCGACAGTACGGTAATCTACCACAGCAGCGCGTCCAAATGAATTTACCGAATAGTTGTTTTTTCGTTTAAACACCTTCATCATCAATGTGGCAACACTGTTCTGAAAGTACATCACATGCTGACACGGTACTGGTGTTCTCTGTACATAAAACTGAAAGTCGAAAAAGTATATCTACACTAAAGCTGCGTTCTCACTACACTACAGCTCTAATTATGTAAATGTAGCTGTGTTAGCACCACGGAGCATTCGATTTTAGCAAGTCTCAATTGTAGATTATACATGCGCCTGACAACCAAGGTCATTAGCGCCCTGAATTTAGGACCGGGTATAGAGTGAACAATAGTTGACATGGACATTGGGCGTACTGGTACTAATAAGTACCTATATTTAAAGGTTTATGTAGGTTGGTTGCTGCGTTTCGTTACCATTGCAACCCGTCATTTAACAGTGATTAAAAAACATCGTGATTAAAATGTACCTACGATAAACCGACCATATGTATATAAAAAAATATCAATTTTTATGATTCATCTGAAATCATCTGAGTGAGGATTTCAAATTTTTTTTTCACTGTCCGATATAGGTGATACTTTGTTTATTTAGGACAGCGGTTCCTAATCTGTGGTCCGCGGACCCCTGGGGGTCCGCGAGCATATGTTTGGTGGTCCGCGGTCCCATACGCATCTATCTTACTTAGAGCATTAACAAAAATAAAAAACTCGGGTCGCAGTGCCAAAACCCTGCCGACAATATAGTGTATTTGCTAATACTGGCATTGTGGCTTTATTATGTGAACTTAAGTTTGTTTTTGAACAAAATAAAAAATTTAACCCCTTAATACATCCCTTAAAACAATATTTTTTTTCTTAATTTCAATATTTTTATCAATGCAACCTCGGTACCAAATTAAATACACCCTTCCGTAAGTAAAGCACTATCCGCAAACTAGTGTTTTCATAAAATTTGTAAGTCCGGTCCTGTCGGACCGATTTTATTAAAATTTTGGCAGCACATTTTAATCGTTACTAAAAGGTTAAATTTCAATTTTGAAACGATTCTGAGAATTTTTTCGGCATTTTCGGGCTCAAAAACATTTTTCAACCCCTAAAAACCACCCTTAAAATGGTCCGATTGGGCCCATTTTAAATAGGCTTCGTGCGGTGATGGATTTCAACGTGCCTACCAAATTTCGTCAAAATCAATTAACTCTTTCAAAAGTTATTGCCTGCACACATATATATATATATATATATATATATATATATATATATATATATATATATATATATATACATATATAAATAGACATTTCCAAAAATGGTGCCAAAATGTTCAGGAGGCTATGAAACGTCGAGAAATTTTGGTCCGACCCCTAGGTCCCACCATCCGACCGACGCCAATAGTGTATGTGCCATATGGCAAATACACTAATAAATTACCTACGCCAAACATCTCGTAATTATTACGCTTGTTTTTTGTTTTTTAATTTAATGAAGGAATACTAAAATATAATATTGTCCGAAAATTGCACCTTTTTTTCACTCAGGGGTCCTTGGCATTATGCTTGATTTCCTTGGGGGTCCGCGGCTGAAAAAGATTAGGAACCGCTGATTTAGGACATAGGCTGGAGCGAGCAAAGCGAGTGCGTAACGCATTAATTAATTATAAATTCGAGCAAACGAGCAAAGCGAGTGAGTAAAAATGTATTAATAAATCATAAATTCAGAGCACCCGGGCCAAGTCGGACTGGGCAGATATAAGTATAAAATAAATCCAAAAATAAAATGTCCACTTAAAACAAAATCGAGTTATGTAAGTTCGACAACAGCTGTACCTACTATATTTATTTTAATAACCCAATTATATTATAGTAACCGGGTTTGGAAATTTTAGACCCTGATCTTTTATCCCCTACACTTAAATTTCAAAGGCTGATGTCACGAAAGAACGTTGACACAACGTGTCACGTATTACATATCTATTATATACAGCAGTGGTATTATAATATTATGTATCATTATGACAGCAGTTGTTTTCTTATCGCTATGCCAAGGTTGTTCAGGTTATCTGCGCATTGAATGGTTTGAAAAATGATGTGCAGTAGCGCATGCCAAGTCATTCGACTACTGCATAGCAACTTCGATACAACCATTATTGTTGAAGATTAATGATATTTTAACTGCTACCGCTTCTCAACTGATTGGTTGGTTTACATTGTATAGTATTAGAACATATATTTATTTTGAACGATTCGCTGACTGACTCTGTAAAGCTGTAATATTTTGAAATATTATTGTCATGCTTTGGAATTTGTATATTGCTTATTACTTAATATGTCATGACAGTGAATCGTGAGTGTGCTTTGGAATTTGAATAAACATTCAACGGGCGTCTTATAGACTGTGTGCAGGGGGGCGGAGTTATAATAATATCGACGCGAGCGCTTGCTGTGACATCCGTTGTAAACTCTGAACTGCAATTTTCCGTAACTGTCAGTGAGCATTATTGTTCAAAAAGCCAAGTAAATAAAACCATGATTTTACTTTTAACTTATTTGGAAATTATTACTATAAATCTGATAAATTTGACACTTTTAAACCTGGTCCGCAAGATTACAGGCGCCATGGTTTTAGGTTATATTTCCATCTGTCAATATAAACCATAGACAGAGGTGTAGGCACACCTCCATGTCTGATATAAATTAATCAGTTATTTTTTATTATACGTCAAAATTGAAGAAAAAAAAAACTTAAAATCAATAATTTTTACGTACCCTTTTATGCTATGCTATTTATACTATTTACACACAGCTAGATAAAATGGTAATCGTTTATTAAAAAATTTCCCGATATAAGACAGCAATAAAAAATAGTTCAATCGTACACTATTGCCCGCTAGCGGCGCTAGTAGGCTTCGTGCACACAACCTATAGGCGCCTTACAACTAACTTGTATCTAATAATTGATAGGATTTTAATACGTCAGTATCTACTTCTTTTGAGGCTTTTAGTATGATTTTAAAGGGAAAAAATTACTGAAAATCCACTATTTAAGTATAATAAAAAAATATATAACAAACGAAATTTAGCATGGATGCCTACCGTGGTGACGAAATTATTTAAAGATTACAACATTGACGCAATAAACAATTTAAAATATGTAATTAAAAAAAAGTGTTACATTATTATACATAAAAAATATCTAATTTCTACCTGCCACCTATTAAAACGCAAAGGAGAAAGGTTGCCAGACTTACAGATTCTCAAATGGGCAACACTTTAGGGTTCATTTTCCCTCCTACTTTTCCTACTAAAAAGTAGGAAAACTCCTCTTTTTTGATAAAATCTCCTACTTCTAGCCTACTTTTTGGACATTTTCAGTGATTTCCATGCTTTTTTACATAAAATGTTTTGCAAGTTTGCACGATCATCTATATCTTCTTCCTAAGATGAAGTCCACCATTCCATATTTTCTAGTTTTGTGAAAAATAAATAAATAATTAAAAAAAGGCCATACCTCATCCAGGGTATTAACTGATTTGTGTTATTTTAATTTATTAAATCTACTGAGTTTTATTTTTATGCATAGTTATGTAATAATCTATTTAAACAAGGTGCAGCTGCAGTATTTGTTCTACTAACTTGCTTTTATGATTTAATTTACCTTTTACAAGTATCCCACTTCTGTTATTTTTTTCGTATAAAGCATTAATTAAAAACTAGAAGCACATCTCAGCTAACACCTTAACCGGCCAATCGGTTGGGGACATAATGACATTATATAAAACAATATACAATGTAGTTAACAATTAGATTAACAATCAATATTGTTATTACTTCCTATACTGTACAAATTCACTATTTTAGTGAAATTAACATAAGGACATCAGACGATATTAATCGACATAACATGCCCTTATTAATTATTGTAGAAAGGCTACATAAGAAAAATTTAAATGCACCGCCGGGAATCGAACCCGGAACACCCAATATCGCGTCGGGCAAGTTTTCCAGTTACTCCACGGTGCCCATGGCGTACACTTAATCTTTTCTTATATATAGCACAAATACACCGCAAGTCCACAAACTGCGAGAGCTAATATTATTTTTATTTTTATAACAACACTACAATGAATGTTGCTTTTCTCAAAATAGGCCGGATATGCCTAGTAATAATTTCAATTATTTGCCATGGGCACCGTGGAGTAACTGGAAAACTTGCCCGACGCGATATTGGGTGTTCCGGGTTCGATTCCCGGCGGTGCATTTAAATTTTTCTTATGTAGCCTTTCTACAATAATTAATAAGGGCATGTTATGTCGATTAATATCGTCTGATGTCCTTATGTTAATTTCACTAAAATAGTGAATTTGTACAGTATATGAAGTAATAACAATATTGATTGTTAATCTAATTGTTAACTAAATAAGATACTGTAAGTAATTTTCTCGCAAATAATTGAAAATATACAATGTGTTAAAGTAATTTTTATCCTAATTTATAGCTTACGAAAGCCTCCTACTTTTTGGCCAAAAACGTCCTACTTCTCCTACTATTTAGACCAAGAAACTCAGTAGGAACCCTACACTTATTATACAGAGATTGGTGAATATAGTTAATAAGACACGGTATGTTATAATAAAATTTGCGAGAACAATTGATCATTATACAAGCCGTGAGGTGGGTCGTTTATTAGGACTAAAGTGCGACCCTTGAGGTCCACACGACGAACTTTCCAGTTTGATAAATATTTAATAATATAATAATTAAATTAGATATTACACAGAAAAGTAATCATTTTAATCATTAAAACATAATTATTATTTATTTTTAACAATAATTAAAAAAAAAAAACGGCTGAACCGATTTTTATAAAATTTGTCGGATCAAAATGACGTTAACACGCCTCGATTGGACACCCTTACGAAGTCGATATAATTTTTTATTCGCAAGGTATTGTGTAAAATCTGCTTTTCTGGAGTCTATGTGGTTAAGAAAAAAAAAAACGGCTGAACCGATTTAAAAAAAAATTCTTTCAGATCATATTTACGTTAATACGCGTCGATTGGCACCCTAACGTAGTCGATATCATTTTTCATTCTCGAGATTTCGTCTTAGAAAGAAATGGACACATACGTACGTACACACACACAGACATCTTTCTAAAAATAGTGTAGTGACCTTGAAACAAAAATTTGTTATACATTTTGATTTCGATTTTCGGACCCATTACAATAACTTCCAATGGGAAGTTAATAATATTATTGACCGTAAACTGAATATACTGAATATATAGCTTATAGAGATCTCTGTAATAAAGAAAACGGTCGTAAAATGGAGAGTACATACATCAGATCAGATCTATAATATTTTTATGCAAATAAGATTGATTTGAAATTGTAAAATTTGACCTTTCTTTTGTTTCATATGCATGTGAGCATAATATTATTATGTATGTACCCTGTCGCGTTCACCTATGATAAAACCGAAGATACGATGTGTTCAGAGACGGACTGGCCCCTCGGGAGAGGCGCGTTGATACTGAAAATTAAACCGAGTTCCGATCTTTTTATAATTTTAGCATGTATATTGTTACAAAACTGTTTTCTGAGTTGGCGGAATAAATATTTATTTACAATAATTAAAAACACAATGATAATGAATGCAACAACGAAAAGTCAGTTCTAACAATCAACACAAGTAAACAATAACTAAACAGTAATTCTTAAACAAAGCAAAACAAAACAATAAATAGCACTTAACTAATAACTCGTAATTATTTCCACTACACTAGTATTTATTTTATCAATCTGTTTATTTATATCACGGCACTATTTATATCACTGATCCACCGTAGACTTGACTGCGTGACTCACCGTTGACTGATTGATTCACTCACTCGCACTGGCTGTTTATATATGCTGCGTGGCATAAGCCTAGTGTGTTCTCGCTTTCTCTAGAACTTTCGCGCAGGTACCCGTTGTTCAGTAAGCAGACCTAGTTTCTCAGAACTCTTGCCTGCCGTTTATATACAGGGTGATCCGTAACAATATCATTTCATTGGATACATCGAACCTCATTATTGGGCCTTTATGTTCCGGAAATTTTAGCGTACTCCGCGGTGTCGTCGATTACTTCAAAAATAATTTTCCTGCATGTCCTGCTCGCATATTCATATCGAGCGTACTGTACATCACTTCGGAAAATGCCGACTGGCTACTGGTATCGAGTATACGTGATCGCCTGCGATATTCTACGCTCGTTATACGAGTGGCCGTCAAGCAATGTCAACGTGATATATCCATAGATAACGAAATCTGGGGATGTAGTATAAAGTGCCACTTTAGACGAGGCGGGGAAGCCATTCAGGGGAGGGTATGTGCCTGTCTTGTCCATGCTTATACATGTGCCCACGTTCTGTTGGCCGCGTCTTTGCGCATGTTTCAATTGCGCCAGATGCAGTCGTCTGTGTCTTTGCGCATGCTCAATTGCTCGTACAGCGCTTACTCAACTGGAAGCGACCAATAGAATGTGGGTACACTTGCTTCTTTACCTCCCCCCCTTAACAGTAACCTCCCCACTCGCTTATACTGCGTCCCTAGATGTCTATGTGTATGGGTATATCATAAAAACAGCTGTACAGCATACCCACTACAAAACACCTACTTTTCACTGCATTTTCAAAAAATTTTGACAGTTCATTTGCGTCCCCATCTTTACATTTACAGCAGGCCGTGAGTATTTAATAGCGAGCAGGCTGATATAGAGCGAATAGTTACTATGGCAACCGTTTACTTACCGCACTAGTTATGTTATGGAAACACTTTCGGCACGCTTGCCTGTTAAATGACCCAATATAGGCCGGTTTACATGTATGGAAAGTAGCTATTTTGTAGTGGGTATGACAAAAAAGTTTAAATAAGTTTGAGAATCGCCGGAATTACAAATCAGTTGTAATAAACGCATCACATTTACATTATTTGTTTGTTGAGTCAGAAGTCAAAATACGATAAAGTTGATTATTATGAGAGTGAATATATTATTGTGTTCCACATAGACTATTTGGTTTGCAAATTTGCATGTACGATGTGAACGTACCACGTACATAAAATACATAATAACATGTATATATAACTACAGAATATATAAGTATATACCTACAGTAAAACACCTCTATAATGAAACTCGGATATAGCGACATTTCACCTATACTTAACGAGAAAATCCCTCTGTAACAAGCATTTCGTTTACAACGAGCATTTCTCTAAACTCGATCGTTCAAGTTATTCATAAATTTGCCGGGAGTTACAGAAAATACCTATTGTTACAAAACAATTTTCTGAGTTGGCGGAATAAATATTTATTTAATATAATTAACAATTCAATAACAATAAACGCAACAACTATATGTCAATTCTAACAATCAACACAATAATAATAACGAAACAGTAATTCTTAAACAAAGTAGAACACTTAAATAACACTGATCAAATAACTATATTTATATACCCGGATTATTTATTTGTAAGTACTGTATTTATATTCGTCGTTCAACACGACACTGACTCACGACTGACTGACCACTGACTCACTCGTACTTCGCTTATACAGGTCAAGCAGCTTGGCCCAGCACGCTCTTGCGCTCTCCAGAACATTCCGGCAGGTATTCGTATCTTCGATACCATTCCACGCCTCACCACTGTGACCTTTCCTTCTCGACGCTTCTATTGCGGACAGTGGCGTAACATCTTGGGGTTTGCTACACTATTTATTGATTTTGTTACTTTTTGGTGGCACCCTTTGCATAAATAAGATTGTTCAGTACGTGATCTAAAAAACAGAATACTAATTAGTAATTAAGTTTATGAACCACTAAGAAATCAAAAACAAATTATTATAAGTAGGTATACCTACTAATCTGATTTTCATTTTAGAGTTTAGTGGTTCATAAAAACACTCAAAAAAATAGTGCCATCTGTGGGCTTGGGTATTGTCAACGGTGTACCAACAATTGGCTACATTATTTCTCTTTCTCTAAATTATGCTGAATTATGTTTAAAAAATCAATCTGCTTATCTATATATATAAAACAGTTCCGTTACTGACTGATTGATTGACTGACAGACAACGCCCAGGTCAAACCGCTGAAGATATAAACTTGAAATTTGGACAGTAGGTTCCTTTTGTGACGTAGGCACCCACTAAGAACGGATTTTTCGAAATTCAACCCCTAAGGGGGTTAAATAGGGGATGAAAGTTTGTATGGAAATTCGTCATTTTTGAAGTTAGAAGCATGAAATTTTGCACAGAAGTTTCTTATATAATGTAGGTGAGCACTAAGAAATTTTTTTTTGAAAATTCAACCCCTAATGGGGCTAAAAAGGGGATGAAAGTTTGCATGGAAGTTCGTTATTTTTGAAGTTAGAAGCATGACATTTTGCACAGGAGTTCCTTATATTACGTAGGTGAGCAATAAGAAAGTATTTTTCGAAATTCAACCCCCAAGGAGGTTAAATAGGGGATGAACGTTTTTATGAAAATTCGTCATTTTTGAAGTTAGAAGCATGAAATTTTGTACAGGAGTTCCTTATATAACGTAGATTAGTAATAAGAAAGGATTTTTGAAAATTCATCCCTTAAAGGGGTTAAATAGGAGATCAAAGTTTGTATGGAAGTTCATCATTTTTGAAGTTAGAAGCATGAAATTTTGCACAGGAGTTCCTTATATAACGTAGGTGAGCAATAATGTACATATTAATAAAATTCGATCGGACGAGCGAAGCGAGTGAGTAATGTATTATTAATATTCGAGTGAACGAGCGAAACGATGAGTAATGTATTATTAATATTCAAACGAACGAGCGAAGCGAGTGAGTAATGTATAATTAATATTCAAACGAACGAGCGAAGCGAGTGTGTAATGTATTAATAAAATTCGAGAGAACGAGCGAAGCGAGTGAGTTATGTATTATAAAATTCGAGCGAATAAACACCACCAGCCCGGCTTCGCTTCGCAGGAGGAGAATTTCTCGCGAGGGGGATAATAAATCATAAATCGAAAAATACGTGGGCGAAGCCACGGGTAACGGCTAGTTACATTATGAAAAAACATTCATGTAATTGCGAATTTGTACATAATATTGTTTATATAACACATGCACGCTTTTAGTATTTTTTCGTGTCTGTTTTGCGAACCTTAAATAGCCGTTTATTGACTAGTGACCATTATGTAACGCTTTTCAGTGAATGGTTCATTATGTAACTAGTTACATAATGATCCATTATGCAACGCTTTTCAGTGCTATAATGAAAAAACAGTTGCATAATGAACCATTATATGTAATTTTTTTTTATTTCAATTAAATTCTAAAACCATGCATGTGTTATATAAAGTATAGTGTGCAACGCGTGTGCTAAATCTTTATGCGTCAGGCGCGATGTTTTTAGCACTCGTATGCGGCTCGCGATGCACACTTGCCAAGGCTCGTATGCGCTCGCCTACTACTCGTGCTAAAAACATCAGCACTCGTATTCGGCTCGCGTTGCACACTCGCCAAGGCTCGTGTGTGCTCGCCTACTACTTGTGCTGAAAATATCGCGCCTGACGTATAAAGATGTATTTAGCACACTAGTTACACAATGTACTATTCTATAATATTTAGTAATAATTAGTATGTTAAGACTTTTTTAGCAACTCAAACTGCGGTCGGCGCTAGTGTTGCTTGTTGCCAGTTTTAGGACAAAGCTGAACGTATTTAAAATTCTATGTATAGTGTGTGTTTGAAGTCATATCATTTTGTACTCATCTATAGAATCTTAGAACATTCTCTTAGCAAAATTCGACATAATATGAATTTTACTAGTAGTCGTGTCTTCCTCAGGACCTATTTTTCGGCAGAGTATTTTTGTACATTATTATATCGTTGTATTTGTTGTGCAGTGCTGAGGTGGAGTCGCTGTCCAGCCGCAGCAGTTCCGACTCCGACAACAACAACAGGACGGCCGCCGACCAACACCAGAATCAAGAAACCTCCAACAACAACTGCCCAACACCACAGAAGAGGTACTTACAATGTCCAGCCGGCCTGGCTGTCAGGCATCTCAAGAAGTTCATTGTCACCAAATACGATATTGACATCAAATTGTTTTACGTAAGTTCTAATATTTAATGCTTATGATCCACAAGGCGAAATCGTGTATGTCGAATGCTTGGTAATCAGAGCCGGCCTCAAATTGTGTAGGATTTATATTCGAAGCCCTGTGCAAAATTTGTATAGGTACGAGGTCCAAGCTTTGTAGGCAGGGCTTTATATAGGCGGTACCCACTACCTGTTTGCATGCAAGATTCGAATGCGAGGCTCTTTTCAATAAACCTTTAAAAACGGGGGGAAACGAAATATACTCTTTTTTGTATTTATTTAAAACAGAAAAGTATTTTTTGTTTGAGTATTCTCTACCGGAAGTTACCCTCTGCAGTCTTAATCACAGATCCTTCCCCCCTCGTCTAAAAACGGTTACCGCTCTCCCGCCGCTATTATTCAAGCTAAAGGGTTCGAGTAAACGCCAAATGAAAGACCAAGAATCACACTACAGATCCTACAGGCGAAAAATTGGAGAACAAATTCTTGCAAAAATTACGTAATCTTTCTAGTGTTGCCGTCTAGACAAGACCTTCAAAGTCTTGTCTTGTCTTATAATATCAAGACTTCACTAAGTCTAAGTCTAGATTAAAAAACTCTTGTCTTGTCTTGAAAATTTGTAGACAAAACTTTTGCAAGTCTTGTCTTGAAAATCTAGACAAGACAAGAGTCTAGGAAGTCTAGATCTAGACGGCAACACTAAATCTTTCCCACGTAGCCGATTTTTTTTCTCGTAAAATTCGTCTGTATAAGATCTGTATAGTGTGATTCTTGGTCATTCATTTGGTGTTTACCCGAACCCTTTAGCTTTCAAAATAGCGTCGGGAAAGCGGCAACCGTCTTTTGTCGATGAAAAAGGATTTGAGATGAAGAGTGCAGAGGGTAACTAAAGAATAATTTTAAGGGGGATTTTCTAACCCAGCTAAATATACCTTGCAAGGACACAGTACCGCTCGTAATTGCTTGCGTCAGAGCTGTCTTCAGTTTGATTGTTTTAACACTATTTTGTGTAACAATGCGTAAAAACTAAAAACGTTTTATCTCTACGTAAATTGTAAATTTAAAATGCATTTCAAAACGGCTTATGAACCATCCGATAGGTGTGTGGATCACCTAATAGCCTATTTATCATTGCAATGAAAAGAGACAGTACTATCGATCGCATGCCTTGAGGCACCCTTCCTGACTACATTGAATCCTGAATCGAATAAAATCCATTTCACCAACGTCTATTTTAAATCTAAACAAAGTAGTAAGAACGGTGATACTCCCCGAGGTGACCTCATCGTTTTGAGTCTATATTTTAAATGTATGTTGGTGAATCAATTTCCTTTGGCTCGTGTTTGTAACAAGGTGATCGATGGTGATGTCTCGTTTTAGTTTACTTCTACAAAATATAGACTAGAGTGACCCACATACCTACAGGAGCGTCTATAATCGCCACAATTCATTCATTCAGGAAAGGCATCAAGCCGTTTTGAAATGTAGTGTAAATTTATAATTTACGTAGATATAAAACGATTTTACGCAATGTTACACAAAATAGAATTTAAAAAAATTTCACTGGATAACCTATATATTTCCCACCTAGTAAACAATCGCTCCTAACTGAAATGACCCTATGTCGTTCTTCCGTTTTTGAGATATTGAATTGGAGAAAAAATTTCACTACACGCACATAGAGGGAGAGACATCAGTCAGAAAATGGTCTGAAATGATTTCTATATAGGGTGTCAAAACGTGAAGATCTATTAATATTCCAAACAAATTTCGGACTGAATCCAATACTTACCTACCACAGTAGAGGTGGGAAGTAAAAATCTTTCTGAGCTCTGAATTTCGACATAAACGATTTTGTCTTGTTGCGACAGATATAATCTATACATCAATACTTTAATGTGAAATGTGTATGTAACATGTTCCTCCCTTCTTGTCATATACAGGTGGACGTTCTGTACAAGAGGGTGCCGTTGCCAGATCACTACACGCTTATGGACATAGCCTACATATATTCATGGAAGAGGGTAAGTTTTAATATCAACCAAGTATAGAACTTACGTATCACATGTAATAAGGGTGTATTTTTTACAAAAGACCAACAACTAGAAACTCTTCCCTTACTGTTGTCGTAATTAGCGAATTTTTTTTACAACTACGCACTTGTATGTCCCTCAAAATATTTGCAAAGTGTTATAAGATGTACATTTTTTTTTTCCTTCAAACTTTTGATTTCTTACTATGGGCACCCATTTACAGGGGATGGGGGTTCTACTCCTGTTTCCTACATATCTGCTCGTTTGTCATTCAGACAATGGCGTATTACCGCGCAGGCGCAAGTAGAATTTCTCATCAATTAGCAAAACGATGTAAATAAAAACGATGCAATCCGGCCTAATAGTCCAGCAGTCAGGTACTTTTTACCTGGAAAGTATTCTGAAGTTAATGATATTTTGGTATGTTGTTTGTGGGTACTCTGTGGAGTAGAATCCGAGTTTTCGACCTCGAGGACCCTGTGCTAACGTGGGGGAAGCCGAAAAACCACGAAATTTTACCACCTTTTTTGCTTTTTTGAAATCTCTCAGAAACGGTCGACTTAAGCAATTCTTTCATTATGTAATGTTTACATTTCCTACAATTTTCATTCCCACAACTTTTCTGTTGTCCTAATGGTAAGCGTGATGCAGCTTCTTGAAAATCACCCGCTCGGCTTTTTGTAACCTTGGTAACCAATGGTTATAATGTAATGTTCTTTTCAATAGTTTTATTTATCTTGTTCTTCATCGAACTTTAAATTGAAAATACACATATTACACATTGGTTACCAAGGTTACAAAAAGCCGAGCGGATGATTTTCAAGAAGCTGCAGCGCGCTTACCATTAGTACCACAGAAAAGTTGAGTCGACTGTCTCGGAGAAATTTCGAAAAAAGCGAAAAAGGTGGTAAAATTTCGTGGTTTGTCGGCTCACCCCACGTTAGCACAGGGTCCTCGAGGTCGAAAACTCAGATTCTGCAAACAACACCAAAATATCACTAACTTCGGAATAGTTTACAGATAACCCCCTTCATTTATTACCTGCCGCTTGGACTACAAGTTATCTACGTCTGTCGGGGCTGGATTTACCTTTTTGCTGCTTATAAGCTAATCCTGCCTCACCCTTTTTTTCTATCACTTGAAAACATGGGAAATGTTTCGACAACTGTGTTACCGCGTGGTGCAGAGTAATTTCTTGTTAAAAATTTTCTTCATGGTTTGTTAGTAAAATAATGAGATCTAATTATTTTCTAATGAATAAGGATAATTAAAATCGTAACTTTTAATGAAATTTTAACATTAGTTGTACAATCATGTAGGATACCTACTGACAGAATTAGCGATTTTCTTAATTTTTGTCTGTCGTCACTCGAAATTACAAAACAAAATGTATATCACACTTCATTGATTTTTAAACAACCAATCAGATACTTTGTGCATCCCTAGCCAAACAGCAGCTGCACGTAACAAAGCATGTGCTGTTCACGTGATAATTATATCTGTTGATGGGAAAGACTATATGCCTAATTTTATAGTAACGCTATTCTTGAAATGGTAATCGAGATGTAAGTTCACACAACTTACTGTGATGGTAATAATAATAGGTACCATAGCTTCGGATTAACAAGGTCGTATAAATGCATTTATTGTCCAGTCCCCGTAGATGTCGATACTTCGATCGGTGGAGGTGATGTGACTAGCATAAGTTGTTGCCATGCAATGCAGATACACATTATATCTACGGTCATAACGCCAAACAGCTCACGTCAAGTTTTTGGTAATTTCATTCTATATTCATCGTAAGACAAAATGTTCAATTTACATAACATTCTGTAAAAAGGTTTCATCTCAACATAAAATCGTAAGCTTCATCTCAAAACGGTTTATTAACCCTCTAAGTCTTGTGGATGTAACAGTAACCCTGTAGTCTACCACATGCCTCAATGCACCTTCCTTTACGGGATGAAAGGCATGCTTTAGAGCGTTCTTTTCTTTATAAAAATATGTGTTTTCAATAATTTAAAATTTGATAAAAAACATACCCAATAAATTCAGCAGTAGAAAACATTAAAGATTTTTTTTAATATGCCATTCTCTTCGAAATTTCAGCAGCTTTGAGATTGATAATAACATTGTTTGTCCTAAAATAGATAGTTCTCTAGATTGTTGCATTAATACACTTTGGGGGTAATTTCACCCCCATAAAAAATTAAGTAGAGGGAATGAAGGGTGGGAGTTTTAGTATGTTAGTAAGAGGACCACCCTCAAAAATTTTCCACAAAATTCCCTTTGTGAATACATTTTTCCTCTATTTTTTTTCTAAATCGCCTAGGCCCTAGACTAATAATTATAATACCTGCATAGTAACGATTCTGATAAAAAAAATTTAATTAAAAAGTCAAACAAACTTGAAGGAACAAAAAATTAAAAATTATGATAGGATTTGGGGGGATCCGGCTCGATATCCAGCACTAAATTTGTGCCAGAACTGGATTTGATGTCAATATCCGGCTTTTCTCCATCTCTAATGAACATTGAACAGGTTTTTAAATCTTCCAGTCCAATAATTCCATCCATACTAAGAGTATGACATAGTTTAAGTACACTAAAAAATGGTGGAACCTTTGGTGTAAAGATACGAAATGTTACAATTACCACAAAACACCAAACCATAACAAACACTCTCGACGTACGTTTCGCCAACCAAGTTGGCATCATCAGGAGATGATTAATCATCTCCTGATGATGCCAACTTGGTTGGCGAAACGTACGTCGAGAGTGTTTGTTATGGTTTGGTGTTTTGTGGTAATTGTAACATTTCGTATAGTTTAAGTACTGATGGGTATACTTTAATTTTGTCCACGAGTGTATAATATTCAGGAATTACTTTCTCCCACTAGAAACTTTGTTAGGGAAAATGATTATTAATTTTGATTAAGTATTACTTTTTTTTCAGAACGAGCCTATGCGGTTTTTCTACAGGGTGATTGACGTCAACTTTGCAACCGACCGATTCGATTTCTTCGAACCGCAGTCAATTGTCAAAAGCTGTGCTTTGGAGAAAGGGACTGATAGCAGCGACGATAATTTAAAAGTGAGTGTAAAGAGTGAAAAGAAAATTCAATGTAAAGTCAGTGCCAGTGTTGAGTGTAAACAACAAAAGAAAACAAAATTAAGTGACGACAGTGATAACATCAAAACAAACGAGCAACCGTGTAAAATAAGTGAACAGCTAAACGAAACACGTGAACAAATTAAAACAAGTGAAGAGGTAACTAAAACAACTGATCATAGTACTAAAGTTAACGAATCACATGCTAAAACGTGCAACGAACAAAGGAAAAGTGCGAAGGAAACTAAAGTTGAATTGAAAAATATCAAACTGCAATGTGCCGCGGTTGGTGATAAAAGCAAAGATAAAAATAATGTCAGTGATAAAATTAACAAAACTACAAAAATTGAAAATAATGATTTTAGTGTTAAAACTATTAGTGACGAAAAGAATAATAACACGAAGAAAAATAAAATTGAATCAAGTAAAGTGAAAAGTCATTTTAGTGAAAAAAGTGAAACTAGTTCTAAAAATGATTCAAGTGTAAATGTTAACAAAAAGTCTGAAACCAAAGTCCTTATACAAAGTGATAGTGACACATTAAATTCCAAAAGTGACCTAACAAAAACGTGTAGTGAAAATGTGTTAGAAGAGACTGATTCAGAAATTGACACTGAAAAATCATTGTTTCTGAACACTTTTGAGTTAACCTCAACAAAAAGTATCTCACCCAAAAAAATTGAAGAAGAACAAACCAAAAACGGACCTAGTTATAGTTCTTCTATAAATAAAAATCTTGATAAAATTATAAATACAATTAAAAAATCTCCTACCAAACATAATGCGAACAGTAATTTTTCTAAAACTAATAGTAATGTAATAACGGCAAGCGCTGTGCCGTCGTTTCAGAATTCGATTAAATCAACACTTACAATTCCAAGCACTTCCACACCCAAAAATGTTAAAAGAAAATCAAAAGAAACTCGCCAAACACCTCCTGCTAAAAAACGTACTCCAAATAAAAGTACACCATCTCCGTCACCTCCCGCTAAACGTGGAAGAAAACCCGGTACGCCGAATGCTGCCACAATCGCAAAACAAAATAATTTAACTTTTAATACAGCGGTGAATCAGATGGTTAAAAACGTCAATCAACAATCTAATACCTTGTCAAAAATAGTTAATAGCAAAGCTGTTCCAGCTGAATCGCCGCAATCAAATTTAAAACGAAAGTCGGTCACTTTTAATCTTAATGTCAACGATGGTCCTTCTCCCGCTAAGAAGCTAGCACAAATTACACCTAAAAATAGAACAAGCCCTGGAACCCAGAAATCGAATCAGAACGCTGAGCAGAATAACGCTCAAAAAACATTTGCTGCTAGTGAACCAGTTAACAAAATTAGTACTCCTCAAAACTTGACTCACCTACAACAAAATGCCAATGTGAAGAAATCTGGGAACTTACAAAACAAATTAATAACTCCAGCACGGAGTGTGACAGAAACGCGAGGACAAGCTTCACAAAACAATAGTCCTTTAAAATCTCTGTTCGATTCATGCAAACTTAACATCCCAAGTTCGTTGTCCATAACATTAACCGATGGAACAAAGGAACCGAGTTTTCTGACCAACTGTCCAAATTCGATGACAGTCACCCAAGTTAAAACCGATGCTCCAAGCACAATTAATAGCAGACGTGAAAGCCCACCTGTAAATATGTATATTGAAATATTTAAGATACCTGAAAATATCAATGCTCCTCGAACAGACAGTCCCGTATTTAAAAACTGTCCAACGAACAATACTCTGCTTAAAACAAGTGCTACTGGAGAACAATCACCTTTGATTGGACCCCAAAATGTACAAAATAATAATATATCTGTTATTCCTTCACCAACGTCGACTTCAATACAAAGTACAATAAAACGTTTTGCTCAAAATGTACAAAATCAGATATCCGCTACTTCACAAAACACAACTCAGGGCCAAACTATTGGTACAAAAATTGCTCCATCTAACCTCATAAAGTCGCCATTACAGTCGCCTTCGCACGTGGACGTAATTAATGAGAATCACAGTGTTTCAAACGCAACTTCGACTAAAATTGATAGTCGAAAAACGCAGCAATTGCAAATAAAATCTGAAAATATTGACGAAAAATGTAATAGTAAAGCGTTTCCACAGGGCAATGTCAACAAAAGCAAGGAAAAGCTCAACGTTTCAAATTCGCGGACATTAACTAAAAACAGCGAATCAAAAACCAACAAAAGAAATTCTCTTAATATTCGTGCAAAAACACCAAATCCTCAACATAGCCAAACAGTTTCTACTTTGGATCAAATTTCACCAAAGTTAATTTTAAAAACTGAACAAAACCTGCCCAAAGCAGTGTCCAAAACTGAGGAAAATACACACAAAACAACTACCAAAATTGAACAAAACCCAGCCGTAATGGTTCTTAGAAATGACCAGAACGAGTCTATAACTGATCCAAAAATTGAACAAAATTCACAGAAATCAGTTCCCAAAAATGATCCATGTGTGTCTAAAACTCTTCCAATTTCAGAACAGACTCTTTTGAAATCTGCGCCAGCAGTTAAACCTGTAGTAAATAATGTGACTTTAGTAAATCCTGTCGTTCCTTCAGTTGTTCCAAATAAACCACCAGTACTAAAATCTACTGATACGAGACCAAGTTTTCAAAAAATGTTTGAAGAATCTATAAAACAAACGGAAGCAATGAGATCACAAGAAATTTTAAAAGCTGCTAGTAAAACGAAAAATCCTATTGCTCCAAAAAATGTTCAAGTAGTTAAAGTAATTCCTGCATTACAAAAAATCAATAGTTTGCCGATTTCGAAACCAGCACCTACAAATTTGAACGTATTGAACACATCAGAAAAAACAGATAATGTAGAAAATTCGTCACAACAAAACAGTACAAACACTTCAGTTCCTTCAGCAACTGTTACCAAATCTCTTACTCAAACTGATGCATCTAACGCAGGAGACAGTTCAAATGAAACTGATACAAAATTATCAATAAATTTAAATCCAGCAAACACGCAACCTCTTTCGGTGAAAACTGATAGGAAAAAAAATGAGCAAAATAGAGCTTTAGATCTTTCAACTAATACAATAAGTCCAGGATCTGATACCAGTAGTAAAACGAAAAATCTGTTAACGATAGCACAAAATCTCAGCCAGAAATCAAAATTGGCAACTCATACATCGGATCGAATGTCACCTTTGGCGCATATCAATTCATTTTCTTTACTACAACCTGCCACTAATAGTAACCAGAATCGAGCTTCAAATGCCACCAAACCATTAACAAGACCGGCAAGTTTGAGTTCTGAATCATCGCAGAGTCCAACTTCAGACGCAAGTAGTCCTGAGCATTTCTTTGGTAATAATGCATCAAAATTGAGTCCAACTTTAAGAGTACAAAGTCCAATTTTAGTTCAGAGATGTAGCCCTAGCGTGACACCTCAGCCAAAATGTAGTCCAAACTCCTTGAAGAAAAACAGTCCGAATCCTCGCACTGCTCCATTATTAGTTCAGAGTCCAAAATCTGGTCCGGTTCAGCTTAGTCCAGGTCAGAAACACAGTCCAACTTATCAATCAAATTTGATCACCAGTTCGGACACAAAGAATTCCGAAAGCAGTTCTAGTAGTAGCGATGCAATGTCCCAACTTCGTGTCAATGTTTCACAGCCTACCAACGCTACAGCGAACGCTAATAGCGTTGCAGCTGCCGTAGGAGTTATGAATAATTTGAGTCCAAATACAATCCAGCAACAATTCAATTTGACAAACTTAGCTCAATTTCAATTACTGTTAAGACATCAAATGGAAATGCAAAGACTTGGTATACAAAATCCATGGTTGGCGAACCCCTCGGCCATGGCTCATTTTGATATTGAAGGTTTTTTGAAATCCTTACAGCAAGCTCAAAATTCTAAAAAATGAATCTAAAAAAATATTGTATAAATATATCGACAGAGATTAATCTATGTTGCATTGTTTATGTTATTGAAAAAATGTTTGTATTATTTTTATTAAGTGGTACCAAAATTATCGACTTATTTTAAGCTACACGAATATTTATTGGTTAACGGTCCTCTTTAGCTCTCATATTACTTATGGCAAGTTCATTTTTTTTAGTTACATTAGTTTTTCATTTAACTAGCGAACAAATGATAAAAAATATATATTTTTTTAGTTATACAGAACTCATCTACATTGAGCTTTCTAAAACATACTTGTTAGGAACAATATTTCCGTCAATTATGGACTACAAGTAAAAGAAAATAGGTACTATACACACTTCCCGCAGTTCATTTTTCTGATGTACTGAACACTGGCAATTTCATAAATTTTTAAATTGCCAGTTATTTCAGATGGCCGCGACACACATAATTAAACTTTGCCTAGATAGTGGGAGCGTGTCAGAACACTTTAGCTAATAATTATTGACATTTTGAGATTGAAATTACGCAAACGTAGTACGGCTACGTTGGCATTATTATATAGGTATCTAATTTTCGAAAAGACTGAACTTTGTGAAAATTCTTCTACTGAGGCTTAATATTACAAAAAATGAAAGAAATATTGTTAATTCAATAAAATTAAAAAAAAAAACTGAGTTAAAAAATACGTACCTAATTGTTATTTTAGTTGGGTAATGTCCAATTTCTTACGTCGTAGAGCAAATAGTTATAAAATTTGGGTAAAAAACTTATTTTAGAAAATAAAATCGTAAAAGAAATTTAATTTGTATTATTATTTTTATTGAAAATCACGACTAGCAGAAACGTGACCAGAAATTTAGGGGGCGGCGTGCTATTTTAACATATTCTGATGTAGCTTCATCAGTGAAACAATAAATTAGAAATACTTTATATTTTCTTGAGGGAATGCATTGCGCCCTTGCAACCCTCCCCTCTTCTTGTTACGCTGTTGACTCACAGTAAATAAGTAGCTCAAATGCAGCTCACGTCTGTAACTCTATGTTATGGAATCTGTACTTGTTAATTTTATTCGAAATTGAATCATATATTTCATAATTGAAGTATCATTTTTTCGTCTTTTACCTAATTGATTACGGTAATTCAAAAAAATGAGGCAATCCTAATTTTTGGATGTGTAAACACTAAACATCTTAGCTTTCGCCTCACGGTACGGCCTAAGTGGGATTTCGACCGTCAGACGTAGTTAACTCTTAACACGCGTGGGGTGTCCACGATACCAGGCAATCTATATTCAATAATATGCTTATGTAACCACGCAATGGCATTACTAAGGGAAGTTATGTCAGTTTTGTTTATCTGGTAGTCATGGGACTAAAAATACTTTTTTATAAAAATCAGTGCACGTCCATAATTTTTCCGAACGAAACCGATATGAGTTCACATGAAATATTAATTTTATTTGTACTGTAATATTTACCTCACGTGTAGAATTTTATTTTGATATAGATATGAATAAATAAATAATTTAATTAAAGAAATGCAACACCGTCAAAAATATCATTGCACGTAATGTACGGTATATTACTAATTTTGTTAATGCCTGAATATTTATGAATGAAATAGAGCAAGTTGAGAACAGCTGAGCAATAACCCCTGATAAAATACTTGAATATGGCACCTAATTCGTATTGCAAATTAATATAATTTCTTATCGATATTTTTAAACTTATTTGCATAATACGAAAGCTCTTTAGATTGGGTTTTAACTGTTTAAAACTGTTAGTCATTTTTTGTTTTTTGACTTTTTAAAAAATGTAAAAAAACTTTTTTTTAACTTTTAAAAAATTTAAAAAACTTTGTTTTTTAATTTAAAGAAATATTTGTTTCTGATTTGTTTTTACAATAAGGTTTGAAAAAAGAAAACAAAGATAGACTAATTAGTGTAAACAAAGCAAATTTTTACGAGGTCCCTGATTTTTATTCCCGTACCTATTCTTAATCAACTTTCTTTTAAAAAAAATATTAACTATAAAAAATAACATTTTTTTGTATATTTTTCACACTCAATACAATACTCAAAAAATAGCCTTTTTTAATTTAAATAATTCGACACGGTGATTTTGTTTATCATTTAAATTATGTATCGAAAAAATTTAATAAACATTGACATTTAATTATATAAATTCAAACGTGATCAAAAAATTAATGTAACCGTTTTCTTTTTTAGCTAATAAATTAAATTAATTTATTTCCGTTCACAAAAATTCAAGGTAATTATCAACCATTTGCTCATTTCATTCTATAGTTTCACATCAAAATTCAAAACTGTTTTTTCGTAATTGGAATGCCTTGGGTGAATTACTAGGTCTATGGAGGATAGAAAAAAAGGAGAGTGATCTCGGCAGACCGCATGCGAAGCGCGTGTCCTAAAAATCGATTTCGGTAAGGGTTCAAAATAGCTTTACGCGCGGCGTTGTAGCTATAATTATTGATCCCGAGCCACTTGCATATTGTTGCACCCTGCTGCATGGAGGTCTCCGTGATTCTATGAACGAATTCACGGCAACATGATATTGGTTACTGTCAGTTAGCCTGATCGATTATTAGTGTATTTGCCATATGGCACATACACTATTGGCGTCGGTCGGATGGCGGGACCTAGGGGTCGGACCAAAATTTCTCGACGTTTCATAGCCTCCTGAACATTTTGGCACCATTTTTGGAAATGTCTATTTATATATTATATATATATATATATATATATATATATATATATATATATATATATATATATATGTGTGGGACGGGCTATAACTTTCGAAAGAGTTAATTGATTTTGACGAAATTGGGTAGGCACGTTGCAATCCATAACCGCACGAAGCCTATTTAAAATGGGCCCAATCGGACCATTTTAAGGGTAGTTTTTAGGGGTTGAAAAATGTTTTTGGGCCCAAAAATACCGAAAAAATTCTCAGAATTGTTTCAAAATTGAAATTTAACCCTTTAGTGGAGATTAAAATGTGCTGCTAAAATTTTAATAAAATCGCCCCGACAGGTCCGGACTTACAAATTTTATGAAAACACTAGTTTGCGGATAGTGATTGACTTACTGAAGGGTGTATTTAATTTGGTACAGAGGTTGCATTAATAATAATATTGAAATTAAGAAAAAAAAAATATTATTTTAAGGGATGTATTAAGGGGTTAAATTTTTTATTTTGTCCAAAAACCAACTTATGTTCACATAATAACAGCACAATGCCTGTATTAGCAAATACACTATATTGTCGGCAGGGTTTTGGCACTGCGACCCGAGTTTTTTTTTAATTCAGTTTATTTCTATTTTGCTAAAAAAAATTTCAAATTGCGCGATTACTCATTCTTCTTGGGATCTTACAGCATCAGCGCCTCTACCGCCGGAATAGAAACCCTTATTTTCCTTCTTTTTAGAGAACGGCGAATGCATGAAGATTAATCTCCTTTCTTTCTATCCTCCATGACTAGGTATATAAGGCTATGAATCTCTTGATTTCGAACAATCCTCAACTTACTGTCGATACAAGGAATTTTTAAAGGTGGTACGAAATCTCTTGTGCCGTACTGTATATTGTGCTTATATAAAAATTTCATTTTTTACAGTGATTTTTTAAAAATCGGTGGATTTGTCCAAATTCGTTAATTGATTTATTATTTGCTTTGTACAGTCGACTTTATCGTTTTGCATCGGATGTGCTACTTCGGAGCGCAAATATATGCACAAACCACTTCTCCAATTTGTATTTATGCGCTAGTGGTTTAGCGTAATGGCGGAGTCGTTCTTAAATAAAAATGCATTTTCGGAGTATTAAAACTTACAGTCGAGTCGTGTTATAAAGCCGTTTACAGGCCATAATTTCCAAAAAATAATATTTCTTCCCAATACAATTTTCGTCCTCCACGCTCGCTGTGATTGATCACATAATAGGGAATGCAACAATCTGCGAAAATCATTTGTTGACTTCCGTTTTGAGATGGATCACATAATCAACAGCTCAATAAATGATACTGCATTTTTAACGCGAGATACTTGGTTAAAAATACTATTCGATTCACCATCGAACAAAGATGGAGACAGTGATTGCAAGAAAATCGGAGAAATTACCGTGAAACAAATTGTTTTATAAAGTGACTCGACTGTTAAATAATTGCATCTCATTCTTTAGAATTTACACATCCTGTACTGAATTTGTGCGAAACGATATTGTCGACCTAATAAAATTTCAATAGACAATGGAATATCGATGTAATCTTTTTTATGAAAATTATTTTTAATTTATTTTTATTAATTGACAGGATTGATATAAGTACTAAGTATTAAATAGGATATAAAATGATTAATAATATTTATTATTTTTGTGTATGTTAAGTAGATTGCACAGTGATGTTAATTTTGTAGATGTTTTGTGACGTTACACTTTTTTGATACATATATTATTTTTGTTGTTAAGTTACAATTCTGTAAAATATGTTTTGTGTAAATTATTAGTTAGTTAAGATTTGTGGATAAAACACATAACACTATTATTATTATTTTTATTTTATTGATGATTATAAGGCTTATCTCTTGGGGATAAAATTCATATTTTTTCACATATTGAATAAAAAACTTCTTTTTATTCGTATAATCTTGAGTTTGATTGCTTACCTGGCGCTAAACCTTTATTTCCTTTTTGTTGTCCCTTTTTCATTCAAATCCAAATTGCAGGTCTACAGTCTAACACGATCTTTATTTATTTAAAATAATTACATACACAGAGTGTTGAAAAACATACATAAATAGATATTGTAGATTATAGACGTCCGACAACTAAAGTCATTAACATAAAAAACAACAATTTAGTCATTTCTTACCACAACAATTTTATTAATGGATATACATTACGAGAGCTATATAATATGCTCTCATTTTCAGCACAAACTAAACTGAGTTTATATAAATAGAACTTGAAAAACAGAACTTCAAAACTACAATAGGGTAAAAGAGGATCTAAAAAACCGGTCAAGTGCAAGTTCGACTCGCGCGCAAAGGGTTCCGTATACAACTATAAGAAAAGAATAAATTAAAATACACTTCATTAAATTTATTTTTTTTTTGAGATTATTTTTAAATTAAATTTCTTAGTCTAAAAATTCCAAAATATTTGCATTATTAAAAAAAACCCGGGTCGCAGTGCCAAACCCTGCCGACAATATAGTGTATTTGCTAATACAGGCATTGTCGCATTATTATGTGAACTTAAGTTTGTTTTTTGACAAAATAAAAAATTTAACCCCTTAATACATCCCTTAAAATAATTAAATTTTTCTAAATTTCAATATTAGACATGGATTTTATCAGTACACCCAATTAAATACACCCTTCCATAAGTAAATCCGTATCAACAAACTCGTGTTTTCATAAAATTTGAAAGTCCGGTTCTGTCGGGCCGATTTTATTAAAATTTTAGCAGCACATTTTAATCTTTACCAAAGAGTTAAATTTCAATTTTGAAACGATTCTGACAAATTTTTCGGTATTTTTGGGCCCAAAAACTTTTTGGAACCCCTGAAAAGGGTCCGATCGGGCCCATTTTAAATAGGCTTCTTGCGGTGATGGGTTCCAATGTGTGTACCAAATTTCGTTTCAATCGATTAAGTCTGTCGAGAGTTATCGTGTACACACACACACACATATATATATATATATATATATATATATATATATATATATACATAAACATTTTCAAAAATGGTGGCAAACTGTTCAGGGGGGTATGAAACGTCGAGAAATTTTGGTCCGACCCCTAGGTCCCGCCATCCGACCGACGCCAATAGTGTATGTGCCATATGGCAAATACACTAAAAACAAACAAATAAAATATGTGTCGTCAGTCGGCCGGCTTTTCTGGGTGACATGCGAACTCCTAGCCAATGCGCTGCAAAATTTTCTGCAGTAGCACAGCAGAAACAAGGTTTACTTGATTAGCATAAGCGTCTAATTCTTGAGAAAACAACAGAGATACATACAAGATATACGAGTATTTATATCCATGTATGGGGAGCCTCCTAGAGATTAAACTTTTTCATTTTTATTATTTGCCAGGATTCATTTCACAACAACACACAATCCTTGAAAATTCCAACTAGCTACCTCTTACCGTTTGTGAGATAAAGCCTTGTGACAGACATCGTACTAAATAGGGTTTCGTTCGGAGGTACGGAACCCTAAAACGAGCATTTTTTGATATAAAACAGTGGCATAACGCTAGCGTGGCTGGGCGAGCAAAATTATAAAATACTAGAAGCTCCCAGCCTCATGTAGCGAATAACGTGTTCGTTTACTACCGGGCCACCACTTGTTAAAAATATTAATAACTTCAAGGCCAATCTCAAAAATGTAGTTATGTCTAGTTACTACATTACAAGCAGCGGACTTTTTGACATTTTTGTTAAAATTAACGAGATGCCATACTGCATGGTTTAAATGTTGTGATGTAATTGTCACTTTTGTGTTACGCAATTTTTAATTTTATGCACAATGATTTTATGAAAATATCAGTATAAATTTTGTTTTTGAAGTGAGTACATAAATATAAGTATTTGTGTAGTTTAAAAACTCCATAGTTAAATTCTAAACCTCTTTCTAGAGTCTAGAAAGAGATTGTAGATTATAGACGCCTGTCAACTAAAGACATTAGCATTTAAGAGTACTAGAAAGAGAAGATAGTCACAGTGTAGTGAATGCAGTGTGTATGGTGCATATTTTACATAATGCAGGTTTATTAACTATATACCTAAGCTAGTAAAAATATACAGGGTGGACCAGGTTATAGTAGCAATAATTCACCATTCGATGGTCCATCGAAAAGTAAGTCGACATGCATAATTTTATTTTTTTCCAAAACGCTTTCTAAGGGAGATACACCCCTTCAAAGTTCAGTTTTAAAATTCTTTTTTTTGTCCTAACTCTCAGGTCATTAATACGTTTTTGATCAAATTTGGTACAAGTATTTATGCAATAGAAACTCATTACTTGACGTAAGTAACTTTTGTCAAAATTGTCAAGTGGCGTAGATACAGGGGGGTTGTTTCACTTTTCCCGCCCTATTTTCTGCACCACTGGATATTTTTAAAGAATAACATTTTTTTAGAATTCCCTGTTCAATTTAGAAAAAAAGAGTCACTCTTGCAAAATTTCGATTTGAGGCTTCGTTTACGAGATAATTAGAGTTGAAAGTTTAGAACACTTCTAAAATAGCCACCTATGAAAATAATAGTTCTGGAATCTTGTACAACAATTGTAAACTTTTTACTGTTTGACGAATTTAAATAAATAATTCATTATTTAAATTAAAAACAACAAATAAATAACTTATGAAAATAACCAACAAAGTAGGCGATACTTGGTTTTGAGATAATTTATGACACTTGTCAGTATTGATTTTTAAAACTGGACTTTGAAGGGCTGTATCTCCCTTAGGAAGCGTTTTGGAAAAAAATAAAATTATGCATGTCTACTTATTTTTCGATGGACCATCGAATGGTGAATTATTGCTACTATAACTTGGTCCACCCTGTATATGAGCACTGTGGTTGGAATAAAAACAAAATAAAATATAGTTACTTCTTACCACAACAGTTTTATTGATGGATGTACATTTCGAAAGCTAAGCTTTCATCTTCAGCGAACACTACATGATGTAGTGTTGAAGATGAAAGCTTAGCTTTCGAAATGTACATCCATCAATAAAACAGTTGTGGTAAGAAGTAACTATATTTTATTTTGTTTATATAAGTTAGGTTAAAGTTTGCTTTTTGAGTTGAGGTTATACAGTGAACTGAAGAGGGATGGCAAAATACAATTTTTATAGGCTTTATAACTGATGATTGATGAAATTTAACCTGCACTTTACCACAGCGATCTCCTATCTAATAAGGTAAGTACCTATTTTAAAATTTTATTTCTGCAAAAATTGTCCTTCGCACTTCAAATTATCTATGGAAATTAAAACACGCATGCCTCATAAAAATTTAACAAATCCATACACTATTTGTTAAAATGACAAGCGACTAGGGCCTGCAGTCAGGGTCCATTCTGATTGGTCGGATACCCCATCTTGGTGTCGTTTGACACACACATACACACCTAAGCGAACGTAACAACTAATTAGTGAACTCTGTATACTAATATGGATAGTCGCGATAGCGATTAAAAAATGGGTTTTGTATGTGGACAATGTTCAAATACATATTCTTCAAGATAGGCATTAATGTTTACAAAATTAGAATGAAAACTTCAAGTAAGGCTTGTAATCTAATTCTTTCAATAAAAGTCGTTCAATTTTTTGACATTTCAAAATAAAACCTAATTTAATATTATTATTTGAGATATTAGGATGGCCAAAATTTATACAATAACAGTGTTCTTGAGAAATTGGAATAGAAAAATAAATTTAATTATGTTTTAATTCGAAATGTCAGAAAATTGATCGACTTTTATATAAAGAATTAGATTACTAGCCTTATCTGAAGTTTTCACTCTAATTTTGTGAACACTAATCCCTGTATTGAAGAATATGTATATGAACATTGTCCACATACAAAATCCATTTTTAATCGCTATATCAACTATCCATATTATAGTATACAGAGTTCACTACTACTTTGTTACGTTCGTTTAGGTGGTATGTGTGTGTCAAACGACATCAAGGTGGGGTATCCGACCAATCAGAATGGACCCTGACTGCAGGGTCTAGTCGCTTGTGGTAAAATGATGTGAAACGAAAAATGCGTTACAAAAAATGTGTGACGCGAACTACCAAAGTTACACCATTGTTTATACTTTGTATCATGTATGTCATGTTAATATTTTAAGATAAAACTATAGAATTCTACGTCTTCGGTTGCGGCACAATCGCAATTAGTGTGCCCCTTGTTTTTAGTAATAACTCTGAATTTGTTTGGGAATAGGGCCCCGCGCCAGACCTCGTAGTGATGAGGTGCACCGCGTCTTGTTGGAAATAGATTTCGTACATCATTATTTAATTTTAACGCTAATAGATTTGTATCCGAATATATGACTCAAGTTCTACTGAACCGATTTAAAAAATTATTTCGCTGTTTAAAAGCCGACGTCTTCCTGAGTGCACAGGCTATATACACGGGTCAAAATTAACGCACCACTCACTTGTTCTGTCTTATTCTTAATATTGAAGGAATTAACGAACTGGAAGCATGATTTTTACTTCCCACCTCTACTATGGTAGGGAAGTAATGGATTCAGTCCGAAAACAATATTTCGAGATTTTAACAGATTTTCACGTTTTGAGACCCTAGCAATCGTTTAAGATCATTTTCTGACTGATGTCTGTATGTGTGTGTGTATGTGTGTGTGTGTGTGTATGTGGTCAATTTTTCGCCTTCGATATCTTAAGAACGGAACAACATACGGGCATGCCGATTGTTCTATTGTGTTTATCAGCCTTTAACTTAGATCTGATTAGATTTTGAGTCAAATCGGTTCAGTGGATCCTGAGATATTCAAAAAAACGTCCTCAATGTCACGTATTAACATAGGTAAAAAAAAATATAAATGAATTCTAGATGTTATAATATGAAAAAAATGTAAATATTTTTTTTCTCTAAAATGTATAGTTTTCGAGAAAAAAAATATTTTACTAAAAAAAATAAAAATTGTACGTAAATCAAGGTAACCATGATTTTTGCTATATTAAGCTAGCCATCAATAGATCACCAAACAAAAAAGAGGGCCATGCTTTTTTCAAAGAATAAAAATTAAATTGTGTTTTAAAGACCACCAACAGCTAAGGTTATTTGGGCCTAGTCAAAGAATAAAAAAAAGAGTGTTTATTTTTTGCAAATATTTACTAGGTGGGAAGTATAGGACTGGTCATCAGTCGAATTTTTTTCTAAGGAAACCATGCAGGGTAAGCTTTGAAATCACTAGATGCTCGTGAACGAATAAGACGAAGACCTGGAGATACGTAATACGTTTGCTAGGTACCTGCAATATCCTATGCAAGGGAACAATTTGGTGTTCCGAGGAGGAATTTGCTTAGACGCCAGCACAGGGTTGCAGAGATATTGCTGGCATAGCAAATATTTCTCCAGGGCTTCGTCATACTCGTTCACGACATGAAGATTTCAACTGTCAAGTTATACCCTGGTTTAATCGGAAACCAAACTTGTTTCCAGTCCAATTATACCTTTAACACTAAAAATATAGCAGAAAAACCGAGTGGTTGATCGAGGAGAGTATAGACCGAACAAGCGAAGCGAATAAGTTCCGTATGAACTCGATTGAAAGATCAAAGCCCGCAATAGGCACTTTGAGAAGTTATATTTCTTTACGCTATCATATGACAAGGGGCTGTTATTCCCGGACAACGCCGGGTAAATACAGCTAGTAGAAACTATTTCGCGTTTTTATTTCATTTCGGTGACCGCCAAAGTCTCTATATAAGACGCCGTCATAATTTTAGATTTCTAGTCAATAAAAATTCGTAATAATGATATGCATTTATTTCGCGCGAAAGCGAAAAAGATATAAAAAGGTCGAGTGTTCTGGTATAATAATATGTGAGATACAAAAAGCTACTTTCAAATTTAACATGCAAAAATAAATATTATGAGTATGACATAATATATCATCTGACAACTCTATACGTTGAATATAAAAAAGCATGTATAAAAAATAACACAAGGTGAGTATGGTGCTGGTTCACAGTAGGTATGACATATGGCCTGGCCTTCCACTTTCGATAATCTAGGTACCTACTATCATACTATGTATAGTCAATGCATTTTAGTACAGAGATTTACTTATATAAATAAGCATACTTAATTGTTTTTGTATAAAAAATGCGCCAACTTAAAAACGTAGATTTATTTTATCGCACAGCCACGGAACGTACGAGTAGTCAGTTCAATTCAAATCACATATGTAGTTGCAATGCATCAATTGTACACACATTCTAGTGATGAGCAAAATTGGTCTTGGTCTTGCAGTCTTGGCCTTGGTCTTGCGAAAAAGCAAGACCAAGACTATCATTAGACCAGCAAGACCAAGACCGAATGAACAAGCGTGTTAAAAATGATGTAATTTTGATATTTTTTAACATTTTAATAAAGTATTTTGTTAGTTAATAATAGATTCTGAATTATTTTTATTTTATAACTATGATAATCTTCAGAAGTAAAAAACTAAAAAAAAGACAGATAAAATGAGCGAGACCAAGACTTGCTACGCAAGACCAAGACTAAGACTAAATAAGCAAGACCAAGACTGAATCAGCAAGACCAAGACTGTCAAAGTCTTGGTCTTGCTTTGCTCATCACTAACACATTCTCAGGATCCAAATTTTCAGAGTATTCTATCCCGGAAGTTATTCCCTGCACTTTTGATCTCAAAACATTTCCCCTCTCCTAAAAACGATTACAGATCTCCCGATGCTATTTTTAAAGCTAATGGATTTGGATGAACGCCTACAAATGAAGGATCAAGAATCACACTATACAGATCCTACAGGCGATTTTTTTATAAGTTTTGGCTACGTGTGAAAGATTTTTAAAAAGTTGTAAATTTTTCCAGGAAAATGTTTTTTAATTTTTCGCCTGAAGGATCTGTATAGTGTGATTCTGGGCCTTGATCTTCCATTTGGCGTGCATCCGAACTTCCGAACCCTTTAGTCTGCAACTCCGTAACAAAACGTTTTCGAACTCCCGTTTATAGGAACTTTTTTTCTTAAAATGAATTAACATCTTGTATATAAAGGCAAAAATGCATACTGCGCATACAACATTGTGATTTTTGTGCAAATGTAGATACAGTTCGAGATCTTTCATTAGATTATCAGATTTTCTTTAAGATATCGGGAACTCTTTTATCTCACTCTCAGTGTTACGTGTCTCCGATTAACGTAAATTATCGATATAAGTAGTACTTACAGTGCATAATCAGGACTTAGATTTGGGTTCGTTCTAAATTTTCCGTAGGTATATTTGCACTATATTATACTTAATTGGGACTTCCTATATATTGACTTCAACTATGTATGATTACATCTGTCAAATTTAGTTCTGTTGCATAGGCATTCAATTTTGGTTTTATCAATCAATACCTACTAATTATGAAGTGGTAGCAACATATTTGTTCTTCGTTTTCTTGAGGATTTTTGGGTATTTTGTATGATATCTACTTAAACGGGAAAATGTGTTTCCAGAATTTTTGTCTGACCGTACTAGAGTGCGTTTGTTCTGTGCCGGCTTCAGCCGGGTCGATTTCGTTAAAATTTTTCACACTAAAAGTTGGAATATAGTACTCAAATACCTAATTAAAATGTGCGGTATTTTTTATCTGGCTATACAATCCGGTTAAGATAGTTTAAAGCGAACGAAGCTGAGGGTAAAGGTATTAAGGTAAGCTAATAATTTTGCAATCAACACAATACTTATACCACATTACTTTGCTAATACCTACTAGCTACCTACAGCTACTACAACCTGCCACTTTGATGTTATTGTAGGCCTAGGCCCTAGAGCAGATATGGGCAACCTTTGGAAAGTTGCGGGCTAAACTTTAGGATAATAATGAAGTTAGCCGTAGATAATAGGTAGTTGTAAAAAAATAATAACGATACGTTTATTTTTTTTTTCTTCGGCAAGGTATGCTCTGTAGAGATCACTTAGCTCCACATCTTCAAATTTTGACTTCAAATGTGTGTCTTCCTGAAGCTCGATCAACTCCATTTGCAGGTGTGTCGGAGCCTTCTTTACGTCACTTTTCATCGGAGTAGCAAAAAGATTAAAGCAGCTTTCCATGTTTTCGAAGTCAGAAAATCTAAGTATTAAAAAATTGCTCCGACAGTGATTTTAATTCTTCAGAATATTGAGTGTAATCAATATTATCGCGACTTGATAGTGTTGAAAAATGATAACCGCTTCCAGATCGCATGTGTTTCCCACAAGCGAATTTTGTTCTGGAACGCTTTCAGATGGCTGTGCAATTCGTTTACCAACTGACCTTGTTTTTGAAGCTTCAAATTCAACTCGTTTAGGTAACCCGTGATGCCAACTAGAACTGCTAAATCATGCATAACCATTTCTGATCACTGACTTCATGCAATGGTTTTTCTTTAATTTCCATAAAATCGGCTATTTCTTGCCTAAGATCGTAAAATCTTTTTAGCATTTTGCCTTTGCTTAACCACCTTACTTCGCAATAATATGTCACATCACCATGTTCTGAAGAGAGGTCATCCAAAAATGCTTTGAACTTTTTCGAGTGCGATTTTAAAATATTCCGCGGGCCGGATCAAAAGCCGGGCCGGGCGTTGCCCATATATGCCCTAGAGTCTAGAAAACCCACGCAGTTGGTATATAGGTAAATGGTAGCTGGAAACTTGATCGTAGCATGTATATTTACTGTTTTATCATACTTATTCTGCTATTAGTTTTTGCTTCCGCCTCTCGGCGCCTTCGTTGATTTTCACAAAACCCCTATACCTACATAATATATATACTTACTTTAAAAGCGAGCATATAACCAGGTAAAAAGTACCCTATATATTAATAATATAGACTTTATGTTTAGCTATCTATAGCAAGTTTCACCAAAATCGGTACAGCCGTTTATTTAAGTACAAGCATAGCTTGTACGCAGACAGCGTTAATGTTTTAACGGAAACACTATATTGTGAACTCGATCGTATCCGGATAAAAGAGTATTCTCTGCCGGAAGTTACCCCCTGCATTTTTTTATCTTAAATCCTGCCTCCTCGCTTAAAAACGGTTACGGCTCTCTCGACGCTATTTTTAAAATTAAAGGGTTCGGGTAAACGCTAAATGAAGGGCCAATAATCACACTACAGAGCCTACAGGTGAAAAATTGAAAAACATTTTCCTGGAAAAACACAACTTTTTAAAAATTACGTAATTTTTCCGACATAGCCAAAACTTTTTCAAAAAATTCGCCTGTAAGATCTGTAGTGCGATCCTTGGTCCTTCATTTGGCATTTACCCGAACCCTTTAGCTTTAAAAATAGCGTTGGGAGAGCTGTAACCGTTTTTAGGCGAGGGGAAAGGATTCGAGAAAAGAGTGCAGGGGTAACTTATACGGTAGAGAATAACTCTTGTACCAAGTTTAATTCAAATCGATCCGCCAGACAGACAGAAAATCTGAAAACACGTTCTCCGGCGCGTCTAGCCTAAGGTGACCAGACGTCCTCCTTTGAAGAGGACAGTCCTCCTTTGATGAGATTTGTCCTCCTCAGTGATAGTGTCCTCCTATGTCCTCCTTTCCAGTGAAAATGTCCTTCTTTCAAATGATAACGTCATAACGACCCCATATGTCCTACTTTTTAACGATTTCAACAAATGTTTTTGTGCAGTTCTGTACTATGGGTAGACAATTATCTCACAACCGGTAGAGTTAGTCAAAGCATTCTTTAATGATCATATTATTATACAGCAAATAGTAATACGAATACGGCTATGGACTGTTAAGATGGCGCCACTCCTGTGTGTTTCACTCTTAGATTATAAGGTCTAATGTTTCACTTTCAACAAAAGTAGTTTTTTTTGTGTCCAGTTGGTGTCCTCCTGAGCTATTTTAAAATTCTGGTCACCTTAGTCTAACCTGTCAAGGTATCATCGAAAATACCCTAAATCTGCCAAGGAAACAAAATTACAGATAGAGCAACCGACCTACCGTTGCAATTTTAATAAAAATCAGTTTGATTAGATAGCTACTATTCAGTAAATTATAAAGCACACAACATTATTTCTAATTTCTATACTATAATAATATGTATTTTATATCAATTGGTATCAGTATATCACACATACAGCACACAGTACCTTGCAGTGTTGCCTAACGTTGAACCCAAATACATATGGTTGCTACTATCTCTGTCAGTCACATGGTCACATGTACAAACAATTATACTGTCTCTGTTTAACATACGCGGTGAAATTTGACATGCTATCTCTTTTTATAACATTGAAACGATATTCCATCTCAAATTGTTGTATAATGCACGACACACAAACTTTGTATGCGTCGCGTTACTCGCCAGTGCCACAGACTTCGGTTTGTTTCTCTCTCTCTGTCTAACTAGTCAGGAATGCGTCTCTTATCTTCTCTGTCTGATAGCAGACAGTTGTGAAATAGGGCAGCAAACGCGACGTTCGCTTGTTTATGAAATAAAAGACTGATTTACACTATAAAATAAATGAATATTTCAGTCGACAAAGCACGGTAGTGGATCGAAATCACTTTCCTAGCGGCAAAACGTTCTTACAGATATAGTGGTGTATTTGTAGGGAGGACCACAGGGGCTATGCCCCTTTTTCAACAACAAAATATATTTTTGCGTAAATACATAATAAAAAAAATAAATTATTTAAACAAAAAACCCGACTGCGTAAAAATCGAACTTAAAAGATAGAAACAAGATCAAATGATAACATGCAGTCGGAGGAATCAGATATTTCTGTATAACATGTTACAATTACATGTAGCCTTCGTTGCATGTTATCATTTGATCTTGTTTCCATCTTTTAACTTCGAATTTTACACATTACGCAGTTGGGTTTTTTGTTTTTTTTAAATAATTTATTTTTAATTCCTTCCTTTTAGTTGAATCTACTCATTAAGTCTTTTCATTTGATTCGCACACAAAATGTTTTACCGATTTTTTGCGTATTGACAAAATGGCGTCTAGCGTCTGCCATATTGTCATATACCCAGTAGCACTCGTAAGACTATGACAAATCTATAGACACCTCATTTTTCAAAATTCGTCAAGCCGTTTAGGGCTTAGGCTACAGGAAGCTCCGACCAAAATGCAAAGATACACACTCACACGAAATTAAACTGCCGGATGAGTGCGTAGTGAGCAGAATCCTACCGAAGCTTCGGCCAAAAATTGAACCTTCCAGTCATGTTTTCAGTGTCCAATTAGTTATACTCTCGAATATTGTGCGTTTATGTGTGTGTGTCCAGTTAGTATTCTTATAGTATATGTGTCGTACAGACAGATCTAGACACTGCGGTAGAAAATTTAGTTCATGATAATGGCGCTGTAATCAAGAAGGCAAATGCAAAACAGAAAAAAAAACATGTGATAAAATTCTTTTTATCACATGTTTTTTTTCTGTTTGAATAACTCTTAAATTTGTTTGTTTACGCATTCTCTTTGGTTTACGTCTTTTCTTTGATCATTTACCTCTTTTCAATAAAATTATTTCTTTGTTTTGCTTTGTCTTCCTGATTGCAGCGCTGCTATCATGAACTAAAATTTTAACTTCAATAAACAACTCCCACCAATGTTAAACATAATATTACAGTGAGTAGAACTGTCTTTACGACCGTGCAGGTAACAGTTCAGTGGAATAGCTGATGTGCGCACTGACTTTGCTGCGCAATGCGCATGACGTATATCCGTTCGGTTCTTCGTCACATTGACTTTCTATGATTATTGCGAAACTAGCGATATAAAACAATAATATTATTTTCTTAATTTAATAAATTATTGGGTAATAAGGACCAGTTAAATGTATAAATTATTTATTCTTTGCCAACGTTTCGTTGCGAATTTGCAACTTCTTCAGGGCTCTACAACAGTGAAGTACATACATAATTAATCTTTGAATTATAAAAGAAAACATTTTTTTAACCTTTAAAAATTTCTTACCAAATGGTCAATATTATACATTAATTGTCAAAATTTCTTGTTACTTATACTTGATGGTGAAAATAATTTATTAAATTAATATAATAAGTGATGGACGTAAAAAACAGAAATATTATTTTCTTTATTACATATTATATTGTTATGTAATAATTTATTCTGCCACCGATATAAAAAACTCGGGTCGCAGTGCCAAAACCCTGCCGACAATATAGTGTATTTGCTAATACTGGCATTGTGGCTTTATTATGTGAACTTAAGTGTGTTTTTGGGCAAAATAAAAAATTTAACTCCTTAATACATCCCTTAAAATAATATTTTTTTTCTTAATTTCAATATTTTTATCAATGCAACCTCGGTACCAAATTAAATACACCCGTCAGTAAGTAAAGCACTATCCGCAAACTAGTGTTTTCATAAAATTTGTAAGTCCGATCCTGTCAGGCCGATTTTATTAAAATTTTAGCAATATATTTTAATCGTTACTAAAGGGTTAAATTTCAATTTTGAAACGATTCTGAGAATTTTTTCAGCATTTTTGGGCCCAAAAACATTTTTCAACCCCTAAAAACTACCCTTAAAATAGTCCGATTGGGCCCATTTTAAATAGGCTTCGTGCGGTGATGGATTTCAACGTGCCTACCAAATTTCGTCAAAATCAATTAACTCTTTCGAAAGTTATAGCCCGCACACACACATATATATATATATCCAAATATATAAATATATATATACATATATAAACAGACATTTCCAAAAATGGTGCCAAAGTGTTCAGGAGGCTATAAAACGTCGAGAAATTTTGGTCCGACCCCTAGGTCCCGCCATCCGACCGACGCCAATAGTGTATGTGCCATATGGCAAATACACTAATAAAAGTAGTCGATACAGGTGCTGGTCGGGAACTGGTGATTTAACTTTTAACCTTATTTGCTAGTTTGCAATTAGAAATTGTTTGGACTAAATTAACGTTCTTTTGACGCAGTGTAAATCAAGCTTTTGGTAAGTAAAGTGTATAGTAAAGAGATGCTTCGTTGGACAATTATAATTTTAGCGCTGAAATCATACCGTTGAGGGGCTTTGAATCGTAACTGAAAATATACCGTTGCTTGAAGCTATCTTCGTGCTTATGAGATGTACATACAATAATATTAATGTACCTATAGTAGGTATATAAATGATTGTATAACATTACATAACAAATAACAATAACATTATATTCTATAATACGATTATATATGAAATACGGTACTTCAAGCTTTTGAATTTGTATTTCACATTGTAATTACTTATTAATTGCTATAATGAGTATAACGATATTTGCATTTTATAATAGCTATACGTACAATAATTGGTAGGTACATTATTATTTTAATGATTTTGGAAAATCGATGCTTGAATGAACTCATGTAGGTAGGTACTAAATTTTACATTTATATATCAACACACGACTAGGTATATATATAGTGACTATAGTGAGTGTTCAGTCGATATTGATTTATGCTGGGTTTCCGGTACGACTTTCATTCTTAAATCTAGATTTAAGGATGTCATTTATTTTCAACTAAATAGTGATCTCAATTTAGTAGAAAACAAATGAAGTTCTTAAGTCTAGATTTAAGGCTAAAGTCATACTAGAAACACAGCATTAGACAGCTATAGACTATATGTAGCGTGATTCTTGCTCCTTCATTTAGCGTTTACCCGAACCCTTTTGCTTTAAAAATAGAGTTGGGAGAGCCGCAGGGACGGATGAGCCCACCGGCTGATTTTAGGAAATTTCCCGGTAGGCCGCGACCCGCGAAGGCCAATCGCCTATATTACTTTATTTCTTTTTTAACACGCTTATATTAGCTCACCTGTATGTTTGCTTGCTTGCTTGCTTGTTTGTCAGTTTGTAACCGACTTCTTTGAACTTGATTTTGACCAACTTTGAACGGTCAGATTTAGTTTAAACGTTGTCGACTTATCAAGGACCGACGACAATACAATAATTCAATAAGTTTGTCACTTTATCCTGACCAGGATCTCCAGGACTAAAAAAAAAAGCAAAAAACTTCAGATTGAACTGAAACTTTGCACACTTATCAAGGACCGATGACAATACAATAATTCAATAAGTTTGTCCCATTATCCTGACCAGGATCTCCAGGACTAAAAAAAAAAATTATAATTTAAAAAAACTAAAAAACACGCTTTAATGAACTAAAAAGTAAAAAATAATTAATTTTATTGTAAAAAAGCGTGGGGTGCTTTGTATCATATTTTCATACTACCCCATGCTTTTTTACAATAAAATTAATTATTTTTTACTTTTTAGTTCATTAAAGCGTGTTTTTTAGTTTTTTTAAATTATAATTTATTGTTTACTAGACTTATACTATAGGTAGACATTAATAATTAATGGTTTTGTATTTTAAATGTTGTGATAAATAAACAAATAAATGTCGTTGCAGTAAAGTTTTTGTCTTAAATATCAGGGGGGGTTTTCCCGCAATAATGATTTTTCAAAAAATAGGACCAAAAACGCAAGTTCGAAGCAACTCTGTCAAAGTTAAGTAGCTGCAATATTCAGAAATGTGTGTATAATCTGATTATTGTGTAGGCCACTTAATTTAGAGAGATTTGCGTCGAATTTGCGGTTTTGGGTCTTATTTTTTTTAAATCTTGTTAGGTCTTTTAACAATTAATATTTGACTTAACAAAAACAACAATAATTCTTTATTCATTCGTTTTCATCCATACTTTATTATGAAAATAACCGTCTGCCCAACTACACTCAACTACACAAAATATTAAATAGCTTCCTAGGATCACAAAACGTAAAGATCTGATGAAAACTCGATTTTCGAAAATCATATGAATAGAAAAACGTTCACATTTTGAAGACAAATAAGAGAAATAATATTCCTTTATTATTAAATTACTTTGCATTCCAATGCGATTATTTTTACTTGCGTGTCTACCTACTGATGCAATTGAGCCATATGTTGAAAAATGTCAACATAATTATCCAAATGTCATTCTGTCTGTATCGCGTACCTATACCTAATTCGAAGTTATAAAGCTATAGATACAAATTAATATCAAAATCATAGAATAGACATTATATGCTCTTTCCCACCAACAGATGTAGTATAATCGCTGTATTCTTGGACATAGGTATACAGGGTGTACCACAGAAAACCGAACATAGGGAAAACTTCATTGTGCAAATTAGTTAGGATCAGTGATTGCTGTGCCCTTTTTCATGCTTAAAACCATGATAATTAATTTAGTTGATGTGTATTCTATCTTTGTCACACTACCCTTTTTGTTTATGTCTTCCCTGTTGCACTCATTTATTTTCTATGTTCTCAATCCTGTGAAACACCCTGTATATAGAGAATCTATAATTTACGTATCATAATTGAGGTTAAAGCTATATAGAAGGAGTATAAGCATTTAAATGTGAAGCCAGTCGCCATTGTAATTAGGCCCTCATTGTATATGTGAGAAGAAGAAGAAGAGAATAATATTCCCAATCCATCTCGTGTTTTGCCGCCATGTTTGATCGGCCCTGTGACGTCAAACCTGGCTTCAATTTTGTATAAGCATGTTGTATACGGTATATGCGTCCTCTATAGATTTTACCAACGAAAAAACGCCGATCAAGAAAGAAAGAGAAATTGTAGATTGAGCGTCTATAGGTATACACTATATAAGTAGTATACTTAATCTACAATCTCTCTCTCCTCTCCTCTCCTCTCCACTCCTCTCCTCTCCTCACGTGGAGAGGGTTCCGTACTATTTAAAGACTTATAGAATTTTTGTTTAGGTTTTCCGGTAAACTATGAGTGGGACCCTATATTCCCTATTTTTTTCAAAAGTTTAGGCTCAGTGGTTTCGGAGACAAGGCGGGGACGGGGGAATGCTCGATTTTCGAATATTTTCCTTTATATCTTTTGAACTATGCATTTTAAAATTATAAAAAAATACATTTGTATTTCTCATAACGACCTCTTTCGTTTGATACGTCACCTGATGCACTTGAAAAAACTTTTTTATATTTTCTATTTTGCCCGCTAAAATTAACAACCCCCAAAATCAGAATTCGTTTATTTACGCTATGCGTCCGTGATTAGGTCACCTAACTATATATGTACCAAATTTTAACTTTTTTCGTTATAATTAGTAGATTCGGAGAAAATAAGCTGTGACAGACGGACAGACAGACAGACAGACACGATAGTGTGATCCTATAAGGGTTCCATTTTTTCGTCGGATGTACGGAACCCTAAAAACAGAAAAAATGTCATAGCACAGATTTCTTCGTGAATTTAAGGATACAGTTTTAGAAATATTTGTTGAAGGTCATCTACAATCTACATACTGAATTTGAATATTATCTACTATAAAATTAAACCGTTTTTACATAAAAAATGAGTTCACATCAAAAACATGTTTTTATCACTTTGTTCACCAGTTTTACTTTGATGTTACCGCTTCAGGCACAAACTTCTGAAAAACATTTCGCACACATAAAATGAACAAATGAAAAATAAAATGTTTAAATTGCAATTGCAAACTGTCCACGATCAGTTCGCAAGCTGTTTGTGCAGAGCAAGCGTCCCGATTAAACATATAAAACAATTCGTAAACTGAAAGTCCGTTGTACATCCAGTTTAAAAGGCTATAAATCCGTCTAAAAAGGTCAAATAGTATAGGTATAATACCATTTGGCCTTTTTAGAGATAGCCTATTCCCATATAATATGGGACTAACCTATTCTCATATATGGGAATGGGACTAGCGGTTACCCGTGGCTCCGCTTACGTATATTTAATTTTTTTTTTATGCCTTCCCATACAAATTTCAACACCCCCTTGCACCCCTCCTTAGGAGTTGTCTTAAAAAATCCTAAAATACGTGTTTTATTATTTGTTTTGAGAAGTATTTGTACCAAGTTTCAAGTTGATACACGCAGAGAATACGATTTTTTATATAAACATTTCCAACCCTTTTCACCCCTTTAGGGGTTGATTTCTGAAAAATCCTTTCTTAGTGCATCTCTACACTTTGTAAGGAATATATTTGCCAAATTTAATGTTTCTATCTTCAGTGGTTTAGGCTATGCAATACACTACCTTTTGATCCCCTTAGAGGTTGAATTTCGAAAAATCCCTTAATAGTGGGTGCTTACGTTACGAAAGGAATCTACTGTCTAAATTTCAAGTTTATAGCTTCAGCGGTCTGGCCTGGGCGTTGATTAGTCAAAAAACCCTACACACCCGTTTTACCCCTTGAATCAAGACCTCTCATATTTTAAAAAAGTTCTGACTGTTCATTTGCGTCGCCATCTTTCCTTCCACAGTGTGCTGCGAAATTCGTGCAAGTAAGTATTGACCGGCGCACGCAAGCGTACGCAGGCGTATAGAGCGAATAAACAGAAGTTGCTATGGCAACTGTTATTTTCTGCGCTAGTGCGAAAAATAAACTTTTTCCGCACACCTGCCTGTTAAATAACTCATTAAAGGCCGCTTATACACATATATCGAATGTACCTATTTTGTAGTGGGTATAGCAAAAAATTATTTAATAACAATTTGCACTATTATGTAAAGGTACCTATGTAAATAAATAGGTATACATAATAATAATCGTTATAAGTACATCTAAAATCTTTGTCTATATATAAGTAGTTTTATAAAGAGGCTGACATTTCCGTCGCTTTACCTAAACGTGGCTAGCTGCATTGTAAAATGCGATGTGATGACAATCCGACTGAACGTTAGTTAGCTTTTTTACAAAACATCACATTTTCAGGGTTCCGTACTGAAACCCTATTATTAAGCCTATGCCGTCTGTCTGTCTGTCCTACCTTTAAAAGGCTGTATCTTTTGAACCGTAACATGTAGTCGGTTGAAATTTTTTCACAGAATGTGTTAATATGACGCATATCCTAACAAAAAATAAAAAAAACAAAAAGTAAAAATTAAGGGGGGTCCCCATATACAAAAAACGGAAAAACCTTTAAAAGCTGCTGTATCTTTTGAACCGTCACAGCCGGTTCAAATTTTTACAGAATATGTGTTATTATGATAAATTAATAAGATTTATACGGCTGAATTGCAATTGAAAATTTTTCGTTGGAAAGCAGCCAATTATATAATTGATTCGAAACATATTGGAAAAAATCATTTTACCAACCATAGTCACAGTCAGGATTCTAACCTGAACCTTTCCACTTTCGCGGCGGAATGAGCTTACAGTACTCAACCATCGCATGTATAAGTGAAAATCTATTGATTCCGAAGCATATAAGGAAAATATTTGTTTGGTAATCATGTCACGGTTGAGTACTGTAAGCTCAAAATTAGCTGCTTTGTAAATTGGCTAAATTTACAATTTGGCTGTGACAGTTATAAGGCGAGGAGATGATTTGATTTCTCCCTTGGTGTCTAAATGAAGGATAAACAACACCTCTTGTGTCATTTGGACCTCACAAAGGGGTTTCTACTTTCTATTTGACTATGAAGGAAAAGCCCATCATGCATTTAAAACGGAGGGTGACGCATCGCGAAAGCGAGCGACTGATGGTTGTCGATCAGTATTTAAAGATTAAAACATTCAAATTTTATACAAATATACGGTAGAACCTCTATAACGTGGACATTCTATAAGACATTTTGAATTCTAAAACGTGAACAACCAAATATTAGTGATTTCTACTTATATTATAGGTACGTACTAAACACAAAAATTACATTTTATGATTGAAAACGTGTTTTCAGCTATTAACTTTTATTATTTTTACATTGAAATTGGTTTGTATTAAAATGAAGTTTTTTTTCTTTTCAATGAATGTTTTATAAACAGTGTATTTTTGCTCATATACAGAGTGTCGCAAAATTGCTGGGACACAGAGCTACCACGTGTAGTAGAGGTCAAAATAAGTCGATTGGACCCAATTTATTTATATACCAAAATGTACCGTTTGCCCGTGAGAAGAGTTCAAAGTTTACATAAAAAAACACATTTTTGTACGTTGTTCAGAAATAAGTGAAACAAATTGAATGAAATTTGACAAAAGTGCATTTTAGAGGATTACTCTCCTTTCGGTAATCAAAGAAACTCAACAGAAATTGTAGAAGGGTTAAAACCACCCTCACCCCCTGACCTTGTTTTCAGAACTTTCTTAGGGGTGGTAATACGGTTCTCAAATTTTTTTAGCGAGAAGACTGATTAATTATCTTCATTTTGTTACTCTTGTAAAAATTTCGTATTCCGCATAGTTCCAAAGGAAAAAAATGTTTTCTTAAATAATGCTAACAGATATTCTTATAGTACAAGTTTAATAAAAATGTAATACAAAATTTTATATACAAAATTTGATATAAAAACTCTTCTCACGGGTAAACGGTACATTTTGGTATATAAATAAATTGGGTCCAATCGACTTATTTTGAGCTCTACTACACGTGGTAGCTCTGTGTCCCAGCAATTTTGGGACACCCTGTATATAGGCTGCAATAACGGATAAAGCCTTTGAAGGTCCCAAATCGCAATATGATTTTCGTTTCTAATATCACGAACTTTGCCTTTGCTATTGTTATTAGTATTACCTACTATTTTTATGAATTAACGTTAAAAAAAGTTTTTTTTGCGGCCCCTCTAATATCGACGAACGCTTCATAAGCCTGTGCGGGGTTCGCCACTGATTGCCTGTATATTTACTCAGGGTAATGGGCAATGGCAAATAGTTTTAATTCACTAATTCAGGAAGTAATTCGTTCGTGTTACGGAAATTCTACTGTATTATTGTATATGTATAGGTAGGTATATCAATATACAGGTGGTGATCGTGACTGCTGCACATAGAGCTTTAACCCGTAAAATCAAACTTTCGCGATTTCCTGCTTCTCTAATTATTTTAGGAAAAATATCTTCGAATAAAAATTTTAGAACATAAAATTCTGCATCTAAATCATTAAACAAAATTAATTTTGCATGCTTTGTAACGGCAGAAATTTGATATGAAAATGTCAAAATTACCTCAAAAACAGATAGCGATAGCCATGGAACTTGAACAAAATGATTAGAAATTATTCTGACAGCTAAAACGTCATCATTTTGTTCAAGTTCCATATCTGTTTTTGAGGTAATTTTGACATTTTCATATCAAATTTCTGTCGTTACAAAGCATGCAAAATTAATTTTGTTTAATGATTTAGATGCAGAATTTTTATATTCTAAAACTTTTATTTGAAGATATTTTTCCTAAAATAATTAGAGAAGCAGGAAATCGCGAAAGTTTGATTTTACTGGTTAAATATCCCTATGTGCAGCAGTCACAGTCACCACCCTGTATAATTAATTATTCAACAAATTCTAATGGTCGGGTTATGGTACATTTTAATAACGATGTTTTTTAATCACACTGTTAAATTTTGATTGTTACGTGTTCATTGGTCGCTGGGTTTCGTTACTATAGCAACCCGTCATTTAACAGTGTGATTAAAAAAACATCGTGATTAAAATGAACGATAAACCGACCATGAGACACTATAATCGACCATCAAAGTTATAATTATCAGGAGTCTTCATTTCAATCCTACCTATTTTTTTATTTCTATGGTTAATCCGCCCCTGCTAAATGTATTTCCAAGAAAGGCGAGATTACAGTCTTGTGATTAGTGAGAAAAAGAAAATAAATCATATGCATTCGTTTATTTGTGAGAGGGTAAAAGACAGGTATACCTATTACATTGATGACATTACTATAGAACCTCGTAGTGAATCGACCTCGTACCTCGATTTTTTGACGAAATTAAATAAATAAATAAATGTGTTAAATTACGCAGAATTTTGTTCTTTACATATACCTTCAATAGTTACATACCTCTGAATGCCATTGGGTGTTCAAAGCCCAAAAGCGAATCATAAGAACTATATTCGGAGCTAAATTTAGGGATAGCTGTAAGCCAATTTTTAAACAACATAAAATTTTAAGTTTTTACAGTGTCTACATTCTCGAACTACTCACTGATATCAGACAGCATAGTAATTTGACTACTGTTACAAAACTGTTTTCTGAGTTGGCGGAATAAATATTTATTTACAATATTTAAAAATACAATAACAATAAATGCAACAACGAAAAGTCAGTTCTAACAATCATAACAAGTAAACAATAATTAAACAGTAAATAACACTTAACTATATACAATTAACTATATACAATTAACTATATACAATTGACTATATACCAGGACTATTTATTTCTAGTTATTTATTTTATCAGGTGTATTTCACGGAACTATTTATATTTCTGCAAGATTTATATCACTGTATTTATATCAGATTTATTTCGCTGTTCAACACTGTCACAGTATAATCTACACTGACTGATTCCCGTTGACTGCTTGCGCGACTCACTGTTCACTGATTTATACAGTGTCCTAAAAAGAATGGGACATAAAGTAACAGCTGATTCCTTACAAAAAATATTACGATAGACCCCAACATGTCTATTCCGAAAGTTGATATTAAAAAAGATACAGGGTGTCAAAGCTTAATTTTTATTTTTATCATTATGACGCGGCATTTTAAAAAGAAACATTGAATTTTTAAATAAAATTGTCAAAATTACCATGATAACGCCGCGCCGGCGTTTTCAAAGCCACCTATGTTCATTTTCAAAATTTGCCATTTAAAACCACATTGCATCGATTACTTTAAGTGCAAATATCTTGAAAAAGGTTACTCCTAGCCACTTTTACAAAGTATACCTTTTTTACGTAAAAATGACGGAAAAATCAATTTTTTAATTCAAAAAAATAATACTACAAAAAAGTTATGACTATTTGAATGAGTGAAAAGGTGTGTAAGTGGCGCCCCCTACAAATAAGAGCCATACCAAGGTCAGATTTGTATTTCTCATGTTAAAAAATCCCCATATACCAAATTTTATTAAAATGCCTAAATTATTTTAAAAGTTATTTAAGAATATCAAAAATAAAAATTAAACTTTGACACCCTGTATCTCTTTTAATATCAACTTTCGGAATAGACAAGTTGGGGTCTATCGCAATATTTTTTTGTAAGGAATCAGCTGTAACTTTATGTCCCATTCTTTTTGGGACACCCTGTAATGGCTGCGTGGACTGGAGCCCAGTGCTTCTCGCGTTCTCTAGAACATTCGGGGAGGTACTCGTTGTTCAGTATGCAGACCCCGTTTCTCGGAGCTCTTTGTTTGCCGTTTATATGCAGGGTGATCCGTAACACTACTTTAAATAGTGAAATACATGATCACAAGACAAGAACAAGCTGCAGTGATATTTACATTAAAAATTATCGAACTACTACTTACAACAATAGCCCATTGTGCAAAGGCAGCCAGCTTTACAATAAGCTTCCAGCAGAAATAAAGAATGTGGACACTATTAACAATTTTAAAAAACGTCTAAAGGAGCTCTATTTAGTTCAAAAATGTTTATCTGATTGTATAACTTTTAATATGAAATATGTTACCATTTTATGTGACGTATTTATACTCCTTGGAGTCTATAAATAAAATAATTATCTATCTATCTATCAATCTAATAGTTAAATTCATAAAACAATTGACATTCACGTCATGTGTACCTGCGTGGTATTTACAATTAAACTGTCGATATCGCAAGGTAAGTTCACTGACTAATTTAATCAATACTACTATTTTAATGATAACTTTATCTTTATTTTATTGCATTCAATTGATTTAAATGCAACAGGTTTCTTACTTCTGCAGCTTAGCAAACCTGCAATCCTTGGTATAAACGTGATTTACAGAGGCTATCTACTTACATCTAATTTTTACTCCACGTTTTAACCGAGCCTTCATTCGTAGTTGCCCGAGTTATCCGAGCGTCTAATACGTACAACATAACAACTGCAGGTGTACTATATACACAAATTCGGAAAAAAATGATCATTTTTTTAAAATCTCAATATTTAGAATATATACATATTTCTAGAAAAATAAAAGTATATGAGCACTGTGGTTGGAATAAAAACAAAAATAAAGATAGTTACTTCTTACCACAACAGTTTTATTGATGGATGTACATTTCGAAAGCTATGCTTTCATCTTCAGTATAGTGTTTGCGGAACATGAAAGCATAGCTTTCGAAATGTACATCCATCAATAAAACTGTTGTGGTAAGAAGTAACTATCTTTATTTTTGTTTATATTTCTAGAAATATACATTAGTCCTTTCATAATTGAGAGGATTCCGTTCTTACATATAGTACTGAACGCTAATCACCTCAGTTGTCGAGCATTTAAAATCTTTTTCTTTCTTGCAGACTCAGTGCGGCGGCGTAACTTCAAAATGTTGGCCGGGGGCAAGAATTCTTGAAGGTCTCCTTTTTGAACCAAAAATAATAAAATATTGGTAGGTAACACTTGCAGGTAGGGTTGCCAACTTCAAAAGGACTTTAACCCGGATATTTTAAGAGCAGTGGCAAAGCGTGGATATATAGACACATCCGGGGAGTCTGAAGGGAATGGAATACTCTCCAGCCTAAGGGAAATTTTTTTAAAAAATAACCCTCTAAAAACGCAAATTTCATCATATTTATATATGTAGCATTTTTTGCACTAATTATAAGTACAAACTACATATTTTATGTAGATATATAATTAATAAAGTGTTATCGAGATTTATTACATTTTAAGTGGATTGTTCATGACCACTGTTTATGGTAAAACAATCTACGTGAACAATGGATAAATATATTCTCTTCATTCGAAAATCAATTTCTTAGAAACACCGATAAAAAAACAGTGCTTGTAAACAAGTTTACGATGTAATCAAATTCTGTATATTGACGACGCTGCAAAACTTGAAATACTAACCCTCACTTCCCAGAGTCTTTAACTAGCTAAGAACTGGAAAAAAGTATACTATTACATCAATTCAACTTCAGATACGTTCGCGATATACTTAATGGAAACCTCTAGACCGATTTCAATATGGTTTTTACGGTTGTGTAGAGCAGTGCTTCTCAAACTATTTAATGTGACGGACCAGCATTATTTTTACTGATGTATATGACGGACCGTTACCTTTTTTTCCCGGGGCGGATAAAACGGTGACTATGGATAGAACCAGGTGTACATTAGGCTATTAACCCATCTGGCTAACAAAGTATTTTTCTAAATTTAACCCCTAAGGGGGTGAAAAGGAGGTGTAGGGTTTTTTGATAAAATATTCATATTTCACAAATCGTTCAGGTGAGAGGTATTAAATTCAATATACTAACTCTTCTTTAAAAATAAGCAAACCCATATTCAAACATTTTTTTAATTCAACCCCTAAGGGGGTAAAACTGGGGTGTAGGATTTTTTGACTATTCAACGCCCAGGCCAAACCGCTGAAGCTATAAGCTTGAAAATTGAACAGTAGGTTCATTTTATGACGTAAGCACCCACTCAGAAGGGATTTTTCGAAACTCAATCTCTAAGGGGGTCTAAAGAGGGTGTATTGCACAGCCTATGCCACTGAAGATAGAAACATTACATTTGGGAGTTATGTTCCTTACACAGTGTAGAGATGCACTACGAGAAGATTTTTCGGAAATCAACCTCTAAGGGGGTGAAATGTGATGAAAATGTTTGTATAGAAAATCATATTTCCCGCGCGTATACATCAACTTGAAATTTAGTATAAATACTCTTCAAAACAAATAATAAAACACATTTCAGGATTTTTTAAGACAACCTCTAAGGAGGGGTGCAACGGGGTGTTGAAGTTTGTATGGAAATTAGGTATAAAAAAATCTAAATATACGGGAGTGGAGCCACACAGCTAGTAAATAATAATTTAGATAACGCATGACTAGACCTATTTCACGGTAAAAGTGAGATAATTACGAATATCTGGGTTTTTGTGAGATTTCTTTTGAAATTTCGAGTTTTTGTGCAGTTTTTATTTTGCAGGTGTGAAGAAAAATGAGTTTTTTAACTGTTTAAAAATTTTACAAGAAATCCAGCTGTTTTACCTATCGCATTTCAAAATATTTTAGTTACGTTTCTGATTTAAAATATATATTATAAAATATAAATTATTTTGTTTGTACAAGTATTTAATTTGCGGTCAGAAAGTTTTTTTTGCATACCCACTTATACTCGTAGGCACCTTTTTTTTCTTCACGCATAAAAATTATCGGAGCTAATTATTCTCTCGTTATTTGCTCTGTAAATCTACGTAGGTACTTATATAAAAAAATGAGGTGGTATTAAACTTAACATCATATCTCAGTGGCGGTTCGTCAGTGTAGTTAAAAGGTAAGCGACAATATGAAAATCATATATGCATCATAATATTATATAGTGCTACGAATACTCAATATGTGTTTTTTTAAAAATAATTAACCACACCTGAAGATGGCAACTCGTTGCTGAAACGCTTAGTGTAAATTCACAGGTTAAGTCACAAGACGAACATAATACAAGGTATTTCTAATACTAATAATAATATATGTAAAATATTCTTGGTTAACTTTTTTTCGAAACATTAACATAATTTATATTAAACGGATTGTTCAAGATTAGCGTGAAATGCATGGGGAATTCCTAAACGGTATAAGAGATAGAGATTAAATAAAATATATGAATGTTAAATAAAAATATTAAAAATGATTTGAAATCTTCATAAAAAAAACCTTCAAGTGAAAATATTTTTTTTCTAGCTTACTTAATAAGCAAGTTATAAATAAAAAACGAAAATGGGAAAATCTCATTTTTCAACTGTCTGTCGCAAGCCAAGCAAAATATGAAAAGTTTGACAGCGCATGGTAGTATTATAGTATCTACTGGAGATTCTGCACATTTTCTTTCATTTAACCAATCTCTTACCGTTTAGGAAATCCCTATGCATTTCACGCTTATCTTGGACACTGATCCGTATATTGTGTTTTAAAGACCACCAACAGCTAAGGTTATTTGGGCCTAGCACTAATTCATATTTTTTTTAATTCATTATTTCTTTTAATAATAAATTGAAAATCCAATTGACACTTTTTCCAGCTCTCGGGCTAGAACCCGTGAACTACGGACTTGTAATAGAGGAACTATAGCAACGCCATGTAAACAACAGCATTGCTAAACGCTCAGCCATTCTCAAGCCCGATCCGTATATTATAGAGTGATTTATAATTTTACTCCTAATAATAGTCAAACTGTTATTCTTTCAAATATTGTTCACAAATTTAATTGTCTAGGTATTGTTTTTGAGATTTTTTGAGAAAGAAATAGGTATTAAATATACCATGATACACTTGAATAGTTCAAGGATGTATAGCTCCAGGAACCATGTCCACTGTTGGAGATGTTTTCTATATCTTTCCTTAAAAGTTAAAACGCATTTTAATACTCCTACATATGCAGGGTGTCCCAAAATTGCTGGGACACAGAGCTACCACGTGTAGTAGAGCCCAAAATAAGTCGATTGGACCCAATTTATTTATATACCAAAATGTACCCTTTGCCCGTGAGAAGAGTTCAAAGTTTACATAAAAAAACACATTTTTGTACGCTGTTAAATGAGTGAAACAAACTGAATGAAATTTGACAAAAGTGCATTCTAGAGGATTACTCTCCTTTCGGTATTATATACAGAATGAGTTACTAAGAATGTCTCGGGCGGTATCTCATCTATTAAGAAAGAAAAGTTTTAAATAAAAGTTGGATTGGAATAAGAGCACTATACTTTAAAATTATTTTTAGCTATACAGACTGTATGATGTAGTCATGATACAACTGACTTGTATTTTTATAAGCAGAGCACCCTGTATATTTTCAGGCCATCTGATTGTTCATTCGGAGGCCTACATAAAATGGTGCCATTTTTGAAATTCAGTTGGGATATTATTATATTATTCAACTTTTTCTGCAAAATTCTACATTTTCGTTATATTCTACTATACCTACTAAAATACACACCAAACATTTTTCAAGCTGAGTCAATTTTTGCGTGTCAAGTATTTAGTCCATAGCATGTGCTGCCCTCCAGATACTTCAGAGTTAAATTTAATTATACAGGGTGTTAGTTGCAATAGTTGGAAAATGCAAAACATAACTTACCTTAAGTAGCACATCCTGTATATCTTTAGGTATGTGAATAGGGCACGCTTTCCTCTACACATTTTATATGGAATTATATACTTACAGGGTGTGCTATAAAAAAAATTTTAAGTAGCACACCTTGTGTATCTTTAAGTAAAAAATGTGTAGAGGCAAGCGTACCCTATTCACCGACCTAAAAATATACAGGGTGTGCTATTTAAAAAAATTGACTTAAGGTAAGTTAAAATTTGCATTTTCCAACTATTACAACTATTGCAACTATTGTATCTGGAGGGTAGCACATACTATGAACTAATACTTGACACGCAAAAATTGACTCAACTTGAAAAATGTGGTTGGTGCGTAGGTATTTTAGTAATATAGATAACGAATATGTAGAATGTTGCAGAAAAAGTTGAATATTTTGGCAACGTCCTAACCGAATTTAAAAAACGGCACCATTTTATGTAGGTCTCCGAATGGACAAAGAGATGGCCTGAAAATATACAGGATGTTCTACTTATAAAAATACAAGTCAGTTGTACCATGACTAACATCGTACACCCTGTATTGCAAAAAATAATTTTAAAGTGTAGTTATCTTATTCCAATCCAACTTAAAATTAAAACTTTTTTTTCTAATGCTCATAATATATGAGATATCGCCCGAGACATTCATAGTAACTCACCCTGTATAGTTCGATTTCATCACGAGATCTGTCGCCATTCGCCAAGACCAACAACGGCCACAGTATTAGTATTCGTTAATTCCCGAATGAGAGTGCATAATATGTACTACCTATATCTTGCGTGTTCGGGTAGGCTCGGCGTTTTACACTACGTAGCCAGGGCCGCGCCGCCCCTGTGTGCGAAGTGTGCGGCGCACACAGGCGCCAAGACAATAGGGGCGCCGCTATCGAAATTATTTTTGTTACACTTACACAACAACATATTTCTTTGTAGTGGAGTATCGATAAGTAAGTAGGTATAATAGGCGCAACAAATGCCTCGTAAACAACAAAACATAATATTGCGCTTATTGTACAAGTCTCCCAAGATAATATTCACGTTTGTGGTTTAATTTTACGCTTTGGGTTTTAGTTTACAATAATTACGAGCTCAGCGTTAAAATCAAAAGAGCCGCCATGAGTTTGTTTGAATGAGTTTATGAACGCAACCCGACCGATGCGATGCCTGCGACGCAAGCGGGGTGGGGTCACGGTGATTCCTCGACAGCCCGACTTTAGGGAACGAGAGAGCCAAAACAATTGATTGAACAGTCATTCGATCGCAGTAATTGGCAAGCGGAAACGAACTGGTTTTACCTATTTAGGAAAATATTATCTAATTATATAAAACTAGAGAACATTTATTTCGGTCAAAAGTAACAAATAAGAAATAAAAATAAGTTGAAACATTAAAATTCGTGAAAAAAAGAGGCGCTTCATAGGTTTCGCACACAGGCGCTGTGGGGGGTCGGCGCGGCTCTGTACGTAGCATATTCCTGTCCATTTATAGAGTGTTTAGACTTTGGAACCGCGGAACGAGATCGATTCGCAATCCGCCTGCATTTAAGGTGCCAGTGAAACAGTGGAACGAGTTACGAGATTGTTCCTCGAGCCGGTCGGACATATTTCTGGTAAACATGTACGCTCAACAAAGGAAACGTTCCATGTTCTTTGGAACTGTTTTGCGCAAGCCTAAATATACTTACGAGTATTTAACTATATCTTTATTTAATTTATACCTTGACGAGCCGCTACTGTCACGACTTCATGCAGCGTATTTAGATATATGTTTGAGACGATGGTTGTTATGAAACACGCCACCTCCCTTTTATTAAATATGAAGGGAAGTTCACCCTGCACATTGCACAGCAACCCTAACTGTGGAGATTTATCCGGTTGAATTACCGAACAACGTAATGTTACGCTCGGCACGATCATTTTCCATATCTCATTAACACGTTGTTAATACGGCGGCTCCGGGACACACGGAACACAAACTGAAAGATATAGATTTACCTACAGATTGGGTTTGTTCTGCTAACCCTTATTAGGGGAAGTTTAGAAGTCTTTAATTCTTCAGGGATCGACCCTACAGCTGAACAATTTCCGAATTGGGTACGTAAATTCCAAAATCCTTTGCAGTAGGTACTGTTGTAATTTTTACTAATATTGTAAAAAACTTTTTATAAAAAAAATTCAACCCCCGGGGCTTACCTATTATATGTGACTACCGTGTTTAAAACTGCGAGCATTAAAACTTTTCCACGTGTGTGAAGTTAGCCCCCCAACTAAGCAATATTGATTTCAAACAATTTGTAACCTTAATATTTTAATTTGTAACTATTTGTAACCAACTTTTTAGAATTTGTAACTAAACCGTTCCCGAGATATAACCTTTTTCTCAATTGGACTTACATTTTCAGTTTGTATCTATTTACAACCAATTTTCTAAAAATGTTAACCAAATAGTTCCCGAGATATGTCGTTTATCTCGAAATAGGCCCATGCCACAAGTTAATTTGTAACCAACTTTTTAGAATTTGTAACCAAACCGTTCCCGAGATATAACCTTTTTCTCAATTGAAATTATCATACTCAGTTTGTATTTATTTATAACCAATTTTCTAAAAATTTTGACCAAATAGTTCCCAAAAAAAGATCTTTAAATGGATTGGGGCCATACTCATGCCCCAAGTTAATTTGTAACCAACTTTTTAGAATTTGTAACCAAACCGTTCCCGAGATATAACCTTTTTCTCGATGGGACCTATAATACTCAATTTATATCTAGGTACTATTTGTAAATAGTTTTCTAAAATTTTTAACCAAACCGTTCCCAAATAAGATCTTTAAATAGATGGGGGCCATCCCCATGCCCCAAGTCAATTTGTAACCAACTTTTTAGAATTTGTAACCAAACCGTTCCCGAGATATAACCTTTATCGCGATGGGACTTATCATACTTAATTTATATCTATTTGTAAGCAATTTTCTAAAATTTTTAACCAAACCGTTCCCAAAAAAAGATCTTTAAATGGATTGGGGCCATCCCCATGCCCCAAGTCAATTTGTAACCAACTTTTTAGAATTTGTAACCAAACCGTTCCCGAGATATAATAATAATAATAATAATAATAACCTTTATCTCGATGGAACCTATCATATGCAGTTTTTATCTATTACCAATATTCTAAAAAGTTTAACCAAATAGTTCCCGAGATATGACGTTTATCTCGATATGGGCCCCCTATGCCCCAAGTCAATTTGTAACCAACTTTTTAGAATTTGTAACCAAACCGTTCCCGAGATATAACCTTTTTCTCACAATATTTGTTTCAAATTTAGTATGATAGGTCCCATCGAGAAAAAGGTTATATCTCGGGAACGATTTGGTTACAAATTCTAAAAAGTTGCTTACAAATTAACTTGGGGCATGGGGATGACCCCCATCCATTTAAAGATCTTATTTTGGGAACGGTTTGGTTAAAAATTTTCGAAAACTATTTACAAATAGATATAAATTGAGTATTATAGGTCCCATCGAGAAAAAGGTTATATCTCGGGTACGGTTTGGTTACAAATTCTAAAAAGTTGGTTACAAATTGACTTGGGGCATGGGAGGCCCATATCGAGATAAACGTCATATCTCGGGAGCTATTTGGTTAAAATTTATAGAATATTGGTTACAAATATAGATAAAAACTGCATATGATAGGTTCCATCGAGAAAAGGGTTATATCTCGGGAACGGTCTGGTTACAAATTCTAAAAAGTTGGTTACAAATTAACTTGGGGCATGGGGGCCCCATATCGAGATAAACGACATATCTCGGGAACGATTTGGTTAAAATTTTTAGAAAATTGGTTGTAAATAGATACAAACTGAAAATGTAAGTCCAATTGAGAAAAAGGTTATATCTCGGGAACGGTTTAGTTACAAATTCTAAAAAGTTGGTTACAAATTGACTTGGGGCATGGGGATGGCCCCCATCCATTTAAAGATCTTATTTTAGGAACGGTTAGGTTAAAAATTTTAGAAAATTGCTTACAAATAGATATAAATTATGATAGGTCCCATCGTGATAAAGGTTATATCTCGGGAACGGTTTGGTTACAAATTCTAAAAAGTTGGTTACAAATTGACTTGGGGCATGGGGGTGGCCCCCATCAAGATAAAAGTCATATCTCTTAAACGGTTTGGTTAAAAATTTTTGAAAATTGGTTACAAATAGATACAAATTGAGTATGATAGGTCCCAACGAGAAAAAGGTTATATCTCAGAAACAATTTGGTTACAAATTTTAAAAAGTTGGTTACAAATAGTTACAAATTAAAATATTAAGATTACAAATAATTTCCGATGAATTTGTTGACATGGGGGGGCTGGCCCCTCATTGAGAAACCGGTTATATCTCGAGAACGGTTTGGTTACAAATTCTAAAAAGTTGGTTACAAATAGTTACAAATTAAAATAATAAGGTTACAAATTGTTTCGGATGAATTTGTTGACTTGGGGGGGCTACCGTGAAGTTAGCCCCTCATTGAGAAACCGGTTATATCTCGGGAACGGTTTGGTTACAAATTCTAAAAAGTTGGTTACAAATAGTTACAAATTAAAATATTAAGGTTACAAATTGTTTGGAAGCAATATTGCTTAGTTGGGGGGCTAACTTCACACACGTAACTTTTCCCAACAAAAAAAATGTTATTTGATTTTTTGCATTAAAATTTTTTGACTATTTCAAAAAAAACAAATTTAGGAGTAAAATTTTTTTGGAGGGGACAGGGACCTGAGAACGCTTACCCGGGGCTCGAAAATCCTAGCGCCGGCCCTGTACGTATACAATATACATAGTTTAAAAAAATATCGTTTCAATCGGTCAGTTAACTTTTGAGCAGGATCGATTTAAAATTCTACGGTGCTTTTGTTACGATAAGTGTGGTTATATAATCTAAATTCTAAGGTTATTGTCAAACGAGATTTTCCTGACAAAGCGTTCTGCAATTCCCAGCATGAACATTCAACAAATAAATCGTCGGTTAACCGACGAAACATTAAATGAGCTTCCGAATAGCCGAGCTGGTATGTGATGCCTTTTTTAAAGTTCCGTACCAAAATGGTAAAAAACGGAACTCCTATTATACTAATTATACTTTTATATGTTGCAGTATTTGCAGTGATTTTGTATCTTCTAGATATACCAACATGCCATATTATACAGTGTGTCCACAGACTCATCCTCAACATGGGGATCTCCGTTGTTATGGGAGATAGAGATTTGGTTAAATGAGACAAAATGTGCAGAATCTCCAGTACTACTATCCTGCGTAGTCAAACTTTCCATATTTTGCTTGATTCGCGACCGACAGTTGAAAAACGAGATTTACCCATTTTCGTTTTTTGTTTATAACTCGCTTATAAAGTTAGTTAGAAAAAAAATATTTTCACTTTCTTAAGGCCCTTTTTTATGAAGATTTCAAATCTCTTTTCATATTTTTATTTACTTTTATAGTTTTAGAGATACTTGTATTAACTTTGTTTTTTTAAATAGACGTCAAAGATGGCCATGACACCATTCGAAAGAGATTTTTTTTCTCTTTAATTTGATATGAGGGTTGATGGATTTATTTTCAAAAATAACAGAGTTATACGTAAAACACTGATTTTTAATAGTAGGCTATGCTAAATTAACTGATAAAACAACAGAAGGCTTAGCAAACAGTTGAAGTTCGCGTTGGCTTAGTAAACGGCTGTTTTGTTTTAGCTCACAAAGTGTAGTTTGTTGCTAATTTGTCAGTTTACTAAGTGATTTATTAAATTTACTTTTGTTATCATAGAACCATTTTGTAACAATGAAAAATTTGATATGTTATCTTGTTACATTCTATGTCACAAAAATTCGACCAGAGCTGCAGAAATGTACTTCGATCAGTATCCAGAACGAAGACAACCTCATTCGTCTATTTACACAAACTTACGAGTAAATTTAATAAACTATGGATCATTTAAAAAGCCGTTTACTAAGTCAACGCGAATAAGTGAAGAAGACAAAACTAGTGTTTTACGATCAATTGTTGAAAATCGCTTATTTTTCATTGTTACAAAATGGTTCCTTGATAACAAAAGTAAATTTAATAAATCACTTAGTAAACTGACAAATTAGCAACAAACTACACTTTGACAGCTAAAACAAAACAGCCGTTTACTACGCCAACGCGAATTTCAACTGTTTGCTAAGCCTTCTGTTGTTTTATCAATTAATTTAGCATAGCCTACTATTAAAAATCAGTGTTTTACGTATAACTCTGTTATTTTTGAAAATAAATCCATCAACCCTCATATCAAATTAAAGAGAAAAAAAATCTCTTTCGAATGGTGTCATGGCCATCTTTGACGTGTATTTAAAAAAACAAAGTTAATACAAGTATCTCCAAAACTATAAAAGTAAATAAAAATATGAGAAGAGATTTGAAATCTTCTTAAAAAAGGGTCTTAAGAAAGTGAAAATATTTTTTTTCTAACTTACTTAATAAGCGAGTTATAAACAAAAAACGAAAATGGGTAAATCTCGTTTTTCAACTGTCGGTCGCGAACCAAGCAAAATATGGAAAGTTTGACTACGCAGGGTAGTAGTACTGGAGATTCTGCACATTTTGTCTCATTTAACCAAATCTCTATCTCCCATAACAACAGAGATCCCCATGTTGAGGATGAGTCTGTGGACACACTGTATATTAGAAGTATTTACGGACACGCTAACATGTGTAACGTACTTTTTTGTTTCCATTTCAGTTTATCGTGAAAACTTGTATATGTAGCTATCACACTCGCAATGTACGTATAAGGAGCGCATGCGCCAAATGCCCGGAAACGTAGGTCTTGTCTTATGTCTATAATAATAATAATAAATTTTTATTAATTCATAAAAACTGAAAAATACAGATATGAACAGTCAAAAATATAATTGGTTACATATTTAAATATTCAGGGATGTCATAGAAGCAATTTTGTGCTTGTCAATCTTGTCATCTGTCAATCACAGAACACTAAATATTCTTATATCTTCTACAAATACATATAATAATATATGTGCATGCAAATATGGTTCACATACATTACTAAAATAATATAATGTAAAAATAAGCTAACATTTCTGTATTTGATACATGTATGACGTTTGTAAAGTTTCAGCTATTTTCTCAAAGCGCATGTCCGTTCCCTCCGTATTGACCAATGATTGACAAGTTATAGATCCAGACAAAGATAAAATATCGCGGTTTAAATTATACTGACAGTGAGAAGATAAATTAAGTATGTGTGTACATGTAGGCGCGTCGCCCGATCTCTGTGGGTAAGTTCGGTTTTGCGCTCAGATTGATCTAGCTGATGTGTTTGAATTTACGTTAATTTAACATTGCTGTATATCTATCTATCACTTGTTCGAGCGAGGGATAGAGATAGATATAGAGTAATGTTAAATTAATGTAAATTCAAACGCATCAGATCGATCTGAGCGCAAAACCGAACTTACCTGTTGGCATCTAGACTCTACACTGAGGATACAAAATCACTGAGTATTTGTCGGATTTAAAATTTATGGTCATAAAAAACGTTTGTCGCTTCCGTTGCATATAATGGATAATAATACATAATATCTAAATAATGAGCAAGAGGTATAATAACGACAGACAAAAATTTTTTGTCAATAGAATCAATTTTAGTAGTAAATCTGATGATAGCGTGCTTATATTTTCGCTAAAATCATATAAATTTATTTTAAAGTATCAGCCACCCAACTGACGATTACCAATTCAGTTTATTTTTATTTTTAGCTAGCTGTATTTACCCGGCGTTGCCCGGGAAAAATAAACCCTTGTTATAATATAGCCATTATACCGTAATAAGATAATATATACATTGCGAAAAGAAGAGATCCCTATACATTTCCGTATGATCGTATATAATCGTAGATTTAATAGTCGTGTATATAACTGCAATTTGAAAATTGATATCAAATTATTGAAATGTTTGTACAAAATTCTTAAACTTTAAAATAACTGTAAAATTAATATACAATTTTATCTGAAATAAATAAAAATTAAAAATTTTAATAATTTTAATCTTTGAATAAATTAGGTTTTTCTATAGGTATATGGTTCGTTTTCTAACTTTTGTCGCCTGTGGCATCGTTGAATTCTAAAATTATACACAAACTTATTTTATTTCATTGTGAAAAATGGTAGCAAATATTTGAATATAATAATTAATTATCCCTATATTATTAAACGAGTAAATCTTGTATATATGTTTCTATGTATTGTAACGGTTAACCAGCCGAATTATAAAAAATGTAGAGCAGTCAAAATTAACTTAGTTACAAGGCAACCACCGGCTAGCTTAACTCAGCGGTGCAAGGCGTGGATCCCCGTAGGGAACTAATGATAAAAAATAACGTAGGGGTAGTTGATGACTAGGGAAGTCAACCTGCTGCGAAGCAGCGACAGCACAAACACAAAAGGCCAAAGCCTACAAGAAAAATCCGACCACCGACCACTAAAATAATAATAATAATTAAAACTAACAAGATCTGGAGATTAGGTGAGTTCTTTGAGGTGGAAGAGATTCGCCCCAGTTAGAACCGACCGGTGTAGAGGGCGCCAAGACGTAACTGGGCGAGGCGAACTCAACTTGTCTAAGGTTGAGTGCACAAAAATGAACCGCCTAAATCTCCTTCACTAACAACCGACAAAAGAATAAATAGATAGTTAAAATAAAAAATAACAACTGAATAACAAAACGAGCACAAGAATAAATTAAATAAATAAACAAATAAGGACACACACCCCAACAACGAACGGCCACAGGCCGCTCCACTACCAGACTAAAAAACAACAAGACACGTGGGCAGAACCACGTCAACAAAAATTCCACAAAAAAATCCCAAACTAGACGTAAACCATCCTCAAAACAATTCACACGAACCACGCAGTGAATACCGCGTCACAATTCAAAACAACACCCTCAAAAAAGAAAAGACACATTAAAATAGCTTTTGACTAGCCATTCATTTATGAATAACTTAAGAGCCAATTCAATACGCCACTGGAGGCTCAATAAACATCAGAAATGACCGCAATTGTCTGTCAATAAATTCGATGGTTGATGTAATTTAAATTAAAGAATAAATGTTCTCAAAGAATACGCACGCCACTGGCCTGCATAACAACCACCAACAGTAGAATTCTACAACTGTTGTGCAATATTTATAGTTTATCATCAGTTGTAAGTAGTTGCGTATTATTACAACCCTCAAAACGTCGACAAAAGTATGAATGGAATAAATCAAGATAGTCAGCGATAATTAATACAGTAAACATACAACAATCAAGCAAATATTGAAGAATAAAACAGCGAAGGTCCTTGATAATATACACGGAGGAAAAACGATCCAAAGGTCCTTTTATTAAAGTTGATAGATTCACGGAGGGATAATATTTCTCAAACAACGTCGACTCCAAAGCTCCTAACAACAATAGATAATTGTTCCAAACAATTACTGTCCACGCCGTACTGCATAAAAATCTCTAAATCCAATACGCCGAAATACTATCAAAAATAATTCAATCAAATCATACGCAATATTCACGATCTTGTCTCTCTGGTTGACAAAAAGCTAGTCCTGTTCATTCCTCGTCATTTATGGCAGACACCTAAACGTGAACTCCATCTCGCTTACACCAATACATACGGTAACCAGAGGCGTTCTCTCCTCCACTCATATAGTATTCACTATCTCCCTTCCACTACTGTGTCAGTGTATAGTTGCACCGCTCCATTGCCGCCCGAACAACCAAACAGACTACTGCCATTTCAGACATGATTTCAAGTCATACAATGTAAAAATCTTAAATTTGATATTTTAAATCATTGCCACGATAATTAATTTTTTTATAGGGGCACCATTTTTAAAATTGCTACACTCCCTCTTTCCCTGGTAAAAAAATGTGAGCGAACGAACATTTTTTCGAATCGAGGCAGAACATCATTATTCAGAATCGGAAGATTCTGGAGAATCACCACTGTAAGGCTTAAGGTCTTTCACATGCCAGCGACCAAGACTGACACCGGACTCATCGACCAACTCATACACCAACTTAGAGATGACGTTCTTGATGGTAGCTAAGGAATACTTAGGGGCTAACTTGGCAGCCACATGTCGTGCACCACTGGACATTACATGGTGTCTCTTCCAAACACGATCCCCAGCATTGTACACATCGGCTTTCCTTTTCCCTTTATTGTAATCCTTCATGTTCCGTTCATAAGCTTCATTCAGTTTCCGTTTAACTTCCTTGTAAACCTCCGGCAATTCTTCTAATTCTCTCACATGAAATTCCCTCACAGCATCTATATCCAGCTCATCCTCATCAGCAAGGCGGCCAAAATAATTCCCGTTTGCGGGCACAAAACGTCCAAAATTCAAGAATGAGGGTGAGAATCCAGTCGATTCACTAACGGCAGTTCTTAGACCAAACGCAATTTTCTGTATTTCCTTATCCCAGTTGCGATGATCAACTCCGTCCAAATAAGACCGAATAGCAGCTCCTATAGTTCGGTTATAACGTTCGACGTAATTTACTTGTGCATGATAACGAGCATTGGGCCACAACTTAACCCCGTAACGCTCAGTGAGTTCTCTCATGCGGTTGTTAATGAATTCAGTGCCGTTATCACACATCAAGATCTGAGGCACGCCGAACAAGAGGAATACATCATCTTCTAAGAATTTCGCAATAGAAGCACCATTAGCCTGTCTCAAAGGTTTGAGCAAGGAGAATTTTGTAAACCAATCAGTTACAACCAACAAATAAGAAGCGCCATTTGCCGACTTAGGAAGAGGGCCAATAATATCCGCTGCTATCAACTGCCAAGGATAAGAAACTCGCTTTGGCTTCCCCATGAACCCGGGACGTGCCGTATTCGCCATCTTCTGCGCTGCACACACTCTACATTGTCGCACATAACGTTTTATATCACGGCGCATCTTGGGCCAGTAATATAATTCGCAGACTCGATTCATTGTCTTGAATATTCCAAGATGAGCAGCTGTAGGCACGTCGTGACACGAACGAATCACCTCTACTCTCTGACGCAAGGGCACAACTAGCTTCCAATCAACTGGATTTTGAGACCCAGTCTCTGAAGGAACAAACTTATATAACCGCCCATCAATAACATCATAGTTTGAGAATGTTTCACGATCCGATTCGACATTACGTAGCATATTTTGATACCACCTATCCGTGGCTATATGCTCCTCATTTATTGCCAGAAAGCACGACTCTTTATGAGCTCGAGATAGAGCATCAGGGACGACATTAAGTGAACCCTTACGGTGTTCCAAGATAAAATTGAACTGCTGCATCTTGACGGCCCATCGAGCTAAGCGTCCAACGGGATCCTTCAAATTGTGGAGCCACAAAAGGGAATGGTGATCGGTAATCACCCGGAATTGTACTCCCTCCACATAAGGACGGAACTTCTCAATGGCGAAAAGCACCGCTAAACACTCTTTCTCCGTGACCGTATAATTACGTTCTGCAGCAGACAAGGTCCGACTGGCAAAGGCTATGGGAACGTCGACACCATCATTATTTTGTTGTGTTAAAACACATCCCAAACCGACATTTGAAGCGTCGCACTGGACAGTGAACATCCTGTCAAAATCAGGACTTGTGAGGACAGGTGAAGAAACAAGCACTTGCTTGATTTCACAGAAAGCTTTCTCCGCCTCCTCACTCCACATGATACGATGTCCTTTCTTGCGACCCTTAATCAAAGCGGTGATGGGTGCAGTAAGAGTAGAAAAATTAGCAATAAAACGACGATACCACGAACACATGCCGATGAATCTTTTCACTTGAGTCGTATTTTCTGGTCGAGGGTAATTTATCATGGCTGAAATCTTATCCGGATTCGTTCTCAAGCCATCTCTATCAACCACAAAACCTAAATAGTCGAGCGAAGGAAAACAAAATCTACACTTCTCAGCGTTAATGGTCAACTGAGCAGCACTCAATCTCTTAAACACTTCCATCAAAACTTCTAAGTGTTTCTCAAAAGTAGGAGTTGCAATTATTATATCATCCAAATATACAAAGACAAATGGATCTAATTCAGGACCCAACACCATGTCCATCAATCGTTGTTGTGTCTGAGGGGCATTATTCAGACCGAACGGCATGACAACAAATTCAAATAATCCTCTGCCAGGAACGCTAAACGCAGTTTTTTCTCGTGACGTTGAATCAAGCGGAATCTGCCAGAATGCACTTTTCAAGTCAACACTCGACAGATAATGAGCGCCAGCTAATTTATTTAAGATATGATCAACGCGAGGCAGAGGATAAGCATCCTTCTTGGTCACTTCATTCAGCTTCCGGCCATCAAAACACAACCGAAACTTCCCCTGAGATTTCTTAACTAGCAACACTGGTGACGACCAAGGACTCGAAGACGGTTGCACAACTCCTAACTTAAGCATTTCGTCAAGTTCCTTGTACAGGTGGTTCAACATATACGGCGACAGCTGATATTGCCGTTGTTTAATTGGACGGGCATCGCCGGTATCGATGCAGTGAGTTATCTTGTTCGTTCGTCCAAGCTTAGTTCCATTTTTCCAAGACAACTGGTTAAACTTTGACATCACCTGCTTCAACTGATCAAGCTGAGAGTTACTCAACTCCACTCGGCTCTGCACATTCTCAACACTATCAAATTGTTCACTCGACGCATCAGGTTCACCATTCAAAACACAAATTTTTTCATCTCCCACCATGTAGGAATTGGTGCTAAAGTCCAACATCAAATTAAAATTACGACAAAAATCGCTCCCTAAAATCAACCGATGACACAAGGACGGCACAACTAACATTTTTATCAAACGGACACAATGCCCCACCGAAACAGGCAACAACACACAACCAGATATCGACTGATTCACCCCATCAGCAGTACTAATAAATTTGTCCGTGCACTCTTGAATTTCTAATGAATATCTCTTCACTATCCCCAACCCTTGTCGACCAAGCACGGAGTCACTAGCGCCAGAGTCCAACAACGCAATGTAATCATCCCCAAAAATTTTCACAGCAATGTAAGGCCTATTGTCGCAGGGTTTAGACACTAACAACGGATTCATGGATATCTCCGGCTTAGGTGGTTTGCAAAAATCAGTAACAGTCTGAAGCCAACTTTTCCAAGACTTATTATTTCTAACAGAATTACAGGTCGTTTTAACATCAACAGGAAAGCGCCGACCTACTAGCTTTCCATCTAAGCGTTTTCCGAACACTGGGGACACGTATTGCGAGTCACTCCTGACTTGCCGCAACCAAAACAGAATTTCGTTCTCGGCTTGTCACACTTGAAACTTAAATGCCCCATTTCTTTACAATTCCAGCACAAAATTTTCGACTCAGTGTTCTGTGGTTCAGACGTAACTAACGATCCCAGATTTCTTTTGGGCTTAACCGGCTCACTATAAGGTACCATGGTAGGCTCAAATTCAAGTAATACACTAGACAGATGCTCAACTGTTTTGGGCTTAATCAAAACCAACTGCTGCCGATAACCTGGAAGAACATTTCGCACAATATTTTTCACTTGTTCCTCCTCAGATAGAGGAACACACAACCGACCCATCAACGTCATTATACCAGTGATAAAATTTATTACTTTCTCATGAGGTTTTTGTTTGCGGCCATAAATCTCCAACATCACAGTATGGTCATTATCTGGAGGCAAGAAATGCGACTTTAACGCCAGCACAAGTGAATCCCAATCATGAAATTTGAACTTCATCGTTCGGAACCAACTAAGAGCATCTCCTCGAAACAATTCAACGGCAGATTGAAAAAGATCGCTCCTACTCACACGACGGGCTACCCTCATTTCCTCGACACACTCTAAAAAATTCAACACAGATTGTTGGCCATCAAAAGAAATTCCCCATTCAGAAAGTTTGATGTTGAAATATTGACACGGAGCATTAAAGTACGGTGCATGATTACTATCAACCGAAACCTCGGTCATGTCCGCAATGGGAATCTTCGCAGGGACATTGCTACCTGAAAAAGAAACAATGGGCCGGTCGGACTCGACCACTACAGGACCCCCCTCGGCAGGCGACGCATCTGAAACTTTCACTAAAAGATCATCTTCTAATGCTATGGTTGTAATAAGCCGGTCAGTTTTAAAATTTTCAACATCTGAATCATTAGTGGGGATTCTTAACAATCGACCTTTTAGATGGTTTAGTCGACTACGTATCTCACAATACGCAGCATCAAGTTTTCCACCAAACAACTCAACTAAGGAACTCACCGACGTGAGGGTAGCATCAATTTCGATTCCATCAATTTCACGATCAAAGTCAGCACACAAATATTCAACACCAGGCCGTTTTAAATCGGAAGCCAAGAGTCTGCGTAAACACTTCCGCCTATTAGCCTCCTCACCTCCACTCTTAAGACCTCTGATCTTCAACTCATAATTCACTTCAACGGTGGGTAAGTAGTCAACGTTCAAGTCATAGGAGAATTCCATTTCAGATGCAAAAAAATATTTGTACTCAAATAAAACACAAACAACCACACTCCAGGTTTCTCAAGATCACCAAAACTTCCAAAAAACTCAATACCAAAATCTTCAACTACAACAGATGCTACTTCACTAGAATCATCCACTAAACCCCAAACGTGGATGTATTAGTATGACAGAGGGCCCCAAACGTTGGGCGCCAATTGTGTAACGGTTAACCAGCCGAATTATAAAAAATGTAGAGCAGTCAAAATTAACTTAGTTACAAGGCAACCACCGGCTAGCTTAACTCAGCGGTGCAAGGCGTGGATCCCCGTAGGGAACTAATGATAAAAAATAACGTAGGGGTAGTTGATGACTAGGGAAGTCAACCTGCTGCGAAGCAGCGACAGCACAAACACAAAAGGCCAAAGCCTACAAGAAAAATCCGACCACCGACCACTAAAATAATAATAATAATTAAAACTAACAAGATCTGGAGATTAGGTGAGTTCTTTGAGGTGGAAGAGATTCGCCCCAGTTAGAACCGACCGGTGTAGAGGGCGCCAAGACGTAACTGGGCGAGGCGAACTCAACTTGTCTAAGGTTGAGTGCACAAAAATGAACCGCCTAAATCTCCTTCACTAACAACCGACAAAAGAATAAATAGATAGTTAAAATAAAAAATAACAACTGAATAACAAAACGAGCACAAGAATAAATTAAATAAATAAACAAATAAGGACACACACCCCAACAACGAACGGCCACAGGCCGCTCCACTACCAGACTAAAAAACAACAAGACACGTGGGCAGAACCACGTCAACAAAAATTCCACAAAAAAATCCCAAACTAGACGTAAACCATCCTCAAAACAATTCACACGAACCACGCAGTGAATACCGCGTCACAATTCAAAACAACACCCTCAAAAAAGAAAAGACACATTAAAATAGCTTTTGACTAGCCATTCATTTATGAATAACTTAAGAGCCAATTCAATACGCCACTGGAGGCTCAATAAACATCAGAAATGACCGCAATTGTCTGTCAATAAATTCGATGGTTGATGTAATTTAAATTAAAGAATAAATGTTCTCAAAGAATACGCACGCCACTGGCCTGCATAACAACCACCAACAGTAGAATTCTACAACTGTTGTGCAATATTTATAGTTTATCATCAGTTGTAAGTAGTTGCGTATTATTACAACCCTCAAAACGTCGACAAAAGTATGAATGGAATAAATCAAGATAGTCAGCGATAATTAATACAGTAAACATACAACAATCAAGCAAATATTGAAGAATAAAACAGCGAAGGTCCTTGATAATATACACGGAGGAAAAACGATCCAAAGGTCCTTTTATTAAAGTTGATAGATTCACGGAGGGATAATATTTCTCAAACAACGTCGACTCCAAAGCTCCTAACAACAATAGATAATTGTTCCAAACAATTACTGTCCACGCCGTACTGCATAAAAATCTCTAAATCCAATACGCCGAAATACTATCAAAAATAATTCAATCAAATCATACGCAATATTCACGATCTTGTCTCTCTGGTTGACAAAAAGCTAGTCCTGTTCATTCCTCGTCATTTATGGCAGACACCTAAACGTGAACTCCATCTCGCTTACACCAATACATACGGTAACCAGAGGCGTTCTCTCCTCCACTCATATAGTATTCACTATCTCCCTTCCACTACTGTGTCAGTGTATAGTTGCACCGCTCCATTGCCGCCCGAACAACCAAACAGACTACTGCCATTTCAGACATGATTTCAAGTCATACAATGTAAAAATCTTAAATTTGATATTTTAAATCATTGCCACGATAATTAATTTTTTTATAGGGGCACCATTTTTAAAATTGCTACAGTATCTATATAAATATTTTCTCGAAAACGGCTCTAACGATTTTGATCAAATTTACCGAAAAGGGGTTTCGGGGGGCAAAAAATCGATTTAGCTAGGTCTCATCCCTGGAAAAATTCGTTTTCTTATCGATTTTATCATTTTAAAAAACAGTTTTTTTAACGTCATAAAACAGTGTCGTATTGTGAGTAGGCTTTGGAAAAAACAAACTATTTTCATTATTTATGTCAAAATTACTCTGACAGTCAATCTTTAACTTATTAAAATAATCAGTAATTATTTGAAAAGTAAAAAAATAGCAACAATAAAATCTAAACATAATTATGTAAGTAGTTTTAGATAAAATTTAAATAAATAGGTACTTATGTTATTTTTATATTACCTATATAAAATATGTATAGGTAAGTACGTTAAATGTAGTATGACGTATAATCTTACCTAGACCTTTTTTTCTCAAAAACGACTAACGATTCTGATGAAATTTACAGAATGGGGATTTTTCGGGGCGAGAAATCGATCTAGGTAGGAATTTTGGTTCCAGAGGGGAGCAATTAAAAAAAAGGTGTTTTTTATTTATTATAACTTGCTCAATTAAAGTCAGATTGATTCGAAGACTATTTCAACATAGATTTTATATAATATATCACAAGTGTTAAAATTGTAATTGAACACTAATATAAGAAGTGTCTTGCACAATATGTAAATAATAACAAAACGGCGGCCCGAAGGGCCGCACTTCTGGCGCCGCGGGTCTGTGTAAAAACACATCGATTTTTAAAAACTATGGTGAAGATACATGCAAAAAAAGTTTTGCGCAGGTTATAGTCTGACGTTTGTTATTAAAAGAATCGATTTTTGTGAGTTTTTCAGTAGGTACCTATAACGCAAAAAAAATATTTGAAATTTACTGGAAGTTGTTAAGATGACATCACAGAGAAAAAGTACTTCGATAAAGTTGATATTTGGTATCAATGCTTAAAATTGGATTGTTAAAATGGCAACGGGCGAGCAAAATTTCATCTGATTCGAACATTTTTACAAGATATTCAATCTATGAAAATCGGTTTTTGCGAGTTCTTCAGTCAACAAAACAATAACGGCGGTAGATTTGAAAATGGCGACCTAAATAATATTTACAGGAAAAAATGCTTGATTCAAGTTGATACTTAGTTTTTACGCTTAAAAATACACATAGGTAGTTAAAATATTTAAAAGAAACAATTATTTTAAATTATGTTTCAGAAATAAATTCGTTTCGGAATAATACTCTGAGAAAATAATATCTCACAGCATACAAGTAGGTACTATTTTTATTGAACTCATCCGAGCAAAGCTCGGCACCCAGATATTGTACTTATATATACCGATACCTATTGTATAATTGCATTATGCATCGAAACTAAAAAGAATTAATTTGAATATACTTATTATAGATATTTGGATTATGTAAATATATTATAAATTTAAACTTCATCCATCGTCGTGTTATAATAGGGTCGTCCCACGTATCAAAATTTGATAATTTTGAACAGTGCATATTATTCGAATCCTTAACATAAACTATGTAGGTATACTAGGTACATATTAATTTACAGTACCTACGGATGATGATCGGAAATCGCGAAGCTACGATTTAGGGTGAAAAAATATATTTGTCTTTTTTTGCGGTAACATATTATCGCTGGTTCTGATTGGCTACTATCATAAATAAAGACAGAACTTTAGATAAAGATAGGTATACTTTATGTTAACATGTTGTCGAAACATAATCAGGGAACTACTTCGAAAAAAGAGACGCAGATATATTTTTTGCGCTCTTTCCTGGCTTCGCTCACTGCACATTGAGTAAATATAGACAAAGCTTGGTATACAGTTATTATTATGTAACACTAGCGGCTCGGGCCGGCTTCGCCCGAATGCTGTGAATTAATGATTTATTATCCCCCCACTAGAAATTCTCCCTCTGCGAGGAGAAACCAGGCTGGTGATGTTTATAATATTAGTAGGATTCTGCCAATACGCTAAAATGCAAAAAATTGCAGAGTTACGTTTTGTTACTATCCCACAGGAATTATCCCCCTGTAAAAAATGGCGTTACAGACATATTATGTTCCGTTGCTATTTTATATATACAGTAAAACCTTCTTTAATGAACACCTCTGTTATACGGACAACATATATCTATGTCCCATGACCAAGTAAATTACAGAACAAAACTTTAGAGTCCAAGAACTCGTGGTGGAACTCTACCGACTGCTGACTATAGGTATCTATACAGGGTGTCCAAGACTTGCGTTGTCGGCCGATATATTGATTTTGGGTGAAGATATAAAAGAAGTTTAATTACAAAAGTTGTATAATTTTTAATGATGTATAACCTAAAAATATTTTCAATTATACAGTCTGTCTCATTTAAGCGTGGCAGATCAAAGTTATGTTTTTTTTAACCTAGCAACCTATTTTTATTTGTTTTTTCAATTCTGCATCTAAACGTGAATAGAAATTGTAAGGAATTCCGTGCTCGAAAATTCAGTAATTTTTGAGTTATTCAAGTTTTTTAGAAATTTTTGACACGTGCAGACATTTACCTAAAATTCGACATAGCCAAAACAAAAACCTTTATCAAACTGAAATTTTGAGGATCACTAGATAATAGACGGACAAATCAATGTCTGTCCTAAAAACATGAATTTATTATACAGGGTGTTCAAAATAATGTACTTCTTTTACCTAACTTCAATCACGTGTAACTTTTGTTTGTTATTTACAACGAGGTTATTTTTTTGTTGAAACTGTATTCTTTAGGATATTTACTAACACTTTTATTAAGGGTTGTCCATACCTAAACCTAATATTTTTATATAAAAATGTTTGGTAAAATATGGACAACCCTTAATAAAAGTGTTAGTAAATATCCTAAAGAATACAATTCCAGCAAAAAAATAACCTCGTTGTATTTAACAATCAAAAGTTACACGTGATTGAAGTTAGGTAAAAGAAGTACATTATTTTGAACACCCTGTATAATAAATTCATTTTTTTAGGACAGACATTGATTTGTCCATCCATAATCTAGTGATCCTCAAAATTTCAATTTGATAAAGGTTTCTGTTTTGGCTATGTCGAATTTTAGGTAAAGGTCTGCACGTGTCAAAAATGTCTAAAAAACTTGAATAACTCAAAAATTACTGAATTTTCGAGCATGGCTTCCCTTACAATTTCTATTCACATTTAGATGCAGAATTGAAAAAACAAATAAAAACAGGGTGCTAGGTTAAAAAAAACATAACTTTGATCTGCCACGCTTAAATGGGACAGGCTGTATAATTGAAAATATTTTTAGGTTATACATCATTAAAAATTATACAACTTTTGTAATTAAACTTCTTTTCTATCTTCACTCAAAATCAATATATCGACCGACAACGCAAGTCTTGGACACCCTGTATAGGTCGGTTTTATCAAAATGAGGTCCGACTGTTTTTTCATAAATTATATCTATTCAATTAATTAACCCTTTGCCAAATTTCAGTCTTTCAAAACACTTGTTTTTTAAACATCTTTTTAAGCGCCCCGACGCCAGGTGTCCTTACCGCTGACTTGTTATGACTTGAGGTATGTTTATTTACATCCTTTGCAATCTTGAAATTTTTGACCACGAGCTCTTGGACTATTACAAAAGAGCTCTCTTTAATGGACGCGGCTGAAGTTGAAATCGGTGTCGCCGAATTCTCAATCGTGTATTTCGCGCTATCACCTAACTCGTATGTCTAACAGTTACAGTCAACTTCTTTTTATACGCATTTGTAGGTTGTTCTCCAGTCAGTTAAATATTATTAATTATTTGCGTGTTAATGTAAAAGCGCGGCGAAATTGTTCAACTAAAATACTGTCGCCAATAAAAGATATTTTTTTGAATTTAAAAGAAATTATCGGTGTTATAAATTGTAACGAAAAAAACGTCCGGGAACTTGCGCAAGAATAAATATAAAAAATAAAAATAAATTTTTGTTAGCATGATGATTTTACCTAATTTACAATAGTCGAAATCAATTATTATACTGCCTCTCTTTGAAAGACATCTCTCCTACACGGATAAGTTTTCCAGTTCTGCATTGTTGTCCTTTTAAGAGAAATTTTACTGGATAATTAATATTAATAATTTCAAAGATGTCCGTCATATTACAGAAGATCAATTTTATTTTCTTGAAAAATTATTAAACTAATATCGGTATTATTTTTACTACAGCATGAAAACATATTAATCAAGCGAGACCACATTGCTGGTGAGTGGTGTTAGTTCAAACACTTTGCCTCCCTTCAAGGTCCGTTTATAGACCATAATTAATCAGTACTCATCCGTCCTGATGGACCCCAGTCGGCGGTGCAGGACAGTGCATATATAATGTATGTTTGGTTAGGTCTGGAGATCTGTGTGCGTCATATACGAAAGGAAAGATACACACATAGAATATTTGCGGCCAAAAGACAAAACTGCTTATGTCGAATTTTCGCTAAAATAAAATAAGTGACGATTAGGTATCTAATTTTTCTTAACTAATATTAAGTATAAATTCGAAAGTGAGTTTGTTTGTTTGTTCCGCTTTCACACATCAACAACTCAACCAAGCTCTGTGATATTTTATACACACGTGTAACTTCCGCAGTGCAGATTGAAGATGAACATAGGCTATAATAACTAGCAGGCCCGGTTTCGTCCGGGTAAAAATCAAGGGTAATCTTAGAAGACCGATTTCTCCGTAACTATACTGAAGGGATTTTGTCCCAGTTTTCACGACTATATAGATATAGATTGATTCACGAGGAAGGTTTAGATGTATAATTGAAACTAGCCGGCCCGGATTCACCCGGGTGACAATCGGAGGTAATCTCAGAAATTATAAGACCAATTTCAAATTTTATTTTCACTGTTGCCCAGTAAAATAAGATTTTATGGGGATTGTTGGTGTAAATAAATTTTGGACAGCAAGAGATCGTTTTGATCGCTTCATTTGACGTCAAGTAGAACAATCTTAGGTTTGCACGGTCCCTCGACGAGAGCTCACTTGAGGGCATCAAAAAAACCACGAAATTTTACCACCTTTTTTGCTTTTCTCGAAATATCTCAGAAATGGTCGACTTAGGCGATTCTTCCACTATGCAATGTTTTAAAGAGGATTACATTTCCTACAATTTTTATACTCACAACTTTTCTGCGGCACTAATGATATAAGCTCGTTACAACTTCTTGGAAATCACGCGCTTTTTGTAACTTTGGTAACCAATGGTTAAAATGTGATGTCCTTTCCAATAGCTTTATTTATTGTGTTCTTCATCGAATTTTAAATTGAAAATACGTGTGTTCATAAAGTATAAGGAACGCCCTAAATTGTGCTTTTTGTCCCATATCGATATCTTTAAAAATTGAGAAGTTGGCAGTCAAAGTTGAAATCATCACAGAGTTTAACGTGTTTTATAACAAGCGTTACGAGTACCTTCCATACCGAATAAAAAAAATCCGTCTAAGAATTCATAGGAAATTTAATTGCCTTAATGATGATTTTGTCTTATCTCGATCACTTAAAAAAGTTCAAGTTATAAGCATTTAAGTTCATTTATAAATCAGTTTTTTTTATATTTGGCAATTTTTCATTCAATTCGCTTGGACTTAATTGCTTATAAATTAAAATGTCTGAAGTTATCGAGAAAACCAATAAATTATAGTTATATACTATATGCAGTTTATTACAAGCTTAAATTAATTAGAATGTAAAGATCAGTGGAGGATTTAGATTTTAGAGTCAGTGATGCCCTGGGCGGCTGCAGGCAACTTAACATTTGCCTTCTTTTGAAATTTTGAATAAATAAACGTGTGTAGTCTTTTTTATTGTATAATATTTTATTTAGATAGGTACCTATATAATAAGTATATACTAATACCTACTATAAGTACTTATGGTTGCACACTCATTTCAAAAGAACTGATTTTTTTCGGTTAGCAAATGATGCATAGGTAAAGACAATGTTTGTATATGGAAATTCCAACATAACTTCAATATTCCAGAACCATTTTTCAAATTTCAAGGAAAAATTTCAGTGGAATTTGCTAGATAGTTCTTACAAAATAAATCTGCATAAAATTGCATATGTATTTACAAAACCACTGATTCGATTGGAGTCCTTATACTGAAGTTCTTGTGAACAATAGAAATTCCGCACGCACAACCGTCATGCAGAAAACCACTTTTCTTTACGCTTTGATCAGTAGTAAAATCAGAATGTGACAAGACACGATTTTTCGACCCTCATCGTTATACTTCTATTTTCTTACAGAACATAGAACTAAAACAATAAAGAATTTATCTTTGAATAAATTAATATTTTTTTGAAAAGGGGACAATCCTGTTATAATATTTTGGGTATTTTCTGTGAAATTTTTTTTCTTCTTCAAAAATTCACCGCCCTGAGGAACGACCCGTTTGTTTGTTTGTTTGTTACACAAAGCGGTAGATAAGTATAGTTGTTAAGAATCTATTATGATTAAAAAACAGAAATGTGGTGATCCTGATGATATTGAAAGAAAACGACTCAAAAGTGGCTTAAGGATCCAATTAAGAAGCAAATACTGTTTTATTGCATTTATTTACTAACGTTTCGAAAAATATATTTTCATTATCAGAGCTCAAATGTTACTATTGACGGCATTTGAGCTCTGACGTTGAAAATATATTTTTTGGAACGTTAGCGAATAAATGCAATAAAACAGTATTTGCTTCTTAATTGGATCCTTAAGCCACTTTTGAGTCGTTTTCTTCCGATAAGTATAGTGTTTAAAGATATAGAAAATGTTTTTAAAAATTCACCATGAATGGTTTTGCCTTTTGACTATAGGAATATAATATTATAATGTATAAAATATATATTATACTGTGTGTAAAATATAGAAAAGCTTGTATCGGCAATCGACACGGCACATCGCGCACCTCACCACCCCACGTCGCTTGCCATGCGGTCCCTTGGTAAATAATACATACAAGATATAACCTACCTGCACACGCACACTATTACTATACAACTATACAGTAGGTATGTTTGACGTCGTACAGTGATATTCCAATTTTAATTTACCTTCTAGTCCAGCCATACTCAAACTTTTTTCTCGGGCCACATACATTTTTGCTACGTTACGAGAGCCGCAACATAGTAAACACTGTACTTCTAAATATTATAATAATGTAAAAAAATAAAACTAACCTATAAATGTACCCAAACTTTTATTTAAAAATTAGTGCAGGACGTTATAAAGTTGCCGCCCGCGCCCACTAATTGCTAACGGACTGAAACACTTTGATTGCAAGAGCTTAAAAAAGTATAGGTATACCTACATGATTAGAGTGCCCGCGGTGAGAGATGAAGCCAGGCACGTCATCAATAATATGCTAGTGAACGCCTGCTTGCCCGCAGACAGTGCCGTGTACACAAAACTGCACATTGGGTTTTATGACGTTAGGTACAATTTTGGCAAACTGCTATTCATGACAATAAATATGCAATTAAAAATATGTACTTATACAGCGTGTCCACGAAAGTTCTTTACAAATGGAATTTTTTTCTATTAATTATTGGAGCAAACATTTTTTTCTGTGGAAAAGTTCTGCTCGTCCAAAACACCAAAGAAATTTTTTTTCTTTGTATATGGAGAGAGATGGAGGACATGTTGAATTCTGATTTATAATTCTTAATAAATAATTACTTAGAAGTTAGTTATGTTATAATTTTGAATTAAATTTGATTATGTAACTAATTTTGCAAAAATATTGAATATCACAGATAATTTTTATTTTTTGTAAAATAAAACTTTTTGATTTTCCTCGTATAACTTTAGGCTCGAAAAAAATTTTCTTTGGTGTTTTAGAGGTTTTGGACGAAGAAGAACTTTTCCACAGAAAACAATTTTTGCTCCAATAATTATTAATAAAAAAAAATTCCATTTGTAAAGAACTTTCGTGGACACGCTGTAGTTATAAAATGCATTCACGTTACAATGACGCGGTGGCTTCATCTTTCACCGCGCGAGGTCTAATGAGGGTATGTGTTTCGGGTCGCACATAAAAGTTTGGCGGACCGCCGCACTTCGCAGGTTGAGTACGTATGGCTGAACTCATCGATTACTGGTAAACCACACATTATCAGTTATCAGAAAATTTGGGTTAGGAATCACTGATCTAAGATTCAAAATCTTGATTTTTTCAGATTTTTCTGAACGATATTTTGTGAGATCGAGAGGGGAGGATTTTAAAGATATTTTTGGAAAAAATGGTGACAAACGTTTACAATAAATAAAAAAAACTCGGGTCGCAGTGCCTCCCTCCGACAATATAGTGTATTTGCTAATACAGGCATTGTGGCTTTATTATGTGAACTGTTTGTTTTTGTGTAAAATAAAAAATTTAACCCCTTAATACATCCCTTACAATAATATTTTTTACTTAATTGCAATATTGTTATCATTACAGCATCTGCACCAAATTAAATACACCCTTCGGAAAGGAAATCCGTATCCGCAAACTAATGTTTTTATAAAAATCGTAAGTCCGGTCCTATCGGGCCGATTTTATTTAAATTTTAGCACCACGTTTTAATCTTTACTAAAGGGTTAAATTTCAATTTTGAAACGATTCGGACAATTTTTTCGGTATTTTTGGGCCCAAGCACTTTTATACCACACTTTTCGCTGATGACACTTCCGTATCTACCTTTGCACATAATATACCCGAACTTGCACTCAAGCTTAATGATTGTGTAGCTAATATGCAAAAGTTTTGCCACAATAATGGCCTTGTTTTAAATAGCTCCAAGTCATCTTTTCTTCAATTTAGCATTAAGGAGCTGGATCAAAATATTTTATTGAAGTTTAATGGCAAGTCTGTCAAACAATCATCCGAAGAAAAGTTCTTGGGTATATACATAGACTCTAAACTAAATTGGCATAAACATATAAGTATTATTACTGACAAGATGGCCTCCTATTGCTTTATTATTTACCATCTTCGAAAATCTCTAGGTGTTGATATTTTAAAAACATTTTACTTCGGTTGTATCCAATCCACTTTGAGTTATGGTATTGTATGTTGGGGTAACTCCACTCGTATTGGCGATATTTTAATTATGCAAAAGCGAATTATTAGACTGATGTCATTCGCAAATTATACAGACTCTTGCCGACCTCTGTTTAAACGTTATCAGATCTTAACAGTTGTTTCTTTATATATTTACAATTGTACAACATATGTCAAGAAAAATATTGATTCATTTGCTAAAGTTAGCGACACCACATTCCATTACCTTCGGAATAAAGACCAACTGGGTATTCCGAAATATAACTTAAATTTAATTGCTAAAGGTCCTAATATTATGCCTCTGAAACTATATAACCATTTGCCGACAAATGTAAAGTCAATAAATAGTTTGACTCGTTTTAAGCGGATCGTCAAGAGTCTGTTACTTGAGCACTCCTTTTATTCAATTAAGGAATTTTTTTCCACAACAATGTAAATTATTGTATCTTTTATGACCTATTCCATACATTTATGTCACAGGAATAAATAAATATTATTATTATTATTATTATATACCATGTATGTACTTTTAACTGTTCATCAAACAGAAGTTTTACTGTACAATGTTAGTTAATAACGATGATCATAGTGTAGTCGTACCTTACGTTTACACTATATGCAATCATAAATGTGGACACGACTGAACCGTGTGACGAAATAAAGGTTGTTACGGCAACCGCCGGTATAGCAGAGGCCTTCTGGATCGGCCGCTAATGCTTCACAGCGTGACGTCACTTCCTATGTGCGCGCCTTGCGACAAATTCATAGTACTTGCCTATTGAGTTCAATAATACACCACAAAATATTATGTTTAGGGCTTTAGCTGAGATCGCAGAGGTTTATTAACATAAGGGCTGACTGGGCAATAGCTCAGGGCGGCAAAATTGAAACACGACTTTTTATCAACCTGAGCTTGAAAAAAACTTTTTAACAAAAAAAAACCCCTCCTTCAATAAAGCCACTAAAAAGAGGAAAAAAAACTTTGAGGTCTGCGCCAATTTAATAAAATATGAAGTCGGTTAAAAAGTATCTATATACTTATAGGTAGTAGATATTATAGTGATTAATAGGTATCTTCTTTTTAACCGTCTTCTGCATATTTTATTAAATTGGCGCAGACCTTAAAGTTTTATTATTTTCCCCTTTTTATTGAAGGAGGTTTTTTTTTGTTAAAAAGTTTTTTATTTTTTACTTTTTAGTGACTTTTACAATAGGCACATAGTTTAGTCGCTTGTCAATAGATTCACTTCTACAAATTTTTTTAACCGACTTCTTACGCTGTGTGATGTGTCAAAAAGTGACATTTACCTTAAAGGGAGCACACGCTGTTACTCACTTTTATTAAAATCAGCCGAACTACTGAACCGATTTAAGTAAAATTTATATGGAACCAAATTCGAGGTACTTATACCATATTCAATAAAACAAGAATCATCAAAATCGAAAGTTATGTGTGGTCATACATAAAAAAGGGGGAAAAAGAAATAAAAAACGTCGACTTGAAAACCTCCCCCCTTTTTTTGAAGTCTGTTAAAAACTATCATTGATAAAAACAATACGAGAACATTTTTTGACTTGAATCATGACTTCTGTTTGAACTTTGAAGTTTATTACTAAAGTAAATTACCTACTGTTTAAATCTTCTATCGATTATTCATAATCAGTTGGTGACTTCAAAGAAGAACTAAACGTACGTAGGTAACTCAATAATGGGGGACCGCCAATTCCAAGTATTCAGGGGCGGCACTAAAAGTAAATACCCCACTGGCCGAGATCGTAGGGTATGTCGTTGTTTATATCATATTATAGGTATATTACAAGCCTTCAGTTCCCAAATTATAATCATAATATAATAAAAGTAAATTACAGGTAGTCAGGACTCAGGACATTTAATAAAACAGAACTCTGCTTTGTCGAAACATATGAAACATTGTTACGTATCATCAAGTATTGTGGCACATGTCCTTGATGGTATATATGTCTACCAAAATAATTCCGAATACTGTTTAATAAGATTAATAATGTTATATTATCTGTAAAAATGATACGTAACAATGTTTCATATGTTTCGACATTATATATTGAACTGTGAACTCGTATGATTGAGTTGCTGAAGAAGTCCTAATAAAAGGACGAAACGTTCAACTAAAATCAAAGCAGAGTTATGTTTTATTAAATGTCCTGACTACCTGTAATTTACTTTTATTATATTTAATTTTCCTGGACGTGATTCAAAACATAACTATAATCATAAAAATCGGACAAGTGCGAGCTAGACAACTCGCGCACCGAGGGTTCCGTAGTCCGTACCATCAACCATATTATTTGCCTTTGAAATTCGAAAATTATATATCTGTTGGAAGCATCACAATAGTAATTTTCCTGTAAAATATATTTTAGATAGGTATCTCTAACACGGTATACAATATCACAGTGGCGGCGCCAGAGGGTGGGCCGGGTAGGCCATGGCCCACCTTAAACTGTCTTGGCCCACCCTGGCATTATCCCCAATCTAGGTTAAAACTTAAATTATTTTAAAAATTAAATAATAGAAACATATATAAATCATCATTCATCAGTCAACTCACGAGTTATAAACTGATTTATAACACATCTAAACGTTAAAGATTTATTCAAATATAGACATGTCTTTATGTGCATAATTATGTGTAATTAATATCCAATATTATACTATTAATTTGATGGGAAAGATGGACAATTATTCGTATGTAAAACTTTTTTATTTATCGCCAACGTTTCGTCAACATTGCTGACTTCCTCAGGGCTCTACAGTGAGAAACAAATTAACAAATTATAATAACATATATAACAATAATTACTTCCACAGTATACTGTCATCGTTCATATAGTTATGTGGAAGTGCTTGCAACAACTATGCCAACCGTATGTTTTCAATTTAATATCTTTGACATTGACTAATATGTAAAACGTCCAATTTTGGTAAATATTGTTTTTTATATTGTCGAATATCAATGGTAGTAATTATTGTTATATATGTTATTATAATTTGTTTCTCACTGTAGAGCCCTGAGGAAGTCAGCAATGTTGACGAAACGTTGGCGATAAATAAAAAAGTTTTACATACGAATAATTGTCCATCTTTGCCATCAAATTAATAGTATTAAATTACAATGGACTCAAACAATAATATCCAATATTATATGTCTAATTTTTAAGTACGTTTTTACCCCAGAAATTTCCGCAGTTTTTCCTATAAATTCTATAGCAAATAACTTGGGTTAAACTTTTACCGAGTACTGAAATTTTGGGGATGTTATTGGCCCACTTTCAGATCACCATACCCAACACTGGCCCACCCTAACAAAAAATCCTAGCGCCGCCACTGTAGTACTATTAGTTTTTTTCGAAATTTTAGCTGTACCTACCTACTAGTTTTGGAAATAGAGAGGGGCGGAACCTGTTACCGAGATGTGTTTTCAGGAAAATCTAAAAAGCTACGTAACATAAAATTGCGAAAAAAATAATTGTTCAATACCTAGGTACCTACAAAGATATTTTTTGGTGGTGTCAAACCGTCGAAAAATCCGGCCACGAGAAAATCAGCCCTCGTCGGATTTGAAGCAATGTGCGATAGATAGTTTATTTCTTCGCGTAGTCAAAGTGGATGCGAAAGTCATAAAAATACAAAACGTAATACAGATTAATACAATAATAAAATACAATAATTAAAAAGAACAGTCATATGGGCACTCTAGCCAACTGAACTATGTAACTCTATGAGAACACCAGTCCCTCCGGTTTCAGAGTGCGGTGTTCTCTTTATTTCAGCAGAGGCTCACAGTCACAACACAACACATATAACAGTGCTGCGCGAGGCTCTTGGCCTCCGACAAGAAAGCCTGATGCACACAGCACAAACACAGCGTGGGGGCTCCGTCCATATCCCAGAGTATATTTACATTATGTGCTTGGCTTATGTAACATGTAGGTATATAACAATAGATATCAGTGGGTAGTACGCTGTACAAGTCCCGATCAATAAATGCACTGTAAATACATAATATTGATATCTAGTAAGATTCACCTTTCAATCGCTCATGAACGAATCGTTTTCAACAAAAAGAACAACGACATAAAACAAGAATCGTTTTATTACTTTCAGAAAGCAAGCCTATATTTACATAAAGTCGTTTTTGACGTAAGAATATTTTAGAGCATTGTTTCCTAACCAGTGGCGGATTTACCAGCAGGCTGAGTAGGCTGGAGCCTAGGGCGGCAGATTTTAGGGGCGGCAAATTTGGGGTCAAATTTTTTTTTTGTCTTACAGAAATTAAAAAGATTCATATTTATATTGGGATCCGTCAGATAGGTGGAGATTAAAAAACATGGCGCAGAGGGAGGGAAATTGCATATACGGTGTATACTTTTGCGTGTAATTTTATGATTTTCAAAGTGATAAGAAATGATAAATATAAGTGCAATTTGTGATTGGGCCGGTACGAATCCTAAACAAAGGAATTTTGTTGAAGGAGAACGGATTCTCAAAGCCGGGCATATTATCAAATGTCGGAAATATAACGAGAAAAATGCATGCAAAATGAACTGTCAAAAGCAGTAATCTTTACGACATATTGCTTAAAAATATCAAAATTAAAAGAAAGTCTCCACGAAATTAATTATCCACGTTCAATGCGCCTTTAAGGTTGGGTTAGGTGAATAATGTAAACACATAACTGCAACATAATAAGTTATATTGTAATAAGTGGGTAAGTTACTAACCTCAAAATATTTGTATACAAAATTAATCCTATAAATTTGCCAATCATCAGGGATTCAACTATTGTTGTGCAGTATGATAATAAGTACATCTTATTATTAATATAAAATATTTTTTTAATTCATAAATACAATTTTTCCACATTTCATCAGAAAATAATTCTCTGTAAAGTAAGTTTTACAAGGCAATAACTGACAGTGTTTAATGCCCATGATATTAGAAAACGTCGCGAATTCCATTTTCGATACTTTTTGTTTATTTTACTTGTTTTATATTTGTAATAAACAATTTCACGATAAATTTGCACTGTTAGCATGTAAAATTTTCCCTCGTTTTAGTACAATTTTCTGCCACCAGTTGTCATATACTCATTTGACGGATCCCAATAGGTACCTACCTAAATGTTATTAGGTCTCCGCCTTATTAGTACTACATGATTGAGCTTTTATTAATCCCCTAGTTCACAATCATACTAATTACGGGAAAAAGGTGGTGTAATTAGGACGATCGATACGGTGCACAAATCATAAAGTTACAATTTCATTGACAAAAAAAATTTAATTAATATGATTGTGAACTAGGGTATCGAATTGTAGAGGTCGGTAGGGGCGGCAAAATTTGAATAGCCTACTGGCGGCAAATGTGTAAATCCGCCACTGTTCCTAACCTGTGGTCCGCGGACCCCTGGGGGTCCGCGAGCATATGTTTGGTGGTCCGCGGTCCCATACGCATCTATCTTACTTAGAGCATTAACAAAAATAAATAAATTACCTACGCCAAACATCTCGTAATTATTACGCTTACTGAGCGCGGCAAACGAGCGCAAGTGGGCATTTTGTTTGTTCTTTGTTTTTTAATTTAATGAAGTAATACTAAAATATAATATTGTCCGAAAATTGCACCTTTTTTCACTCAGGGGTCCTTGGCATTATGCTTGATTTCCTTGGGAGTCCGCGGCTGAAAAAGGTTAGGAACCGCTGTTTTAGAGCAATAAGCTGCATTAAACATAGTTTTACATAAGAGTACTATTCTCTACTGAAAGGCGAAAGTTATACCCTCTGCACTCTTCATCACAAATCCTTTCCTCTCGCCTGAAAACGGTTACAGCTCTCCCGACGCTATTTTTAAAGCTAAAGGGTTCGGGTAAACGCTAAATGAAGGACCAAGAATCACACTATTAACATATATCCTACAGGCGAATTTTTTAAAAACTAAATGTTTTTAATTTTACGCCTGAAGGATCTGTAGTATGATTCTTGGTCCTTCATTTGGCGTTTACTCGAACCCTTTAGCTTAAAAATAGCGTCGGGAGAGCTGTAACAGTTTTTAGGCGAGGGTAAAGGATTTGAGGTGAAGAGTGCAGAGGGTAGCAATTCCGGTGGAGGAAACTCTTATAAAACTTCGAGTGACCGTATTTTATTTGTTAACTCATTGTGTATAGTTTTAATAATTAATTATAATGAAAGTGTGGTTTGTAATACCATTGTTTAACATATTACTAGAAGATTTTGATCCTTATGAGCGTAAATGAGGCCACTTTTAATAGAGGCAGCTAGACGTCGCACTATTGGCCATCTGTTGACTAGCATCCTAAGTTTTATTATTTAATCTTTGAGTACAGAATAATTGTAGAGTTTACAGAAGTGAGTTGTGTTGACAATCGTTAGGCCATCTGGTGACTAGCATCTTAATTTTATTTAAGACAATCTTGCGTCATTGGTTCATATTGCATAATATTTCGCGGTGACTATTAATAGACAACCCCTAACGTTCTTTCGAAACGCCTCTTTTTTGAGATGTTTATATTCACGAGGAATATTATTATAAGTATATAGAGGCAGAACCATAAGTAAAAGATTTTTTATAAAAATTTGTTTCATGCAAGTTTATTGACAATGTTGTATCCTGTGACATCGTATTTTTATTATTATTATGATAATCTGATAAATATTTTAAATTGCAATTTAAATAATCTGGCTGCCCGGTTGTGATCAAGTTGTCTACGAAGTATGCGATATGTAAATTTATGTTGTATACAATATATCTGAAGCATATATTTTAAAATTTTTGGATAAGCTGCGATGTTGACTGGTTTATACATGGTCCGTACACAATATCACAATAATTAAAAGATGATAAAATGAGCGATTCCACTAAGTATTTGTCTATGTATAATCCTAAATTTTTGCAGTAGTCTACAGAATTAGTTTGATGACCAGACAGCGTTACGGCACTTTAGCCAATTGATTCCGGCTTTCTATAGACATTATATTGAATTTAATTGGATTTAACATTAGGGCAAGACTTTTGGACCATTCTGATATTTTATTTAATTTTAAACTTAATAATGTTAATCATTATTATGTCAAACTAAAAATATTCATACATAAGAAAATTAGATAATCAAATTCATTAAAGGGGCCTACACACGATCAGTTTAACTGCGCAGTTTAACCCTTGTGGCGTCATGTCTGAGCGATAAACTGAGATAACTGCATAGTTCCGACAAATTTTAACGCAGGCTTTTGGCCTGCGCATTTGACTCTACTTTGCACCGATAAACTGCGAAGTCAGCTCAGTTAATTGAACAGTTGGCACAGTCATGTGTAGTCTTTGGGTAAGTTCGGTTTTGCGCTCAGATCAATCTGAGCGCAAAACCGAACTTCCCTTTCTAGTTGTGTCTAGCCACGCACGTCAGCTCTTCAAACTGAGAACAATTGAGGAGCAAACTGAAATAGCCCACACACCGTACAGTTCACACAACTGTGCAGTTTGACTGCACAGATAAACTGCGAAGTTAAACTGATCGTGTGTAGGCCCCTAACGATTGGAAAAATTGTGAAAGATTTATTTTAAATTCTTTTATTTAACAACAAATTTTACAATCTTAATGAATTTGATTATCTAATTCTCTTAAACTGCTTGCTTTTGTTAACTAATTAGTATAAGTTGCTATGATAGACTAAGGCGGATAACACTTTTTTATGTGTTTTTAGAAGACTTGGAACTTTTTTTAAAAGATAACTTTTAAATATCTCTACAAGGGGTAAATAGTCTGTCATTCCAAACGCGGGGCAAAACTTTTTCTAGACTTTACTAATGATAAACACACATAAGTCTTTTTTCGCAAGAGTGAACAAAAAAATATGGGGTGGTTTTGCCCCGCGTTTGGAATGACAGACTATATACCCTTTGTAGAGATATATAAAATTCATCTTTTAAAAAAGTTCCAAGTCTTATAAAAACACATGAAAAAAGTGTTATCAGCTCTTAGCCTATGAATACATCAAAATATATTTTACGAGTGTTTGAACAATTTTTATTCAGAGACAAAGAAATATAAAATCAGATAGCGTTTACAGATAAATTATGTAACTAAACTAAGTTCACTTTATATAAGTTTTATACAGTCTCAACAAATTTCAAAACATTAAAATAATGTCAGCTGCGGCAGTGATGTAAATATCTTATATCATTATTTAGGATCAGTTAGAGGTAGCATTGACAATATCTGAGCTGTTAGTTCAACAATAATATAGGTGGAAGCACAAGTCAACATTGAGTTTGTGGACCAGGGGAATGAAACGTAAGCGGGCAGCTATAGTATATTTTTCAGTACATGGAATCACTATCTTCCCATATAATATGTTAATCAATGGTAATACCTACTAGGTATATAAAGAGCACTGTGGTTAGAAACTAAGTATAAAAAACAACAATTTAGTCACTTCTTAACCACAACGATTTTTTATTGGACGTACCTACATGTCGAGAACTATGCAAGCTCTCATCTTGAACAAAAATTGATCCAATAATAAAATTGTTCTAGTTAGAAGAAGTGACTAAATTGTTGCTTTTTAACACGCTTATATTAGCTTCACCTGTATGTTTGCGGGCTTGCTTGTTTGTCAGTTTGTAACCGACTTCTTTTGAACTTGATTTTGACCAACTTTGAACGGTCAGATTTAGTTTAAACTTTGCACACTTATCAAGGACCGACGACAATACAATAATTCCATAAGTTTGTCCCATTATCCTGACCAGGATCTCCAGGACTAAAAAAAAAAAAGCAAAATAACTTCAGATTGAACTGAAACTTTGCACACTTATCAAGGACCGATTACAATACAATAATTCCATAAGTTTGTCCCATTATCCTGACCAGGATCTCCGGGACTAAAAAAAAAAAAAGCAAATAACTTCAGATTGAACTGAAACTTTGCACACGCTTATCAAGGACCGATTACAATACAATAATTCCATAAGTTTGTCCCATTATCCTGACCAGGATCTCCAGGACTAAAAAGCAAAAATAAATTATAATTTAAAAAAACTAAAAAACACGCTTTAATGAACTAAAAAGTAAAAAATAATTAGTTTTATTGTAAAAAAGCGTGGGGTGCTTTGTATCATATTTTCATACTACCCCACGCTTTTTTACAAGAAAATTAATTATTTTTTACTTTTTAGTTCATTAAAGCGTGTTTTTTAGTTTTTTTAAATTATAATTTTAGTACAGTTGACCATAGAGAACTGCGAATCACCACACAATATTATGTGCAAGAAGCCGCGTATTGCAAAGTGAGGTTAACTTGTTTTTGACTGTAGTCACTTAAAAAAGAGCGAGAGAGATTGTAGATTAAAAACGCTCGACAACTGACTCAGGTCAGTATTGTCTAAAAAAACGAGAGATATAGGTAGTAAGCTACTTTTCGGTTTCACTTATAGTGGGAGAAAGCTCAATGAGCAATTAAGCGAGATGGTCATTTGACCAGATATACAAAAGAGGGAGAGGGGAGATGTAATTACATTTAAACCTACGAGTAACTAAGTAAGAGATTTTACCAGTTGTTTTATCTACTATATGTTATAGTAGACCTATCGCTAGGAGCGCTGCGGTGGCAATATTCTGTTGGCTTTAAATACTGCATACTTAACTCATATAGATGTATTAAAAGAGATCAAACATAGTATGTCGAATCTGATGCAAACAGTGTCATCTATCGGATGGATTCCTATATTAATTTTTTTTAGTCCTAGGTACCTAGATTATTTTATTTAATATGTTTCGTAAGAGGCTAAGAACCATAGTTCTTTAGGTACTGCCAATATACCTATATAAAATCTGTAATCATGAAAAAATACTACGATTTAACGTAATCTAATTGTTTTTAATGAAACATTTAATCGAGTTTCGCATTTGTGTCACTTTTTGGGGTTCGTACTTCAGAATGAAAAAACGGGACCCTTATAGGGTCGCTTTATTGTCCGTCTGTCTGTCTGTCTGATACTGCTTAGCGGCTTAGTCTTCTTTCGCGGAACAAACAAACAGACAGATAAAAATTCTGAAATGATTAGGTAATGACTAATTTGGTCTAGGTATCCTATAAACTTAATAAGATACATCTAAGTGAAATTTCATTAAAAACTTGTGATTATACAATTTGTACATTGTACACGATTTCGTTTACTAATTATTTGTATTAATTCTATTATCTTTACAGAAACATTTTAACTCAATTTAGTTCTAAACATCTTCTTCGAGGACAGTATGGTGTAACGGTTAACGTAACCGACCTTTGGATCACTCTGTCGTGGGTTCGAATCCCTCCTCCACTCACGGATGTTTTGTGATGTCATTTAGTTTTAAGGAAGTTGTTTTTTGATGTAATTAAGACGCTAATGACCTAAGTTGTCGACGCGTCTATAATCTACAATAAAATAAAAAAAAATGTGAGCCGTCGCGGGACGCCTGGCAGATGTGAAACATTTTTATAGCTTGAATCTTTTATTTATTGAACTTGACAAATTTATCAAAATAAAATCTAGCCTATATCACTTAGGGATAGTGTAGCTTTCTATTAGTAAAAGAATTTTTTAAATCGGTTCAATAGTTCCAGATATAATAATTTATGATTTATTACAACGCCGCGAGACATTCTCCCCCTGCGAAGATAATAAGTGAAAGAATTTTTAGAATCGGTTCACTAGTTCGAGAGATAAGAATTTACAATTTAACACAATTTACCCTAATTTTCCCTCGTTTACCCAAATTTACCCTAGTATACCCTAATTTCTTGAATTTACCCTAGTTTTCCCTAAATACCCTAATTTACTCTTATTTAGCCCCCTTTGCCTTATGTTACCCCAATTTACCCTAATTTACTCTAATTTGCCCTAATTTACCCTAAATACCCTAATTTACCCAAATTTTCGTTTTTTTAAAAAAAACAAAAAAATTAATTTTTGGTGTCATGAAATTTCAAAAAATTATAATTATTGTCAAAGAAAGAATATAACAAAAATAAAAAACTTTATAAATTAATATCATGTAGAATTTAGAAAAAAAACGTCAAAAATTGTACGATGCCATGAGTTTCCGAACCCAAGTCCCCATGCATAGAAGGCTAAAGTGGTACCACTACTCTGCGGATGAACTCGCTAAACAGCCGTTGTTACTGATATATGTATAACTTAATATACCCAATTTTTAAATTATTTATCCAGTACAATATAAGTGCCGCAGTGGTGGGGAGAACAGCAGCGAAGGAGAACATTTCGTTGCATTATTTCGTTGCATTATTTCGTAGTATTATTTCTGTTGCATATTTCCTCCCTCACGCGGCTGTTCACAGCCCGACATAAGATGTTTCACATCAATAAATTCTAAACAACTTCAATAATTGCACCTTTACCCTAAAATAATTAGACGCTAGTCACATTTCACAAATAATAATCCCAAATAATTTTTATACCTATACCTAGGTACATAATATTATGTTGGTGCGTCAATAACTAATTTAACCCTGCATAGGTTGTACGCGCGCGCACATTCTTTTTCTTTGTGTGTGTGCGTGTATCCCTATACTTACACAAAGAGGTGGCATTATATAATACTTCTCTATATATATTATATAATACGCTGAAGTATATAGAAATATAGATGCACGTTCGTACATAGTACATATAAAAGCGTTGTGCAGCTGTTAGCTTCTTCCTTTGTTATTTAGTCCTTTAAAAGTACGTCAAGAAATTACATTGCTATTAACTTTTTTAGACATGTTAATAGAGACATACGTTCTACAGAATGCCGTAAAATATACAATAAATTATTGATCTGATATTTATGCAAATTTTAAAATTGCACTTCTAAAAACATATTTTATAGAGCTAGGGTCAGGGTGGCTACTGGCTTCCAAAGAAGTGAACTATACGTGGGTGCTCCCATGAGATTTTTTGTGTGGGTCTCTAAACGAAAAGTTCATGGGTGTTCTGCAACACCCAACAATTTTTCTCACCTCATAACAAGGTCAAGATGTGTTCTTTCATTTCCAAATCACTTAGGTAATACCTCCTAGTGAATTATAATTATCGACTTTGGATTTTGTTAGGTACACGATTTTGTCCTAACCTCTCTTGAGTCCTTGACTATACAGGGTGTATCACAGAAAACCGAACATAGGGAAAAGTACACAGTACAAATTAGTTAAGATCAGAGATTGCTTTGCCCTCTATTCAGAGGTCGTTACCATGATTACCATGGTGTACGTATACAGTAACAAATGCATATTGCTGTTCATTTGACAAAATCTGGATGAACTTAAAGACAAAATCGTCGAAGTATGTTTCAATATGACTCCTGTAATGTTAGATAAAGTGAGACAAAGTTTTTGTAACCGATTAAGCCACTGCTTAATTCAAAATGGAGGTTTATTTGAACATTTGCTTTAATTTTTTATTTTAACTGTTTGTTTTGTTTAATTATTAGTTAAAAAAATATTTTCTTAATAAAAAATTGTTTCATTAATAAAAATAAATTCATTTAATATTGAAGAATTTATTTTAACTGATTTTTCTAATTATTCATTATTAGCTATTATTGTTATTAAATAATGGTTAGTCAGCGTTACCAGGGTACCCATTCTCATATGTGGCCAAAGTAATCGTTGATCCTAACTAATTTGCACAATGGAGTTTTCCCTATGTTCGGTTTTCTGTGATACACCCTGTATAGAAAGTTATGATGCAAAAGAGAAATTTGTAGGCATTTTGTTTATTGTTTTATCCGGGAACTCGAGAACCCTATGCAAAATGAAGCACCATATACCCTTTAGAGTTTAATGGCAACTGGACTCATTTTTGGCGGGATAAAACACCGTTCTTAAGTCATATATACTTATATAGTAGATACAGGTATAAATGAGTGGATTTTAGTATACTTAGATAGGTACGTATATAGAAAATAGAATGAAATGGAGTTAAAAAATCTAAAAACAAAACTACTGAATCGTTTACAAGACGCTTTGACCACTTTTTATGACATATATTTATTTATTTTTATTCATATTTGAGTAACTTTACTTCATTTTGTAAAAATTACTGGGAATTATTAAAATACAAATTTCTCAAAAACCATGAGAGTAATCGAGTCTTATTAAGAGTAGCTTTTTTGTAACAAATAAGTTATTGAATCTAAATTTTATACTTAAACCACCTTTTCTTCCATTGGCGTGGAAATTTGAAACATTCAAATATTAAAAAACCCGAGTTCTACGCCTATGGATTAATATTAATCATAATTTTGATATGGGTTTTTTTGTTCCATAAAACTATGTCAACGTGTCAAATTTTAGCAAAATCGCACAATCCATTTTAAATTTATAACAAAAAAATTTTGGAGCATACAAGTAATTCAAGAATTACAAGGCGCGATATTCATGTAGGTACTGTGTGTAAACGGTTTTATTGAACATAGGGAAAATAACACTGAGAAGATCTATAATTTTGTAGTAGGCTATGAGCCGTAAGACCTAATATAAATATGTGTTGGATTACATAGAAAAAATAGTACAGTGAATTTTTTAAACAATTTTCCATAGCAACGGTTGACTATTTAAGCGTTACTCGGAACCGGCTAAATAAAAAAGTCATGATGTGCCGTAAGACACCCGACAGAAGCTATGCTTTTTACGAATTGTATATAAAACCGAATTTATCAAAGATATAAATAATACAATTAAAAAGTTTGATCGCCATTTTGAAATCTGACGCCATTTTATTTTTTTGTGTCTTATTAAATTCTCAAATATCAATTTTCAAAAGGATCGGATAATTTTTACAAAGAAATATATACCTATGATCGACATTTTGAAATATGACATCATTTTATTTTTTGTGTCCTATAAAACTCGCAAATATTAATTTTCAAAAAGATCGGATCATTTTTGCAAAAAAGTACATATGGCCGCCATTTTAAAATCTGACGTCATTTTATTTTTTTGTGTTCTATGAAACTCTCAAATATCAATTTTCAAAAGGATCGGATAATTTTTACAAAAGAGTACATACGGCCGCCATTTTGAAATCTGACATCATTTTATTTTTTTGTGACCTATGAAACTCTCAAATATCATTTTTCAAAAGGATCGGATAATTTTTACAAAAATGTCCATACGGCCGCCATTTGTAAATCTGACGTCATTTTATTTTTTTGTGTCTTATGAAACTCTCAAATATCAATTTTTAAAAGGATCGGATAATTTTTACAAAGGAGTACTACATATTTCCGCCATTTTGAAATCTGACGCCATTTTATTTTTTTGTGTCCTATGAAACTTTCAAATACCGATTTTCAAAAGGATCGGATAATTTTTACAAAAAAGTATATATGGCCGCCATTTTGAAATCTGACGTCATTTTATTTTTTTGTGACCTATGAAACTCTCAAATATCAATTTTCAAAATGATCGGATAATTTTCACAAAAAAGTACGTACGGCCGCCATTTTGAAATCTGACGTCATTTTATCTTTTTGTGTCCTATGAAGCTCTCAAATATCAATTTTCAAAAGGATCGTATAATTTTTAGAAAGGAGTTCTACATAATTCCGCCATTTTGAAATCTGACACCATTTAATTTTTAGGCGCGATCTTAGCGAAGCTAGAAGCGCCTATATTTAAAAATGGCGGCCGTATGTACTTTTTTGTAAAAATTATCCGATCCATTTGAAAATTGATATTTGAGAGTTTCATAGAACACAAAAAAATAAAATGACGTCAGATTTCAAAATGGCGGCCATATGTACTTTTTTGTAGACATTATCTGATTCTTTTGAAAATTAATATTTGAGAGTTTTATAGCACACAAAAAAATTTTGGAGCATACAAGTAATTCAAGAATTACAAGGCGCGATATTCATGTAGGTACTGTGTGTAAACTGAGAAGATTTATAATTTTGTAGTAGGCTATGAGCCATAAGACCTAATATAAATATGTATTGGATTACATAGAAAAAATAGTACAGTGAATTTTTTAAACAATTTTCCATAGCAACGGTTGACTATTAAGCGTTACTCGGAACCGGCTAAATAAAAAAGTCATGATGTGTCGTAAGACACCCGACAGAAGCTATGCTTTTTACGCATTGTATATAAAACCGAATTTATCAAAGGTATAAATAATAATATAATTAAAAAGTTATTATTTGATCGCTATTTTGAAATCTGACGCCATTTTATTTTTTTGTGTCTTATTAAATTCTCAAATATCAATTTTCAAAAGGATCGGATAATTTTTACAAAGAAATATATACCTATGACCGCCATTTTGAAATATGACATCATTTTATTTTTTTGTGTCCTATAAAACTCGCAAATATTAATTTTCAAAAAGATCGGATCATTTTTGCAAAAAAGTACATATGACCACCATTTTGAAATCTGACGTCATTTTATTTTTTTGTGTTCTATGAAACTCTCAAATATCAATTTTCAAAAGGATCGGATAATTTTTACAAAAAAGTACATACGGTCGCCATTTTTAAATCTGACATCATTTTATTTTTTTGTGTCCTATGAAACTTTCAAATACCGATTTTCAAAAGGATCGGATAATTTTTACAAAAAAGTATATATGGCCGCCATTTTGAAATCTGACGTCATTTTATTTTTTTGTGACCTATGAAACTTTCAAATATCAATTTTCAAAAGGATCGGATAATTTTTACAAAAAAGTACATACGGCCGCCATTTTGAAATCTGACATCATTTTATTTTTTTGTGTCCTATGAAACTTTCAAATACCGATTTTCAAAAGGATCGGATAATTTTTACAAAAAAGTATATATGGCCGCCATTTTTAATTCTGACATCATTTTATTTTTTTGTGTCTTATGAAACTCTCAAATATCAATTTTCAAAAGGATCGGATAATTTTTACAAAGGAGTACTACATATTTCCGCCATTTTGAAATATGACGTCATTTTATTTTTTTGTGTCCTATAAAACTCGCATATATCAATTTTCAAAGGGATCGGATAATTTTTACAAAAAAGTACATATTATGGCCGCCATTTTGAAATCTGACGCCATTTTATTTTTTTGTGTCCTATGAAACTTTCAAATACCGATTTTCAAAAGGATCGGATAATTTTTACAAAAAAGTATATATGGCCGCCATTTTGAAATCTGACGTCATTTTATTTTTTTGTGACCTATGAAACTCTCAAATATCAATTTTCAAAATGATCGGATAATTTTTACAAAAAAGTACATACGGCCGCCATTTTGAAATCTGACGTCATTTTATTTTTTTGTGTCCTATGAAACTTTCAAATACCGATTTTCAAAAGGATCGGATATTTTTTACAAAAAAGTATATATGGCCGCCATTTTTAAATCTGACATCATTTTATTTTTTTGTGTCTTATGAAACTCTCAAATATCAATTTTCAAAAGGATCGGATAATTTTTACAAAGGAGTACTACATATTTCCGCCATTTTGAAATATGACGTAATTTTATTTTTTTGTGTCCTATAAAACTCGCATATATCAATTTTCAAAGGGATCGGATAATTTTTACAAAAAAGTACATATTATGGCCGCCATTTTGAAATCTGACGCCATTTTATTTTTTTGTGTCCTATGAAACTTTCAAATACCGATTTTCAAAAGGATCGGATAATTTTTACAAAAAAGTATATATGGCCGCCATTTTGAAATCTGACGTCATTTTATTTTTTTGTGACCTATGAAACTCTCAAATATCAATTTTCAAAATGATCGGATAATTTTTACAAAAAAGTACATACGGCCGCCATTTTGAAATCTGACGTCATTTTATTTTTTTGTGTCCTATGAAGCCCTCAAATATCAATTTTCAAAAGGATCGGATAATTTTTACAAAAAAGTATATATGGCCGCCATTTTGAAATCTGACGTCATTTTATTTTTTTGTGTTCTATGAAACTCTCAAATATCAATTTTCAAAAGGGTCTGATAATTCTTACAAAAAAGTACATATGGCCGCCATTCTGAAATCTGACACCATTTAATTTTTTTGTGTGCTATAAAACTCTCAAATATTAATTTTCAAAAGAATCGGATAATGTCTACAAAAAAGTACATATGGCCGCCATTTTGAAATCTGACGCCATTTTATTTTTTTGTGTTCTATAAAACTCTCAAATATTAATTTTCAAAAGGATCTATTAATTTTTAGTGTGTTTTATTTTCTTAGTCTGATTTTATTACATTTATCCGAAACGTTACCGGAGAAAGACCTTTTGCCTGTGAAAATTCAAAAGTATGATTTGCACCCGGACGAAACTCGGGCCGGTCAGTTGGTTACCATAATATTGTGTGTGTGTGCAAACTTTCAACTCAATCGATCGCAAGATTTGTAACAAATATACGGGATCAAGCTAAATAAAACCACCGTTTAAAAAACAAAACATCTACTACCTACTTATTTTTGCGTGATGCCAGAACATACGTTTTTCTTTGAGAATCAGTTCAGTTGCTTTTGCGTGATGCCAGAATATTTTAAAACTCGCAGTCGCATAAGAAGTTATTTACTTGAAAAAAAATCATGTAAATCGGATCAGTATTCCTCGAGTTATAAGCGTACAAAGGGACATAGAGACAGAGAAAGTCAAATTGTTCGGGAAGGTATGATGAACGTCGAGAAATTTTGGTCCGATCCGATCGACGTCAATAATTAGTTACACGTCATTTTAACTCAGTAGGCCAGGGTTTTTAAACTTATATTCAAACATCAGCAGTCAAAAAATTGAAAAAAACTCGGTCGCAGTGTTAATACAAGTATCTCTAAAACTATAAAAGTAAATAAAAACATGAAAAGAGATTTGAAATCTTCATAAAAAAGGGCCTTAAGAAAGTGAAAATATTTTTTTTCTAACTTACTTAATAAGCGAGTTATAAACAAAAAACGAAAATGGATAAATCTCGTTTTTCAACTGTCGGTCGCGAACCAAGCAAAATATGGAAAGTTTGACTACGCAGGGTAGTAGCACTGGAGATTCTGCACATTTTGTCTCATTTAACCAAATCTCTATCTTCCATAACAACGGATATCCCCATGTTGAGGATGAGTCTGTGGACACACTGTATATACAGCGTGTCCACGAAAGTTCTTGACAAATGGATTTTTTTTTTATTAATTATTGGAGCAAACATTTTTTTCTGTGGAAAAGTTCTGCTTCGTCCAAAACCTCTAAAACACCAAAGAAAATTTTTTTCGGCCTATAAAGTTATACGAGGGAAATCAAAAAGTTTTATTTTACTAAAAACAAAAATTATCTGTGATATTCAAGATTTTCGCAAAATTAGTTACATAATCAAATTTAATTCAAAGTTATAACATAACTTAACTTCTAAGTAATTATTTATTCAGAATTATAAATCAGAATTCAGCGTGTCCTCCATCTCTCTCCATACAAAGAACAGTATAACTTTAGGCCGAAAAAAATTTTCTTTGGTGTTTTAGAGGTTTTGGACGAAGCAGAACTTTTCCACAGAAAAAAATTTTTGCTCCAATAATTAATAAAAAAAAATTCCATTTGTAAAGAACTTTCGTGGACACGCTGTATATATATATAAACATTTCCAAAAATGGTGCCAAATTGTTCAGGAGCCTATGAAACGTCGAGAAATTTTGGTCCGACCCCTAGGCCCCGCCATCCGACCGACGCCAATAGTTTATGTGCCATATGGCAAATACACTAATAACACCGCAAAATCCTCTGGATTCTAGTAGATTTTTGTTTACCAGCGTAAATCAAATTCAAATTAATGTATTCCTTACATCAAGTAAAAACAAATGAATCAATGTCACTCGGAAAGAAGTCGCCGTCGAAATTAATCGCTAATACGGTGTCACCAAAATGAACGGCAAGTTTTTCAGATGCGGCTAGTCGGACAGGTTCGATCGATGGACTGAAGAATAGCTCAAGGACACCGGTTATGTTTTATAAAAATTAGAGAATCTAAAAATTTTCAATTCATCAGTTTGAGGGCGAACTTGATCAAGTTAAATTTACATTATTTTTGAACTGTAGTAATTATTGTAAGCGAAGTGTTGGTCTCTAAAAACAATATAAATTTACTACTTGACAAACGTAGATTGGCCTCTGATGATGTGCGCAAAAGACTAACACAGACAACGGCTTTTAGGTAGAAAGTACAGTTCCTCCGACTGCACCTTCTACTTACAGCAACACACTCTCTGTTCTTCAGCGCTATCAGAGACCAAGCTACGTTTGTCAAGTAGGAAATAAATACAAAAATATTTTGTTTTATGCGTGTTTAGAATGGTATTTTCTAAAGAGTTCATTTTCGGTTGTACTTTAAGATTTGTTCAATAAAATTGTCACAATACGAAATTTGTTTATTTTTTTAACACAAGGCCAGCATATCGAAAACGTCGAAACACTTCCATTGATTATAAAACTCGCCAACGTTTCGATCATTAATAATAACTTCCTCAGTGTAATTTTATCCTCATTGGATTGCAGATTACAGACGCTCAATAACTGAGGTCATCAGCGGTCATCATTGGAAGAAAAAGACGCCGAAACGATACCGAGTTTCTAATCAAAGTAATTATTTCCCGTACGTTCTTCTCGAAATGCTTGTTGACACTATAAAATTTTATATTAGAAGATTATTCTAAGCGAGCGGTTTCCATTTTTGGAGTAAGTACAAATAATAGTATATTGTACGACTAGTGGGAGAAAGCTAGGAGATTCCTCGAGTGTGTATTTTGCCGCACGAGCGTAGCGAGTGCGGTAAAACACATGAGTGGAATCTCCTCTTTCGACCAATAGTCGCACACAATATTTTCTTCAACTACCGCAAGAAATATGTCATTTCGTGGCTCTGCTGAGCGTGGCGAATAATGGGTGACCTGATTGATTGCGTGAACGTTCCCCGTAATGAGCGTGGGCGAAATGCTATTTCGCCCACTAGTGGGCGAAATGGAATTTCGACCACTCTGTACGTTAACAATCAGGGAACTCATTATTTCGCCCACGCTCAGCAGGGCCACGAAATGATTTATTTCTTGCGGGTGTTGAACAAATTTATTATCTGCTGTGCAAATTCTATCTCAAATTCACCCGCAAAAAATCATCACCGAATTAATATTTTTTAGGGCAACCATTTTGCTTATACAGAAAAAAATTATATAATAATAATAAATTTATTAACCCTTAAACCTACAATAGTAGAAAGGTTCGTCAGAAACAGAACAGAAATAAAATATCATGGAAAAATTTCCGATTTTCGAACGATTCTCAAAATATGTTCGGGCTTTGTTCGCAGTTATATTATGTCGCTATTCGAATACACAAAAATTATCTCCAAACATCCGGGGATGGAACTTCCACCGGACACCGTCAATTCAGTCAAATATTCGATCGAACTGAAGAGACCGCGTTTCATAAAGACGCACCTGCCGTGGGAGCTACTGCCCCACAAAATCAAAAACGGCACCAAAAAACCAAAGGTATGGAGCGTTCAAAAATGTAACAGTAGCCCAGCTCCTATCATTTTTTTATCTCCGATTGTCAAGGAACGATTAATTGGATATTTTAAACCAATACTTACTGACTGCTTGCGAGTTACTATACCTATAATCGAAGGTTTCATATCAGAATGGCGTAAGAACCATTAACAAAATTTATTTAGTACGGGAAAATGTATTTGCTAAAAGCTCTTTCAGTTTCCTGTAAACTTTTGTTGATGGTTCATACGCTCCTGTGACATGAGACCCTCGATATATGAATACAGATGGTTTCATTTCTCTAACTAAACATTCACATAATAATATCATAGGACTTAATTTTTTTTGTTTTAAATATCAGAAGCAATGTAAGATGCAGAGAAAATGAGACTGAGGGGGGGTGGCAATCGTTTTTGTGCCCAGGGTGCAAACTTTACAAATGCGTCCTGGCATATCACAGAGTTAAAAACAACGTAAAATACAGGGTGTCCAAGACTTGCGTTGTCGGCCGATATATTGATTTTGGGTGAAGATAGAAAATAAGTTTCAATGCAAAAGTTGTATAAATTTTAATGGTGTATAACCTAAAAATATTTTCAATTATACAGCCTGTCCCATTTAAGCGTGGCAGATCAAAGTTATGTTTTTTTTAACCTAGCACCCTGTTTTTATTTGTTTTTTCAATTTTGCACCTAAATGTGAATAGAAATTGTAAGGGAAGCCATGCTCGAAAATTCAGTAATTTTTGAGTTATTCAAGTTTTTTAGAAATTTTTGACAAGTGCAGACCTTTACCTAAAATTCGACATAGCCAAACCAGAAACCTTTATCAAACTGAAATTTTGAGGATCACTAGATAATGGACGGACAAATCAATGTCTGTCCTAAAAAAATGAAATTATTATACAGGATGTTCAAAATAATGTACTTCTTTTACCTAACTTCAATCACGTGTAACTCTTGATTGTTAAATACAACGAGGTTATTTTTTTGCTGGAATTGTATTCTTTAGGATATTTACTAACACTTTTATTAAGGGTTGTCCAAACCTAAACCTAATATTTTCGTATTAAAATAATAGGTTTAGGTTTGGACAACCCTTAAACTTTTTTTCTATCTTCACCCAAAATCAATATATCGGCCGATAACGCTAGTCTTGGACACCCTGTATATTCGAATATTTGTCATGTTTTTTTGTTGTTTTCAAATTTCTTTTTGAAGTCCTGAAGTTAACTCCTTCTGTCATTCATCTATTCCCGTATCCGCCACGATCCTTGACGGATAAAAAAGTTATACTGTATGTTCTTTTACAATAATTAAATGGTTATTATTATCGATTTTGATTGGAAGAACGTTATCTTAGCGCAGCTGAACAAAAAGAAGGTACCTTACATTTTAAGTTTGTGTACCGATCATATCAAGTTTCGTCAAAATCACTATTTGGTACAAACAGACTAAAATTCCGGCACCGCTCTCTGGTATTCGAAAACCGCGGAAAGAAAATACATTTACCTATTGATATAGGTCGTCCAAAATTACTGACAAAAAAACATTTTTTTAAATTCATACTTATTATACTAAATTTTAACAATTAAGTTTTTTTTATATTTGATATCTATAATATTAAATTATTATTATAATTATATACAATATTTATATGTCCTATTATTATGCTTTTGTACCGTTCCAATAATGTAGCTGAGCTGCTAAATTATAGTAATTATGAAAATACTTAAGGAATCATAAAATGATTGCTTCTTAGTTAGAAATTATTCTGTCTGATATATTTTTCTTATTGAAGAATATTTCGATTTTCAAAGCGTTTTGTGACACTGTGTAAACTGGACGACATCAAATGTTAACAAGTTTTATTAAAAAAATCCCCTACCAGGAAGGCCGGTTGCAATAAGATACAAGCTATTACATTTTCGATGACAATTTTTGAAAATGTGTACACCTTTGACAAAGAATATATCATAATATAATATATATAACTCTATAGTCAAAGGTGTACGCAGAAAAAAAAACAGCAAGGATCCTATTTTGGATGGGGTCTGGCCAACGCATTTTACAAAATATTATTTTCATTAAAACTATATAACGTCAAAAATAACAAAATCACTTTATTTTTTCGTCAATACCTCCTATTTAAAGTAATTTTAAATTTTCTTTCGTGTCGGTCGTAGCTTCGTTTATAATCATTTTTTCCCTAAAAAAGTAATGAATTTATGTGAAAGCAAATATAATCAGAAATAAGGTTTATGAAAATGAGAAAATTAAATACTTACAAAATTTATAATTCTTGGTTATTAAAAAACTCGGAAAACACGAAACTGAACTTTATAAACCGAAGTCAATTATAAAATTAACGACAAACCGATCAAATTTCAAATTGTCAAAATATTACATTAAATTTCATTTCAGCTTACAATCTAACATGCATAGCCCTGCGCCCCCAGGAGTTACAACTATAGGCAACTGTAACCTGGGAGAGAAATAATTACCACCACCAAAAAATACAAATACATAATATTATAATAGTCGGGATCATTGCAAAGAAATGTGGGCATGGGCTACGAACGAATGAAGTAAATATTAATCAACGGATTTCGAAATAAAAAAAATTTCAAAAAATCTACAATTATTTTTTAAAGTTCATTTTAACCTGTCAAAAAGCAAATTGCAAATATTTAAAAAACAATAACCAAATTATCGTTACTTTCTTTAAAAAACAAGCTAATGAAAAAAACATTTTTAAAAATTGAAAGTTTATTTACTGTTTAATAAAATAATTTAGACTTTAGAAAAAATGTTTAAGAGGGGGGGGATTGTTGTCAGTTTTCTCCATCGTTGGGCAGGTCTAATCTGCCATCGTTGGACGTTGTTTCCGCGTCTTTAACCCAAAAACAACTTACCCAAAAAAAACCCAAAAACAAACTTATGCACCATAACTTGGTGTATAAATGAATTGGGTATAATGACTGAAGAAATTACCCATTGAAAATAACTACACTATATTTTCTCTTTAAAAAATTTAGCTCTGTAAGAGCGTTGCTTTCAACAACAAAGTGCTTATTTAACCGAGACGTAATAAATATTACGCAGTCTAGAAAATACCATTTGGCCCACAATGGTATTTTCATAAATAACTTATTTTAGCACCTTTTTATAATTTCACGCATAAACAAATAATTTTAAGAACTCTAATTTTATTGTAGAATATAGACGCTCGATAACTTTGATTAAATTTGGAAAAACACCCCTCAAAAACATTTAACAACAAAAAAAGACTGAAAATTAACGTCAAAAACCTGAAAAAAAACCAGAGCGAAATGACAATTATTAGTTAGACTCTTTGTCTGTGAAAAGCCTAAATCCACAAATCCTACACGGAGTCAAGAAGAAAAAACAACTATCGCCCTTCACAACGGGCGTCGGCCCTCGCTCCGGTCTCAAGGGCTGTGCATTTATTGATGTGACTATAGACTTACAGCCGTTGCGACAGGGCGTAAGCCTGCTGTTCGAACGAGGCTGTGGGACAACTTTTTTCGTAAGGCTAAGTAGCGTTACGAAACGAGTCGCCCCAAGATCTAGATCCCTAGGTGCGGTCCAACGCGGATGTCCTCTCGGTTCCTAGAGACCGCGGAATACGCAGCTAGCTAAAGATTAACAATAGTTGCACGACGTACCTGATGCCTTCGCAACATCGTATGCGAAGACAGACAGCACGCAGTACACTGAAATCCGATAACAAATTATACCAGTGTTATGTGTGTCCCTAAACTCGCGGTATGCAGAAATCCACTGGGGAAATTTGACCACCTTTACGCTCCTAGCGCGATGGAGGCTAGACCTTAACCCACAGAAAGCACAACGACCTTCGCTTTTGGAAAACACAACTGATTTTCACTACGGAAAATACTACACTTCGATTTTCGTAGAAAACACGACAAGTGACATTTTCCTTTTCGAAAACACAGTTAACACGATTTTCACGGTGGACGATACAGCTATTGACTTTCGCTTGGAAGCTAAGGCAGTCTCGACCGAGCCAAGACCTAAGATTTTAAGGGCGGACACCATCGCAGGTAGTCACTAACCGCGCTGTCCTGTCCGAGCCACACGCGTAAGGACAAAGTTGACCGAACGGCGCCCTACAGCTATACCCTAACATCTAACGTCCCATATTGAATTGGAACCTCTGTGGAAAGAAACCCTAAACACAGCAGTGCAAACAATCAAAAGGCCCTCCCTACGTATTTCATCGAAGTCTATACAAGTTACAGTTAAACTGCTGCTATAACCCTAAAGCTAACGATAAACGAAAAATTATGTATGATTGTGTTAAAGCCACTTGCACCAACATCGCTTAACCAGTTTATAAGAATAATCGCAAATATTTGGAAACTTGGATTTTTTACATTCCAAAATTAAACTTATTCTGAGGTATTTAAAAATGATCTAAACAAAAAAATTATATTTTCGTGAGACAGACCCTATTTGAAATTTATTTATTTATTGTATATTAAAGACGTCTGACAACTTAGGTCATTATCGTCTTAATTACATCAGATAAAATTATCAATTTAAACTAAACATCACAAAACATCCATGAGCAAGGTGGGATTAAATGTATTTTTACCGTAGTCTGAATTGCAGCTATTGGTGAAAGTGTATAATGAAGTCGTCCATTTTGTACCGCATTTCAAAATTCATTAATTAATTCAAACTCCGTTCGTTGAAATTCAAATTAAAGAAAAAGATTCAAAGTTTTCCAAAAAATTTAGACAAATGCGACACAAAACAGGAAACCTAAAATAATCAAATAAATAAAAAATGCAACTCACAACGTTTTATATTGAGTGTATTTTTACAACTACAAAATAAGAAACGTTGTGTTTTACATTTACAGCAAAATCTTGAAAAAGGCGACCCTAAAAGGCAAAAAAATGGGCGATTTTAATTTTATCTAGACTTAATAAGAAAATTAAAACGCGATCGCGAAAGTGTGATCCCGATTATAATATGTAAAATATGTTACAAGTGATAACTGGAAACTGAAGTTTATAAAAAAGATTATATATATGATTTTTTGAAAAAAGCCCTATTTACACAAAATATTGCACAAACTGTCTGAACAGTTGAAATGTGCATCAACCATCAAAAAATTTAAAATACAACTAAAAAAAATACTTAATAGAGCTTTCACCCTATATAGTATGTCAGATTTATTGCGAAATAATTTTGAATTTTCAACTTTGACAACTTGTATCTTTTTATGAAGCAATGTAAATATAACTTTATTATTATTATTTATTCTTTTTTGAACTTTCGAATCATTATCATTAATTTCTATTTCAATAAAATAGTTTTCATGAAAACATAAAACTTCTATCAGTGATCACTGTATCTGTCACGTGAGCTTCTAACAATTCTAGATTCCCAAAACCCCTAAAAGAGCCAACATTTTCGAGTACATAACAATAAATACGGAGGGCTTTTGTTGACTCCAGCTCACTGTAACAGGATAAATAATTAAAAACAACTCACTCACCAAAATTCTGCAGTACAGTTTCGTCAGCACCTGCAACAAACAAAAAAACCTAATTAGCATAAAAATTACAAAAAAATTCCTTTAAAAAACAATCAAAGGAAAATAAAACTAAGCGAAAAAACGAAAAATACATACTTGAGACGAAATCTCTGTAGCGCCCGAAGTCCATTCCTGGTCCAGCCCTGAAAACGAGAGGTAAAAGTCGCGAACTATCTACTGACTGTTATTTTATTAATTATTTAAAACACTGCACTGGACGATCGTTTTAATAAATTATTTTTGATAAATACGAGTTTAAATTCGCGATCACTTTATTAAATAACATTTTTAACACTTTCACTGCACTGGTCCAGTTCTGATCCTTTTGATCTGGTTGATCCTATTCTGTCGTTGTCCTGGACATGATGGCTTCAGAAGAAAGGAGCTTCGATTTATTCATTTAAATTTTATTTAAGCACTTACTCGCGCGATCGCGGAGCCGAGGACGATTCCATCTGCAGCGTCGTCTTGGAAGAAAAAAATTTGGTCAATACCAACGCATTCGTGTTTCCACGGTGTTGCACTAAAGTTGCACTAAAGTGTTCCTCCCTAAGACAACACCGTCTCGGCTCGACCGAAAACGAAGACACTCCCGCACTTCCTGTAAACGCGAGAGCCAGTAACCGACATCACGCACTACCGACTCAAAAAGCGAAAAACGAGAAAATTCTAGTATTATAGGTACATAAAATAAATTCGATGTGATCTACAAATATTTTCGACGTGATTTTAATTTAGAAATTTTGGCTTTTTAACTCAACATTACTTTGAATTTGAGAACACTTCAAAGTGAAGTGAACCCTTGTTACCGACCTCTGTTTTGGTGAATATGAATCACCACCTCTTGCCTCACCAGGAAAGTATTAAATTAGCTAAAAGGAAAAAAGACATACTCCTCAAATGCTTGCCTACACAAAAAACTAAAATTTGTCATTTGAGGGATTCGTCTGAGAAGAAACAAGTGATTGTCGAAATTTAATTAATTTTACTTTACGATTTTTAATTTTGGAAACTTTTAGTCATTTTTCAACCTAAACCCAGAATTATTAATTATTTGTCTGAAAAATTTTGAGAAAAGCTAGAAAAAACTCTAAAGTGGTCAGTTATTTTATTTTTTAACTTGATTCTAGTTGTCGGTTACACATTTTATTAATAGAAAATTTTATGGGGGATTTGAAGCCACACCGCAACATTCATTTGACAAAGAATGGCTTTGCTCGCGCTGGAGGCAACTTTAAATTTATATCTCTGTAAGTATCTCCAAGTAGAAGGGGTATAAATTTTATGACCGCAATACGCCAGCTTATTAAATGACTTCTCAGGCACTGCACCGGTAGCACGATAGTAACTCTAAATAATATCAATAAAACAATAACCATATTATATACACTATTGCATATATAATATTATTAATACACATCTGAGATGTCACACCTCGAAGTATAATAATAAATCGTAATATTAACATTATCAAATGCAACACCCAAGGACGCCCCAACCTGTTCTAATATTGCAACAGAACTCTATTCCACAACGTTCCTCAGCGAGGTAATCCACAGGACGCAAGTGAACACCCTTCAATGTAGAGTATCCGAAAATGAGTCCAAAAGGAAGTGTCGGATCGGCTATCAACGACCTCCACTGTCCCAAAACCACACCCAATGAACACCTCATTGCGGTACGCCAATACGCACCACACTAAAGTGGCATGCAGGATTCGGGGAGAGGCGCCGCTTAAGGCGACCTTTCAAAACCTTTCGGAACACTGTCAGACGCCCAACAGAACAAACAATGAAGCAATTCAGGGACGAGGAAGAGAACCCGACCTCAAACTGATTCGGTTGCCTGGCCCGCTGAACGAACCCTTATCCACCCTATGAAGCGTCGCAAAGTTCCGTTGGGAATGTTTTATCTAGTCTTAGATCATTTATACCATTATCTGCTATAGAAATCCTTGTTGATATCCTATTTTAAATTGCCGACGCAGCCAGCCATTCATTCGTAAAATGTATGATTAATTAATTTTCTATCTTTAAAGTTAACCGACATTTAAATTTTGAAAAATTACATTGGCTCTAAAAAAAAAATACCCTCCCTGACTATAAACAGACGTACAAACATCAAGGTTTTGGTTAAAACATTATTTTCAAAAAACAAAAATATTTGCAGATCATTTCACACCAAGCATTAAGTTCACAGTAGCAAATCGTGGTCCAGTCCCAAGGATGCCATAGACGCTGATGATTTCAGTTGTCTAACGTCTATAATCTACAAGCTCTCTCTTTCTTTCTTTTCTCTCTCTCACACACACACGCGCACACGCACGCACGCACACACGCATCACAAAAATACAAAATCGACAATTGAGTTAAGAAGCATCACGTGGGCCAGGGTGACACTTCCCTCGTCAAAATGCCATATCATACAACATTAAACTGACGGACAACAAATTGTTGAACTGGGTGTCCAAATAGCTGCAAAAAGATAAAGCAATTATAGTAAATATATAAGTAATGATATTATTTTTATTAATAATTATTTGTACTCAGGAATTGAGGTCTGCTAAAATATGAAAATATAATCAACGAATCTCCTGATGATGCTAACACTGTTAGCGAAATGGGCGTCTAGAAAATAGTCCTCGTGTTTAGGAGTTTTGTGGAAACTTTTAATATTCAATTAAGATACGACATTTTATACGAAAATTTATATTAGTTTTTTTGGTAGACATTTAAAATATAAATTTACTTACCAAAATAACCAATCTTCAATTTAGATATAAAATTTTTGTCGCAGACGTCCAATCGTAATTTCAAAAATACGCAAAACTCGTAGTCGTCTAGTTGCTAAGAAGTTGCTCCCATTTGAATGCAGTTGCAGTGGCGTCGAAGTCACGTATTTATACTGTTCAAATAAAATAAACAAATAGCGTTAAGACAATAATAAGAGGGGAAAAATAGGGCTCAATAATATCATTTGAAATGAGCGCAGATCGTTTTGCCATAACAAATCATACCTTTGAGCCCTGTGCGTAAAGTCGCCGCCCTCTCTTTACACTGTGATGGGTCCTACAATGACATCCCCATCACCCCACCAATGTCCGATAACAAGTTTAACAAATTTTTCAGAACGAGAAAAAATCATTATATTACCAACAAACTGATTTTAGTGCTAGCAAAATTGGCGCCCCGGGGCTATAATCCATTTAGCACATGCGGTTAAGGTGGCCCTAGCAGTGATTGTTTTGTTGTTTTCAGATACGCCTCGCTTTTTGAATATAGAAAGAACCAGTCGAAGCGTCGCGACGTCGCCTTTGCGGATTACATGCTGGATTCGGTCAAACAGGCGGACGAAACGAATCCGCCTCGCTTTATAAAATCCCACTTGCCCTGGACATTGTTGCCCAAACAAATCAGGACGGGCTTCGCTACGCCGAAAGTACGTTCGTAGATTGTCCGAAATCAAATCTGAACACAGCAAATTAATGAGCGCAACAAAGCGGTCATAATATTTAAATTCACTTTATGCTTATTAGTTATTTCCATGGATAGTTTTATATTTACTTAAAAGTTTGGAAAAAGTTTAGCAATGTGTAAAAGTATTTTAGGTTAACGATATCGACAAATCATGGTCTTTACGATATATTAAAGAAGTCATTATAATTTCATAATTAACCTGAAAATCCTAAAGTGTTAAATAGTGTGAAAATCCCAAAATTTCGCGTTTAATGTATAGAGCTTTATCAGAAAAAAGTGACAATGTTGGGATTTGAACCAAAGACTCTCAACTTTACTGGTTGTTAAGTTAAAAAAGTAAAATTAAAAAAAATAGATCTTTTTTATCAAACTGCTGCACTACCCGAATGATAACGCTTCTCTCCGAATGGAAGGTTCATTACTAAACGCCGACTAAGCGTGGTTTCGCACACACCACTACTGACTTCCGCATAAAATAAGAAAAACGAGATGTACGGTAAAAAACCATGATCGTGCTCTAACACTCGGGTGACGAGCCCGACGAAACTTGGCGCTACTCGAATTCATGACAGTAGAAGACCCCTTGCAGAGGAATTAAACAGGAAAGAGCTACTTTTAAATATAACTCTTTCAATGAGTATTGAGTAGGCCTATCGCAACGATATGAAGAAGCTTACAGTGGATTTTGACTGCGCGCACCTGTTTTGAGACTTATTTACACTTGGCCATCGATGTGCCTACGCCCGCTACTCCGCCGGCTCGCTTCCGACACCCGACACCCGTTGGAGACAAGCCTGATCGTAAACTATCAAACGGGCTAACTATGATCGCGCAGCAGAGTGAAAAAAAAATCTAATTTTTATAGATATATATGAATATTTGTAAGAATAAAAGCACTATATAAGATGCATGTCTTTGATTCCTAGAATGTATAAGAAAAAAAATTACATCGGATTTGAGCCCGAAAATCAAATGTACTGCGTTGGTCGTGTGAGAACGTATATGATGTAAAAAAAATTAAATATAACTTTGAAGACCGTTTAAGACTTGGAGACACGTGTGTGATATTGTATTTTGTGATAACGCGATCGGCCAAGGGATCCGTCCGATATAATCATAATATTATAATATATTCATGGCAATCATCATAAGTGTATAGAAATGTGTGTGAGTATTGCATCTAAACGCGATCGAAAAATTGGTCCTTCCAATATATTAAAGGAATTGTTATAATATAATAAAATGTATAATTTAGAAATGAAGTTCGATAAAATTTAAAAAAAAAATTATACCTATAGTACTATAGTGTTTATGGAAACTAATTAATTGAATTTTGAAGCTTTTAGTCCACAATAGTAGATAAATAAACTCATAGTAAATTATCTATAAAAATTTAAACCCATCCTTGTTACATAGATAAATTAAAACTTCTTACCTTGAAAAAATTCCTCGGCTTCCACGACGGCTCCACGTTGTTCCCCGGGATTGAAGATTGGAGAAATGCAGCACAATAATACTTATTGGAACTCTGATTTCAGTCTGGGACTGCTGGATCCGTGTTGTGTCTTTGTCAGCAGTCAAGCAGGGGTATCCAAGTTGTGATTATCTGAAATTACAAATAGCCCAAATTTACAAAAAAATTTATCCCCTTTGCCCAAAACATTAGAAAATCTGTGAGCAAATAATTGAAAATAAATGCAATGCTCGTTTTCAAAAAACACTGCAAAAATAAAATTAGTTATTACGAAATTTTTTATTCATAAGTATACCTATTATGTTTATGCAAATATTTTTGTGCAACATAGGTAATAATTTCTAAGAAAAACAGATTTTATAAATAAAAACACAGCTGAGAATAAGTTGGTGTGCAATTTTTTTGAACTAAATATTCTTTATAGAAAAATTAAATATTTATGATTTTGTGATCAATTTTTTCATTTACCAAGTTAATAATTCTGCAGATTTTTTTAATAAAAACATTCGTATACTTTTATACAGTAAATCACGTGTTCATTTTGGCTTAAACAATTATTGCATTACTAATAATTTAAAATATCAACAAGATCCATGTCACTCAGGGTATTTTCATAAGGAAATTCGAAATTCAGTTTAGGAACTAGAGGGTTAAATAGAAACATTACGTCGAAAAAGATCTCTCATGGCTTTGCAGTAAGTTATCGAATAAAAATTCCACGCAAGTTACTTACTTTCTCTTGCTCCGCAATTGGAAAAATAATTATTAAAAGAAATCAGTTTATGGTCAACGCACACGTGCTACATTTTGTATCGAAAACGCGCGATTTAGAGACACTGCCTACATCGCGATTTGATGATTACTCAACTACCCGAAATTTCTCGTGACACATAAGTTGCGTATTTTATTTTAGCGCAAAGTGTGCGACGTTCTTCAAGCGACTTAATCGCAAAATTTCATGTGTGCACTGGTCCATACATGTATAAATAATTTAGATTCGCGATCAACAAATATAATGAGATGATCATTTTATGCAGATAAGCATTTCTATAGCGCGATTAAATAAGATGTAATGAAAACATGTTTTTCCTAAAAATTTAACGGATAAAAATGCAAAAATAAGATCTAAGAATATTTTGGAAAGAGAGAGGTAAAGAGAAAGTGAGCGAGAAAGAAGTAATTTTATAGCCCACACATTGTTTATTTGATGCAATGTTTATTCCCAAAAATTCCGTTTAAAAACAGGTGGGCTGATGACGTTTAACTAATACAAAAAAAAAACAGAATTTAAAAAGCTATATAAGAAAGCAAATTCCACGAGAGACCCGTTTTGTAATTATTAAAAGGTGTCAAGGTGAACTGTTCAGTATAATTGTGATTTGTGATCAGAAAAGGCATTTAGAAGTGTTTTTGTGTAGCATTATTAAGCTTAAAACATGCATACATTGTAGCGCAGTGGAATTTTTTGATGGTTGTGAATTGTGATTAATTGAAATTTGTATTAATTTTTAATAAAATGGTTTATTATAAAATAATAGTTATAATATTTGCACCAATGTAAACTTTTAATTGTAATTAATTCTATTACAAGATTATTATTTTAATCTGGCGACGACTGGTCAGAATAATATTTAATTAATCTTGTTGGCTTGAATATTATATTTGAACTGTATAAAATATTTCTTATAATTTTTAAAATTGACGAGATATGAAAGTAAGGATGCCAGCGACCTTGCATAATAGTCTATTTGATAATCTTTATAAAAATGGCGTTATGTCACTGTACAGGACCGGCATCGTTACAACATTAAATAAAATATTTAGGATTGTATGTAGTATTTAATTATCGCTTTATCCGGGCTGAAATAAAATAAAATACAAGAACACTAAAAAGTGTGATTAAAAACCATTTAAAAAAAATAAACCGACTTCAAAAAAAAGGAATCAAAAAAGGGTAAAATAATTGTTCTTTTTGTTTTACAATCAGCTTCTCCACAAAAAAAACACCACGAATATTTTTTTGCATTTTTTAAGTATGGGCAAATTTCTGATTCGAAATTTAAAAAAAATGTAGATACATTATAATATATAGGAAACCATAAAAATGTGCCCCCCCCCAATATCAATAAAAACACAAGTTTGTTAAAAATCACTTACATAAAACGACTTTGCGACCGGGTAGGCATCAAGCCATGGTATGTACGTATATTATAGGCTTTTACAATGCGAAATACTGTTTGCACAAAAAACACATTTTTTCGAAAAACACAGCAAAACTTTTATTATACACGTGAAAAAGGAATGTTTAACAACATTTTTAAACAAATACATTGTTTAAATCAACAATTTTTAACGTTAAAACAATAATCATCAACACAGCTAAAATTGCAATAATTTATAGTGACAGGTCGATGCTCAGATTTTTTTATTTCTAGTCAGTGGCACCAACGGTCAAAAGTAACTCGTTTTTAATGCAATTTAACCTTTGTATAACTGTAATGATATAATTTATTTTTATATAACAAGGAATACTTTATCAGTTTCGACATGAAATTTTGAAAAATTAATATTTTAATATCTGGATGACCGAGCTTTGCTCGGATGAGTTCAAAAAAAATAGTACTTAAAGTTCCCATTTCATCAAAATGGTTAGTCGTTTTTAAGAAAAAAAATTATATACCTATAAGTAGTAATATTATTATACGTCATACTACATAACGTATGTACCTACATATTTTCAAATAATTACTGATTATTTTAATAAGTTAAAGATTGACTGTCAGAGTAATTTGACATAAATAATGAAAATAGTTTGTTTTTTCCAAAGCCTACTCACCATACAACACTGTTTTATAACGTTAAAAAAATTGTTTTTTAAAATGATAAAATCGATAAGAAAACGAATTTTTCCAGGGATGAGACCTAGCTAGATCGATTTTTTGCCCCCCCAAAACCCCTTTTCAGTAAATTTCATCCAAATCGTTAGGGCCGTTTTCGAGAAAATATTTATATAGGTACATAGGTACATATATACAAGATTTGCTCGTTTAATAATATAGGGATATTGTCTATATAAAAATATTTCCGGCGGCTTCGTTCGCGTGTAACTTTTTAACAGAAATCATATTTTGATCCGACTGAAGCTGGATAAAAAGTAACCTATACTTATCTGGGTACCAGTAGATCGTGTTCCAAGTTTCATACAAAAAAAAAATAGGTCTAGTCGTTCTCGAGTAATGCTGCTATAGACAGACAGACAGACAGGTCGAAAGAAATTCTAGAAACATTCCGATCAAAATATTCAAAAAACTCGTAAAACAATATAATATAATTTACTAAAAAATTTACTAATACTGAAGCTCTGAGCAAGGATGTTTTGGATTTATTTATTGTAGATTATAGACGCGTAGACAACTTAGGTCATTAGCGTCGGATGTTTTGGAGACGCTACAAGCATTTAAAAGTAAATCCAGTCGCCATATTTATTCAACCCGTTCACTTTATACGTAAAGAAGAAGAAGAAGAGAGTAATATTCTCTAATCCATCCCCTGTTTAGCCGCCATATTTGTTATGGCCTGTGACGTCAGACTTGGCTTCACTTTTGTATAAACAGTTGTATACGTATAGCGTCTCTATTACCTCCTTGCTCAGTGTACTAAAGGAATTGTTAAAGCGATCCCTTATTTGCAGCCTGTTACACGCCTTACTGGGACCACGTTCTCATCTTTTGGAGGAAAAGAAACGATCCGAACCTACTGTTCATAAAGTACGAAGACATGAAGCGAATCTGGTCAAAGTGATCGGTCAAGTTGGCCGGTTTCTGGGCAAAGATCTGCAGGAAAACCAAGTTCGCGTACTGTACGAGCATCTGAGTTTTGAGTCGATGAAATTTCAAAGTTCGAACTTCGTCTGTACAAAACAGCAACATTATTGCAATAATACGGGCGAATATGGTTGACAATTCTGTTGGTATTTGTCATATTAATATATTCTACCTGTTTTAACAGTCAACTGCTGCTTTTTTGTACGGACGAAGCCACGCTCTGGCCTACCATTTCAATGCCATTATATTAATACAAATTTGTCTGTGAAATGGGACACGAAATATTATTGCAATATGCTTTTTTTACGCAATAACTAAATTCACAACCAATTTTATGTGGAACAGAATTGTATAGATGCTCGATATCGGAGGTCATCAGCGTCTTGTATGGCAACAAACTATTGTTGTATTAACTGTTCTACAAGAAACAGTTGTGCAAATAAAATATATTAGAAAAGGGCTTTTTCACATTTATGTTTTTGGTGGGATTTTTACTACTTACTTCTACAAATTATTTTATCAAAAAATGTGTAGAATTAGATATTATAATATAACAAGCCAGAAGAAATTAGATAAGACTTAAAGAATTGATTATGAAATAATTTAACCTGTTTACGACCAAAAATGTAAAATTATAAACTGCATACATTTTACTTATATTATAAATGAGATGTTTTCCGTTTCCATGGTTACACCGTTGTATCTCTATATAGTTAGTTGCATAGCCAACTAACGCGTTTGGATTTGAGTTCGTATAATATGTTGAAAAGGGTAGATGACTAAAATTTTTTTTGTGTTAAATTAATAGAGCAGTAAATTATGAACAAAATGACACCTAAATCACTTCATTCTGATTTCAAATAAGCCAAAAATAATTTTTGAAATATTTATGTTAGCCCCGCCCGCTAAAAATCGTTTTTGCTCTAGGCAAATATGACGTCATAATTTTATGAAAGTTCGTTTATATTAGCTACAAATATTATTTAAAGACCCAGAAACAGAGTGTTGAAAAATACCGTTTTGTACCTATGTAAACATGATGTAAGCAATCTAAGCTCCGTTGCTATGGATACATTAATATTTTACATGAATTAACGTCACGCAATATTTTAAGTCACGTGACAAATAGATTAAAAATCATGATTTTATTTATTAATTTAAATATGTTTATATACGAAACTTAATTAATAAAAATAAAAATTCTAATAAATATTTTAGAGCATAAACTTTCATTATAACAAAGTTTTTTATTGATCACTGTCCACAGGAATGTACCCTATTCATTACCACCTTGTAAGATATTATGCAACTACACCTTATAATTTTTAAAAAAATATTACCGTTTTCTATATGGGTCACTAGTTTTAATTAGACACCTCACTCGATGGGGTTGATTTTTTTTCATTTTTTCATAACCTGTTTGATCCCCCCCCCATTAGGCATTATTACTCGTAATTATCCGGATTATTTATCTATAGTCCAGTCACGAGAGGAAGTCCACCTTGCGTTTTGTGCAAAATATATGGATAACAATATTTGAATTTTACTTAGACATGGATTATAATATTACTGCATTGTTTTATATTATTATCTAAGTACCTATATAATCTATATCAAAAATTTAACTTACAATAATTATTATAAGAAGATATTTTAACGAAAATAAAATTGATTATTTGACAATTTGTTAACTTATTACACGAATGAATGAAAAAAATCAAATTAATTACGCAACAGGTATTATTGACAAAGTTAAATAAAACAGTGGTACTCAACCTTGATATGAAAAGAGAAAATTACAGTATATTATTAATTAATATGAACGACATCCTCGAGTTATTAATAGTTTGACGTCTACTTATATAACATTTATTGCATGTGCTTATGACCTACATGTTCTGTTTATACACGATTTTTGAATAATGTAATATATCTTTGTATTTCGTTTGTGTTCTACCTAATTTTTATATTTTTTACGTGGCACATTCTCTATTCGATCATTCAATTTAATGTATTTATAGTGACTGGGACAGACGAACAAAAACACTGCTTGTTTGTTTAGAAAATTTATGGATTTAAAGTACATAAATATTTTTCACATTACCTACCTTATAAATTTCTTGCTGGCAGACCGCTCAAATTTGATGTTTTCCAATTCCAAAGATGCGATTATTGACAACTGGAAATCTTCGTTTTGACAATTGACCACAGTTTGACTAGCAAAGAAAGAAGTGCAATGTCTCAATACTAATAGATAATCAGCTTTTGGGGCAGGTAGTTGGGATTTGGACGGGGGTAACAAAAATTTCAGATGTCAAGTTTCAATTTTAAGAGTCAAAACACATTTGCACGAGTCAAATACGAATATTAAAAGTAGAAAGTATTATATTTATTGCTTTAACTTTTATAAAATCACGAGAGTCGCTAATGACCTCTGTTGTCGAGTGTCTATAATCCACAATTATTATTATAATCACTGAGAATCGCGAGTTTTAAATATAAATAATTATCTACGCAAAATTTAAAAAAACTCGGGTCGCAGTGCCAAAACCCTGCCGACAATATAGTATTGTAGTGTATTTGCTAATACTGGCATTGTGGCTTTATTATGTTTGTTTTTGGACAAAATAAAAAATTTAACCCCTTAATACATCCCTTAAAATAATATTTTTTTTCTTAATTTCAATATTTTTATCAATGCAACCTCGGTACCAAATTAAATACACCTTTCAGTAAGTAAAGCATTATCCGCAAACTAGTGTTTTCATAAAATTTGTAAGTCCGGTCCTGTCGGGCCGATTTTATTAAAATTTTAGCAGTACATTTTAATCGTTACTAAAGGGTTAAATTTCAATTTTGAAACGATTCTGAGAATTTTTTCGGCATTTTTGAGCCCAAAAACATTTTTCAACCCCTAAAAACCACCCTTAAAATGGTCCGATTAGGCCCATTTTAAATAGGCTTCGTGCGGTGATGGATTTCAACGTGCCTACCAAACTTCGTCAAAATCAATTAACTCTTTCGAAAGTTATAGCCCGCACATATATATATATATATACATATTATATAAACAGACATTTCCAAAAATGGTGCCAAAGTGTTCAGGAGGCTATGAAACGTCGAGAAATTTTGGTCCGACCCCTAGGTCCCGCCATCCGACCGACGCCAATAGTGTATGTGCCATATCCCCCTATATTATTAAACGAGTAAATCTTGTATATATATATGTTTCTATGTATCTATATAAATATTTTCTCGAAAACGGCTCTAACGATTTTGATCAAATTTACCGAAAAGGGGTTTCGGGGGGCAAAAAATCGATTTAGCTAGGTCTCATCCCTGGAAAAATTCGTTTTCCTATCGATTTTATCATTTTTAAAAACGGTTTTTTGACCTGTCAAAACATTGTAATATCGTGAGTAGGCTTTGGAGAAAACAAACTACTTTCATTATTTATATGTCAAAATACTCTGACAGAATTTTTAACTTATTTTAAAATAATCCGTGAACTATTTGTATAGTAAAGAATAACAGAAATAAAAACTAAACGTAATTATGTAAGTAGTTTTAACTAATAATTTAAATAAATAGATACCTAAGTATGTTATTTTTATATTACCTATATAAAATATGTATATTATGTACGTTAAATATAGTATGACGTATAATCTTACCTAGACTTTTTTTTCTCAAAAAAGAATAACGATTTTGATGAAATTTACAGAATGGGGATTTTTCGGGGCGAGAAATCGATCTAGGTAGGAATCTTGGTCCCAGGGGGAGCAATTAAAAAAAAGAGTTTTTTTATTTATAACTCGGTCAATTGTCAGATCGATTCGAAGCCTATTTCTACATAGATTTTGTATAATATATCACAAGGGTTAAAACTGTAAATGAACACTAATATAAGAAGTGTCTTGCACAATATGTAAATAATGACAAATAGGCGGCCCGAAGGGCCGCACTTCTGGCACCGCGAGTCTGTGTAAAAACACATCGATTTTTGAAAACTATTGTTAAGATACATACAAAAAAGTTTTGTTTAAAAATTTGCACTTCTAGCGACGCAGGCATGCAGTATATCAAAACACATCGATTTTTAAAAACTATGGTGAAGATGCATGCAAAAAAGTTTTGCGCTGCAGGTTTATAGTCTGACGTTTGTTATTAAAAGATATAATATGAATTCTATTTCTTCGAAAATCGATTTTTGTGAGTTTTTCAGTAGGTACCTTCTATGCAAAAAAAATATTTGAAATTTACTGAAAGTTGCTAAGATGACATCACAGAGAAAAAGTACTTCGATAAAGTTGATATTTGGTATCAATGTTTAAAAATGGATTATTGAAACGGCAACGGGCAAGCAGAATTTCATCTGATTCGAACATTTTTACAAGATATTCAATCTATGAAAATCGGTTTTTGCGAGCTCTTCAGTCAACAAAACAATAACGGCGGTAGATTTGAAAATGGCGACCTAAGTAATATTTACAGGAAAAAATGCTTGATTCAAGTTGATACTTAGTTTTTACGCTTAAAAATACACATAGGTATTTAAAATATTTAACAGAAACAATTATTTAAATTATGTTTCAGAAATAAATTCGTTTCGGAATAATATTTTGAGAAAATAATATCTCACAGCATACAAGTACTATTTTTTTGAACTCATCCGAGCAAAGCTCGGCACCCAGATATTGGCAATTAATACACTAATAACTATATTAAAATAATGCAATATAAGACAGAGCATACGCTATCTTCCAATATCCATATCACACTGTGCAACAGACAAGGACAACCGAAACAAGTTCGCGATTTATTAGATAAAGTCGCATTTATTTAGTTTAATAATCATATAAATCTGTATAAAAAAACTGTTTTGACACAATATTATACATGAAATCTATCTAAAATTTTCTGCTCTTTCGTTTAAGACAGGTTTCGAATCGATCTGCCTTAAATTTAGCAAACTATAAGCAAAAAACACCGTTTTTTCTAATTTGCTCCCCCCTGGGGCCAAAATTCAAAAATCGGGCGACGTTAGGATCAAATAGACCCCGAGAGGAATCGAACAAAAAAAAGTTTTTTAAAATCGGTTAACCCGTTTGGGCTGTACGACTGATACAAAAAATCCGTTACAGACTCACAGATTCACAGACGTACAGACAAAGCGAGTGTATATAGGCGCTTCTAGCTTCGCTAAGATCGCGCCTAAAAACGATTTCAAAATTGTAACTTCAGGACCGTACAGCGCCCAAACTAAGCAGTTTTGTAAGAAGGTAAGTTTGCTTAAATCGGCTTATTTTGGTCTCAGAAACATAGGAGTGTGTTAAGTCATAAGTGTCTTTGAAGACACGCTGTATACAGGATGTTAAAATTCCACATTTTTGCTTCATTATTCCGCCAACTATGAATTGAATTTGTTTGAAATTTTGATAGATCGCTGGGAAGGTCACTGTGACTAAAAATTATAATGTCTTGTAACATATACAGGTTGTCCCAAAAAGAATGGGACATAAAGTAACAGCTGATTCCCCACAAAAAAATTCGACTGATGACCAGTCCTATACTTCCCACCTAGTAAATATTTGCAAAAAATAAACACTCTCTTTTTTTATTCTTTGTTATGTTGTTATGTTGTTCCGTTCTTAAGATATCGAAGGCGAAAAATTGACCACATACACACACACACACACACATACACACATACACACACACATACACACACACATACACACACACACACATACAGACATCAGTCAGAAAATGATCTTAAACGATTGCTAGGGTCTCAAAACGTGAAAATCTGTTAAAATCTCGAAATATTGTTTTCGGACTGAATCCATTACTTCCCTACCATAGTAGAGGTGGGAAGTAAAAATATTGCGATAGACCCCAACATGTCTATTCCGAAAGCTGATATTAAAAGAGATACAGAGTGTCAAAGTTTAATTTTTGTTTTTGATTATCTTAAATAACTTTTAAAATAATTTAGGCATTTTAATGAAATTTGGTATATGGGGATTTTTTGACATGAGAAATTCAAATCTAACCTTGGTATGACTCTTACTTGTAGGGGGCGCCACTTACACACCTTTTCACTCATTCAAATAGTCATAACTTTTTTGTACGCACTCGTACTATTTTTTTTTTGAATTAAAAATTGATTTTTCCATCATTTTTACGTAAAAAAGGTATACTTTGTAAAAGTGGCTAGGAGTAACCTTTTTCAAGTTATTTGCACTTAAAGTAATCGATGCAATGTGGTTTTAAATGGCAAATTTTGAAATTGAACATAGGTGGCTTTGAAAAATGTGTTGAAGTTTATGGTTTTTAAAAACCTTCTACAATAAAATAAATGTTTTTAATTCGCTATTTAAATTAAAGTATTAATTAAAATAAGAAGTATTATTATTTAACTAAAATTTGCCATTTAAAACCACATTGCATCGATTACTTTAAGTGCAAATATCTTGAAAAAGGTTACTCCTAGCCACTTTTACAAAGTATCCCTTTTTTACGTAAAAATGACGGAAAAATCGATTTTTTGATTAAAAAAAGTTATGACTATTTGAATGGGTGAAAAGGTGTGTAAGTGGCGCCCCCTACAAATAAGAGCCATACCAAGGTCAGATTTGAATTTCTCATTTCAAAAAATCCCCATATACCAAATTTCAATAAAATGCCTAAATTATTTTAAAAGTTATTTAAGAAAATCAAAAATCAAAAATAAAAAACTCGGGTCGCAGTGCCAAACCCTGCCGACAATATAGTGTATTTGCTAATACAGACATTATTATGTGAACATAAGTTTGTTTTTTGACAAAATAAAAAATTTAACCCCTTAATACATCCCTTAAAATAATTAAATTTTTCTAAATTTCAATATTAGACATGGATTTTATCAGTACAACATCTGCACCAAATTAAATATACCCTTCCATAAGTAAATCCGTATCAACAAACTAGTGTTTTCATAAAATTTAAAAGTCCGGTCCTGTCGGGCCGATTTTATTAAAATTTTAGCAGCACATTTTAATCTTTACTAAAGAGTTAAATTTCAATTTTGAAAAGATTCTGACAAATTTTTCGCTATTTTTGGGCCCAAAAACTTTTTGGAACACCTAAATACAACCCTGAAAATGGTCCGATCGGGCCCATTTTAAATAGGCTTCGTGCGGTGATGGGTTCCAATGTGTGTACCAAATTTCGTTTAAATCGATTAAGTCTGTCGAGAGTTATCGTGTACACACATATATATATATATAAATATAAATATAAATATATATATATATATATATATATATATATATATATATATATATATATATATATATATATATATATATATACATACATATATACATAAACATTTTCAAAAATGGTGGCAAACTGTTCAGGGGGGTATGAAACGTCGAGAAATTTTGGTCCGACCCCTAGGTCCCGCCATCCGACCGACGCCAATAGTGTATGTGCCATATGGCAAATACACTAATAAAAGCGTGTTAATAAACTTTGACATCCTGTACTTATCTCTTTTAATATCAACTTTCGGAATAGACAAGTTGGGGTCTATCGCAATATTTTTTTTGTAGGAAATCAGCTGTTACTTTATGTCCCATTCTTTTTGGGATACCCTGTATAGGTCATATTTTATTTTATACGGAAGTATACGGAAGTTCAAAATTTTTTTCGTGGAACACGAATGAATTTTTTAACTCTTGTAGTTCCGCAACTATAAATGAAAAATTACCTATATTAATGTTCACATGTAATTTTTGTTCTCAAAATGATCTTTTCAACGCATCTATCAAATTTTCAAACAAATTGAATTCATATTATAGTTGGCGATATAATGACACAATTAAATACCTAGTTTGAATTTCAAGACCCTGCATCTTATTCTCAGGACCTGTGCACTCGAGGACATATGTTTATAGGAATTTTTTTCTTAAATTGACCTAAAAAATCACCTTCCTTAGTTTTCGGCATTATTTTAGGAAACACCCTGTTAACTCAGCCAGCGCGAATCTGGAAGTTTCGGGTTTGAGTCCCGACGGTTATATAAGTAAAAAAAATTCTGATATTGCCTTGAACGTGACGTCATTGGGTGCGCAGTTTCTATATTAAATACCCTGTTAGTATATTATGAAAGAGATAAGGATTGTTATCTTATCATTGTTTTTAAGCTTATTTTTATAAAGTGTAAAGAAAATATTTGCAATGTGCCTATAGGTATACCTACGTCTTATAGATACTATCAATCGCGCCATTCGTAAATGACAATATTAGGTATATACTGATAAATTATAATAATCTACTATTTATTGTTCAAAATATCTTGCTTTAATATTAATTGTTAAAAAATCTACAAGCGTTGTCCGTGTTTTCTGGGTATATGTGAGTCGTATAGCGAAGTGAAGTGTTTGGCTGTGGTCAGACAGACTGAGTCTAAATCAACCCGCCTTGACTTTTGGTAAAAGATTGTTTTTGATGTGAAACATCTTATGTCGGGCTGTGAACAGCCGCGTGATGGGAAATATGCAACGAAATGTTTGGTCCGCTCCTTCGCTGCTGTTCTCCCCACCACTGCGGCACTCACTCTCTCTTGACTCAGGCGTGCACACACGCGGTGTTACAGTGCAGTATATAGGATTACGTCAGTATAACAGTTAGTTGCTGCTTTTGAAAAAATATATACTACTACATAGAGAATACCACCGAGTTTAGTAACGTTTTCTTTGATGTTTCACATCTGTCCCAAGACCCACACCCTTTTTTTTAGATAATATATACCTAAGTATATTGTTTTTGGCCTAACACTTGTCTTTGGCCATAAAAGAAAGTTCAATGAGTAATTAAGCGAGATAGTCACTTCAAAAGTGCAGGTCAATATGTTACGGACGACTGGTGCATTATAAATAGTATAGTACCTACGTTTTACAGATATTTATATCTTACCTAACATTAAAAAAATGTAAAAACGTTTAAAGAATAATTGATACGAAATAAAATTTGCAAAAGTACCTACCTACGAATAAGTATACCTATATACCTACATATTATATTTTATAGTTTGAAACATTTAATTAATTATGTCATGTGTACAGTTAATTATATCTATATATTTATTAAATAATTAATTATATATAAGTATATAATATATTATATTACGCATACGCGCATATAACTGTTTTTGTCTGATAAATAAGAAAACCAGAACAAATAGATAATGTTACGTTTGTCTTGTTGCCAACTTAGGGGTGTGCGAACAGAAGATTTTCTTTTTTTAGTCGTAAAAGATTTTTGACATTTTTCGGTGTCTGAACCTTTTCCCCGTGTAGGTATCTAATATTTGACTTCAATATTATTATTACAATATCTATTAATCTGAATTCGAAAAGGAAGAAAAAGTTAGGTACTTAGTAAGGCCCGTATTCACCAAGCCTAGTTAGTTATTTATTCCGTTGATTTATTCCCCTGGTAACTATCACACGGAATAAATAGTGATAATTCAAATTACCAAACATAGTTAAGTTTACTGCAGGTATAAATCGTAAGAATAGCTATTCTGTCCAATTTCAAGGGTATAAATATTTATCCGCCTAGTTAAATAGGGTGTGCACGAAATGCATAAATTACTTTATGGCCTGACGACCTTTTCAGGTAAATATTAATTTCATATCTTACAGGTAAAGGTTTTTGTCAGTAAAATATGTCAATATTCACCATTTTACATTTTCGATAGATGCGCCATCGGTCGGATCTTTGGTAAACGTGCTTTAGAATCAAAATATTTGACAAAATCTCCAAGGCGTATGGTATATAGTAAATTTTTACGTGAGGTTACTATTCTATCGAATAAATTGCTTGGTGAATAGAAAGTTTATTTTATTCCAAGGAATAAATTTATTCTAAGGTTAGTAACTTCTATCTTTAACAGTGTTTGGTGAATTTATAGGTAATTAACTTTATTCAGAATGTAAAATTTTTCTCCCTGATGCAACTCGACTCGATTCGAAGCAAAGTTCATTTCAGTCATATATATACCGATTTTGTTTTTTCAAATCAATTATAGTCAAGTTCCAAAATTTGAGATAAGGAGTCATGAAAATATACTCCACTATTTAATATTCATATAGGAGGCATTTATATATGCGGCACAGTTTTATGCAGGGAACGCGTATCATGCTTACATTGTTTCATTGGTTTTCCGCTCCAATAATCTTGTAACGAACTATGCATGACTCACTATCTTCAATTTCAATTTTGGAACTTGACTATAGTTAACGAAAGTCGAAATCTGGTTAATTCGATTTTTTTCCGATCAGTAGGTACTTACGCACCCCTATATATAGTTTGTCACGTGAGTCATGACCACATCGCTGTATAAACTTGATAATATAAAATTAAAATTCACTCGAAGTCAACAACTTGTTTTTATCATATAAAATATGTTTTTTTTATTAAATTCCAACAACTCTATTATAGAAAGGTATAAATAATTAAATAAAATACAATGACAGATTAATTCAATAAATGAACATATTATATCTGCAGTGATAGTCGAATAATATGAAGTAAGTATATATTGTACAATGTACGTACCTATAAATGAATTGTAGATTATAGACGCTCGACAACAGAGTACGTACCTATAGATATTCATTTACAGACAGAATGTAATCGAACGACTTTTTTACTTGCAATGAAGAAATAGTTGATTGTATGTCTTATAGATACGTAATGGGGCATATATTACGGCGAGTGATGACAGTGACAGTCACACGAGCCGTAATATCATTACGTACGAGACATATATGGTATTGTTTCCCATACCCCCTACAAAATACCTACTTTTCACGTCATTTTAAAAAAATTCTATATAACAGTTCATTTGCGTCGCCATCTTTCCTTCCACGGAGTGCCGCGAAATTCGTGCAAGTATAGGTAAGTAATACTAAGTAATAATAGGTAATACAATATGCCACCATTTATTTGTCTCAGAAAAATCTAGAAAGTGTAGGTTAATGATGTACGAAATTCGATATAGGTACCTGTACTAAAGATGTAGTAGGTGTACACTATTTATTGTCGATTGTCCAAACTATAATAATTGTAATTACTTATAATAATTCGAATGTTATTATTATTTTGAGCAAAATTAGCGTTATGCGTGCGCAATTATATATCAAAAGTAGATAAATGTATAATCCATCGTAGTTAGTATACTAGTTACCCATATTTTTTATATGACTTCATTTATATTTTTGAATTCAGGACATCAGTTTGATGGAAAAAAAATCAAATTCCGTGGTATTTAGAACAATTAGGCTTTTCACTCTGCAAATACTATGTGAAATTCCACGTAAAAAATAAAAAAACTCGGGTCGCAGTGCCAAACCCTGCCGACAATATAGTGTATTTGCTAATACAGGCATTGTGGCATTATATGTGAACTTAAGTAAATAAAAAATTTAACCCCTAAATACATCCCTTAAAATAATTAAATTTTTCTGAATTTCAATATTAGACATGGATTTTATCAGTACACCCAATTAAATACACCCTTCCATAAATAAATCCGTATGAACAAACTAGTGTTTTCATAAAATTTGAAAGTCCGGTCCTGTCGGGCCGATTTTATTAAAATTTTAGCAGCACATTTTAATCTTCACTAAAGAGTTAAATTTCAATTTTGAAACGATTCTGACAAATTTTTCGGTATTTTTGGGCCCAAAAACTTTTTGGAACCCCTAAATACAACCCTGAAAATGGTCCGATCGGGCCCATTTTAAATAGGCTTCGTGCGGTGATGGATTCCAACGTGCCTACCAAATTTCGTTAAAATCAATTAACTCTTTCGAAAGTTATTGCCCGCACACATATATATATATATATATATGTATATATATAAATATATATATATATATACATACATATATATAAACATTTTCAAAAATGGTGCCAAAGTGTTCAGGAGGCTATGAAACGTCGAGAAATTTTGGTCCGACCCCTAGGTCCCGCCATCCGACCGACGCCAATAGTGTATGTGCCATATGGCAAATACACTAAAAAATCGGTCAAGTGCGAGTGTAACTCGGACGCCAAGGGTTCCGTACAATTTTAAACTAACAAACGAATAAAAGTATTTATATCTGGAATGATGGCTACAAGCTGTTTAGAATGATGTGAAACGTCGAAATTTTATGGTCCGATCCTTAGATCCCGCTATCCGACCAATGCAAGTAGTGTAATATTTTTGCTATACGTCTATATATAATATATACTAAATACTAGCTGCCCGGCATCGTGCACGGCTTCGCCCCGCGTGTAATTTAATTTTATTATCTCAAAACTCCCTTTAAATATAAGTTTTTGTTGTGGGATCTCACTCACTTCGTTCCTTCAATCGTGTTCATGTTATACACACTCGCTTCGCTCGTTCGCCTATATGGCCTTGCATTTAGTTGGTTCTGGCCGTTATTTACATAAGTACTACTTATATTATTTATCTTGGATTAAGTTTTCTATGATTTTCTTTCATGAACGCCATTGGGCCATCTGGAGTTTTGGAAATTTCCAGAAGGACTGATTTGGGTTGCGTTTGACCGCACTTGATACAATTTGGATTGATCTGATTTAAAAATATTGTAGTTGTCTTTTTATAAAAGCTTTAATACTAAACTTTATTTTACTATTGAGTTTTAAATATATTTATTCCTTAAAGCGTAAGGGCCCGGTCCATTAAATTTCCAGGGCTGGTTGTAACATGCCAGTGCACCCCTGTTTTTTAATGAAATAAATTAAGAAAATCCCAATCAAGATAATCGGTACAAAGTTTTGTTCTAAAAATCAGGCAATATAGTTAATTTTCAACTCTGCAATGTTTTGTATATAACTTAAATTATAATAAAAATTTGGATAAAGTAACAACAGGATACAAGGCTTATAAATTTAAAAACAGTTATTCACTTATCATTTTTAATGGCCAACGTTTCGGCAAACATTTTTTGCCTTCCTCAGACCATTAAAAATGATAAGTGAATAACTGTTTTTAAATTTATAAGCCTTGTATCCTGTTGTTACTTTATCCAATCATTATAACCAAGGTGTTCTTATTATTTTATTATAATAAAAATTTGGTGAATTATTGACATTTTTTTTATTAAATTTGTGTCTACAGAAAGTATTAACAGTTTGCCTTCAGATTCTTTATAAATAATGAAATAAAGGACCACTCAGTAGTCAAGCTTAATTCACACCTGAGCATATACTTATAATAGTTTTAGAAAGATCTGCGGGCGACTATTGAATATGTATTATGTAAGCCCCCATTTACATTATCTATAAAAGGCATAGTTCCTTACATTGTTTAAAAAACGTACTAAAGCAAACTCAATAGAAATATAATTAACTAGCCGTTACCCGTGGCTTCGCCCACGTATTTTTCGATTTATGATTTATTATCCCCCCCGCGAAAAATTCTCCTCCTGGTGGTGTTTATTCGCTCGAATTTTATAATACATAACTCACTCACTCGTTTCGCTCGTTCGCTTGGATTTTATTAATGCATTACTAACTCGTTTCGCTCGTTCGCTCGAATATTAATAATACATTACACACTCGCTTCGCTCGTTCGTTTGAATATTAATAATACAATACTCACTCGCTACGCTCGAATTTTATTAATACATTGCTCACTCGCTTCGCTCGTTCGCTCGAATATTAATAATACATAACCCACTCGCTTCGCTCGTTCGATCGAATTTTATTAATACATTATTGCTCACCTACGTTATATAAGGAACTCCTGTGCAAAATTTCATGCTTCTAACTTAAAAAATTACGAACTTTCATACAAACTTTCATCCCCTATTTAACCCCCTTGGGGGATGATTTTTTTAAAATCCTTTCTTATTGCTCACCTACGTAATATAAGGAATTCCTGTGCAAAATGTCATGCTTCTAACTTTAAAAATGACGAACTTCCATACAAACTTTTATCCCCTTTTTAGCCCTTTTAGGAGATGCATTTTCAGAAAAAAATTTCTTAGTGCTCACCTACGTTATATAAGAAACTCCTGTGCAAAATTTCATGCTTCTAACTTCAAAAACGACGAATTTCCATACAAACTTTCATCCCCTATTTAACCCCCTGAGGGGCTGAATTTCTAAAAATCCTTTCTTAGTGGGTGCCTACGTCACAAAAGGAACCTACTGTCCAAATTTCAAGTTTATATCTTCAGCAGTTTGACCTGGGCGTTGTCTGTCAGTCAATCAGTCAGTCAGTCAGTCAGTAACGGAACTGTTTTATATATATAGATAGATTGTTAGCTGTCTATATTTATTGTAATTAGTAGGTATTTAAACCCGTCTTAGCCAGGGAGTTCATTTGAAATAATAAAATATTCTCATTATTCTAATTTCGAAAAACCAATTGGGTTTTTAAATGAATTTTTTTTTTACTTAAATGGAAAGACCACATAAGTTTTATAGCAAAACTGTTTTTATTTAATTTTTTTGCTTACTAATTAAAAAGTTATATTTAAATAAAAATTAATTTTTAAACTCAGTTCCGATAACGCGCCGAAAGAATCCGAACGCGTGTGACGTCATTATGTTATCTATGGTCTTTGTATCCATGGTTACCAAGTTAAAAATTTATTATTTTTGATAGTATGTGTAATACATATACACAAATACCAACAAATGCAGACACATTTTAACATAACGACGTCACAAACATTCCTGGCGCGTTTTGAAGTCACGTGATATTTTTTAAATTTTTATACATTTTAATTAATTTTTAGTAATTTATCTATAGCTTTAAAAAAGTTTTCTTTTCTATTTTCAATATTATTTATGTTAAATTATTAGAAAAAATTAAAAAATTAATAATTTTTTTTAAACTTAAATACCTAATTACGGAATCTTGTTTACCGGCCTTGAATATCCTCAGATATAAGAATTTAAAAATTAAATGGGATTAATATAACAATCTTCGACAATTTTAATATCATTCGGCATTCGGGTAGTATATAAGTAGATACTAATTTAGGGTTAGCCGACAGATTTTCGAAAAAATTACAATTTACAACAGAGTTCTGTTTAGCAATGTTGGAAACCTTCAGAATTCGAATTTTAGCGCAATAGAACAAATATTTTTTGTCCCATAAAGTAAACGTGGAAATAAAATTAAGAAAAATCGCAGGATAGTGGACAAAATATTGGATTTATTTAATTAAATGTACGACGTTTCGTCTATATATTTAGACTTTTTCAAGTACATAAAACATTTTTATGTTTTTTTCAAGTACATAAAACATTTTTATGTACTTGAAAAAGTCTAAATATATAGACGAAACGTCGTACATTTAATTAAATAAATCCAATATTTTGTCCACTATCCTGCGATTTTTCTTAATTTTATTATAATCACGATGGACACGATTTCTAACATAAACGTGGAAACTTTTTGGAGCCCTTTTTGAATTTTTCAGGTTTAGGATTGTTAGCGTCATTATCTGGTTCCCAGAAAACTTCATGCCGAATTTCAACCTTCTAGCTCACCAGGAACGAAAAAATTTTTGGAAGCAAAAACAGACAGACGAGACATAGATTTTACTATAGCTTTTTTAACCGACTTTAAAAAAGTATAGGAGATTATCAATTCAACCCGTATATGTATTTTTTTTAAATGTATATACGAACTGCATGACCTTATCGTGGGTGATCCTCCAATGATTAGTGGGGTTATGCCGGCGCTAGTTTAACTTCTGGCAGGGCCTCCCTATATCCGGACAGGCCCAGAAGCCAGAACAGAAGGAGGAGGCAGACACAGAACATGTCCATTGTCCATCGGTCCGATTGGGTGTATACTTAAGGATAACAACAAATGTAAAAAAGGGACTCACACAAGACGACAAGGAAAAAGGGGAGAAGGAAGGCCAGTAATAGGGACGATTGGAAATATCTCCTGAGGAAGGCCATGGCCTACAGGCCGGTTCTCACGGGGCGATTTTAATTGATCAACTTTAGTTGATCAACTAAAATCGAATGAAAATGAGCGTGAGAACCTATATTTCAACTTTTGTTGATCAATTTTAGTCGGTTCCACAAAAGTTGGACTGAGTCTAACTTTATCGTTCAAGTATGAGTCATATTCAACTTCAAACTAGTTGAAACTGCTATTTGAAACACGATTGAAGCGTGTGAACTATATTGTCAGTCAACTTCAGTATGAGTACTGTCAATGTCTGGTGTCCCGAAGTGTTATATTATTATTTATAATAATGAAGTGGTCAGAAAAATTAACATTAAATTTCTTAGAGTTGTATCAAAAACACGATTGTTTGTGGAATCACAAATTAGACTCATACAGAAATAAAGATTGCCGAGAAAATGCATTACATATTATAAAGAGTGAAATGAGGTTAGAAGACCTGTCTATAGCGGACATTAAAAACAAAATTAAATTTGATATCTTCTTGAAATCCACCGTCTAACCCAAAAACGACGTTTTTTACGTTGTTTCGTCATTTTCATTAAATTTTTTTTAGTTCGTCCCTTAAAGTGGCTATTATTCCTAGACCTGCACGGAAAACTGCATTTGGCGCCATTTTGAAGTTGAAACAGTCAATCAATTTTCATTGAAACGTGGGAACGAAAAGTTGTTCAATTTAAGTTCAATTTTAGTTGATTAACTAAAGTTGATCAACTAAAATCGCCCCGTGAGAACCGGCCTTACGCTAAGCTGTAGTGTCAATGATATAAAAATCTAAAACATCAGATAACAAAAAAATTGGATATTTTCAGCGCAATGATAATATGGAAAGCACGTAGCCCTTTGTTTATGTCAATGGTAGGTACAATAATTGTAATATCACAAACACGTATAAAAATGCAAGTCTTGGGCGTTTTATAGATAATGTAAATGGAGACTAATAATAATTTGTAACATCGGTAAGCGACATACGTTACGTATTTGCTGCTTGCGTGTAGACGTCTACATGAGTAAATAATATGAATGACGACGGGTTCCCATGGTACCCGTGTAGGATCAGGTAACCATGGTTCTCGAACAGTACCTACCTAGCGACAGCTATTATTTATACCCAATGACGGATTAAGCATTTAAATTGTGTGTTTTTAAAGATCACCAACAGCTAAGGTTATTTGGGCCTAGCACCAATTTATATTTTCAATTCATTATTTTTTTTAATAATAAATTGAAAATCCAATTGACACTTTTACCAGCTCTCGGGCTAGAACCCGGGAACTGGGGACTTGTAATAGAGGAACCATAGCAACGCCATGTAAACAACAGTATTGCTACACGTTCGGCTATTCTCAAGGTCGATTAAGCATTTGAGGCCGCTCAAGCGAAATATAACGTTAAGGCTTCTTCCCTCTAAAATTTGTTTTATTTTTTATCAATTAACATAACGTTGAAATCTATTTTTTTAAGTGAAACTTCTATGATGAGGGTAAGTTTGTGAGGCGATGAAACGAAAAATCGACATGATAGAGTTTGAGAAAGAAAGAGATATAGAGCACAATATGGCGACAATCCGTGCAGGTTATATTGTGTGCGATATGACAGAGAGAGATAAAGATAGAGCACAAAACTACTAATTACTATTGTTGGGTAAGCAAAGTATAGTCAGCGCAGTATTTATGAGTTACACAACGCGTTTGGTTGGCAAAGTAGTCAAGAAGTTTCATTTCTATCGTATGGCCTTAAGCTATACTCTAGTGTTAAGATAAGGTTCCTGTCAAAATCGACATTAATACGAACGAAGCTGCAGAACTTTAGAAAATGTCAACAAGAGTTCGTATTTTCTTACCGAATAGTGCAGACTTAAAGACGTGTCTATACCGTTGTCAAAGTGTTCATTAATTTACAAGAAAAAAAAACATTTGTGTCAGTTGTCACTTATTTACACTATCGTATTATAAAACGTGTCGCAAATTGATGTATAAGTGGGGAATTTAGCATTGGGACAAAATGAATGGATCAGAATAAGTCATGAGATTCATTTAATGATATTCTTATTTGCCAAAGTCTACTTGTGTCCAAACTTTCTTCTTATGAAAAAACGATGTTAAATATTTACACGTAAATCGTATGTACCTATATATCAAAATAGGACACTCTGTAGATATGGGATTTAAAACTCTTTATCGATTGGTAAAATCCACTAAGTCAGTGTTTCCCAAATTTTGGTCTATGTACAGCTGTGATACGAAGTAACGCAGCAGAAAAACATCTTTGTAGTTCAGTTATCTGCAATAACCTACCTGTGAAAATAAAGTAAGTTTCAATATAATATTAAGTATATATAGAATTCAACATTTAAATAATTTTTCTATTTGCCAATTAAGACTTACCAATTATTCCTATTTGTAACTAAAGTTAAATCAAATTAAATAGGGATTTTTTACTTCGTTGGTTAAGGTTCCGAATCTCGAAAGATAGAAAATTACAAATAAGGCTTTAGTTTGGAAAATACGGCGCTAAGTCGTACAAATGCGTTTTACCTTAAAAACAATTATTTTTTCTTTTTTCATAAAATCTCAAATTGCGAATTTTTTTCAGGAAAAATAGGTTATATGGCCCAGTGGACTTTTCATGAAGCAAGGCTCAATTTGATTTAATATGCTCGATTTCTGGTACGACTTTCAAAATAGACTTAAGATAAAAGTAAAAATTGTGTAATCGATTCGAGCACCTGATTTCAAAAATTAACGGGTTTCGTCGTCTCTAGTACATAAAAGCTAATATAAACTACATAAATACATAGAATTTATGAAGGCCGACTCTCTCAACATACACACACACGACCTATGCATAAACAGAACCTGACGCCAACTCACAAGGCACACACACATACATTCGTTTGCTGTCCGACATAATAATATGTATATACAAATTGTTCGACAAAATTACTTACTAATTAGTAATTTTAGTAATCACCGACAGAACCAAGTTATTTTTCAATTCTCTCTTTTTGTGACATCAATGCCGTACCTACTTATGCAATTTTTATAGAACAACTTTTACCTATTGACCTTATGTATGTTGTAGGTACTATTATGTAAAGAAATCTTGCAACTCGATTTTCACCCTCTTCCGAATGTTCAATTGACATGAAACTTTGCAGTCGTATATGTAATTTTGATAAAAATACAATATTCTGATATTTTTGCTATAATAATATTTCTATAACAAGTTAAAAAAGTGGTGGGAGTAACGGTATTGCTGGTGGGAAACGGGTCTCCAGCCGTTTAAAATTTAAGATAATATTATGACTAAAAATTTGAAAATAAAAAAAACCGCCTATATTAGCGCACTAAAAAGTAAAAAATAAATTTCTTTCCCTTCTATAACCTTTAGAAGCATGGGGACTCGATGAATTAAAATATAGGTAAAGTAAGTGTCCCCAGCTTCTAAACGTTATAGAAGAGAAAGAAATTTATTGTTTACTTTGCGCTAATATGAGCGTGTTTTTTAGATTTTTTTGAAATTATACTTTATATTTTCAAATATTTAGTTATTTTTAAACGGCTGGAAACACGTTTCCCACCATCAATACCGTCACTCCCACCACTCATTTTTGTATTTTCATTTTTTATTAGTGGTTAACACGCTAATTTTCCTTCAATTTTAGTTGATTAACTAAAACCGATCCGTGAGAACCCGTCCTTATACCTATTTATATATAAAAGATTGCCTGCTAGATGTCATCGGTACGGTTAATTAGTAAGATAAGGTTTCTATCAGAAAGCTAGTTCGTTTATAAATTAAAGTACACGCGTCTTTTCGACAACGATTGGTATGTATAATTTGTATACTATGTAAGCTGTTAACACGTCAGAAACACACACACACACAGGCAACCAAAACATACACGTAAATACTGCTGCACACACATCTGGCATGAGACAGCGTCGACCCACGGGCTAATGACAGCGTGAGCGTTGTTCTGTGTTGTACACTCCTTACCCTGCGCAAGGCACACTACGCTCAACTCTCAATATCCAAGCACACACACACACATACATGTTATAATAACAAATATAAAACTGAATGTGTATGACTCAATAATTCACTCAGTTCTCAAAATAACCTATAGCTTATAGTTCCTTCTCTCTCGCACTCACGTGTAGTATAGAAAAACAAGGGTTAAAAATGAAAAATTATGAAATTACTCATTCACAGATTGTAAGCATAGTTGATAGAAGATGTAAAAATTAGTAGCCGATCAAAAATATAATTTTTTAGCGTACTTTTAAGGACTTACCTATTTTTAAATTTTTAAAAATACTGAAAACTATTGACTAAAATAAAAAGTCATTGAATTTTTGTTGTTGTAATTAGACTAAAGACTATAGAAAAAAATTTCGATGTAAAAAAATTCAATGTTGCTCAATTATTATTTAAACAATGTCGATTCAAATATTGTGACCTTTCACACTATCAGGTTCAGGTTCGGCGACCGGCTGCAGCCGGATCGGTCGACTGAAATATTAGGTTCCCAGGTTCACTGACGCCGGATAAAATGGTGGTGGGACAGTGCAGCAAATGTGCGCTTTCACACTTGTCCAGGTTCGTCTCCAGGTTTGGTTTAGTTTTGCCTCAACTCTGACAAGGAAGGTGCGAATACCTACTAAAGTTTTTTTAATAAACATAAAACCGGACCTGATGAATATTCCGAATATTTAATTTTTACTTCAGAATTCCGTCAAGTTCAAAACCTGATCGGCGAACCTGATAGTGTGAAAGAATAAATGATCCATTTATTCTACCCGGTTAACTTCATATATAAAATCAGAAATAAACTAGAAATTGTTTCTCTGTAAACAAAAGTTTTTTTGAAGTGACAACTTCCTTAGGCGCGTTAGGCACTCTTTTCCTGGGTATAGTTAAAAAAAGGGAACCGTTCGCAAAAATGTTACGCAGCTTACATAGCTATATCATAAAAACGATACGCAGTACACTTGGCATTCTTAGCGCAATTGGTGACGTGTTTGCGTTCTATGCAAGGAACCTGGGTTCGAGACCTGATGGCAGCGTAAAATTTTTGACGTTTTTTTTTCTAAATTTTACATGATATTTATTTATATATTTTTTAATTTTTGTTATATTCTTTCTTTGACAATAATTATAATTTTTGAAACCAAGGTGGAATTAATTAAAAATACAATTTTAGTATTTTAGTAATAAATTATTTTTAGTTCATAAATGCGCTTATAATAGATGACACCAAAAATTAGAAAATCTTAAGTTTTCACTTCTGTCGTATGGTCATAAGCACGCACCCATTTTTTATTTTTATTTATTATCTTTCAGTAACATTATATACAATATCTCACCTGTGAACAAAATAAACGACATTTAAAATTATTTCTGTATCACTGCTTGTTTAAAAACTATTAAGTACTGATTAACCGATAAAATTCTGTATTACACGTAATTTCTCTATCTATCTCTTACGTAAAAGCGGTGTAAGATTCAAATTAAAGAAATACCATTTTTTTACATATTATGTTTGCACCTTAATTGTGGCTTCGCGATTTTCGATCTATCATCCGTACTGTAAATTAATATTGTTACGGATCACCCTGTATATAAACGACAGGCAAGAGTTCTGAGAAACGGGGTCCGCTTACTGTAACAACTGGTACATGCGCGAAAGTTCTAGAGAAAGCGAGAACACACTAGGCTTACGCCACGCAGCGTATATAAACAGCCAGTACGAGTGAGTGAGGAATCAGTCAACGGTGAGTCACGCATTCAAGTCGACGGTGGAGCAGTAATATAAATAGTGCCGTGATATAAATAACCAAATTGATAAATAAATACTAGTGTAGTGGTAATAATTACGAATTATTGTATATAGTTGTTTTGTTTTGCTTTGTAATTACTGTTTAGTTATTGTTTCCTTGTGTTGATTGTTAGAATTGACTTTTCGTTGTTGCATTCATTATTATTGTGTTTTTAATTATTGTAAATAAATATTTATTCCGCCAACTCAGAAAACAGTTTTGTAACAATATTATGTTTGCACCCTAATCGTGGCTTCGCGATTTTCGATCTATCATCCGTACAGTATACAGCGTGCGTGGTTGCAGTACCTATTTATTAAAAAAAATTTGACTTCAAACAGAGGCACAGGACCTCCCCCGCCATTTGTACATTTTTACATGCGTTTTGAATATTTTTGTTCTCATATACTTTTGTATCGCACAGTCAGCGAAAAAATTAGAGGGAACATTGTACATGAGTGGAACGATACCTTCCTTCGTACATGTTTCTTGGAAACATGTCCGTTCAACAAAGGATACATTCCATGTTCATACCGTCCTTGGAACTGTTTTTCGCATGCCTATGCTATATCAAACTTCGCTTGCAAAATAAAAGCACCAACTAAATGATATCCATACGCGTATATATAGATACAAATTATATACAACATACAATCTTTCGTGTCTGTCTCCAGAGTTCTTTACATCATCAGTACATAACCTCGTACCCTATACTTATATATGTTGCAGTCAAAACTCTTAACCAGTCAAAAGTACTATTGACTAGCAAAATCAGTCAAAAGTACTTTTGACTGAACAGGTTGGTCAAAAGTGGTTTTGACTGAAAATTATTGGTTAGTAGTACTTTTGACTGCAAATTTGCGGTTAAAAGTACTTTTGACTGACGCTCTTCGTCAAAAGTAGTTTTAACTGCAATAAAGCATCAGTCAAAAGCACTATTAACTCGTCAGATGTTAGATGTGTTTTAATCTACTGTACTGTAATGTGGTGTTTTCTTTTCATCAAATTTCGCGTCTTCCACATCCATTGCAAACTTTTCAAATTTTTCTTTTGTCATCACATTGAAATGACTATCTTTCATATCTTCTATCGCTAAAATTCTTTGCAAAAAGCGTTCTTTCTTTTCGTAGTCACTCATTTTTGTTCTAATATCAGCACGTTCTCCACTAATAATGAGTAATATAAAAGTTTATATGTGCGTTTGTCGTTATTTTTATCGACCACCTTAACTTTTTAAGAGTTTTGACTGATACAACCAGTCAAAACCACTTTTGACGGAATCACTTAGTCAAAAGTACTTTTAACCAGCTCCATTGGGCAAAAGTACTTTTAACTGTTATTTTAGTCAAAAGTATTATTGACTAAAGCATACGGTCAAAAGTACTTTTGACTGATTTTGCTAGTCAATAGTACTTTTGACTGGTTAAGAGTTTTGACTGCAACATATACAACATACACACTGTGACGTTATGTGTTTGTGTGAATCGAAAAAAGTAGGTACCCATTATATAAAGAAGAAGGGTGCTCAAGTCTCAACAACAGAAAACTTCAAAACTGTAACGAATGCACAGTATATCAGCCGCTCGGCAAACTAGTTTTTATAATGTACACTGACTGCAGTATAACATTAGGTATAGGTTTGTTCGTACAAAAATTCAAAACCGTTCGTGAATAATCTGGACTTTGAAGTGTGCGCAGTAATTTTTTTTTGTTCCAACAACTCCCTCTCATCCAAATCCCTGTACCTAATTACTAGTTAGTTGTTCCAACAGATTTGTAAACCGTTCGCTGACAGTCAGAAAAGTTTGCAGATAGTACGTGAATTTTTAATCAGTGGCATGCGCATTAGGTTATTCCTGCAATCGTGTTAAACTGTGGTCGTTCAATGTGAGTGTGGGTTGTAGTAGAACTGTAGAGGGTTCGATGAAAATTCTTGAGATTATGTTTTTTTTTTTGGCATATTGTAAACACCGTGCCAGCTGTTCCAACTAAACAGGCTTGGAGCTGGTTTCTAATTCAATTCAATTTAAATCAGAAACTTGGAAGGGCAAATCCGTAATATTGTCTGAAACTGAAAGCCTGGGCATAGCAGACAATATTATAGTATTGATAATAATAAAATGAGTAGCAAAAATAAACACTTGTTTATTAACTTCCCATTGGAAGTTATTGTAGTGGGTCCGAAAATCTAAATCAAAAAGGAAAAAAAAATTTTATGTTTCAAGGTCACTACACTATTTTTACACTACTTTTAGAAAGATGTCTGTGTGTGTGTATGTGTGTGTGTGTGTGTGTGTACGTATGTACGTACGTACGTATGTACATATGTGTCCATTTCTTTCTAAGACGAAATCTCGAGAATGAAAAATGATATCGACTACGTTAGGGTGCCAATCGACGCGTATTAACGTAAATATGATCTGAAAGAAATTTTTTCAAAATCGGTTCAGCCGTTCTTTTTTCTTAACCAAATAACCTCCAAAAAAGTAGATTTTACACAATATCTCGCGAATAAAAAATTATATCGACTTCGTAAGGGTGTCAATTGAGGCGTGTTAACGTCATTTTGATCCGACATAAATTTTATAAAAATCGGTTCAGCCGTTTTTTTTTTTTTTTTAATTATTGTTAAAAATAAATAATAATTATGTTTTAATGATTAAAATGATTACTTTTCTGTGTAATATCTAATTTAATTATTATTATTAAATATTTATCAAACTGGGAAGTTCGTCGTGTGGACCTCAAGGGTCGCACTTTAGTTCTAATAAACGACCCACCTCACGGCTTGTTTTTATTTGAATTTATAAAGGAATATCTATATATTAAATATTTCACTCACGTTTCTTTAGGGAGACGCGTCAGCCAGGTTGAGACACACTAGTGTATAGGAACAAACCTTATATTTATCTTTTGAAACAATCTTTTATACAATATATAATGATGTCACAATTAATTTAATCTTGGAAATACAGTCGACATTCTTTAAGTTAGCGTTTACGCGACTATATTGGGGTAGAAAAGGCTGTCTTTAACGCGAGCCCTTTTCAGTTCTTCTTAATTCAAGCCAAACATACTGTGAGATCTCTAACCTAACTTATAGGTGCATTTTTATGTGACGCTTGACGCTGGTTTCTAACGTCAAATGCGGTCACGTGATACAATTTCAACATGAACGCCAACTCGAAAAAATGTAGCGTAAAAGCTAAACAATTTTTAGCTTTTACGCTCGAGTTCTACTGGTTCTACAGCTGTACTTAACCTATAGACAAAGATTATAGTCTGTATGAATTTATACAGTAGAATCCGGAATCCGGATAGAACGATTTTCAAGGGACCGGCGACATTATGTCGTATTAACCAGACGACGCACAAAGCGACCGCATAATTTAAGCTTGTTTTTATATAATACATATTATAGTGCAGTACAATAGATTAATTTCTATGAAAATAAAACAAAATATATTAACACTTACAAATACATATTATGTATGTATGTATTATGTAATTTTAATGAAAATTAAACATTGCACATATGTGTGTATTACAGATCAGAGGAACAATATGTATTGTAATTTCGTCGTACTATTATACGGATACGCTGTAAAATTCTAGATACTCTGATGATGGTACGAAGTGTACTGAAACGTTAGTACATTAAATGCAATTAACTTACTGTCAGTATTATAATCACTGATCCTACGCCATCGAGGTCTCCTCTTCCAACCTACTGTATATAATTAATGAAGAAAACTTTTTGACAAAAAAAAAACCTCCTTCAAAAAGGCACTAAAAAGAGGAAAATAATGAAATTTTGAGGTCTGTGCCAATTAAAATATGAAATTGCTTAAAAAGAAGATATTAATCACTATGCTATACTTTTTAACCGACTTCATATTTTAATTGGCACAGACCTCAAAATTTCATTATTTTCCTCTTTTTAGTGCCTTTTTGAAGGAGGTTTTTTTTTCTTAAAAAGTTTTTATTTTTTACTTTTTAGTGTCAAAAGTAACATTTACCTTAAAGAATCACACGCCGTTACTTACTTTTTTATTAAAATCAGCCGAACTACTGAACCGATTTGGATGAAATTTCTATGGGACCTATCTGAAAGTATATATATCCTTTCAAATAAAAAAAAATTTCAAAATCGGTTCATAAACGACGAAGTTATCCGCGAACATACATAACCACATAAAAAATATATACGGTCGAATTGAGAAACCTCCTTTTTTGAAGTCGGTTAAAAAAGAGAAAAAAACAGTAAGATCTAATTTTTATAGAACCAACCTGGCAACCTATAGTTAGCAGTAGAAATTTCAACTTCTACCGATTGGTGACTGCGCTGACTATATACTCCAGTAATTTTAGATATTAAAATGACTCACCTGCAGAAAAATTCCCAGTTAGCTGATTTTTTTTTATTTACCTTCGTTATGGTGTTTTAAAAAACGTGTAAAAAGTCCCCATCGATATCGTGCCGGCGTTGCCAGATATTCGAGGTTCGAGTTCATAATAGACGGTTTTTAGCAAATTTCTCGGTTCCGTTCCATTTTTTGTAAAAAATGATTATTATTAATCTTGTAGAGGACGAAATTATCTACAACTTTTGTATAAACATTTTTTGTCTACGATTTATAGTTTTTCTTATTAAAGTACCCGCGGCTTCCTCCCCCTCGATTTTACATAACGGGATTATGCTGCTTCCCGAGGGCCTAACATAATGATTTGTACCATTATTTTAAGTTGAACTTAAAGCTAACGATTAATTATAATTTTATCGAAATTAATGCAGTAGTTCTCTACTTATAAGCAACCAAACATACAAATCGACAGCGCTCAAACAGCCAGATAGAGATAAAAATCAGCTAACTGGGAATTTTTCTGCAGTGGAAATCTAAAATTACTGGACTATATAGGTCGGTTCTATTATGATAAGGTCTGATTATTTTTTTTATAAATTATATTAACTAAATTAACCCTGTACCAAATTTCAGCTCTTATAAATCACTTAATGATTTTTAGACCTTTTGCAACTATCAAAAATCTGGACTTATGCACCTCCTTTCAAGGAAGGAAGAAGTTATGTGATCGAATTTCTTAAGCATTAAGTAATCACTAATTTTTATAGCAAAAATTGTAGTGCAGCATGTTTCTCTATAGCTATAACATACGACCGTTCTGTAATAATACAAAAAAAACATTATTATATTCAATTTTGAAAATTTTGAACCTTGATCTTTTATCCCCTATACTCTCCATTCAACCGTGGCGCGGTCGGTTCATTGCATGTGCTGTACATTAAAGCACATAAATTATACTGAAGCAGCTAAAATCGCCTCCAACTCCGACACACAGAGTCAATTTGTGAATATTGTGGTCTGTGAACCTATGTTAACTAAGCTTTCTGACACTCTAATGTTGTGGTATACGCCTCCAAATTCTTGAACCCTTTTTTTAACACCCACGATGAACAACATCATTTAAATTAACAATAAATAGAAAATCTTCTAAATATAATGGTGAGAACGATAGTAAAATATTCCAAAACACACTCTAATTTTCGTTTTTATAATTCAAAATTTAGTTAATTAATTTGGCTTACTGTAGGACACAGACAAAGATTTAAAAAATAGCAGAAAGTACCTCGGAAACAATACTATATCTTTTATTCTGAAAGTCATGGATCCTGGTTTCATCTTCTCGCAGTTCTATGACATTTAAAATTCGCGATCTTTACACATTTTATTCATTTAAAGCAGTGGCGGACTAAGCCCGTCGGGCGGCAAAACTAAATTAGGTCCCCGTTCTGCTTAGAAATTGATTTATTTGTAGTGTAAAATTCGTAAAAAATGAATAATATATAGATTATAGATGTAATGGCTGACAAAAAATCAAATATCTATATATTTAAAACACAAGCCCTATTTCTCTAGACAATCCGCCAGCAACCCCTGCTCAACCGATTGACATAATTTTTTTTTTTAAACTGAGGCCTTTAGTCCACAGATATGTTATCGCTATTTTTTTTTTTGGTGAAATTTCTTTAAAAGGGGTGATTTCAAGCGATAATAGTAAAAATGACGAGGGGGGCAGTGGGGTGAAGAGAAACGTAAACAGAGAAAATCCATCGGCGTTCACGATACATGAGTGTGAGAGAAATGCAAATATGTACGCATGTCGTGGATAGGCTATGCAAACAATAAACAATGAAACAACCTGACAGTTGTACATTTTAATTTTTAGAGCCCAGATTTTAATAGGGTTATATTGACAAAATTTCCAAAAGTATTTAAAATTAAACAATAAAGATGTATATGTACGTGCAAATTTTTTTTCTCTTTTAAATATAGTACTTAGTTTAGACACATTATTAATAGTTTTTTATATTGACAAAACGTCCATTGACAATGACATTATAATGAAGGGAGGTTACCTCAGTGTTGCAATACTTCTATAACTACACCTGAAAAAAGGTATTCATATTCGTGCCTTATAATATATAAGCTGAAATACGAAGAAAATGATTGGCAACTTGGAAGAAAAACCGATGTTTCTCAAATACCGACAAACTCATCGATTTTTTCTGAAGATCATTCGTACGTAAGTATTACACTGATAGATACGTTCTATAGCTTCTAAAAAACTACTATTTTACGTACACTTTAAAGTTATGTTTGAATCAAAAATATTTATCAAAAATTATATTAAAAACATATCGTTAAAAGCTAGGTTATGTGTTTTACTCACGCGTTCGTATACACAATGATATTGAGAAAGCTTGAAATATATATTTCTTATTGTTTTCTTAATAAAGTAATTCATATTTTATATATATATTCATTTACAGAGAAAAAAGGTTTGTGTTGGCAAACATTTTTTTTGGCGATAGCCTTTACTAAACCATTGTTCTTTGAAGACAGTGTTAAGTCCTGGCAAAAAAGTTTTGCACGGGTACACTAGTTTATAATAAACGTAGGTATATAGGTAACCTACCTTAACGTTTATAATTTATATATTTTGTATTATACGTACGGGACCTCCAGCTCCAAACTGCGTCTTAATTACTTACTAAACATATTTTGGCCTTGTTTGGGATTTGATTAAGAAGGACTTCTCGAGATTTAAAGGCCCCAAGATCAGAGACCCAGGGCAAGCCCCCCCCCCTCCGCTCCCCCCTTAGTCCGCCGTTGTTTAGAGAGATAAACTTTTCAAAGTCGCTTACGTTATAAAACTTATAAGTTGTACTGATGGGTTTCTGGTATGATTTTCAACCTTAAATCTATATTTAAGGCTGAAGAATACCTCTTTTGTATATAGGTACTAATTTTATTTGCTAAGAAAATTGACTCACGCGGCACGCCACTGAGGTGTGCATATTATATCTATACTTAATATACTTACACAATATGCATAGCATATGAATATCTTATGTCATGCTATAGTCTGGCCATCAAGGACAACAAGTACACCATTAAAACTACGCGTGCACGTCCTGGACAATAATACAATTTTACATAATATTATGCAGGCAATTTAGATGACAGACAAATGATTATTGATTTAAATTTAATACGTAGTAATAAAGGGCATTGTATCATGTCTGCAGGATTTGGTCCAAATATTGCCCAGACTAAACATGAGTAGTAATCGAAATTTTTTTTTTCTATTGGGATCCGTCAGATGGGTAGAGCTTAAAAATCATAACGCAGACGGGGGGAAATTTCATTTGAGGGATATATACTTTTGTGTGTAATATTCCGATTTTCAAAGTGATAAGAAATAATAAATATAAGTGATATGTGGCGCGTTATGAAAACATGATGAGAGTGAATTTTTACGATGCGTGCGCATATTGCGTCACGAAAATTTAACAGGATGAAGTTGCAGTATTAAAGATTTCCATAGTTACCATATAAACAAGTATAAATAAATTCACTTCAGTCCTTTTATTATTTTATATTTCAATAAATTATTTGCATGCAAATTAAAAATTAGTTCTTAATCACGCCAAAGAAGTATAACTTCTAACGCGCGTACAAAGTACACGCATCCATTTTTTTTAATTAAAATTTAAAATAAGGAATATAAAATTAATTTTTAAACAATGCTAATTCGTGTTCTCTTCGACTTCATTATACCATTATATATATCCACGTTTTCACCATTAAATTGATTATAGCTCAGCTTATGGCTTATTACTATAGCATATACTATTGAAATATGAAAATCAAACCCCGGTCCGGGACAGATTTTTACAATGCCATCATTTTTATGCATCAAAAAAAACCGGAAACACATATGAAATAGAATTCATTTGTGGGCCAAATCCCGTAGTAAAATGGGCTAATGTCCTTTATAAATAGGATATAGAGTTCATAATATTGTTACAAAACTGTTTTCTGAGTTGGCGGTATAAATATTTATTTACAATAATTAAAAACACAATAATAATGAACGCAACAACGAAAAGTCAATTCTAACAATCAAAACAAGTAAACAATAACTGAACAGTGATTACAAAGCAAAACAAAACAACTATATACAATAATTCGTAATTATTACCACTACTAGTATTTATTTGTCAATTTGGTTATTTATATCACGGCACTATTTATATCACTGATCCAACGTAGACTTGAATGCGTAATTCCGCGTTGACTGATTTCTCACTCACTCGTACTGGCTGTTTCTATATGCTGCGTGGCGTAAGCCTAGTGCGTTCTCGCTTTCTCTAGAACTTTCGCGCAGGTACTAGTTGTTACAGTAAGCAGACCCCGTTTCTCAGAACTCTTGCCTGCCGTTTATATACAGGGTGATCCGCAACAATATAATAGTTAAAATTTCAATGTCTTTTTAAGTCTAAAAATTTGTTTACGGAGCCTTTAAAATTGGGTCAGGTTTGAAAACGTTTCATCCTCGGAACTTCATCAGATTTCCCGAAATTTCTTTTTATAATCGTTTTAATTTTTTTATAATATTCCATTATACCTATAATTGTAATTGAATATGCTTGATATGTTATTATATACATAAAGACTTGATTGCATCAAATTTTTATCGTGGCAGAACCCTCATAATATTTATAAAAGCAGCTTTTGCGTAGGTATACAAAAGATGGAAATTCTGCGAATATAGGAATTTGTGATAGTCGAAAACTGCAATAGGAAAGTTCTACTATACAGGGTGTCCCAAAAAGAATGGGATATAAAGTAACAGCTGATTCCTTACAATAGACCCCAACTTGTCTATTCCGAAAGTTGATATTAAAAGAGATACAGGGTGTCAAAGTTTAATTTTTATTTTTGATTTTCTTAAATAACTTTTAAAATAATTTAGACATTTTAATGAAATTTGATATATAGGGATTTTTTGACATGAGAAATTCAAATCTGACCTTGGTATGGCTCTTACTTGTAGGAGGCGCCACTTACACACCTTTTCACTCATTCAAATAGTCATAACTTTTTTGTACGCACTCGTACTATTTTTTTGAATTAAAAAATTGATTTTTCCGTCATTTTTACGTAAAAAAGGTATACTTTGTAAAAGTGACTAGGAGTAACCTTTTTCAAGATATTTGCACTTAAAGTAATCGATGCAATGTGGTTTTAAATGGCAAATTTTGAAAATGAACATAGGTGGCTTTGAAAACGCCGGCGCGGCGTTATCATGCATGGTAATTTTGACAGTTTTATTTAAAATTTTATTAAAATGCCGCGTCATAATGATAAAATTAAAAATAAAACTTTGACACCCTGTATCTCTTTTAATATCAACTTTCGGAATAGACATGTTGGGGTCTATCGCAATATTTTTTTGTAAGGAATCAGCTGTTACTTTATGTCCCATTCTTTTAGGGACACCCTGTATATAGGAGGAGGAAGCACTGACGTTATCATCTAATTAGTGGTCCCGTCCGGCTTCGCCCAGTGCTACGAATTTATGATTACTTACACATTTTCAGCTTAAGTAATTTCAGATACAGCATGTCCTTCATGAAGGTTTCCACCCCCGTTTTTACCCCTTATAGGATACGGATTTCGATAATTTGTCGAACACCGCATCTCTTCGATTTTGATAAAGAAAACTCAAGTCAAATTTCGTGTTTCTATAACTCGAGCGGGTTCGGAAAAATGCTATTTTTATAATTCCCCTATTCACACGCTTAAGGGGTTAAAAAAAATGATCTAACATGTCTGTACAGTCGAAATTCGATAACTCGAATTCTTGATAACTCGAACAAAACTGGTTGGCAATAGCGTCAAGAGTGAAAATTGATATTATTTGATAACTAGAAGTCTTGATAATTCGAATTTTTTTGTGGCAAGTAATGGTTCGAGTTATCGAATTTCGACTGTATTTGCTTATTTTAATGTAGAATTCGACACCTCTCACTAACGATTTTTGATATATATGAACAATTTGTCCAAAAATAATACGTGCACCCCTTTTTGACCCCCTAAGGGGATGAATTTCGAACATTCTTTTCTTAGCGGATACCCACGTCCTATAAGGAAGCTACCTGCCAAATTTCATGTTTGTATATTATAGGCTTTATATAGTTCCTGAGATTTCGTGATGAATGAGTCAGTCAGTTGGTATTTTGCATTTATCTATATTGAGATAGATTATATTATATCCTTTCGTAGATAAAGAAAGATAATATACTGTCATTCAAAATCGCGCATTCATGAACAATGCAGTGGAACGACTTTTTTATTGGGTAAGTATATGACAACTTATATTGTAAATACTAGAGTATTAATTAAACGTCGTATTATGCAGTGTAAAATTGGGAGGGCTTGGCGTTATTTTTGGTGTGGGCTTAGCCCCCCAATCCCCCTTTCGCCACCACACATGCACGGGAAGCGTACATGTGCGACGGAGATTTGAGTAGGGACAAACTCATACACACATGATAGTAAAATTAATGTGATGAAAGTGCAATTTTGAATGACGTATTTGTAGGGCCATCGAGAGCCACAGCGGGCCCCGGTAGAGTTTATTTTATGAGCCCAACTGCATAGCTCAGAATGTGAATTTAAATAGCTCCCGTAGGGTGATCTAATTAGCGTATAGGTACCTACGTTTAACTAGCATATTGTGAGTTGTAACTCATCCAATGATCTGATATACCCAGGTCCCGATGTTAGTTACACCGGCTGAACCCCGTTCTTGACGGCCCTGCGTACGTACATTTGCGGTCGATTTAACAAAAGGATAACATAATGATTTTTGTTGTCGATTGAAAGATGAGGAATGAGGATTCGCTAGAGGAAGTCATTAAAGTGACCGTATTTTCCGAAGACTAAATTTTCACATTAATAAATGCCCGATACTTTCGCGCCACACCTGTGAATACAAACTCGCTTTTGTTAACTTAATTCTGTATGTATACAATTGCACGAAGGAACAGATGAATAAATAAATAAATAATAAATGACTGTCAAGAGTACCGATGCATGCCACACACTTCGCTACATGCACACACAATAAACCGCATGACGTACGTGTGTGCAGTGTGGAAAAGGACCGCGCTATAATCTGGGGCGCCGGCCGTGGTGAGGGGACTATCACGGCCCTCCTCTAAGAGTCCTCTCGAAGGATGTTAAGGTCACCGGTTGGGGGAAAAGAGTCTCTCCAATAAATCAATATGTGTATTGTATCTGCTATTTTCTCGAAACAGGATTGATGAAGGAGGGAAATAGTAATTTGTATATATCAATCAGCTAATTGCAAACGAACGTTGTGTGTCGGTGCCATTATCGGAGGGGGGTATAGGGTTTCAAGTGTCAGGTATAGATTTGACAAAAGATGAAACTCTATAATATATCTCCTTCAGTCCCGCGATAGCAAAGGAAGTCGGGGTTAGCAAGTTGACTATGTTAAATTGGAACTAGATCCGGCATTAACCTTACCGATTAAATTTTTCGTTTATCTATGTTGGTACCTATACAAAGCTGACAGTTTGTATGTTTGTCCGGAAAAGAAGATCAGATAAATCTGGAGCGCTGAAATCTGGCATACTTATAATAGCCTTTTTTTTCATCCCACCAATGGGTAAAGGCCTCCCTCATAAGTCATGCCTTTCTGTCTATACTCAGCAGTTGTATGTCAACATTTTCCAGCTGTTTTTTCTATGTGGTCCGTCCATCTTTTCTTCCGGTTTTCCTTGTTTCCTTTTATCATCTTTTGGATACTTGTGTTAATATTTTTGTCCATTTAGATACCTTTCTTCATTTTTACTATATCCTTTGTCCATGCCCATTTCTTTTAATTTTTTCTTTTACATCTATATTATTATGTTGTTTCCTTCCTAATGATACTATAGAATTAATGTTATCCATTAGTCTTATGTTGAGCCTTTTCCTCTTTATTAATCTTTGACAGGTTTGCAGTTTTTTATATACCTACTAATTTTCAGTTAGGGACCAGGATTGGGCACAGTGACGGCGAAACGACTTTGGGAGGGGGCTACAGACCCATATGATCACTTAACATATAGAAGAGAATTAAACATGCTAAGTAGTTTAAATTTTAGGGGGGTTTGATGCTACTTTGGGGAGTGGGGGCTTAGAGACGTAAAAGAACACAAGAATTATATGTTTTTAAGTCCCTAAACCAGGGGTTCCCAAACTTTTTTGCTCATGATCCTAATTTAAAATTGCAAAAGCCTTTGCGACCCTTAAACATTTTTTCCCCACAATGTACAAAATAGTCTATATAAAGATTTTTTAGTTCTTGGGAGTGGGTACGAATGAACAGGATAGAGGGCGCCAGGAAGCGGATGGGAAGGCTCATTCTCGCTTTACTACCCCAGAGACCCCCTCCCGCCACTTCACTATTTTATTTGATGTCGTGTTCTTATTTAGTTTTTTTTTCTATTAATCGAATTTAATGGTATAATCACGAGAGTTATAAATTCTATAATCACGGAAACAAGCCTTGACCCTAAAAAATCAGCCCGCGACCCCACATGGGGTCGCGACCCCGACTTTGGGAACCCCTGCCCTAAACAAATAGAAAAAATCCTAGATCCGTAAATGTTCGACAGAAGGTGTGGAGTAGAGGTAAAATATTGGTATTTACTCTAAAACCGCCTGATAGAAACATGAAATTTGACGTGAGTGCGCTCTTTGAATCTATAAAAGATTTTGATATTCTACACCCGATGAAAACGAGGCCGGTGGAAACTTTCACTCTGAAACCGAAACTTTTTTTTCTGAAACCGCTTGAGCTATAAAAACACGAAAAATATACTCTTCTTAAAAATTAAAAAATAGATCACATGTTAGAAGGTTCTTCGGAAAAACTATACCTACCCTAGGAAATGAGTTTTTCAACATACTATTATACTATAATATGTGGAATAAGTGAAACGCTGGCGTTCTAAACTTCACTCGGGCGAAACCGGGTAGAAAAGTTAATGATTTTATAGATTGAATTATTAAGAAATGCAAATAATACATGTAGCCCTGGCTATGCGACTGTATCGTGATAACTTGTTAAAATTTCCTTCGTGAACTTTAATTACTAAAACGATATAATATGTAATATTATAGGTATAGGCTATTATTTTTCGGCACAAAATAAGTGATCGCAAAATATACCTACATTCTTTAGTTTCTACAATCCAAAAAAACTGAAATTTATCGTTTCTAAAACCAACCTAAAACCTGTCGCTCAAGGCTACAGCCTTCTGTACGTGTTCCAGATTCTAGTAGAGCATTATTTTCGAAAGACCGCATGTGCTAAATTGTTTTGTATTCTATTTTCACAATTTCACAAATGGTTCTTATTTCCAAATAAGTAGCTATTATGCATATTGAATTGCAGTATTGTCATTTCTTAGAACTAAGACCCCGTTTACACGCAGTCAGTATTTTAGTCGAATATAGTCATGGCTAAACGGTTTTTAAAATGTTTCTAGATATTAGGCTCTACTTTTTTGTACATTTCTACCAATACTGTATTTCAACAGAAGCTAAAATATTACTGAGTGACTGGAGACATGCTGGCAGCCACCCAAATATCATGTTTTTAAGTTACGAATTAAAAAAAAAAACGGTATTCAATAGTTCAAATTATAAGGTTCTAATTGTTAGCCCAAAATTAGATATGATAATTTTCTTGATCTTTTAAGTTCTGAATTTAACCTCCTTCAAAAAGCCACTAAAAAGAGGAAAATAATGAAATTTTGAGGTCTGCGCCAATTTAATAAAATATGGAGTCGGTAAAAAAGTATAGTATAGTGATTAATATCTTCTTTTTAACCAACTCCATATTTTATTAAATTGGCGCAGACCTCAAAATTTCATTATTTTCCTTATTTTAGTGGCTTTTTGAAGGAGGCTTTTTTTTGTTAAAAAGTTTTTTATTTTTTACTTTTTAGTGGTAAAAAGTGACATTTACCTTAAAGGAATCACACGCCGTTACTCACTTTTATTAAACCGACTTTCTTACGCTGTCTGATGTGTCAAAAAGTGACATTTACCGGAATCACACGCCGTTACTCACTTTTATTAAAATAAGCGGAACTACTGAACCGATTTTAATGAAATTTCTATGGGATCAATCTGAAAGTATATCCTTTCAAAGAAAAAAAAAAATTTCCAAATCGGTTTATAAATGACGGAGTTCTGAGGTAACAAACATAAAAAAAATACAACTGAATTGAGAACCACCTCCTTTTTTTGAAGTCGGTTAAAAAGTAGTACAAAAAAGTACAGATTGGGTATTAAATCCTAATATATAAATTTAAAAAAACGAACAAGTGCGCGTTAGACTCGCGCGTTGAGGGTTCGGTACCATCAACCTGCGTCCTGCATATTATCCTGTCGGACTGCATATTATTATTTTCCTTTGAATTTCTAAAATTATAGCGATTGGAAACATAAGTATGTAATTTAATGCAAAAGCTTTGCTGTAAAGTATTAGTAGATTGTATATCTAGTGGCGTGTTGAGGTACCTATACAGGTATTATACTGACGAGTATAATTTTTTTAATTGTAAATTATAGACGCTCGACACCAGAGGTCATTAGCGTCTCTGACGAGTATACTATATAGTGATAGTAGGTATTGTTACGGATCACCCTGTATATAAACGTCAGGTAGAGAAATCTAGAAGCGGTGTCTGCTTGCTGAACAACGAGTAACTGCACGAACATTCTAGAGAACACTAGAACGCGCTGTGCTTAAGTCAAGCGGCCTAAATAAGCAAGCGAGTGCGAGGAAGTCAGTCAGTCAGAGTAGTGTCGAATATACGCAGTCAATGGTGAGTCGTGCAACCAAAGCGGATCAGTGATATAAGTAAATATTAGTCAATCAACGGTCGAATCAGTCAGTACAGTGATATATAAATAGTGGAGTGGATATAAATAAATAGTAGATACTGAAGTAACTGAGTAAATGACCGACATAAATAAACGTTAGAAATAAATATGATATAAATACAGTGATATAAATAGTTCCGTGATATAAATTCACCTGATAAAATAAAATATATTAGTGTAGTCAATTGTATATAGTTAAGTGTTAATTATTTGTGTTGATTGTTAGAACTGACTTTTTGTTGTTGTATTTAAGGCACGCACAGGAGTATAATAGCGGACGAAACAGACGAATAAACATAAATCACTCTATGGAAATGGTTTACTTTCCCCCACACTATAGTGTGGGAAAGAAACGTTCCCGCACACTGTCCTGTGAAAAGTCACTTTACATGCATGTAAAGCAGCTATTTTATAGTGGGTATGGCAAAAAAGTATAATCTAACACCACTCGTTTTTTTCAAAATTTTGGCTGTAGGTGCTATAGTTTTCGAAATAGAGTAGGAATCAATTTTTGGGATGCGTTGTCAGGAAACCGAAAATCTCGAAAACTAAGCAAGATAAAATTCTAAAAAAATATACCTACTTATGAGATTCATAAGAAAAGCCCTTTCAGATGAAACCCCACATAATATGATCGATTGTACAATGATTTTTTTGTGTCAAACTTTGCACACCTCCCCCAATTTACGAGAAAATGTTTTAGGTTCTGGCTATTGGAACACATAAATATGCGGGTTGGTAGGCTTTACAACTGTGCGAATTTTCAGCTGTGACAGACATATGGACGGACGGACTAACGAGTGATCCCATAAGAGTCAGTTTTTGATGTGAAACATCTTTATATAGGTACGGGTGTAAAATCGTTTGAAGGTAACGTCGTTTAGAACGCACGTCGTTACACGTTCAATACCTTCGCTGGGTGACAGTTTCTCGCGGGGTGGAAATTGGGGTATATTAGAGTAAATTAGAGTAAGTAAATTAGGGCAAGTTAGGGTAAATTAAAGTACATTAGGATAAATTAGCCCTACCGGTTGACCTATACAGTGATTCTGTAGTGACCAAATATCCATTGTGAACAATGCTATGAGGATTGAGTATAACCCATGTGTGCTGAAATAGCATAATTTTCAACAAAAAAAAAGGATAAATTAGAGTAAATTAGGGTAAACTAGGCTAAATTAGAGTAAATTGGGTAAATTAGGGTAAACTTGGGTATTTTAGGGAAAAATGTGATAAATTAGGGTATAAATCGGGTATAAATTAGAGTAAAATTAGGTAAATTAGGGTAAACTAGGGTAAATTAGAGTAAATTAGGGCAAATTAGGGAAAATTAGACATAATTAAGTAAATTAGGGTAAACTAGGGTAAATTAGAGTAAATTGGATAAATTAGGGTAAACTTGGGTATTTTAATGTAAATTGTGGTAACTTTGGGTAAATTCGAGTAAATTAGGGTATTTTGGGTCAATTAGAGTAAATTAGGGTAAATTAATGTAAATTAAGTAAATTAGGGTATATTAGAGTAAACTAGGGTTAATTAGGATAAATTAGAGTAAATTAGAGCAAATTAGGGTAAATGAGGGTAAATTAAGGTAAATTAGAGTAAATTATGGTAATTAGGGTAATTTAGGGTAAATTAGTGTAATTTACGGTAAATTAGTGTAATTTACGGTAAATTAGTGTAATTTACAATAAATTAGTGTAATTTACGGTAAATTAGTGTAATTTACGGTAAATTAGAGTTTATTAGGGTAAATTGTGGTAATTTATAAATTTTTATCTCTGGAACCATCTACTGATACGATTCTAAAAATTCTTTCACTAATTATCTTCGCAGGGGGAGAATTTCTCGTGGGGGGGGGGGGTGATAAATCATAAATTCTTATTTCTGGAAGCACTGAACCGATTCTAAAAATTCTTTCACTAATAGAAAACTACACTAGCCTAGGTAAGTGATTTAGGCTATATTTTATTTTGATAAATTTGTCGCGGGAGGTTCAAGCTATAAAAATGTTTCACATATGCCAGGCGTCCCACGACGGCTCAGATTTTTTTCCTCTTGGGGTACGGAACCCTATAAACTTACGATTGGGTGGTTGCAGACATCACGTGGCAGAAGTCACTCGCCCTCGAAAATTTAAAATTAATTTCTGTTCATTAAAGTACTAAAGCAACTGCCTATTGCGTACTCTGTATATTGCGAACTGTAATCTATAACTAAAATTAAAAATAAATTTTAGAAAGGTACTAGATACTGTTATAATATAGGCATAAGGTAAATTATGATTATGTGCGCTGTTCTAATGAATTATTGACTGTGTAAACGGGACCTATAATACTGCAGTAATGTACACCGCACATAATATGCTTTCTAAACATTTTGCATTGCATATAGAATAGAATAGAATAGAAAAGTTTATTTGTAAATTAGTATACAAATACAAATTACAAAATCGTCAAAACAAAAAAATGCAATTAACTATGAGAAGTCTTTATAATGGTATAATGGTTGATTTGATAGTTTAAGTCTAATTAGTGTATTTGCCATAATATGGCACATACACTATTGGCGTCGGTCGGATGGCGGGACCTAGGGGTCGGACCAAAATTTCTCGACGTTTCATAGCCTCCTGAACAATTTGGCACCATTTTTGAAAATGTTTATATATATATGTATGTATATATTTATATATATATATATATATATATATTTATATATTTATATATATATATATTTATATATATATGTGTGTACACGATAACTCTCGACAGACTTAATCGATTGAAACGAAATTTGGTACACACATTGGAACCCATCACCGCAAGAAGCCTATTTAAAATGGGCCCGATCAGACCATTTTCAGGGTTGTATTTAGGGGTTCCAAAAAGTTTTTGGGCCCAAAAATACCGAAAAAATTGTCAGAATCGTTTCAAAATTGAAATTTAACTCTTTAGTAAAGATTAAAACGTGCTGCTAAAATTTTAATAAAATCGGCCCGACAGGACCGGACTTTCAAATTTTATGAAAACACTAGTTTGTTGATACGGATTTACTTATGGAAGGGTGTATTTAATGTGGTACAGAGGTTGCATTGATAATAATATTGAAATTAAGAAAAAAATATTATTTTAAGGGATGTATTAAGGGGTTAAATTTTTTATTTTGTCCAAAAACAAACTTAAGTTCACGTATTAAAGCCACATGGCCTGTATTAGCAAATACACTATATTGTCGGCAGGGTTTGGCACTGCGACCCGAGTTTTTTCTTTTAAATAAAGATAAATTGGTAAATTTCTTATCGCAACTGAAAGCTGATTGTATAATTTATTTAAGTGACAAGTAGTTTGGTCCATTTGTTAACTTATTACGATTAAAAAAAGGGACTCGAATATTAGTACTGCTCCTGATTTTATAAGAGTGCACCTCCTCAACTAACTGAAAATTAGAAAAGTTTTGTTTTGCATAGAGCAAATTTTCGTAAACAAAAAGGGATGGTAATAGTTAAAATATTATGTTGTTTAAACAAAGGTTTACAAGAATCTCTTGAGTTACTTTAAGTCATTATTCTCAAAGCTCGTTTTTGGAGTCGGAACACTCTAGCATCAGGGACGTAATCGGTAATGTTTTCACAGTACATAAAATGAGAATTGGTATGATCTTTAAAAAACCAACTTATTTTATATACGGATCAGTAGTTGATCTTGATCTTAGAACAGAGATATACTCGTAGCTATAGAAGTGGCATATCACGCAGATTGTAAGTATGTAAAACTGAAACCAGTCGAGACGTGCGAGGAATAATTAAAACCTATGAAAATATAACTATAGTATATTGCATTACAAGTTACGAAACACAGCATTTGTAACTACTGCAGTGAAGTTTGCTGCCCGAGGAACGAGGACAGCAAATCACACCCGTTAAATTCGCTGTGTTTCGTTCCGAGTAAATGCGTATTATTTTTCCACTGAGGTTAAAGCTATAGAGGGAGTGTAAGCATTTAAAAGTAAAGCCAGTCGCCATTGTAATTAGGCCCTCATTTTATATGTGAGAAGAAGAAGAAGAGAATAATATTCCCATTAATCCATCCCGTGTTTTGCCGCCATGTTTGTTGTGACCTGTGACGTCAAACCTGGCTTCAATTTTGTATAATCAGTTGTATATACGGTATGCGCGTCCTCTATAGATTTTACCTCAGTGTATTTTTCACAACTCTATTGACAATTCGATTTGAGGTACGTATTTGCAGTTTGGGCATATAATATATAATACTTATTCGAAAATGTCAAAATGACAGACATAACCCCACATAAATTTCAGATGGATCTGTCAGATCTAATATTTTTGCGGCTTTTTTGCGCGCCCAAATTGAGGGTATATCAAATCAAATTGTCAATAAAGTTGTTGTGAAAAATAATATGCATTTATACTCGGAACGAAACACAGCGAATGCAACGCGTGTGAATTGCTGTAGCAAACTTCACACTAGTTGCAAACGCTGTTTTTCGTCCCTTGTAATGCAATATACTATTACTTACTGATAGTAAGATACACCTTGATTTTTCATAAGAGCTTTGGAACCTTCATTGTAACATCCAGGCACACAAAACGACATAATTAACACTACGGAATACAAGCAACGATTGATCATAATGTACGTGACAGGTCGCACGTGATATGCTGTTTCTATAGCTATATCTCTGTTCTGAGGTTTTGATGGTTAGATTGAAAATCATTATGAAAGAGCTTTTAATAGGGTTATTCAAGCTATATGCAATCTCTCCCTCCAATCACTGCAGTATACGAACTACGAATGTATGGTAAATTTTTCTTCGCCATGTCATTCCATTTATAGCTGCAGCTGAATTTTGAAAACCATTAAAACCAACTGCCTGACTCTCTATCTATATTATTAATATTTAAATAAAAAAAAACAAGTTTGTATGTTGTATTTAGATACGTTAACTCAAAATTTGAGAACCACTGAACCAATTTAATAAATTATTTCACTGTTTAAAAGCATACTTACTGATGGGTAAGATAGGCTATATATTATTATATTTATTATATTACAACAAAAGACGGATGATCAGTGAGCGAAAATGTTAATCGCGATATCTGAGAGAAAAATTGGTGGCTATATAAACTGTTAACTGAATAAGAAATAGGCCCACTTGTGGGCCGCGGACAGCGTGGTACTGGGCCGTGGACACTGGTCGAGAGTCTAAGCCAAGATAAATATTATCGGAGCTTCAGGGGTCGACATGAAAACAATCGAAAATATAGGTGTCTATTTGTGTTTGTGTGTTTATAGTTTTTACTTGTATATCTAGTTAGTGGGTTTCAAATTTTTTTTACAAAATTAGCGGTTCGCACAACTAAAAAGGTTGGGAACCGCTGGGATAGGTAATACGACAGATCGAAATTGCTTTTGATTATTTCCTTGCCGAACAAATCCAGACCGGAAAGCTAATTGTGCGTATCTATATAATACCCCGGGTCCTGTAGAGGCCCCTAGGCAGTCGAAATCTCGAAATCCATTGCAAATTATCTCCTAATACTTTATTTAAGTATTTAATTTTTCCAGCGGCAACATATAAACAACGGCTTGGTTAGCGTGCTGTCGTGGGTTCGAAACCTGGCTGCGCTCATGGATTGTTTGTAAATGTTGTTTAAAATTGATATAATTTGTTAATTAAGACGCTATGACCTTAGTTGTCGAGTGTCTGTAATCTACAAAAAATAAAATAAGAAATTGCAGTTTTTACTTTTTACTATAGATATACGCCTCAGCTATCAGCATACATTTTTCAACAAATATAATAAGTACCTACGATGCATTTCTTTCTATGAACGTAATTCATAGGCGGAATTTAGAAACTGCATGAGAATTTTCGTCTTTTCGTATGTCCTGCGCGACAACGTAGATTTCACGAGAGTTTCTGAGAAAAAAAGCTAAATCCTCGGCGCTTGGGGACTTTGATGCTTGAGATCCTCGCTTCCCATCGTTATGCTGCACTCAGTATTCTTCTGTACAGTATTGAAAATTCTAACATTCCATTCTGTACAACATGCGCGCGTAATTGTGTGACTGTGTGTGTGTGTGTGTTCGCGCGCGCGCATGCGAGCACGTAATATACATGCATACAGACACACACATACACATGCGTTCTATATAACAGTGCAACGATCAATAACTTTCATTATATAGGCACGAAATACCATGGAGCTATTATTGAATATGTTCGTGCACGCTCTCTTTTAATTTGAGCCAAGTAGGTACCATTTCATGTTTTCAGTTTGTTATTTTAAAGTGAAACTGTATTAGCCTCGTTTTTATGGTTCCGTAGCCAAATGGCAAAAACGGAACCCTTATAATTTCATCCTAGCCGTCTGTTCGTCCGTCCGTATGTCACAGTCATTTTACTCGAAGACTAGTGGCAATACATATATGGCATTTGGAAGGTAAGTAGGTGTTTTCTATGAACCGCTATACAATGGTGTAGTGAAATTACGGGAAAAAAAATTAGGGGTGGCGCTCCATACATTTAACTAAGGGATGAAAAAAAAATTATAGTGCACGTAAGCGTGTGGAGTATCGTTAGATAGGTCTTGAAAAATGATATGGAAGTTTCAAAATGACTTTTTTATTTAAGTCAATAGTTGGTGAGATATGCGCTTCTAAAGTCGTAAAAAGTGTGTCCCCCCCCTCTAACTTTTCAACTATTGGGTGGAAAATTCTGCAAAAAATTAAGGTGGTAGAACTTAAAAAACACTTCCAACGAAAACAGGTTGAATAAGATATGTTGTGTAGTTTTTAAGATATGGAATATTTTCGGTTACACGCTATTTTTTTGAGTTTAGCAAACGCAGAAACAACTTTGATTTTTACAGTGTCTAAGACTATATTATTATTAGATTTATTATTAACTTTGAATTTTAACCGTGAACATTCTTCCGAACTACGGAACCCTTCACTGTGCGTAGTCCGACACACACTTGGTCGCTTTTTCCCGTTCGGTTACGCATGTCGAGCGTTACGTCAAGTCCACGTCCAATCGAAGCGATCGGCCAGGTCAGTTTACTCATCGAAAAGCAGTGACGTTATATGTTCATAACTATATTGTACGACTGCAGCATAACTAATATCGTTTGAAATATAATAGTCTAAGAGCTAGTGGCCTCGACAACATACCCATTTCAACACAGCTGAAAACATGCAAAAATGTTAGGTTAGATCTCCCCAAGGAAGGAATGGCCGGTATGGTCAAAGTACGTCGGTGGGGTGAGCACCCTTGAACTTTTAAAAAGGGGGGAAAAGTGGAAAATTTTATTAATCAATTATGATGTGAAGATCCGTTCCAAAATTTTACATAAGTGATTTATGAGATGAAAATTTCATTAAAAAACCATCTTTAATTACGAAATGTTACAATTACCACAAAACACCAAACCATAACAAACACTCTCGACGTACGTTTCGCCAACCAAGTTGGCATCATCAGGAGATGATTAAAACTAAAGACTAAACAAAAATTACTGTCTATTTATAGGCTACCTAATTTTAATTACCTGAAAACTAAACTAATTTACTAAATCAAAAAGCAGGCTACCTGGAATTGGGCCTTTGTCACTGTTCATAATATTATGTTTACACTTATGAATCTCTAGACTCTCTACGGCGTCTAGTTGTCTAATATTAATGACGTTTCTAATTAATTTTAAATTACTATTGTCTATTTTATGGTCATTTTCAAATGCATGTTGGGCAACACTAGATTTATCAAACCTGCCATATTTTAGATGAGCCATATGCTCTTTAAATCTTACTGAAATAGATCTTCTCGTTTGGCCAACATACTTTTTATTACAATTTTGACAACTGATTTCATAAATCCCGGACTTTTCTTTTTCTTCCACTTTTTCTTTAGGGTTCCCTAATTTTTCTTTCAAACTATTACTTGAAGAGTATACAATATTTAATCCTACTTCTTTAAAAATCTTTTTTAACCCTCTGGTGAAGCGCGATTCAAATGGAATCGATACATATCTAGAAATTTCTGTTTCATTACGAAAAGTCGAGGAATTTTCCAAAGCATTCTTAAAACTACGTTTTCTAATCATTTTATCTATTAAATCTACATTATAACCATTACACAAAGCTATGTCCTTAATTAAAGTTTTTTCTTTCTCAAACCTATCCTTGTTGAGAGGGAAGCTGAGTAACCGGTGTATTAAAAAGTTGAAACTTGCCATTTTATGTTGAGGGCAATGATGTGAGTCTTTAGGGATATATCTTAGTGTATTGGTGTCCTTTCTGTATATATCAAATTCTAAATTATTTGTCTCATTCTTTATGACTAATACATCTAAAAATGGCAGTCTTCCGTTGTTTTCAATTTCATAAGTGAATTTTATTGAAGGGAAACAATTATTTAATTTGGAAACAAAATTGTCTACATTCTCACTTTTAGTGTCAAATACTGCGAAAATATCATCCACATACCTAAGCCATACTCTAGGGAAGTAATCAAAAGTTTCTTTTGCATCTGTTTCAAACTTATTCATGAAAAGACTGGCAATAAAAGGAGATAGAGGGTTCCCCATTGCTGTCCCTTCATGCTGTTCATAAATATTACTATTATGCAAAAAACAATTTTGTTTCATACAAATCTGAGTGAGTTTTATGTAGTCATTTACCATCTCACTACTAAATTTATTCCTATATAATAGGTCTTTTAAAAAATCTAAAGTTTCTGGAATAGGGACGCTTGGAAACAACGAGCATACGTCAAAAGAAATCAAAATTTCCCCTTCCTCCAACTGAATATCCTGGGTTTTATTAATAAACTCATTCGAATTAACTACCGCAAAACCAGTTTGAGTAACAGGTAACTTATCAAATTCTTTTGACAACCATTTTGATAAAAAGTAAGTTGGTGCTCCGATTGCCGAAACAATAGGACGCATGGACTTACCTGGTTTATGTACCTTAGGTAAACAATACAGTCGTGGTATAATTGGGTTGGATACATGTAGTTTTCGTTTCAAAGCCGGGGTGACAATTTTCTTACAGCTCTTAATCGCATCTTTGACTTCATTAATCATTTTTGTTAAAGGATTTTTCTTAAGTTTTGTATAAGGACCATTACTAATTAAGGTGTCAACTCTTTCATAATAATCTATTTTGTCTAAAATAACAACTTTGTTTCCCTTATCAGCTTTCAAATAAAAACACTCTTTCTCACGTAATCGTTTGATAACTTCCTTGTTGAGTTACGTGAGAAAGAGTGTTTTTATTTGAAAGCTGATAAGGGAAACAAAGTTGTTATTTTAGACAAAATAGATTATTATGAAAGAGTTGACACCTTAATTAGTAATGGTCCTTATACAAAACTTAAGAAAAATCCTTTAACAAAAATGATTAATGAAGTCAAAGATGCGATTAAGAGCTGTAAGAAAATTGTCACCCCGGCTTTGAAACGAAAACTACATGTATCCAACCCAATTATACCACGACTGTATTGTTTACCTAAGGTACATAAACCAGGTAAGTCCATGCGTCCTATTGTTTCGGCAATCGGAGCACCAACTTACTTTTTATCAAAATGGTTGTCAAAAGAATTTGATAAGTTACCTGTTACTCAAACTGGTTTTGCGGTAGTTAATTCGAATGAGTTTATTAATAAAACCCAGGATATTCAGTTGGAGGAAGGGGAAATTTTGATTTCTTTTGACGTATGCTCGTTGTTTCCAAGCGTCCCTATTCCAGAAACTTTAGATTTTTTAAAAGACCTATTATATAGGAATAAATTTAGTAGTGAGATGGTAAATGACTACATAAAACTCACTCAGATTTGTATGAAACAAAATTGTTTTTTGCATAATAGTAATATTTATGAACAGCATGAAGGGACAGCAATGGGGAACCCTCTATCTCCTTTTATTGCCAGTCTTTTCATACGTCAAAAGAAATCAAAATTTCCCCTTCCTCCAACTGAATATCCTGGGTTTTATTAATAAACTCATTCGAATTAACTACCGCAAAACCAGTTTGAGTAACAGGTAACTTATCAAATTCTTTTGACAACCATTTTGATAAAAAATAAGTTGGTGCTCCGATTTCCGAAACAATAGGACGCATGGACTTACCTGGTTTATGTACCTTAGGTAAACAATACAGTCGTGGTATAATTGGGTTGGATACATGTAGTTTTCGTTTCAAAGCCGGGGTGACAATTTTCTTACAGCTCTTAATCGCATCTTTGACTTCATTAATCATTTTTGTTAAAGGATTTTTCTTAAGTTTTGTATAAGGACCATTACTAATTAAGGTGTCAACTCTTTCATAATAATCTATTTTGTCTAAAATAACAACTTTGTTTCCCTTATCAGCTTTCAAATAAAAACACTCTTTCTCACGTAATCGTTTGATAACTTCCTTGTTTTTGACAACTTTTGGCTTTGTTTTCTGACTTTTTTCAATATTTACAGACAACTGGGTCTTACATGCTTTTCTGACGAAACCTTTGGAAGGCTCAGGTAAATATTGAATAGCACTCTCGATTCCTGCGACAACGTTTGACAATCGTTTGACAAATTATTTCATAATAATTTATAAATATCTAATGTCTAAAGGAAATTACTTACAGCAAATATTTTTATAGGTTTCTTTGAAATTGTTGTTGAACCATTATAAAATGTCGAAACCAAAACATTGTGGTATTGTTAAATTCATTTTTAATTGAAATTCTTTGAAATTATAGAAGGATTATGATACATTGAAATTTAAACAAATTATCAGACGGATGAAAGCAATATGATTATGGATGAAACTATTTTTAATGTTAAACATGAATGTTCGACTGACTTTTGTCTTGACTTGTTCATAAATTATGTGATTCGATTATTTCACTAAAGAACTTATTATTTTCTATGGTATTGTTCTTTTTAGCATTCCTTATTATTTCAAAAATCTCCAATTGATTCAAAAATGAACTTTTTTTGTTGATATGTAAAATTTCATAAAATTTATCTTTATCGTAGTCATGATTATTATTAATTAAGTGAAAAGCAAATGCTGATTTATTATTATGTATATTTCTTAAGTCATTGATGTGTTCTTTTATTCTGATAAACTGATAACCTCCTCCTTTAAAAATAGTGGGTACTCTACCTTAGACCTTAATTACTTTGCTCCAAACCTAACAAACTAATGAAATACCTTCACTGTAATTTCTAATCTATAGATATGCCATAGTCTTTTATTTTTTTCCAAAAATGCAACATTCTCCCACTATCCGACGTACTTTAAAGTGTTCACTGCATAGATAAAGAAAAATAGCTAAGTAGTTCACTGTTTGTCTGGCTCTTTTTCATTTTCAGCTCGCTGGTAATGAGTTGAGTGGAGGGCAGTGTGGTGTGAACGCCCGCGGCTCGGTGTGCGACCGTTTCAACTTATCTCCCGTCTCTCTACACCAGTGGTCTCAGACTCGCGGTCTGCGAGTCAATGCTATTTACAGTTTCTTGTTTCAGATAGTCAGGTTGTCTGTTATAGGGGAACACAAGAAAAAAAATTTTACCATGCGGCATGCGAAAATGTAAGATAAGTTGGGGATCTTGCTGCACGCGATGTCGATATCTGAGCTAAATTGGTGTACGCTGGATAAGATATACGGTAAAGTGATATACATACTATGTACCTTTATGAGAAATTTGTTGCTCTTGATTATTTTAAGTTACCAAACCAAAATCTACCTGGGCACAGTGGCGGCTCCTCTTTAAGTGCGTTCGTGCGCCGCACTGCCAGTTGAAATGCAAACGCAACGCAAAATTAAAAAAAATAAATTTATGAATGATTCACTTATGAAAAACGGTGACACAGTATACACCTACACAGAATCAAATATTATAATCGATTATTCATGCTTCGTGAGATCAATAATCAGTATTGAAATATTGAACAAAATATCTGCTGAGTGCGGATCTGTTGTAGGTATTTGAAATTTCATCCCCACCCAAGACAGTGCACTTTTATAAGCGCACGAAATAAGTAGCATTGTTCAAATGTAAAATTAGACAAGGATAGTAAAACCGTGAGACAGATATATTTACGTACTTTGATATAAGGGCACGTAGCGCGCCGAGCGAAAATAGACGAAATACACCGAAACAGCTTCGTACGTACAGTCATCAGTCAACTCTTTTATAATATCAAGTTAGTATACTAATAACAATAATACAGAGTACATATTTCAGTTTTCAACGCAAATTCCCGGGTTTTTTTTAATTAATTCAGTAATTTTATTAAATTTTGTGTTTTGTAAAAAATTTTTGTGATGAGTGGTGATAAATAGTTAATATAATCATTAATCAAGCTGTATTATAGATATCAATAAAATTGTGATTTGATTTTCTTCGACAATAAACTAACCTAAAAATTTTATAAAAATAATAATTACGTATATTTTCATAAACAAAAATGAGTAGCATTGGAAGTGTAGAATATATAAAAAATAATCGATCGACCTATGAAGACAAAATACGGTTAAAACAATTAGGCCCACCTCGATCAATTATGACAATTAAACAAACATGTAAATAAAAAAAAGGAATTTACGCGTTCATTTAAACAAGAATTGTATGATAAAGCATCGTGGTTCTGTGGATGTGATAAATTTAATATTTTTCTGAGTTTTCCGTGCTTAATTTTTGACGGTAAAGCAACGTGGACTCAAAAAGGCGTTAACGATTTGATTCATTTATCCGAAAAAATAAAAAAGCACGGTTCTTCTCAAATTCATTTGCATATTGTTATGCAGTTAGTTTGTTGTCGGTTCTATTGATACAAGACAACAATAAGAATCTGACGATGTTCTAAAATAAAGCAACATTTACATAACCAGCTTTGTTGATAAAAATAGATATATTTTATCATTTGCGGAGTGTACAAAATGATTAAAAATTATTATCACAATTCCAATGACTTCTGTAGAAAGTGAGAGGTGTTTTTCTACGCTGCAAAGAATTAAAACTTTTTTGAGAAATACTATCCATCAGGAAAGATTAAATGCGTTGTCAGTGCTATCCATTGAAAAGTGTTAAATTCATTCAATGCCGGATTTTAATCAACAAGTGATAGAGGTTTTCTCTCATCAGAAGCAACGTAGAATAGATCTTCTTTATAAATAAGGTTTGTTTTTCTCTTAATTACATAATATATATAAGTATAATATGTAAAAATGTTATATTCAATACAATATTAGGTATTAGGCGCACTGCCACAATTATTGACCACCGGCCGCCACTGCCTGGGAGAACCGGATCGGAAATCTATAATATCTATATGGTACCTATATAAAAGAAAGTCGTGCTAGTTACACCATTTATAACTCGAGAACGGCTGAATTTTCATGATCTTTGATTTTTTGGATTTTCTCCGCCCTGGTTATATAGCAGAATAATTATTAAAACATCGGAAAAATTCACCCAGGAGCGAACGAGCGAAGCAAGTTAGTAATGTATTATTCTGTATATATAAAACAAAGATTTTGTATATAAATCATACCACCCGAGAGCGAACGAGCGAAGCGGGCGGTAATGTAATTATAATATTCAAGCGAACAAGCAAAGCAAGTGAGTAATGTACCACCCGGGAGCGAACGAGCGAAGCGAGTGCGTAATGTAATTATAATATTCAAGCGAACGAGCGAAGCGAGTGAGTAATGCACCACCTGGGAGCGAACGAGCGAAGCGAGTGAGAGTAATGTAATTATAATATTCAAGCGAACGAGCGAAGCGAGTGAGTAATGTAATGATAATATTCAAGCGAAAGAGCGCAGCGAATGAGTAATGTAATTGTAATATTCAAGCGAACGAGCGAAGCGAGTGAGTAGTGTATTGCAGTCCGGGCGAAGCCGGACCGGGCCGCTAGTATTAGATAAAGTAAAGTCTTTCACGCCTGAATGTATGTTCGCGATTTATTTGAAAACCGATGGACCGATTTCAATTTGGTTTTCACGGTTATATGGAGCATTATCCTGGGAGTGCCTTAAGCTTAGGGTTTTCATAATAATATTTTCAAAACTAGAACTTATAGGCCAAAAATTCCGGACCGTTGCAGTACCAGACTATGTTACCGAATGAGTTTTTTTCGACTAAATTTAGTTTTCATATAATAATACGTATTCATTCGTTCAGTGTAATTATTATAATTTTTAACACAGGTATAATAAAATTGCGAATAGACTAGAGAATCTAATCTAAACTAATATGAAATTGGTAAATTCTGCACTTTGTACAATAGAAGCAGTACTGGGTATCGATCGATGTGTTCGTATATATAGTAACGCGCCTACAAAGTCCACATCATGAGAGAGTCATGTTTTTAATGATTTATATAGAAGTTAAGAACTTTAATAAAAATAAACTAAATCGTAACTTAGTCTGTAATTGTAAAGTTCTAAGGACTAGAAGAGCGAATTTTCCGTTTTCATAATTTTTTTCCTGTTTTTTAATTTCAATCTATCTATATCTATTTGATTGGTTGAACGCGCTAATCTCAGGAACTACCAGTCCGATTTGAAATTTTTTTTTGTTAGATAGCCCATTTATCGAGGTAGGCTATAGGCTATATAATATCACGCTACGACCAATAGGAGCGGAGCATCAATGAAAAATGTTGCAAAAACGGGAAAAATTATTCCTTTTGAAAGCTTCCGTTGCGTGCGCTGCGTAAACGGTTAAAGTTACGCAAAAATCATGTATGACGGAATTGTTCCCGGAAGGTATATATATATATATATAGCGAATGAGCGTAGCAAGTGAGTAATGTAATTCCTAAACCACGTAACGGATTTTGATGCGGTTTTCACCATGAGTTAGATAATTTTTTACGGAAGGTTTATATATATATATATAGCGAACGAGCGAAGCGAGTGAGTATTGTAATTATAATATTCAAGCGAACGAGCGAAGCGAGTGAGTAGTGTATTTATAATATTCAAGCGAACGAGCGAAGCGAGTTAGTAGTGTATTGCACCCGGGCTTTTTTAGCACCCGGGCGAAGCCGGACGGGGCCGCTAGTATTTGTATATAGTGATTCGTTAATAAAAATAAAAGTGAATTTTGAAATTTCCTTAAACCTCAGATAACGAACACATTCGAAAAATCCCCCTGAACATCCCCGGACGTCCTAAAAAAGAAGACGGTAACCGAGGAAAACAGGACGGATAACCTTATTTAATTAATTATTATTTATTTAATTATGCTAATTATAGCATTATTACCTAATATTAATAATTTGATCATATTATAATCTCCAGTTTTCGTTTGTTGGTGATTTTAAAATACACCCTGTATAATCATCAGGCTAATGCCCATATTCATAGTTAACCCGTAAGGTAAGTGATAAGGGTCCCTTCGCTGAGGGTCACTTAAGTGCTGAGGGCACCTTATTCAAAGGAGCGTTTCATAGTCATTTCCTTGAGTGAGGGAAGAATTATAGTAAACCTCCATGATTTTTTCCTTTAGAACAGTTGGTCATACCATGCAGACCGATTGTGTTTAGTTGTCATTTTTGATATAAATGCGTGTTTTTCATGTGTTTTACTGTTTTTACTTTTTCGACACTTAAGGGACATACTATCCACCCTTAAGATGAGGATGATGTAAGGGCCCTTACAGACTTCAATTTTGATTATGAAACGCATATTCGATTTGTGTAAGTGTCCCTTACTACTTAAGGGTTAACTATGAATACGGCCGTAAGTCATGGGGACCACGATCAACACCGGATTTAACATTCAATTTATTTATTTTGACATTTGTCAAGTCATGGGGGGCACGGGCAACGCCGGGCATAACAGCTAGTTGGTAGATAAGTTTGGGAACTCTGGTTTGTAGACAGCTGTATACGTTTGCGTCGTATATATAGCACGGTATCCAGTGTTCAGTGCTGTACCAAAGAGCGGCCGACGGCAATGTTGATAAATCTCATCCTATGTAGGCATACCTATATAACAGATGAACGTTGTCTCTTTGTGGTAGGCACATAACTTTCTTCTATATACATTATATTGTACATTATATACTTGCATTACATATAGTCAGATATATAAGCAGACACACGGCCCATATACCTTGTTGATTGTGAATCTACACTTGGCACTTTCATATTATGTGCAAAGGTGAATGTACACCTATTGGATAATGTTAGGAGGTTAATTTCAAAAACCGTTCAGTATAAAATTGAATTACAGTCGACAATCTTTAGAAGTCCATGAGTAGCGGGGATGTAGGGATAAATAGAGTTCCGAGAATCTTAATGCGCGCCTCGTTCCTGTGCGAATCTATAACAAACCTTCTGGGTATTTGAGTCGTATTACGGAGTGAATTGACTCCAAATTATTTTCCCCTCTTGACTTCTGGCTCATATTAAAGTCGATTTTTTGCAAATGCCCATAGATATATTATATGGGGTTTAGCAATCGACCCAGAATCTGGCTATAATTGGCTGCCTGACTCGTAATAATTATGCCAAGATATATAATAATGGCGTCCATATCTGATTCAATAATGGTATACCGGGTGGAACAGCATATCTGTGTACATAGGCGATTAACATAGAAAAACAGTTTTTCCGTGCGCATTGCTCCCCAAATTATTTTATACAAAAATGCTTCAAATAAATGTTGTAGGGCTTAAAATTCTGCATCTAAATCAATAAACACGAATAATTTTGCATGCTTTATAATGCCAAAAATTAGATGCTCGAACAACACATCGATAAACCGATGCATGGGATTTATTATAAGAACATCGATACGTGTGGTTTATCGAAGGATCTGACGTTTGCCTTCTTGAGGTCAGCTAAACTGAAGTCTGAAACTGAGGGATTTGTTTTGGCGTGTCAAGACGGCGTTATCAATACTCTCGTGTACCACCGTATATAGTTATGGGTGCGGAAGTAACAGATACTTCTTGCAGAGCATGTCGATCGCATCCAGAGACGCTCATGCATCTCTTGTCGGCATGCAGTTATTATGCAAGTTGCGCCTACATCCATCGTCACAATGCTGCTCTAAGAGTCCTATATTACCATTTAAGACATAATTACGGTATTGACAAAACTCCCGTTCTGCCTTATGTTCCTGGCGATATTGAGTCCGTTGTCGAGAATGAATCGTGTAAGATTTTCTGGAATTATTCATTCAGTACTACCAGGCAACTTTCAGCTACAAAGCCTGATATAGTTCTCCTTGATAAAACTACGCGATTTATGTATGTCATCGAGTTCTCAGCTCCTGCTGAAACGAACATAGTCGCGAAGGAGACTGAGAAGCGGACAAAATATCAAGATCTTCTCTTTGAGCTTAGGAAGCAGTACCCAGACTATTCTGTTAAATTAATTGTCCTTATAATTGGTGTTCTTGGTGGAGCCAAACCGTCACTGTTGGCAAATATAAAAGCTATCCCGGCATGTCAGCGTAATGCTGAGTCACTAGTCTGCCGTATGCAAAAGGCTGTGCTTATTGGATCGCTCCGTGTACTTCGTGCGCACGACCCAAACTCACTGTAATCGCCCATTTCATGGTTTGAGACGCGGTTATAGTTTCACCTTGCTCCGCAAGTATCCCTTGCGTGACGGTGACGAACCTGAAGTTTAGGGTGCTTGTGGATGCAAATTTCTTAAGGAATTCTTCCTTCATCATAATAATAATATTTATTGGCCACATTGACCAAAGAGTATATGACAAGTCAAGAGTTATTTATAAGATTACACATTTAAAATATTCATGAACATTAATTATAAAATTCTCTGTTTACCAGATGACTCTTTAACTTCCTTTTAAAAGCTGGAAGTGGCAATGACTTCGTATCATGTGACAGATGATTGTAAAATTTTACACAGTTATAAAGTGCTCCTTTTTCAAAAGTAGTTAAAGAGTGATCCGGCAAACGAAAGTCGCTATTTCCCCTAGTGTTGTGTGCATGTAACATTTGATGGCAAGTAAAATATTTAAAATGTTCCTTCACAAAACACAAGCATTCATAAATGTAAACGCAAGGCAGTGTCATTGGTTACAAATAGATAAAAACTGAGTATGATATCGAGAAAAAGGTTATATCTTGAGAACTATTTGGTTGCAAATTCTAAAAAGTTGGTTACAAATAGTTACAAATTAAAATATTAAGGTTACAAATTGTTTGGAAGCAATATTGCTTAGCTGGGGGGCTAACTTCACACACGTGAGTTATTGATTTCTTAATTAGTGGAAGAAAAGCCGATTTTGTGGGACAAAACTATGGAATTGTATTTCTCAACTTTTCGTAAAATTTTGCAAATGGCTTAGTAATTATTGCTTCTTGATTTATAGGATGAACCCAAAGTCTTCTATTATACCGATGGCGATGCCGCCGGCGTTTAGATACCAATATAAAAGTAAGTACCTACAAGAACGCGTGGGTCCATAAGTACACTGCACGTCTGCTATTCGTTTTTTTACACGAATGAAAATGGAATCATGTGAACAGCCGCTGTTTATTCGGTTAAAACCGAATAGGTACTGTAAAAAAAAACGTGCGGTGTATTGCCGTGTGAACCTAGCCTTAGCTTTAAAAATAGTGTCGGGAGAACCATAACCTTTTTGTAGGTGAGAGGAAGGGATTTGAGGTGAATAGTGGAGGATTTAAATTTTATTGTAGAATTATAGACGCGTCGACAAACTTAGGTCATATTAGCGCCTTAATTACATTAAATAACAACATCCTTAAAACTAAATAACATCACAAAACATCCATGAGCGGAGGTGGGATTCGAACCCACGACAGTGTGATCCAAAGGTCGGCTACGCTAACCGTTACACCACACTGTCCTCAATAGTGCATGAAGGAAGTATTTGTAGATAACGTTAAAATAATATCAGAAATATTATAATAGCTCTGTTATATTATGTAGGTGTATATATAAGGTATAAGTATATCGCTGATATTTAAATTCTATTGGGTTTTTTCCATAGGTATTGTATGTGTATAAGTAATTGTTATGTATAGGTATACATAATATAATATATACAATGTTATATATGTACAACACTTATGGAGACGGCGCGGCCGCGGCGTAAATGTAATGCAAATTCCAATTTAATATATAGATATAGGTACACACATATAGGTACACATATTATAGAGATACTATATATGTGTAGGTAGGTAATGCATTTAGTGAGTACTGAGTGATGAAATTACAAAAGGGGATTCTTTACCCGCGGCAATTATTCATGCGCTGCATCATCCAACAAATTCAAGAATTATATTAAAGGGGAATATATGTACATTAAGTATACAGTTTTCAAGGCAACAGCGTCTATGTTGCCTGCACCAAACAGACCTCTGAAGGGATGTGAGTTAAATTGATTATAGGTCTGTGAAAAATAGTTTTTTTTATTAGGTATATATAGGTAAAGAATTATAGATCAATATAATATATACCTACTTACGAGCATAAGTATATTACCTAATACTACCTTTCACTATATATTTTTTTTGAAATATTAGGTATCTACTAGCGGTCCCCGTTCGGCTTCGCCCGGGTGCTAAAAATTTATGATTTTTTATCCCCCCCCCGCGAGAAATTCTCCCCCTGCAAAGCGAAATCGGGCTGGTGGTGTTTATAATATTAGTATGGATTCCGCATATACGCTAAAATTAATGCAGTAAAAAAATTTCAGAGTTAGTTTTGTTACTATCCCACAGGAATTATCCCCTCCCGCGAGAAATTTATCAAAATAAAATATAGCCTATATATATATCACTCAGGGAAAGTCTAGCTTTCTATTAGTGAAAGAATTTTTAGAATCGGTTCAGTAGTTCCAGAATTAAAAATTTATGATTTAAGTATACACCCTCCTCCGCAAGAAATTCTCTCCCTGTGAAGCGAAGTCGCCTGTCGTTGTTCTCGCTTCGCGTACTTGCCTTGCCTACAGTTTATAATATTAGTATAGATAGTCGAAAAATCTTACACCCTCATTTTACCCCCTTTGGGGTTGAATTTAAAAAAACTTCAATAGCCTATAACCTTCCACGATAAAAGGGCTATCTAACAAAAAATATTTTTTTTCAAGTCGGACTGGTATTAGTGGGGCCGTTAAGCGTTTCAACCTTGCACTTTGTGATAGAGAGATGCCACTCGGTACGAATGTTGGTCGGACCCATATCTTCACTTTAAGACGTGAAGGCATTTTGGGCCCCGCGACAGGACCCCTAGACAGGGTGGTTGCGTAACTTTCAGGGGCAAAACGCCTGTAACTTAGCAACCGTTCCTTGCACAGCCCTGGGGGTAGTCTCATTGGATTCAGCGCGTTCAATTTCTTACGAGACAGCCCTCAGACTAACTCCGAAACCTCCACCAGCCCGCGTATAGGGATGAAATACAAGTAGTCCATTGAAATGTTAAATTTTTTTAAGCTACGTTTGCATTTTGGGTAGGGCAAGGTTTTTTCTCTCGTTGCGTGGGAGGGGGCGGTATAAGTTTAAAAATGAGTTTTCGGGGTCGACGGTCACCCCATTTGGCCGCCACCTTGAAAAGGGGGTGTAGTGGTGCATTTAAGTGTTTAAACCATGCATGACGTGATAGAGAGATGCCACTCGGTACGAATGTTGGTCGGACCCATATCTTCACTTTAAGACGTGAAGGCATTTTGGGCCCCGCGACCGGGCCCTTAGACAGGTGGTGGTTGGGGTCGTTAAGCGCCTAATCTTGCACGACGTGATAGAGAGATGCCACTCGGTACAAATGTTGGTTAGACTCATATCTTCACTTTAAGAAGTGGGGCCACTTTGAGCCCCGCGACTGGGCCCATAGACAAATTGGTTGCATAACTTTCTGAGGCAAAACGCCTGTAACTCGGCAACAGTTCTTCGCACAGTCCTGGGGGTAGCCTCATTGGATTCAGCGCACTCAATTTCATACGAGACAGCTCTCAGACTAACTCCAAAACCTCCACCAGCCCGCGTTTAGGGGTGAAATACAAGTAGTCCATTGAAATGTTACATTTTTTAGACTACGTTTGCATTTTGGGTAGGACAAGCTTATCTTCACTTTAAGATGTGGAAAGATTTTGTGCCCCACGAACGGACCCCTAGACAGTGATGGTTAGGGCCGTTAAGCGCTCAATATTGCACTTTGTGATAGAGATATGCCACTCGGTACGAATGTTGGTCGGACCCATATCTTCACTTTAAGATATCACCTGTCTAGGGGCCCGGTCGTGGGGCCCAAAATGTCTCCACATCTTAAAGTGAAGATATGGGCCCGACCAACATTCGTACCGAATGGCATCTCTCTATCACGTCGTGCATGGTTTAAACCCTTAACGACCCCACTACACCCCCTTTTCAAGGTGGCGGCCAAATGCGGTGGCCGTCGACGCCGAAAACTCATTTTTAAACTTATACCGCCCCCTCCCACGCAACGAAAGAAAAAACCTTGTCCTACCCAAAATGCAAACGTGGCCTAAAAAAATTTAACATTTCAATGGACTACTTGTATTTCATCCCTATACGCGTGCTGGTGGAGGTTTCGGAGTTAGTCTGAGGGCCGTCTCGTATGAAATTGAGTACGCTGAATTCAATGAGACTACCCCCAGGACTATGCGAGGAACTGTTGCCGAGTTACAGGCGTTTTGCCTCAGAAAGTTATGCAACCAATTTGTCTATGGGCCCAGTCGCGGGGCCCAAAGTGGCCCCACTTCTTAAAGTGAAGATATGAGTCTAACCAACATTCGTACCGAGTGGCATCTCTCTATCAAGTCGTGCAAGATTAGGCGCTTAACGACCCCAACCATCACCTGTCTGAGGGCCCGGTCGCGGGGCCCAAAATGCCTTCACATCTTAAAGTGAAGATATGGGTCCGACCAACATTCGTACCGAGTGGCATCTCTCTATCACGTCATGCATGGTTTAAACACTTAAAGTTCCTGAAGAGATTAGCGCGTAGGTACAATTAACACACAAACAATAGGTATAGAATAGACAGGCAAAAAATCATACACCACCGTTTTACCCCCTTTGGAGTTGAATTTAAAAAACTCGATTAGCCTATAACCGTTCTAAATGAACGGATTATCTAACAAAAAAAAATTTCAAGTAATTAAGTATATACTTAGTTTCTGAGATAAGCGCGTACAAACACACAAACAAACTCCTCAGCTTTATAATATTACTAGCGGTACTCGTCCGGCTTCGCCCGGGTGCTAAGAAAACCCGGGTGCAATACACTACTCACTCGCTTCGCCCGTTCGCATGAATATTATAAATACACTATTCACTCGCTTCGCTCGTTCGCTTGAATATTATAATTACATTACTCACTCGCCTCGCTCGTTCGCTTGAATATTATAAATACACTACTCACTCGCTTCGCTCGTCCGCTTGAATATTATAATTACGAACAAATTTGATTACCATAAAAAAGTTATAGTGAGTCAACCTTAAAAGATAGACATATGCTGTCGCGGACTTTTTTTTAGAACTTTTAAAGGGAACAATTCCGTCATACATGATTTTTGCGTAACTTTAACCGTTTACGCAGAGCACGCAACGGAAGCTCTCAAAAGGAATAATTTTTCCCGTTTTTGCAAACATTTTTCATTGATGCTCTGCTCCTATTGGTCGTAGCGTGATATTATAATATAGCCTATAGTTTTTCTCAATAAATGGGCTATCTAACAAAAAAAATATTTTCAAATCGGACTGGTAGTTCCTGAGATTAGCGCGTTCAACCAAACAAACAAACTCTTCAGCTTTATAATATTAAGTATAGATAGTACTTTAAACTTATATAGATTACTTACTGAATGGAAAATGGATTGTTTGCAGTTATTGAAAAATATTGAGCCGGCCCTGTGTATTTCGTATGTGTGACATTCAGTGGGACACCGCGGTGTGTACTAAGTAGGTATACTACCGTATATCTATATACTTAGCTATACACAGTGATTCTGTCTGACAATTACTTAATAATATTAATGTAATGCAAACTTTCACAAGCGAAACGAAAAAAACAATTATTTTACTTACTATCTACTTATATTCAGTATAGGTATATAATAAGCATCGCAACAAGAAATAAAGGTCAATGACGTCATATAGTTTATATAGGCGCGACTATAATGGCTAAAAATCGTTATACACAATGCTCCCTGCAGAACGGAAACAAGATTAATAAAGAAGCATTGCTACAACAATATTTACCTACTAGCAATTACCCGCGCCTTCATTCGCGTATGTAAATACCAAAATACCCGCCGTTAGAATAGGCGTGGACACGTGGGAGTATAGAACTCGCGCCCTGAGGATTCCGTACCGGTACAACTGCAATTTAATAAAATAGGTACGTGATTTTTCATTTTTTCATCTTTATTATATGAGGTTGTAGACATAATATTACCTATTTGATATTAATTTTAACTTGATACAAACCTGAGAAAATGGATCTTGAAGGACAGTCGGACAACAAAGTGATTCTATATAGGTACCTATATACTTATACCTATACTATATAAGGGTTCCGTCTTTTTTTCATTCAGAGGTACGGAACCCTAAAAACCATCGAACATGTCTTTATTTTTAAGAAAAGTATTTTTCCCGAGTTTCACGTTTCTATAAAATTATTGCACATACCGCTACACTATTAGCGGATGTGCTCTATTATCGCTATGCGCGTCGGAGCTGAGCTTCGTTCATACAAGAAGTTATATCTAGGTTAATTTCGCACGAAATCTATTCAAATTGTAGCTTTCTGAAAAGGGGAGATTCTGTTCTATGAAATGGATCCATTTTTAAATTGATTCGAGTTTATAATTAGGTATACCTAATCCTAAAATTGTACCTAACTGAAAATCGCAAACAGTACTTAATTGTCGGAATTGGTCTGTACGTTTATACGTATAGGACATAGGTATACCTACATACAGTGTGTCCCACTGTAACTGAGACATAGCATTTTAACATGGTGTTACGATAATTTGTTAATATTTGCTCTCCGTTAACTGTTTTTGTTATTTTTATTTTACGATCTGGTTCTAAATGTCCCCAATAATGATGTTGTAGACTTATTTTTATTTAAATATCTTTAAAAATTAATGAAATCACATTTTTAAAAAATAAATCATAATCTTTGCTTTGTATACCAGTTTAATGGACAAGTGCTCAGTGTCGCAAATAGCTTAGTCGGCTAGCGCGTTGACCAACATCAGTTACCTTCACGCCAAGCCCAGGTTCGAATCCCGAGAGCTCATAATAATTATTTTTTTTTTAATAATGAAAATACATTGGAGAACAATTAATAATGCTTATTATTTACAAATAAATGTAAGTATATAGCGATTTTATTAATTATTTCCATTCAAACAGAGTTGTACGATGGTTGTATACGTGTTAGTTTTAATGAAAATAATTAATAAAATCGCTATACTTTTATTTGTAAATAATAAGCATTATTAATTGTTCTCCAATGTATTTTCATTATTAAAAAAAAAATTTATTGTGAGCTCTCGGGATTCGAGCCTGGGCTGATGTTGGTCAACGCGCTAGCCGACTAAGCTCTTTGCGACATTGAGCACTTGTCCATTAAACTGGTATACAAAGCAAAGATTGTGATTTATTTTAAAAAAATGTGATTTTATTAATTTTTAAAGACATTAAAATAAAAATAAGTCTGCAACATCAATACTGGGGATATTTAGAACCAGATCGTAAAATAAAAATAACAAAAACAGTTAACGGGGAGCAAATATTAACAAATTATCGTAACACCATGTTAAAATGCTATGTCTCAGTTACGGTGGGACACACTGTATACGTATACGCCCAAGCTCTACATATTGCAATTTTTGACGAATCGCTTTGGTTTATATTTTATTCGCTTTGTTTACTATCAGACTAGAACCTATTTAAATTTACTGAAATGCTTTCACCAATTTAATTTTTATAAACAATTTTATTTTACTATTTTTGACAGGTATAATAGTTTAAAAAAACATATAATCTATATATATAAAACAGTTTCGTTAGTCATTCACTGACTGATTGACTGACTGACAGACAACGCCCAGGTCAAACCGCTGAAGATATAACTTGAACTTTGGACAGTAGGTTTCTTTTGTGACGTAAGCACCCACTAAGAAAGGATTTTTCGGAATTCAACCCCTAAGGGGGTTAAATAGGGGATGAAAGTTTGTATGGAAGTTTGTCATTTTTAAAGTTAGAAGCATGAAATTTTGTACAGGAGTTCCTTATATAACGTCGGTGAGTAATAAGAAATTATTTTTGAAAATTCATCCCTTAAGGGGGTTAAATAGGGAAAGAAAGTTTGTATGGAAGCTCATCATTTTTGAAGTTAGAAGCATGAAATTTTGCACAGTAGTTGCTTATATATAACGTATAAGTGAGCATTAATGTATTAATAAATTTCGAGTGAACGAGCGAAGCGAGTGAATAATGTATTATTAATATTCGAGCGGATGAGCGAAGCGAGTGAGTAATGTATTATTAATATTCGAGCGAACGAGCGAAGCGAGTGAGTATACTTATTTTATTAATAATATTCTAGCGAATGAGCGAAGCGAGTGAGTAATATATCAATAAAATTCGAGCAAACCTGCGAAGCGAGTGAGTAATGTATTAATAAAATCCAAGCGAACGAGGGAAGCGAGTGAGTAATGTATTAATAAAATTCGAGCTAACGAGCGAAGCGAGTGAGTACTTATTTTATTATCTAATAATATTCAAGCGAACGAGCGAAGCGAGTGAGTACTTATTTTATTAATAATATTCAAGCGAATGAGCGAAGCGAGTGAGTAATATATTAATAAAATTCGAGCAAACCTGCGAAGCGAGTGAGTAATGTATTAATAAAATCTAAGCGAACGAGCGAAGCGAGTGAGTAATGTATAAATAAAATTCGAGCGAACTGAGCGAAGCGAGTGAGTAATGTATTAATAAAATCCGAGCGAACTACAAGCGAAGCGAGTGCAAGTACCTGGGACAAAATATCTAGCAGAGTTCCAACAGTTTCATAGCAGATTCATCTCAGAGTCACAAAATTGTGACAGACTGTCCACAGTGTGCAGCAGGTCGTTATTTTTTGATAAATTTCGCAGAGCAAAGGAAGAAGAGTAAGCGCATGCATTCAGCAAGGTTTGAAAAACACCCTACGCGATAATGGATTTTTACAATGTTTTTAGCATGGTAAAGAACGAAGTTCGTGAGCTGGCAGCTTTTGTGCAGAGTTTTACTAGCTTCCGGATAGCAGAGATATGGGAGGGCATTCACAGGTTGCTTTGGGCTTCACGGCAGCAGATTTTTCCGAGAGAATTGGCAAAGCACAAGAGTTCTGTGATAGCATAGACATAGCAGGGTATTCACAGGTTGCTTTGAGCGTCAAGGAAGCAAATTTTTCGAAGGGAATAAACAAAGTTCAGAAACTCTTTGATAGCAGAGACATGGCAGGACCTTTACAGCTTGCTTTGAGCGTCGAGGAAGCAGATTTTTCGGAAGGAATCAGCAAAGTTAAGAAATTCTGTATGATAGCAGAGACATAGCATGGCCTTCACAGGTTGCTTTGGGCTTCGAGAAAGCAGATTTCCCGGAGGGAGTCAACAAATTTCAGAAACTCTTTAATTGCAGAGACATGGTAGGGCCTTCACAGGTTGCTTTGAGCGTCGAGGAAGCAGATTTTTCGGAAGGAATCAACAAAGTTCAGAAACAGGGATTACCTTAGTGGGTTCTAACTGGGATTATCTTAGTTGGTTCTCTAATTGGGATTTCCCCATTGGCATAAGCCCGATTAGGACCCGACATGGCTCTGCATGATATCCTCATATGCGGTCCCAATAGGGCAGCCCAATTGGGACCCAATTAATAGGGTCTACTTTAAGATTTTTAGTCGGGAATTATTCACAGGTTTTTGAATGGGATATATTTTAATATAATTATATACTATTAAAATGTGAAATATGCCTTTCAAAAACCCGTAAACTGTGCCAGCACATAACACAGATTTTTAAGTGCCTATAGCAGATTTTAAAAATGTCAACCTGCAGCGGAAAATTTGATAATAATCTACGAGGCATGCATAACCTTTCAAAAACCTGTGAATAATCGTGAATAGTCTCCACTGGCATACAGATTCAAGGACACAGGTTTTTGAAAGTGTATAGCAGATTTTAAGTATTTCTACCCACGAAAAACCTGCCAATTATCTGCTAGACAGCCTGTCACAACGATAGACTAGCCAAGTTTGGAGCAAACTTGGCTGGTAAACTACTGAAAATGTACCGAATATCCATCTAAAATCTGCTATATTACCTTGCTCTTTCTCTGTTATTTCCCTGTTAAATATTTTGTCCCGGGTAATGTACCTATATCTATTAAAAAAATTCTAGAAAATAAACACCACCGCAGCCGGGGCTTCGCTTTGCAGGAGGAGAATTTCTCGCGGGGGATAATAAATCATAAATCGAAATACACGTGAGCAAAGCCACGGGTAACGGCTAGTAATACATAATACTTAAGTATAATATTATTGTACAGTATTAGTCCGGCCGCTAAATGGACGTTTTCGTTTAAGTCGAAAATATCATATATAGTATACTTATATTAAGTTTTTTTGATTAATGAATATGTTTTAGGATATGATTAACTTGCAAAAAAATGCATGATGACAAACTGTCATCTCTGGGCAACTGCAAAGATATACTTACGATATTTAGTGGGGCGAAACTACCAGTGGCGTATCTACCACAGGTGTTCCAGGTGGCAATCACCGGGGCCTCCTAACCTCGAGGGGCTCCCAATTTTTGGGTCAACTACTGATTGATTAATCCTTACACTATTTGTAATAATAGTTGACATTACTGTAATAAATTTTCTTAGCAAACTCTATATCGTTTATGTCAATAATTATGATTTGATGAAGACGACTGGAGGATTTATTTATCCTTAAATATAAAAGAGCGCAATATTATTATCTGAAGAATACCTGTAGAACTTCTTTTAATTACAGAGTCGTTTATATATGACGTAGAACAAAAGTAAATTTAATAAATCACTTAGTAAACTGACAAATTAGCATCAAACTACACTTTGACAGCTAAAACAAAACAGCCGTTTACTAAGCCTACGCGAATTTCAACTGTTTGCTAAGCCTTCTGTTGTTTTATCAATTAATTTAGCATAGCCTACTATTAAAAATCAGTGTTTTACGTATAACTCTGTTATTTTTGAAAATAAATCCATCAACCCTCATATCAAATTAAAGAGAAAAAAAATCTCTTTCGAATGGTGTCATGGCCATCTTTGACGTGTATTTAAAAAAACAAAGTTAATACACGTATCTCTAAAACTATACAAGTAAATAAAAATATGAAAAGAGATTTGAAATCTTCATAAAAAAGGGCCTTAAGAAAGTGAAAATATTTTTTTTCTAACTTACTTAATAAGCGAGTTATAAACAAAAAACGAAAATGGGTAAATCTCGTTTTTCAACTGTCGGTCGCGAACCAAGCAAAATATGGAAAGTTTGACTACGCAGGGTAGTAGTACTGGAGATTCTTCACATTTTGTCTCATTTAACCAAATCTCTATCTCCCATAACAACGGAGATCCCCATGTTGAGGATGAGTCTGTGGACACACTGTATATATATCTCAATTAATTTCCCAAAAACCATGGGAAAATCGAGTCTTATTAAGAGTATAGCTTTTTTGTAGCAAATAAGTTACTGAATCTAAATTTTATACTTAAAGCCCTTTTCTTCCATTGGCGTCTACGCCAATGGAAGAAAAGGGCTTTTTTAATATTTGAACGTTTAAAATTTCTAAATTTTAAACGTTCAAATATTAAAAAACCCGAGTTCTACGCCTATGGATTAATATTAATCATAATTTAGCTATGTTTTTTTTTGTTCCATAAAACTATGTTAACGTACCAAATTTTAGCAAAATCGCACAGGCCGTTTTAAATTTATAACAAAAAAACGATTTCAAAATTGTAACTTCAGGGCCGTATAGCGCCCAAACTAAGCAATTTTATAAGACGGTAAGTTTGCTTAAATCGGCTTATTTTGGTTTCAGGAACATGTGGTAGCTCGTGTGTTAAGTACGTCTTTAAGGACACCCTGTATATAAACCTTCCGTGAAAAATTCTCTAACTAATTGTGACGTGAAAAGTGAAAACCGCATTAAAATCCGTTGCGTGGTATATAGGAGAAGTTAGCGGTTATATACAGACAGACATACAGACAGACGCGGAAAGCGACTTCATTTTATACTACCTATATGTAGAGATTGACCCGATGGAGATATAAGTACTTACTCTTAGGTACTAATTATATACTTATTACTTATATACTGAAAATAAAAATATTTCTTTAATAAATAAGTAGGGGAGACCGGGGTTAGTTGACTATACGGGTAGGTTGACTAATTGCCGATAGTTCCACTATTAAGTATTTGAGGGCACTGCTATCGCGATGTTCAAGAACACAGGAATGAAGTTCATCATTGTATGTGCCGCCGTTATATAGATATTCGCACGGTGTTTCAAGAAAAAATCAGAAATCTGAAAACATCAGCGATAAGTAATTATTTTTGTTCAAACTATTTGTGTATTATTGTCGAATAAATAATCTTTCACATATTTTCAATAATATTTTGTGAAAATATGGTAAGTTTTAATATGATTTAGGTGTACTTATTGTTTTTACCGAAGTCTATTAATTTCTGACGTACGGCGCTCAAAATGTCAAAATGGCGGATGGGGCTTGTTGACTAAGCGGAGTCGGGGTTAATTGACTAAGGTTAATTGACTAGCTTCAATGCACATGTTGCAATAGATGGACCCACAACAAATGCACCAAAAACTCCAATTTAACATTTTATGTGTGCATTAACTGTGGCTCAGATGATGATTTGTAAACTTTTTATAATTGTTTTTTATTTTGTAAACTTTTTGTAATTGCTTTCTATGTGAAATTAAACGTTTTTTTCAATCATGTTATTGTTTTTACCCCTCAAATACATGGGCGCACATACAGGGGGGGTCAGCTGTCCCCCCCCCCCGTCCCTATCTGCCGGCGCTCATAATCAAATATAATATAAAAAAACCTGTATAGTCAACTAACCCCACCATGCAAGTCAACAAACCCCGCTACCGGGGCCAGTTTACTTACTCTGCTTGCCTGTCTAAATATAAGGTAAAAAGTTTTATCTCGGTTCGATTAAAGCGATTTAAAAATTAAAATAGAATACCTGAACAAATTTACAACCTTGTGGTACATTTTAATTTGAGAAAATATGAACGGTTAATTTATAAAAAAATCTTATGTAAAAATTTAGTCAACTAGCCCCGGTCTCCCCTATACCTACCTATTTAACCTTATAAGTAGGTATACATGAATTATTCCGTTCAATAAGTATAAGTACCGTCAACCGGGGCTATTTGGCCACCCCGGGGTAACTTGGTCACCACGTGACCGACATTTGTTTTAAATTTTTTTCCCGGAAACTGTTTATTTTTTTCGGATTGTGCACATGCCTTTTCTTTGTGGCAGATTGAGAGTGACCAAAAATGGTGAGAACGTACGAAAGAACTCCCGGATCCCGGAACTATCAAAATTATAGTCTGGAAGACTTAGAAATGCCGTGGCGCGGCCGTCCGAAATGGCATGTCACGAAAATCAGCGGCCGAAACGTTCAAAGTATCGCGGACAACGCTCAATAGGAAGGTTGATGGTAAAAATCCACAAGCAGTTGGTCGTCCAAAGGTCTTCAGCAATTACAGGGGGTTAATTTACCTATTTACGGTTATAAGGAATAAAAAACTTTATTTTTGCCAATAAATTATAAGTACGCTTAAATCTCTAATAATCGACTGTTTACTGAAAAAAAGATAAAAAGATTTTTTTGAACATTTTTATCAATATAAATGGGGTAACAATATGGCCATGTAGGCTTATTTCTATATATGCATTTTGCAGCATAAATTTAGGAGGTGACAAGTTACCCCAACCCTGGGGTAAATTGTCACCCAAAATTTTATTTTTTTTTTACGGGTACACGTAGGCCCGTGATTTTGGTACGAAACGTCAATTCCTACGGTCCATGTTGGTACACTGTAGGCCTTTTCCTCCACTTTCGGTGTATTTCTACTCTTGTTTGTTAAAGAAAACCGTCCAAAAGGTGACCAAGTATAGCCCCGGTTGACGGTAGTATAGGCATAAATCTCTTTAATGCATAGTACCTATAGGTATACCGCTCTCGTAGCGAACACATTAAGATGCGTAGTATATGTTTGCGCTGTACTTAAGTATATGGTAGGGTGGAAGAACGTCCACGTAAACTGTGTTTTTCGTGTATGCTGTGTTTGCGTTTGTCGTATGGTCATGCCTGCATTCTAAGTAGGTATGTGTACGCGGCTTTATAGATAAGTATAGCTGATGAACGTTTATTTCTTGCACATTTTACAAAAAATCTTAACAAAATACACATTTTTATGAAGGACTTTTAATACTGATTGATATTATGTATAAAGTAATTGACAGCGACAACGAATTTTCAGTAGAAAATAAAACAGATTTTGTAAACATTCTAGGCTTAAAATTACGATGATAACCTGAACAAATACCGCTAATATTTAAAGTTAAATAACTTTTTATAAAACCACGATTTCAGCTGGAAAAAAATTCATAATACGGGCCTTTATTTAAAGACAGATATTTTATATTTGAAATTTCGAAATTCGTATTTATTAGATCAATAAAAAAATGGGTTAAAAATTACTTACTGTGTGGCGTGTTTTGTATGTGTAAGATAAAGAGAGAGTAGGTATATTAACACTATGAGTTAAACAAAGGTAAACTACAGATCAGTGACTATTGGCCGATTCAACACGGAGGCGTGTCTGTTATAAAAGAGGTGGAAATTTTTCCACCACTTGTCTTATTGATGGGCTGTAACATTAAGCAGTGGTTCGAACCAACCGAAATTATTCATTGTGTATGCCGTATGGGGTAAAATAAAAATTACTCCTTTTAAACCAACCCAAGAATAAACTGTATCTATGGGTTTTTAAATAGATTTTTCAGTCTTCTAGAGAACACCAAGTATAACGTTTTATTTATCAAGTTTAGCGGGGTGTTTACTTTTGGTTTTGCAACGATTGTAGAGGGTGACTTCCGTGCAGGGGAGGGGGTGCGATGGTGTTTTTTGCGAAGTGAAAAGGGGTGAGGTGCAGGGGGAGTTCCCCAAAAAACGTAGGCGGGTTTTTTTTTGGTGCGATGTGGCGTTTTTTGCGAAGTGAAAGGAGGAGTTCAGGAGGAAGTTGTTCAAAAAACATTCCCCCCCGGGGGGTGGGGTCGTGCGATGTAGAATTTCGAAGAAAAAGTTGAATATCTTGGCAACGTCGCAACCGAATTTCAAAAACGACACAATTTTATGTATAAGGCTTCCGCGAATGGACATAAGTCATATAAGTAGGTAATTATTATTTAAAGAATCTATACAGTTTTTTTTTTTTTTAATGACCACCAACAGCTAAGGCTATTTGGGCCTAGCACCAATTCATATTTTTAATTCATTATTTTTTTTTAATAATAAGTAAATTAAAAATCCAATTGACACTTTTACCAGCTCTCGGGCTAGAACCCGGGAACTGGGGACTTGTAATAGAGGAACCATATAGCAACGCCATATGCTAAACGCTCGGCTATTCTCAAGCCCAAGAATCTATACAGGCATAGGTATAAGGTACTGGAGGCAAATATGGCCCACCTTAATTTAAAATGATTTTTACTTTTAACCCTGATTTTTTATATCAAAATAACAGGTAACTATATGAACTTGTCATGGGGATATAATTTTATTTTGTGAAAAAAGATTTTTTTCGGAAATAAGTGTAAAAATAATCAGCCTTACATTTGGGCCATATTATCCATCTGTTCGGATTATATGGCCCACAACAAAAAATATCTTAAAACCTATAAAATGAATATAGCTTTCACACTATTTTTTTTTAATTTTAAAAAACTAATTCCACAGTGCACACAACTCACATAAATTAAAATAAAAACGAAAACAAATCCTGCCATGCGGGCACTAAAAACAACATAACACTGAACATTTTTAGAGTCTAAAATTAACAGTACTCAAACTCATCACATGTTTGCATATTTTTCCCATCGCAAACCTAAAACAAATGGGAAGAATTCGCAAATCTATTTTATGAATGTTATTTAGTGGAGTTGGTTACTATGGCCCACTGTTGAATTATATGACCAGCGCCCAGCGGTCCATATAACCCGGCCGCCAACGCATTGGGCGATATTATCCGAAAGGGTAACTGAACAACATTATCATGATAAATAAGGCGAGCGAGTGCAGTATCAATTAAATATTTCATGCACAGATTCCTAACAAAATGACACTTCTCCCTGACTTTTCACAGCTTCCACTTCAGACGTAACAACGAATAAAAAAATTGACAAAAAACTTAAACAAATAACAACAGCATGTCAATACACCCGCAAAAACAAACGAATGAAGTATTGTCGGAAGTTTTGTAGCGGGGGGCTGCGGGAAATAAAACCGTCAGTAGATGAGTAACATAAGCAACTTTATGACGTTGTCAGATCGTCGGCAGATATTTTAGTTTGTGCAGGACAAATGTTGGGCCATATTACCCTCTGGGCCATATTTGCCGCCAGTACCTTACTAATAAACCCATTATTATACATTTTACAAATGGTGATAGAAAGCAATTCGTAATACTTAAATTGTACCTAAAATTGTAATACCTATAAGTACCTATTCATTTTATGTTTTTATAAGTAGGTACTTATGTATTATTTAATCTATATAAATATTCCAATCATTTTAGGTTTTTTCAAAAGATTAACTGTCGGATTAAAACTTTTGACGCAGTTAGGTGTCCCCCGCAAAGTAGATGAAGAAATCATATTTTGACCCATTAATTAATTATGAGAACTGTCCGCCATCTTGGATTTAGTGTTTTTGTCGATTTGCGCACGCGTATTTTGCATTTCTCGATAAAAAAGGTAAGTAACAAATGTGTAGACAATTTAATTCTCTACAATCCTCATATAGTCAATATTTTTCAAAAAAATTATTTATTGCTAATAATAAGCAAACAGTGTGAAAAATTAGGAGAGTGGCCAGTTTTTTCAACTTTTGGACCATTTTTATTGAAAATAAGTGGCACATTTAAATGACAAAGTTGTAGGTGGTGTTTTCATGGTAATTTTGACAGTTTTATTTAAAAATTCAATGTTTCTTATTAAAATGCCGCATTATAATGATAAAAATAAAAATTAAACTTTGACACCCTGTATCTCTTTTAATATCAACTTTCAGAATAGACATGTGGGGTCTATCGCAATATTTGTTTATAAGAAATCAGCTGTTACTTTATGTCCCATTATTTTTGGGACACCCTGTAGATTGCTATGAAATATTTTCAAAGAATACCTACCTATATTTCCGAAAATTTTACAACACTAATTCTGCCAATACGCGGGGCCAGAGTGAAGTTAGCATTGACACTCCATGAGTACGTCAAAGGGCAAAGTAGGTGGAGAAACTTATTGACTTGTTAAAATAAGGAGATCGTTCCGCTTCGAACATTGCGCATGCTGCCACCTATAGTTCGATTCAATTGCCAATACTAAATTGATGCCAGGTCTGACGTCGCAAGTCACAACAAACATGGCGGCCAAACAGGGGATGCATATGAATATTATTCTCTTCTTTTTCTCACATATAAAATGAACAAGTCTCAATAAATATGGCGACTAGCTTCACTTTTAAATGCTTGTAGCGTCTCTATAAACTCTTAACAGTGACGCTAGCTTAACGTACACTAACGAGTAGCGACATTGCATTGGACGAAATTTCTTCAAAGCTGATAGTTTGCACTTTCTGCGTTACATTCGTTTTTCATAGACACGTCTTAATAGTAATACTTTGTATTCATTGCTGTGTTATACAAAGTATTTCATCCAGAACATGTCTATGAAAAACGACTGCGGCGCAGAAAAGTTTGAACTATCAGCTTTCAATAAATTCCGTCCGATATCGCTATTGCATGTATCATACTAGAGTTGACTCACTGCACGTTATCTAGAGCCATACTTATGGCTCTAGATAACGTGTAGTGAGTCATTTTCCTGAGAGTAGTTCTTTCAATTATCCACGAGATGCAGCACTTGTGGTACGTACAAACATCATTTGTTCCCCATTAGTGTCGTGTCATTTTAGTGGTATAACTTAATTATTTAATTAATTTAATAACAATAATAATTTAATAATTAAGTTATACCACTAATGACCTCTGCTGTCGAGCGTCTATAATCTACAATTCATTCATTATACCACTAAAATGACGACACTAATGAGGAATAAATAATGTTTGTACCTAGCACAAGTGCTGCCTCTCGTGGATAATTGAAAGAACTACTCTCAGGAAAATGGTTCATTTACTGAAAAGGGAGAAAAGAAAAGTGGTGTCGGGAGGCGTTGTGAATTTAGTGCATCTACTGTATCCCTAAGAGTCAACGTAGATGAAAATTTTTCGTTGGAAAGCAGCCATAATTGATGCGAAACATATTGGAAAAAATCATTTTACCAATCATAGTCACAGTCAGGATAATCCTGACAGGATTCTAACCTGAACCTTTCCACTTTCGCGGCGGAATGAGCTTACATTTACTCAACCGTGACAAGATTACTAATCAAACATGCTCCTTATATGCTTCGGAATCAATTGATTTTCACTATAAACGAAAAGTTTTCAATTGCAATTCAGCCGTATAAAACTTATTAATTTATCAACGTAGATAATTAAGACTCGACCAGATCATTAAGAATAGACTAATGCTAGCGACGAGACTACATAATATTTACTGTCGAATTTTTGTTAGCTAATTTTCGTTAGCTATGCGCTCGCGCCAAAATTTTACCTCAACGCGCCAAAAGATAACTTCAAAAAACTTTCTTTAGTAGGTAGGTTTAAATTTGAATCCAGAAATAAATTTTATTGAATTTGTATCATAATAATTTATTTAACACATACAGTACAATAAAATAAAAACAAAATAATTACATTGAAACAATCTTGCTTTGCAATTTTAAGAAATTCGTTTTTCGTCAGTCTTTGACAACAAAATAAATCTAGTACTTTTCTCTATTTAGGTTTAAAACCATTATTAAAATTTAATTTATAATATCAAAAATATTGTGCAGTTCAACTATTTTATAAAATGAGATGGGAATGTCAATTTGTATGGCCGTTTTCTCATAGTCCCGGTTCCTGTCCTAGCAAAAATGGTTTTCAAAAACGACATTTTGTGACGTCAGAGCCGATACCGCTATCTTATATAACGCCAAATTATATTAAAATATAATAGGTTGCCAAATATAACGTCGTGTTTGGTATCAGGGAAGTACGGTGTACCTAGTCTGTATACCAGAATGCGGCCATTAATGTATTTATTGTATTTAAAAAAAGTTACCTCTCAAATATTATGAGTATTTTCAATGTCGTCGCTTAAAAACAATAATATTGTTACAGTTCACAAAGAAAACGTAAATTTGCGTGTTTTAATTTTAACGAACTTCTATTGTTGCTATTAGAGATCGTTGAGCATTAAAATTTTATCGATTGAATTTCAATATTTCTAAATTTCATGCTTAATTGTATACAACATTAAAAAGTTTATCCACAGTTTTTTTTATGAAAAGTTAACTTAATTATCAAGTATTACCTTGTGAAGTAATCATTGAAAAAACGTATAAAATAACTTCAACTATCTATAAAATGGTTAAAAAAATAAAAAAATCGGATTGTTAAAACAATAACAAGACTAATTTTCAAATTTAAATAGCACCTCACATAGTAAAGACATAAAAAATAGTGTGGAATTTTATTTTTTCGTTCTACTAAAAATAAACTAAGAATATAATAAATGACAAATTTTTTTGCAGCAATATGCTACAATTCCAGTATTTTATCCTAAACGAAACGTTCTTCCAAGAAATTAAATTAAACCAAAAACAGGTCACTCTTTCAGTATTAGAGTATAGAGCATTGATCTCATGAATTGGATTGCCAATTCCCTCCAAATAGGTAGAAAATATGGTAGACCAACGCCGCTCTTAGGGAGGTCATGAACTAAAGAAGTGGCGTTTCGCAGGGGTAATAATAATTACGTCTGTTGATTTTATCAAGTTAACGTATTCATTATTAAAATAATATTGAGTTAGGTAGAGGTCCTTATTTTTCACTCTTGCGTGTATCATCTGTATTCTGTATGCATTAAGTAACCTCCTTTTTTAAGTCGGTTAACAGTTTCAAATTTTTTTACTCTCAGAGAAATAAATTAAATATATTTGATTGAAGCAATTTTGTCGCACACATATATGACTCGCTTATTCGGCAGCGCTGACCAATTTCTACTAGGCCCAATTTTGGTAATGCGAAATGAACAGGATTTGGCAATCCAATCAGTAAAAGATCTACTGTTTAAGCAGTTAATTAAACAACAAATATTGTTTAAATTCCTGCACAGTGAGCTCTGTCTAAAAACACGTTCATAAGGAATGCTTTCTTGGAAAGTGGGGGCCTTCCTGTTTTTCGCCGCGAGTGATTTCGGTTCTATATCAATGAAAATTCATGTTCATTACGAACAATGTTCCCGTCAATTCTCTTAAGCAGCGCTTTTCTGTAAGAAAGATTCTTCGCTAAGAGAGTGATTTTAGAGAGAGCTGACTGTACTCTGCCACGTCTTTAAAGAACGCGTAGATTAAGATTAAAAACAGTTGAAGTGGCAGGACGCAATTTGTTTCTTTGAATACAATAGAAGACATTAGATAATATGATAATGAAAATCGAAAAGAAATTAAATAAACGTGACAGACTGGTTGTACTTTTAGGCTTCGTTTCATTGCTGGTACTGTTCGGGAAGAACGTACGAAATATCGTCCCACGGATGACGGTACAATCCTTGGCGAAGTCGTTTCTGATCCATGAAATGACCAATGAAACCTATCGAACGACCCAACACAAACAAAGAGTTTATGGCTCCAATGTTGATGTATTCTTGCGCCTCCTCTCTGTAAAAAAACACAACATTTACATACACAAAAATCGCAACTTGAATGAGCCATTTTCCTGAGAGTAGTTCCTTCAATTATCCACGAAAGGCAGCACTTGTGGTAGGTGCAGACATTATTTGTTCCCCATTAGTGTCGTGTCATTTTAATGGTATAACTTAATTATTTAATTAATTTAATAATTAAGTTATACCACTAAAATGACACGACATTAATGGGGAATAAATAATGTTTGTACCTACCACAAGTGAACTGAATTGATGTTTAATTTGAACACAAACCTTGTAAATGATCCACTGTTTCGCAGTAAATCAACAAATGATGTGGCAATCACTCCGTCGACATTTAAAATAAGGTTAGGTTTCTTGCTAGTCGTGATTTTTTCTACTTCTAGAGCGTACTGAAGTAGTGGTTTAGCAGGGAAATTTTCCATTACGAACTCCTTGATGATTTTAACTCTCATGTCTGGATTGTTAATGCTTTTTACACGATGACCAATGCCCATAATGAGTTGACCCTTTTTACGCATCTGATTAACGAAATCTGACGGATGTAAGCCTGAATCGTAGGCTTCACTGAACTGTTTCGCCGCACCATCAAGAGCGCCTCCAAATCGGTCACCCTGGAATTAATGATTTTTCTATTAGTTATGCAACCAATAATTAGAATCTCGGGAGTTCTGTATAGCATGTGATTTTTTTCTTGCATAAATCAAAGTATTTAAAAACTGTCTGCATCATTTACTACTTTTTACTTTCGAAAATCTTGTAATGGTGAAAAAGGTCGAATTTCAGATTTCGACTAATTAGGATGGTCATTGGTCCCTATATAGCTAAATTTTAGTATGTGCAAGGGTCTGACTGACACACCGCTTAACGAATCAAAACCAAATTCTTAGGGCTTTTATCAGTTTTTTTAGTGTATTTGCCATATGGCACATACACTATTGGCGTCGGTCGGATGGCGGGACCTAGGGGTCGGACCAAAATTTCTCGACGTTTCATAGCCTCCTGAACACTTTGGCACCATTTTTGGAAAAGTCTGTTTATATATGTATATATATATATATATATATATATATATATATATAGATCATCGTGGCTTGGAATCACTAAAGGAGTTCCCCAGGGCTCCTTAATAGGGCCACTGCTTTTCAATATATATATAAACGACTTACCTAACACTATAAATCATAAAACGATTTTATATGCCGATGACACGACGGTAATTTTACAATGCAATTCAATGCTGGATCTGAACAGAGAAGTCTCTGACACTCTAAAAAGCCTAGACTCTTGGTTCTCACTTAATGGGTTAAAATTAAACATCAGCAAGTCTAGTGCTATCTGCTTTAATGCTCAAACACTCAACGTTAATAAAATTGGTACGGATGACCTAAACATTACCTTACAAAATGAACCTGTAAAGTTCCTTGGAATAATTATAGACCGTAAGTTTAAATGGAAGGAGCATATAGATTACCTTTGTAATAAAGTTAGTTCCTATTCTTTTTTGCTAAGATCCTTATCACAAATGCTAAGCCAAGATGTTCTTTTGGTAACATATCATGCCTATGTTGTCTCAATTTTAAAATATGGCATAATTTTTTGGGGAAGCTCCAAACATCTAATCAGACTATTCCGATTACAAAAAAAATGCATTCGCAACATCATGAAAGTTGGTTATCGGGACTCATGCGTTCCGCTATTCAAAAAACTTAAATTACTTCCCTTGCCGTCAATATATATATTTGAATGTGCATGTTATGTAAAAAAACATTTTGGTTACTTCCTACCACATATAAACGGACATGGCTACCAAACACGTCACAAAACGGATTTGTATCCAGGAGCTAACATGCCCTACAGTGTAATTAACAATTTAATAAATATTTATAACAACGTACCAACGGATATAAAAAGCCTTGAGCTTAAAAGATATAAAAGTGTGCTTTATCAACATCTAGTCAATAGTTGCTTTTACAATGTCAGTGACTTCACTTCTCAGTCCAAGCAAAAATAATACCATTTTAATCTATAAGTTTTATTAAGATGTACAATTTTATGTATTTTATGTATGACATATTCAATGGCTTTGGCCTTTGCTGAATAAATTCTATCTATCTATCTATCTATCTATCTATCTATCTATCTATCTATATTTATATATATATATATATGTGTGCGGGCAATAACTTTCGAAAGAGTTAATTGATTTTGACGAAATTTGGTAGGCACGTTGAAATCCATCACCGCACGAAGCCTATTTAAAATGGGCCCAATCGGACCATTTTAAGGGTGGTTTTTAGGGGTTGAAAAATGTTTTTGGGCCCAAAAATGCCGAAAAAATTCTCAGAATCGTTTCAAAATTGAAATTTAACCCTTTAATAACGATTAAAATGTACTGCTAAAATTTTAATAAAATCGGCCCGACAGGACCGGACTTACAAATTTTATGAAAACACTAGTTTGCGGATAGTGCTTTACTTACTGAAGGGTGTATTTAATTTGGTACCGAGGTTGCATTGATAAAAATATTGAAATTAAGAAAAAAAATATTATTTTAAGGGATGTATTAAGGGGTTAAATTTTTTATTTTGTCCAAAAACAAACTTAAGTTCACATAATAAAGCCACAATGCCAGTATTAGCAAATACACTATATTGTCGGCAGGGTTTTGGCACTGCGACCCGAGTTTTTTTTTTATATTCCCCCTATTCTTTCAAACAGTGGCGGCTCGTGTTCCTTTAGGTCAGGAGGTCAATTTTATACCAAAAAAAAAAAAACAAAAAAACAAAACAAAATATAAAGTACCTAATATCAAAAAAGCGTAGTGAGTACTTACATTAATTAAAGTGATTTATATTTTAGATGAATTCGTCTATCCTTGCTGTTGGCAAAATGATCGATTACAAGTTCATTAAAGTTTTTAATATCTTTGATAAACGACTTTTCAATGCTTAAAATAGAAGTACCTTTAAATACAATACTTTGGTCCAAATGAGCTGTAAAAATGGAATCTAACTCGGAAACAAAATTTATCAGCCCCCGAAATATGCCGGATGACTCGGTTTCGTCGTGTCCTCGTAGAGCTAACTCGAAGGCGCCGCAAAACTTTATGCAGTCGATTATTTTATTTAAGACATATCTGTTTTTATTCACATTTTCATTATATTCTTTAATTTTATTTCGGTAAGCACTGCTCAACTGTAACTGAATGTCAACACAACCGAGCGTACCATAACCAATAGCACTATTCATATGATCTGCGGATGAAGCATGCTTCTTTACTTTTTCTTTTAAATGTTTTAAGTCTATTAGACCGTTCTTGCACCATAGCGAGTCATTTGAATTTGAAAAAAGTAAACAAATGAAACAATAAAATGAATTGGTCACTTCACACCCACAAATCCATTCAGATATATCGTACATTGAATCTTTGTTTTTGTCCTTACTGGTTTGTATTATTTTAAGTGATGGTCGTGGGCGACCATATTTTTTAAACTCTAAACGTTTATCATAATTTAAACCATTATTAATTTTCAGATTTTTAATAGTTTGCACAACAAACATTTTTACATTAGTTAATAATAAATTTCTAATTGTTTAACCGTTAACAATAATAATATAATATGAACGTGCCAGGAATTTGTAGAGTGGGTAAAAAATATTAACCATTCATACGTCACAGCGTCTGACGACATACGGCTGTTGACCGAAACGATGATGTACGATGAACAGATCATAGCTGTGTACGTCGTGTAGCGTAGCGTCCGATTAGTTCCGATTCGATAGCCATATCTCTGTACATGAGGGCAAATTTTTATTTGACCCACAGCGTGATTCTTTATTTTGATACAGAATTGTATTTGATACAGAACTTAAGAATTAGGTATACTATTACTTATTAGTATTCTGCATTTGTTGAAACAGAATATTTATTTGGTTTTAAGTTTTTAATATTTTTTAAAATTTTATTTTCTAAATTCTAAATGTTTTTTTTCTTTTTTTCATTTTACATTTCCAGGGAGGTCATTGACCAATTGACCTAATGGAGGAGCCGCCACTGCTTTCAAATAAAGGTAGTTTACTGATGAACGAAAATCAAAAATCGTGAATTGCTCCTGTGATTTTATTCATATTTCACAAATCAATAGAGGACAGTGTGGTCCAGTGATTAGCGTCGCGGCCTCTGGATCAGACTGTCGTGGGTTCGAATCCCGCCTCCGCTCATGGATGTTTTGTGATGTTATTTAGTTTTAAGTGTGTTGTTATTTAATGTAATCCAGACGCTAATGACCTAAGTTGTCGACGCGTCTATAATTTACAATAAATAAAAATAAATACATAAATCAATATGTTATTAACGAATTACGTTACAATTATACCACCATTTATTTGTCTCGGAAAAATCCAGAAAGGATAGTTTACTGTTGAAAGAAAATCCGCGATCGATGCAGTTGAGCAAAAAAGTTAATGAGGTGAAGCCATATCATTTATTTCTAAAGCAATTGTATTTAATTTCTGTTTTATTGGTGTAACGCATTTATATAATTTTCAAGTTTGCATAACCGGGACAATTAGCGTCCCGTACGCACACCATGAGGGATACTACTAAAAGTGGCCCAGAAACGGGATGTCCCGGCTCACACGGAACAGTTGACAACTCTAGTCATATCCTACCCTGAACTGAATGCAATTTAATTATCAGTTCAAAATTTTTATTGGAAGAGAAGCCAATTACATAAATTCGGAAAACATCATTTTGACAACCATAGTCACAGTCAGGACTCTAACCTGAACCTTTCCACTATCGCGGCGGAATGAGCTTACAATTACTCAACCGTGACATTACTACAAATCTAACATTCTCCTTATATGCAAAGGAATCATAGACTTCAACTACATGCGAATGTTATTAATTATAGCTAGGTTGTAGTAGTGAGAGCTATTCATGTAGGTGAAATTATTATTATTATTATGTTATTAATATTATACATGAATAGCTCTCGCTACTACGACGATTCACATCTACAACCGAGCTATAATTAATAACATTGATTCGCATGTAGTGGAAATCTATTGATTCCTTTGCATATATGGAGAATGTTAGATTGGTATTCATGTTACGGTTGAGTAATTTTAAGCTCATTCCGCCGCGATAGTGGAAAGTTCAGGTTAGAGTCCTGACTGTGACCATGGTTGTCAAAATGATTATTTCCGATATTTGCAGGAATCAATTATGTAATTGGCTGCTCTTCCAATAAAAATTTTCAATTGCAAAACAGCGTATAAATCTATTTACTATATATTAATTTTCAGTGATTGTAATAAAATAATTAAAATTTTCAAAAATCTGATAATGAAACTCAATGATGATAGGTTGATAGTAGAATTATTATTATCTAAAGAAAAAATATTCTTGTTTCCACTTCATAGTTATCTAAGTATAAAACGAAACCTGGTCGAGAATAAATCACAAGCACAGACGCTATCTGAACTCCGTAATATTCTCGTAAATCTACTTACAATTGTCAAAAGTCCACTGACAACTGAAGACACTAGATCTTTGCCAGCTCGAGCGCATACAATTGTATTATGTGCTCCTGATACAGCAGGACCGTGATCGGCGGTGACCATTAAACACATTTCAAAGAATTTGCATACGTATGGCGGAAGACAGCGCTGGAACCACAGCAGTGAAATGACGCCACCAATGCCTGTAACAATCAATGAAGTTGAACATTTCTATGTATTTGTTTACGTCGCCCAAGTTTTGAATATTCGGAGCCATTTTAAGATCTTTTTCAATTTCTATGTAATAATGGTGAAAACAGACAGGGCCGTCCCTAGGTTTTGAGGCGCCCGGGTCAAAGACACCTTAGCTCCTCCCCCCGCCAAATCTACCAAGTAGTGTAAATATTTTCATTTGGTTTTTGGGACAAGATGCATTTAACCATTGCAAACACTCTCGAAACTTATTGAAGTTTATACATGTAACTACTGTAAGAATAAGTGAAATATAATATAGTTTTAACTTTACAATCTATTATTATTGAAAAAAGAACACCGTTTAGGTCAAGTCCAATTTCTCATTAAATATGGATTCTGCGTATTTTTGATTTGCATAAAAGATCATTAATTTATGGATATTTTTCGGTTTCAAAATTTTATATCTATCGGTTTTGAGTTTTGACACCCTCAGGGCGCCTGGACGCGCCCCCCTGAAGCATCGCCCGAGTCAGCTTGACCCTCCCTAGGGACGGCTCTGAGAATAGACTCACATTCGGAAGGTTTTGGGTTCGAATCCCGGCGGGGGCAAATTTGACTCTCGCCGAGAAACGGTAACCCCTGTACCGACTTTCGTGTTAAGGTATTTCATCGTTTCCCTCTCAAGCTTTTGACCTCTGTTGTCTGAGCGCTATTTTTTAACAACAGGTGTACTATTAAAATATTAAGCTATTATGTATGCATTTTATTTCCCGTTTATTACGCTATCTCGTTTATAACGCGTTTTTTGTTCAGCCCGCTATAATGCATTATAACAAAGTTTTACTGTATATGGATGTAAAAGAAAAAAATTGACCCGAGACTCCCAGTTTCAGGTCGAGTTTTTAGCTATTATACAGTGCCCACAGTTCACATTTACTTCTGTTTTATATTAATGTCTTGCACTATGTACGAGAACTATATAAAATTTTTACTCACCAACATTTTTATTCAGCACATCACTGATGGGCATCCCTGCATACAATAATTCTTGTCCTCTTTCGTCGCAAATGGACGTCATGAACGACGCTGGTTTTCTGATCAGCCCAAGTTCCCTGGCCCAACTGTAGTCCATTGGTACGGTCGGTGGTGGAACTTCTGATTTTGGCACAATTTCACCTTTCTTGACAAGTTGGTGGTAAACGCTAGCGATAACTTCGCCCAAGTTATCGAACGATTCCGGTACAAATGCACCGGCTTGTTTGAGTGCTTTATTTTTGGCAAGGGCTGTTTCTTGATCACTGTTTGCGCATGAACCAGCATGGCCAAATTGTACCTATAACAAAAAAATATGAAACCATGGTGCAAGTGAAACTTTTTGCTATAACCCTAAACGCTTTTAACCTGAAATTGCAGAAAGTAATTTTGTTTACGTGGTTTACAATCTGCCTCGCCCTGGGCCTCTGATCCTGGGAGGCCTCCAAATCTCGAGAAGCCCTTTTTAATCAAATCCCAAACAAGGTCAAAATACGTTTAGTAAGTAAGAAGCAGTTTGGAGTTGGAGGCCCTGTACATATACAAAATATAAACATAGGTATTTACACAAACATTTAACAAATAAAACAACTCAAACTATGTACTGAATTTCAAATGAAAGATTAAGGCATGTATATTGTATGTCATACATCGGCTAAGCATGTCTTAACTTGTACTTCTCATTCGAGTCACTACAGGCCATTCGAGTGTTCCGAGTCAAGTCGCCAATCGAGTGGATCTAGCCGATTTGAGTCACTCGACGATTCGAGTCACTCGAAAGCAAAGTAAAAATAAATTTGACTCGAGTGCGAGTAAAATAAAAACCACTCGAGTGAAACACAACTTGAGTCCTATCACTAAAATCAGATTAGCTGTTTTCGAATGATGCCAACATGAACACGCAGCCAGATAAAGTAATTGTATATCTAAATGTGTAATGGACTATATTACGACGAGTGATGACAGTATGTAAAAACGATACCATCACGCACGAGAAATATATGGTATTTTTTGCCATACCCACTACAAAATACCTACTTTTCACTCCATTTTCAAAAAAATTTTACAGTTCATTTGCGTCGCCATCTTTACTTTTACAGTATGCCGTGAAGGTCATGAGTAAGTAATGGCAGACGCACGTAAGCAGATAGAGCGAATAAACAGAAGTTGCTATGGCACTAGTGCAGTAAGAAAAACACTTTCCGCACGCCTGCCAGTTAAATGACCCATTACAGGCCGGTATACATGCATCGAAAGTAGCTATTTTGTAGTGGGTATGGCAAAAAGTTATAAACACTCTAAAAACGCGTTCTCCCATTCAAATTTCATATAAAATACCAATTCTCAGTTTCTGATATATCTTTCAGCTTTAAATCTAGATTTAGAGCTGAAAAATGAGCATTAATGAGATCGATAGTATTATTTGCATTTTTTGCTGCTATCCTTTCTTAATGGCGCATTATAAAAAGTGTATTTAAATTTTAAGCAAGCGGAAACAAAAAACAGTTAACTTACTTCACTGGTAAACATGCTTGCGCATGTTCCAATACACCAAGCGATTAGTGGTTTTGTGATCTGGCGAGTTTTCAACGCTTCGCACACTGAATATTCTTCAACTCCACCAACTTCTCCCAAAAGTACAATCACTTTCACAGATGGGTCGTTTTCATATCTCATGATATGATCCATGAAGCCTGTGCCTGGATACCTGTCTCCACCTATTCGTCAAAACAATCAAGAATTACTTTAAAAATCACAGACATACTGTGATTTTTTATTGGCAATTAAATCGAACTATAGGTGGCAGCGTGGGCAATGCTCTAAGTGGGTTTAACTTGTAATTTTAACAAGTTAATGGAGTCTTCATCCTGTTATGATCTTTGACGATACAACTCTGGATCCGTGTTTTGACAGAATAAACAAAACATGACAGATATAAAAAACTTTTTAACAAAAAAAAAAAAAAACCTCCTTCAAAAGGCCACTAAAAAGAGGAAAATAATAAAACTTTGAGGTCTGCGCCAATTTTATAAAATATGAAGTCGGTTAAAAAAAAGATATTAATTAAATTGGCACTTTTTAACCGACTTCACATTTTATTAAATTGGCGCAGACCTCAAAGTTTTATTATTTTCGTCTTTTTAGTGGCTTTTTGAAGTTTTTGGTTAAAAAGTTATTTACTTTTTACTTTTTAGTGGCTTTACAATACGTAGTTTAGTCGCTTGCCAATAGATTCACTTCAAAAAGTGACATTTATCTTTAAGGAATCATACGCCGTTATTCACTTTTATTAAAATCAGTCGAACTACTGAACCGATATAAGTAAAATTTATATGGGACCAATTTCGAGGTATACCCTATCCAATAAAACAAGAATCATCAAAATACTCTGACGAGGAAGATTGGAGAAATGGCAAAAACTATATATAACTGATAGATTAAATTGTTAAAATAAAATTATTGTAGCTCACCAATAGCAACTCCTTCATAGACGCCATCAGTTGCTTGACTAACAATGTTATTAAGTTCATTGGACATTCCACCTGAACGACTGACATACGCAACACTTCCAGGGCGATACAGTCTTGAATGAAGGATATTGTCCATCATACCACCAGTGTTGCCAATCTTGAAACAGCCTGGTTTGACTCCACCGACTGTAGCTGGACCAATAACAGACACACCCTGAAAAATTATACAGCTTATAGAATTTTGAACTTCGACCTATCAATAATTATTACTTGGTCACTTGCGTCAACAGCTGCCTTTATGGAAGTTTAACTCAGAATGCATTTGAACGAATGCATGTAGGTATGTGTCGTGACCTGCTAGGGGGTTTCGGTGAAATTTAGGTGATTCGAGGCGAGATAACTGGCCATAGAAGACCAAATGTTTGGGTAGTTGATTGGCAGGTCACTAAGTTTAGAAAACCTTGATATTATTATTCATTTCTTTAGTCATTTTTTGCAATGATTAATGCACTTATTGATTATACTTGTAATAATTATTCAACACTAAAAATTTAAAAAAATGCATACTTATTAATATTTAAAATGCAAATTAGAAAATTATTTCTCATTGAATTTCTGATTAGTTAATAAATTGTCCTTTTATAATTAAGACATATTTTATAAGATTATTACAATACAATAAACAATAGAAAATGTGGATATTCTATTTGCCACCATCCTCAATGGACGCAGTGCAAGAAAGATGTTGCACCCTTTTTACTTTTATGTAAGCGACACACATCTAAACATCACATATTAAAAGTGACAGTTGTTTTTCGGAAGCTTTTTCAAATTTCGCGGAACCCTGGTTCTACTATTATACTAATAGGACAAATCTAAACTCGACAAATTATCAAAAATTAAAAGGACCTCAGCGAGAAATGGATGGTGTGTTTGCTAGTAGATATAAAAAACCGACAAACCTTTTCATCTGCTTCTTTGATAAGTTTACGTGTCATATTCTCAGGAATACCTTCAGCAATAATAGCAATACTTCTAATTTGGGGGTAAGTCATTGTTTCAATTGTACTTTCGTAGGCTGATCTTAAAGATGCAAAGTTAACCATAACATCAGCGTCTGGATGCTTGGTCATCGCGTCCTCCATTTTTTTGTACACAGGAATGAGTATTTCTTTATGTCCCCAGTAATATTTTTGTCTGTGATCTCCCGTAAACGGATACACCATTGCGACAACACTCGGTTCTTCTCTTCTGCAGACAAAATCGAAATCTAACATGGACTGTACAGCACGTGTCTGCATCCCCCAAACTATTGCTTTTGTATTCTTTGAGAACAATGGTTTTTTCTGGCTTTTTATCACGTCTCCATTACTTTTTAATGCACCTGAAATATCTGATTTCGATTCTTTAACCACAAATGCTTGTCCTGATTCTTGACCTGCAGGCAACAGGAATGTTGCAGTAGTTGCTGGTGGTTGTGCGGATTGCGTTTCTTCCGGAGATGGAATTGGACGTTTACCTAATGCCATACCGCAAATGGCGGTCATGTGCGTTTCCGGACCAAATACATATAGTGGTAGTCCCAGAAGAGTTCCAGTCTGTAAAAAAATAAATACAACAGTACATTAAAAAACATCTATAAAGTCCAATTATTAAAAGGAATATTTGACATATATGAAAGTACTATAAATTAGTCACATGTTAAAAATAATCGAAATGCTAGATTAGACTCACAAACTTTAGCAGGGTATTCCTTGAACTACATTTAAAAAATAAGAGCAAAATAACTCTCTCTTAAAACGGATCAGCCAAGAGTCACAAAGTTTACAACGACCATTGAAATAATCCTTTAGTGATCTTAATTACACTTTAGGATTGAGGTAATAAAATTTGGCACACTATTTTAATATTCAGTGGAAGTAGGCTAAAGTTTACAGTCCTTGATTTATTTATTGTAGATTATAGCCGCGCCGACATCTCAGGTCATTCAACTACACTAAATAACAACTTTCTTAAAACTAAATAACATCACAAAACATCCATGAGCGCAGGTGGGATTCGAACCCACGACAGTCTAGTCTAGATGCTGCGGAACCAAATACGCTATCCACTAGGCTACACTGCCCTCTTACAGTCCTTGAGTATACCAATTGAAGAATTAGCTGCCGAAAAATGTGGTCTATTTTCTTGCAATCCATATAAACGTGTGTAAAAATACAAATATTGAAATGCCTATAGACGAAGCTTAAATTTAGGTAAGAACGGGGTAACTAACCTCTCTCATACGTCTAAGACCTTCCTGATAGTTTGGTCCAGCTCTTCTGACGAATATACTGACATTGTGGTCAATAAGACGTTCCCTGAATTCTTGTAAAGCTTGAATAATACCTTTGAAAGTTGCCGCAACATTGGTAAAGTTTGCAATACCGCCTCCAGTGATCAATATTTTACCATCGGGGTGTTTAGGAGACGTTGTCATTAAAGATAAAATTGTTTTAGCATATTCGTAAGTCTGTTGTTCTGACGGCGCTCCGCTGTACTCTCCATAATTAGCCAATTCGGATGCACCGCCCAAATCACAAATGGTATCGCTATAAATGACGCTCGCGCCACCGCCAGCTACCATGGTCCAAATACGTCCGTTTCTATTTAAGATCGTCAACTGTAAAATAAAAATGTTTTCAATATTTATTTTAACATTTTTGAAATCATACCTACTTCAATTTTATTATCAACAAATCTGTAATCGTTATTCACGTTAGAGTTAAAATCAAAACTAGATATTAGATATTATAAAAATACCTTAAGTGAAGCACCACTTTTAGCATCTAAATCAGCGATATACGCCTCTTCAGGGTATGCATCTCGGCCGAATGGTGGTGGATAATCGATTTCGCCCCATTTTGGTCGGCATATGAAGTCTGCTGTTGCGTCCAATTTAGCAGCCAAGTCAAGAATGTAGATTTCGCTTTAAAACAATAAAAATTTACTTATCTACTGCCAGTTAAGATCTTTTAGTAGGTAATATGATCAGTCAACTCATATTCATAATTAAATTAGAGTTTTAGGCTGGGACCAGTTGGAATTTCGATTGAGTTTTCCGTTCCAAAACAATATGAAAACTTTTATTTGGAAATCTGAACTGGAAATGCTGATTGGGATTTGCAATTTTGTCTTTTTTCCTGCGAGGGATGGACTGAAAATTGTGTTTGTCAAAATTGACCTTTACGAATTTTAACTGAAATTAACTTAATTCCCGAACGACGTGATCGTCTGATATTGGGGACATATTGAACAGTTCAAGTTCCCTGTTTTATTTTTGAAAGCTATTAATTTCCAAGATTATCTGAGCAGGCGCGGATCTATGTTTTCGCACAGAGGGGGAGGGCAATTTTTATTAAAGTTACCTATCTTCCAGAAGATTCATTCTGATTTTGTAATTTGTGTGTATGAAACCAAAAATTGGGTAAAATATTATTATTTAGTTGAATATCCATCACATTCTATTTGCATTTGAATAATGCTCTGTTTGCATACCTTATAAAATTAATAAAATAAAAAATACAGGTAATAGGTATAAGTGTATAACGATTCTAGTAAAGTAAGAAGGCTAAGCTCTTGGATCCGCGCCTGTATCTGAGTCTAGTACCAAATCATCTTTCCAAGCCTATTATTTCTTAATAATAAATTGGAAATACCATTGATACTTTCGCCAGTTCTTGCATTAGAGCTTGGGAACTTGAGGTTTGTAATAAATGAGCAATAGAAACCGTTCTATAAACACCGGCATCCCTACGATCTTGATTATTCTCAAGCCCCCCAGTTCTTCATTTATAATAATAAAAATATTTGCCAACCTGTCTGTAACAACTAATGGATTAATTTCCAGATAAGTGAAATACAAGTCGACATATAACTTGTACAGTGCATGAATAAAGGTTGCGATCATCGATTTCTTGCTGTCCGGCACCTCCGCCAACAGTCTATAAGATATCTGTTCAACAGTGACCGTTGTGCCGACCGGGACGTCCAGTTTAAGTGCCTTTGAGTCGACATCGCCGATGTCAACACCGCCCTGATGGTAGAACAGGATTGTGTCGGCAAAACGATGGGAATAAATGCATACGTATGCCTCTTCACTCTGTTCATAAAAATATACATTCTCCACGTTATTAAAACTGTAGTTGGTTCATGTTCATTATTAGATATACAGGAAGTGATTCATAGGTATATGGGCAAAAATTATTTATTTTATGCAAACTCAAATTTTTACGTTTCGTCGAAAGATTTTTGACTATTTTAAATACTAAAACAATTGAGAAAGTCGAGAATCTTTCGACGAAACACTGTACAAGATTTGAGCTTGCATAAAATTAAATTTTTTTGCCTATATACTTATGAATCACTTCCTCGTTAATAAAAACTGAAAATAAACCCATTGATTTAGGGATTTTAGTAGTTATTCGTGGGTCACAGGATGTTTAAAACATCATATTTCAGTCATGTTTAATAATGAAGACTAGACTTCAAGGGCTTCAATTTACAACTTTCCTCGAGGGATCATGGGATGGTAATATCAAAGCTACACCATAATTTTCTATGATAATGGCTGTGTTCGTTGGTCTTTTCTTTTTTGAAGATTTTCACCAAAATGATAGACGCGTAAGTGCAGTCTATTTTTAGTGATTGTGCGCGTGCGTTCCCATCATTTTGATGGAAATCTTCAAAAAGAAGAGACCAATATGTTGGTTTTGAATTTTGATGTAACAACTCATGTCTACCAAATCCGGCTGCCGCTGAAATTTTCGGCTTTTTGTCGGTCTTTTCTCAGACTTTCCTGGTATCTTTTCAAGCTTAAATTACAAGCCAATACGAATATTTATGAAAGAGCAATGGATACAAAGCAAATTTCGTCTATAGTGTGTACAATTTGAGGTGAGCCATGTTTCGCGAGCAAAAATTTCAAATTCGAAACTATACTTACTAACCGACGCCTCATAGCTTAATATTAAAGATTTTGTAGGGGCTCGCTCAATGAATGAATGAATTGTGAATTATAGACGCTCGACAACAAGGGTAATTAGCGTCTGTCGGGGCTCGCTCAAAGTGCGCAATTACTTTCTGAAATTCTTGTCTTTCTCCCCAGTCGGATTAAATTCGTGTCTTTTTCCTGGTTGGTCGACACCCTGTATAAATCCAACATCTACTTCACAGTGGCTTGCAAATAAGATTAATATTAATAAAATTTGGATAAGAAATGTTTTTCAATTATAAAGCGACAATCGACACAAATATTTTCAAAATTAGTTGTGTTTTTAAAAAACCTGTACCTACAGAAAATTAAAACTGCAACGATTTTTAAAATGACGTGTAGAAAAGCATTATCTAATCGAACACATTTTAATGCCATTTAAAAAGATAGAGATGTGGAGTAAATCGCCGTAAGGTATGCCAAAAGAAAAAAAGTCGACCGTTGTGTCATCTCTGAGAGAACTTATGGATCGAAACACTTGCAAGTCTAGTCTTAAAAATATTCTTGTGAAGCACCATGCACCATTGGTTTGGTACGTTCTGTACTTTAGCATTCCAATTTTCAACAAGGATTTCATACCGTATTAAAAAAGTTTAATAATCTCAACATATACTTAATTTATATGTCGAGGTTATTACAAATACATTTGGTAAGTTCCTAAATTAGTGTACCAGTTGACGTCATACTACATTGTTTAAAATTTGATAAACATGCTTAGAGGGAATCATGCGATCAATGTGGGACCATGGTTAATCTCAATAAATTACAACGAAAGAAAATAAAATAGCGAGTTAAACAAATATTTGTAACAACGAAAGAATCAATTATAACATTACACCGGTAAAATTTTAAAATACGATGTATTGTTCTTGTCACGTAATATGTTATTTATCAATCATTATAGACAGATTCAATCCCTGGGACCCCGATGACCTTTCCGTGATCAAGTAGTTTGAGAAATCGTAAGTATAACAATGAATGAAAGGAACAAAATTTCCAACAGATTTTTGGATGAATACGTTATATCCACAAACTACAATTTGTTTGACGGAATCAATTGAATTGCTTGTAATTCTGATGTCAAATTTCGAAGAAAATCTTCAGTGTTTTGGTTTAAAAATCAAAAACCGCAATACTAATTTTTATTAAAGTTTGCATTTGTTGCTAACGTTTCAGGGGATTTACTCTCATCTTCAGAGGGTAAAGGACAATGAGAAACAAGTTAGATGAACAATTATTATTCAGTTATGCTCGTATAACAAAATATTTCCAATGGAGATGGACACATGAGAAACGTAATATAGATGGCAGCAGGTTTATAGCCACATAAGTTATCATCGGTTTTCATACAAAAACGCGCGATAAATCAAGTTTTTTCCCTTCTGATAGCATGCAACCACTTCTTTTCAGTTCCGGATCCTTTGGAAATACAAAACCTCTATGATTTGAACATTGGCAAACAGAAACATCAGCACTGTCAACGGTTTATTATTTCAAATAAACTTATTCTGTATACACTACTAATGAACTGCCCACAGACCGAGGTGATTGCATAGCTGGCGCCCCTAGCGGTCAAGTTTGGCAGTGTCCATCTCCATTGAAGCAATTCATTTAATTTGTAATATTTTTTTAATGTTTTATCCAAAAAATGTCACATTTCATAAACAGATAAATTAATAATACCTATTACCATTAGTACAATTTCATATTCATTTAAATATACAATGAAACTTGTAAAGTTTACTCATTACGGTAAGAAGACGATTCCATTGAAGTTGATCACTTTTTTGAGGAACCGACCATCTCTCAAAAGAAGAAGTATAATATGTAAAGAATGGTCTACTATCGACCTCGGCTTTTTCAGGTTAAATGAAAATAACAAAACTTTTAATAAAAGCTGAATATTTTGAGGCTTGAGAATACTCGAGACCGTAGGGACGCAGTCGATTATGTGGCGTTTCAATGGTTCGTCTATCATGAACCCCCATTTGCCAGATTCTAATCTGAGAACTGATGCAAAAGTTTTCCAAAGTTATGTCGGCTTAGTACCGGTTCACATTTTCAGTTTATTGATATGTTAAAAGTACAACTGATATTTTTACCAGTTCTCCGATTTGAACCTGGGAATTGGAGGTTTTTAATAGACGAGCCACGGAACAGCAGCGTCCGTACGATCTCGGTTTTCATCAAACCTGACTGAATTTTTAGTTTACTTTAAAAATAATGATAATATATACATTTACAGACAAAAATATTGTATATTTTTTATGTTTATTTCTTTTCGTTTAAAATCTGTTGTAAGGCCGCTAATGTAAATTATTTGACCATTAGTACCCAAAGGTGGACTAGCAGTTTAGGCCGGTCAGTACCAGCTACCCCTTTCTCCGAAATGTGAAGTTGTTCGTACAACTTCACATTTCGCAGAAAGGGGCGGCTGGTACGAAAATCAGCATTGCGTTCGCGTCAATCCGCTAGAGATATTTTATTTCTTAGTTATTTCTGTCTCTGATAGTTATAAGACCATATAGAGTTTTCTCAGTGCATGCAGCCGCGCCGCGCTCGCCGTGTCCCGCACGTGCTTCAGCTAGATAGCGGGCGCAGATAGGCCGCCCTATGCCTGGGCCTAGTCGGTCTTATGGAAGTTCGCTACTGTTAGTACCTATACATAAAACACCCTAGGATAAGACATTTAGCAAAAAAAAAGTACATAAAAAAAAATAAACAAAAAAAAATGCAATATTTTTGTCTGTGAGTGTATATGATAATATTAAATTTTATTTCCTCTTATTACAAGCCCCCAGTTCCCAGGTTCTAATCCGACAACTGGTAAAAGTATCAATTGGATTTTCAATCTATTATTAAAGATGACTTAAAAAAAATCGAAAATATGAATTGGTACTACCCCTAAATAACCCTGGCTGTTGGTGGCTTAAAAAAAACTATTTTTTTTTTGAAAACTTTTGCACCGGTCGTTTGGTGATCAACTTGCACAAGTTTCACCATACTTGATTAGTTTAACCGCCACCTTTAATTAAGTGTACCAGGTACCTCGGCGCATCGCGCACTCCAACAGAACAGAGGGTACATGCATTGGGGTGCACACATTGCCGTGCTCCACCGGAATACGGCCTAAATAAAAACATATCAAATGATATGTAAATATAATAAATGATTTATGAGAGGATACGATATGAAGATTAGGTACCAATTTAAAAAAAGTTAATGAGATGATTTTTACGGAGCGTTTTATCAAAGAAACTATAAAATATTATGTCTTTAACCTCGATACATTTTAAGAAATTTTGAGAAATCATGCCACAACCAAAATAATATATAAATGCTGAATACTATGTCTAAATGTATAATAAAATGATAGTCAGAAACAAAAATAAAAGATTTTGAACAGCAAGACATTAAAATTAAAATATCGCAAAAAAAGTTAGCATCATTACGGAAATAATAATATAATCATCTCTTTGATGATATTGATGTTGTTAACAAAACAGCAAGTTGGTTTTTAATTCCGCTAAAGTGGTTAACACTAATTAATATTATCAAAGATAAAGATGTGTTCAATATAATCATCTGCTTGATGATAACTTTGGGTCTTTGACTGAGAAATGCATATTACACTAATTTTAATGTGGCTGTGTTTGGGTTAATAGATTATTTATTTGTATGCATCATTATCGATTTTTGATATTTCAGTTAGAAATATAAATAGATTTTATTTGTTGACCCGCTAAATTAAAATCACGTTTCCGATATAGCCCGGTCATTCAATTCTGAATACATGATAAGGATTAGGCAGAAGCAAATCACAATTTTATGTGAGATTAAAATTACATGTTTATTTCAAACAGCAACTTTTGGCGCTTGACGACGCAGTCTGACTCCAGCCAATATGTCACGCGTAGGGTTCATTCCCGGGAATTCCCGAGCCGAGAATTCCCGAGAAATCTTTGGGCTTTGTTCCCGGGAAATTAAGCTCGAGAAAAGTCGAGAACTCGAGAAATCATGTTTTAGTCTATAAAATTATAAAATAAAACTATTTGCCTTTGCCGTAAGCAGATCTAATTGTTTTGTATGTATGTAATATGTTCAGATGTTTTATTGATCTTGCAAAGTTTCAAATTGATTTTTTTCCTAATTAACCTGCCAAAATGGTGATGTGATTGTAATTATAAGTCAGCGTAGTATAAACGTTTTAATGTTTAAATTTTTAATTTTTTTATTTTGTTTGAGAGAAGCTAATTTTGTTGAAAACTGTCAATAAAAGTTTTATGATTATTTTGATACTTTTATTTGACAGGAAATTTTCTGATTTAAAATAAGATATTTTTATGATACACATTTTTAATTTTGTGACGACTTTTTTCATTATTTGAACCGAAAAGATATGCAAAAACATACGTAAATGTAAATTTCTCGACAACCCGAGAAGACCCGAGAAATTAGCCTCGAGAATTCTCGAGACCCGAGAAACTGATAAGCTCGAGAAATCATGAACCCTAGTCACGCGCTAAAACATGAACCGAGGAAAGACGTCGAGAAACACTTGCGATTTAGGCGTCCGTTTGTTTGACCTTACTAATTATGTTTATATTTACATATATCTTATACATTTACTAACTGATAATGACGGTACCCACATTATTATCATTTTTGCATTACATCAGTAGACAGACAATCGTGTTTACATTACTTTAGATCTCTACTTTTGGGCCTTGTTGCAAAGCTACGCTATTGGCTATAGTCAGATTACGCCCAACAGTTGACGTCATCATCGCAGATTACGCCCAGTTTAACACGTGTTTTAAGTGCACTATTGATGACTTTTAAATTACGTTTTCTCACAAAATAAGAATTCGACGAGCAAATAACTTTGTGACTTGGAGACCCAACACACTAAACATGTATCAAATAACATTTACATATTATATTTTAGGTTGGGTATATTTTCTAATGATGCAATAAAAAATGCGGTACGCCCCATTGCAGGTTATTATACTACGGAACAAAGTTTAACTCTCAAAATGAAAGAAATGGAAAATATAAAATGCCAACCCCAAAGTATAATTTTTATGGTATTAGAATTAGACAAATATATGGACAACCATTTAACTTTAAAGAAATCGTGAAAATCATAAAATCTGAACATTGAATGTGTTCATGCCACAGAAAGATATGTAATAAGAAGTAAAATCATAATGCCATGCAATCTTTCAATAAATTATATATTTTTATTTAAATTCAAAAGTCTAATAATCAAAAATAACTTTTTCAGCCACCTTTCATTCCACCACATGCACAGGCAAATACTCGTAACAACGAAAGTAACGTGCGTTCAGTAAGTACTCTAAATACATAATCAAAAGACACCTCATATAAATCCAATAAAGAATAATTTGTTGATTTCTTAATTTATTTCTGTCCACGTTCCCTGATAAACCTAACAATGGATGAATTTCATGGACGAAAGTTCAATAATGAATTAAAATTAATTTCAAGATTATTTTTTTCCACAAACAGCTTTGAGTTACTCCGAGCAAGAAGTCTTGTCTCTTCATTCTAAAGGACAATAATAAAAGTTGCCTTTCGAAATTTTAAAACGGACAGAGACATGCGACAGTTTTCAAAAGCACCGATTAACGAGTGACCTTGGCGCGCGACACATTAGCGTCTGCACATGTGTCGAGTCACGAGTGCGACGCGAGACACTCGTTGTCTACCGGCGCGATTGCAAGTTTCGAAAGGTTACCTTAGAGATATCAGGTGTAAATGGACATTTCATGAAATAACTAGTTACACCTGATTCCTGCGATTTATACAAATAGAAGATTACATTATGCAAAGTAGATCGATATTTTCATATTTACTGATGAATATATTCGCAGTAAGATCTTTTCGGATACCTATCTCTGCTATCATCTATGATTATATAGCTTCGTACTGCACATGCTTTAAAATATGTATATAAAAAATAGCTTACGTCTTTGTGCGGAATAAACGGTTCAATAATAAATGTACGCAGCTTTCCAACAGCAGTACCGATTGTTTGATTTTTTCCAAGACGTTCTCCGATCCAGTTTTGAACATCTGGCAGATTCTTGTTGACGGTGATGAGACCGAGTTTGCCTCTTCGCTTGATCAACTGATCCGGTTTAGCTACGAGTTTCGATTCTTTCAACCATGAATTTTCATTAATCAAAGTCGGGAATGAAGTATTTTCATCAACGGCTGCAAATCGACATTTCACGGCCGCAGTGCCAGCAGGTAAATGCTTATTGATTAACTCTTTTCCAGTTGCTTCGCGGATTGCTTTAGCAGACATGGTTAGTTTATCTTAATCTTTAGGTTGTTAATTGAATAAAATTCTGTAACAATAAAAAAGAAAAATTGAAATTTGAAATGTTACTTGCAACTCTGTATTATTATCAAAATATACAGTGCACGTCTAAAGCGTCCGCCCTCCCCTCTTAACTGTTGAGAACAGAGGACAAAATCGATGTAAAAATCACATACACTTTTTTTTGAAGATTTGAAATTCAAAGATGGTGCCACGGGTAGTATCAACTCAAAATTTTGGAACTGCAAAGGGGGGGGGGAATGTTGTACACTAGTTTTAAAAAATCCAATTTTCTGTTCTGTAGTTACACGCGTTTTTATTTATAAATAAACTCAAAACAGAATAAAACGCAGTCGAACATTTTAAAGGAAACAAAAAAAAATTATTAAAAGAATTCGACTACTACGACTTCAAATAAGAGTTGTAGACTGTAGTAAAAGCCCAAAAATTTACCGCCCTTGGCAGTGACCCGTGTTGTCCCTGTTTAAATTCTACGCTGGGTATATGTAGGTTTCTCAAATAGGCGGAAGGTATTACAAAAGGGATTATTCGTTGTTTTCGTAAATGTCCAACTAGTACAGATATCTACATTAGATACCTATTAATTTTCCATTGAAATTTTTTTTTAAATATGTATTTAATTCTATTTACAAGACACTCGCTATTAGAGCAATTTCTCTGAATTTGATTTATCACATTTTTATAGCAGCACAACATTATTGAATTCGCAAAAATTAAAAAACTTCACATATCCATAAATTCCATAATATATTTGCACACGAACACAAATAATTTGCGTAAACGATCACCATTTTTAACTCGTCAAAGCAACAGAAAAAAATACTCACACAAAAAAATTTAAATACTACAGTTACGAGAGTACTTGAAGCACTGAGAGAAAAACGGTAAATGACTAGATCTGTTGCAACAACAGCTCGATACTAGTTGAACAATTGTTTGCTTAGTTAAGTATGTACAAATAATAAGTACTGACAGTCAGTTATTTTTAATATATTATTATAAAAGCAGTGTATGTCTGACTAGATTTAATAGCGAACTGTCGGCGTTCGGATAAGACACAACAATAATATAGCAAGGCTAATGAATGATGATTGCTTGAATACTGATGGACGAGACATCGAGCAAGGGCACAGGATTTGACCAAATCGAACGTTTCAAGGTGATTACAGTGTCACTGCCACACAATTATTGCGCCGACACATCGTTCTTCGATCACGGCATGTTTGTGCAAATTGTTGGCTAGTCGTTCATTCCATCAGCTGATAACTGATAAGTTCAACGAGTGACTGATAACTGATAGATAACCAACCGAATTGGTTGTTTCATGTATGATTAATAATTACAGTCGAATCTCACATAAACGTTGTGTATTATACTTCCTCTAGTGCACATTCCATTCAATGGTCCTGCATTCATGTTATATTAATTACACGCGAGAGGCTATTCACTTACAAAAATCTTGCTAGAAATTCTACGGTGATCTCTTTGGCAGTCATAAGAAATCAACCGAAATCGTGTATGATTATTGGTAGTCAACAATAAGATGATCTCACAACTTTTAGCAGTTATAAAGAATTAATTTCTGGCAGCCGGGGGGGGGGCTTCCCCTAAATTTGGATGGGGGGAAATATTATCGTCCACTCCTAAAGTTGGGCAAGAGGAAGATGATATACGTTAGTATCTACCCCTTATATGTTTATGTCAAAGATCACCCAAAGACGGTGAGAAATAAGTCATGCATTATTATACTATATAATGCTGAAAAATAAAACGCACTGATGCATCCCCAGATCCCTGCACATGAGAAGGTCACATATGTTCCTGTGCTGGGCCTGGGGTCTGCCCCCTCCATATTCAAACACTTCAGGCATCCCTGATTTCTACAGTCACATTCTCGAGTATATGAAATCTCTTGAAATCATGAGTGACGTCGTGGCTTCAAAAGATTAATGAAATCACTTAAAATCGTAGGAGAATTCGTTTGCAAACTCATTAAATGACATTCTGATTGCAAATGATTTCGAAGTGAATAGCCCCTACGTCCTCGTATATAAGTAGGTATAGAAATGTTTCAGTTGACTCGTTCATTATTGGAACCTCGAAAACGGCAAGTTATACGTAATAGTTTAAATTAGGAAAAATATGCGTGCCAAGAAGATATCTGTCTACATGAAATATTTCATAGCCTACTTGCAAATATCTAATAACTCGTTTTAACAAGCAAGAAAGAAAGATATTATCGTTTTAAATTTACTTAAAATACCTACTTAAATTCAATTTTGAGTCATGATTCAAATTTGCATTTTCAAATGGAACGCATATTTGATTTTTATCTAAAAATGCATTGTTTTCTCTTTTCATTTACCTATATGACATAAGTATCACAATATGTCTTCAAAAATTGCACAGTTATAAGAAATTTAAATAATATGACGTCAAAGTGTGTCATGTCTTTTTTTTAAAATTTCGATCACTTTCAGAAATACGGAAAGCCTGCTTTTAGTTTATTATGCTAAACAACTACCGTATGAGTCATATTTTAACCAGACATGAAATGTTATTTAATAAGCTGTGAGTCAACTTAACGAGAGGTTCAACTGTAACTCTTCAATGATCGCGTGAAATACACAACTATTTATTTTTTGCTGTAATTGAGAGAGATAGCACTGTCAGTCACATTCTTTGATGCAATGATAAGCGTCGAGAAGGTACCTCAAACAATGTGAGCGGTAATAATTGCTGCCGCTTTTTATTTTTGTTTGGAGAAACCTTTGAATTATTTATCAAAATTTCGGCAGGGTTAAATTACAAAATAGAGTTAATATAGAATAATTAATAAATGGAAATAACACAAAAAGGTGGCCACTTTTTCTACAGAACTTTCCCTAACTTTTTCCGGTTTTCTAGGTGACTTTTTTGTTTTTTCTATGACTTTACAGTACGTAACTAGCAACAACCATTAATACAGAAATAAATAATTTATGTTTACGTTTCAGGGAAATTTCCAATCAACTTAACTATGCAGCTATATGTGCAAAGATTTTGTATGGCGATGGCGACAGGTACCAAAGTTAAGCTGGTCGACATTTGTACGGAACCTTCGGTGTGCGACCCCGACTCGTACTTCACCGTTTTTTCTCACAAAATCCCTGACTTCCACCAACATTCCGACATTCCCTGATCAGTAAAATTTTCCAGGTTTTCCGGAATGTGGTCACCCTACAACAAGTGGCAGTAGAACAACTTACATTGAAAAAAGCAGGCTGTACTTTTTTCGGGAAGCTTTGGCAAATTATTGCGGAGCTCCAGACACGAGTTTACGGAATCCTGATTGGGAATCACTGACGTAGAGAATGAACTGTGCAACTGGACGGAAAAAGCGTTTCTCAGCAGAAAGAGATAGTCTGTGGTGGCTGCCTTTCACGTCCTTTTCTAATCACAATTAGACCAATAGCGATTACAAAGATTGGTAGCCAGCTCAGTCAAAAATGGACATTTTCAGCACATTGCTGAAACAGGGAATTTGCGTTCCATTCTCTATGTCAATGGTAACTGTTAGGTTTTCCTATTTATGAGGATAAAATAAAAAAATAAATCTAACATATTTTCTGTGATATTATTTATTATGCATCAATAATGCATTCGCGAAAGACAAACCAAATATCCACAGGAAAAGATGTTCATAGAACATAATCATTGGTGGTTAATTAATAAATAAATTGTAGTTTATATCAGCGTAATTACCCGAGTGGATTTCAATTTATAAGAAAACCAGTTGCAATTTAATTTCATTACGCGGAACGAATAATTATTACAATGGTAATGAATGAAAATGTTATGCCGCTGCCGAGATCGAACCCTTCCAGTACGTCCAAAAAGTAGGAAGAGCAAAGTCAGCAGAATCATGAACTGACACATGGAAAATTAAAGGCTCATTAAAGGCTAATTGAGTGGCCTAATTAGAAATTAATTTTTTTTTTCAAAATGACAGTTCTGCTACCTTAAAATTAAGTTAGCAGAACATGAGCGAAAACCTTGTTTAAACAATAAAAATAGCTTTTTTGTTCATACAGTAATTCATTAAAGACTTTCGAGTTGCTCTAATTCGGAATTAAATGCTCTTTTTTTTTGCGACTTGAACAAAATGTTGGTAGAATTGACTGCTTATCCAATAAAAATTTTTCAATTGCAAATCAGCCGTGTAAATCTATTAAATTACCTATAATAGCCGCAAGTACGGAAGCACCTGTATAGAAACGGAGTTGGTAGGTACTTGATAATTTTTTCCCATCTGAACTAACAAATTTGACATTCCATCACAGTACTCTTTATTTTAATTTTTAGTGTTCTAACAAAAAAAATATTAATTATTATTGTACAAAATTGGTTTAACTTAATTAACATATTCAAATGTCAATAAATACTTCAAAATCATTCTGAATACACTTTAGTATATAAATACTTTTTACAAAATATAAACACACTGATGTAGGTAATTGAACTTCTTCATATTTTTCTATTAAAACTGCATTGTAAATAATTAAGATTGGGATTCTGTGTTTGTTAAATGAATTGGGAGCCGCAATTTTTTTCCATGAACCATTCAAATTATTGTTCGTACGTGGATGTTCTCTTGTAAAGGTTTATAAAATTAAAATATGAAGGTCAAAAGAGTGTTCGTCCATGTATAAAGTGCCGCTTTATAGTCAAAAATTACTTCTCAAAAGGTGACCTGAGAGATCTCTGGCAATTAGTGAATAAACGGTGCAGATTAGACGACGGAAAAGTACAATGACGAACATGTTAGAAATAAAATGTTGAAACAGAAAATGTATAGGTACCTACTTATGAATGTTTGCTGTAGAAACTATACGAGTAGTCGAGAAATGAAGCCGAGTGAGGAACAATTACATAGTTTGTGTGTTCTTTTTTGTAGATACGAAAATTATTATTATTATTATTATTATTACAAAGTTTGTTTTCTAATGAAAATCCACTAAAATGAAATTGTAGAGCAGAAAATTCTTTCGACCTTCATTTGTAAGGAATTCGTTTGCAAAATTTCCTCCATCAAAATCTCATTTTACCACCCGGAAAAAAATGGTGTCCACTACCATACTCATACAGTACATACAACCGTTATCTTTATATACACGGTGTCCCAACGAAAACTTGTACCCCCGTAAAACTCGGCAACATGAACGTTTTGACAAAAATCCAAAAACACGTCGATTTGTATATCAAAGGGGACCAATTTTTATGCAAAAATCATTCTTGCAGCTTTAGCCCTGTGCGGGGGGTAGCGACTCCCCTCAAATTTTTAAATGGAATGGGGGGTCAAATGATCCCTAATTCGGAAGACTTTTTCATTACTTACACAACCGTATTTGTTTTTTTTTCAATTCTATCGATTTGTTACCGAGAAAGTTTCCAAGTTAAAAAACTAATAAAAGCACAAAAAGGTTTAAACTATCGAATGTATTGCTCGAAATGACCTCCACCAATTGCCATACAATAATAACTTGGAAACTTCAAGAAGCAATAAATAAAAAAATAAATAAAAAAATACGGTTGTGTAAGTAATGAAAAACTCTTCCAAATTAGGGATCATCTGACCCCCCATTCCATTTAAAAATTTGGGGGGTGTCGCTACCCCCCGCACAGGGCTAGAGTTGCAAGAATGATTTTTGCATAAATGGACAAGATATACAAATCGACGTGTTTTTGGATTTTTGTCAAAACGTTTATTTTGCCGAGTTTTACGGGGGTACAAGTTTTCGTTGGGACACCGTGCATATTTCTTCTGTCCGTGTGTATGTGACTAAACTCCTCCTAAACGGCTGGTTTGATTTTGATGAAATTTTGTGTGTGTGATTAAGTTGATTCGAGAATGGTTTAGATTCACAATTTGATCCGAAATGTAGCGAACGAGCGAAGCAAGAGAGTAAGTTCGAGCAAACGAGCGAAGCGAGTGAGTAGTGTATTAATAAAATTCGAGCGAACGAGCGTAGCGAGTGAGAAATGTATTAATAATATTCTTAGCACCCAGGAAATTCCTAGCGCCCGGGCTTTCTTAGCACCCGAGCGAACCGGACCGGGCCGCTAGTTTAGTATAATATGTTAATATTTCGTTGCACTACATTATTACTGTTTGATTACTGCTGACGTATCGATATTACGTCACACGACTCAGACCACTATGCATTGCGATAATAACAATTATGTATGTGAGTGATTTTGATAAATGATAAGTGAGTGACTGAGAGTTGGTAAGTCGTACGAATACTTGTATACAGTGGAGTCTCATATTAACGGAATCTACACTAATGTTGTGTCTACTTGCATCACTCAACAATTTTGGTTTCCAAAGGCTACGCTCTGGAAAAAATTTCAAATCTCGCTGTGATCAGATGTCCTGATTACACTTAATTAAACAAGACTAATGAATATAGTATACAGCTTGGAAATCTACGGCTTGCTCATACGAATATAAAGAGAGTGAGCATGTTCGAATAATGATTGCACATGTTAGAGTGAGATGAGGGAATTTCATAAACGATCAACTGATTGTATGTATCAGGGTACCTATTGTGTATCTCGTTTCTAGTGATATCACTGATGTGAATTTGCTCACGCGATTGTGTATTTTCCACACTAGTGAAATGTGAACAATTTCACGTGACATTATTCGCCATCGAATTTGTTAGTGAAACGTGAAATGAGATTGAGACAGAGAGTGAATTGAAAGAGGACACACGAAAACTTTGTTCTTATAAGATAGATAATAAAAGAAATGCAATAAACGATAATACACAAAATTTAAATATCTTAATTTTTTAAACATAATTATCGGCAAAGACACATTATGAATATATATATTTATTTATAATACATAAATTTAAAAATAGATTTCTCTTTAATTTTTTAAACATAATTATACGCAAAAACACGGTATGAATAAATAATATAAGATCAATAAATTAAATTATAAAGTTCACTTTATTTATATACTTCATCAATTTTTGATTCTCCTTACGTTCATTGTTATTTATCTGTCAAATATCGCATAATATAACCTCATATCCGCATTAATTTGTGTTTTTACAGTGAAAATATCCAACAAAAAATAAAATCCCTACTTTGTGGCCTAATGATTTCACGAGTGAATTCATAAGTTTCACAATCCAGTGAGATCATACGCGTGACATGAAAATGTGAAAATGAACAAATTCACAAAAGTTACACAATAGCTCCCCTGATGGGTGCTTTGGAATCCCTTACCTCATTCTAACATAATATGCAAATCATTCGAACATGCTCACTTTCGTTATATTCGTATGGGCAAGTCGTAGATTTCGAAGCTGTACTATATGTCGCATCCAAATAGCAAATTTAGAGGGCTAGCCGTTTAATAAAACGGCGCTGTTTTCTAAAAAGAACGATTGTGACAACTTGGTATACTATATTATGTATACCGGTACTCAAATTTAAGTATAGGCTACATTCTACATTTATCTGATTGCTTTCGGGTTAAGATATAGAGTTTCTGCCAAAACCAACATTATTGCGATCGAAACAGCGGGAAAAGGTTAGTAAAAATACCAAATTGATGCATCAATTTGTATATAGTCCTTTTCATTATCAATTTTTTTTTTCTGCGCATGTGACCAATTCCGCCATGTTTTTCAGAGACTTGTCATATTGACAGATGGCAAGTGATTGATTTTGAAAAATGTAAATAGTAATTAAATAAGAAATATTGTTTAAAGAAGTGGTACAACATCTTAGAAAAATATTTGAGTACTTTTGAAGATAAACTTTTTACGATAAACAATTTATGACAAGTAGGATTTTAACCTTTCAACCAATTATCGTTTACTTCGCATCAGTTTTCCGGCCATAGCACTTCAACCACCGTCCCAACTTAGCACAAGTATGTTTTTCCTCTGTTTTGTGCACTAATTATGCACCGTCAGTAACATTTTCATCTAAATTAACATTGAAAAACGTCTCTGACCTAGTCATTGCGTCAAAAAGTGTACGAAACTTCTGAAAGCCGCGATCATAACCATGACGACGGCGCTTGCGCGTAACTAATGATAAGATCTATATTACAAATTGCGATACTATCGTGCGAACAATTTAACTGTTATAGTAATAATATAATTTATTATGATGAATATACTTCTAATCACTTGTGTGTTTAATAAACAATAGTTGGAAATCAATGAATCCTCACAAGATATAATCTTGTGAGGAGTCATTCATTTCCAACTATTGTTTTATAATTTTTTATCTTTTTTTGATCTTTATTTTAAGCAGCTTCGCGAAAGTACATTATACTAAAACCGTTTGAGCATTCCAGTTTTGTAATTTAGTAGTATACCTAATACACATACTTAATTTGTCATACAACTATATTTTTTCATTCTGTAATTTCAATCTTAACCTTCCGGCGGATGTGCATTTTTTCATTACGGTAACGCGAATGGGCGCATCGTGTACAAAGTAGGTACACCGTGGAATACTAACGATACTGTGAAAGGAATAAGTAAGTACCTATATATGAAGAAAATTTATGATTCATAAAAACCGTTTATTAATGAACATAAAAATAGTTAGATAAAATAAATATTCAACTAAGTATCAGTTTCTGATTGTACAGCTTGAACTCTTGCAAATCACAGATGTTACAGAATGTTTTTTTACAAACAAATCGAACACATTTACATTTCAGTGTCGTATTAGTATTTTTACCAAACTTGCACCTGCTTCGCTTTCGACTCTTGTGTTTCTTCTTCTTCCTCCTCAGCAGGAATGGTTGAATGTGTTTAGGTAACGTAAATAGTTTTTATCTTTATTAATAGAACTAGATCACTCAAAAAAAAATCTTCGCCGATATCCGATCTTGCTCCATTCAAATGTTTTGCAAAATATAGTATTTGTGAGTTGATCCCTGTTGTACTCAACAGTATGAAAAACAAAGCTAGAGGCCACCGTTTAGTGATTCTGAATTTCTGAATACAGAATCGCAGCACACATTTTATTCACATATCAACTGCTCCTTTGCTTCGGTTATAATGCTGATTCCTTTCCGAATTTTGTAGGTAAGTCGTGCATTGTAGATAATAAAATAACTGCGGCACGTACGATACTAATGTTGCCTTGTTTTGAAAACCGAACAACGAAAATTAAGGTTCTCGGTCTTTTGCTTGGAAAAGATTTCGAGGTTAATTCACTTTTGTTTTTACGTATAATCCCGATGCATGTGATATTCTTTTTCATGAAGCCGGCTCCAGACAGCATGGCAAAGTTCGACCAACGTTGACATTTGGGCAATTAGTTGATAATTTTCATATGGCCAATATTAATAAACAGTTCAACGTGGGCATTGGAAGATATTCGCTTTGAGGGCGTTTTTTGAACACACATCAAAGGGATTGATCAACGCTGGTTTCGACTTGCATTATAACTTACGTTTTCATCCAGACGACTGAACAGTTTTCAGTTTTCACTACGCGGTGTGCACAAGCAATTATTACCTCTGAAACACTTGCAATTCAAATTCAAATTTTTTATTCCTCAGTAAAAAAAATATACAAAATATACAACTGTTTTACAAAAAGAGGATTTCCTGCCCAACTTGGAAGACCAGTGCTAGGGCATCATCTTCGCTATCCATTTTGTTTAATGTTGGTGAATATTCGCTAAACATTGGGTGTACAAAGATGGTCAACGCTAGCCAAAAAGAATCATGTCGTGTGCAGTACGGGTTGGCGGACATATTCAAATGATCACACATGCCCAACATTGGTCGCCAATACATTCGTCAACATTGGCTTATATGTCGTTTGGAGCTGGCTTAAGACACATGATCAGAGGTCAGATGGAGTACCAATTGTCCGTCGTCAGATTTCTGTTCTCGATCGGTTCGACAAGCAGCTTTATAATGTCCATTGGAGAATGTAACACTCTGAAACTCCATATTATTTCTATATGATGAAAAGGTGATTGTACGTTCCGAAACACGAAAAAACTCTAAACTCTAAAATCTAAAGGAATACCTTCGAGGGCTGATAAGACTCTGTTAGACACGATTTAACCTACATTCCGTCCGTAAATCCGTGATCGCGCCCGCCGGAAGGTTAAATTGGACCTTTCATTCAATTTACGTTTCTTTCACTCCGCATCCGTCTTCTCCGTATTATTCTTAGAACATGCATTACTAGAAATAGTAAGAAAGAAATGTGTAGCTCAGACTCAGAGCGAACTAGCAAGGATAAAGATTAGTCCTTTATGCGCGCATACACTCATTGTAACTTGTCCAACTGTTAATGTAGAAATGACAGGGGTTAGTATGTTGGGTTCCTGTTACGACTATCAACGCTAGTTCCACTTTCAAATTAGATTTAGCATTGACTTTTAATGCTTAAATCAACTTGCAAAGCAGAAGCGTACTAGAAAACTACCACAGGACACACGAAAGAACGTCGGTTAAGAGAGAGATTGTAGATTGAGCGTCTATAATCTAAAATCTCTCTCTTGACCGGCGTTTTTTCGTTGGTCAAACAATATAATTGTATTCTTGGTAGCAAATGTTTCCGGGCTAAGTAACCGTGGTCCAATGGATTTTACTCCGTACGTTTCGCCCAAAGCTCCGTTGGGCATCTTCAGCGGCGATTGGCAATACGATGTGATCTTCTTGCCGGTCGACTGGTGACTGTAATTCGACAGTCGACCGGCAAGAAGATCACATCGTATTGCCAATCGCCGCTGAAGATGCCCAACGGAGCTTTGGGCGAAACGTACGGAGTAAAATCCATTGGACCACGGTTACTTAGCCCGGAAACATTTGCTACCAAGATGTATACCGGCCGTGAAAGCATGAAACTCCAATTTAATATAATTGTATATTTCTGCTGATGTGATAGATCTGGGGCTCAACTATATCTCTCTCTTCTAGAGTTTGATTAATGATTGTAATCCTTGTTAATCCAATGTGACAATTAAGCTTAGATATCTTAAATGGGACGACCGCGCTCCTTCCAATAGTGTACCTATGTTCTATAAGTCCTAAGATATTACTCGATATTTTCGTTTATCCGACTACATATTCTGCCGGTTCGCATTATGGCGGATGACTGTACATATTTTGAGAGCTGCTGTTCCTGAAATGGAATTGAACAACTAATAGACTGACACGTTTCTACTGTAGAGATACCTATGTATGGTGCCATTATAAAATAATCGTACCTATGTACTCGGTGGAACGCGCGCTAAAGTGGACTCGGAGACCTACGTCGCGTGGTTATCGTTTACATAACGTGTATGTGCGGCCGAATAATTACAGAATCTAAAGCAATTAAACACGCTATATCCTTTTACATATTTCTCACATAATGATAATAAGTAAAGATGAAAAAATAATTATGTTTAATTTGATGAAAAAATCCAATTGTAAAGATAAAGATGTTTATTTACTCCGTAGAACATCGTAGATGGGAGTTTGTCAAAACAAAATTTACAAAAAAATCAACAAATTAAGATTACATAAAGATTTTAGAAAGTAATTTTAAAATATTCATCGACAGAATACAATGATGAAGCTGTCAGTAGCGATTTTATTTCTTTTTTAAAGGTGTTAATATTTTTAATTTTCCTTACATTTGCTGGCAAGTGATTATAAAACCTCACACAGCTGCAAAAGACACTTTTATAAAAAGCGCAGTTCTATGTGAGGGATTGTCTTAGGTGAGCTTTATTTCTCGTGTCACGGTCATGATTATCCTGATTCAGACCAAACAAATTTTTATTTTTAAAAACGAACATTATACATTCAAAGATGTACAATCCTGGCAAAGTGGTGATTTTTAAACACTGAAACAACTCTTTGCATGGAAACAAATAGGATTTAAATGTCATTATTCTCACAATTCTTTTTTGGATGAGAAAGATTCTTTTAAGTGATGAAGAATTACCCCAAAATATAATCCCATAACTTGCAACAAATTGGAAGTAGCTAAAATATATCATTTTTAACACTGGTAAATCAGCAAACTGGCGACATTTATAAAGTAAATAGCAAACACGATTTAATTTACTACTTATTTGTGTAGTATGCTCCTCCCAAGTTAAATCTCAGGAGATGGAGAGACCTAAAAATTTTGTATTGCTAACTGTTTCAATAACTTTTGAGTTAATTTTGAGATTAAGATTAGCGGCTTTGGAATATGATCCCGCTATATGAAAATCAATTAGCACAGTTTTTTTAACTTAATGATAGAAGGGCTACTTTATTACCCGACTGCAAAGACAGGATTATGTTTTTCTCTCTCTCTTTAAAAACAGTCCGCATTATGCTGCCTTGAAACTTTTTGATGATTTGCCTAATGACATTAAAGACTTGCCTTTCAATACATTTCAAAAGAAACTTAAAAGATCATTGATTGCACAATGTTTATATCGTTGATGACTTTACTATGAAATAATTTATTGTATTGTTTATACTTTATTTTCATATTTGCTATTATTTTTATATTTACCATGTCTGACAAATTCGACTCCTTGTAGTCTTTTGAACGAAATAAAATAATAATAATATGTGGGATTCTTTATTCCCTCGCAGCATCCCAATGGTTGGATGAATTTAAATAAATGAGGTGTCATTAGATTTGTCTTAATCTCGAGAGTGATATAGGGTATATTATATGACGTCATGGAAAATTCAATATGTCGGACGCTAGATGCCATTTTGTCAGAATGTAAAATGTAAAAGTATTTTGCTCTAAATACATCGATATGGGTATCAAAATAAAGGTCTCGTTGAGACGATTTCATTTATATAATTACTTATATGACGTAATACTATAATACAATACAAATAACACTAAAATGACGTATCTAAATAAAAGATTAAATTAAAAAAATAAAAAAATCCGACTGAGTAGATAATAAAAAGCAAACTAAAAAGATAGAAACAAGATCAGCATGCAGTCGGAGGCACGCATGTAGCAACAAGTTGAACAGAAATATCTTATGCCTTCGACTGCATGTTATCACTTGATCTTGTTTTCATCTTTTTAGTTTGCTTTTTATTATGCACTGGCACTCGGGTTTTTTCCGGCATCCTCACGTTAGCGGCATCCGATGGGAACCAGCGGCCTGTATCGCGGTGCCCGCGGGAGAGGGCCAGGCACGCATCAAAATAGCAGGCGCCTGCTGCCCGCGCGTGCCGGACCCTGCCTTGGGATGACGTAGGTCGGCACCGCCGGCCCCGCCATGCGCTAGGGCGGGCGCTGCACACGCGACGCGGGGCCACCTCGCCGCGCGAGGCTACAACGGCCATGAATAAAATTATTCCGGTGTTTTTTGACTTCCTAAATTTTCTAAGCTTTTCATCCGCACAGATATCTTCTGTCACTTGATGGATGTATGTGCAATAACTTTTGACGTTTGGGAATATTCACACATCGCAATGTCACCTGATCCATCTCCATCACAAATTGTTTATTTACAGTGCTTGCAATAAATTTCGGTATTATGTAATATTAAAACCATGAAAAATTTGCCTCAAAGTTATTTTTGATTTGAATTTTATGTTAATGGAATTGTTAGCAACACGATACACATTATACGTACACCGTAACGAAGGTCGGACGAGTATTATATTATAAAACAATAAGCAAAAATCAAAATCTTTATTTTTTTAATATTGAGTGCTTATCGTGGTTTATGAAGTAGGTGCATTAAAAATTGAAATACTGGTTTTTAACTGACAATATTCTGAATGTACCGCGTACAGAAAAAACTACTAAAGCATATACAATATATACATAGGTTCGTAAAAATACAACAGCTGATCAAATTAATTAACTGTACCGTTTATTAGATCATTTTTGTCGGCGCCCGTTCCGGTCCAATTTTATTTGTCAATAAAAATTATTGATCCACAAGTGTGTTAAGTATACAGCTGTTTTTACAGCTGTTTTGAAAAAGAGTACACTAACACTGATATATTTTATTATGTAAACACAAACATAGCGTGTGCTTTTCGGGGGGACACAACCTGACACAGGTCTTGAATCGGTACGCCGCCCCTGAACCGCTCCTCGGTGCACACAACTCTGTTATTTTAAGTGACACACTATCTTTTTTAACGGATTCAAAAGATTAACCTCATTTTGAGCATTTTTCATGTAAGAAAGTAAATGATTACATCATTTTTAGGGTTCCGTATCTCAAAAAGGAAAAACGGAACCCTTATAGGATCACTCGTTTGTCCGTCAGGCTGGCTGGGTGTCCGTCAGTCAAGATCCATTTTCTCAGGAATGGATAAAAATTTATACGAAATACTAAGGTCTACGATCCCTTAAAGTTGTAAAGAATTTAAATTTCTAGGTCAACGCAATCAAAAGATACGGCCATTTTGTCATCTCAACAAAAACCTATAGGGTACTTCCCGTTGACCTAGAATCATAAAATTTGGCAAAAGCAAGATTTCGCAGCACAAGTTAAGGGAACAATCCGAAAATCACAAAAAGTAAAAATTAAAGGAGGTCCCCACACAAAAAACGGAAAAACCTTTTAAAGGCTGTATCTTTGAAACCGTTGAAATTTTCACAGAATACGTCTACCTAATTTAATTGTTGTAACGGGAAGGAACCCTCGTAGCGCGAGTTCCACACACACTTGACCGCTTTTTTTGATGTGAAACATCTTATGTCGGGCTGTGAACAGCCGCGTGAGGGGAAATATGCAACGAAATGTTTGGTCCGCTCCTTCGCTGCTGTTCTCCCCACCACTGCGGCACTCTCTCTCTCTCTCTTGGCTCAGGCGTGCACTGTAACTGTGTAACACATGTGGTGTTACAGTGCCGTATATAGGATTACGTCAGCATAACAGTTAGCTGCTGCTTTTGAAAAAATATATACTACTTCATAGAGAATACCACCGAGTTCAATAACGTTTTCTTTGATGTTTCACATCTGTCGGGGGTCCCGAGACCCACACCCTTTTTTTTATTAAGGCAACCAACTGCTATCCTGATGATAGAGACACCTGAAAGACACACTAATGGCCGATTTTTAGTAAGGAACTACTACGAGGGTTACCAAATGTCCGCTATTCACTCGGATAGTTCGGGCAAAAAATGAATAGAGACCCGGACTATTGGGCGTCCGGTATTTGTGAACCATAACCGCACTTCTGGAGTTTCGAAATAATGTTTCAGTGTGTAGTTTAAAAGATTACCCCTCTCTTCCCACTTACTTTTTACTGCAGTGATGTCCGGTATTTTTAACGAACTTATCTGGCAATCCTGATGTCTACGACATTAATTTGACGTGTACATGGGAATACAGCACAAAATATAAGGGAAAATTTTATTCCCAGATTCAACCTAAAGTAACTCGCAAGACGTAGTTTCACAACGTATGGAGCAATCGTAAATATAGCTCTGTAATCTCAGGGCTTAGACTAGGTCATACTTTATGTCCGGCTCATCTACATAAAATCGGTATAAAAGATTCGCCAATGTGCGATTGTGGTGAAGCGAATGCAGATCCCGAACAATGAAGAACGAGATCAACTATGGAAAGTTCTATTCAACGATCATATTACATTTTCATTTAACGTTGCTACGATACTTCTCTGTGGAAACAAAAACTTGACTTATTCTCTATACCGTATTGGGATCCGTCAGATAGGTGGAGCTTAAAAAACATGGCGCAGAGGGGGGAAAATTTCATATACGGGGTATACTTTTGCGTGTAATTTTATGATTTTCAAAGTGATAAGAAATGATAAATATAAGTGCAATTTGTGATTGGGCCGGTACAAATCCTAAACAAAGGAATTTCGTTGAAGGAGAACGGATTCTCAAAGCCGGGCATATTATCAAATGTCGGAAATATAACGAGAAAAATGCATGCAAAATGAACTGTCAAAAGTAGTAATCTTTACGACATATTGCTTAAAAACATCAAAATTAAAAGAAAATCTTCACGAAATTAATCATCCGCGTTCAATGCGCCTTTAAGGCTGGGTTAGGTGAATAATGTAAACACATAACTGTATAACATAATAAGTTATATTGTAATAAGTAGGTAAGTTACTAACCTCAAAATATTTGTATACAAAGTTAATCCTATAAATTTGTCAATCATCGGGGATTCAACTATTGTAGTGCAGTATGATAATAAGTACATCTTATTATTAATATAAAATATTTTTTTTAATTCATAAATACAGTTTTTCCACATTTCAATAAAAAATAATTCTCTGTAAAGTAAGTTTTACAAGGCAATAACTGACAGTGTTTAATGCCATGATATTAGAAAACGTCGCGAATTCCATTTTCGATAAACTTTTTGTTTATTTTACTTGTTTTATATTTGTAATAAACAATTTCACGATAAATTTGCACTGTTAGCATGTAAAATTTTCCCTCGTTTTGAGTATAATTTTGTGCCACCAGATGTCATATGCTCATTTGACGGATCCCAATAGCGTCAAAAAACAATGTGAAGATTTAAAATATAAGTGTTCGTTGTTAAGAGTCACCTCTTGTATCTAACCCTACCCATCCCGGCCGTCCTTCTTCCCGGCCATCTTGTTTGTCTAATACCTGCTGAGCATGGCCCGCGGCTAATCCATGTCCCTATCCTAACATCCCTACGTTTCGTTCCTCTTGTGTCCCTGTCATTTATGTTGTGTTCTATCGCGTCGCTTATATGGCTTTTAATTGTCAAACTTTTAAACCCGCACTGGCTAATTGCTGGTCAAAGCAAAGGCCATTCCGTTAAAAAAATATGTCAAAAATTCCACGCTGCCATCAGGTTTCGAACCGAGGTCCCTATGCACACAACGCAAAGACGCTGCTAACTGAGCTATTGATGCAACTGTGTAGCTTAACGTTGTAAGTTTATATTCCTGCTAATACGTGTTCGTGTTTGAGTCGAGTAACCCCGATTCAGCGAATTCTTACCGTCGAGTTGCGAACGCGAACGTGCGAACGGTTCACTTTATTTCAGTACCCAGACAAAGAGTGCCTAACGCTTCAAAGAAAAATTTTGATGTGATTAAGAAAAAGCATGAATTGCAGTTTGTCAAAGCTGAAAATGGTTTTAACAGAGCTTAGACAATGAAATTATTGGCGTATAATTTCCGCGTGTTTTAAACAGTTTGAATTCTGAGATAAATACTTCATGGAATGCCGTACACGTAAAACTCGTTTTCAAAGAATTTACAATTGACATGCATATTTGAACATACAAATAATTGTCTATGTATGAACAGATGTACACATATTATATCTACATAATACTTGGACAACATATCTAATATTGATTTAAACTTCGCGTTGTACTAAAAATATTAAACAATCTTAAAAAAATTAATGTACAAGTGATTCGCAAATAAGTTGGTAACCATTGGAGTCTGCGAAGACAAGAAATGATTAGACCTGGGACTCCATCCAGCGCCGGCGTTAAGAGAGGGGGGGGGGGTAAGCGGCGAGGCAAACATGTGCTACTGCCCTTCCGATCGAAAACCAACTTGTCTTACTACCTGGATTAAAAAAATCGAACGGTCCTTCGCGATCGACGGGTTGAGCATCCCTCTGATCTATATAATATGAAGATCAAAAGAATAAATCAAATAACGAACACACCATTGCCATTGGTCATTTCATAACTGAATTTTAATTCTTCCTTGCAATTTTTTTTGCATACCTGGCAGATCTACCTCCCTCCAAATGAATCATCTGCCTTGCAAAAAAATGTTTGCATACTTGGCAGACCTTATAACATATTATTGTTATAGACTAATATTGGAAAAAGTTTTAATAGTATGTTTTGTTCCCCAGTTACTTGAGGAAGATAGGATTCCCTATCGAAAAGTTGTGTAATTGAAAATAAATATTACGACACTCCACTGTGGTCTTTTCTCACCTGAAATTTTCCAAATAACATATTATATTCATCTGGAGGGAGGTAGGTCTGCCAGGAATGCAAACTTTTTTTGCAAGGCAGATGATAATTGTAAATAATTTCAATACTGCTCTATATAATCTGCATAAATGTCATCAAATGACAAACAGTGGTTGACCCAGCGATGTAGCTTAGTGGTACAGCACTAGACTCGCATTGGGGAGGTACTGGGTTCGAATCCCGGCGGGGGCAGATGTGGCTAGGACTTTTTCCTACTGCCTCACGCCGAGAAACGGTATTTCCTGTACCGGCCATCTTGTTTGAGGTTTTCCATGGTTTCCCTCAATAATTCCAGATGAATATCGAGATGGTTCCTTATTCAAGGCCATGGCCGATTACCTGTCAAACTCCTATGCTCCCAAAGTTGCCTACCTTATCCTAATGTCCTATAATTCCTCCATTCGCACATTGCTATTAAATAAGTTGAAGTATAATAAAAATGTATAAAATGGGAAGTGGTAAAAATGGAAAATAGTAATGGTGCAAATTGCGTCTGTTATGACATAATGTCGAGAAACGGACGTTAAACGCATTATTATTATTATTGGAAAAAGTTTTAATGGTATATTTTGTTCTCCAGTTACTTGAGGAAGATAGGATTCCCTATCGAAAAGTTGTGTAATTGAAAATAAATATTACGACACTCCACTGTGGTCTTTTTTCACCTGAAATTTTCCAAATAACATATTATATTCATCTGGAGGGAGGTAGGTCTGCCAGGAATACAAACTTTTTTTGTAAGGCAGATGAAAATTGTAAATAATTTCAATACTGCTCTATAATCTGTATAAATGTCATCAAGTAGTGGTTGAGTCATTTTCGAGATACTGACAACAAAAAATGATCAAAAAAATTGAATTAGTCTGCCACCGTTTTGATATTTTTCATATTATTATCTTTAAAATTCAATACCTACTTAATAAAATGTTAGTAGTGTTGTCGAGTAGATTTTTGTACGGTCAGAGCTCTTGGACTATAATTTTTAACCGACTTCAAAAACAGGAGGTGGTTCTCAATTCATTTGTATTTTTTTTATATTTGTTATATAAGAAGAGTATTAAAAATTAAAACCGCGTTCACAACTCCATCTGTAAACTTTTAACTGAACACAAATATTTCACGTTAACAATATATTAACAATTAAGAATGAAAAATGACGCACAAAGCACGTGTACTACAGCTGACCTATCAGTGTCACTGTGTCATATTAATATTGAAAAAATGCAAGTAATTACAAACCGAACAATAACAATTTGTTAGTTTCAAGACATACATTATATTCAAGATTCCATTCAGAAATTGCTTCATGATAACTAAATTATTTATTGATCACCGAAAAATATATGGGAAACTTTAATAAATAAAACACACAAAAACTGGCTGTTCCATTACTTTATTTTTAAGTACTACGTTTCGGTCTGTTATAAGAGACCCTTTTCAAGCGAAAATGATCACACTGTTCAATCAAGCTTATAAATAACAGAAATTCTTAAAATTAAAAGAATTTATGTTATTTATCATTTTGATTGAACAGTGTTATAGATCATCATTGCTTGAAAAGGGTCTCTTATAACAGACCGAAACGGAGTAGGTACTTAAAAATAAAGTTGGACAGCTATAGCCAGCTTTTGTGAGTTTTATTTATTAAAGTAATCTTTTTCGCTGTCGGTAAAAGCTAATAAGCTAAATAATAATAAGCTAAATGTTCTATTTAGAAAATTAAAAAGCTTGTAAAACAATTAGGGGATCAACTTTTACGAAGTCAAAAATCAATCACACATTTTCAAACTCATCACTCATATAACTTTGAGAAAAAAAATCTTAAATAGGTATTTAATTTTCCTGAACGTTTCAGTGCATCGCTGCACCACTTCCAAGCAGACCCGGAAAAAATTGCAAAAAATTGAAAACTTTAAGTGCATCCACGGGCCTGAATTTTTTTTGCAACTTACATTGTCACAGCTTGAAAGAACTTTCAATCCAGCTACTGAAAGTCGAGATAAGATTTTTTAACTCGAAGTACACAAGTCGTGGGATTTCGACTTTAATCTAAGTACCTACTTTTCTTTGTAAAAAAAATATAAAATTAAGAATTTGCAAAAAAAAAAAACTCACTCGAACTTATAACATTTAAGATTATAATATAACAATGCTCTTAATATGGCGAAAGACGCTTATGAGCTCTGTTGTCGAGCGTCTATAATCTGCAATATTTATTTATCTTGATGTGGCGATTGATAACAATATTTAATGTAAAATTCGACATGAGAGGTTTTGTCTTGGCTTGTAACCTAATATCTACCTACCTAATGCCCATATTCATAGTTAACCCTTAAAGTAAGTGATAAGGGTCCCTTCGCTGAGGGTCACTTAAGTGCTGAGGGCACCTTATTCAAAGGAGCGTTTCATAGTCATTTCCTTGAGTGAGGGAATAATTATAGTAAACCTCCATGATTTTTTCCTTTAGAACAGTTGGTCATACTGCAGACTAGTGATGAGCAAAGCAAGACCAAGACCAAGACTTGGACAGTCTTGGTCTTGCTCAAATATGTCTTGTCTTGGTCTTGGTATCAAGTCTTGGTCTTGCAAGGCCAAGACTAAACTAAAAATTCTTACTTCAGAAATAATGAGCAAAATCATTATTTCTGAAGTAAGAATTTTTAGTTTAGTCTTGGCCTTGCATATTCGGTCTTGGTATTGGTCTTGTTCTTGTTCATTCGGTCTTGGTCTTGCTAATCTAATGATAGTCTCATCACTACTGCAGACCGATTGTGTTTAGTTGTCATTTTTGATATAATTGTGTGTTTTTCATGTGTTTTACTGTTTTTACTTTTTCGACACTTAAGGGACATACTATCCACCCTTAAGGTGAGGGTGATGTACGGGCCCTTACAGACGTCAATTTTGACTATGAAACGCATTTTCGATTTGAGGGTATGAGTAAGTGTCCCTTACTACTTAAGGGTTAACTATGAATACGGCCATAAGTAAATTGTAGAAATAAAGATTATAATTCCCAGTGATAGGTATGCAAAATTATAAATATTTATATTACAGTCATAAATCACAGTTTATTGTCATTGTCAATATCATGTACCTCATTAAAGGCATTGCATAATTTATCATGTAAAATTTTACTATAATTTTTTGCGACACTAAGTAATATGTTAATTTTGGACATTTCATTATTAATTTTTTTTATTCCAGAAATCACTTTTGCTTTTCCTTTTAGCAAAGTTGTCGATGGAGAACCCACCGTCACATTTCCATTGTGACTAAATCACAGACAAATTTGTATGTGTGAGTTAGCATTGGAACAGACAAATATGGGAGTCACAATTATATTTGTTTTTATTCTGTCGGATCATGGGATACTGATATCACTTTGGGTCATTTTTACTTCCCACCTCTACTATGGTAGGGAAGTAATGGATTCAGTAGAAAACAATATTTCGAGATTTTAACAGATTTTCACGTTTTGAGACCCTAGTAATCGTTTAAGATCATTTTCTGACTGATGTCTGTATGTGTGTGTGTGTGTGTGTGTGTGTGTGTGTGTGTGTGTGTATGTGTGTGTGTATGTGTGTGTGTATGTGTGTGTGTGTATGTGTGTGTGTATGTGGTCAATTTTTCGCCTTCGATATCGTAAAAACGGAACAACATACGGCCATGCCGATTGTTCTATTGTGTTTATCAGCCTTTAACTTAGATCTGATTATATTTGGAGTCAAATCGGTTCAGTGGATCCTGAGATATTCAAAAAAACGTCCTCAATGTCACGTATTAACATAGGTAAAAAAAAATATAAATGAATTCTAGATGTTATAATATGAAAAAAATGTAAATATCTTTTTTCTCTAAAATGTATAGTTTTCGAGAAAAAAAATATTTTACTAAAAAAAATAAAAATTGTACGTAAATCAAGGTAACCATGATTTTTGCTATATTAAGCTAGCCATCAATAGATCACCAAACAAAAAATTCGACTGATGACCAGTCCTATACTTCCCACCTAGTAAATATTTGCAAAAAATAAACACTCTTTTTTTTATTCTTTGACTAGGCCCAAATAACCTTAGCTGTTGGTGGTCTTTAAAACACAATTTAATTTTTATTCTTTGAAAAAAGCATGGCCCTCTTTTTTGTTTGGTGATCTATTGATGGCTAGCTTAATATAGCAAAAATCATGGTTACCTTGATTTACGTACAATTTTTATTTTTTTTAGTAAAATATTTTTTTTCTCGAAAACTATACATTTTAGAGAAAAAAAATATTTACATTTTTTTCATATTATAACATCTAGAATTCATTTATATTTTTTTTTACCTATGTTAATACGTGACATTGAGGACGTTTTTTTGAATATCTCAGGATCCACTGAACCGATTTGACTCAAAATCTAATCAGATCTAAGTTAAAGGCTGATAAACACAATAGAACAATCGGCATGCCCGTATGTTGTTCCGTTCTTAAGATATCGAAGGCGAAAAATTGACCACATACACACACACACACATACACACATACACACACACATACAGACATCAGTCAGAAAATGATCTTAAACGATTGCTAGGGTCTCAAAACGTGAAAATCTGTTAAAATCTCGAAATATTGTTTTCGGACTGAATCCATTACTTCCCTACCATAGTAGAGGTGGGAAGTAAAAAGAGGGCCATGCTTTTTTCAAAGAATAAAAATTAAATTGTGTTTTAAAGACCACCAACAGCTAAGGTTATTTGGGCCTAGTCAAAGAATAAAAAAAAGAGTGTTTATTTTTTGCAAATATTTACTAGGTGGGAAGTATAGGACTGGTCATCAGTCGAATTTTTTGGATTGTCTTATGTCATCGACTATACATAAATAAAATTGAAGTCAAAACGTCGGTCTCAACAGGTAATTTTATGTCATCATTGATTCATTGGGTGACAGGGTTCATTCTTGCGTAATCCCTTGGCTGCAGTCCTAATTTTTCAATTTGCAGCAGAATATAAATAATAATTGTAGCTCCCTATTTGTCCGCCCCAATGTTAACACAAATACATTTGTCTGTGCATCAGATACATAGGAAATCTGGCATCGGTTCTGGGACTATTAGGCAGGTTCTTCTATCGGTTACGTTACGATATCCAAATAAATTAAGAGCCACTTATTATTAGCAACCAGACGACTCTACGACCGCTCCTATGCAACTTAGGCGCCACTGCGAAAATATCTTAAATAAAAAAGATTAATTTGTTAGCAATAAGACAACAACGCGTTTCGCATCCCGACATCTTTGCTGAAAGAAGTTCTGCTTAAAACACCTTGATAGGAGTAGCGTCGCGGTGACATCATAATCGCACATCACTGGTGGGAGAACGCCCTACAAGTTTCGCGTTGCAGTTGAGTCTTGGTATTTCTGGTGGAAGTTTTGAAACAAGACATAGCGATCTCTAAAGAATGTGGGCGTAGTTCCAGTTAGTAACTGTTTCTATAATAATGATTAAAAAAACGAATTTAATATACATCTTCGATGTATAAAAATGCAATATATATCCGCAATGTATATCCAAGTCAACAAGCACATCGAATGGTTATCATATATGCAATTCCGAGTGAAACCGAGCCGATACAATATGCGGGGCGCGTCTTTCATTTCCATACCACCTTTTTTATTGTATTTAAATTTTGTTTGATACCAGAAATGTAATAATTGAATTACCGAAAAGAATTCTTGTCAAAATAAAGCCAAGTCTAGTGATCGCGTAGCAGTAAGACGTAATGAGATCTAATAGAGCCAAGTCCAATTAATCGTAAGTGAAATGTAGTTAAATCTAAAACTTGGCTAACTTCAAAGTTCGCTAACAGAATTAAAGTTTTTACTTTGGTAGGGAATTTAACAGATCTTCACGTTTTGAGACCCTAGCAATCGTTTAAGATCATTTTCTGACTGATGTCTGTATGTGTATGTGTGTATGTGGTCAATTTTTCGCCTTCGATATCGTAAAAACGGAACAACATACGGCCATGCCGATTGTTCTATTGTGTTTATCAGCCTTTAACTTAGATCTGATTATATTTGGAGTCAAATCGGTTCAGTGGATCCTGAGATATTAAAAAAAACGTTCTCAATGTCACGTATTAACATAGGTAAAAAACATATAAATGAATTCTAGATGTTATAATATGAAAAAAATGTAAATATTTTTTTTCTTTAAAATGTATAGTTTTCGAGAAAAAAAATATTTTACTAAAAAAGAAAATTGTACGTAAATCAAGGTAACCATGATTTTTGCTATATTAAGCTAGCCATCAGTAGATCACTAAACAAAAAAGAGGGCCATGCTTTTTTTCAAAGAATAAAAAAGGAGTCTTTATTTATTGCAAATATTTACTAGGTGGGAAGTATAGGACTGGTCATCAGTCGAATTTTTTTACTTCTACTGCAAGGCAACAGAATTAAAGGTTTTTTACTTCCACTGCAAGTTTTTTACTTCGATTTTTACTCAAATTAATTTTTGCCGCCAAAACACCTGTCTGTAAGACATATTTATATTTGTGATCGTGACGTCGCACCAATGCAGCAACGTTTTATGTCACGTGAATTCAGATACGTATTTCTTAATTTTTAGGTGAAATTTAAATAATTATTCTGATTTTAACTCGAATATTTAGAATCTAGACGTTTCAAACACTATTTAAAAAGTAATGTTAAACCATATGAAAAATCATGTAAATTTCTTATTGTTATTCTTATTTAATTACTATGTAAAATATTTTGAAGTCATTAAAACAACGCAATGCACAGAAACACGCATTATTTTACATATTAATTATTGAATTTAATTTATAGAATGTCCTACATGACACTCAAATAGGGACTTCCTATATAAACACCAAATATATCTGTGGCCAAAATGTAAAACTGCGTACGTCGAATTTGTGTTAAAATAATATTTGTTTTTTAAGGTCACTAATAGCACAGATGACATATAATACAGATGTGTTGTGGCTTCAAAAGATGGGTATCTTTTGAAGGCCAAATTTGACTGTCGCATCTGTTAGCAGAATTCAAAAGCTTGAAATAAGTATGTGTGAGTTATAGTTGATTCAAAACATAAGAGTTGTTCTGATCATACACACTTAAAACAATCTCAATTCTATTAAAATGTATATGTCGCTTTAGTCGCGGGATAATATTTAGACAATAATGTATTTTTTTGCTGGCATTTATGAAACATTTCCCTAATTTAAACTTCACCGAATTATAGAACGAGAAAAAATTACTGTCTATTATAATTAGTTATATTAAAAAAAATTGTTGACGCATAATTTTATTAGTTAGGTACCATTTTTGCCACTACGTGCCAGGAATGGGTATTATCTATAAATACCAAAGGTTTAGTACTTTATTTTGTTTAAGTTTTTGGTTCCATAAAATGACACAAATCATTCAATAAAGACGCTCATAAGACGGTTGTTTTCTCCCGTAAGGCAAGACCCCCCTGCTAATAATCAGGTTTATTTTGACCCAATTAATATTTTCAATTTATTATTTTTCCCATTTCAACTCCACAAGTGGTGAATGGTACCCACCTATCTACTAATGTAGGTCAAAATTTTCTTTTCAAAATTTTACAATATTTTTTCGTTTTGAGGTCTCCTGAGTCCAAAAAACATATTTTTTGTGAGCACGATACAGGTCAAACGGCTGAGCGGAGTGAAACAAAATTTTGGTAGGATGTTTAGAAAAAGCCCTATTGTTTTTGGGGAAAATCGGCGCATGCGCAGAAGAGATATGTGCTATAACGTTGTTTTTTTTTCTATTATAACGGTATACTTTTCATATAGACAAACAGATTAACAGACGAACGGACTTTTTCCAAAAATATGTTTTTTGGATTCGGGGGACCTCAGAACGAAAAAATATTGTTAAATTTCCCCTGTAGATATATCATTCTCCACTTGTGGAGTCGGAATGGTAAAAAATCGACTACAGAGATATTTAATTAAACAAAATTGTTAAAAAATTATAAAAAACGAACTTACGACTAAAAAATGTCGACACTATGTAATAGGCACAAATGATGAATAAACACTATCTGACACTAAGAAGAGCTGACAACTGCACAATCACACTTGCTTAAACAGTCCTTGTGAATACATAGTTCACATACTTTTTATTTATGTTTATCTATTATGTTTATTATGTGACGGAAAACCTTAAAAATGTACAGAAACCCACTATTTTTCATAAAAATTTTATTTGATTTTCTAATTTACAGTGTCTCGTTAATAGTTTGGCTCTAACGTTAATCTATCATGACGATCCGCTATATACTGCGTTAAAAATGTAAGGTACTCTCCAGTGCAACGCACCTGTGATTATAGATACAGGTAAACCCCGCTAAAGCGCGATTCAAGCAGGATTAGTAAAGTTTTTAAGGTGAGACCATATTGTCAGCTACACCAAAACACCGCACCGTGTCTTATTTTAGTATTGTTACGGATCATCCTATATATAATCGGCAGGCAAGAGTTCTGAGAAACGAGGTCTGCTTACTGTAACAACTGGTACCTGCGCGAAAGTCCTAGAGAAAGCGAGAACACACTAGGCTTACGCCACGCAGCATATATAAACAGCCAGTACGAGTGAGTGGGAATCAGTCAACGGTGAGTCACCCATTCAAGCCTACCGTGGATCAGTAATATAAATAGTACCGTGATATAAATAACCAAATTGATAAAATAAATACTATAGTGTCGTGGTAATAATTACGAATTATTGTATATAGTTGTTTTGTTTTGCTTTGTAATTACTGTTTAGTTATTGTTTACTTGTGTTGATTGTTAGAACTGACTTTTCGTTGTTGCATTCATTATTATTGTGTTTTTAATTATTATAAATAAATATTTATTCCGCCAACTCAGAAAACAGTTTTGCTACTGTATTAATTCAAAATTACTTCTTGCCTGCAGCTCCCTTAGCGTGGACATAGAAGCGCCTTGAAAAAATTAATTATGTAGGCAGAGAGAATAAAATTAAGCTTAACTATAAGCAGTAATAGATAAGCTCAATTTAAATCGTAGCGGTTGTCCTATTCCAGCGTGATGAAGTAATAAGTAGAAAATAATTAACAAAGTGTTTCGTCTTATCCCTCAGGAACTATTAATCAACCGGGATAAAAAGTGGCCTGCATGCGCCGTTTTTGAGATTAGCCCGGACAAACAGGCGGACACACAGACAGACAAAAATTGTAAAAATGTTTAAGCTTATAGGGAACTTTAAAATATTACGTAACGTTATCATCAGCGTTACTATCATGTTATCAAGAGGTGTTACATTACAGGCTTAAGGAATTAAAAAAATTAAACAACGCAAAAGTGGGGGAGGGGTGAGGTGGTTTATGAAAATGTTACAATATGTTATAATGGGTAGGGGGGGGGGGGTTTGTTCAAAAATTGCGGAAAAAAACGAATATCTATGTATTATAATTTATTATACAGATTGTATCAAATTAAAGCTGTGCATAGGGCGGTGTGCGTGTAAGATAGAGATCGATATATAAAGCAATAACTAAGAACGAGATTAATGATCGCTAATGGGAAGTTTCTGTAGTTACTGTAAATAAATAATACCCAAACAACCTGATAGCGTCATTTTTGTTTTGTGATTTTATCAATAATTTCTTAAAATTATCAATAATTTCTTACAGTAACTACGGAAATTTCCTATTAGCGATCATTTATCTCTTTCTTACTTATTGCTTTATATCGATCTCTATCTTACACGCAGAACGTCCTATGCACAGCTTTAATTTGATACAATCTGTATAGGTATACCGTATACCTACTGTATAGGATATAGATACTAATCTCTTTCAGACGCTAATGACCTTTGTTGTCAAGCGTCTATAATCCACAATTCATTCATTCGATACTAGTCTCGGTCTCCTGTATTTAGATTGAAAATATCTTTCTACTATTTACCACTTATGTTTGGGAGCTAATCGATTTATTAACTTCCCATTGGAAGTTATTGTAATGGGTCCGAAAATCGAAATCAAAAAGGAAAAAAAATTTTATGTTTCAAGGTCACTACACTATTTTTACACTACTTTTAGAAAGATGTCTGTGTGTGTGTATGTGTGTGTGTGTGTACGTATGTACGTACGTACGTACGTACGTATGTATGTGTCCATTTCTTTCTAAGACGAAATCTCGAGAATGAAAAATGATATCGACTACGTTAGGGTGCCAATCGACGCGTATTAAAGTAAATATGATCTGAAAGAAATTTTTTCAAAATCGGTTCAGCCGTTCTTTTTTCTTAACCAAATAACCTCCAAAAAAGTAGATTTTACACAATATCTCGCGAATAAAAAATTATATCGACTTCGTAAGGGTGTCAATCGAGGCGTGTTAACGTCATTTTGATCCGACATAAATTTTATAAAAATCGGTTCAGCGGTTTTTTTTTAATTATTGTTAAAAATAAATAATAATTATGTTTTAATGATTAAAATGACTACTTTTAATTTAATTATTATTATTAAATATTTATCAAACTGGGAAGTTCGTCGTGTGGACCTCAAGGGTCGCACTTTAGTCCTAATAAACGACCCACCTCACGGCTTGTTTTGAAATGATATCAGCGCTAAGGGGGTATCTCCTGTACTTACGAATATATTACTGCGTGGAGGTATGTACGTTACGTACTCAATATACGTAAACGGTAGGACGTGAATTACCAATAATAAATGCAGAGGACGGGAATATGCTCAGTTCACAATATTCGCAACGCGTGTCTCCCGGTTCCCTCCGCCTTCTATGTGAACCGTACACAGTGAAAAAGTTATGCCGCGTGTTGTGTTTTAAAGACCACCAACAGCTAAGGTTTTTTGAGCCTAGTACCATTTCATATTTTCAATTCATTTTTTTTTAAATAATAAATTGAAAATCCAATTGACATTTTTACCAGCTCTCGGGCTAGAACCCGGGAACTTGCAATAGAGGAACCATAGCAAAGCCGTGTAAACAACAGCGATGCTACACGCTCGGCCATTCTCAAGCCCAAGTTATGTGTCAATGAAAATGTTTTAACATTGTTTAGCCAACTTCAACCATTCCAACTCCACAAGTGAAGGAATGGTACTAGTTCTGATCAAAATTCACTTTTCGCTATTTCATAATAGGTATATTCACTTGTTGAGGTCCTCGGAGTGTAAAAAACTTCATTAGGGGGCCCAATCGAAGCATATTAAAGTCAAAATGACCTGAAATAAATTTTATCATAATCGGTCCATCCGGTTTTTTTTAAACAAAAAGACTGTAAAAAAGTGAATTTTACACGAAATCTCGCGAATAATGATATCAACTTCGGAGTGCCATTCGAAGCCTATTAACGTGAATGTGATCCGAAAGAAATTTTATCAAAACCGGTTCAGCCGTTTTTTTTCTTTGTTTAAACAAAAAGACTGCAAAAAAGGTGGATTTTATACGAAAAACTAGCTGCCCTGTCCGGCTTCGCCCGGGTGCTAAGAAAGCCCGGGTGCAATATACTACTCACTCGCTTCGCTCGTTCGCTATATACAGAGTGTATCACAGGAAACCGAACATAGGAAAAGTACACAGTACAAATTAGTTAAGATCAGAGATTGCTTTGCCCTCTATTCATGTAAAAAACCATGATAATAATAATTTAGTTAAGTTAGCCATGTGTATTCTATCTTTGTCACGCTACTCATTTTGCTTATGTTTTCCTTGTTGCACTCATTACTTTTCTATGTATTCAATCCTGTGATACACCCTGTATATAAACCTTCCGTGAAAAACTATCTAACTGATGGTGAAAACCGCATCAAAATCCGTTGCGTGGTTTAGGAGGAGTTGAGCGGTGGTACAGACAGACACGGATGTAGAGATATTTGTAAGTTTATATAGATTTGAAAAACAGGAAAAAAATTATGAAAACGGAAAATTCGCACTTCGAGTCCTTAAAACTTTACAATTGCAGACTAAGTTACAATTTAGTTTATTTTTATTAAAGTGATTAACTTCTGTATAAATCATTAAAAACCAGACTCTCGCATGATGTGGACTTTGTAGGCGCGTTGCTATATAAACATATCGATCGATACTCAGTAAATAGTGCTTGTATTTTACAAAGTGTGGAAATTTCGAATTTATAATATGTAAAGAAGAGAGACACAGAGACAGCTGTGCAGTGTGCACCGTTCGTTCTGCTATTAAAATACGAGGTTGGCGACTACTGTAAGACTCGCTCATTTTTTTTTAATTTTTACTCCACATAATATTAATCCAGATTAAATTAAAACTTCAAAATTGCAATACGCGAGATGACTTCTTTGTCACGCACACATCTGCTGCTCAGGCTCTTTGCAGATGATGTGATCCGGGCTTTAATTACACGAGACATACGTGTGCCGCACCGTCATCGTGTGAATGCATACTGTCATGGCCTACTGTATGTTACAACGTGTCCTTCATGAAGGTTTTCACCCCTTAGGATACGGATTTTGATAATTTATCGAACACATCGATTTTAGCCCCCCTTGAAGGTTAATTAAAAAAAAAAGCGTTTGAACATGTATTTGCATATTTTTTATGAAGAGTTCTTATGTACAGTCGCGGACTTAAAAGGGCACTGCACAAAAAGTTGCCGATAATAAACCGTTAGAGGCGCTGTCGTCGCTGTAATTGTAATATTTTTCAAAATATTGTGAGTATTTGCGTATAGAGGACACTAATATAACAATAATTTTTATAATTGATCTATGATGACAGCAAAGTTAGTAATGATATAATATTTCTGAAATTGCCATGGAAACAATGTGAATAAAAAATTTAAATATTTGAGAAATGTTGACACAAGTGGACACAAGTCGTGTCATAAATAGTTAATAATGTTGAGTTGAAAGTTGAAAAATTATAATTTCAGAGCAGAAAATTAATAAATAAGGACATTTATGAAATCTTATAGAACATGTGCGAAAAAATGTATAAATAAAATCTATTAAAACGCTTGAATCAATCAAAAAGAAATAAAATCTGAGTCAAGAAGAAAGCATTTATGAAATTTCTCCTATTAGAAAAAAATAACTCTATGACAGATCTTGGAATTAGGCAATACGTCTGAAAAGCCCAAAAGAAGAATAATTGAAGTGTAATAAAGATTTAAAAGTGCCAAGTGAATTTATAATTTTTTATAATAATGTGAATGTAATGTCACTTTTTATTACCTATATAAATTTACTTTGTGCTTTTTTATTTTACATAAAATTTCTGTGGTGTCATTTTTGTAATAAGCGATATGAAAAGTTTCATTAGTTAATTAGTTCATTTCACTATTCTTACTTGTAAAATGAATAAAATAAATAACAAATCGAAGAAAATTCATGCATAACAGTCTATAAAATGATACTAATATTTTTAAAAATTTACGTCGTTTTGGATTTCGATTATTTCTTCCCATTTCCCTGGTTACTGAACTATTTTTTTTCAGAAAAACCTGGAAAATATAAAAAATCTAATCTCAATTTGAAAATTGTGTACGTGGTACCAACTTTACACAATCAAATAAATTTCTCAAGAGGAAAATTTGATAATTTAAGTTGTCATATTTAGAACATCTTTGAATTCGATACTTTTTATGTTTTCATGTTAATTGAAAATTGATTATTCATATTCATAGCAACCCGTTGCCTTGAAGAAAAAATCTATTTAGAAAACAAAATCAATCTCAAAATCTTTGAAAAACACGAACTGAACAAGAAATCGAAAACTGACATTTATACCATAAATCAAGATGTAAACAAAACGTACGTAGCGTCATTTCTTAGACAATAGCTACACTTTTTTAGTTATTGATAACACCGCGGTTGCATTATCTGTCATTAGTGACTTTTTACTAAACGATTTGCTGTTATTATTAACAGTTTCGTATTGAAATTTAGCATATCCATTTTTTGTCCTTCAAAGTATGTTTTAAATGTCTAAAAATCCTTTTTCATTGAAAAAAATATTTCAAGTTCAATCTGAATTCCTACTTTTATTAATTTCAATACATGACCCCAAATATGTTTAATACAAAGAATATCATCTATAGAATCTTACAGATCTCACAAATTGACTGTATTGTTTATATAAAAGCTGATTCTTTGAGTAAAAAATTGGGAAAAATGACATATGGTAGCGCTATCTTTTGAAATTGGTGCCAGGCAGATTCCTATTAATAAAGTTTACACTTAAGTTTTTCAGTGTAAGTTCACAAAAAGTCAGTAGCTTAGCAACAAATTTAGTTTTTGATAGGTAAATGTAAACGTCAAATATTAAAAGAAATAATTGTCGCTTAAATGCCTCGAAATTATTAAAACGATGAACAAAAAAGAAGAATCATTGCAAGGTTGGAGGAAGGAATTTGCTAGTATCAAATATTATCAAATCTTTTTATGTTTTAATTGAATAATATTGAGTAATTTGGATTATATAATAAACAAACGAGGTGTTTTGATAATAGTTTTTTATTGAATTTTTAAGATGTAACCTTAGTAATTACTATCATTACTATCAAAAGCCAAATTACAATATGCAAAAATTAAAAAAACCGGTAACTAGATGTTACAGGTGTAAACTTTTTTAAGTCCGCGACTGTAGGTACATATACAGTATGTAAACAGGTAAGCTGCACATAGGGAAATTAGCATTGGGAAAAAATGAATGGATCAGAGTGAGCCATGACTCATAATGCACGTATTTATATATAGAGTTGCTATATGGTTATTTTAGTGTTGTTATTTTAATTTCAATTATTTTTATTTTAATTGCCGTTTAAATGTCAAGTAAAATAAAAATAATTGAAACTAAAATAAAAACACTGACAAAACCATAGCAACTCTATATAAACACGTGCATTATGGAGTCATGGCTGACTCTGATCCATTCATTTTTTCCCAATGCTAATTTCCCTATGTGCAGCTTACCTGTTTACATACTGTATACTACGTATATTTATTCAATACTTCTCTCTATTAAAGATTTATCAAACTGGGAAGTTCGTCGTGTGGACCTCAAGAGTCGCACTTTAGTCCTAATAAACGACCCACCTCACGGCTTGTTTATTATGTTCCTTGTCGAAATCCTAAAGCGCGAGCTTTTAGCACGTGTGCAGTGATCTGTACATGCGCTCTAAAAATTACAAACATGATGCAATCTGAGATGACTGTAATCGTTTTACATAAACACACTGTATACTAAATAAGTACGGTGTACACCTCACCTGGCTATAGGGTTAATTTAATTGACCTATAAAGTTTAATTATTGTTAATGAATTCACTTATATGGACATGTGCCATATTAATATTTATTTAATACAGTTTAATCTAAATTCTGTTACGTTATTTGCTTTTTACTTCCAGGTTCCGTAAGGAAATGGAAGTATAAGTATGGTGATGGGATCGAAAAATCGTGTCCGTAATAAGAATAGAATCTGATTGTACTATTATACCCTCAAAATGTAAAGAAAAGTGGTTTCCCGCATGGCGGACGGCTGCAGTGCGTGCCTGTATCTGTGCAGAATTTATTTTGTTCACATTATAACTTTTGTAATGATTTTTTTAAAAAAATGTTTGTTTCAATAAGGACTCCGTGTTTATTGATTTTGATGCCAATTGGACCAGTGTTTTTGGAAATATTATATACCTTATAATTTTGTGTCACTGTGAACCTGGCATATCAACTATTAGCATCTCAAAAAAAAACTTCAGATTTACTTGCATCCCGCATAGTTCTATAGTTCCTGATAGATTTAAACAATAGTTCAGTTGATTTACCCTTAAAATCGCAATTTAAAGAGATGAGATGCCAACTTCACAAAAGACATTACAGCATCTCACTATATTTGAAGAACTTGAACATCGAGGAGTAGAATTCAGCATAGTTCTGTACAGCCTGATTGATTTTAAGAATAGTTCCGTTGATTTCGTCATAAAATCGCGATTTAAAGGGAAGAGATGCCAACTTCACTAAAGACAATACAGCATCTCATTAGATTTGAATTAATTAAGCATCGAGAAGTTGAATTGAGCTTAGTTCTATAATTCCTGATACATTTTAGGAATAGTTCTAGTGATTTACCCCTGGAATCGCAATAAAAAGGTATGCCCATTGTGCATTCGACAGTTCTGGTCTTCCTGCATAGTGTCGAGAAGAGTTCTGGCCTCTCATTGCATTCAAATAATTATTAACAATTTTTTATTATCAACTGAAGTATATAACTGTGAGATGCTGATATATTAATGCGAGTTCTAGATTCTTTCGAGGGTGCATTCGACAATTCTGGTCTTCCTGCATAGTGTCGAGAAGAGTTCTGGCTTCTCAATGTATTCAAATAATTATTAACAATTTTTTATTATCAACTTAAGTATATAACTGTGAGATGCTGATATTTTAATGCGAGTTCTAGACCCTTCGAGGGTCATTCGACAGTTCTGGACTTCCTGCATAGTGTCGAGAAGAGTTCTGGCCTCTCAATGCATTCAAATAATTATTAACAATTTTTTATTATCAACTGAAGTATATAACTGTGAGATGCTGATATATTAATGCGAGTTCTAGATTCTTTCGAGGGTGCATTCGACAATTCTGGTCTTCCTGCATAGTGTCGAGAAGAGTTCTGGCTTCTCAATGTATTCAAATAATTATTAACAATTTTTTATTATCAACTTAAGTATATAACTGTGAGATGCTGATATTTTAATGCGAGTTCTAGACCCTTCGAGGGTGCATTCGACAGTTCTGGACTTCCTGCATAGTGTCAAGAAGAGTTCTGGCCTCTCATTGCATTCAAATAATTATTAACAATTTTTTATTATCAACTGAAGTATATAACTGTGAGATGCTGATATATTAATGCGAGTTCTAGATTCTTTCGAGGGTGCATTCGACAATTCTGGTCTTCCTGCATAGTGTCGAGAAGAGTTCTGGCTTCTCAATGTATTCAAATAATTATTAACAATTTTTTATTATCAACTTAAGTATATAACTGTGAGATGCTGATATTTTAATGCGAGTTCTAGACTCTTCGAGGGTGCATTCGACAGTTCTGGACTTCCTGCATACTGTCGAGAAGAGTTCTGGCCTCTCATTGCATTCAAATAATTATTAACAATTTTTTATTATCAACTGAAGTATATAACTGTGAGATGCTGATATATTAATGCGAGTTCTAGATTCTTTCGAGGGTGCATTCGACAATTCTGGTCTTCCTGCATAGTGTCGAGAAGAGTTCTGGCCTCTCATTGCATTCAAATAATTATTAACAATTTTTTATTATCAACTGAAGTATATAACTGTGAGATGCTGATATATTAATGCGAGTTCTAGATTCTTTCGAGGGTGCATTCGACAATTCTGGTCTTCCTGCATAGTGTCGAGAAGAGTTCTGGCCTCTCATTGCATTCAAAGAATTATTAACAATTTTTTATTATCAACTGAAGTATATAACTGTGAGATGCTGATATATTAATGCGAGTTCTAGATTCTTTCGAGGGTTAATAATTATTTGAATGCAATGAGAGGTCAGTACTCTTCTCGACACTATGCAGGAAGACCAGAACTGTTGAATGCACCCTCGAAAGAGTCAAGAACTCGCATTAAAATATCCGCATCTCACAGTTATATACTTACGTTGATAATAAAAAATTGTTAATAATTATTTGAATGCAATGAGAGGCCAGAACTCTTCTCGACACTATGCAGGAAGACCAGAACTGTCGAATGCACCCTCGAAAGCGTCTAGAACTCGCATTAATATATCAGCATCTCACAGTTATATACTTGAGATGATAATAAAAAATTGTTAATAATTATTTGAATGCAATGAGAGGCCAGAACTCTTCTCGACACTATGCAGGAAGACCAGAACTGTCGAATGCACCCTCGAAAGCGTCTAGAACTCGCATTAATATATCAGCATCTCACAGTTATATACTTGAGATGATAATAAAAAATTGTTAATAATTATTTGAATGCAATGAGAGGCCAGAACTCTTCTCAACACTATGCAGGAAGACCAGAACTGTCGAATGCACCCTCGAAAGCGTCTAGAACTCGCATTAATATATCAGCATCTCACAGTTATATACTTAAGTTGATAATAAAAAATTGTTAATAATTATTTGAATACATTGAGAAGCCAGAACTCTTCTCGACACTATGCAGGAAGACCAGAACTGTCGAATGCACAATGGGCATACCTTTTAATTGCGATTCCAGGGGTAAATCAGTAGAACTATTCTTAAAATGTATCAGGAATTATAGAACTAAGCTCAATTCAACTTCTCGATGCTTAATTAATTCAAATCTAATGAGATGCTGTATTGTCTTTAGTGAAGTTGGCATCTCATCCCTTTAAATCGCGATTTTATGACGAAATCAACGGAACTATTCTTAAAATCAATCAGGTTGTACAGAACTATGCTGAATTCTACTCCTCGATGTTCAAGTTCTTCAAATATAGTGAGATGCTGTAATGTCTTTTGTGAAGTTGGCATCCCATCTCTTTAAATTGCGATTTTAAGGGTAAATCAACTGAACTATTGTTTTAATCTATCAGGAACTATAGAACTATGCGGGATGCAAGTAAATCTGAAGTTTTTTTTTTGAGATGCTAATAGTTGATATGCCAGGTTCACAGTGACTAATTTTGTGAATATTTTGTACCTATAATACAACAATATCGTCTAAGCATGTATGCAGGTTTTCTGACAAATTCCACTGACATTTTTCATATCAAATTATTTTTGAATATGGAAATCACGCATGGCTCTTCATAGCAATATAGCTATAGTTTCAAAAATATCTATAGGGTACATGCCAGTGGACAGTGATCAATATAAAACTTTGTTATAATGAAAGTTTATGGTCTAAAATGTTTATTAGAATTTTTATTTTTATTAATTAAGTTTCGTAAACATATTTAAATTAATAAATAAAATCATGATTTTTAATCTATTTGTCACGTGACTTAAAACACCGCGTGACGTAAATTTTGAGTAAAAAGTACATGTATCCATAGTAACGCAGCTTAGTTAAATAATTTATATTAGAAATCGTGTCCATCGTGATTATAATAAAATTAGGAAAAATCGCATTAGGAAAAATAATATTTGTGTTAATATAAACGAACTTTCATAAAATTATGACGCCATATTTAAGTAGAGCAAAAACGATTTTTAGCGGGCGGGGCTAATATAAATATTTCAAAAATTATTTTTGAGCTTATTTGAAATCAGAATGAAGTGATTTAGGTGTCATTTTGTTCATAATTTACTGCTTTTACTGTTTTTTTGAAGTAATAGTGAGTTCTTTTATTTATATTATTTAATTATGTAATTTTTTTTGTCATATGTTTTGTAATGTAGCTACTGTGCTGCAAATTTGAATTTGAATTTGTTGTAATACTGTGTGCAGGCTTGTTACTGGACATTATTTGTCTGTTAGCCTGCCAGATTTACAAATTAAAATAAAAATAAAATATAACAAAAAAATTTTTAGTCATCTAGTACCCTATTATACATCAAAGGAAATATAGCTAAACGAGAACGTTATTTTTTTTTTCAAGTGAGTTAAAAGTACAAAACATCTGATGTTAAGGTTAACAAACTTTTCAATTTTATTTACTTTTACTAATGACTTATTATTATTATTATATTTATTTATAGTTTGTATTTGTTTTTACAAATTAAGTATTCTATTAATTCCGAATATGAACAGATTTTTAGAAAATACCTTTTTCTCGAAACTTGGACACATCTTTTTCAAATTAATATCCTCACGTTTTAGAAAATATATTATTTTCGTAAGGAAAAATACATTTTGGTTCACTTAAAACTACACTTCTGACTTCAAAGTTCCCCAAAAAGGTGGCAATACGGACAATTTATCTAATATTTAATATTTTTTAACAAAAATAAATAATATTTGAAAATTTGGTAGAGCGCTAATGAAGCGCAAAATGATTTTGAGGCTCATCCATCTAAAAAAATTTAAATAACATTTTTTTTAATACAACAGATTTTGCCTTTATAATTGTTTTTTTGTTTGTTATTAAAGTTGACAATTAACGAAGCGCAAAAAATATAGGTTTCTGTTCGGTTTTTTGAGGTGAAGGTTCCGTTGTATATTAGTACCTACTGATCAGTAAAGCACAAGTACTTATGGATTTACATTATTTTGAGCTTAACCTGTTGAAAAATTAATACATGTGCGGAAGGAATAACCTTGGTTTGATAACAAATAACTCATAATAAAAACAATAATTACTGTTAATGCAATCAAGTTGAAGATTCAACCGCAGATAAATTCCCCGAGTTCACAAAAGTCACGAAAGTATTTCAGTACCTACCTACGTGCATGTAATAATAACAGGGTAAAGGCACCGGCTTCCGAGTTCCGACCACTTTTAAATTGATATAGGCACCGAGAATTTCCTATATAGGTGGCAGATTAAATTTAATTGGGCTGCCAACTACAGACCAGAATCTCAACTAAATATATAGATACAAAAATACTAATGATTTAATCATTTTTATAAAAAAAATAATTTTAAAACAACGTGTTTGAAAAAATTCTAAAAGTCCCATTCTATACGCCTGCGAACAATTTGCGAAACAGTGGGCTGTTCTGTAAACATTTTGTATAGTCATGGTGTTGTTTGATGCGCTGCGCAACTAGTTGGAGACATTCAAACTTGTTTAAAATTTAATGCGCGAGTCCCAAAGTTTAAAAAGACATAATTTCATACATACAGGAGAGAAACCGTACCGGTGTGACATTTGTATCGTGTATTGGCTTAGCGCGACATATTGTGCAATAACTGCAGGTTCTTTTGATACGTGCAACTAGAAGGTAGTGTTTTAAAATGGCGAATCTTATAAATATAACAATTCATGCGAATTTATTGATTTATACTGTCAGTTGCCAGAACTATGGAGGGTAAGGAGCGATTCATACATTCATATATGAATCTATAGTTCCTCTATTACAAGTCCCCAGTTCCCGAGTTCTAGCCCGAGAGCTGGTATAAAAGTGTCAATTGGATTTTCAATTTATTATTAAAAAAAAAAATAATGAATTAAAAATATGAATTGGTGCTAGGCCCAAATAACCTTAGCTGTTGGTGGTCTTTAAAATACAATTACAATTCATACATGAATAGGAATTTTAAGAATTTGGGATACGAAAAAGAGCTCTTTTCTTTAACCACTTTTTCAACTAAACTCTCTGCTTCCTTTCTCGTTTTTAACACTAACATCCGACGCTGCAACAGCAATTTATTAGTACACGACAAAAGCAACTGGAGTTTGCATAAAATTGCGTATAGTGCGGGTGACCTTGTTTGCACAACAACCTGTTGTGCAACGTCAGTTTGCGCAATTTGTTCGCAGCTGTATGGGGCCTATAACGATTTTACCATGCATTATAAATCTTTAGAAATCACACAGATCGACAAGTTTTCAAATAACTTAAAAAAATAATAAATGACAAATATACAGATAACAGGAAAAGTAATTCCTCAAACGATAAATCGGAAAGCTCAGTATAATGTTGAAATTAAAGTAAGTGTAATATTGCATTTATACGCAAATTATTTGTAATGTAACACTTGGTGACATTTTTTTATAAGTAGGTACAACTGTCACTGTCACACATTTTCACTTCCGCACTTTAATTTTTCAACAACAAGTGACCCTGAGCTCGCTATTCTCGGTGCCTATCCTCAAGCCTCTTGTCAACTACCAATTTCAAAATGTTGCCGGGAAGCGGTGCCTTTACCCTAAGTATATTATAAATATAGTTTTATATAATATGGCTGAATAAAATACCAAAATGCACAATAACCAACAAATTGTGTATTGAAAATAACAATGTAATCGAAAAATACACGGAAAATTCAAATACAAACAGAAAAAATGAAGATCACTGAATACACGCCAAAATCTGTAAGAACCGCACTTTGGGATTGACATAACTTTTTTCATTTACAAAGGCGGGGACCAGAAATATAAAATCCGCCTCCTCTAAAAACCTGGAAGGGCTATGAATGTTTTAATACGTTTTAGCCAAAAGAGTACCCAATAACATAAAAAAATTAAAATGCTTTCACCCTGCGCTCTATATAAGAATCGTCCGTCAAAAGTGATTGTTTCTCTAATAAAAAAACTGAAAAAAACAACTTTTGATGGATGATTCTTATACACCTATAGAGCGCAGGGTGGAATTACTTATATAATTATTACAGAATTGTTTATTGTGGAATATAGACGCCCGACAAATACTAAGGTCAGCGCTGCATGCATTCAATGGGAACCAGAATTAACACGAGCCAAATTCATGTACGGGAGGCTCTATACCTATATAATGTAGGTACAAGGCGTTTCATTTAGTTTTCCAATTAATTTATTCGTTGTTGGGGAGTGGCACAGGGCACAGCGTTACTCCTAAAGTGTGTTTCTTACAAAGTTTTGAGGGATATCTTTTTCCTTAAGGAGCGTCTTCTTAAAGAACTTTTCCTGGAGCGTGCAATTTTTGACGCATTTCATTGATTTGCCTTTTGAGTTATAGAAATTGGTACATTTGAGGAGTTGGGTAATCGATACCCTCGGCACACGCTACTTTGTTATTTTGAGTAACACCCTATATTTTTTCGACGGATACAGAACGAGAACATCACTAAGCTTTTTTCATGTTGTAAAGTATCTATTAACAGTTCTATAATGTATAACCGGAATGAAAATATTTATATAATTATTATACATACTACCTAACAAAATATTAACAGTACAACGGGTTATTTGCCTGTAGTTTCGTTTTCGTGCAGGTTTTTCGGGCTTTGCAGGTATTTGATACGATAATTGACGAGAAAACAAGTTTCCAGCTTTTTTATCTGTCTGCATAGGCATTAGGCAATAGGCATCACTCGAAAATGGAATGGCTGGTCCAATTTTAATTAAACTTTATACACTATCTATAATATAGTACAACTCAATTTTTACTTCCCACCTCTACTATGGTAGGGAAGTAATGGATTCAGTCCGAAAACAATATTTCGAGATTTTAACAGATTTTCACGTTTTGAGACCCTAGCAATCGTTTAAAATCATTTTCCGACTGATGTCTGTATGTGTGTGTGTGTGTGTGTGTGTATGTATGTGTGTGTGTGTGTGTATGTGTGTATGTGTGTGTGTATGTGGTCAATTTTTCGCCTTCGATATCTTAAGAACGGAACAACATACGGGCATGCCGATTGTTCTATTGTGTTTATCAGCCTTTAACTTAGATCTGATTAGATTTTGAGTCAAATCGGTTCAGTGGATCCTGATATATTCAAAAAAACGACCTCAATGTCACGTATTAACATAGGTAAAAAAAAATATAAATGAATTATAGATGTTATAATATGAAAAAAATGTAAATATTTTTTTTCTCTAAAATGTATAGTTTTCGAGAAAAAAAATATTTTACTAAAAAAAATAAAAATTGTACGTAAATCAAGGTAACCATGATTTTTGCTATATTAAGTTAGCCATCAGTAGATCACCAAACAAAAAAGAGGGCCATGCTTTCTTCAAAGAATAAAAATTAAATTGTGTTTTAAAGACCACCAACAGCTAAGGTTAATTGGGCCTAGTCAAAGAATAAAAAAAAGAGTGTTTATTTTTTGCAAATATTTACTAGGTGGGAAGTATAGGACTGGTCATCAGTCGAATTTTTTCCCGATGCGTCCAGGTTAACCAATTAATTTTTTTTTCAAAAATTTAATTATATGATTTCATGTATTTATTAACAGAAAACTCAGTGATTTTTATTATTTTTTTTTATCCAAATTCATAATTTTGTAATCAAATTTCCGTATAGTCAACATGACGTAAAATGTTATTTTTTATGACAATGCTCACGACTAAAAAATCAAACGATTATTCTTAGCGACAGTGCTAAATAATTTTTTCACTAGTAATATTACATTTTAACAAAAAGTATAACTGAACTGATAATATTGTTATTTTAACTTTGTGAAGGTCGAGATAAACATAAAAATATAAATAATAAAATAACATTATTTACACGCATATTTCACTGCATAACTTATCTCTTTGTTAATCATTCCATAAGTGACCGTGAACTCATAAATGGGGAAATAAAAGTTACAAAAAAAGGAACTAAGAAGTCGAAATGTCAACTTGAGAACGAACTAAGGTTAAAATTATTGCCCAAGCAGATAGTGCCTTTTTAATAAAAATTTAAAACACATATTTAAATGCCCCCTCCGTGCAAAGAGGCGAGAGTTATCTAATGATTGATTTATTTGCAAATAATGTGCGAATACAAAATTAATTATAATTAGGTATTTATATTATCAAAATGTTGCCTGTCCAATGTTTAGTCCTATTAATTTCGAGATTTATATTTATTTAAGTAAAGAAATAACTGTTGAACTAGGTGCTTACTTAGCTTTTAATTAAATTGAAAATTTAAAAAGTTATAGGTATAGCACAATTCTAAATTCAGGGAGATGACAGATCTTTTATAGGTATAAAAAGATGTAACTGACAATAAATTTTACTGTGAGTTTAGAAACAAAATAAAATATAGTTACTTCTTATCACAACAGTTTTATTGATGGATGTACATTTCGAAAGCTAAGCTTTCATCTTCAGCGAACACTACATGAGTTTAGACAATATGCGTTTGTATTCTTTAAATTATACAAATATAATACATAATATAACAAACAAGTGTTATAAAATTTTGTATAGGTACATTGTACACAAACACATACACAAAGAAAAGCTTTTTCACCACAAATAAAACAATTAAGATTGTCCAAGCTTATAAAAGTTGAAAACCATAATACTTGTAAATCTGAATATTTAAACTCGATTTGGAATTTCCTACCTAGACAATCGTTAGATTTCCCACCGACCTTCACTTTAAAATATTAAGGAGAACAGGCTCAGAACAGAGAATAGGTGATTTTTTCCCAAGCATACATAATAATATTATGGAAGGAAAATACACAAAACTAATATATGTTTGGGATTAAACGACGCAAATTGTTTAAAATACTAGATTTCATTCACTTTTTGAAAATGCATGAATGTTTAACGCACAATATTCAAATTCTTTCACTTTTACGTCAAGTAAGTTCAAGGTTATGATTGATCATGACAAAAAAATTATTTAGAATAATTTATGAATGAAAATTTTCAAAAAAATACTTACATTTGTAGTAAATGCCCTCGTTAAAACAGTAAAATGCACTTAAATTATAAAATAACTTAAAACTTACACCAATTTCAGGTATGCAAATTAATTTTAAACATGGAAAATGTCATTCACAAACGTCACACGTCATAATGATATGATCCAAGTTTTGTTACCAACTTTAAAAAATCAACGTAGTAAAAAACCGTAATGAAATGTCCCTAGTTTAAAATAAAGAAAACATTTTTTTAATGTCAAACAAATTACATAAAATTACGTTGATTGCTGCTCTTTACATTAGATATTTATTTCATTACATAAAGCGTATTTCGTTTTTAAGCAAAATATTTCTAATATCAGTCAAATGACTGTGCATTTTTAGTATTTTACTACTCACAGCAAGAGATCTCTAATGTAAATATTATTGGGATTGATATAACGAATTCAGAAAAATTACTATAGATGGAACCATTAAGTAACTATGTAAATCAACCTAGATTTATGCAACTTATAGTACATTCTATTAAAATAAATAGAATAGACCAAAGGGATTATAAAGAATAATGAAATATAAAATCATTTAATATGTTCTTTTCTTATGATCGTTATTAATATTTTTTTAAAGCCTTTTTACGGCTTTTTTTAAAATCACATACCTACTTCCATAATGCAACTACCAAGTTTTCACAGTTAAAAATGGTTTGCCTAATTTTGCGTACCAGAACATAATGGAATATCGTGAATGGAAATAAACTCGGTATTTATCTGTCCGTCTGACGTCTGTGACAGCCTTTTTTCTCAGAAACAGTAATATAAGAAGTAGTAACCGAATCACAGACGTGATGTAGGTATACGAGCAGTTAAATTTCATATTTGGAGAACAGTTTTGTGGGGTGAAAGCCGAAAGGAGAGGCCAAAGGTTTTTTTTCAGGGTCATCGTATTGGGTGTCAACTGTCAAATGAAAGCTCATAAGAGTGCGAGTTCAAAAAATATTTTGTTTATTTATTTATTGTAAGCTTTTGTTAGCATTTTTTTCCAAAAATAACTTAAAAATAGTTGTTTCCCTTCACGATCTTATAAAATATCATTAAAAAAAAATCTGAAAAAATCAAGAATATTGATTCCTAATTGTTTTATTTAACTAATCTAAGTAGTAGGTACAATTATACAGTATCACACTAATAAATTTCTGAGGGTAGTTTGAAAATTTTTTGACATCAACATGAAGATGGCGCACGTCTGGTGCTGCAAGCCTACACTCGTGCATCCTTTGAAAGTTACCTGTGAAAGTCTCAGCCATTTTAGACACTCAGTTGTTGTTTGACAGTCATTTGTATCAGTGTTTTATAAATTCCTTAAAAAAACAATAAGCACTTGGCGGTCGCCATGCACTAAATTCACGAATTGTTGTAAAAGTCGCTTGGGCCAAGATACGTGGTGAATTTTGGTGGGTGCCGAAGCAAGTGCGTTGTTTTATGGAATTAAAAAACTCTTATAGCGACTGACATAAATAACTGTCAAACAATAACTGAGCGTCTAAAATGGCTGAAATTGCCAACGAGTTGAAAAATATTTTGCGGAATAATAAATTAAAAATTTGAAATGTCAATACCCTGTATTTCAGGAACTGTTCGTTTGCGGCATATTATATTTTCATGAACTTTTCAATTAATTGGCCAATCAAAATTAAACCTGAATCACTTTGTAAATAAAAATGATATTGCCGCAAACATGAAATGTCAGTTTCGAAATTTAAAGCTCTCAATTATGTATTTAAATTTTAAATTATAGATTAATACGTTTATAATAAGATGTTTCCGTGAACAACGGCTGTTGTGTTGCGGCTCTTAAGCCGCGCCTAAACTTCGTTACTTCATTTTTTTACGTATACATCATCACTCTTTTCAAATATTTTTAATGTCAGTGCTCATCATCAGTATTTTATAAGAACAAAAAACAGTATACTTAAGTTACATTTCTAAACAAGTAAACAAGAAAATTGTTCATATAAGCTATTCTCAAACGGTGTTCAAATGTAAGAATTACGCAGATAGGTTACTCATTGAATTGATTGATTTTGACGGAAACCCTATGTTAACTGGAGTTTCGTCGGATGAAAAATATCCTAAACTTTAATTTTGGCTTCAAATTCATAGTGCATCAAGCTTTATCAAAATAGGTGTAGCCGTTCTCGAGTGAAAAACTTGTATGTAAACGAAATTACCGACAGAGATTTTATATAAATTTAGTAGGCATCTTTAGTTATCTATATGTCATGCTCAGGGCCGGCGCTAGGATTTTCGGGCCCCATGTAAGCGTTCTCAGGCCTCTGTGCCCTCCAAAAAAAATTTTACGTCAAAATGTTTTTTTGGAAATAGAAAATTTTAATGCAAAAAATCAAATAACGCCTTTTTTGTTGGGAAAATGTTTTAATGCTTGCAGTTTTTAACACGGTAATTACTAGTTATATATAATAAGTAAACTCGGGCCGACGGGCCCCCTTCAGGGGGTCGGACCCGGGGTGCCTTTGCCCCGCTTACTCCTTCACCCCCTAACGCCGGCCTTGGTCATGCTAATATGCTTCATCTCCACAAGACCTCTTTCTCAAGGCCTTTCTCGCACAACAGTACTCAAAAGAATCATAGCTTTCTTTCATTCGTAGCTCATTAACTACATACCATATATTTTTCAGAATTTTACAAGCTGCTTTGATAGTATGTTTAAGTCAAATCTTGCAAGTCAATTTTGAACAACTACCACATATCCGATCGATTTGAAATTTTGTACACATATGTTTTCCCGATGACAAATATATGATTCATTCGTGTTTAGGGTTCCGTACCTCCGAACGGAACCCTATTAGAGAGCTTACGATGTCCGTCCACCCGTCTGTCACAAGGCTCTATCTCACAAACGGTAAAAGGTAGCTAGTTGAAATTTTCATAGATTGTGTGTTGTGGGCATGAATCCTGGCAAATAGTAATTAGGATTAAACATTTTTTATTTTACCACAACACTGACTGCAGTCGTACTGTAGAGCGTCTAACATCATCGATCAACTGGCTCAGTTGGTTTAAGCTCCTTGGTTCGATTCCGTGTTTCGGATCACAATATTTTTGTTTCTTGTTTATTCATCAAAATTATCTGTTAATATATTTTTGTGAAAATTGAAAAAATTTTGGAGCATACAAGTAATTCAAGAATTACAAGGCGCGATATTCATGTAGGTATTGTGTGTAAACGGTTTTACCAAACATAGGGACAATAACACTAAGAAGATCAATTTTGTAGTAGGCTATGGCCATAAGACCTAATGTAAATATGTATTGGATTACATAGAAAAAATAGTGCAGTGAATTTTTGAAACAATTTTCCATAGCAACGGTTGACTATTAAGCGAAACTCGGAACCTGCTAAATAAAAAAAGTCATGAGGTGTCGTAAGATACCCGACAGAAGCTATGTTTCTTACGCATTGTATATAAAACCGAATTTATCAAAGATACAAACAATACAATTAAAAAGTTATTATTTGACTGCCATTTTGAAATCTGACGCCATTTTATTTTTTTGTGTCTTATTAAACTCTCAAATATCAATTTTCAAAAGGATCGGATAATTTTTACAAAGAAGTATATACCTATGGCCGCCATTTTAAAATATGACGGCATTTTATTTTTTTGCGTTCTATAAAACTCGTCAATATCTATTTTCAAAAAGATCGGATAATTTTTACACAAAAAGTACATACTGCCGCCATTTTGAAATCTGACGTCATTTTATTTTTTTGTGTCCTATGAAACTCTCAAATACCGATTTTCAAAAGAATCGGATAATTTTTTCAAAAAAGTACATACGGCCGCCATTTTTAAATCTGATGTCATTTTATTTTTTTGTGTCCTATGAAACTCTCAAATACCGATTTTCAAAAGAATCGGATAATTTTTACAAAAAAGTACATTTGGCCGCCATTTTTAAATCTGACGTCATTTCATTTTTTTTTTATTCTATGAAACCCTTAAATATTAATTTTCAAAAGGATCGGATAATTTTTACAAAAATGTACATACGGCCGCCATTTTGAAATCTGACGTCATTTTATTTTTTTGTGTCTTATGAAACTCTCAAATATCAATTTTCAAAAGGATCGTATAATTTTTAGAAAGGAGTACTACATATTTCCGCCAATTTGAAATCTGACGTTATTTTATTTTTTTGTGTCCTATAAAACTCGCAAATATCAATTTTCAAAAGAATCGGATAATTTTTACAAAAAAGTATATATAATGGCCGCCATTTTGAAATCTGACGTCATTTTATTTTTTTGTGTCATATGAAACTCTCAAATATCAATTTTCAAAAGGATCTGATAATTCTTACAAAAAAGTACATATGGCCGCCATTTTGAAAAATCTGACATCATTTTATTTTTTTGTGTCCTATGAAACTCTCAAATATCAATTTTCAAAAGGATCGGATGATTTTTACAACAGAGTACATGTGGCCGCCATTTTAAAAAATCTGACGTCATTTTATTTTTTGGTGTCCTATGAAACTCTCAAATATCAATTTTCAAAAGGATCGGATAATTTTTACAAAACAGTTCATATGGCCGCCATTTTGAAAAATCTGACGTCATTTTATTTTTTTGTGTCCTATAAAACTCTCAAATATTAATTTTCAAAAGAATCGGATAATTTTTACAAAAAAGTACATATGGGCGCCATTTTGAAATCTGACGCCATTTTATTTTTTTGTGTCCTATAAAACTCTCAAATATTAATTTTCAAAAGGATCGGATAATTTTTACAAAAGTGACGTTACACTACTTCGTGACGTGACGTTTCACTTTTTATTATTTAGGTCCCCATCTGAAACGTGCGTTAAGAAGCATAGCTTCAAATAAAAATAGGTAAAAAAACTTTTAAGTTAAACGGTTTTATAAATGTTTTAAAAAGAAAAAAATAATATTTAATTTAGGTTCATAAGTATAAAAGCGTGGGTCGTAAACTCTATGATAATTTATTACAGTCACGACCCACGCTTTTATACTTATGAACCTAAATTAAATTTTATTTTTTTTTTTTAGTACATTTATAAAACCGTTTAACTTAAAAGTTTTTATCTATTTTTATTTTTAATTTTTTAGTGTGCTTTATTTCCTTAGTCTGATTTTATAACATTTATCCGATCCACTGAAACGTTACCGGAGAAAGACCTTTTGCCTGTGAAAATTCAAAAGTACGATTTGCACCCGGACGAAAGCCGGGTCGGTCAGCTAGTTATCATAATATTGTATTGTCACCGGAGCTACACCTGTGTGCAAAATTTCAACTCAATCGGATCACGGGAAGTGGGTGAAAATTCAAAAGTACGATTTACACCCGGACGAAAGCCGGGCCGGTCAGATAGTTACCATAAATTGTATTGTCACCGGAGCTACACATGTGTGCAAAATTTCAACTCAGTCGGTCGCAAGATTTGTAACAAATATACGGGATCAAGCTAAATAAAACCACCGTTTAAAAAACAAAGCATCTACTACCTACTTACTTTTGCGTGATGCCAGAATATTTTAAAACTCGCAGTCGCATAAGAAGTTATTTACTTGAAAAAAAATCATGTAAATCGGATCAGTGGTTCTCGAGCTATAAGCGTACAAAGGGACATACAGACAGAGAAAGTCAAATTATTCGGGAAGGTATGAACGTCGAGAAATTTTGGTCCGATCCCTAGGTCTCGCCATCCGATCGACGTCAATAATTAGTTACACGTCATTTTAACTCAGTAGGCCAGGGTTTTTAAACTTAAATTCAAACATCAGCAGTGAAAAAATTGAATAACTATATTAAAATAATGCAATATAAGACAGATCATACGCTATCTTCCAATATCCATATCACACTGTGCAACAGACAAGGACAACCGAAACAAGTTCGCGATTTATTAGATAAAGTTGCATTTATTTAGTTTAATAATCATATAAATCTGTATAAAAAAACTGTTTTGACACAATATTATACATGAAATCTATCTAAAATTTTCTGCTCTTTCGTTTGAGACAGGTTTCGAATCGATCTTACTTAAATTGAGCAAACTATAAGCAAAAAACACCGTTTTTTCTAATTTGCTACCCTCTGGGGCCAAAATTCAAAAATCGGGCGACGTTAGGATCAAATAGACCCCGAGAGGAATCGAACAAAAAAAAGTTTTTGAAAATTGGTTCATCCGTTTGGGCTGTACGCGTGACACAAAAAATCCGTTACAGATTCACAGATTCACAGATTCACAGACAAAGCGAGTGTATATAGGCGCTTCTAGCTTCGCTAAGATCGCGCCTAAAAAAATGCATCAATATTTAAAGCATTTTTATGTGGTTTGCATTTTTTTTAACGAAAAAGTAGTAAAAACTAAAAATTGAATTTTTTAATTTAGAAAAAAATAAACCAACGTAAATATTATGTAAGAATTTCATTTAGATTTGACGCTACTTGACTTGCCACTGAAAATCAGTCTAAAAATTCAATGCGATATACAATATATTTTTTTTATATTCTTTTATACTATTGTTAATAAGATCCGTTAGCGAGAATAAGAAAATTTTCATTATTTACCACTGTTTTTAGTGTATTTGCCATAATATGGCACATACACTATTGGCGTCGGTCGGATGGCGGGACCTAGGGGTCGGACCAAAATTTCTCGACGTTTCATAGCCTTCTGAACACTTTGGCACCATTTTTAAAAATGTATATATATATATATGTATAGATATATATATATATATATATTATATATATATATATATATATATATATGTGTGTGTGTGTGTGTGTGTGTGTGTGTGTGTGTGTGTGTGTGTGTGTGTGTGTGTGTGTGTGTGTGTGTGTACACGATAACTCTCGACAGACTTAATCGATTGAAACGAAATTTGGTACACACATTGGAACCCATCACCGCAAGAAGCCTATTTAAAATGGGCCCGATCGGACCATTTTCAGGGTTGTATTTAGGGGTTCCGAAAAGTTTTTGGGCCCAAAATACCGAAAAATTTGTCAGAATCGTTTCAAAATTGAAATTTAACTCTTTAGTAAAGATTAAAATGTGCTGCTAAAATTTTAATAAAATCGGCCCGACAGGACCGGACTTTCAAATTTTATGAAAACACTAGTTTGTTGATACGGATTTACTTATGGAAGGGTGTATTTAATTGGTTGTACTGATAAAATCCATGTCTAATATTGAAATTTAGAAAAATTTAATTATTTTAAGGGATGTATTAAGGGGTTAAATTTTTTATTTTGTCAAAAAACAAACTTAAGTTTACATAATAATGCCACAATGCCTGTATTAGCAAATACACTATATTGTCGGCAGGGTTTGGCACTGCGACCCGAGTTTTTTTATTATTTACTAGCGGCCCCGTCCGGCTTTGCCCAGGTGCTAAGAAAACCCGGGTGCAATACACTACTCGCTCGCTTCGATCGTTCGCTTGAATATTATAATTACATTACTCCCTTGCTTCGCTCGTTCGCTTTCTCACTCGCTACGCTCGTTCGATGAGCGCAAACTAAACTAAAAAAATTATAATTATTGTCAAAGAAAGAATATAACAAAAATAAAAATATATAATTATCATGTAGAATTTAGAAAAAAAAGCCAAAAATTCTACGATGCCATCAGTTTCCTAGCCCGGGTCCCTGTGCATAGAGCGCTGCGATGTAACCTCTTCGCTACGAGTGGAACAGTTGAGTACGGTCGTTTGTATGATATAAGTATGTTGCGAATTCTTACGGTCGGGTTACGAATTTAATTAATTAATTATTATTTTTTATTAATTATGCTATATATATAAACCTTCCGTGAAAAATTATCGAACTGATGGTGAAAACCGCATCAAAATCCGTTGCGTGGTTTAGGAGGAGTTAGCGGTTAAACAGACAGACAGACAGACGCGAAAAGCGACTTCAATTTATACTATGTAGAGATAGAGATTATAAATATAAATATAAATATAAAAAATATTTTTTATATTTCATTGCATTTTTTGACTCATTTTTAATGGCTTAAAAGATACCAAATTCGTAATTTTTCAAACTTTAAAAAATTCATATCTCTGAAAATATTGATTTTGTCGCAAAAAGTCATGACATTTTATGTTCATATTTATAGTCTAGGAATACGAAAACAATTTGTCCCGTTCAAAAATTTCATTATCTAATTGTTTAAATAATTGCGTTTTAAACAATATGGCACAAAGTTGCCCGTGGCATATATATTACACGCATTTTTATAATCAGTATTACATACCTACTAAAGAAGATCGCGCAAAAAATTTTTGGCCGAATAATTTTTCACACTCATATGCACCAGTACGTGCTGCACTAATATTTTCATTTTTACGGAACACATAGCGTCTTGGGTTATGTGGAGTTTAATGCTTGCGGTACACTACGGTATGGACCAAAGCATGGGCCAAAACTTTTATTTCATGAGCCATGGCCCACCTGAGCCCATCCGTAGCTACGTCCATGCCAGCAGCGGACGGGAGAAATGACGTCATGTTACTCAGACCGACTTTTTGTCGCAAAGGGCAACTTTAAACTCTTATAACTTAATCATTTTTTAAGATATTTAAGATCATTTTTAAGATATCCATTTATGCATATATTGTCAAAAGATCATGAAATTGTTTTATTGAAAAGTCATTGTTTTAATTAATACATTTCAATTTACACTTTTAATTGCGGAGCTTATTATTTATCCAGTCAAGATAACTATAGACTCTTGTAAAAACGTCCGGTTTTCCCAAAGCACAAGATAACCCAAAAGATACAACACCAACAATCGTGTTACCATCGACTAGTGGTCCACCGGAATCTCCCTGAAACGAACGAATTGACAATTAATCAGTGGCGGCGCTAGGATTTTTTGTTAGGGTAGGCCAGTGTTGGGCATGGTGATCTGAAGGTGGGCCAATAACATTTATCCCCAAAATTCAGTGCTCGGTAAAATTTTAACACAAGTTACTTGCTATAGGTTTTACAAGAGAAATTGTTAAAATTTCGGGGGTTAAAAACGTATTTAAAAAATTAGACATAATATTGGATATTAATTACACATAATTAGGCACATAAAGACTGAAGCTAGGAAAGGAAATCTCTGTGACAAAGGGTCAAATAAATCGCAATACTGATGTTTAAAATTGCATATCTTTGCTTACGTTTCGGTGCTCTTTACACCATCTTCAGAGCATCAATGCTGTCAGAAAATCAGTACATTGTACACTATGTAAATAATAAAACATCATGAATTTTGTGAATTTTATTGGAGAAAAAATTATAAAAATAGTGACTGGATAAAATTTAAAATTGACCCTCTATCTGATGTACGGTTGTTAACAAATTTAATTTTTATTAAATTGCTATAACGGTACGGTACCCTCATGACGCGAGTTCTACTCGCACTTGATCGCTTTTTTTTAATATAATAAAAAAGTGACTATTTTACCAAGCAAGTACCCTTTCCAACTTTCCCTGCGAAAACACAGATTTGTTCTTTTGTAACGAATTGAAAATTACTATTTTTTTCAAATACTTTTCGACATTCTTCTAAAGCAACAACGTTCATTTTTAGAAACTGTAGATGGTTGGGAAATATTTCAGGAGTATACTGCAAAAATTAAAAAAATTGATTAAGGTCTACAATCTGTATTATCAACTGTAGGCTATTGATTTGTCCTAAAAAGCAGGGCAATAAGAAACTAAGACGTTCACGGGTTTTTGTTGCAGGAATCGGTCAATGGGTCATTTAAGCAGAAAAAACCGCGGAGTGCTATTAAATTAGAGGGTGTAAATTGGAGATAGGGGTAAAAATGCACCCTTTTCAGTTTTTTCAATATATCTCGCAAACGAAGCAAAATTTCGATATATTCTATATGAAACTTTTTGTAGAGAATTGAATTTTTCATTGAAATAGCTTATTAAAAAAAATTTAAAATATTTTTTAAGCCAAAAATGTTGAAACAAAAAGAAAAAAAAGCCAAAATATCGATTTTTTGACTTTTTTTGCTTTTTTGCCTAGCACTTTTTTTGGGTCAGAAATAGGTATAGGCATTGCTTTGTAGAAAAATAAGTAGACAAAATTTCCTTTAAAATGCTGGGTCGAAAAATTTTTTGGGTTAAACATTGACCGAAATATGGCCACTCGAACATAGCTTTTTTTCCGACTGACTGACAGACAACGCCCAGGTCAAACCGCTGAAGATATAAACTTGAAATTTGGACAGTAGGTTCCTTTTGTGACGTAAGCACCCACTAAGAAAGGATTTTTCGAAATTCAACACCTGAGAGATTTAAATAGGGGATACAAATTTGTATGGAAGTTCGTCATTTTTGAAGTTAGAAACATGAAATTTTGCACAGGAGTTCTTTATAATATAACGTAAGTGAGCACTAAGAAAAAAGTTTCGGAAATTTATCCTCTAAGGGGGTTATATAGGGGATGAAAGTTTGTATGGAAGTTCATCATTTTTGAAGCTAGATTTTTTGTAAATTCATCCCCTAAGGGAGTTAAATAGGGGATGAAAGTTTGTATGGACGTTCGCTCATTTTTGGAGTTAGAAGCATGGAATTTTGCTCATGAGTTCCTTATATAACGTAGGTGAGCGAATAAACACCACCAGCCCGGTTTCGCTTCACAGGAGAAGAATTTCTCGCGTGGGGTAAATAAATCGTAATTCGAAATATACGTGGGCGAAGCCACGGGTAACGGCTAATCAACCAATAAACTTAAAATACCTTTTTTAATGAGTAAAATAATAAAAATGAGAATGAAAACAATATCTGTATAAGAGGGATAAAAATCGAAAAAAAAGCTATATGTTCGAGTGGCCATATTTCAGTCAATGTTTACCCAAAAAAAATTTCGACCCAGCATTTTAAAGTAAATTTTGTCTACTTTTTTTCCTACAAAGCAATGCCTATATACCTATCTCTGACCCAAAAAAAGTGCTAGGCAAAAAAGCAAAAAAAGTCAAAAAATCGCAATTTTGGATTTTTTTTTCTTTTTGCTTCAACATTTTTGGCTTAAAAAAAATGTTTTAAAATTTTTAAATAAGCCATTTCGATGGGAAATTCAATTCTCTACAAAAAGTTTCATATATAAAGTATATCGAAATTTTGCTTCGCTTGCGAGATATATTGAAAAAACTGAAAAGGGTGCATTTTCACCCCTATCTCCAATTTCCACCCTCTAATTTAATAGCACTCCGCGGTTTTTTCTTCTTAAATGACCCATTGACCGATTCCTGCAATAAAAACCCGTGAACGTCTTAGTTCCTTTCTATATATGACATAATCAATAGCCTAATAGATATACAATCTACTATATGCCAGACTTGTTCCGGACAAACAGCCAAACAGACGGGAAACCAAGTTAAATAAAAACTTGTAAAAATAAAATTAAAATATAACATGATGAGTGATTGGTAAAGTAACACATGCCCAATTTGAGGCATAAAAATATTATTAAAGTAATAATACGGTAGGGAATGTAAATTGGTGAAGATCACCTATTTTTGTCAAAAACCAACTTCTTTATTACCATTTTTCGTCTTAGACATAGATACAAGGCCGTAATCAGAAAAAAACTTTGGGTGGGATTTTGTGGGTCCGACATTTCTTACAGCCCCGTTTTTCGGGTCCCGTCATTAATTTAAAAAAACGGCGTGTTTACGCTGACCTCTGTAAAAATTTCGGGGTGGGGGTTAACCCTGGTAATCCCCTACTGGCTACGGCCTTGTCTAGATATAAAATAAACTTACAGAAGTCATTCCCCATCCCACGACTACTAAACTGGTTCCAAGCGGTGTGTTCGCCTTTGGGAGATTTATTGCTTTAATTTTATCACTAAATTTAATTGATTTTCTTAGCTTAATTAGTGCAATATCATTTAAGGGAAAGTGATAATTTTGGTGCAGTATGAATTTAGATGCGTCGTATCTATCACCTGTTTCATTCAACTTCGTAATTCCAGCAACCACTTTGATGTTTTCAATTAAACTGGAAACATTGAGAGTTAATATTTTTATTATTTATTCTGCTCTGCAAGAAGTATCTGTAACTTCCGCATCAATAACTATATACGGCGGTACACAAGAGTGTTGATAACGCCGTCATCACACGCCAAAACAAATTCCCCCAGTTTCCCCCAGCTGACCTCAAGAAGACAAACGTCAGATCCTTCGATAAACCGCACGTATCGATGTTCTTATAATAAATCCCATGCATCGGGTTATCGGTATGCTGTTTGGGCAGAAATTTTTGCTCTGTCTTCTTTATTGTATGCCTTGCTTGATCTGACGTTAGAGAAATTTAGTGTTGCTATCTTCAGTGGTTTAGGCTCTGCAATACACCCCCTTTTGACACCCTTAGGGGTTGAATTTAAAAAAATGCTCGAATATGGGTTCTCTTATTTTTAAAGAAGAGTTAGTATGTTAAATTTCAAGTTTATAGCTTCAGCGGTTTGGCCTGGGCGTTGATTAGTCAAAAAACCCTACACCTCCGTTTAGCCCCCTTATAGGGGCTGAATTTAAAAAAATGCTCGAATAAGGGTTTGCTTATTTTTAATGAAGAGTTAGTATGTTGAATTCAATACCTTTCACCTTAACGATTTGTGAGATATGAACATTTTGTCGAAAAACTCTACACCCCCTTTTGACCTCCTTTCCGGCCAATATATAGATAATAATAATAATAATATTTTTTAACTTCCCATTGGAAGTTATTGTAATGGGTCCGAAAATCGAAATCAAAATGTATAACAAATTTTTATGTTTCAAGGTCACTACACTATTTTTAGAAAGATGTCTGTGTGTGTGTGTGTGTGTACGTATGTACGTACATATGTGTCCATTTCTTTCTAAGACGAAATCTCGAGAATGAAAAATGATATCGACTATGTTAGGGTGCGTATTAACGTAAATATGATCTTCATATAAAAATCAGCTCAGGACATTAGAAACAAGCCGTGAGGTGGGTCGTTTATTAGAACTAAAGTGCGACCCTTGAGGTTCACACGACGAACTTCCCAGTTTGATAAATATTTAATAACAATAATTAAATTAGATATTACACAGAAAAGTAATCATTTTCATCATTAAAACATAATTATTATTTATTTTTAACAATAATTTAAAAAAAAAAACGGCTGAACCGATTTTTATAAAATTTATGTCGGATCAAAATGACGTTAACACGCCTCTATTGACACCCTTACGAAGTCGATATAATTTTTTATTCGCGAGATATTGTGTAAAATCTACTTTTTTGGAGTCTATTTGGTTAAGAAAAAAGAACGGCTGAACCGATTTTGAAAAAATTTCTTTCAGATCATATTTACGTTAATACGCGTCGATTGGCACCCTAACGTAGTCATTTTTCATTCTCGAGATTTCGTCTTAGAAAGAAATGGATACATACGTACACACACACACACATACACACAGACATCTTTCTAAAAATAGTGTAGTGACCTTGAAACATAAAAATTTGTTATACATTTTGATTTCGATTTTCGGACCCATTACAATAACTTCTAATGGGAAGTTAAAAAATAAAAAAACCTCCTTTAAAAATTTAAAAAACCCCTAAAAAGAGGAAAATAATAATATTTTCAGGTCGGCGACAATTTAATAAAAGTAAATAATATGTAAACAGTTTTATAGTAAATAAATTGGCGCCGATCTCAAAATTGGTGTCGCGACCAAAATATATCCGATAATAAATTAACCGCGACAAGATAACCGCGACAAAATAACCGGACAACGAAATAACCGCGGACAAAATAACTGGACGACAAAATAACCGCGGACAAAATAACTGGACGACATAATAACCACGGACAAAATAACCGAATATTTGATTTTTTTGTACAAAATATTGCTTTATATACATATTCATTCATATTTTCTAAAAATTAATCGCAAAAATGATGAATTTCACATACATAACACCCTGAAAAATATGCACCGAGAGTATTTTTGACAACACTATTTTCGCGGTTCTTCGTTTTAAGTAAATAATTGACGCTGTTGATTATGGTTAAAATGTATAACTTATTGTTTATGTATTTTATGTTTTCGTTTATGAATTTAATTGAATAATTATGCTGAGAATTCCAAAAATTAATTATGTTGGTGAAAATGAGTTAAGAATATGTGATTTAATTGATTATAATTGAAAATAAGTGTTACTTTTCTTTAATGAATTTCTGTGTAATATGAATATTTTTGAATAAGTCAAATACACGTATATTGTTTAAAAATTAATAAATTTATTATTTTCATGATAAATATATTTGGATTTATTTATGTCTTCAAAGTGAATTGATATTGTATTTATTCTGTTGTGCAATTATTTTGTCCATGGTTATTTTGTCCGTGGTTATTTTGTCCTCGGTTATTTTGTTGTCCGGTTATTTTGTCGTCCGGTTTTTTTGTCCGCGGTTATTTTGTCGTTCGGTTATTTTGTCCGCGGTTATTTTGTCGCGGTTATTTTGTCTTCGGATATTCTGTTAGGGCACCCTCAAAATTGTATATTATTTTCCTCTTTTTAGTGTTTTTTTAAAGGAGGTTTTTTTATAATTAATTAGTCTGAAACTTAAACTCAAAACGATGCGACCCTCGGGAAGTAAAATTTTCCTTCGAATCATTATTTCACTTACTAAATTTCTAAACAGTGAGAATATATCTTTCATTTATAATTGCTCCGCCACAGATATGTTTATCGTTTTCCTGAAGTGAAACTATAAACGGATATTTGCCAGGTTTTGCATTACATCCTCCGAGGATACGTAAATCTATTACCAAAATATTTTCATATAAGTATACAAATATCTCTAAATACCCTGTTTTTATAAGCTTTTAAATGCCAAAATTACTAATTGAACATTTTATTTTCTCATGTGCATTTTTTTGGCCCATTGACATTATTTTGTGGTGTTATTTCTGTATGATCAATGTTAGAGTTTACAGCACTGTAGAATTTCTGTCTCATTTTACACTTATGTAATGTCAAATTGAACGATCGAGCGAGCCCGCCGAAGGCGGGCGAAGCTCGATCACAATTATATCGATTGTTTCGCTCGAAGAGATCACTATGTAGTACCGCCCTTGTACGCTAGATGTCACCACAAACTTCAACTAATAAGGAAAAGTAAAGCTGGCAACCCTGTGGCTTACGTCTCGTAGTTTCATAAAGTTTAAAGCGAAAAACGAATTGAAGAGATCACGGGTGGGACTCCCTTATACTCCTTCCCTTGTCATTCAATTGAACAACTAGGGGTGGGGGTGATCTCTTCGAGCGAAACAATCGATATAATTGTGATCGAGCTTCGCCCGCCTTCGGCGGGCTCGCTCGATCGTTTAATTATATCTCATGTTTCGCTCTCGAGATCACTATGTAGGATGTTTAGAGCTAGCCTAAACGCAAAACTGAAAAACCAGTTTGAATGAAATAATATAAAGACAGAACTCTTACTTTATGACAATAAGGCATTGGCAAAAGTCCTCTTGTCCTTAAAAAAAACTGTTGAGGTTCTTGGATGCTTCCAGCCATCCTGCTAAATTTTTGATAATACTCATGTCTACACCTTTGGCAAGCGCTGAAGACGTAGCTGCATGTTTAGTACTGTGAGGTGAATAGTACTTCTTTCTGATACCACATTCTAAAAAAAAAAAATTTATTCACCTGCTCAAGGTATCTTTGGTTTCCTTGTAGTTAAGAACAGGTTGTTCACGTTCTCTACCAGGGTAGAAGTACTTTCCATATATGTTTTTTAACACAGAGGTTGGGTCTTTCGTGGAGTCTGGGTATCAACAACAGATGTTGACAAACATCCTTCATAGAGGTTTTGTTACTGTTTAAACATCCACCCTCGACCTCCTTGATGTTGCTTCGCTTATTAAGAAACAGAGTCTGCTTACGATGAGCAGTAACCAATGCTAGTGGCACGAGCAACTTAAATGTCAAATGTTAGAGACTACTTTCCAAGGAGGCCATTCCCTCGAAAAAAAATAGTATGGCAATCTATTTAATGTATCAAATTCAAAAAAGTAATATCCTCTCGATTACTGGGTCAAGACTGCAGATACGTTCGTATTTTGGCTTGCTGGGTTTATTTTGAATAAATTGCTATTAAAAAACCGGGATAATAAAGGATTTTTTTTTTTTTTAATTTACTATATTTTAAACCTGTAGCTATTCAAACGTAGGTAGATGAAAAGAATTATTTCGATAATGCTTTGCAAACAGAGAAAAAACGCGTCCGAACGGTAAGCGCACAAGAAACGTTATGAAACTACGAGACGTAAGCCACAGGGTTGCCAGCTTTACTTTTCCTTATTAGTTGAAGTTTGTGGTGACATCTAGCGTACAAGGGCGGTACTACATAGTGATCTCGAGAGCGAAACATGAGATATAATTTGTTTTAAAGTGACAAAAATTTAATAACGCTGTAGTTTTTAACATTGACGCAACAGAATAGCACCAACTAATAAGTAATAACATACGAGCCCCGTATGTTGAATTATTTGAATGTATAATTCTTTGTAATAAACATTAAAAAAATGCATTCTCGTTGGAAAATATCCAACAATTATTTTACCGATGCTTTATAGCTTGAGTTTCTCAAAGAAAATGATTGGACATCAAGTTTTTTCAAAGAATGCATTTTCTTCTCGATTGTCAGATAATTATTTTACCATATCGGAAATTTTAGCATATGAAATAGAAAAAAAACGCCACGAGGGTTCCGTACCGTTACAACTATTTAATTGCGTCTATGTTAAAAGTTCAAACATCACGGTTGACAGTTATAAACGTTATAGTATAGATGACGTTACTAGTTATAATATGGTTTGATTCAATCAACGCGTAGATATAAATATATAAGATGACGCCACTAATTATATTGGTTTGATTCCAAATGACAAGGGCGTCGCCAGCTTATGACTAAGGTGGGGGCAATGGGGCAATATTATGGAGGATAAAAAATATGAACGCCGAGAGCATGAAGCGTTACACTTTGGAAGTCTTTGCCTCGATGACGATTGTAATAAGAACGGTTCTAATATCAATGTATAAAACTTCACAAGCCCTCGACAGCACATAACTAAATCAAACTTTTAAACACAATAATAATTATTTATTTTAACAAAAATAATATTTAATTAAAACATAACCTGCGGGGATTTTTTGCAAAACTTTCTTATCATTAAAATTATTTAGGTTTTTATTTATTATAGCTCTGTGTACACTCATCATGGCCAGACCATTAAGGTACATTTGATCTCTAGGGGGGGGCAACTGCCCCCCCCCTTGGCGACGCCCTTGCCAAATGAAATAATATAGTTTATAATGCGATGACGCCACTTCACTTTTAAGTACGAAAAACATTAATTTATTAAAATTAATTGATTATTTAATTATAATTATATTATTTGCCAGGATTCATGCCATAACAACACACAATCTGTGAAAATTTTGATTAGCTACCTCTTACCGTTTGAGAGTAGAGCCCTGTGACAGACGGACGAACGGACAGACAGACAGACATATTAAAATATAGGAAATAAGTAATTGTTTGCCATACCCACTATAAAATAGTTGCTATGCATATATGCAGGCCTGCAATGGGTCATTTAACAGGCAAGCATGCGGAAAAGTAAAATTCAGTAGTAATTTAATGTAAATTCAATAGCAATTTAATGTTTTTCAATGTATTATTTTTAATAATAAATAAATTTATATTTATTGTAGATTATAGACACGTCGACATCTAAGGTCATTAGCGTCTTTCAACTAGGTACACTAAATAACAACTAACTTAAAACTAAATAACATTACAAAACATCCATGAGCGCAGATGGGATTCGAACTCACGGCAGTCCAGTCTAGAGGTTGCGGCACCAAACATGCTAACCACTAGGCTATACTGCCCTCAATAATAATAATAAATAAAGAAAAAATCTAAAAACTTGAACACTGGATTGGCCACCGAGCCAGTTTAACCACAGAGCTTAGCAGATACATACCTATCTACACTATATACAATGCCTATACAGAATGAGGATGTTACCTTAATACCTATAACCTACATTAGAAGCGAAGTTTGCTGTATAATATTATGTCAAGTGTCAAAAAGTTTGAAAATACTGAAAATGAAGTGAAAAAAGCAGCTATTTTATAGGGGGTATGACAAAAAAATACCATGTATATATCGTGCGTAATGATATTATTACTCGTGTAACTTAAAATTCGTTACCGCTCGTTTTAACATACTGTCACAATTCGTCAGTGGCGGCGCTAAGATTTTTTGTTAGGGTGGGCCAGAGTTGGACATGGTGTTCTGAAGGTGGGCCAATAACATTTGTTCCCAAAATTTCAGTGCTCGTCAAAATTTTAACCCAGATTACTTGCTATAGAGTTTACAAAACAAAGTGTTGAAATTTCGAGGGTTAAAAACGTATTTAAAAGATAAACTAGCGATTGCGGATTATTCCAGGGTGGGCCAAGACAGTCTAAGGTGGGTCATGGACCACTCGGCCCACCCTCTAACGCCGCCACTGCTATTCGTGCTAAATATACTTCATTACGCAATTAGATATTATATAATCTACTATTACCAAATCCAGTAACAGCGGCATTCATGGCCATAAAAACAAAGCACCACACTGGAATTGCCATGGTCGAAGAATCAAGTATTTTCTATTTTCTATTCTCTATTTTATTTTTCTGTTTTAACGTATTTTAATCGACCAATTTTTGATACTAGATTTGTAAGAATTATCAAATAATCAAATAAACGTTTTTTGTTTATATCGTTGTTAGATATATTATTGTTCGAAAAAGTTTAATAGAAGTGATCAAATTTTTTTTTTATTTGTTAACAATTAAAAACAATAATAATATTATTAACAAGTATAAAAACAATTGTAGACGGGCCAAAAATCTATAATTTCTTCGAAATACTAAACTTTACAATGTTGCGTATATTTTTTTATCAATGTTAACGTTATGATACACTTGCTTTTAATTCAAATCTTCCCGATTAATTCTTTAGGAATAATTAATGAGGTGGGACAAGCAATTTTTTCAGTTTTTAATTTTTCTTAAACAAATTTAACCAAATAATTAAAAAACATGATTGTTTTCCATGGGTCACTAGCTGTCATTGAATTTTTTTCATTCTTTCATAACCTGTTTGACTCTCTCGAGTTTTTAACTGAATTGAATTGAATTGAATTGTAGATTATAGACGCTCGACAACAGAGGTCATTAGCGATTACTAAACCTTACTCTAATGTTAAATAAAAGCTTGTAAAAAATGTTGTCTGACGTGTACTGAAGCTATTGACACGAAATTTACGTAAGATATAGATAATATAACTCTGGTGGCTGGGATCAACTTACTCTTTGTTTCATCGTGATATCACAAACTGTTCCGAAGATATGATGATGTCAAGGGATGTAGGTATTGGATTCCGTGAAACACTGTTAGTCTGCAGGATACCTATGATAGTAAAGAAGCTTCTCTGACACATTTCACGTGGCGCCATTTATAGTGTAGTAGCAGAACTCGAATAAAGGAGATTACGACAGTTAATTGACAACCTGCAGGCGAAGCCAAGAAAGACATCTAGTATAAAATAAATAAAATCTTTTTTAATTTTTACTATCTAGTTTTAAGTAGGTACATTTATTCCCCAGAGCAAAGGATCGGTCCATTTAATTCTTAAGGCTGGTTGTAACTTGCCAGTCCGCCCCTGTTTTTTGGTCTTAGTACATTTAGCACAGGCGTGTCTTGTCAAGCTGGAACAAATGAGAATCAAACTTAAATTTATGTGAAACGTCGTAGGACACCTTGTATATAGTTATATTAATAAATAAAATTCATTCATCAACAAAATGGTAAACTTGTATTTAGAATGAGCAAGATGAGCTAGCAAAGATTTTGTTATTTACAAGTGGTTATCCCACAAGTCGGTCCATAAGTGAAGCCTACGTTTGGAAGCCATCAAAACACGTCACGTATGCCAATGGATACTAAGTTTCACTTTTATTTCCTTTAAATTTTTATAAGCATGTCAATTTTGTCACTTTTTTATTTTAAACAATGCGAATCGGCTTCGATGGCCATTATCGCGTTAACAAGGACATTTGTGATATACCAAGTTGTCTGTTTGGGATGATGCAATAGACTGCAATAGTATTGGAATATATACGCGATTCTTCGATTGGACGTGACGTGACGTGACCTCCACATGCGTAACCGAACAAAAAAAAAAAACGAGGCTAAAAAGTTTCACTTAAAAATTGAATATAACAGTAGATCTCCGATTTTCACACATTGTTGGTCTACCTGTCATAATAGATGAGAAGCAGATCTAGCACTGTTCCAAATGTTCTTGTCGATACAATCGAAGGCTTTTTGAAGATTCAGAATGACATCAACTGAAATCTATGATCGAAATTTAAATTAGTAGGAAAGTCTATCTCATTCTAAAATGAGCTTCCTTGCTCGAATGTCGTATCTTTCAGAAATACCTAGTCTTTGCTTAAACCATAATTACTAGATTATTAGCATTGATAGTGTTCCCAACTTCCCACCTACCAAACACGAACAAAGATAATCGGAAAAAATATTTAAATTAAATATATTGTCAATTACACTATAAAAAAGATACATTCAACTAATTGTATGTGGGTTCATACCTCTCCATAGCAAACGCCTTACACAGCACACACAAATAAATTTACGTTTATTTCGTTAGCTTAAAGCTATTATTGCCTTTTTTATTTCACAATATGATTATTAGTTCCTGTTTACAGGCAAAAACATTTTGCAATGTTTTATTTAGTTGTCTATATAATAATATATATTATAGCGTGTGTTTATTGAAGATATAATTATTATTGTAGATTATAGACGATCGACAACAAAGGTCATAAGCGTCTATTAAATACAAGACATATGGATATTAACTAGTTTGCTCTGGTATGGTGGTCAGGTAAATCACCCGCTGAGGTGAACTTGGCTCGTGCATTTCGGTTCACGCACCAAGTTCGTTTAATTGTCGTTACACACTCGTACATGTCGCGCCAAAGGGGCATCGGGAAATATGTAGGTAGCCGTGGCCCGCGTGGGAGGCCACATCGCAAAACAGATTAATTGTCCATGGACCATGAGCAAAACAGACTGTCTTTCACACCACAGCTACAGCTCAGATAGGGGCACTTGGTTCACCGCCGCACCGGCTGTTTTCTAACCTATAATAATAATAATAATAACTTTTTTTATTATTTTCAATGTTTGCTCAGCCATAGCTTCTCGAGAGGTTGACCGATTTGAAAAATTTCGACGCCGTTGTGTTTAGAATTATATATAATTTTTATTTAAATCGGTTTAGTAGTTTCTTTTTTTCTAGTAATCATATAAATCTTTAAATTATATTACCTCATATCTCCTGCATTTGAGAACCGATTTTGATTATTCTTTTTCTAATCAATAGGACATACCTTCAGGGTGGTCACACATAAATTTTATTTAAATCGGTTCAGAAGTTTTGACCTGACAACGTCTTACAAATTAATTCTTACTTCTAGGATGGACCAGACGGTACTCTGAGGTGGGCCGAGCCCACCCGGCCCTGCTCTAGTTACGATTTTATCCTAGGCAGACGTAGTCACGACGAAACACCCGCGGCTGTGTAGAAGACACAGTCTACCCCGTTTTTTTATTTAATAATAAATTGAAAATCCAATTGATACTTTAGCCAGTTCTTTGATTAGAACCCATGGGAACCGGTAAAAGGCAGTAACGCAATAAAAGCATCCCAATTCCCAACGAGCTCGGCTATATTTTTATATTTTTCCAAACATATATTTTGTTCTTATTTAATAAAAAAACAAATCTTTTTTCGCATTCAATGATTAGATATGGCTGAAATGAAATAGATGATCTTTGATGGCAATCACGTATTCTTTTTAACAATTAAGTACATAAACAGTAGGTATGTGCTCTTGGTATTTTCCCATTCCATTTCAATGTCAACGTACTCAAAAGTAATTTGCTGGTTTCGGTGGCGGCGGTCGTCGTCAGTCGTCGCCTCAGCATCGGCCTACATGAACACCGACGTCTGAATACCTACTCACATTTAGGTAGGTATATGTACTATTCACATAAATGTAGATATAAATCAATGACTGATAATACTGCACACATACAAAGACTTCCAGTACGCCCATGGATATGTCCTTATAGGATATGTCATATCAAGACTGTGCAGAATAATAATAATTATAATATTCTTTTTGTTACACTTGCTCAGAAAATCAAATTTTCGAGCACTGATTGGCGTCCCGTAAGTATAGCCGATTATGAGAGACCCTAATTTATCGTTAACTTTCCCGGACTAGGCCGCAAAGTGACACTTTATTGTACTATTTTTGTTAAAAAATTCACAGATTTCGCAATCCTTGCAACCATCGAGGACATTGGGAATGATAACAGCATATATGAAACATAATTAACTGTTTATTATACACACAATATTTATCAATGCACTGTTTAGTTTTGTCAGGAATAACCCTATTCTTCTTCTGTTATATACGCGTTCACTTTTGCTTGATTACTTAACTTTTAAATGGATTTTTCTACAGTATTTATTAACATTTGCTCAAAAATAACACCGCAGATCGTCGCAAATACCTGTCAATTAACTAGACATGATATAAAACACATTTCGAAAAAATTGCACTTGTTCAATTTTGCATGATTGCTCCTCACTTGATCGCGACACCGTTGTCTTTTGGCCTTGAACGAAAACTCGTAACTCTGCTCCCATATACGAACAAAAACATTTCCAATGTTAAAACTCTATGATATAGAGAAATGCATTGTTAGCTAACGTTTCGATGTAAAGAGCACCGAAACGTTAGCTAACAATGCAATTTTTTATCATCAGTATTGCAATTTATTTGATCTTTTGCCACTGAGATTTCCTCTCCTAATTTCAATCATCATCTACGGATCACCATTTCTCTATATCATAGAGTTTTTTTAACAAAAATAATACAATAAAGTGTCACTTTGCGGCCTAGTCCGGGAAAGTAAATGATAAATTAGGGTCTCTCCCATATTGATTTCCTGATAAAAATTCGGATCTTCATTCAATTTGCGTACGATAACATTACTGAAGTTACGACGGGGTTTATGGCCAACAAGGTTCAAGTTTTTGGGTCAACTGAACTTTATAGGGATACAGACGCAAGTCTTTTTTCAGAATACTCTGTAGAGAGGTCCTTTTAATTCCCAATTGTTGAGAACGTCGCCTGGTAGACAATGTCGAATTTTTAATATTCTGCTCCGAACGAGCTCTTCTGACACGATGATAATCAGGCTCGTCTGTTACACAACCGTGCAGCTGGAATACTTTTACTAAATCACTTGAATGAATAATGTACTGTATTTCGGTAAAAAAATATCTTATTATGAGTCGCGAAGTTGTGTTAATGTTTCTAGTTTCTACCGAAAATAGGACGCAATTTTCTAAGTGTTTCCGCAACTGAAGACCGATTTTCATAGAACGTTTTGATAATAATAAAACATGTTGTTGTGTTGGAAAATGCTCCATAACGAATTTCCGGCGTCTACACTGATGAACTGTCAACCAATAACTGCAGTAAAAAATTTCGGCAAACTAAAATGGCGGACTAAACAAACTGTAAACTTCTAAGTTGGCCTCCCCCAGGGGGGACATAGGAATGTGGTTGCTATCGCAAATTACATTTCAATGTTCTTTGGGAATTAGCGCTCCCAGGGACCCGAGCTCGTACCAGTCGGTTTGTGTATGCCGGCTGGTGGATTCTAATACACAAATGGATTATTTGTTGTGTTGAAGACGCTAATGACCTGAGTTGTCGACGCGTCTATAATCTACAATTAAATTAAATTTTTCTAAGTTGGCCACCCGTTATAATAATTTGTCAAATACAACGCGATTTCAGGTACTAAGGAGACACTTTACCAGAAAGCGGTTACTAGTCTTTGACTTAAAAATAGCCCACCCCTGACTTAGATATTCGCATGGACACATTACATGTAAGGTCACGCAAAGGACCAAATGTGGTGGTCACTGGTCACTGGACTTGTTCCTATATACACATTAGAATGTCCACCAATGAGAAGAGAAGTCACAAAATGGCTAGTTTAGATCATAAGCTGGAAATGTGGATTGTTCAAAGGTGTGGCCGCGATAGCTTTTTTAGAATTCACCTTGGAGTACCAATAAATATTTGTGTTCTGATTTATTATAGTAGCTGAAACTATAAATGGATCATCAATCTTTCAATTTCATTTTCAATTGCAAATATTTTATTAGACTAGCCCGTACCCCGTCCTAGTAGGACGGTTGTTTAAGCTTTAAATAATTTACGGTGTATTTAATTTTTTCAAGGCCACCAACAGTTAAGGTTATTTGGGCCTGGCACCAATTCTTATTTTCAATTTATATTTTTTTGCCATACCCACTACAAAATAGCTACTTTCGATGTATGTATAGCGGCATTTAATGATCCATTTAACAGGCAGGTGCAGTGCGGAAAATAACGCAGAAAATAACGGTTGCCATAGCAACTTCTGTTTATTCGCTCTATACAGGGTGAGTTCGACCACCCGTATCAGTCGTTTTTTTCGAAAACGGTTAGTCGTAGAGAGTTGTGTGAAAAATTTGTATTATAAAAGCCCTAATAAAGAATCGAATGGTGATAATTTTTTTTCCGGGAAGGTCGGCTTCCCTATTAGTTTGCTCCAGAATGTCCAGAACTCCGGAATTATAAATGTAACGATAGGTCGAAAGTGGTATTGTTGAAAAGATCTTTAAAAAATTAGCAAGTTTTGTACGGATTTTTTTTTTATTACTGCCACCCCTGTTAAGTAATATTTGTTTGAAATTACTAAATTAAAATGTCATAATAACGAATTTTTTAAAAGTCCGCATTTAAAATCTAGTTACCTATCTATCGATCATTAAACGCTGAAGAAGTACACTCACAGTATAGCCAGAAGCTCAGTAGTATGTATTAAAGAGTAAATGGAAGACAGTTTGAACACTTGTGACAATGTCTAAGGTTGCTAGATTTTTAATGCCGACTTCGATCGTTATGAAATTTTGATTTAATAATTTCAAACGATTGTTACTTAACAGGGGTGGCAGTAATTAAATAATTTTTCCTACAAAACTTGCCTATTTTTTAAAGAGCTTTTCAACAGCACCACTTTCAACCTATCGTGCTTTCTAAAATTCCGAAGTTTTGAACATATAATAATTTATATTTATACTTATAGAAATTTACAGGGGTGGCAATAATAAAAAAAATTTTCCTACAAAACTTGTTTATTTTTTAAAGATCTTTTCAACAATACCACTTTCGACCTATCGCTACATTTATAATTCCGGAGTTCTGGACATTCTAGAGCAAACTAATAGGGACGCCGACCTTCCCGGAAAAAAAAAATTATCACCATCCGATTCTTTATTAGGGCTTTTATAATACAAATTTTTCACACAACTCTCTACGACTAACCGTTTTCGAAAAAACGACTGATACGGGTGGTCGAACTCACCCTGTATATGCCTGCGTCATTATTTACTTGCACGAACTTCGCGGCACACTGTGGAAGGAAAGATGGCGACGCAAATGAACTGTCAAATTTTTTTTAAATGAAGTGAAAGTAGATATTTTGTAGTGGGTACGATAAAAAATACCATATATGTCTCGTATGTAATGGTATTACGGCTCGTGTGACTGTAAAACTCACTATCGCTCATTTTTACATACTGTCATCACTCGCCGTAATATGCCCCATTACGTATCTAGACATACAATCAGGACTTGAGAATAGCCGAGCGTGTAGCAATGCTGTTGTTTACATGGCGTTACTATGGTTCCTCTATTACAAGTCCCCAGTTCCCGGGTTCTAGCCCGAGAGCTGGTAAAAGTGTCAATTGGATTTTCAATTTATTATTAAAAAAAAATAATGAATTGTAAATATGAATTGTTGCTAGGCCCTATTAATAACTTTAGCTGTTGGTGGTCTTTAAAAAAAAAATAGACATACAATCTATACTATTTAATAATTGAAAATCCAATAGATACTTTTACAGTTCTCGGGTTAGAACCTAAGAGTCGGGGGCTTGTAATAGAGGAGCTATGGAAACGCCATATACACAACGGCATTGCTTAAAGTTCGGCTTTTCTCAAGCCCGATACATTAAAAAACACACGCTAAGTCATTATATACCGGGTGTCCACGCGAAAACTGTCTTTACATTTCACTGTTTTGTCTTTTAAGTTAAAAATTGGAGACTTTGGGGGGTTGTATAATCGATAGGGGGAGACAACTTGACATACCTAGGTGTCGAATCGTTGATTCCATTTTAAATAAGTTTCATTCGGTATGGATTCCATTTTCCAATACATGTACCAAATTTCGTTGAAATTGATTGCCTTTCACACACACACATATACACATACATATAGACGGAGAGCCCATCGTCAAAATTCCTATGTATTGAATACACAGACGTCTGTGTGAGTTAGCATTGGGGCAGACGAATAGGGAGCCACAATTACTATTACTTTTTCTGCTGGATTATGGGATACTGACGTCACTTCCGGTCATATTTTGGATTGTCTTCTTATGGCATTGATTACATAAATAAAATTGACTTCAAAATGTCGGTCTCAACGAGTACTTTTATATCATCATGGGGTGTCACATCTCATCCTATCGCAACCCCTTAACAGCCCTAATTTTTCAATTTTTTTCTGTTCGCTTTTACATTAATAAAATTGACGTCAAGTCTCGACGAGTACTTTCGGAGTGCCGGGTTCATTCTGTCTCAACTCCTTGGTACACCTATTTTTTTATTTCCGGCAGAATAAAAGTAATAATAAATTATTGTGGTTCCCTATTTTTTTTCTGTTCCAATGCTAACTCACACAGCAAATTTATCTGTGTATTCGATACAGTTTCGAATACACGATACACAATCCGACGGTTGGCTCTGCAACTAATAGATATTTTCAAAAATTGTACCAAATTGTTCAAAACGTCGAGATTTTATGGTCCGACCCCTAGGTTCCGTCATTCGACCAAAGCCATTAGTGAAGTGGCATCAGACATGTATGTGTTTTATGTATAGGCAAATACACTAAAATACTAATATAATAATATATATTTGCATGTGAAGAACTGTTTAATTAAAAACAGAAAAGTGGTGATCCTGATGATAATGAAAGAAGACAGCTTTGAGATGGCTTAAGGATCCAAAAATAATAAGCAAATACTGTTAATATTGCATTTATTAAGCTGACGTTTCGAGAATTATATTCTCATCCTCAGAGCTCTGTTAAAAAATTATAAAATTGTGTTAGGAAAAAATTTAAAAAATAATATATAACAAATATTAATTAACTTACCAAATGCCGTCAAACATGACAGTAAAATTGTCCAAAAAACTTTTTAAAAAAACATACTAACATTTTATTTGGTTTTTATTGAAGTGTAAAAAAATTTGTTTTATTGATTTGATTTTGTACACAGAAATACTCAAAACTTTATGTTTTATAGAATTTGATTTTATTTTTTATTGTAGAAAATTTTTTTAATTTTTTTTTTATTTGCCAGATTAACTGTTTTATATTTACGTGCTATAAGCTAGAAACTAAGTGAAATAATTTTTGATTTTTAAGTTGTTATTGCAAAAATGTAGTATGTTTATTCAAGTTTGGACAATTTTTATTTCATTGAGCAATTTACTATATATATGTGACAGGTTATCAATATCTGTGCGTTTGTTTATACAATTTTTTGTTTTATATATGTAAACCATTTCAAGGAAAAGGCGTTTTTGATAATTACTTTCTAGAGCCATAATGGAGGTATTTTCAAAATCAAATTCGTGATTGTTGGCGACGCTATGCTGTACTAAAGAAGTGCAAAAACAAAGTTGAGAATGTAAATTAGATTTTATTTGGTTTTTGACGCCCACATTATGTTGTTTCAAACGCATGAGTAAATACTGAGATGTCTGTCCCACATATATAGCATTACAGTTTTTGCAATCAATTTTGTAGATTAAGTTTGAATTTTGAAATTTTTTTGTTTTAGTTTTAATTTTTGAGAAAAACATTTTATAAATTGTGTTAGTATTTTTGAAAGAAATGCGTATTGGTTCCGATTTAAAGATTAATTTTAATTTGTCCGATAGAAAAGGGAAATATGGAATGGAAAAATATGGTTTTATTGCTGTTACAACATTTGAATCTGATGTATTATTGTTATTTTTTATGGACTTTTTAAGAATATCCTGGTTATTGTTTTTTTCTTGATTATGAAGATTATGCTTGTTTATAGTCTGGTTTACAATTTTATTTATTAAATCTGCTGGATAATTGTTACTAACAAGAAAGGATTTTATAATGGATACATTTTTTGAAATAAACTGTGGACTTGAAATACCTATAGCTCTATGTACAAGATTTTGTATGACATTGATTTTATGAGTGAAAGGGCTCGTGGAATAATAATTTAAGTACCTTCCTGAGTGTGTTGGTTTAAAGAACCAATCTATGATTAAACTGCCATCTTTTTGATGAATGATTTTAGTATCTAAATAGGAAATAAAACCTTGTAACTCAGATTCTAAAGTAAACTTTATATCAGGATGGAAAGAATTAAAAATGTCTAAAGTTAAGTCTGTTTTGTCATTGGGTACTGCAGTAAGAATGTCATCAACGTAACGTTTAAAAAACGGGATATTAAAAGGCAATTTCGGCAATATGGTATCTTGTAATTCACTCATCACAATGTCACTCAAAATTGGGCTCAAGCAATTACCCATGGCAACACCTTTTATCTGTTTAAATATTTCGTCTTTATAAGCAAAATAACCGGAATTTATGCATAAATTAATTAATCTGCAAAATTGATTTTTATCAATTTTTGTGTGTGGTTGTATGAGGTGCCATCTGTTTTCAATAATATTAAGAATTAGATCAACCGGTAAATTTGTGAACATGTTATTAACATCTAATGAAATTAAAATATAATTAGTAGGGATAACTATATTCTTAAGTTCTGTCACTAGGTCAAAAGAATTTTTTATGTAATAGTCATTTTTTATAAAAGCGTACTGTAAAAAAGAACAAAGAAATTTGGAAATTTTATAACAACAATAGGTCTTAGTGGAGTTTGAGGTTTGTGTATTTTTGGTAAAAAATAAATTTTAGGAGCTATTGCATTATGGGTTTTAATTTTTTTTGCTGTTTGTTGATCAATTTGATTAGATTTTAAAAGTTCGTCTATAAGTTTATTGCATTTCAGTTGTATGGAATTTGTTGGATTTTTTTCAATTTTAATGTACGTAGAAGTATCAGATAATAAGTCCAAAACTTTGTTCTCAAATTCAGTTTTATCCATAATTACAGTGACATTGCCCTTGTCTGCTTTAAGAACTAAGATATTTGGATGTTCCTTTAAAAATTTTTTTGTAGATTGTATAAGTTTATTTTTTAATAAATGATTATTGAACGTCTTATGGGCCAAATTTTTTTGATAATTTAAAATTATATTAGTACAATGATATCTGTAGTTATCTTTTTGTTCTAGAGGTATTTCCAGATTTTTAATCAAAAACTCAATATCTGTTAACAATTTAAGATATGGCATTTGGTTTTTGTTAAAATAAGGTAGATTAAAATTAGGTCCTAAGCTTAAAATTAGTTCTACATCATTTGGTAAATCAACAGAAGATAAGTTTTTTAACCATGTTTTATTCGGAGAAATTGATTTTTGAATTTTTGTTAATTTTTTTAACTTGTTAATTATTTTTAGGTTATGAATTTTAAATTTTGAATCAAAAAATTTTTTTTGGTTATTATTATTATTCTTTGTTCTTTTTTACAGTACGCTTTTATAAAAAATGACTATTACATAAAAAATTCTTTTGACCTAGTGACAGAACTTAAGAGTATAGTTATCCCTACTAATTATATTTTAATTTCATTAGATGTTAATAACATGTTCACAAATTTACCGGTTGATCTAATTCTTAATATTATTGAAAACAGATGGCACCTCATACAACCACACACAAAAATTGATAAAAATCAATTTTGCAGATTAATTAATTTATGCATAAATTCCGGTTATTTTGCTTATAAAGACGAAATATTTAAACAGATAAAAGGTGTTGCCATGGGTAATTGCTTGAGCCCAATTTTGAGTGACATTGTGATGAGTGAATTACAAGATACCATATTGCCGAAATTGCCTTTTAATATCCCGTTTTTTAAACGTTACGTTGATGACATTCTTACTGCAGTACCCAATGACAAAACAGACTTAACTTTAGACATTTTTAATTCTTTCCATCCTGATATAAAGTTTACTTTAGAATCTGAGTTACAAGGTTTTATTTCCTATTTAGATACTAAAATCATTCATCAAAAAGATGGCAGTTTAATCATAGATTGGTTCTTTAAACCAACACACTCAGGAAGGTACTTAAATTATTATTCCACGAGCCCTTTCACTCATAAAATCAATGTCATACAAAATCTTGTACATAGAGCTATAGGTATTTCAAGTCCACAGTTTATTTCAAAAAATGTATCCATTATAAAATCCTTTCTTGTTAGTAACAATTATCCAGCAGATTTAATAAATAAAATTGTAAACCAGACTATAAACAAGCATAATCTTCATAATCAAGAAAAAAACAATAACCAGGATATTCTTAAAAAGTCCATAAAAAATAACAATAATACATCAGATTCAAATGTTGTAACAGCAATAAAACCATATTTTTCCATTCCATATTTCCCTTTTCTATCGGACAAATTAAAATTAATCTTTAAATCGGAACCAATACGCATTTCTTTCAAAAATACTAACACAATTTATAAAATGTTTTTCTCAAAAATTAAAACTAAAACAAAAAAATTTCAAAATTCAAACTTAATCTACAAAATTGATTGCAAAAACTGTAATGCTATATATGTGGGACAGACATCTCAGTATTTACTCATGCGTTTGAAACAACATAATGTGGGCGTCAAAAACCAAATAAAATCTAATTTACATTCTCAACTTTGTTTTTGCACTTCTTTAGTACAGCATAGCGTCGCCAACAATCACGAATTTGATTTTGAAAATACCTCCATTATGGCTCTAGAAAGTAATTATCAAAAACGCCTTTTCCTTGAAATGGTTTACATATATAAAACAAAAAATTGTATAAACAAACGCACAGATATTGATAACCTGTCACATATATATAGTAAATTGCTCAATGAAATAAAAATTGTCCAAACTTGAATAAACATACTACATTTTTGCAATAACAACTTAAAAATCAAAAATTATTTCACTTAGTTTCTAGCTTATAGCACGTAAATATAAAACAGTTAATCTGGCAAATAAAAAAAAAATTAAAAAAATTTTCTACAATAAAAAATAAAATCAAATTCTATAAAACATAAAGTTTTGAGTATTTCTGTGTACAAAATCAAATCAATAAAACAAATTTTTTTACACTTCAATAAAAACCAAATAAAATGTTAGTATGTTTTTTTAAAAAGTTTTTTGGACAATTTTACTGTCATGTTTGACGGCATTTGGTAAGTTAATTAATATTTGTTATATATTATTTTTTAAATTTTTTCCTAACACAATTTTATAATTTTTTAACAGAGCTCTGAGGATGAGAATATAATTCTCGAAACGTCAGCTTAATAAATGCAATATTAACAGTATTTGCTTATTATTTTTGGATCCTTAAGCCATCTCAAAGCTGTCTTCTTTCATTATATTTGCATGTGTTGTATATAAATGTGACGCGATGAGGTGAATGGCGCGTGCTATTACCATCGGAGGGCCCGCGTTCCTTCGGACACGTGTGGGCCGAATCGGACACACAAGGGGGATGATGTACGTATCTCTATATACGACTTATTTACATCAGTATGTAGGCATTATTCACGTGCCCACTCCGTATAACCGCGACGGCTCCATAGCCTCAATTGGAAACTTAACACACCCATTTCACACAGGTGATAGAGCAGCCTACCTGGATGGGCACTTGTGTAATATCCATCTATCTGCCTATGTATGCACCAAACAATACATACTTACACAATGATAGGGTCAGGGTGACTTATTAAAAATATATGTTTAGAGCGCCACTCTCAATGTTGACAATATTCAAAATAGATAGCCGCACAGGCGCACTCTTATAGGTTAGACATGGGGGAAAAGACTAGTTGTCACCCGGGCACTTTAGGTAGGGTCTAACAATTGAAGGGGTCTCAAAAAACCAAAAAGAAAACTAAACTTGTTATTTTAATAATTTGATAAAAATATAAAATTCTTAAAAGTGGGTTTCAAAAACAGATTGCGCTTGGGGACCTTCAAATGCTTAGTTCGCCACCAATACCAATGATAAAATAGTAACAGGACCTCCATCTGTGATTTTGTTTTTTATAATTTTTCGAGATTTTTGGGTAGGTACCTATCCTTTATGATGCCTAGATGGAATAGAATGTGTTTCCAAAATGTTTGTCTCGCTGTTTATTTATTTATTGTAGAATCAAGACGCACGACAACTTAGGTCATTAGCGTCTAATTACATCAAATAACACCATCAATTAGAACTAAACGCCATCATCACGAAACATCCATGAGCGAGGTGGAATTCGAACCCACCACGTCTTGATTCAAAGGTCAGCACGCTGATCATTACACCAAGCTGTCCTCTCTCCCTCTCTCTGTTTATCTGTTTGGTTTGGAATCACTATAGAGAATGCATTGGCTAGAGTCTGAACCAAGTGGTAGGAAAGATCCTCAATGAACCGTACAAAACATGAAAAGGACTGTGTTTGTTTCATTGAAAGTTTCCGAGCGAATGCATCACTCTCAATTGGTTCTCAAACTTAATATAGAGCCTTCTTTCCTGGCTATATTCGCGTTAAGACAAGGTTCCCGTAAAAACTGACATTAACGCAAGCGAAGCAATGGGTAAACGCTATAGTCAATACTAATATACAAAATAGTATAATAGGACCTCTATAGACCTCTAACTTGCTCTTTTTGTGTTTTTCCAGGATTTTTGGGTAGGTAATTATATTGTATAGGTATGATAACGAGACAGTTAAGAATGTGTTTCCAGACTTTTATTCTGTCTGGCTGCTTATACCGTCATCACATAGAATCGATTTTGATGAAACTTGGTACACTTGATACTCGAACTAATTTATTAATAAATATATGAAAGCGAAACTTTATCACCCTCGTTTTTTTCCATTCGGTTACGCATGTCGAGGTCACGTCACATTCATTCGAAGTGATCGACCACACCAGTACACATCGAAAAGTTGCGACGGGTTATGTTCATATCTATATTTTACGACTGCATACAAGTATGATTGTAGTCGACCAGACCAGTACTCTTCGAAAAGCAGCAATGTTCAAATTCATAACTATATAATATTGTATACGTCTACATAATTAATATTGTATACCGCGAATATTCAGTCGAGCAGCACAAAAAATACTCAATGACCACCAACGATATACAGAATCTGGATTCTGAAGTTCGTCTCCATACTGATCAGGGTTCAAATTACATTACCAAAATCACGTAAACAAAATTATACACTTTCGGCAATTTCGAGTTAAAAACGTTTGAGGTTATGACAATGAAGTGTCACTTGCACCGTGGTTTTATAAAACCACACCCTAATTTTTATTTATTAATTATTTTTTAACAGGCATTGTCCATTAACTGAAATTTTATCAGACTACGATCGGGTTGAAATAAAATTTCTGATCAAACCGACAATTAACTCGAACAATTAAACTATAAGATAAAGGCTTGTGAAAATTAATATGTAAGTATATAAAAATATTATAATCAGTACTAAACTATTCTTCTATTAAACTTTCAAATGGGTTCCATGTGATAATTACACTGTAGGTACTGGTCTCATTACCATAAGTGCGACCCACGACCTAACGACCACCTGATTCATAGAGGCCGACTTCACAACGAGCATTGACAGTTAAAGGCATTATTACATCCTAAACTAATTTTTTCCTGCGACTTTGCAAACGTGAACATCTATTTTGCCCACGCGTTTTCGTTCGCATTTAACGTCACTTTTAGTGGGAACTCGGAACGCCATTTTACTTTTTATCTGGCGACGCTCGGTCATTTGTATGATGCCTAAACGGGAAAACATGTTTTCAGAATTTTGTCACCTTGTTTGTTCGATCACTACAGAACTGCTAATCACATTTTTTATAAAGCTTAAGCTATCTAAACTTAAAAAAGTGGTTCCTTTTTATTCGGCTACAATCGGGTTAAGACAGTCTTAGTCAACATGGGTCCGCAGCTTAACATGAAAGGTATGTTGGCCATTTCCGCAAATTAGTATACCTATATGGAGGCATATTCATTATTCATTTAATCCACAAGTAATTAGTAAGTCATAAAATATGTTTCTCAAAAGACTGGTGGCGAAATCTAAAGGTACCCTTATACGGGCAATTTTTTGAGAAATAATTGCCCGGCAACACTAACGGATCAATCTGGAGCAATCTGAAGCAATTCCAATAAAATGCGGCAATTATTTCAGCAATATTGCTTCTAATTGCTCCATATATTCCATATTGCCCAAAGTGGCCGATATGAATTGCCGAATATCCACTCGGTTTGGAAATTTTAGTCTCGCTTGTATACGTATTAATCCAATTTATCGTCAGCAAAATAGAATTTTTTTTATAAAAATATAGAACCTCCTTCAAAAACAAAACCACTAAAAAGAGGAAAATAATAAAATTTTGAAGTCGGCGTCAATTTAATTACTAGAACTTTTTATATATTATCTACTTTTATTTTATAAAATTAGTGCCGACCTTTTATTATTTTCCTCTATCTAGTGGTTTTTTTGAAGGAGGTTCTATTTTTTACGAGATTTTTTATAATTTTTTTTTATTTTTTACTTTTCAGTGACTTTGCAATACGTAGTTTGCACATTATTAACCGACTTTTTTCTTGATATTTGATTACTAAGCTAAAAAAAAAATTACTTACTGAACCGATTTAAGTAAAATTCATGTGAGACCACCCTGAAGGTATTTCCTATTAATTAGAAAAAATCATCAAAATCGCTACTATAGTAGTACTTAAAACTAGTTTCAAATAATGATCCACTATTATAAGACCAAAGTTATGGGTTTTGAATTTGATACTTAAATAAGTTTTAAAAGTGTTCAAAATACATTTTTCACAATCGGAACTATATGAAAGATAAACGTCTTTGACAGAAAATATAGTTCTTGGACTATACATGTTCGGAACTACCTAAGTCTAGTTATAGGCTAGTTTAATTTACAAAAGTGGTCGATGCTTGTTTCCATCTTGTAATATGACGTGAAGTGAACTCTGTGTACTTGTTTGTGAAATTGTAAGGTGAATTGCCCTTCATGGAGCGATCATCTGGGGGACTCTGCCCACGTGCCGCTTGTGCCCTGTCCCTCGTCACCTAACCATATATGCATATATAGAGTGGGCATGTGGTCTTTTGTAACACCGGATTATGTATACTGATTTATATTGTATATTTTATCTGTGACAATGAAGCAAAACCGCTAATGTTCAATTTGTTGGTTAAATAAAATTAATGATATTGGCGTCCCCCGGACGCTGGCTCTAAGACGTCAGAAAGTCAATCAACATTTTGTTGAATTAGTAATTATGAATGCTATTGGTACCCCGGGCGCAATTTTCCCTTCGCACTGCTTTGCATCCAGATCTCCATTTTTCGCTGTATAATAAATAAAATTTATAGTTCCAAAAAAATCTAAAAAACAAGTTTATATAACAACGCATAAAAAAAGTAGATAATAAATTCCTTTCTCTTCTATAATGTTTAAAAGCATGGGAGGCTACCTATATTTCATTTAATTCATCGAGTGCCCCACGCTTGTAAACGTTATAGAAGAGAAAGAAATTTATTTTCTATTTTTAGTGCGTAATTGGTATAAGCGTTTTTCAGATTTTTTTGAAACTATAAAATTTATTTATTTTCCAATTTTTTGTCATTGTAATATAATACTAGCGGTTCCCGTCCGGCTTCGCCCAAATGCTAAGAATTTATGATTAATTATCCCCCTCGCGAGAAATTCTCCCCCTATGTTTTGTTACTATCTCACAGGAATTATTCCCCCCCCCCCGCAAGAAATTTATCAAAATAAAATATAGCCTATATCACTCAGGGATAATGTAGCTTTCTATTAGTGAAAGAATTTTTAGAATCGCATCAGTAGTTCCAGAGATAAGAATTTATGATTGATTAACCCGCTCCCGCGAGAAATTCTCTTTCTGCGAAGCGAAGTCGTCTGTCGTTGTTCTCGCTTCGCGTGCTTGCCTACAGCTTATAATAGTAGTATAGTATATTAGTACCTATAGATAGTAAAAAAATCCTACACCTCCGTTTTTACCCCCGTTGGGGTTTAATTTAAAAAAAACTCGAATAGCTTATGACCTTCCTCAATAAACGGGCTATCTAACATAATTTTTTTAGTCAAATCTAACTGATAGTTCCTGATATTAGCGCGTACAAACACACAAACAATATAAAATAGATAGGCAAAAAATCCTACACCCCTGTTTTACCCCTTTTGGGGTTAAATTTAAAAAAACTCGAATAGCCTATAACCTTTCTCAATAAATGGGCTATCTAACAAAAAAAATTTCAAATCGGACTGGTAGTTTCTGAGATTAGAGCGTACAAACCCACAAGCACACAAACACAAACTCTTCAGCTTTATAATATTAGTATGAATTATATTATATTTAAATTTTAAACGACTGGAGATACGTTTTCCCACCATCAATACCGTCACTTCCACCACTTCACTTCACGTGATTCAAAACGTCAATACTGTGGTCAGATGATGACAGATCCCAATGATTTCATGCACGATTTCGATTGATTCCTTATGACTCCCAAAGTGGTGATTACCGTAATATTAGCCCCTCGCATTAATGAAATAGAATATAGATGACAGATTAAATCAACTTAATTGGCGTCACTAGAATTTTAAGCTGAGACGGGCCGGGTCCCAATGTTGTCTCTCTGTCTGATCAGTTTTTATTGAGAATATAAAACGTAGGTATTATTTTTGAAGTTATACTTCTTTTGGCGCGTTATGAAAAAATGATGAAAGTGAATTTTTAGGATGCGCGCGCATCGCGTCACGAAAATCTACGGTATGAAGTTAGTCGTTAGTAAAACTTCAACTAGAGTCGTTACACCATGTGACAAGAGCGTTTTCAGTTTTGAAAAACATTAATAAAAGTAATTGCTATACAAACGATCGTTTATGCCGCTTTCGTTAAATATGAGTTCGTACTACAACATCTGTACTGTTTCTACTATTATTTTTCATGATTATAATAGCCTATTATATAGCACATCTACGAAAGACGTGCCATGACTAAACCGGTAGCGCCGTTGCGTCATACGCAATGGGTCCCGGGCTTAAATCTCAACACAAACATGCTTTTTTTTAAATAAATAATTAGATAGAAATATAATAAATAAATATATTTAATAAATTAATAATTTATTAAATTAAATTAATTTATTTAATATTTTTATTTTATTATTTTATCATCTTTTTTTACAAACGTTTATTTTAAGTACTCGCACGCGGGATAAAATTTTTGGAATTATTTTTGTTTTGCTACGTAAAAGAAGTATAACTTCTGACGTGCGCACATAGTACACACACTCTTTTTTAATATAATTTTTATTTTTAGGGTGGGTTAGACTGTACTCTGGGGTGGGCCGGGGCCCACCCGGCTCCCCTCTAATTACGTCAATGATGAACTTCATTTGACTTGGTAAAGCAATATAATCGACGGTGCACCTTTTCGTAGCAACGAAAAATGCAGGAGAATAGGATTTATTCAATAAAATTGATGATTAAATAATCATTTATTTCTATTTACGACAAATTCGACATAGACGGTTTTTACTTGCGGTCACAGATATACGTAATTGTGTATTTGAGTGTATTTAAACTTTATAATATCATAATAATAATGAATGTATTGGATGTGTTTGTAACTTTGTATACGTCACGCCTTGCAAAGAAGGGACATTTAGCCAAATAGGCTGAAAGTCAAGTGTAAACGTTCCAAACTGAAGCAATGAAAGTTGAAACAGTCATTGTGCCCATACAGAAAGCTACCTGGCGCACGCCTTATATAGCAAAATCGTTATTTTCAATTCCGAATCATTTTCTGTGATTACTGGTTATAAGCTATCAGATTTCATACAGTAGGGAGCAGATTTTTCTGAGCGCAACATGAGAACAATAATATTGTCTATTCAAATTTTAATGTAATAAATGTGCAATTAAGCTTATATATATTAAGTGGTCGACATCTGCCTACATCTATGGTATAATTAAGTGTAAATTGAATGCGTTAAGAGTCAATGTAACTTTTATGCAGCGCAATATGCACGGCTGTAAGCATTAGAAACTATGCGTGGCCTGCACCTGAGTGAATCGATAGTTGATTCTCACGGCTTGAAATGTTTGTAGTTGACATTTCACTAAAAAGCAACGAAACTTCAGATAAAATATTATTTATATTTATTCAAACAAAAACCAACATTTAATTACATTTCTAAATAAGAAAATAACTAATTTTTTTTAATATGATTCATACGGCCATTACTGCAAACTTCAGTTATATGGGCCACATGAATCATTTGGTGTTTCTCGGCTCAAAAAAACAAAAAAATACATTTTTTAGGGAAAAATAAATTCATTAATGTTAAAGAACATTATCGCTATCCTATGCAAGGACAGAACAGTTCTGATTATTGCGGCAGTCAACGTGCTAGAGACCTACCTACATAAGGGGAGAGGGGCTCCGAGACTTGCATTCCCTAGGGGCCTCTACATGGCTTAATCCGACCCTGATGAAGACTGAAGAGTAACTGAACAGCCGAGCAGAAAAAGACCGATAGGCTACACCCCAAAAGTGCGTAGAACAGATCGAGGCAGCCATCCAGCAGAAGTCCGCGCAAGCCATCAGCTAGTGCAAAAAGAACACTTGAGCCAATCTGCTTAGTGTAGCCTAACTTAGGGAATAATTATTTTGTATATTCAATTGAATTTAATGTATTTTCCATTCTCGAATGTGGAGGAGTAAACAAGGCATAAAAAACTCACAATCCAACTTCTACAAGGTGAAATATTTTATTAAAAAATATTTTCTACCGGCTCCCACGTAAACATGAAATTATCATCAGGTAATTGAAACAGTTAAAAGGTGCAAATAGAAGCTGAAGAAAATATCGTTTGTATATTATATTTTATTAGTGTTTAATAATTTAAAGATTGGAGCACACATATTTCTTGTCTAATAAAAAAAAAATATCGTTGAAGGTGTTAAAAAAATTATGCATTTAACAGCCAGGGTCGACTCATTCCCTAGGCACATACGCAATAGGTCTCGGGTTCGAATCTCAACACAAACATGCTTTTTTTTATAAATAATTAGATATAAATATATTTAAATCAATTAATAATTTATTAAATTAAATTAATTTATTTAATATCTTTATTTTATTATTTTATCGTCTTTTTTACAAACGTAGTAAAATTTTTGGAGTTATTTTTGTTTTGTTACGCCAAAGAAGTATAACTTCTGACGTGCGTACGTAAGTACACACACTGTAGTTTTTAAGCATAAAAAAGAGTGTGTGTCACACACACTCTTTTTTATGCCTAAAAACTAATAAAACAGTATGTTTAGTTGAAGATCTTGACGAACATTAGCATTCACAGAAACGTAGAACAATTAACAAAAGTTATTAAATCCTTTTCTAAAACGATGTTCATAACTTTTTACACAAAAATATTGCATGCAGCGTTTTGTAATATCATGGCAGCGACAATAATATGACGATGATGAAATTTTATGCGAACATGCGGTCGTTTTCCTGTCAAGATGTTGAATGTTTCCAAATGCAAAACAGTACGGATCCATAGCACTCATTGATATCCCAAAAGTATCTAGACAGAATGTCATCAAACCGGAGGATCACTAAAGGCCGCACACAGACACTAGACACTCTTTGCTGAAATGCATCAACGGCCAACGCGCGATTGTCTGCAAAAACACTCAGGGTAGGGTTGCCAGGCGTCCCGATTAATCGGGATTGTCCCAATTTTGAGTCTAAAGTTAAGGTGTCCCGAATAAACTTTTCGGGACATCCCGCCTTGCCAAATCGAATCAAAAGTACAACTAGAATTAAAAATCCGTTTTGTATCTGTGATTTATAAGTTTTATTCTAAGAATTAAAAGATTATTTTTGAGTGTTTTATTCTTAAAGTTGTGATTTTCAAGTTTAGTTATGTTTTTTATACATTTTTTAACAAAATAATTTGTTTTTTTTAATAAATATTATTTATTATGCGATATTTCGACTTTTTTATGTAAATACTACTTTTCTGATTTTAGAATTTTTCGTTATAACCTCACCCAACCTAACCTGTCCCGATTTGACCATCAAGATATCTGGCAACCCTAACTCAGGAACACTTACTCGCAGGCTCGCGTTACTCCATGCCATTATTAATTGTATTGAAAAAATCTTGAAAATTCAATATTATGTCTTAATTTTTACAACGTTAACCAAGTTAAGCCACTGATAATATATGGATACACCTCATGTGATCTCAAGGCACCTCGCAGCACACTTTAGGAAACACTGATCTAGATTGTCGACACAACATTTGAATAAACAAGTGATATTTAAGGATATCAACAGTTTAGTCGCACCAATTCATTTTAGCAATTTATTATTTTTTAATAATAAATTGAAAATCCAATTGATGCTCTGGAAACAATTTCTAAATTCTACATGATATTTATTTATAAAATTTCTTATTTTTGTTATATTCTTTCTTGACAATTATTAATAAATAGCTACTTGTTAAAATTAAATACAAAGGCTAAACTCGATTTGAAAAAGTAAATTTTTTCTCTTCGCTCTACTTTACTCGACTTGAAACACTTTCAGTCATTTCAGTTCATCCACCGTCCTTCTAGTAGATCGAGCAGCCAACGAAAACGTTATTCCTTTGTTTACTAATTAACTTGACTTTTCAAATATTTTTACTTCCCACCTCTACTATGGTAGGGAAGTAATGGATTTAGTCCGAAAAAAACATTTCGAGATTTTAACAGATTTTCACGTTTTGAGACCCTAGCAATCGTTTAAGATCATTTTCTGACTGATGTCTGTATGTGTGTGTGTGTGTGTGTGTGTGGTCAATTTTTCGCCTTCGATATCTTAAGAACGGAACAACATACGGGCATGCCGATTGTTCTATTGTGTTTATCAGCCTTTAACTTAGATCTGATTAGATTTTGAGTCAAATCGGTTCAGTGGATCCTGAGATATTGAAAAAAACGTCCTCAATGTCACGTATTAACATAGGTAAAAAATAATATAAATGAATTCTAGATGTTATAATATGAAAAAAATATTTTACTAAAAAAAATAAAAATTGTACGTAAATCAAGGTAACCATGATTTTTGCTATATACCCGCTTAATAAGAATCCTTTCTATAAAAGTCGATCAATTTTCTGACATTACAAAATAAAACTTAATTAAAATTTATTTTTCCATTTCAATTTTTCAAGCACACTGTTACTCTATAAATTTTAAACATCCTAATATCTCAAATAGTAATATTAAATTAGGTTTTATTTTGAAATGTCAAAAAATTGATCGACTTTTATAGAAAGAATTAGATTACAAGCCTTACCTAGAGTCGTCATTCTAATTTAGTGAACATTAATGCCTGTCTTAAAGAATATGTGTTTGAACATTCTCCACATACAAATTTACCCATTTTTTAATCGCTATCAACTATCAGTATTAGTATACACACTAGCTTAGTTGTTACGTATTCGTTTAGGTGTGTGTGCGTGTGTCAAACGACATCAAGATGAGGTATTCGATAATTCGACTGATCAGAATGGACCCTGACTGCAGGGCCTGGTCGCTTGCCTTAATAAGTTATATATACTCGTATCACCGCCACTGAGTAACCACGCCATGTGAACAGCTAATCAACTATCAAGAAATATTGTACGAAGATCAGATGTTGGATTCAAACTGTTATGCTCTGTCTATTTATTTGAATTCTGTAATGACAATGATTTTATGTGAACAAATTATTTAACATTGCATTATGAAAATAAATAGTGTTTGGAAAATGTCCAACGAGGATTGGTGTTGTCAACAGTATAGTATTGTTGAAGTGTACCGATGAGACAAAATGACAGTAATAGTTATTTTAACAGTTACCTGAAAATAATTGTTAAGTAACTAAAATAACATTTGGCAAAATTATGTTCAATAATTTCCGGCTTCAGTACAATACGTTCACGAAAGAGCGTTCTGTTTTTTAGAACGCCGTTACAGTCGACTCTCTTTAAAACAGATTCGTTAGGAATGACGCCTACCTCAATTATTCTTTCTCTAAGGACCACAAGTAAAAGAAGTACAGTAACGCCATATAAACAGTGATTTAAACTGACGGTTTAATTAATAATCCGTTTTGAAATGCAATTTAAATTTAGAATTTAAGTAGATAGGAAACGTTTTTACACAAAACAGAGTTAAAAATTCTAACTCCACATTAAAAATTATCAACAATTCAAAATAAACGGGTCTTACGGACCGAAATATATATTTAGATATTATTTATCTGCAATAAATAAAATTAATATTATGAAGTATCAGAAATACTTTGTATTATGTCCGTCTTGTGACTTCTTGTGAATTTAGACTACGCGTTTCAGCAACGATTGCCATCTTCAGATGTGGTTAATTATTTTTAAAAAACACACATTGAGTATTCGTAACACTATATAATATTATGATGCTAAGGACTGTGTATTATGTCGTGGTTTGTGAAGTCCTTCACAAGCCACGACATAATACACAGTGCTTAGCATCATAATATTATATAGTGTTACAAATACTCAATGTGTGTTTTTTAAAAATAATTTTTTCCCTCTTAATAAATTGTACAAAAAAAAATATTTTGTGGCAAAAGTCCGGTACTGGCAATGCACCAAAACATTACCTATATTTGACGCTTTTGACATACAATTTTAAGTGCACAAATAATTTAGATATTATGAATTTGCATGTCCGCAGTTTACATTTTATAAAGTTCAGTCGTAAGTCAAAATATTTAAATGGTTTGCTTATTCAATTTATAAAAGAACTAAAAAGCATTATATATTTTGTTCTGTGTCAGTTATAAGTAAATGCCAATTTTTTGTTTTAAGGAGCTCATAGACTGTCAAACATACTTAGGAATCGTGACTGCACAAGCACGAATGACAACCGATGTAGTTTTTCAAAGATAATGTAAGAACTTTGCGCAAGCTTCCTTTCGTCTTTGTGCACCGGAGAAGGAATATGACAGTAATTATGCTTGTCATTGAGGAAGCTGATAAGAAAAATGAAAAAGAAATTTTTTGATTAAAAATAGACTAAAAAAAACTTTAATTTTAATATGACAACCGTCTACAAGAGCTATTATTCTTATATTTAATCATAGAATCATTCTATTTTTTGGGTTTTTGATGTATTCGTCATAAATGCTATTAAATCAAACGCGCTTGCCTCACATTTCAAACAAGCTTGAGCAAGGATGACGAAATATTAAGCATTTGTGCAAACATTCATTCAAACCCATACGCTATTAAAATGAAAATTTGAATTAAAAAAAAATTCACACAAAAACCTTTTACCACAATCTATAAATCTCTTATGTAGTACGGTTCTAAAATAATAGTCAGCGAGTCATGCACTTATACTTCACAATGCAATATAAGCGGCACAGTTTTTATGCATGAGACGGGTATGCTTTACATTGTTTCATTGCTTTTTCGCTTCATTAAGCTTGTTAGTAGGTAACTATGCATGACTCACTGCCTATTATTTTCGAACTGAACTATAGCTGTATAAAGTCCCCTTTTCGCGTCTGTTTGTTCGCGATAAACCTGAAAACCGCTGGACCGGTTTCAATTTGATTTTCACGACTGTATAGAGCATTATCCCAGAAGTACTTTAGGCTATACGCTATCACACTAAAGTTTTGGACAGCACAGAAAACGCCAGGCTAAACATAATATGTAATTTGTAAGTAAGTTTGGTTGCCTAAATTTCAAAATAAAAAATGTTTTCAGCCAGAAAGAGCAACTTTATAGAATAACTAGTGATCCTGTGCGGCTTCGCCCGGGTGCTAAGAAAGCCCGGATGCATTACACTACTCACTCGCTTCGCTCGTTCGCTTGAATATTGTAAATACACTACTCACTCGCTTCGCTCGTTCACTTAAATATTATAATTACATTACTCACTCGCTTCGCTTGTTCGCTATATATATAAACCTTCCGTGAAAAATTATCTAATTGATGGTGAAAACCGCATCAAAATCCGTTGCGTGGTTTAGGAATTACATTACTCACTCGTTACGCTCGTTCGCTATATATATGAACCTTGCGGGAACAATTCCGTCATACATGATTTTTGCGTAACTTTAACCTTTAACTTTAACTTTAACCGTTTACGCAGCGCACGCAACGGAAGCTCTCAAAAGGAATAATTTTTCCCGTTTTTGCAACATTTATCATCGATGCTCCGCTCCTATTGGTCGTAGCGTGATATTATAGCCTATAGCCTTCCTCGATAAATGGGCTATTTAACAAAAAAAAATTTTCAAATCGGACTGGTAGTTCCTGAGATTAGCGCGTTCATCCAAACAAATAGATATAGATAGATTGAAATTTGAAAAACAGGAAAAAAATTATGAAAACGGAAAATTCGCTCTTCTAGTCCTTAGAACTTTACAATTACAGACTAAGATACGATTTAGTTTATTTTTATTAAAGTTATTAACTTCTGTATAAATCATTAAAAACATGACTCTCTCATGATGTGGACTTTGTAGGTGCGTTACTATATATACGAACACATCGATCGATACCCAGTAGTGCTTCTATTGTACAAAGTGCAGAATATACCAACTTTATAATATTAGTTTCGATGACATTTCTGGGTTTCTAACGCTCTCACTATGAATGCAAGTAATAAATTGACATGAGTATGTGTGTACAATCATTACCATAAATTTCAAGCGAGTTTGCGCAACGATGATATTAAAGATTAGAAGATTTGACATTCGTCAAGCATAATAAATTATATACAAGCCTTCAGCTTCAAAAACAACATAAAAATAAAGTATGAGAAAAGGTGCAAAAGAGACAAATACACGACATCTATTTAATTTTGTAGTTATATTCAAAATCAGTGAACTGAATATTGCAACAATATTTCTAAAATCAAAAACTCTCCTATACGGTGAGTCCTGGAGTCATGAAATTTACATAATTTTGTGCTTGGCAAATCCGGACGGATGTGACTATTTTCAGTTCGCTGCGTTGCAGTTGTTCACTTCCCGATTTATGTTAGAGTATAAGTTTAAGTTAGCCCGAATAAGTAAAGCTCCGGGCGAAGTTGGTTCGGGCAGCTAGTGTATTAGTATTTTCACAGTTTAAACGTATACAAGTAGTTTCCCACTCGGCAATCTGTCCCAAGAAATTCAGTGCGCATGCGTCGTCCTGGTATAATTTTGAAGGCAGGACCGGTATATTATATTTATGCACAGTGTATCAACTGTGATTTATATTTATAGCCTATGCACAATTATTACACGTGCTAATGTGTTTAGGGCACTGAATCAGGTCCTGTTCTATAGAAATTGTGCCGTCGCTGGTGTAAAGCAAAAAAAAACAAAACTTGGGGACAAAACATCAAAGGTGCCGACAGAGTTAACTCACTGTAAAGCTTTACACTGTGGTATTTTCATGTCTTCAACCTGACGATGGAGTCAGGAGAGCGAGTACCCATCGGAACCTCTCGATGGTGAACAGTAGGTCTATTGTGATTATACTCTTTGAGTCTTTAGCTTGGCGAAGAGTTTCCACATGGATTTTTAGGGTTCCGTACCTCTGAACGAAACCCTTTTACTGAGCCTACGATGTCTGTCCGTCCGTCCGTCTGTCTCACAAACTGTAAGTGGTAGCTAGTTGAAATTTTCACAGATTATGTGTTGTTATGGCATGAATATTGGCAAATGATAAAAACCAAACAGTGTATTCCCTAGAAGGCTCCCGACGCTAATGACCTCTGTTGTCGAGCGTCTATAATTTACAATTCATTCATTCTAGAAGGCTCCCCATACATGAATATACTCATATATCTTGTATGTATCTCTGTTGTTTTCTCTAGAATTGAACGCTTATACCTACAGCTACTATACTTTTAAGAATACCTTGTTTCTGCTGTGCTACTGCGCAGTAAGTTTTGTAGCGCAATAGCTAAGGCGCTCGCATGTCACCCCGACTCTCGCGCAGAGGGTGGAACCCTTTGCGCCCGAATCGAACTCGCACTTGATTGTTTTTTTCGAAATGCTCACATAATTATTGCATCGTACGTATACTGTTAGTGTTACTGAACGGTAACAGCGTATGCAATTGTTTAAAAGCACTTCGCAAATAATTGTAATTATTAACACACACTTGATTGTATATGGGGGTCCCATATAATTATTAAGCTTATTGAACAAACTGAAAAAATACAATTACACAGTAAGCTTCCGTACAAACAACAAAATCAAAAACATCCTCAACCCAAAAAACAAAACACCTAAAAACAAACACATCGGCGTCCATAAAATAATATGCAGCACATGTGATAAATTCTATATAGGACAAACTGGAAGACCTTTTGAAGAACGTTTCAAAGAACATCTCCCTAAAAGAAACTCGTTAAATGCTAAATCAAATTACGCCCAACATATAATTTCACAAAATCATGAATATCACGATTTTGAAACAAATTTTATTCCACTACATATATGCAGTAAAGGTAAACACATGGACAGTGGACACCCTCGAAGAATATGAAATATATAAAGCCACAAAATTCGACAAACCAACATTCTTAATGACAAACTAACACTAAAATCGAACATAATATACGACACAATAATTAACAACACACAAACACCCAATACTCAGTAATCGACTACATATATATACACTGCACATACTCACATTTCCATTTCATCTACCTATACTATATAAATCATAAAATCTCGAAATGTAAGTAGTACTTCACAATCCACGACATAATACAGAGTGCTTAGCATCATAATATTATATAGTGTTACGAATATTCAATGTGTGTTTTTAAAAAAAATAATTAACCACACCTGAAGATGGCAACTCGTTGCTGAAACGCGTCGTGTTAAATAACAAGAAGTCACAAGACGGACATAATACAATGTATTTCTAATACTTCATAATAAACTGAAAACATTGAGATGAGGTAAAACCGCGTGTTGCCAGTGATTGCGCCATCCCGATCGTCCATAACGTACACCAGGCATTAACAGCCAACAGGAGATGATTTCGTTGCTATTTATAAATCTGTTAGATTAGAACACACAGCTCACAAGTCACAGAAACTACATAGACACAGTGCATGCTGTTTGTTACCGTATGCATTTATTCTAATATAGGAAAAAACATATTTTTTATTGTATAACTCTTGATTATAAAACAAGACGTTATGTAACTCCATATATTCCATAATATTATCCAGTTAACGTTCTTGAAGTAATTATTTTTTGTTATACAGTTTGCTGTGTGTTAAGAAAAGAGGTTTGAGCATTTTAAGAGCGTATAGTGACAAAAATAAATAATAAAAAACAATCTACCTAGGTTTGTGAACTCAGTGTCGGCTTTAGGGGGGAAGCCGGGGCGGTCGCTCCAGGTGCCAGGGCCAAGGACTAGCGCGGCGCCTTGACACACGAATCAATCAGTTAAGAAAGAATAACGCCCCCACAAAACAAGAGAAAAGTTAAAAAAATTTGAGCCCTTTTTTCGGCTGAGAACACAAAATGAAAGTTCATAATAAGAAATAAAGGGCACTAAAGAATATCTTGACAGTTGACTTGGTAGTCTGAAAAAAATTATTTGAACGATTTTCTGGTTGATATACATATAGATACTTACAAAATAAAAAAATATTAGTAAAAAACTTTTAAAAGACAAGTTTTTATTAAAATGAACTAAAAAGAAAATAATAATTTTTAATAATTTAGTATCATAATTATAAAAGCGTGGGTTGTAAACTCTATGAAAGTTTATTAGTCACGACCCACGCTTTTATAATTATGAACCTAAATTATTAAACACTATTTTTTTCCTATTTGGACCATTTTAATAAAAGCTTGTCTTTTAAAACTTTTTTTTACTAATATTTTATTTTGTTCTAGTCTTCCAACATTTTTACTATAAACCGCCATTTTGGATTTATAATGACTTTATATTGCTTATTGTATTCTACTTGTCATACCCCGAATCCGTTATTTGTGGTGTAGGTGGCCACCATATTGGTTCTACCATAATTTTAAATAATATACTACATTGTATTGTCTTCAGAACCAAAGGTGTGTGCAAAATTTTAGCATGATTGGATATCGGAAAGTGGTGGAAAATTCTATTGCTAGATTTGTCCTGGACAGATTTGTCTCGGACAGACAGACAGGAAAGCAAGTTAAATTAAAACTTGTAAAATAAGTTACAAACTTACATTATTACCAATTCTTGACAAAAACGACTTGTACAAAAGGTTATAAAAAATGAATATAACATACACGTCCATATTTTTACTTATTGGAAACATTGTATAAAAAAAATATGTCTTCTTATGACGTGCTTGTAAGAATCAAACCTCCGCAAACCAATATTGTGACATCGGAGGCACTGGCTCCGGGTGATACTTGAATAAAATAAATAATAAATGATTTAAACATTCTTGGAGTCCTCGAAACACCTACTTAAATCTATAATATTCTGTAACAAAAGCACATCAGCATAATATACAAACACCATATCACGTATGTGATTGATATAGTATACAATGTGTCTCACCAACTACTGACCATGGAGAATAGTGTGTTAACAATTAGAATTTCACAAGGAAATATAATTGTTTTAAAATATTTTTGGTTGACGTTGATTAGACATTATAAAAACCATGACTGTAAATAGACTCTGTCGTTTTGCAAAAAACATATTATAAACTTTATAGACACAAATTTGTATGTAGCGGGTAATAATTATTATTAATTAACAGTTTTTTAAAGAAAACTTATATTAGGTAAAGTAAATCGTATCATTTTTTAGGATAGGTACCTTAAAAAACAGAACACAATATGGTGAGACTTAGTTGTTTGTCGGTCTGTATGTCGGTTGAGTTATGCTATTTTGACTTGAAATTTGCGAAGTTATAAAGCTTTTAGAAGAAAAAAGATGTCTTGCGAAATTTCCATAGAATGCATGCGATTAGATACATTTCGAAAAACCATGGCTGTGCAAATAAATGCGTTATATTGAATTTTTGTCAGAGACCTTTTAACATAGATTGAAGGAACTGCGGACAAAGAACTAAAGACCTTAAATTAGCTTTAAATTAAATTTTTGAATAACCTTCCATAATTATTTTGACTAGGATATTGTTATGAGAAATAATTAATTTCCAGCCATTAATACAGGTATTGTCAACGGTTGATGGCAGGACCGCAGTAAGGGTAGGGCGGAGGGGGCGACGGCCCCGGGCGCATCAAGTTATGGGGCGCCAAAGGCGCGCCAGTATTTTATGTGCCAGGCTGATTACTACTAGACAAAACATAAAATATACAATAAATAAAAATATTGCAAAATATAATTAGAGTCGATCTCCAGCATGACAGAAGCAGATTTAGAGAAACATTGTTCAGAAATAGCAAGCGCAAAGCAAATGCTTGAATCATTAAGTGAAAATTTTAATAAAATGTCACATTTAGAAATACTACAAACAATTCATGATTTCGGATTAGTGGGAAGCTACCCAAACATGGTGATAGCGTATACCTAGAATCTTTTTAACAATTCCCGTAACATCTGCTTCATGTGAGAGATCGTTCAGTAAACTGAAGCTCATAAAAAATTATTTACGATCTTCAGTGAGTCAGAAACGGCTAACGAATTTGGCGATAATTTCTATAGAAATATCTATAGCAAAAGACTTGAATTATGAACGTTTAATAAACCAATTTGCTCAACTGAAGGCCAGAAAAATTGATTTTTCATAGACCGTAGTTCGATAGGTAGTATAGTAGGTACCTACCGAAATTTTTTTTATAACGTTTATTTTGCAGTTATTAGTGAACAGTTTTTATGTTTTTCAGTTGTTTATGTTGAAATCTCTTATAAAAATCTCGTATCATGCATTTTTTGTTTTTTTGGGGGAGGGGGCGCAAATTAAAATGTTGGCCCCAGGCGCAAGATTTCCTTACTGCGGCCCTGGTTGATGGGACACGCTGTACCTAAAGATATAACGTGGGCACTGTGTGGAAAATTGGTGACATTTTATTTACTAATAAAAATCATTAACTATTTAAAGTAAATATTTATACCACGTATTATATGGACATTAGGTATACGAGTATCATGTATAGATACAAATTCAATAAAGAGATACAATAATTTCTTTCCAATGCTGCCAACCTTCAAAGGACTTTTAATATTACCATATTTACAGCTCCAACTCAAAAGTATTTCCTTGCTAAGCCCTAGTGCCGAGACGAGAGGCCGAGACCCTAGGGGATGGATAGTATATACCTAAATATGATCCCAATTAATATCGCTTAATTAAAGATTAAAAACTTTATTTATAATATAAACAAATGCATGCTTAAGTTTGCATTAGTGTTTTGAAACACCCATCTATAATGACGTACCTAACAATATTATGCAACGTTGGAAAAATTCATTTTTCAAACCTAAGTCACCGTCGGAACTCTAATCCGAAACTTCCACATTCGCGGTGGCTGAGTTGACAATTACTCTACCGTGATACGTTTTTAATCGATCAATTGTTTCCTTATAAAGCAATTTGTCAGAGGACAGTATGGCTCAGTTGGTAGCGTCGCGACCTCTGAATCAGACTGTCGTGGGTTCGAGTCCCACCTCTGCTCATGGATGTTTTGTGATGTTATTTAGTTTTAAGTGATATATGTAAATTTGTTGTATTTAAGACGCTAATGACCTACGTTGTCGACGCGTCTATAATCCACAATAAATAAATTAAAGCAATTTGTCACTGAAATAACGCTACTACCTGTACCTACTATAGAGATGTACCTTCTCACATGCGAGAGCTAATAGTTATAATATTTAAAAATCATCAACTTTGAACTTTTCTATCGTTCTTAATTTTTTTTATTGGCTTTATATAAGTTATTTGTTATTGATTTTTTTTTTGTTATTTAGCATTCTTTTTCTGCCAATGATATTTAATTAATAACTCTTTATTTTTCTCCTCAAAGACATTGTTTTTCTCTTAATTGCTCTGTCTTATAGCCGTCACAGTAATTAATAATATTATATTTCTTTATTTCATAGTGCAAAGTACAGTAAAGCCTCGCTATACATAACACTATTTTGTTGAACGGTTCGTTAGAACTCCGTATATGGCAGCAGTGATATTGTTAGCTAGCAGGCTAGATACCTACAGGTGTTCGGTAGTGTACTATGTATATGTATAAATACAATATAAGAATGTGTAAGTATTATTATGGCGACTGTGCTGTTAGTGCGAGATGCAACCAACAGAGCGCATGCGGAACACACAAGTCAGCCATAATAATTCTATTTCGTCGCCAGGCCTGAGCACGCCCCACCGGCGCACTGTTGCTTCACTAGTTTGTACCTCACGCCGCGCACTCTGTCTGAGTCAGTAGTGTTCGTGAATAGTTTGAGTGCGGGTGTTTGTTATTCGTTCACAGCGCTTAGACAACAGTTTGGTTCACATATTTTTGTCAAAAACTGGTTTATTTCTTAGTGTCGATTGTCGTGAATTGTATACAGATCATATTATTGTTTGTTATTTTGTTTCTGCAATTACTTAATTAAAAATGAGTGAGAACAACGGTAACAATTCGTCAACGCAGAGTATAGCCGATTATTTAGCACAGTTGCTAAAAGACAGAAAACAACTGGCAGCATTTCCCAATGTGTTTATACATGTTGAAAGACTTCTAGATGAAGGTAAGTCTGTAGGAATTTATACTTTACGTACGAACTGTGATCATAACTAAGAAGTAAAAATAAACTGCATGTTGGCTGTTTGTTTAACTAAAGTTTAACCGAGATGAGAGAGTTGGGTGTATGCACAACTTCGAGGTATGAATAATGCATAACACAAGTATTTTCAAGTATATTTTTAATCTACAGCGTCGTGGTAAATAAGTGACTTTTCATTTAATATTTGTCATTGCTTATTTTCGTGGATTAATAGATACATGTTATACACAACGCATATAACATTATGTATAAAAAATATAAATCATAAATGAAGGTCACATGATAAAAACACACGCTGTGTTTTTACAGTGTATCTTGCGTATAGTATTTCAACTTCGTGTAAGTTGAGTCTAATGTTCCCTGGAATGCGGGTTCTTGAGGGTTTCTGTTCTGTCCGACTGTATCTCCGTTTCAAGTTTTACCACCGCGGTCTTTAAGGAGGGGCACAGACCACTTACAGATGTAGACATATTTTGTACAATCGAAGAAAGAGAATTAATAATATTATATTTTGTACCTATCTGTAATATGATTTTTTTCACTTGTAAAACACCTACGCATGCCACCTGATAAGCCTTTATTTCTGTAATTTATATTAGCGTTATTTCGCTAATAGAAATTTTCAATATCATATTTCATTGGCCATATTTGGCATTTACAGACTACACTCGTGATTTTGATTTTATAATTTTCAAATCGGAAATTTTTATTATAATTTTTAATATAATCACACTTTGAGGGCGTTTATTTCTGCGTGTATATTATTTTTTTAGAATTATCTCCCGCAAAGATATTTCACATGAAATTTCCAGATGTTCTACAAAAACTAATTTTGTCATAATATTTTGATGCTTCATGTGCTATTAAAATTTCTTATTATTTTAATATTATTTTGTTATTTTTTAGGACGGTAAGTTTGGGAAAAAAAATAAATTACTTTCCGTTGAAATATTATAGTAGATAGATATAATGAGTGACTGATTTTCTCCTCTTTTACAGGTGGTGTAAACACCTAATTTGTAATTTATTATAGTAGGCAAACGTACCTACGAAAGAATAAAATAAGGTTTATTATTAAACTGACCTTTTATATTTCTAGAATTATTAGGTACCCCTCTTTTTGAATATTCAAAGATAGAAATGATTTCAAATAGTTTTGAGTGCAAAATTAAAAATTTGCAGCCAAGCAGAATTTTCTTGGCAAAGTTTTTATTTTTTAATAGCGAACTGACAGATGCAAATGTCAAAACACTCATTTAATATATTTTCTTCCGATTTGCCAAATATATCTACGAAAATATAGCGCAAAATAATTGCTGTATAATTTTCGTGAAAGCTTTTATATATGAAAACATACCTAGTAAAAATTAAAAATATAATAAGAGATTAGGAATTCAGTTATCTATAATCAATAAGTAAGCTAATTATATGAAGTTGTAGCGGGATCCTTATCAGTAATTTAGTTTTCTTGTGGAGTTTCAGATATTTGTCTGTCTGTATCTATCGGCGTCACTCGAAAATGACTGTACGACTGGACCGATTTTAATAAAATTTGGTACACTTATCAGTTGATAATCAAACTTAACCATGAAGAGATGGAATGTTTTGTGTGAAGATACAAAATATTAAAAATAACCACAAAACACCAAAACGTTTAACAATTCTCGACGTACGTTTCGCCAACCATGTTGACAACATCAAGAGACGATTTCTCCGGAAGGGAGTTCGAATTTCTCCTGAAAATTGCTAAACGTTTTGGCGTTTTGTGGTTATTTTTAATATTTTGAATCAAAGTTAGAGTATAGGGTACTTTTTACTCGGCTATGCTGCGGGGTTAAAATAAGGTTTTTCGTGAAAATTAATAATAATGTGGGCGAATCTGCGAGCAAAAGCTAAATTAATGCATATTAAAAGGCATTACCTGTGGCTGCAGTATGGAATCTCATAAAAGTAGAGAGATAGACCATTCTGTTGCGAAAGATAGATGGCAGATTGTATAGACGCTCGACAGCTAGTGTGACATAGAATAATGTACGAACACGCGATTTATTCATTTCGGTGACTTAATTTTGGTTTTATTAAATATTTGTAGAGCAGAAATCACAAAAACAGTTAAAATTATTAATTTTCAATTCATGTTTATTTTTTGTTGGGAAGGTGATTTAACAGTGGTATTTCACAAGATTTTAGATTCGTAGTGCCGAATTTATACCTAACTATGACCATATGACATGAAACGATATTTTGTATACCTGTAGTATACAGGGTGGTGACCGTAACTGCTGCACATAGGGATTTAACCTGTAAAATCAAACTTTCGCGATTTCTCGCTTCCCTAATTATTTTAGGAAAAATATCTTCAAATAAAAGTTTTGGAACATAAAATTCTGCATCTAAATCATTAAACAAAATTAATTTTGCATGCTTTGTAACGGCAGAAATTTGATATGAAAATGTCAAAATTACCTCAAAAACAAATAGCGATAGCCATGAACTTGAACAAAATGATTAGAAATTATTCTGATAGCTCTAAAACGCCATCATTTTGTTCAAGTTCCATGGTTATCGCTATTTGTTTTTGAGGTAATTTTGACATTTTCATATCAAATTTCTGCCGTTACAAAGCATGCCAAATTAATTTTGTTTGATGATTTAGATGCATAATTTTATGTTCTAAAACTTTTATTTGAAGATATTTTTCCTAAAATAATTAGGGAAGCAAGAAATCGCGAAAGTTTGATTTTACGGGTTAAATCTAGGAGGTGCAGCAGTCACGGTCACCACCCTATATAAACAAAAATTGAGAGTAAAATTATAAATATTTTAAATTTGTAATTCATTGAGAGAGAAAAATTAAGTAATAAAAATATGTTAATTAAGTAGTAAAATAAAACAAAAATACTGATTTGCCCCATGTGGCGAACGTGTTTTTTTATAAGATATGTTATTCCCAAATTGTACTAGAAATACATACTTTTAAATCCTTCGGGAAGAAAGTAATACTAATTGATTCCAGCTGTTGATATATTTTAAGAGAATATAGTAGTGAAAATACTTGGGGGACATTTAATAATGCAGTGCCGTTTGGATACTGAGGTTGTTAATCTGAAGTTTTATGTTATCGCCGTATTGTGTGGGATCAATAATTAATAATGTGATGTACATCATACCTAATTGTAATAAAAATTTACAGCATTGTGAAGTTCACTTGCCTTATTTTAGCTTACGTATTTCTCAACTTTTTAAAAAGATACAAACATAACGTAGTGCAGCCGTTTGTCGGTTCTCCATATTGCGGAATATGTATTCGCGAATTCTTGTTTTCGCAGTGGCCAACAAAAGGTCTAAAAAGGTCAAAGAGGGCAGTATAGCCTAGTGGTTAGCATGCTTGGTGCCGCAACCTCTAGACTGGACTGCCGTGGGTTCGAATCCCACCTGCGCCCATGGATGTTTTGTGAAGTTTTTTAGTTTTAAGTTAGTTGTTATTTAGTGTAGTTGAAAGACGCTAATGACCTTAGATGTCGACGCGTCTATAATCTACAATAAATAAAAATAAATAAAATAAAAAGGTCAAGAAAGTGACGGTTTTAAAAGAAAAAGTGCGAACTTGAGAAAAATATCTTTTCAGAAAAATGGGTCTTAAACAAAAAATATTGGTAAATGGTTGCGTAAAAAATATCGGGGGTTATTTGGGCAAGACCACTGCCTGCAGAATTTCACGTTTTCGCTGAAATTTGTGTTGACACGTAACCTCTACGGCTACGGAAAACCGACTGAATTGATCTTATCATTTCTGATATACAGAATAGCACTATAAGTATATTATGTTTTTTAAACACTGTGACGATCATATTTTCAAAATCACCCAACAAACACTCAGGGCCGCAGCAAGGAAATCTTGCGCCTGGGGCCAACATTTCAATTTGCGCCCCCCCCAATAAAAATCAAAAAATGCATGATACAAGATTTTTATAAGATATTCCAACACAACCAACTGAAAAACATAAAAAAATGTTCACTAATCGACTCCAACAACTCGCACTTTTAGTTTCAAAGATATATAAACAGCATCTGAGAGATTTTTGAGTTTTCTTAAAAATGCCAAAAGTAAGAAGACCCCCCTCTTTGTACAAATTTGCGAAATTTTTGAAAAATAAATTCGACTCGATTCGTTTGATATTAAGTCAATTTATAGAAAAAATAGCGCTGAATCGACTCCAACAACTCGCACATTTAGTTTCAAAGATATATAAACAGCATCTGAGAGATTTTTGAGTTTTCTTAAAAATGCCAAAAGTAAGAAGACCCCCCTCTTTGTACAAATTTGCGAAATTTTTGAAAAATAAATTCGACTCGATTCGTTTGATATTAAGTCAATTTATAGAAAAAATAGCGCTGAATCGACTCCAACAACTCGCACTTTTAGTTATATAATATATTTCTAAAGAAATTATCGCCAAATTCGTTAGCCGTTTCTGACTCATTGAAGATCGTAAATAATTTTTTATGAGCTTCGGTTTACTGAACTATCTCTCACATGAAGTAGTGGTTACGGGAATTGTTAAAAAAATTCTATATGCTATTCCCATGTTTGAATAGCTTTCCACTAAACCCAAATCATGAATAATTGTTTGTAGTACTCTAAATGTGACATTTTATTAATATTTTCATTTAATGATTCAAGCATTTGCTTTGCGCTTGCTACTTTTGTAATATTAAATACGTAATGTGAAATACAAATTAATAATAAGTGTTATATTTCTTTCTTTAGTCCTATTTGCAAAAGTATTATTATTTATTGTATATTTTATATTTGTCGAATTGTAATTAGCCTGGCAATAATCATTGTCGTTTTTCATGTCAAAAAATACAGCGTCTTCGGCGCCCCTTGCTTAATGCGCCCGGGGCCGTCGCCCCTTCCGCCCTACCCTTACTGCGGCCCTGCAAACACTGTATGACTGTATAATATGCAATTCTATATTATATTATATTATATTATTAAGTTGTTAAAACTTATAAAATGTTAACTCTCGCATGTATAATGATTCGACTGTTTAATAACTGTACTATGCTTTGCAGTTTATTTAAATAGTCGACTCTCGCATGTAGTGTGTTTTCAACGTGAAATTGTTATATATAAGAAGAGATCGGTTTCCACTCTCGGGCACTGTGGAGAAATCGGTAACTCACCTAGCCGGATACTGGGGTTTTCGGGTTCAAGTCCCGACAGTGGTCATTTGATTTTTTCTTAGATATAGCTCAAAAATCATGGCAGCCTAGCTGTCTGAGATATTTATTATTTTCACCTCTAATTGTTATGTGAATAATATGGTGTGGATATAAGGGGTTTTAAATCGATTGATTTTATCATATACCAATTAATTCTATATTAGTTAATTTGATACCTCTTGTGCAGACGATTTTTATAAGCATTCATTATCAGGTAAATAAATTAAAATTAATCTTTTTACAAACATATTAATTAACTTGCGTAAAATATATTCTGCAAATAAATTATATATTATATGGGTAGTATTTATACAAAATATTGCAAATTATAAACATGTAGCAATTATCAAATTATATTATGTATTTATTATATGTAGAAGACAGTTAGTGACGGCTTAAGGACACCAATATTCTGCATATTTATATAATACACATTATGGTTATAATTATGGATTTGTTTATTTTATACATTTACTTAAATTATATTCTGTACAATCACACGCGCGGCTTTTTACATTTACTTGATTTACTACTTGAAAATATCAAGTAGCTGCTGAATTTCTCAATTTTTATTTCATTACGTCATCGTATACAGTATGTAAACAGGTAAGCTGCACATAGGGGAATTAGCCATTGGGAAAAAATGAATGGATCAGAGTGAGCCAGGGCTCATAATGTACGTATTTAAATAGAGTTGCTATGGTTTTTTTAGTGTTTTTATTTCAGTTTCAATTATTTTTATGTTATTAATAGTTGTTTAAATGTCAAATAAAATAAAAAAAATTGAAACTAAAATAAAAACACTAAAATAACCATAGCAACCCTATATAAATACGTACATTATGAGTCATGGTTCACTCTGATCCATTCATTTTTTCCCAATGCTAATTCCCCTATGTGCAGCTTACCTGTTTACATACTGTATATTGTTTGGCTTTTTTATTATGGGTTAGCTGCCACGCGGTACATCGAGCCGTTCCTGAGGAAAAGAGTCTCGACTCTTGACGGACAACAAAGTGATCCTATTATAAAGGTTCTTTTTTTTCATTCTGAAGTAGGAACACTTTTTTTCAAACCTGTCGGAAATTTGCTAAGACCTGGCAACACTGCCACTCTCTGATATTGCCCCTGCCGTAGTAATGTCAATATAATATAATAGTAAGGGAAGAACGGAAGTAGACGTAAAATAATGTATGACTTAAATAATATAATTGAAATATGAATGATGGATTCTATTTTAATAACAATGAATCTGTCAATGCTCTTATTGCCCTGCATGCAGTTACTAATTTTCATGGTTAATTATTATGGTTTGTAAAATTACAAATTACCATATAAAACTACATAATATGTAATTATAAAGTTCAATGGACAAATTGTATTGGCAGTAAAAAAAAACAAAATTTGTACACAAAAATTTTGTCTTGATAAAATTCAAAAATTTCTGAGTATCTACGTTTTTAAGTTCTTGTTTACACGCGTACTTCTGTATTTGGAGGATATGCACTTTTAAAAGTTTCCCAAAAATTTTTCCAGGTAGTATGTAAACATTTTTGCAAGGCAAACGATTGTAAAGAATTGATACTTCTCTATAATCTGTATAAATTATCATCAAGTAGTGACTATTGTAAAGTGTTGAGCCGTATTCGAGATATTGGTACAACAAATGATAAAAAATTCGACTGATGACCAGTCCTATACTTCCCACCTAGTAAATATTTGCAAAAATAAACACTCTTTTTTTTATTCTTTGACTAGGCCCAAATAACCTTAGCTGTTGGTGGTCTTTAAAACACAATTTAATTTTTATTCTTTGAAAAAAGCATGGCCCTCTTTTTTGTTTGGTGATCTATTGATGGCTAGCTTAATATAGCAAAAATCATGGTTACCTTGATTTACGTACTTAAATATTTGCAAAAAATAAACACTCTTTTTTATTCCTTGAAAAAAAGCATGGCCCTCTTTTTTGTTTGGTGATCTACTGATGGCTAGTAATATATCAAAAATCATGGTTACCTTGATTTACGTACAATTTTCTTTTTTTAATAAAATATTTTTTTTCTTGAAAACTATACATTTTAGGAACAAAAAATATTTACATTTTTTTCATATTATAACATCTAGAAATCATTTATTTTTTACCTATGTTAATATCTCAGGATCCACTGAACCGATTTGACTCAAAATCTAATCAGATCTAAGCTAAAGGCTGATAAACACAATAGAACAATCGGCATCGTGGTATGTTGTTCCGTTTTTACGATATCGAAGGCGAAAAATTGACCACATACACACACACATACAGACATCAGTCAGAAAATGGTCTTAAACGATTGCTAGGGCCTCAAAACGTGAAAATCTGTTAAAATCTCGAAATATTTTTTTCGGACTAAATCCATTACTTCCCTACCATAGTAGAGGTGGGAAGTAAAAAATGAAATTAGTTTGCCACCGATTTGATGTTTTCATCATATTAAGTATTTGTTAAATTCAATAATAAAATTTTAGTAGTACTGTCCAGTAGACTTTTCTACGGTCAGAACTATAGCTTGAATACATAAAATTTATTTAAAATAATACGAAAATCTTCTAAATTGATCTTTAATTATTATTCATCTAAATTAGAACCAGAATTAAGTTTTCTGTGCACACTTGAGTAGGTCATTAATTAGTGTTTTTAATGTTTTGAAAATAAATTTGAAAGCCTTTTCGTAAGTACTTCCGTGAAATACTAAGTGAGTCATTATTTCTGAATGCAGGTGCTCAAGAAATAGAATTACCTGCCTACAATTTCGCGTAAATCAGTCAACTCGACATAAAATGCAAATGTTCTGTGAATATTTTACATTAGAGGAAAATTCACTGTGATGCGATGTAGCTTTGCTATAGTTTAGATCGAAAATATACTTGCGTTATATTTAACGCAACAGGATTTATTTTTAGATTTTTTGTGGTAAAATTTATTTGTCCATCGACAATTAGATTTATTTTCAAACCAGCTAATGTAACCGTTCTTCGCATCTAAAATTATTATAGTTTGTAAGTTGCGACTAAAGTTCAAAATTGTAACGTACTGACTAAATTATAATACAGTCAAATTAGCATTCATCTGCTGAAAAATTCCCACCCGACTGGATTTTTGTATACTGCTAAATATTGTTATTTTAAAAAATCCCTATCGATGTGCATACTGCATATTTTTACCCGCGGGGTTGAAAGGGGATAAAAAACTCGAGGACCACTGAACCGATTCAGAAAATTCTTTCAAGATCTAGAGTATCTACAACTTGCACATAACAATTTTTTTTGTTATTTTGCTTGTATAATAAAAAATGCCAAAATTTTAAAATTAGATATGCGAAATGTGTCTTGCTATACATTGTCAGATTTTCTGCGTAGCTACTTACACTTCAAGATTGTATAATTTTAAACATTTTGTTTTGAAGGCTGAACAGATCAATAAAATCGATAGATAATTTTTATTTATGGCCTTAATTTACATGTTTTTGTACATGTTATAAAAATATTTTAACTGCTCATAATTTAATTTGTATAAGCAATAAATAAAATTTAGATGAGTAGTTAATATATCCTAAATTGACTTGAAATTTACTTGGAACAGGAATGAATAATTTGCGTTGCATTTGCATATATTCATATATGATAGGCAATCCATTTTCCATTTCATTTTCTTCCTTGGTTTTACGAGCATAAAGTTTTTCTGGTAGTTGACTGCTATTCTCTATAGTCAATTTAAGAATTTATAGTGCTGTTAACTTTTTGTCACTTTCTAAACACATTTAACATTACATAGGTTAAAGTGAGACAAAAAATTTTACACATCTACAGGGTGGCACATCTTAAACAATGCAGTAAAATATCTTGTAAACCGTACAAATCAATAAAAAAATGTTTTATACAAAAGTTATAAAGTGGGACAGAAGACTATGATATCAGATTTAACATAGGTGGTGCTGTGAACGTCTGGCGAAGGTCAGCTTCAATTTTTTAATTGTAACAGTGCATTTTTATTTCAGAATACGATACAGTATTTAATAGTGAACAGTAAATTATTAAGGTTCATATCAGCTAAAGTTAATAAATATTGAGATATTTAGAAATTAAATAACAGCCAAAATGAACGACAATTAGATAAATTATGGCATAGCAGATAGCCATGATATTACGCACCGGCCTTCTTGGCTTGAAGTCAATTCATAAAAGAACCGAATTGACAAATTAAATTTGCTGTTAAATTTGTAAATATCTCAATATTTATTAACTTTAGCTCATATGTACCTTAATAATTTACTATTCACTATTAAATACTGTATCGTATTCTGGAATAAAAATGCACTGTTACGATTAAAAAATCGAAGCTGACCTTCGCCTGACCTTCACAGCACCACCTATGTTAAATCTGATATCACAGTCTTCTGTCCCCCTTGACACTAACTTTTGTATAAAACATTTTTGTATGGTTTGTACTGTTTACGAGACATTTCACTGCATTGTTTTAGATGTGCCACCCTGTATAACTAACATTGATCATACAGAATAGCACCAATAATACAAATTTTAATAGAAAAATTTTCAGTAGGTAGTCACGGTCATAGGCGAGGGCATTTTCAGCAGATGTATATAGAGGGCTGCAGTTTCCGAAAAAATCTGTTTAACTTATAATCTGTTTTTTGTGTTTTTGTTTGAAGGTAAAATGTATCTAATTTTCTTTTAAAACTGTTAACCATGGAAAGAACCCTATTCTGTCAGAAACATGTGTACAAAAGTAATGAAGTGTTCTGTCGTATATGGACTTCTATGCACTGATTTATAATAGTAATATAATATTGTGCATTTAAGGGAATATAAGAAAATAAGAATAAATAAAAGAATCATGGGGCTGCGGATTTGCTCATAGAATTTGACGTATTTGAAGTATCCTAAATTTTAAAAAGAGCCGAGAAATTTTCCAAATCGCCAATTTTTAGCAAACAGCAAAAACTCATCGAAAATTTTCTAGTCATCTTATGTGAACTAAATAAATGTTTGTGTCCGTTGCAATTACACAACCTATAATAATAAATGCGTAAATTTTCTCTCATACAGTTCATGTTCTGCAGTTCTGTCCGTATCGAGTAAAGTTAGGTTAGTTTCTCTTCCGTTTATGGAATACATCTTGTTCTTGTCACAGAAGTGATTGCGTTTGTTAAGCCGACTACCGAAACCAGGGGTGGACAGGACTGGCAAATTACAACCAGTCCTTCGCTCTGAGGAACAAATGTGCTCAAAACTCGATAGTAAAAAAAGAAATATTTTATCAAACTTATATTCTTACAAAACGTTGTTTATATAGTACGAACCGGTATATTTGCTTATGTGGTTGAAGACATGGAAAAGTCGCGCAGTTTCTTGCTCAGGATTTATACCTATCTTAGTACTTTATTTCTTGGCTAAGAAATGGCACAACACTACACTATATTAAATAGCAAGAAATAACAAAAATATTTTTAAATCAGGGCCGTCCAAATCTTATTGTAAATAAACCCCCATTTCTGCACCACTGCACTTGTTCAAATGGATAAACATGCTATTCAAACATAGACCTAAAAGTATAGATTGAAAATGTGGGCGCGCAGACACGAAAGAGACAGATAAAAAAGTTTGCCAATATCTACCAATAGGATGAAAGAGATTGGCAAACACCACTCTTTATCTCTCTCACTCTGCAGAATTAAAATGTTTAAAAACTCGTTAAGCATTCCTAATGCTTAGTAAGCTTGTTGAATGCTTATTAAGCAATTTATAAAGCTTATGTACTTAATAAGTAGCAAGTCTTTATGCAAGTGCTCTAAGCATCAAGCATATGTTTTACAAAGTGCTTTAAGCATTATTGCAAGCATTAAGCTCTCAGCCCTGCCCAGTGCCCAGCTCTGTGTGTATACGGATATATTATAGAACGTCGATATGTGCGAATCGACATTAATGCAATATCGTTCAGAAGTTGTCATTGAGTAAATAGCTAATATTTTGTACACAGTTAATAAAAGTAATAAATCTGACAGACGATGTCGAATTTGGCAATAGAAAGTAATTAAGAGTTCGTGGATTTGAAAAATTAGCCTAATGACTTTACAATACGTTCACGTTGACATATATACTTTAGTGTGTGTGTGTGCAATATATCTGACCATAGAAGATGTGAGATAATATAATACAAGAGTAGTCCACGTTTACACGGCCAGTTTTACGTAAAACTTGATTAAAAAATATATATTTACGTCAGAATTATAATCAATCACATATAAATTAAAATTGTAACGGAACCTCTTTTTATAAGTTCGATTTCTTGTAGAGTTTTCGAGTATATTTTGTGTGTATATTTTGTACCTATAAGATCGTCCGAAATTTTTCATATATTAAAACTTATTTTGAAAAATGATTTAGGAACATGGATGTATGGTTCTCTACACCGATATTTTTTATCGATAGTATCATCTATTTTAAATTTAAAAAATAGGTAAAAAAAACTTTCAAGTTAAACGGTTTTATAAATGTACTAAAAAGAAAAAAATAATATTTAATTTAGGTTTATAAGTACAAAAAGCGTGGGTCGTGATTGTAATAAATTATCATAGAGTTTACGACCCACGCTTTTATACTTATGAACCTAAATTAAATATTATTTTTTTCTTTTTAGTACATTTATAAATCCGTTTAACTTAGTTTTCGTACCTAAAGTTTAAAAATACGATCGGAAGTTTTATAAAATCCAATCCTTACTGTTTTTCGTATGTGAACTAAAAATTGTTAATATCAATAAATGAAAATGAAGATACGTACCTGGTTTTCACTAAGAAAAACAACTTGAAAATTTGAGCGTGTGAATAGAGATTATAGAGATTGTCGAGACACAGGTAAGGTCTTCTATAATTTATTTACCTATTGGATGTCGCACCTTTGGCAGTTTTATTTTAAGTCGGTATTTTGTTAATGATGGGCTGACATAGTTTCTTTATTACCTTTCTGTGTACACCAGTGGACAGATAATATTTAAGTTAAATATTTCAAGTAATACTGGTACTAGATAGACAAAAATTGTTAAAACACGTTTTCCCGCACGAAAATGAAATTATGTAATTTCATTTTCTTGCGGGAAAACGTGTTTTAACAATGAAAATGAAATTTCATTTTCTTGCGAGTATTTTGGGTCTTTGGTATGATACCTTGATACCAGCATTACCTACTTGAAAACTTCTGGACAGATTTGTTGAAACTTACTATCAATTGGTATCCAAACATAGGGTTTTTGTTTCCATCCAAACCGTCATAACACGAGCGAATCCACATGTAAGGTTTCTATATCTGCAAATTCTTTTTCGGTATGGGAGGGATGCAGACCGCCCCCAACATGTAACAAAAAACGGTCACAATTATTATTGCTTCAAGGCTGAAATTGTTTGTATAGCTTGTCGGTGACCCAACAATGCGATTATAATATTTGCAGATCGATTGGTCAGTATTTTAATATGTTGTTAAGGCGACTGTTTTAAGCATATATTTCAATTTGCAGAACAAAATGTTGGTATTAACCCCCTTGCAGAACGATATAAACACCTAGGTGAGCAAGTTTCCCTCTAAGAGAGGGGGTTAATACCGACATTTTGTTCTTCAAATTGAAATATATGCTTAAAACAGTCGCCGTAACAACATATTAAAATTTGAACCTTGAACTAATATTATAAATTTCGTCGGGTACATGACACGTTTAGAGTGATAGCTGCTACCCCTTTAATACTGACCAATCGACCTGCAAATATTATAATGGCATTATTGGGTCACCGACAAGCTATACAAACAATTTCAGCCGTGAAGCAATAATAATTATGACTATTTTTTTTGTTACATGTTGGGGGCGGTCTGCATCCCTCCCATACCGCTATCAAGTAAAATCCCTTACTCAGGGCCCTTTAATATGCCTCCCTCAACATTTTCACAAAAATAAGGCCTTGAATAAATAACACCAAAAAATTGTCACTAGCTCTTAGTCTATTACGTTACTGACAATAAAATTAAAGACATTTGTGATATACTCCATTCATTCAATGTGAAAATTCTATTCAACGAATATTCGAGGATTTCTCAACATAGCGCGACCTGCATCGACAATGTGTGCACAAATATGAATGAAAATATTTGTGAGACCTATACAATTAACGCATCTCTTTCAGATCATTTTGCTCAATATGTGCAGTTCAAGTTGATTAATAACTCAAAGAAAAATATGTTTTTTTATCGAACTAGATGCAAAAATCCGACAAATTATCATACATTTGAAATGCTAATCAAACAAATTGATTGGAATAGATGTGTAGTCATTGAAGATTGCGATCAAGCATTTGAAACATTCTTAAAACTTATAGTGGACTGCTATGAGGAAGCGTTCCCTGAAGTTATAAAGGTTGGTACGACTAGAACTAAACAAATAAATAAAAAGAACAATACTCCCTGGTTCACACATGAACTCTTTTGTATTAAAGAGACATTACAGTTAATTAGTAGTATGTATTTATCTAATAAATCACCTGTGCTTAAAAACATCTATAAAAACTACCAAATATTCTATAAACAGTCCATTGAAAGTGCTAAACTAAATTATTATGAAACATTGGTGTCTCAACAAAGTAATAAATCCAAAGCGATATGGAGTATTGTAAAAAACGAAACTAATAGTGGAAATCCTTTCATTGGTGAAACACCGGTATCAGCCAAAGACCTAAATACGTTCTTTGTAAATGTTGGTAAATCAATATCAGATAGCTTACCGCAAAGTAAATCTGACGGTTACTCATTATTACAACAGCATTACATGTCAAATAATAAATCGTTTTTTCTGTCACCAGTTAATAAGAATGAGGTTTTTGCTGCAATAAAAAATTTGGAAAATTCTACCTCTAAAGACATTTACGGTTTGGACTCTAACCTATTAAAGATAGCTAATATATACATTTGTGAAACGTTAGCGTCATTAATCAATCGTTGCTTCATGGAAGGACTATTTCCTACATGTCTCAAATTAAGTAGAATCACTCATATTTTTAAAAAAGGTGACAAAACAACTCCAGATAACTATCGCCCCATATCAATTCTACCCGTTCTATCTAAAGTGTTAGAAAAACTATTTAAAACCCGACTTGAAAACTTTCTTAATCAGTGTAATGTGCTATATGAACATCAATATGGTTTTCGGCCTAAGTACTCTACCATCAAAGCTCTAATAAATGTTATAAACAATATTTTAAACTTACATAAAAACAATAAAAATGTAGCCTTAAGTCTATGCGACCTTTCAAAAGCTTTTGATAGCGTCCCACATGACGTATTACTTAACAAACTTAACTTCTACGGTTGCAGAGGTATAACCAACAAATTTTTAGAATCATATCTCAGTGATAGATATCAAAAAGTTATTGTTCATAATGACGAGTCACAATATTGTAAGATACAATGTGGAGTTCCTCAAGGATCCATTTTGGGTCCTCTTCTCTTCATTATTTTTATAAATGATCTTCCGAAAAATATTACCTGTTCCAGTACATTTCTATATGCTGACGACACAACATTTGTCACAGATCAAAACGACATGCTGCTGTTAAAACAATTTGAAAGTCAAACTTTAGAGGAAGCTACTTCATGGTTTTCTAGCAATAAATTACTATTAAACATAGCAAAAACTCAACATTGTATTATGCAATATCGTGACTCGGGGGATGTTACAAAAAGTTGTGTCAAATTTCTTGGACTTAACATAGAGAGTACTCTAAAATGGGATACGCACATTGATTCAATATGTCATAAATTAGCAAAGACAATCTATCTTCTGAGGAAGATTACTAAAATTGTCTCTAACGAGTGTGCTTTAAACATTTACTATGGTCTCTTCCACTCGGTGATGCAATATGGGATAATTCTATGGGGGAATTCCCCGGAGGCAATAAGGGTGTTCAAACTTCAAAAACAAGCCGTTCGAATTATTTCCCACTCAAACAGACTAGCACACTGTAAACCAATATTAAAAAAATTAAAAATTATGTCATTACCATCTTTATATGTCTACAGTAATCTATTATATGTCAAAAATAACCTGAATTGCTTCCAAACAGTGAATGAAATACATTCCTATAGTACCCGAGGCAATAAGGATATTAGGGTGCCTCTCTATAAAATTGGCAAATTAACTAATGGGCCTAATTATTGGGCCTTAAAATTCTATAATATTCTACCAACTAATATAAAAGAACTGAATAATTATAACTATAAAAAAACAATTAAAGATCTTTTAATAGACAAATGTCTTTACAACTATAAAGACTTTTTATAGTAAATATATTTTCTAAACAGATTGTATTATATATTATTTTTTTTTTTTGCTTGTTGACGATTATTGTATACTTTTTTTTTAGTTTCACAATAAAAAATTATCTATCTATCTATCTATCTAATTACTATAGACTTCAAAAATTCCTCAGTATTTGATGTGTAGATTTTCGTTTTCTGGTGACCATCTAAATATAATTGGTTCTTATTAAATTTACCAATACTGTAAAAATACGACTTACTGAACGTCCTTCGCTTGCTGACTGACATATTTACGTTGAACGTTTTAAAATATTGTTTGTCCACTTGTGACAATCTTGTTTGTCAAAAAGCTAGTGGTGTCAATACGTATAAATTAATTGTAAAACAATCCGTATCTATACGTCTTCCAATACTTATCAATCGGTGACCAATATAATACTGGATATAAATTGTCTTTCATTAAGTAAAAAGCATGCAATTTTGAGCATAGCATCCTTATTTATTTTGTTGTATTCCATATATTGGGTATAATATCACTTTCACCAAAATAAATCTGCGCTTTTTTCTATCCAACTTTGCAATGCTAGTGTATTATTCACTCGCGCATTTATTTCGGTTTTGATGAGAACTATCTTAAAGCGCAGCCGAGTGAAAAGTACTCTACTTAATTACTTTAGGCAGCAATTGATAGTGTATCGAGCTTAATCAAAATCGCCCCAGCTGTTTTCCGGTAATGCTGGGACAAGCATACAGTCTACAAACTGTGAAAATACATTTTTCAGTGTATAGGTAATACTTACCCAAAAACTTGCATGACAACGAAAACATAGACAGAGGGATGTATAGAACATATATTATGTCGTCGACGCTATCATATTGATGCCCAATTAATAACCTATTGTTTACCGGTTGCCTATAGGCTGTGTGCATGGGGGCGGAGTTATAATAATATCGACGCGAGCGCTTGTTGTGAGATCCATTGTAAACTCGGAACTCTAATTTTCCATAATTGTCAGCGAGCATTGTTGTTTAAAAAGTCAAGCTAGTAAAACCATCATGATTTTACTTTTAACTTATTTGGAAATTATTACCATAAATCTGATAAATTTGACACTTTTAAACCCGGTCTGAAAGATTATAAGCGCCATGGTTTTAGGTTATGCTGTCGTCTGTCAAAATAAACCATAGACATAGATGTAGGTACACCTCCATGTCTGATATAAATTAATTAAATATTTTTTATTATACGTCAAAATTGAAAAAGAAAAAACTGAAAATAAATAATTTTCATGTATCTTTTATGCTATGCTATTTATACTATATGCACGCAGCGAAATTAAATGGTATTCGTTTATTAAAAAATTACGCGGTCTAAAACTACAATAATAAAAATGAGTTCAATCGTGCACTATTGCTCGCTAGCGGCGCTAGTAGGCTTCGTGCACACAACCTATACACCAGTGACGCAAGTAACTAAAATCTTCTTTATGGAGTTATTAGTTGGCTCTGGGCTGTGGCAATTGTTTTAACTCAGGTTTATGAACTTGTTTGTTGTTTATTCCATTATAAGTTATCCCGTAGAATTTGTGTTTTGAAAAAAAACTAAACTTGACTGCCCAGTAAATTAGCTAAATGGAAGTTGGAGTGCTAGTATATTGAATCAGTTGCAGGTATTAATAACGTTTTACATAAATATATGTTTGACCTATATTGCAAACTAATAATTTACTTTGAAATATGTTCATACGGAAATTTTTTGCTGATTTATTACTATTAGTTGTTTCTCAACACTAACATTTTTTATGCGAAACAGGAAACCACAGAATTAGTAAATCTTCTAGTTATTATTTTTAGTGTAATCTTCTTGAAATTTTAATATAGGTACTACCTACAGTCATCTTGTGGGTTAGCTTTAGACTATTTTGTTTTTAGGGTTCCGTAGCCAAATGGCAAAAAACGGAACACTTATAATTTCGTCCTGTCCGTCCGTCTGTCACAGCCGTTTACCCGGAGATTATTGGCACTATATATAGATAAAATTTGGTAGGTAAGGTGCCTTCTATGAACCGCTCGACAATGGTGTAGTGAAATTACGAAAAAAAAAATAGGAGTGGCACTCCATACATTTCATTGAGTGATGAAAAAAAAAATTCCAGTGCACATAAACGTGTGGGGTATTGTTAGGTAGGTCTTGAAAAATGATAGATATAGACGTTTCAAAATGACTTTTTTATAGTCAATAGTTGGTGAAATATACGCTTCTAAAGTCGTAAAAAGTGTGTCCCCCCTATAACTTTTCAACTATGGGGTGGTAAATTCTGAAAAAAATTAAGGTAGTAGAACTTATAAAATACTTTCAACGAAAATTGGTTTCATTGAGATATGTTGTCTTGCTTTTGAGAGTTGTAGAACTCTCCTAAATATACTACTTACACGGTATTGAAAATACTATAAATTTTTATTAAATTTATTGTTAATTTTGAATTTTAACCGTGAACGTTCATCCCGACTACGAACCCTTCACTGTGCGTGATTCGACACGCACTTGGCCGCTTTTTTATACCTACATATTTCTGGGGATGAAAATGCTATTTTTGGTTTATTTTTTAATAATTACTTCATCAAATACCTAATCAATTTCCAAGCTCGTAAGTTCGAATACTGGCTGAAGGCTAAAACCAGGTCAAAAAAAGAGGAAAAAATCGTTTTTTAAGGATATTGACTGTCAGGATTATTATGGGCCTTGTGCCAGTTCATATTTTAATTTATTAATTTTTTTTGAACTAAAAATCCAATTAAAAATCACTTAGCTGAAGAAAAATCCCTTATACGAAGTTTAATCAAAATTGGTGCAGCCATTTTCGAGTTATTCCGGTACAAACAAACAGAAATTTTGGTAACATGTTTTTTCCGTCTAAAGTGTCCTACAAAATAGCCGAAAAATACGCAAGAATAGTAACACATATTGTAATTATTGCATAAATAGGCATAAAATATATAGTATTCAATACTTATGTATTTACATTGTCATATTATTATAATTTTTATCGCGTTAGGTCATTGAATTGTCAAATAATACATTATAATACCGTTACCAGTATAAATGTTAATAATGTGTTTGACCGAAGCTTTAATTTAATACCACCTGTAGAGTAAGGTTTTATATTTGCAATTATCTAAATCTAATATGTAAGTTTTCACATTATGAATAATTGACGGTTATTTGTGATTGTTTTTCACGAATTAGATAAATGACAACTGATACGCATCTATGACGTCACCGTGACGATACGTCCTTTCTAGTATAATATTGTTTCACACAAAACTTCTTCAGATACTGAGATGATTATTGTCGTCTGAATGCCTTCATTTGAATATCCTCCTGGTAAAATTAGTTTAATAACAAGACTCATTTAGCGTTCAGTGAATAAAATTTTATCTTACTTATTACTATAATGATAATAATTTAAATGATTTGATAATACAGTCTTGTAACACTTAAGTAATTTGAGGTTTTTTTTCACCTGCTTAACCTAAAATAAAAAAAAACTAAATACTATTATCTTTAGGACTCCGTACCCAAGGAGCCCAGATGGAACGCTATTTTTCTTACCATTCTGTCGGTTCGTCTGTCACAGCCTTCTATAGATCATAAACTTATAATATATACATGTATCGGGTGCTGATTTGATTTGCGGGTAATAGGGATTTTACATGTAAAATCATGTTTATGAATTTTCCTGCTTCCCTATATATTTTGGTGAAAAAAAACAAATACAAAATTTGTTCATAATTAAAAACTCTACATGACACGTATGTTTGCAAATTACCAATATGCAGTTTTTAATTACAAAATAATTATTAAGTAATTTGCAAACATACGCGCCAGGTAGAGTTTTTAATTATGAACAAATTTTGTATTTGTTTTTTTTCGCCAAAATATATACGGAAGCAGGAAAATTCATAAACATGATTTTACATGTAAAATCCCTATTACCCGCGAAGCAAATCAGCACCTGGTATAAGTACATGATGGCCCAAATTCAGAAAAATATTTGACATATAATTTATGGGGCTCCCTATATTGGAAAAGGTGTAAAAAACAAAGTTTTCGAAGTCATAAATGGTGTCTCTAAATAGGTTTCATCAACTATAGTAAGAAAAACTTTATTTTTTTGTGTGAACTGATCGCGCATGCAGCATGCCCCTAAAATAAGAAATCCGATTTGTGAAATGCCTTTTTAATGTACCTATAATATAACATACAGCGTCATCGCTATGCTCATTTGGTTAATTTGAAGTGCCAACTTACAGGTAACAGTAAATATTCCCAGCCCTAGAAATAGTGTAAATACATACATTATTAAGTAAACAACAGATGATACAGGCCAATAGGTGCTTTTAGTTAGGCCTATCCGAAATGAAATAGACAGGCGTAAAATTGACTAACGAAGTGTGCTATGGAACTGTATACAGAGATTCATACAATAATACATAATAAATACAAGTACAGTTATGTATGTTCGACTGCACTGTCATGAATATTATGATATCAATAATAATCATTCAATTATCATTTACTATTTGAAATAGCCAACAACGGCCTGTCCTCTTCTCTACACTTGTTTTGTTGATGGAAGTATAGTTATGTGGCGTACTGGCTATTGTAGAGGTCGCAATGTGGCGCTTGCAAAGTATTTTTGAATGCTCTCCCATTCGTAATTATTATATAATGACCTAAAGTGTTTTTGTAAACGTTTAACGCAGGAATATATTGCAACTTAACAATAATTTATAGTCTAACTCGATTTTCAATAATTTTAATAAGTTCCAAGTCTTCATGGTTTCCGGGCTTGTAGGCCGTGGTCCGGTGGTATTTCTACCTGACGTTTCGTCTACAACTGCGGTAGACATTCTCAAAGGCGATGTGGCAGCGGTCGAAGTGTCCTCCTTGGCGGCTCACAGGTCAGCCGCCAAGGAGGACACAGTTGTAGACGAAACGTCAGGTAGAAATACCACCGAACCACGGCCTACAAGCCCGGAAACCATGAAGACTTGGAACAATGCCGGCCGTGAAAGCTTGCACACTTGGATAATTTTTATAAGTAACAGCTTAAACGAGTTATGCCACCGTATTTACAATTCGTGGGAGAAATTGCAAAGTTTTGGAGGATATCCTTAAGCATTATCGATTTACAGTATAGAGTATATTAAATGCTGTAACCGCGTACGGCCCTTGTCCCACCAAAGCTGCGCAACAGCGACTCGACAGCGACACGATTTCGACATGACACAAGCAGGCGACATATGGAGTTGTCCCACCAAAGCAACGTGTTTTCTACATTCCTGTTCATTTTTCTGTTGTGCCATGATATTCATTTCCCTTTTCGTCATTAAACGCAAAATACCACCGCACACACAGCTTGAATGTTGCTTCACAACTGACCTGTCGAGTCGCTCGGCAACAAGAAGCCGACACGCAGCTTGGATGTTTCTTTGCTGGAGCGTTGGTGGGTGTACGGTGTATAATATAAACCATGGATTAAACACGAAAGATACACGCTGGTGACATCGGTTCGTTGTCGCGTCGCTGTTGCGCAGCTTTGATGGAACAAGAGCCTATACATGTGTTGTGCACCCGTCATTCATGCTCTCCATACTTATCCACAACAATATGTGGGAGAAATTGCATAGTTAGCTTAAAAATGATATTCACCACTATTGATTTGCTATTTAAAGTTGTCGAGACGGGGTGGGTTTCCGCAAAAAGTAAGATTCGGCTGCCAACTGATTATAGGTCTCGCGTATACCTCGCCCTTTACCGTTTCCCCGCAGGAGAAACTGCTTGTCGGCGTTCCAGTTTTCTTAACAAATATTGTAACCATATACACACATTGTATAATGCTCAAATTCGCTTGATTTTCTCACGATTGTCGGGAGAAACTACATATCTTATCATTCACCAATCATTAGTACCGATGTTACAACTCAATAAATGCTGTAACCGCTACCAGTCTACCACGAGACACAGTCGTTTTGTTTAGAGAATCACGTGAGTCGCTACTATCTCTATGCTTAATGGGGATTTAGAATAGCCGAGAGTGTAACAATGCTGTTGTTTACATGGCGTTGCTATGGTTCCTCTATTACAAGTCCCCAGTTTTCTGGTTCTAGCCCGAGAGCTGGTAAAAGTGTCAATTGGATTTTCATTGTTAAAAAAAAATAATGAATTGAAAATATGAGTTGGTGCTAGGCCCAAATAACCTTAGCTGTTGGTGGTCTTTAAAACACAATTTTTTTCTATGCTTAATGCTTATATATCATAGACATAGCTACTCGCTAAGCATAGCGACATACATCCATGGTATGAGTAATTTCCCAGCTTTTTATTTTGAAATGCTATAGGTACATAAATTTTAACTTAATCTGGATCTCTATTTTCTGATAGCTGGTCAGTACAAAATTTAAGTGTGACTTATTTAAAATTAAAAGCGGTACAACCAGTTCTCTCTTGCGCTCTGCATACTATTACATTCTTTTGCCGCCACTCTGCACTGTTCATTGTGTTATTTTGTGTATATAATATTAGTGATAGACATAATAACATAACTTCACATACAACAGTCAATTCATAATGGCACGACAGGCATATGAATGTGTCAACATTACATGCAGGTCACAGAACAAGTTCACTTGATAAAAAATAACACAATACGTCTGTGTTTGTAGTCGCACTGACCTATTATAAATATCACGCCTTTTTCCAATTTGGAGGTGCAAAGTCAGTTGCGAAATAATTATAGCCTAAAAATGTATTCAGCCAATGAACGTTTATTGAAAGAAATACATTAGAAGTGTATTTAAGGGTACACAACTTACAGTGTAACTATGAAAAAATCATTGAAAGAATTAAGAAAACTTAACTTGAATGAAAACAATTTATTTTAAATATTGTACGATTAAAAACAATTTCATAAATTCCAAATCAAATGACACAGGAGTGCGCGTTTGCCAATGGCGTCCAGGGGATTTTTTGAATGAATCCGGGGCTTTCGGAAATTTCTAAAATAACATTTTGTTGTAATAAATGTTTCTCTAGCATTTTTGTAGGCATTTGCTCATTTGCATTATAATTACACCGAACGAATGAATATAATATATAGTTCGGGGCTGAATGCGAAATGTCCGGAGTTTTTAACCTATAAGTTCTAGTTATTATGGCAAACATAGAATCATGGTGTATTTTTTTACAAACAGTGACAAATGATCACACAAGTGTAATAAGCTCTCGTTTGGAGCCTCAAAAAACTAAAAAGAAATCTAGATTTGTAAAATTTCCACCAAATTGTTAATTGATATCAAATGTAAAGTAATAACAATATTAAGACAATTATTTTGCTGTGTTAAAAAAACAATTATTTAAAATTATCACAGACGAACCTCAAACTTACATAGCGCTTATGAAGTGTTTCAAAATCTGCTACTGGAAATAACGGAAACTGCGCATTTTTGTATAGTTTTATCCGTAATTTTAGATGACCCTCATATAAGAAAACTCGAAACGAATGGGGAAAATTTAAAATCTGCTAGTTCTTAATCCAAAAGGTGTGAAATATGGTTAAAAGGACTAGTGCGAAGAAAGAAAACACACAGTTGTACTTGCTTATTTGTTTGTATTTTGAGGTAAGTCATTAATAGTATACGTAATTGAAGGTGTCGCGGCTCCACTTTAATTAGTTGTTAATTATTTAAATCGACTGTTTTTTTATTTTTTTTATTGCATAGTCACGTCATGAAGTCTACAACAATTAATGCTATGTTGATTAATGCGAGTCAATGTTTTACACGTAATTTCGGTGGTCACAAGGCAAAGTGTCTGACTTCACATTTGTGCAAATTTATGTCTTAACGACGATTTTATTTTTCGGTTTAAGCATGCATTACAATTGTGATTCAGTTCTTCGCTACAATGGATTGACATAGAAATCAATCAGTATACTACCTTGAGGCACGTCCTTTCTGTGTTATGCTCAAGAGACCCAGAACTGTCGGATCTAGCTAGTACAATGGGTCCTTATAGGCCTATAAGGACCCATTGTATACTTACTAGATCTCGAACAGTTCTGGGTTCTCTTGAGCATAACACAGCAAGGACGTGCCTCAAGGTAGTATACTAATTGATTTCTTAGTTATTCCATTGTAGCGAAGAATTGGATCACTATTGCAGCGGGAAAGAACTTTTCCTGCCCTCAAAATTATCTAATCTAAACCATAAGTAGTTCGAATGTTGAATTTGCAGTAAGATTGGAGCCCGATAGTCAGTAGATATGTCGCGCACTTGGAGGTAACTGCAGTAAAAAGTAGCGCTAAAGAAATTTTGCTTGAAGTTTTGAAAAAAATGGGTATGTCTGTATCGTGGGTACAGATAGATAACATGAATAGCGTTAAACACAAATAATTGTATAATGTATTCGTATGTCATGGAAAGAATTAATCCTTCTGCACTTTTATTTATCTTACAAAATCAATTTTAATGAATTGTAAAATATAATAAATGAAATAATTGTAATTTTATTTTTTTTATATTTTAAATTGTTATCCAATGCCTAGAATATTTTCATTATTAAAAAAAACAAAATATTAAAAGTCTTCGGGATTCGAACTTGGGCTTGGCGTTTAGTACACCCTGGCTTCCTACACCTGACACATTGACATAGTTACGCATTTTTCACATGTCAACCACTTCCCCTGTTTCTGTTACAGCTAATATTTCTAAAATGCCACCCCAGTATGAGACATCAGACGTTATTCACGTAAAAATATTAAAAATTCGGCGTAAGTCACTTTGACTTGTTCCTGTAGAATGTAGAATGTAGATAATGTATAATGAATAGTACCTATATATGAAACAGCAGGCTCTACGATGATGTCAGATGTTTACTATTGTCTATCATTCGAACTGTTACACCTACATAATTAACGTAATTACTTACATACATATTTACATATATGTAATATTTACATTGAACAGCCGATGTACATTAAATTGTAAATTACATTTGTTAATTTTCGTTCTAATTATTCATATTCTTAGCAAACAATTAATATATACGGGTTATGATTTTAGTCATTCATTTTACGTTGTTTATTCAGTAGCTAAACAAACGATCTGAATTTCCATAAGTAGTTGTCTAATTACAAAATTGTTAAAAAAACAAAAATATTCATATATATATGTATATACAGGGTGAGTTCGACCACCCGTATCAGTCGTTTTTTTCGAAAACGGTTAGTCCTAGAGAGTTGTGTCAAAAATTTGTATTATAAAAGCCCTAATAAAGAATCGAATGGTGATAATTTTTTTTTCTGGGAAGGTCGGCTTCCCTATTAGTTTGCTCCAGAATGTCCAGAACTCCGGAATTATAAATGTAACGATAGGTCGAAAGTGGTATTGTTGAAGAGATCTTTAAAAAATTAGCAAGTTTTGTACGGATTTTTTTTTATTACTGCCACCCCTGTTAAGTAATATTTGTTTGAAATTACTAAATTAAAATGTCATAATAACGAACTTTTTAAAAGTTCGCATTTAAAATCTAGTTACCTATGTATCGATCATTAAACACTGAAGAAGTACACTCACAGTATAACCAGAAGAGCTTAGTAGTATGTATTAAAGAGTAAATGGAAGACAGTTTGAACACTTGTGACAATGTCTAAGGTTGCTAGATTTTTAATGCCGACTTCGATCGTTATTATGAAATTTTGATTTAATAATTTCAAACGATTGTTACTTAACAGGGGTGGCAGTAATTAAATAAATTTTTCTACAAAACTTGCCTATTTTTAAAGAGCTTTTCAGCAGCACCACTTTCAACCTATCGTGCTTTCTAAAATTCCGGAGTTTTGAACATATAATAATTTATATTTACACTTATAGAAATTTACAGGGGTGGCAGTAATAAAAAAAAATTTCCTCCAAAACTTGCTTATTTTTTAAAGATCTTTTGAACAATATCACTTTCGACCTATCGTTACATTTATAATTCCGGAGTTCTGGACATTCTGGAGCAAACTAATAGGGAAGCCGACCTTCCCGGAAAAAAAATTATCACCATTCGATTCTTTATTAGGGCTTTTATAATACAAATTTTTGACACAACTCTCTACGACTAACCGTTTTCGAAAAAAAACGACTGATACGGGTGGTCGAACTCACCCGGTATATACGAGGTGAGTCTCAGAAATCAAAGTTGAAATTCAACTTTGCGTTTCTGACACTCACCTCGTAAAGACTGCGGCGGTGGTGGCAGCTTTGGACATTTTTCCATTTTGTCTTTCGCTTGTGCAAATAGAGATGCACTTATGCAAATTAGAGATGCACGGCGGTGTAGAAAGCGCTGTAATTATTCTGATTAGAGTTATATATATTATATATATTTATATCCGATAGGTAAAAAGTCGCTAAGAGAATTATGGGTGAGTGATCATCTGCAATAATACGAACTGATATAATAATCGAAAGTATAAACATCAAAAATAAATCTCAATTGTAAAATCTGATTTGAAAATCATACGGGCTCAACATTTTAAAATGGCTATCAATAAATTAGAATCACGAAGATAAATTTTGTGGATAAGTAATAATCGACTAAAATGACAACAATGTTTTTAACACGCTTTTATTAGCTTCACTTGTATGTTTGCTTGCTTGCTTGTTTGTCAGTTTGTAACCGACTTCTTTGAACTTGATTTTGACCAACTTTGAACGGTCAGATTTAGTTTAAACGTTGTCGACTTACCAAGGACCGACGACAATACAATAATTCAATAAGTTTGTCCCATTATCTTGACCAGGATCTCCAGGACTAAAAAAAAAAGCAAAAAACTTCAGATTGAACTGAAACTTTGCACACTTATCAAGGACCGATGACAATACAATAATTCAATAAGTTTGTCCCATTATCCTGACCAGGATATCCAGGACTAAAAAAAAAGCAAAAAACTTCAGATTGAACTGAAACTTTGCACACTTATCAAGGACCGATGACAATACAATAATTCCATAAGTTTGTCCCATTATCTTGACCAGGATCTCCAGGACTAAGAAAAAGCAAAAAACTTCAGATTGAACTGAAACTTTGCACACTTATCAAGGACCGATTACAATACAATAATTCCATAAGTTTGTCCCCTTATCCTGACCAGGATCTCCAGGACTAAATAGCAAAAATAAATTATAATTTAAAAAAACTAAAAAACACGCTTTAATGAACTAAAAAGTAAAAAATAATTAATTTTATTGTAAAAAAGCGTGGGGTAGTATGAAAATATGATACAAAGCACCCCACGCTTTTTTACAATAAAATAAATTATTTTTTACTTTTTAGTTCATTAAAGCGTGTTTTTTAGTTTTTTTAAATTATAATTTATTAATAAAAATAATCCATATAAATTTATTTGAAAATCAGTTAATTTTTTAACTTTGATTTATACCTAAATGAAAAAAAAATGTTTTTATTCAAAAACTCTATCAAAATGCTGTACGAAATCTTATAAAGATAAGAAATGATTGCAAAATACCTATATACGTACAACTAATAAATTTTAACTACCTACTTACTGAGAAAGTAGTAAGACATAGGTACTGCGATCGGAAAATGTTTTTTTTTTGTGAATAGAAGGGCAACATATTTTACTAGCAGATAAATTAATAGGTCAATGAAAAATTGGCATTAAAAGTTAATTGAATCGGCAATAGAAAGGCAATTTTATAGGTTTTCATATTACAATACGACGCAAGATTTGTATATACAAAAGAAGTTACACAGCTGCCATTAAAAGAGGTGATATTCTGCTCTAGCTCAGTAGATATTAATGAGAATCTGTGCTCTCAATGCAAAAACGCTTATGTGCAATTTTTTGTGTAACATTATGTAAAAACATTTCACTCTGCATACATTTTAAACTGCATCTCAAAACAGTTTATTAATCCCTACCGTGAATCACTTCCTGCGTTAAAAAGAGACGACACTACTGACCCCATGGATCGGGTTAACTTCCTGCTACACGACCCTTGCAAACGGCGAGAGTATTAATAATATTTGTATTGATAAAGTAGGTAGAGTAGTATCGTTTAGAGAAGTTTCGGGTCGAACGGGTCTGTTTTCTAACAAGGGGTGGTTCTATGAATATGGTCATTTATTTGTTCGTCGATTTTACTTCCGCATTTTCTTATTGTGGAGTCGAAAAATTGCGTCCGAGGTATACGGTCAAATTGTGATTATACTAAAGTCAAAACGTAAAGAAATGTTATTTTCCGCATGACGGCTGTGCGTGTGTCTGTTGAATTTTCTTTCGTTCAGGATAACTTCTTCAAAAACGTACCGATTTGATTATTTTTTTTTTAAATTTTTGTTTGAGAGGCGTATCTATTTTGGTGCTAATCGGGTTAGTGGTTTTTTTTTATTATTATTGTAGATTATAGACGCGTGGACAACTCAGCATTAGCGTCTTCAACACAACAATTAACAAGCCGTGAGGTGGGTCGTTTATTAGGACTAAAGTGCGACCCTTGAGGTCCACACGACGAACTTCCCAGTTTGATAAATATTTAATAATAATAATTAAATTAGATATTACACAGAAAAGTAATCATTTCAATCATTAAAACATCAATAATTTAAAAAAAAAAAAAAAAAAAAAAAACGGCTGAACCGATTTTTATAAAATTTATGTCGGATCAAAATGACGTTAACACGCCTCGATTGACACCCTTACGAAGTCGATATAATTTTTTATTCGCGAGATATTGTGTAAAATCTACTTTTTTGGAGGTTATTTGGTTAAGAAAAAAGAACGGCTGAACCGATTTTGAAAAAATTTCTTTCAGATCATATTTACGTTAATACGCGTCGATTGGCACCCTAACGTAGTCGATATCATTTTTCGTTCAAGAGATTTCGTCTTTGAAAGAAATGTACACATACGTACGTACGTACGTACACACACACACACACACACACACACAGACATCTTTCTAAAAGTAGTGTAAAAATAGTGTAGTGACCTTGAAACATAAAAATTTTTTTTCCTTTTTGATTTTGATTTTCGGACCCATTACAATAACTTCCAGTGGGAAGTTAATAATCCATTTGTGTCTTAGAAACTGCCAGCCGGCATACACAAATCGTCTGGTACGAGCTCGGGCTCCTGGGAACGCCAATTCCCAAAGAACATTGGAATGCAATTGCGAGAACAACTACATTCCAATGTTCCCGCTGGGGAGGTTAGTTTTTTTGTAACAATATCATCCAAGTATTGTTTTCTGGCAAATTCCACTGAAATTTTTCATATTAAGTAAATTGAAGTCACATGCATTTTTTAAAAGAATATAATAATTTCTAAAACTATATTATTATGCTTCTTTCAATTTAAAATAACAGTAATAATCGTACTACCTTCAGAATATTTCCTTTTAAAGATAGGAAGGTAGGTAATTATGAAATGTTACATTTTTTTTTAGTAATAAGTATCATGGAATCTAGGCATTAAGCTTTTTTATTTTCTAAATTGCGTATAATAACTGTTCTAATCATACTCATTAGGGTGTTGATTATGCAATCGTGTTCACACTTCTGTTATTACAGTTTATTTGGGTGGTCTTTTTTGTCGATTAAATAAATTGTTGTTTGTATCAAAATTTCAAAATTTTTACATATAAATGCCTAAGAAATTCAATCTCAGTTGAAAATAACAAATGCTTATTTTAATGGTATAAGAAAAACATTGAATTTGAATGATTTTTACCAGAGTAAGCTTATAATTGTTTCATCTATAATATTATGTAAGAGCTTTGTAATTTAATTTATGCTTTTTCCGTAGAATTAATATTCAGAAAATTCTTAAGAATTTATAATGAAACAGGTTTTGGGTAATTTAAGACAATATGTTTTGATTTTGAAAGAGGCTATTTTTGGCTTTTTGTCTGCAGGGACTCTGAACCATTAAGATGACAAGATTTTTAAAACGGAACTCCACTCTTCCCCAAATTAATCATTAATGACAAAATTTGTAGCTTGGAAAATTTATCCGTAAACTTTTTCAGAATATTCGAGTTTCATTTATTTCTTGCCTTCCAATGCCGTCCAATGACCACTTTTAACAACTTTGAGGTATCTACAGCTGACCCGACTGCGTCAGTTCCTAAAGTGCGGTAGTGTGATCAGACTATTCATCAGTACCTACCTACAATATTTTATAATTTTCATCTGTCGGAACATTTAAAACTACTTTATATCATTGTGCTTCAATTTAAAATTGATTAAAGTTTTATTGCAGTTGGCAGACATCATTCCATGAGAAGTGAACAGAACATTTTATATTACACAGTACACACAAATAGGTAGGTCAGTATGAACTACGAACCATTGACGTAGACAATGGACTATGCAATTAGCCAGAAAAAGTATCGCCTAAAAATAAGGAGATATAGGTACTGGTGACGATACTTTTCACGTCCCTTTCTAATCAAAGTCTGTCTACGTTTAATTCTGTAATTTTGCACATTATCATGGGATCTTCGTCCAAGACTGGTTGGACGTGTACCTCCACACTTTCCTATATTTTGAGCTAGCCTACTCATCTCCCTGAAAGTTAAGCACCCTACAATTCTAGTTATTTGTAGTGTTGCCGTCTAGATCTAGACTTTCTAGACTCTTTCAAAACAAGACAAGACTTGCTTTATCTAGATCAAGACTCTTGCCAAAACTCTAGACAATTTTCAAGAGTCTAGATAAACTAAGTAGTAGTATGTAAAGGTTTACTTTACCTACTACTACTAATCTAGACTCTTAAAAATAATCTAGAGTTTTGATATTAGACAAGACAAGAGTTTGTTAATCTAGACTTAGACTTAGTGAAGTCTTGATATTTCAAGACAAGACTTGAAGTCATATTTCAAGACAAGACAAGGCTTTGAAAGTCTTGTCTTGTCTAGACGGCAACACTAGTTATTTGTGAGCAATAGTCTAATCTAGGCCTAGTCCTCTACCCCTCTTTTTTCCTGTTTTTGCTTCGAATATGTCGCGTGTCTCATAATGTGCCCTACCATCCTATCTCTCCTCTCTTTTATTGTCTTCCTCAAGCATCTTTCTTCTCCTACTAGTATCTCCTTATTGCTGACCTTATCTATCCACGGAATCTTCATCATGCGTCTGTAGCACCACGTTTCGAACGCTTCTATTTTCTTCCTATCTGTTTCTCCAATCGTACATGTTTCGCAACAGAAAATAATAATTTTGCAGCTACAAAAGTTGAAAAATAAAACAGAAATTTTGAGCCATTTTATTTTAACTGGCTCAGACCTATAAGTGCACATTTCCATCACATTGGCTGAGAATTGAGATTAGCAATGTAGTCCATGCTCTACGTTAATGATATGGACATAATAATACGTACCTCTATAATGTGTATAATGCAAATGCCGTATAATTTATATTGAATGGAGATTTGTCTGAGGAGACAAATGATTTACAACTGACATCAGCACCACTCCTATTTAAATTGCGCATGCGTCGTCATTGAAACTATTTGCATACTGTGATATTTATACGCACACACGTAGACGTATAAATTCGCGAATAATATTTGTGTGCACCGCAGTGCTTATACAATTTAATATAATGTTTGTTTGCTTGTATGTGTGTCACTGTGTGTGTGATGTTTGCGCGTCGCCGTCTTTGATCCGTAGTCGACTCCACTGCAATTATTAATTTGGACCTAATTCTTACCCAGTTGCATTTAACTGCACGCGACGTACTACATGAGAAAAATGATCTGTCTATGACATTTTCTTGAGGTCGTAGATTTGCTGATTTTCAGAGGAATTAGAAATTTTTTTACCTGCAATGGCAACAGGTTAAATAAAATGCAATACTGATGCATATATATTCACTAACGTTTCGGCATTTTTTGTGCCATCCTCAGTGTGTTCAATGCTGTCACTATAATATCAGTACTTTTAGATAATGATGGCATTGAACACTTCTTGAGGATGGCACAAAAGAGTGCTGAAACGTTTGAGAATATATGCAAATATTTTAACATTAGTATTGCATTTTATTGATCTTCATTGGAATTTAATAGGATTGAGGTCGTGGTTCTCTTAAATAAATAATTAGTACAATTTCATCTTTCATACTTTATTTTTATTAAATGCGAGCACTCTGGAAGGTACGTCTGTTCTCATGTACAATTATGTACTAACTGTTATAGTGTTATACTTATAAAGCATTGTCAAACTGTTTTATTTCATATCTCGGCCTTTGGCCCTTAGACACATATATCTGTCATTATTTTTGTGTATAGTTAAAGTGGCTATTTACTATTTCTCAGAACACATTTAGATACAACTCCGTATAAAACAATGTATCAAACCACCTTATTTATTACTTTGTTAATAACAAAGTGTTATATTATATTCGAGATAAGAGAGGAATTTTTGTAAACTGACTTCTAAATCCAACGATCTTGCTGACACTGGGAAAACATTTCTAATTTTTCCATCAATCATCATCAATACTGATCGCAATTTTACTCCACACCAGCTAGAGTCATCTTAACCGTAAATTTGCTATTAAAATCACAAACAAAATTTTCGTACTGATCCCAATGCTTTCCTACCATACCTACAGTAAGGTGGAAGCAAAAAGTAGGTCAAAGTAAGATTTTACGATTAGCGTAGTTCATAAAATGATGTACCTATGACAACTAAAAGGAAGATTTGTTTGCAACATTTTGAGTTCGAAACTGCACTTGAATCAGTTGGGTGATGTTTATAAAATAGAGGAAATTGCGTTATCTTTACCGCTTTAAATACATTTTAAGTGAAAGTGTTAAACGTTGAATAATTAAACTACTTGTATTGTCAGTGCTTTCATATGCAAATGTGGAGCACACACTCATTCAGTTTGCATTATAGTGTACGTTTTGTAGTACCTAATAAAAAATATTATCCGTGCACGTTTTATTTGCAATTTACAAAATATATCTCTGTATAGAGTGCTTCACAAAGTTTCCTCGACACTAAGCAACATTTTCATGAGGTTCTTTTAAGCAAAAAATTCTATTCTTTGTATTTATTCCGACGAGATTCACAGGCGTGCGACGAAGTGCACTGAAAATCTCGTGTGAACATCAAAGGACCTACTGCGTTTGACTTGAATTATTGAATACACCATTAGTCTGTAAGCATTTAATATTTTGTTATTTTACCTGTCCCAAAAATAACAATAACAATTAGTTCAAGTCTAACTCGTATAGCACATTAAATATCTACAGTGAATCAGACCCATGCCATGAATGATCTTTGTTCATATAGTGCTAACGTTGCAGGCTGTGGAGTGTGGAATGCTCCAAATAATAACCAATTATTTGCGAGCAAGATCCTCGAACACGTCAACCTTATTTCTTGATCTCGCATTTTTTCTGAGAGCTGTCTGTTTTCCTACCCCCCCACCCCTTTACGCAATAACGTCGTCGACATTTTTTTAATGACTACCCCTACTTTCTCTGTGAAATTCTACATTACACCGACATTCGATTATGCCATCTTCTTTCGACCTTCATTGAAAAACTGATTCATAAAAAACTGCAAAATAATTGCGGTAGGAGGTGGGGGTAGAAAAAATTGACTATGAAAGATGCGCAATCAAGAAATAAGGTTGACGTGTTCGAAGATCTTGGTCCCAGAACTCCCCGAAATTTTTATTTGGAACATTCCACAGCCAATGTTGGCACCATACAGTGCGTCTCACGGCGAGATATGCATAGATATACGTATGAAATTTTAACATTGAATCCACATAAGAACAAACTTAGTTCCCAAGTTGGCTTTGATATAAATGATACAAGTAAATCTGCATCATTCGGAAATAATCATTTTATGGGTTAGTTCTGCACTTCACTCCCTGCACGACTCATTTGAAAGTAGTTAGAACTCTTAAATTGGGAGTAAGTTTTTCCAATAGTTACCATGTATATTAAGAAAAGTACAAAATATATTATATTCTCTGAAACAGCTAATTAGTTATAGTTAAGGTTTTAATTTTTTTGGCTGGAAGACAACTAATAACTGTACGCATTACTTGATTCAATTTCATTCAGATTCCAATTAACGTTGGAACAAACCTTGTTAAATTGAGCAATATCTGTGACTATTAATAATAAAAAGAAACTTGGTTAGCCCAACAATAGTGCATTATAAATAATTTTAATCTGACATAAAAGCTTCATGTACTTTCATATTTTATTACGTACAGTAGGTTTATTTTTGTTTCTGTATTATTGCTACGCTAGTTGAGCTAGTCTTCATTGGTTGCTATTTTGGTTTGAGTACCTATCCAATAAAAAATCAACCGATTAACAGACCGGTTATATTGTACACTGGTTTTTACGTGCGACACCGCTCGCGTTACCCGTGCGTATATTGCTATGGGTAGCAGTTTTTATCAAAATCGATCCAGCTGTTCTCGAATGATGCTAGTACAAACAGATACAAACAATAGTACATTGCATTACAAGGTAAGAAACGTGGCGTTTGCAACCAGTGTGAAGTTTGCTGCCTGAGGTATGAGGGCATGCAACCACATGTGTTGCAAATGCCAAGTTTCATACCGAATAATTGCATATTATTTTTCTCAACAACTCTATTGACAATTTGATTTTAGGTACCTACAATTTGGGCGTGCAAAAAACTCGCAAAAATATTAGATTTGTCAGATTTATGTGGGGTTATGTCTGTCATTTTGACGTTTATGAATATTATTATGCGGATCTAATCTTTCTGTCTCCCTCTTAACAACGTTAAAAACAGAGAGAACCGACCTGAAAATTTTCATCCCTAGGGATCGAATAGGGATGAAAACGCTCAGTTTCAACCCGCTAAACAGGTACCGAAAATCGAATTTTCAATAGCGGCGTTGTAAAAACGTTATTATCATACATGCTTGTGTAGATTGTGACTTAGCATTTAGATCCATATAATAAAGTATACAGTGGAAACGTTGACTGTGGAACGTTCCAAATAAAAACGTCCCCGATTATCTGCGACCCAAGATCCTCGAACATGTCAACCTTATTTCTTGATCGCGCATTTTTCCTGATAGTTGTCAATTTTTTCTACTCCCACCCCTTTCCGCAATGACGTCATCGACATTTTTTAATAATTAGTAAGGTTCTCGCTACACAGTGATGAAAGGGGTGGGAGTAGAAAAAAATAACTATCAGAAAAGATGCTCGATTAAGAAATAAGGTTGACGTGTTCTAGGATCTTGGTCGCAGATGATAATAATTTTGAGCGTTCCACAGATCCAACGATTTTAGTTATTTGATTCTGCCACTTTAAAATTAATTGGACCGACATTTTCTGTCCACTCTATAATCTGATTGGTGTTTTAAACCAGTGCTTTTCAAATATTATGACTCCAGAGCTCTCTAATTTAGAAATTGAAAAACTCTCTTAGTGGAATTAGTGAAAACTCAAATACTAGGGTATTCGAGAAAATGATAGAAAAATTGACTCAAAAACCGACTAAGGCCCTCTGATTACAGCTTCGCGGCTCCTGGGGAGGTTCCGCCTCACTGCACTTTGCGAAGCACTGCTTTAAGCTACAGGGAATGGTAATTCCAATAGCTTAACTAAAGGCAGACAGCCGAAACCTTGATGTCGGGACGTATAAATATGAGAATATGCAAATCGTTGCTTTCGTTTAGTTGTTGATGATATTTTTGTGTAACAATTTAATTTATTGAACCGCTTTTAAACATTCTCCACTCTTGTATTGTTATAAACAAACCGAAGTGTCTTCTTCAGATTTATAGAACGAGTTCTTCTGGTATAATTACTACATTTGTATGAAATAGTTTCGAATAGATTAGTGAATGTATTGCTTACATTATGTTATTGGGTGTCAGAAATGACTGGAAATTTGAAACGTTATTTGTTTTTAAATGACCCTAGGCCTGTTTGAGATTGTGTTACTGATTTAAGAGTGTTCATTATACAATTGATCAGTATAAATACAGTATGTTAACCGAAATGGTTGCCTCTCTTTTTTATGCATTAGCCTTCTTTAAATTTAGTTGCACACTTAAAAGTAGTCTGTTGTACCATCTCATATCTTTAGTGAATAAAATTGGGGACAACAACGTTTTACGTTTCCATTGCAGAATCCAAAAAAAGTTAGGAATAAACTGTACAATCGATATAGCAAAAAAAAGGTATTGCTTATATTTTAGCGTGACGGCCTTTTATATCCGAAAACTGCTGTAATATGATATCATTTTATATGGCTAGCTTAAATATTTAGTTATCTAGATATCCATGTGAAAATATAAATGCCATCAGCCAACGGCTCCATTGTGTTGGAAATACTGGATATAAATTATTATCTTGCATAAAAGTTGACAACCAATAATCCATAAAAAACCTCGTCGCTACCCTTCCACAGAACTCTTTAGTGAATTTCGGATACTAAACATTTCTCAACTATTTGCTAAAGCGATTTTATCCTTGTTCCATAAAAAACCTGAAAACCGTATCCCATATCATCATAATTGATACAAGAATTATGTCCCAAAATCCCGTACAGGTGCCAAAAATGTCGAAGACTTTTAGCCAAAATCATGCGACTTTCCTTGCTCCTAAACTATATAACAGCATACCAATAAAATTCAAAAAAATAAAACATCTACAAACATTAAAAAAAATATTTGGCTGGTTGTTACAGGAAATTAATTCAAAAATAATTTACAGCATCCTCAATCACTCTGATTCTATTAACTAAATTTGCTAATATTAAATAACATCATAGATTCATTTAGTTTTATCACAAATCAAAATTTGTAAATTATTGTATTGTATCTCCTACCCTGGAACTGGCTTTGCCAAGTTGGGTAGGAAAACTTATTAAGTAAATAAATAAATAAATAATAATAATAATAATAACAATACTGGGCATTTTTTAAGCCAACCAACAGCCAGGGTTATTTGGGGTTAGTACCAATTCGTAATTTCAATTTATTATTACCTACCTATTTAATAATAAATACAAAGAAACAGTGGCGGCGCGTGAACATTTTAAATGGGTGTTCTGCAGAGTCAACCTGGAGACTGGAGTAGCACCCCCCCCCATTATGCGAGAACCTCGAAAAAAAAATCAACATCGCAAATTCCATTTCACTATGGAGGTGATTTTTTGAATGTGCATATTTTTTTACTTTTTCACTTAAATGATTTAAGTCTGTTACACCAATTTCCGTCCACCATTTGTCACCACCAAATAAAACACACGGAAAACAGAAAAGATCGTTTTTAATATTGCAACCGCATATCCAATTATTTTTAAAATATAGTTCTTTGTTGAATTGCCGCTTATAAGTTTTTCCACGGCTAGAGCACTGTTTTTCTATGAAAATATCAGGCAAAGGGCGACCTTGTGCCTTCAATTTTAGTTTTTCTTCAAATTTGTAATTTGAAAAACGTTTCACACGCGTGAGGTTATCTATAACATTCATTGTTTGAAATTTGAACTACAATTGAAAACGAATTATATCGCCATCAACACAAACAAAATATTAGACTGTATGCACCAGCCAGTGTGTGTGTGTGTGTGTGTGCCAACAGATAGATATCACCAGTCACTATGTGACAAGAGCGTTTTCAGTTTGGAACATTAATAAGCTATGCTATATAAACGTTCGGATATGCCCGGATATGCCGCTTTTATTAAATTAGAATTCGTACTACCGTTCTGTGCACCCAGAATATCTCTTAACGAGTACAAATCTGTCTCATTTTTTACTGTTTTTGCTCTCTCTAGCTCATTGATTTTGGTGCAAAATATAATGCAGAACGTGTCACGTGCGTAGTGAATTTACTACGGCTGAGGACTGTTTATAGAATATAGGCCCTGCGGCATGCCGTCATTTATAATAATGCTATGTGATGGCTTCATAATTATGAAATTAAAACATATTATGCAAATTTATAATACAATTTTTTTTTTAATTGTGCGTTATTTTCTGGCAGTGTGGCAGCTCCGCAGCTCTTATAGAGGAGCCGCCACTGCAAAGAAATGATATTTACAGTTCTCGAACCTGGGAACTTCACTCTGCTGGGAACATGTAATACAGGAGCCAATTGGAAACGCTATATAAATACGACATCATTATAGTTTGACCAATGAAAGAACGCCGGTCGAGAGAGAGAGAGAGAGAGATTGAGCGTCTATAATCTACAATCTCTCTCTCTCTCTCTTGGCCGGCGTTCTTTCGTTGGTAAACAATACAACATGGTCGGCTATTCTTGAACCCAATAATCACAATCGTCGAGTTTTTCGCTTTGCATCTTTTTCAAAACTCCTAAAGCAGAAACTGTTGTCTGTAATTATGGTAGATACGCAAATTAGCGTAGTGCATAATTTTTTTAACTGGTTTAAAAGCCATATCTATAAACGATTATCTTTTACCCTTCAAAAGTTTACTCAACTCTGATGTCATAATAGAAAAATGCAACTAAGTAATACAGGTATTTTTGTATTAATATACACACTACAGATAGATGTACATCTGTGGCCACAAGGGAACACCGCTTATGTCGACTTTTGGGTGACTTTTTTAAAATGATGTTGCTTTGTAACATTGTGTAAACACGTGGTTAATTTTCAAAATTAACCATACATGAAGATGGCAACTCGTTGTTGAAACGCGTCGTGTTAACAACACATGAAGTCACAAGACGGACACCAAAATACAAAGTATTTCTAATACTTCTTATTATTCAAATAGTGACTTGGAGACCTAACACTCTAAAAATGTATAATATTGTATTGTTATGTTATGAAGAATTTATAGAGGAAGAAAACTTCGTTGTAATAAAAACCAATTTCATTGTAACTTAACGTGCGTTTTTTGTTTTTTTTTAACCTAAAATGTGACATAAGCCTTTTTGCCTTATGACCACGGATGCAACGATAGAAAGAAATATATAAATAATGGCTATTTGAATTTGTTTGCGTCTCTTTGAATTTATTTGCATACATTTACGGAGAATTTAAACCGGGATGTTCACTTGCTAAAGGAATAAGACAGGTCTATGGTGGATATATCTATTTAAATATACAGGTTACATACGAATTTATTAAGTGTTATATTCAGACAATGGTCTCATTTTTCTTTGAATATTTTTTAAATATTTACATATTATGGCAATTATATTGTTTCTACATCGTTTGTATCACCAACGTCGCCTGTCTTTTGTATTTTTTGTTAAATGGAATAATAATAATTTATTCAAATTAAAATGTATACTTTTTAATAATTTTTCATTGGAATTTCCCTACCGATTTGGCTAGTACCTATTTGTCACTTCTAACAATTATTACTTGTTTATGCTACCTATGTATTTTGCGGTCACTTTTCTGATGAATGTCAACTTTCAGGTATTTCATCAAGCTGTGTTAATTTTAAATAGAAAATAAAAATGGTAGTTTCTTGTTATTTTTAGGCAAATTATTTAATAATATTCTTTTTTTCTTTGCAGGTAAGCTGAACTACCATACTTATGCATATACTGGGTTGTTGCAATCTGGTAAGATTTTTCATTCAATTTATTTTTAACTCGTTTTAAATTCTGAGAAGTTTGTCATGCGATGAAACAACAAATTCTAAGATATTTCTATAAATATAATTGGGACATTGGTTTTATTTCCTATTGCTTTATCATAATATAATCTTAAAGTCATCCATATGGCATATTGGAAAGACTCGCATATTACTTTCCTTGTCTTTAATCCCAATCCTGAGAATTGATATTTTATTGAATTATTCTATACATTTATATCAGTGATTCTTAACGTGCGGTCCGTGGTTCCTCAAAGGTCTACGACACGTAGGTAAAAATTAGTCATTCCAGTTTTAAGTTTAAGATCTTAGCACTAGACTCGCATTGGGAAGGTACTGGGTTCGAATCCCGGCGGGGGCAGATGTGGCTAGGACTTTTTCCTACTGCCTCACGCCGAGAAACGGTAATTCCTGTACCGGCCGTCTTGTTTGAGGTTTTCCATGGTTTCCCTCAATAATTCCAGATGGATATCGAGATGGTTCCTTATTCAAGGCCATGGCCGATTACCTGTCAAACTCCTATGCTCCCAAAGTTGCCTACCTTATCCTAATATCCTATAATTCCTTCATTCGCACATTGCTATTAATTAAGTTGAAGTATAAAAATGTATAAAACGGGAAGTGGTAAAAATGGAAAATAGTAATGGTGCGAATGGCGTCTGTTATGACATAATGTCGAGAAATGGACGTTAAACGCAATATTAGTTTAAGATCTTACAAATAGCTTTGAGAGACCGTTACTTTGTGTATTTCTATAGGTGTACGTGAAGAACTATATTCCTCAAATTATTGAATAAGATACAATTTGAATCAATTTTAAAAAACCGTACATATAATTATTACTTTTTGGGTTAGTAATGGCCAGTGGAATATGTGGGAAGTTGAAAGTGTGGCTCGATTTTTTAAAATTTATTTTATATAAGAACAAAAATTAATAGAGGAATTAAAACTTAGTTTAAACATTGGATATGAAACAAAATACAAATGACACCAGTTCTACAGCCAAACGAAGCATACAATTACTTGCGGGCGTCATTCGTCATACTTCAGCTCCCCAGTTTTCTCTTACTAACTGGTCCAACTGTTCTGGCGCAGTTTGTGTAACACGAACATGAATGAAAGTACATTTGTGACTATAAAACGAAGCCTCTTATGTCGAATTTTTTTGTGTTTTTCTCTACATTGTTAGGTAAGTTTTGTATGTTGAAAGGTGCCTCGAGCAAAGCTATCTCTTCATTGCAACGCAAAATGGAAAACTGGATGATAAAACGGTTATCAATTTTATTTTATCGAAAATGTTTTGTTTCTATCACCACAAATATGGTAATCTCCAGGATCAGGCAGGAAAAATAATATATTCTAGTTAATATAATTGATTGACGTGCAAGTATCTTTTTGGTACCCCCTCTCCAAAATTTATTGTGACTCAGTGAAACATGTTACGGAAGTGTGTTGCAGAAGTGACGTTTTTAAGAGGCAGTTCTAACAGTTCTGACATATCTAGTTCTCCCTTGGTCAGTTGTCAAATTTTTTTGAGATGTCATCACTCATCTTATTTGAATCTAAATGTGTACACATCTCTTGAGAGTATTCGGACATCAAATTTTCTTTATTTAACTGATAACAATTTACCAGAAATATAAAATTATAATACTTATTTAGTTTCGGTTTTATCCTCCCAACTTGGTCGTCACTCGTCACCAGTGCTAGATTGATTAATTTTATTTGTTCTCGAAACTTTCCTGTTGATGTTTTTTTTGTATAAATTAGAAATAGAACAGTTTACAAATGAAAAGACTTTAATGACTAATGAGATATATTAGTATTTAAATTCACATTTAATGAGCTGGTATGAAGAAGTTATTTCTATATAACAGTCCAACCCAACGTAGAGATATAGTTAAGGTCAATATCACATTCCACATACCATATTAGGAAAACGTTGAAATGTTTGAATAGAAATAGAGATTCATCTTTTTTGATTTAGTTATTTAATAGGTCAAGTGTGTTTTGAACGTTTCCGTACACAATTTATTATTATTAAATGAGTCATCATTTTTATCGATTTTGCGGCATTTTAAACCGATTTAAAAAAAGAGGTTATGTATGTGCGCGACTAACGTTTCGCTCGACTAGAAGTATCACTTTTGGAATCATTTATCTTGTATCCGTGGGGGTTTGGTTCCACCGTCTTCCGCGGATAGTAGCGAACCACTTGTGAGCCTCAAAATTAAAATAGGAAGGAAAAATCAAAGAAAAATGTTCTGTTATTGGGATCAGTCAGATGGGTAGAGCTTAAAGAACATAGCGGAGATCGGGGAAAATTTCATATACGGGGTATACTTTTGTGTGTGATTTTGTGATTTTCAAAGTGATAAGAAATGATAAATCATAAATTAGCATGTACATTTTTCCCTGATCCCAGTACAATTTTCTACCACCAGATGTCATATGCTCATTTGACCGAGCCCAATACATTATTTATTAGTGTATTTGCCATATGGCACATACACTATTGGCGTCGGTCGGATGGTGGGACCTAGGGGTCGGACCAAAATTTCTCGACGTTTCATACCCTCCTGAACAGTTTGCCACCATTTTTGAAAATGTTTATGTATATATGTATGTATATATATATATATATTTATATATATATTTATATATATATGTGTGTACACGATAACTCTCGACAGACTTAATCGATTTAAACGAAATTTGGTACACACATTGGAACCCATTACCGCACGAAGCCTATTTAAAATGGGCCCGATCGGACCATTTTAAGGGTAGTATTTAGGGGTTGAAAAAAGTTTTTGGGCCCAAAAATACCGAAAAAATTCTCAGAATCGTTTCAAAATTGAAATTTAACCCTTTAGTAAAGATTAAAGTGTGCTGTTAAAATTTTAATAAAATCGGCCTGACAGGACCGGACTTACAAAAATTTTATGAAAACACTGGTTTGCGGATAGTGATTTACTTACTGAAGGGCGTATTTAATTTGGTACAAAGGTTGCATTGATAATATTATTGAAATTAAGAAAAAAAATATTATTTTAAGGGATGTATTAAGGGGTTAAATTTTTTATTTTGTCCAAAAACAAACTTAAGTTTAAATAATAAAGCCACAAGGCCTGCATTAGCAAATACACTATATTGTCGGCAGGGTTTGGCACTGCGACCCGAGTTTTTTTTAAATTTATCATGAAACAATTTTTCTGTCATTATACAAATAACATTTAACCTACGTAATAATTATGCAGCACGTAACGAGAAAATATGCCAATGACTTTGTGATTATTAGTAAAATCTTAACATTGTATTATTCTAGAAGGAATCGACTGAAATTAGAACACCTCGTCGTGTTCATTTTCCGAGTTTTTGACTATTAAAAAGATTTAGTAGGTAAAAATTAGTTGATACGAAAATAAAGGACTTTTTATAATTTAGTTAACAGTAAAAATCCGATCAGATGACGAAAAGTGTGCTAACGACATTTTTAATATCAACTTATTTGTACTCAGTGATGAATAATTAGACGTCTATACTGATATTTAATTCAATATATCATTTATAGTAGTTGTTGACATATGTATTTTAGTACAGTTGTGCGCAGATATACTTTTATTTATGAAATGCGTGTTTCTTTTTTGCTTATCAATATCCAATTAGAACGAATAGAAAGTAGCGATTGTTGCAGGTGTGTCACAGACTTGTAACAAGTGACAAACGAAGGATGGAACTAGGTAGTTATAACTTATTGAGAATATTTTGCGAGTGGTTTTTTTTTTGACTGAACCGATTTTGATTAAACTTAGAACACGATCAACATCAATGCTGGTTAAATATAGGATTTGAGTAACTGTGGATAACAATATTAGATAATTAGTTATAATAATAATAATCAAACGATTTTAAACCCCTAATATCCACAACGTATTTCACTTAACAATTTGTAAATAACAGAAATATCAGACCGCTAAACTGTCATAACTGTTAGGCTGTATATCTAAGAAAAAATCAGCAGTGACATTTTGTAGGATAACACTCATGGCAGCTTAGCGATCTGCTATTTCTGTTATTCACTATAATTGTTAAGTGAATACGCTAATGTGGATATTACGAGTTTAAAATCGTTTGATTATTATTATAACTACATAATCAGTGATGGTACAAAACATAAAATATGGGGCTAAAATGGTTCCCGTCAAAACCGACATCGTGAGCGTGTGTATCTAGGTGGAGGGAAGTTAATTAATCATCTTCAATCTTATCATGCTATCACTTTTTTTCAACGCACGTTTCTCTAACCATATTAGCATCATTAGGGGATAATTGAAACTGATTTTAATCATCTCCTATAACCAGTTCATATATCCTGGTGATGCTCACATGGTTAGAGAAACGTCATGCGTTGAAAAAACGTGCTAACTAGCCGTCCTGTCCGGCTTCGCCCGTGTGCTAAGCATTAATGATTTATTATCCTCCCCCGCGAGAAATTCTCCCCCTGTGAAGCGTATTAGTATAAAGTTTCAGCGGTTTGGCCTGGGCATTGATTAGTCAAAAAACACTACACCCCCATTTTATCCCATTTGGGGTTGAATAGCCAATAATCTTCCTCAATAAACGGGCTATCTAGCAAACATTTTTTTTTCAAATCGGACGGGCAGTTCCTGAAATTAGCGCATTCAAAGACAGAAACTCTTCAGCTTTATTATATTAGTATAAATTCATCTCGTGATGATGCTAATGGAAAGTTAGTTAAACTTGCGCCGAGAAAAAAGTGTTCGTATTTTGGTGTTTTGTGGTCACTTTTTTAATTTTCTGCTGTCTTAGAAAAATATTTTTGCTAAATTTATTATCACAATACATTTGAATATTTTTTTTAGAAAGTCTACTAAATTATCAAAATTGTTTTTGCCCAAGACGATCTGTAATAGTACTTAAAGAAATTCATTCTTTATTGAAAGTATGACTTAGGTCACTGATCAGTTGTTGGATTGTATTGTTCTTTTTTCGTTGGCTGATGTTACGGATTGCGTGCTCTCATGCATTTGCACGGACTGATTTTAAACAACGCCTTCGGAAAACACGTTATTCTGGAAGGTTAGACTGCGACCGGTTAATACAGAAAGAAATTATTTCAGTTTATAATAATTGCATTATTGCATTCGTTGCTGCAATCATTTTATTTTGTTATTTCTGTATCTTGTATACTCTCACCATTATACGAACAGTTTCTTTATATTTAATACCATAATAAAATTTATTGTTATCATTTTCAGCACAGGAATAATAATTTGTAGAATTATTGTTAGACATACGAAACTAACGAACGAACGAAAAACATCCCTTAAAATAATAATTTTTTCTTCACAATATTATTATGAATTCAACATCTGCACCAAATTAAATACACTCTTCAGTATAATAAGCACATCCGCCGAGAATTTTTGGAATGGTTTCATTGATTCATTTTGTTAACTACACTCGTCAGTAAATAAATCTGTATCCGCAAACTATAGTGTTTTCATAAAATGTGTAAGTCCGGTTTTGTGGGGCCGATTTTATTAAAATGTTAGCAGCTCATTTTAATCTTTATTAAAACGATTCTGAAAATGTCAATGTCGTCAGTGTGTCATTAGTACTTAAACCGTCCCTGAAACTGTACTGATTAGGTGATAGTATTTTATTTTTTTTCTAATAGGTCGTTGCTTACTGAATTTTCTCCCATCAAAAGCCAAGAGGAGACATTTATTCAGATTATGTGACCGCAGCGCAAAAGAACCATCATAATGCGTCTACATTCCTAGAAAGGATACAGGGCGCATGTAGATTATTGCAGAAGTGGGATATTAAGATTCTCGGAACTCTATTTTCTTACACTCTGACTCCATGGTTAAATTTTAGTAAACAAGATCGACATTGGTATGAACATTGTAAAATCTCATTACCTTAAAAACTAATTTCCCTAGTATACCTACTACTATAGACTCATTTTTAGTGGGCGTTTATTTTAAGAGACTACGTACTGTTTTTGTAACGTTGTTTACAATTTAATAAATAATAATTAATTGATTAATTAATCTGATTAGCATAAATTTGGTGAGTTTGGAAATTAACCGCAAAAACTCCAGCTTTATATATTTGGATTTTAATTGGCAAATGCGATTATTTAAAACATATGCCAGAAAACTTGCATCGTGGGTGGTAGAACATTAAACTACAAAAGCCAGAGGTGCTTCTTGTTTTTTCTTGTTATAGTACTTACTTTATGGTTTTAACAAATCAAACTCAAAGCTAACTAATTTTTAATTATTAGTTTAACAATAATGCGCTGCATGAAATGAAAAATGAATACATATTATGTGTATACATACTTATTTTTTGTATTTATACGCATGTGTGATTTCCTTGGCAATTGGCATTAGTGTTTTGTTTTTAAACAAAACAATGTTCGTAAGTCGTCATACCTCAGTTAATCGGTGGTAATTTTTTTATAGTACATAATATTATACTCTCTGATTTATTACATATTGTTTTAATTTGTATTATGTGTTTTAACATGACATTAGAATGCTTTTTTTAAATGCCTGATTCAATCTTCATTTGTTTTGTACAGACAGTCCCCTTATAACACGGTAAGTCTAGTACACGGTTTTGTGTAAGTTAGAGAATTGTGGCAAATTTCGTATAACATGAAATCTGTGAGCTATTGTGTACAGAAAAACTTGCTATTATGGTAGATGTATAATTATCCAACATTTCTCTTATTTTTTGCGATTCTCCACTATTGATTTACTAGCCATTTTGCAAAAAAAAAGAGTGCGTGTGCTTAAGACCACGGTAGAAGTAAAACTTCCTCACTCCCTCTACTTAAATCAAACATGACCTCTCCCATGTTCTTGTTATTGTTGACGGGGGGAATGCTCGATTTTCGTATATTTTCTTTAATATCTTTTTAACAATGCATTTTAAAATTATAAAAAAAATATATTTGTATTTCTCATAACAAGTCCTTTCATTTGATACGTCACAATATGATGCATTTGATTTTTTTTTGTTTTCTAATTTGCCCCCCAAAATCAGAATTCGTTTATTTACCCTATATACGTTCGTGATTGGGTCACCTGACCTAACTCTATATATGTACCAAATTTCAACTTTTTTCGTTTAGTAGATTCAGAGAAAATAAGCTGTGACAGACGGACGGACAGACAGACAGGAGAGTTATCCTATAAGGGTTCCGTTTTTCATCGGATGTACGGAACCCTAATTAAATACAGTTTGTAAGACGTTTGCTATTTTAATAAGAGTGTCTGATAGTGTTACGAAAATGGTGTATTTTTGTATAGTTTTGGAACGTAACCCCCCCCCTCTCCCATGTGCTGTCTTTTAGTCCCGTGTATAACTATTTCGTACTACGCACGAGATTTTATAGGTAATTACCGTGTTATACGTGGGTTTACCATATCCGACATTTAAACTCTAATGTTTTTTTTTCCTGACTAGCTTTCATATTGATTTTTAAATACTATTTAAGTAATTCTTTTGTCGTTTGCATTGTACATAACAAATTTAATTAAGATAAATTTCATTGTTTGTAACTAATCAAATTGACATTTGAACTTGTATTTTAAAACGTGTAATTTATAGCCTACGCCTTAGTGAGGCCGGTTGCTTAAATTTTAACTGAAGTACACTCATCAGTAAACATATGTAAATTGTAATGTCTGAACCGCGAGAGATACTTTCCTGAAAAACACCGCAATTAGGTATTTAAATTTAAAAAAAAAATTATTAATTTTTTAATTTTTTGCTAATAATTTAACATAAATAATATTGAAAAACGAAAAGAAAAATTTTATTAAAGCTATAGATAAATTACTAAAAATTAATTAAAATGTATAAAAATTTAAAACATATCACGTGACTTCAAAACGCGCCAGGAATGTTTGTGACGTCGTTATGTTAAAATTTGTGTGCATTTGTTGGTATTTGAATAGAATAGAATAGAAATTTATTAATCCATAATACAATTACTCGAGGATTCGTCAAAACACCAAATACAAATCGGTCCACTATAAAATACATATAACTATCAAAAATAATAAATTTTTAACTTGGTAACCATGGATACAAAGACCATAGATAACATAATGACGTCACACGCGTTCGAATTCTTTCGGCGCGTCATCGGAACTGAGTTTAAAAATTAATTTTTATTTAAATATAACTTTTTAATTAGTAAGCAAAAAAATTAAATAAAAACAGTTTTGCTCTAAAACTTGTATGTGGTCTTTCCATTTAAGTAAAAAAAAATTCATTCAAAAACCCAATTAATTAATTCACAATTGGCGTGACTAAAGAATTTTCAGGATGCCTATATTGTTATCCTTTGAGAGAACTTATGGATTGAGACCTTTGAATTATAAATATTAAATCCAGTTCATAAATAGTAGCTTTTTATTGTCGATGATGTTGTTTCCTTATCAATTTGATGGAAATATTTTTAATGGCTTTTACTCAAAGAATGAAATTTATTGTTTGCAAAAAATAAAAAAATATGTATCTTAATGTCAAGTTCAAAATTAAAACAAAAATAAGATTAAACGCAAAATGAATATTAACTAAATATGTCCAGTTAACTGATAAAGTAATAGCTATTAATTTGATTGTATAAATAGTCATTTGTCAAATTGTGACCATAAATTACTTGTCATAAACAAAACCGATTTCAGATATTTAACAATAGGATTAATACATATTTTTTACTGCAATAAAATGTGTTGATTAATAATTATTAATGCTATTTTAAGCCAATCAGATTTTACGCAATAACATCCAGTCGTTTAGAACATGTTCTAAATTTGTATACAGTGTGCGAAAAAAATACATTATAGACTTTATTTTATTGGAATCATTATTTTTTCTTGGAAATATTCAATTCGAAAACAGCACAATGCATGAGTTGAACTCCACAATTTTTCAAGATGTCGCCTCTTGGTGATTTTTTCATTCGATAACGTAAAATGATATTTCACAAAAACACGTCATTTTGTTCAGAATTTTGTCAGCTTGACAATAACTTCATGATCATAAAAGTTACTGTTTGCAAGATGTTTCCAAAATAACTGTTTTATAGACATTTTACAACATTTTGGAGCTTTTTGTAGAAAGAATCTGAGATTACCTCATATCCAGAAATAGTCAAAATGGCGTGATCTAAAAGTGTGCTTTTTTCTTCAAAGGTACAATTGGGTTTTAGAATGAATTTTTTTTTTCTTAAATGGAAAGATCACATACAAGTTTAATAACAAAACTGTTTTCATTTAATTTTTTTACTTAATAATTAAAAAGTTATATTTAAATAATAAAAATTAATTTTTAAACTCAGTTCCGATGACGCACCGAAAGAATTTGAATGCATGTGACGTCGCGGAACTCCATAATATAAAACTGAAAATTTATTTAATTTTAATAAATAAAAGTGTAAGTGTCAATTTATAACTATTATATGTAGATTTTGCGTAAATAAGTTTCACTTGTGTAGTGTGTAGTGTAAACTACGTGACCCACTTTTTAGTTACAAATAAAACACATTTTTAATTTTTTCCTTTCTATGAAATTTTTAGAAGGTTCTATGAGGTTTCTAGATAGGTTCCAGAAGTTTTACAATCATATCTACAGTCTAACTATATCAATTATACATAATATAGTCATTACTTCTGTACGTGAGTATCTATAGAAGTAAATAACTAAAAATAAGTGCAGTGACACCAAGACAGGACAAAATTTCAATTTCAATAAAAAGCATCTAATAACGTTCCGCTCTATGTATTTGCACTTACGCTACCAGAAACCAATCATTAATATAGAAGAGTTTGCAAAATGTATTCATCAAAGTGACATTTCACGTTGGTATTGACCTTAACTATAGATAAATCTGACGGCCTTAATTTCCAGATTGAAGGTTATGAGAAGTGTTGACTTGATTTGAATTCGGCCATTACAGGTAACGTGTTTATCTGATCGCATTTGTTAAATATTACAAGTTATAGTGTCTGAATACGTAACGTTCATATGTAATTCATTTTTCAAATGCTTATTGTAATCTGATACAGTGTTTCTCAACTTTTTTATACGTGAAAGATACACACTGAATCAACATTTAAAAGTAATCTATACTTCTATACTTGTGAACAAAATAATATATACTTAACAATAATTATATAATATTTCATCACGTGCGAGCTCTTTTTATTTATTAATGAAACATAGAAAATTATTTATTAATATTAATTAATATAATTGCATCTAGCGAGACACTGAAGGATTCGGGCTAAAATTCCGACAGTACGGCAATGTATTTCCACCCTCTCCTTGAATATATTAAAGTAGTTCACCCGTTAATCACTTTTCTTAGAACTTTGATCAAATTTGAATATTTTATAGAAAACTGTAATATTATAAAACGTGCCTAATTTGAGTTTTAAAGTTGGCACTTTTTACGCAAATTTTCTCTGTCGAGCGTCGAGAAACACCTGCACATTTTTAACTTCTTACGATATTTCAAAAAACGACTCGATTGCAAAGGAAGTTGCGATGAATATTAAAAAATTTAAGGAAGTGACCTACTGATGACAACGTTGCTGTAAATATGCATAAATTAATGTGTGTACGCTTAGAATGAATGAATTGTAAATTATAGACGCTCGACAACTGAGGTCATTAGCGTCTGATGTACGCTTAGATATATTATTATTATGTCCATGTGTTTGAAATGTACCAGTCAAAAGTTTTAGCTGTATTTGTCGTGTTTCTCTATATGTTTACTGTTTAGTATGTGTGGGACAATTACTTTTAGCGTTGATTGTACCGAGTGAACTACCATAACGTCATAAAAAATTATTTAATATTTTTGCGTACCCTCGGTTGAGGAACACTGCAGAGTCCTAATCTTCTGTAGAGATAAGTATTGTATAAGTATGCCTACTTCTTAGTTGTCTTCGTACTTCATACGTTATTCAACGTGCAGGTAGTTAACCAATCACAATTTATTTTCAATACGTGACTCATTTTTTATGTTAGAATATCAAACATCTAAAAGTGGGAGTGTCGTTTTTATTCACCTATTAAAATCGCCTCTTTATCTATTCTTGCCGCCAATGGTGATTTATCATCGATTTTTTATATTTATTATCACATAACTATTGTAATAAATTGAGTTTTGCTATGCATTGAGAAAAGGTACTGCTTTTTTCGTTTTTATTTGAACACGGCATTTTTGCCATGAAAATAGTATAGATATAGCTTATCTATCCTGAAAAAATACTCGGCCAAGGAACGCACATTGATAAAAATACACCGTGTTTATGAAAAAGTCTGCATTGAAAAGATGAAAACTTCATTGTAATAAAACAAGTTTTATTGTACGTAGGAAAAAACTTGTTGACAGAAACTCTAAACGATGTTTTTATTAACGTGATGCATCTTATTGATTTATCGTATTTAATTTGCACCCCGAGCCTTGTTGAGAATATTCTTAATAAAAACATTCCAATATGCATAATTATATTTTATAAGTCAAAATATTGTGTTTAGAAAAGTAGTTCAGGGTTGTGCGAATTATTTATAAATACTTGTCCTTCAGTGCATTTAAGGTAACTAACAAGTAACGATCAAACAATAAATTGAGATGTAATTCGCAGATTGTAAAGCGTAGGAAGTCTAATTTTAATATGGCATTTGATAATTGTTTGCTGTGCAATATAAACAACCATAATTTAATAATAACCTTCGTTTATACAAAAGGTTAGTGCAACATATTGTTATTTTCTTTACTAATTTAGTAGTTCATCTATTTTCATTCATTAAACTAATTGTTATTGTTTATATCCGTATGGTCATAAGGCAAAACGGTTTATGTAAGATTTCATGACAATTCTATCATTTTAATGATTCAATATTTTGCTTTAATGAAAACAAAACACTAGCTGATCACGTCTTCAGATATACTGCACGAGTATCGCAAATCTAGTCGAATTAAATTCGTTTACCAACGTGTGTTGGTATTATGTACCAGTTTCAAACATATAATTAGGACTCACATTTAGGAACTTTTGCTATTTTCTTTAAGATCTTTGCTGCAGACTCTACAGAAAGAATTAAATTTCAAAACTTTGGTACTAATTGCATTTGATAATTTAATATTGCGATTTCACGTTTAGTATAAATTATAAGGAAATCTCTAACCTTTAAGAGCTTGTCCAGATGACGCGTTTTACGCGCGACTCGAGTCGCGCGTCTGAATTCGTATTGCGCCCAGATGGCGTATTTCATGCGCGACTTTTCTAGGACGGTATTCAGTCAGAAACATATGGAGTCAGACAAAGCGGTTGTATTGTGGCTTGCGTACCGTCGGTGGAAACGACGCAGCAACGAGAAAATCGACTATATAGAGTTCACCCAATTCTACATGATAGAATGACTCAAAGTTAAGTTTCGGTTGGAATAATCTGGAGATTCCATGTCGCCACCCTCTTTTCCACTTCGTCGATAAAGTGTTCCGTATCAAAGTTATCACGCTCCATTTTTTAATATTCTAATACGTCTACTACCTGAAGCAACTGTCGCGCGAATACTGGACGGAACAATAGCGTGTCTAGTATCTAGAGACGCGCGTCAGTCGCGCGAGTATAGATTCTGGCGAGTTGCACGCGTTTTACGCGCGACCAGCAAAACTCGCGACTGCATGTGGACGGAATGTATGAACCTCTAGTATCTCACAATCGCGCGTAAAACGCTTCATCTGGACAAGGTCTAAAGTTAGGCCCAGCGAAAAAGCAATTTTTAGACGGCAGTTGACAACTATACCTTGGATCCCCTTTGCACTTCCTTGGAGAAGACATACCCCAAAGGTTAAGAATCATAACTCTAGAATCACAAGGGTCTGTAAAAGCCTGCCGATTTTTCAAACGATGTTAAAACAATAACAATGTTATTTTTTAAGGTAATAATTCATAAAAATTATTAATATTTTTCACTGACACACACCAGTAAAAAATCGCAAAGGCCAGCAGTAATATGAAGGAGCAAAAATAGTGTGTGATGCTCTTTTATATTATTTTGATACTTTTTCCAACTAGATAACTTTTTCTAATTTTTCTAATGTACACATTAGAAATTTTTTAGTGAATTGGCTTGAAGTTTCATTGACATATGTTATATTTAATTAATGTTTAAATGACAAGTGAACGTATAGCTATAATATATACATAAATAAACAAATACAGATAACATTTTGATTGGAAATGAGCGTAGGATGGTTCTAATTGCCACATTCAACTGTCTTTTTATGTAGTGCTCATATGTTTTTGTGATACCTACGTACATTTTCTCTCTCGATCAAGGCGCCGACTTGCCAGTTTCGCCGCTCAGCTACCTACTCGCGTCGGCCCACGCCATTTTGTACCTGATCGGTTTTTTTACCTAATCGCCGCGTTGGCCTAGTTTTCCTATATATTCATTCAAATTTCATGCCGAAAACATACGTTATTATGAAAATAGATAATTATTGACTGTGATGATATTATGAACAAACTTCGTAAATTATAACTTACCATTTTAAGAAAATCTATAACGCTCCGTGTAAGATTGATCTTGCAATAGCTTAGTGATGGGCGATTGTAAGATGTTTTTATAATCGAAACAATTGCAATCGTTCATAATAACAATCGAGTCCACAATCGACTCGGAGTTTGATTTTACAATCGAAATGTTCGATTGTTCAAGTCGATTATTTGCCAGCGAATGAGAATACATATAATCGCGATTCAAGGTTATATGCTAGTCGATTGAAGTCTGACGTTTACGCTACTCGTTCATCGTTGATTCGTTCACACTGTTCAGTCGGTCTCAGAGCACTCGAATATTGCACAATCGACCATCCATCGACTCGACCACAGTTGTTGAGTGATGAACGATTATATATTATGTGGCTCTCGACAGTGTACATCGTCTGTACGATTCAATACTATGCAACTTGGTCTCGGTGAACTATGAAACAACAACAATCGAGTCCAAGTGAAAACCATCGAGAGTCATCGAGATGTTTGAACAATCGAAACAATCGACTAAAATATCTCGTAATCGCCCATCACTACAATAGCTATATAATTATATCCTGAAAAAAGTGCACCTAACATTAATTTGTTTTGTGTGCAAATCTACAATTCGAAATCTTTCATTATAGCACCTTTTCTGTGAATTCGGAAACCTTTTTATATTATAGTGTCCAAATGTCACAAATTTACATACATTATGTTGGGTGGTGACAACGGCTGTCAATCATTGGACTTTAAAATGTAAAATCATACTTTTGAAATGTCCTGCTTCCCTAATTATTTTAGACAAAAAAAAACTTTCAAATAAAAAATTTTAGGGAATAAAATTTTGCATCTAAATCAATAAACAAAATTAATTTTGTATGCTTTGTAACGGCAGAAATTTGATATAAAAATGTCGAATCGTGTGTTTTAAAGACCATCAACAGCTAAGGTTATTTGGGCCTAGCACCAATTCATATTTTCAATTCATACTATTTCTTTTCATTAATACGAAAAATGACGACTGAGTGAACCAAACCTTCATTGGCCATTTAATAAACTGTTTTGAAAAGCAGTTTAAATTTTGAAATTGTGAAGAGATGAAACGATACAGAAAAAAAATTGCAAAAATACGGCGTAAGTGGTTTTGCCTCATGACCATGGTATTTTCCAGTAACTTAGGCTCGTTAGTGAATGGATGTTTGCAATCTCATAACGGTCATGCTATCTATTATTTAACGAAAACTATTACTTTAATTGTCTAAAAATGTCACAAGAACTGTGTCATGTATGTTGTATTCAACATGTAATACTAATAATAATGCACCATAATTAAATTCTTGACGTGAACTGGTGAGGTCAAATGTCCCACAATGCTGCCGTTGCAGTGAACCAGTGGTGTAGCCATAAGGAAGAACAAAGTGTGCATTTGCATCCAAAAGGATGTATTAAAACCATAGAGATATCATAGATAGAGGAGGGAAGCCACCCCAAAAAAGTGTCGATGCAAAAAATAGAGATGGAGAATACAAGTGTTTTTCTATCTTTTTCTGTCACAAAATACATAACCATGGTTACAGATGCAAATTAACAATGCCTACTATACATTTTTAAATTCACAAATGCGTCAGAAGACAAGGAAAAGAGAAACTATCCGTTTTCTATCTCCCTTTTCCAACCTGACATTGTCATCTACAGTTGTGCCTATAACTCCCCTACTCTATCTATGATATCTCTATGATTAAAACCCATAAAATCTACAGATTGTTGCAAGGCTATATTTAAGGGAAAGAAATCAAATGCCATTGCCGGGATTTGAACCCGAAACTCCCAAATCCGCGCTGGACGAGTTATCTTGACTCCACAGTGCCCGAAAAAAGAATTTGTTTTCCTTTTACATATAGCGGTTACATAAGTCGCCCAGCGCGAATATGAGATTTTAGGGGTTTTTGTCATTTGATTATTATTAATTATGAATATCTTTGCTTATATAATGCGTCACTATTACAAGATATCTTGTCCACCATAAACACCTTCACTTCCACCACAATATGTTTTTTATTTACATTTTTTAACTTGTTATATAAATATTATTATATAGCCAAAATATCAGAATATTGTATTGTCATCAAAACTACAAAATTTCACGTCAATTCACGACATTCAAAGAGGGTGAAATCGAGTTGCAAGATTTTTTTAACTATATACGTACAACATAGATAGTAGATACATGCAGACAACATACAAGTGAAATTAATATAAGCGTGTTAAAAAGAAATGTGCTGCCTCCAATTTCAATTTCTATAGGTACGCCACTGCAGCCAATAATACTGAACCATGTATACGTATCTGACTTTTAGTCTGATTGTGGAAAAATTAAAATAATGAATTTGTTTTACATATATTAATTCGAAATTGTTATTGACTTGAAATTTTTATCATATCCGCTGAATTGGGGTTATCAATGATTAGATCAACTAGTGACACAAAATTTTTAGTAGATTTTTTAAAGGAATTAATGACTTTTGCAGATGATTTCAGCGTGAAAGAAGTAGTTCTATCTAAATATGTATATCTACTGTAGGTACACATTTTTTTAAAAACACTAGTAATTTTGAAAATATTTACGAATACAGCGTGTATAAAAAAATCATTCTCTGCTTAATCTCATTAACTTTAACGTCATTTAATAAGGCATACGCCATGTGGAATAGGTAACAGAACATAAAAAATATAACATTAAGCGGTATTGTCTCTTGTGAGGAAACTGAATTTTTTTAAGGGTAGTCTTAATATCTTCACTTGTCTTATATTTAACACTAGTTTTTGCCTGTATTTTCGCTCGTGTGAACGTCGATTTTCGAGCCAAAATTTATATGAGAATTGCTGAGTGTTGCTTTTATGTAGCATTTTTGTGACGTGTCTATATAGTACATTGTGCCACAAGAGAGGAAAATGTTACATTTCCTCCTGCGTATAAAATTGCCACCCGAGCCGAAGCAAATACGCGGGAGGTGATGCATACTATTTTTTCTCTTGCCAGGCCGAAAGTTCGCAAAATTGAAAAAAAAATTATTAAAATTATCATTTTTATTTTATTTTATTATTAAAATTATTAAAGAATAATTTTAAAATTATTAAAGAATAATTTTAAAGGAAATAATTTTAATGTGTAGGTCGTAGGAGACAGAAGTAGGTGCGTGAGAGCCGGCATAAGTACTATTGCGCACGCGCACTTGTCTGTACCACGGGAATAAAGAGCGACTTTGTTCCCGCTTGGCAGGGACGAAAGTACGAACTTTCGGCCTAGGTAGGAGAAAAAAAATATTCCCAATTACCAGGTTCTAATATCTGATAAGGTAAAAGTATCAATTTTAAAAATCCAATTGATACTTTCATCTGTTGATTATTGAAAATAATAATAATAAATTGAAAATATGTATAGCACTGTTAGGTCCAGTTTACCCTCGCAGTGGCTTTAAAAAATTAATTCTTTCTTTTACTATTTTCTTGTTATCATGGTGAACCTGAAAAAGGCAGGGTGTTTCGCAGCAGATTAATTAGTAATCTGTCCTCTGTATGTACTTGTACAATATACATAGCTATATTATAGTCTTACAGCAGATGTCTGTAATTTCTCACTAAATGAGGTTAGTGTATTATTATGTATATTCTTAAAATAATGTTATAGTCCTATTGTTTTTACAGTAAGCTTTTTTCTTTTGTTATTGTTATTGTTCTTGGCGTTGGTGGTTCGTATACACGCATATATTCTATATGCAAGTATTGTTCGTAGTTTGTACTGACTCTTTAAAACTAGGTAATCGCCGGCTAGTTGGTTTATGTAACGCATTTAACTTCAATTGTCTTTTTAATATCCGTTCTTAATTAATAACTCTCCTTTTTCTTGAACTTTATTTGTTTCACAATTTGCGTGCATTTTTTTTTGTTGGTTAGGGAAAACCATGGTTCTAGGTAGGTACTGGAAAATCTGGAAAGAAGTGAGTTTTTTAAGATATTTGTAATCATCCTGAATAAAAACGTAATAGCCATTTATGGCTATGCAAAATTGCAAAATATATCTGATAAAACATGGTAATTAAAATGAGTAATTAACCTTTTGTGATTTTATAAAAACGTATTGCATATGTTTAATTAAAGAAAACAAAAAAAAACAAAACAGAAAGACACATTAGCACAGTAGCCGTCGTCAGACAGAGGCAATCAATCATTTCCTGTATGTATACAGGGTCTAACAGAGAGTTTTATTCGAACTTCTTAAGTGAATTATCTAGTTCTGTAAAATGATATTAGTGCCAAATATATTAAAATATGATTTTCCTCGATATTATATCTTTCAATTACCGGTGTAAGTAACCGAACTTGGTTTTTCAACTAAATGACGCAAGAAATACTATGTCACTTTACACTTACAACTTTCATAGTCTCGTTTTCAGTACAATAATTAAACTCGAGTTTGAGAAGAAAAAATTGTGATTAATAAATAATGTCGCTTATGACTTTTTTTATTAGCCGCTGATACGTTGTCTGTTTTATCAATTCTCTGACATATTGTCATATGTGGGATTGTTTTAATACGACCTTGTATTCATAGCAGTTCTTTAAATAATGCATGATCGTTTGTGAATATGTGAGATGATAGATATATAGTATCTACCCATATAAAAGCATATACCATAGCAGAACTTCACACTGTGGGTACAGGTAACAGAGGATTGTGGTCTCCATTTAGAGTACAAGGCTTTTGGCGCAAAATCAACAATTTAAATGAATATTTGCTTTATGGCTTCATAATTAATCGTCTCATTTGAATGCTCGTTGAGCTTTCTCCCTCAGAAAGCCAAAAAGGAAAATTTATTCAGACTCCGAATGAGTGCATCTAAAAATGAGTTAACCTCACTTCAAGATACGACTTGCATATGAAAAAAGTGAGGGTATAAGAATTATCAGAAATGTTTCCCCCTACATCTCGATTGCTGAACGCGTAAATTGTGACGATTGTGAATAAATTTTGGCTTAGATTGAAATATTTGTTTTCATTAGTTTCTTCGCAGTCATGGCATAAGAATATGATCATACAATTAGATTAGAGCGGAAGTCCGCAACGCTTATGCGAGGAATTCGTGAATAACTTTAGGGTTTTGATACATCTTAAACAATTAATGTAGTAGGTTAAAGGAACACTATGTTCAAATTGTAAACAGATGTACATTTATTTTTTACATATAGACATGGTTTAACACTGTTTAACGGCGTCCCGACTAAATACAAATAAATGAATGCATTACCGTGTTAAACATTGTCTATATGTATATTGGGAGATAATCAACCTTAGATTATGAATTGTTCCAAATTTAATTTACCTTGATTTAATAGAGAATTTCTATATTCATGGTTATATTGATAAATGGATCTTTCATCTTTGATTCACCCGTTTGTGATTAGCTCTCGCATGCGATATGATTCGGTAATATGGCACCCAAGTCAATTATCGACTGTCGCATGTGGTGGTTTTTCAGTGACAGAATGCTTTAAAGGGAAGAAGTTGGTTGTTTGAAAATGTGTTACTGTGTGAGTAATTGTTAACTCTGTCCGCCGCGATAGTGGAAAGTTTAGGGTTAGAATCCCTACGGTGACATAGGTTTGAAAAATGAATTTCTCCTGACTACAGTATTATGTTACGTCATTGTCAAATGGGTGTTTCATATACTAATGCATTCGTAATGCATTCATTTATTTGTATTTATTTTTTACCTTTATGATAAATCTCTTATAATATTATTTTACATTATACTTCGAAGTTTATATGTTAAATAAAACAGAAAGATTGGTAATTTAGTAATTCCAGTTTTGAGTTTGGAATCTTAGAAGTAGTTTAGGGATCACTGTAACTTTCTAATATATTTGGTTTCGCAAAATTTTTTTTCTCCAAAAAATATTGATCAAAAAATTCTAAATTTTTGTTAGTTCTTATGAAACCAAAATTTATATTTTTAAAGTTTTTTTAAGTACCTTTTTTAGTTGTTGTTTTAATTTATACGTAATAATATGCCTAAATATTATCTCACTGTTTTTTGAATCGTTCGCGTTCTTTCGCATGATTGCAGTTTTTTTTATTTTTAGCGAATAAACGGCTACTATATTTGATAAGCGAGCGTCTACTGTAGATACCTTAATAGATGCGTTACATATATAAGTGTTATATTAATTTAAATACATAAAGTTACATAGATTTTGTAATCTAAATCCGTTTCTCTCGGCTATATCCCATATCTTTGTATGTGTGTGTATACAAATTTGACATGTGTCAAATTATAATAACTTGTATCGTGCTCAGATTTATTTAAATATTCTAATATGTTCCCGCCTTTAGCGTTAAAATATGCATGCATATAGAAGTATTTTAAAATATATTATGTACAGCACCATCCCAGTGTGCTGGATTCCATCTTGTTCGAATGTGACGAAAAAAACACCTTCGTCATTGGCGATCTAATACTTTAATATTAACAGTCTTTAATTCAATTCAAAATTGTTTAGGATATTTTCATATTATGTTCATTTTTTGATGTTGCATATAGATATATCGATTAAGAATCACTTAAAAATCTTATAGTACTTAAGTTGCCTCAAGAGATAGCAGAGCAGTACGGGTAAACCTACGCTTGAATTAATTTTTTGTATAAATTTCGCTAATGATCTTTTTTGGTGAGCGTCTATAATCTACAATGTGTATAAATCTGGCATTTACTGTATTTACTACGTTTATTAAAATGGCGTTGAAAATAAGATTCGAAACTAGTTATTCTATACACCAACACGACTGTTTTCAAAATTATTTTTTGAGATAACAGCTGTTATAGCGATTATCTGGCTTAAAATTGTAAACCGCGAGCGAAATACGCTAAACGAATCTAGTTATTTGTAGGCGTCATCCATAAATTAGTTATGTAAAGTATTTGTTAACTATAGCGGTATACAGACGATCAATTTGGTTGTCAACCATGTTGTCAATCAAGTTGAGTCTGTTTGCCACAGACGTACCAACAGAGTTGACAACATTAACACAAACATTACTTTTTACAAAGTCTGTCTATAATTTCCCTTCCGACACTCTCTATCTCTACAGTACACTTTTAAACTCATGTTTACAACATGGTCTTCAACATTGCATGTTGACAACCAAGTTGACCATTTGTATGCCGCTCTTGGTACGTAAACTGCAGCGGGGTCATTAATTTAAAGCGTCCATTACACTACTCTCGAAGTTGGGCGAGGACGAGAGTGTAGAGAGGCACTTCGAATAACTTCGTGCATCTTCTCCTCGCTTCGGGCGACTTCCGATCATTGTCGGTTTGGTTCGAGTCAAAGGGACGGAGTCGCGCGAGCAAGGGCGAACACGTCATCCATGTTAAGATTGAGGTCATCCCGAAGTTGAGCGAGTAGTGTAGCGACGCACCTCGTACTCGGGTAACTTCAACGAGTACTTCGGCGAGGAACTTCGACTTGTAGTGTAGAGGACGCTTAAAACTTCTTGAGTGCGGCAGAGCTTCTTTGGACCGCAGAACAAGTCATCTTCGGTTTTTTTCTTGCAAGATGCTGTGAAGATTTGTCTCTGGATCTTCCTCGCGTCAATGTTGTGGTTGTGACCATCCCATCCTCTCTTGAAATCCCAGGAACGGCTCCGGTATAGAGGATACTGCAGCTTTGCTGTGCAATCTCGCACCGTGCAACACCACTTTTCTTCACCCGAATTAACGTTTCTATTTTACAAAACTTGCAGCCGTCTGCTAAGAGCAGTTTCTACCGCGTTCGCTCTCAACAACCGTCACTTTACACATTTAGCGTATGAACGTTCGGTTTAAATAAATAAATAGTGAGCATTTTAAAAGTTAAAATTTATCAGCGGCGAAACATAAATGTTACGTTGAAACAATATATCTAATTTTATTCAACATCAAATGCAATGTGCGAAGAGTAAGTATAAATTCCTATGGCCTACAAAATATTATTTGCGAAAATTTTAAGGACGAATGGCCATTAGTAAAATTACCCGGCAACCGTCATAAACATGAACCCGCTGCATGTTTGCATACTTTTTGGAGACTACCTGGCTACTACCTGCTTATGAGGATTAACGACACAAGATACAGTCACCCTCCTTCCCTCAGGTGAGGCACAGTAAGACCAATGAGGACTCGACCCCTAAGTTCAAATCAGTATTCGTCAATCGTCATTCATTCTGGATGCGCAGAAATGCGATAGGCAGTGGAGGACTATGAGGGAGCGGCTCGCCCCGGGCCTCTGATCCTGGTGGGCCTCCAAATCTCGAGATGTCCTTCTTAATCAAATCCCAAACAAGGCCAAAATATGTTTAGTAAGTAAGAGGCAGTTTGTAGTTGGAAGTCCCGTGCGTATACAAAATATAAACGTAGGTAGGTCGTTTATTATAAATATTTGATTTTTTGTGTCAGCCATTGCATCTATATTATTCATTTTTTACGTTTACACTACAAATACATAAATTTCTAAGCAGACTGGGGGCCTCATTTAGTTCTACCGCCCCGGGCCTCAGACGGGCTTAGTCCGCCACTGGCGATAGGTCGTCAAAATGTAAAATGAGCTACGCATAGCGGCCATAGCGCTGCTCCGAAGTGTGATCATTGATCAAAGAGTGATTTTCACTGGTGTAAGATAATCTTTTTGCGGTTTTTAACTGTGAATTAGATATGACGGAAGCATCAACATTTAAAGTCAATATTATGTGTATATTATAATATCGACACCTATAATTTTAAGTAGATATTAATACTATTGTGTTGAATGACAGTTAAATAATTTTCGTGGTAATTTTTTGCTAATGCTTCAAGTTTTCTCACACGATTTTAGTATTAGAGCCTAGTGCACATGCGCGTTTATTCTCTTCGGCTACATACATAGATAGATAGATAGATAGATAATACAGTCTGTATTTATATACATTCTTTAAAGAATATAAATTACGTCAATCAAAATATAATATATACAGTTTATAAAAATTGCGTAAGACATGCGTTTTGATGATATTTGGTCTTCGTGTGTAATTATAGGTATCTGAAAAGGGAAAACCTTTATAACTTATAACTTAATGGTTATTATTATTGAATTTGAAGTTGCTATAATTAAATAGAGCAATTTGATCCTTGAAAACAGTGTAGAAATTGTCGGAAGTGAGCACTTACGTGCCACGGCACAATTTCTACGTTATTATTATTATTTTATATTATAGACGCGTCGACAACTCAGGTCATTAGCGTCTTCAACACAACAATTAATAATCCATTTGTGTATTAGAATCTGCCAGCCAGCATACACAAACCGACTGGTTGAGCTCGGGCTCCTGGGAACGCCAATTCCCAAAGAACATTCGAATGCAATTGCGAGAACAACTACATTCCAATGTTCCCCCTGGGGAAACTTAATGGTTATTAACTCAGTAATGCCACATTTAGGACTAATTATCCTTAGCTCTAGGGATATTTTCGATAGTCCCCCTTTTGTCTAGCGAATCCGTCAAATCGTTTCTGACATAATCGCGCATATACATAATAAAACTATATTCGTTACATTGTTTCATGATTGATAGACAAAAACGACATAAATACACTTGCAGGCATGTAATTTTTATTCTGCTGTCCTTTTAACATTTGGCCAACGGCAGAATCTAAGTATAGCTAAAGAAAGCTAACATTTTTTTTGATACTACCGACTACACGTACTACCCTTTTAATCCAGTGGATTTTTAAAACAATCTTAAAGAAGCATCAAGGACGAAAATACATATTAAAGACGCAGTTACATGGGTGATACTGAGCATCATTCACTTGTTTTAAAGTCATGTCGACGACCCTGCCATCTAGTGCTATAGTATAACGCAAATTTGTTTGTAGAAAAGAGGTCACTGGATGTGAATTTTAAGACTAAAATGTACAAATATTTACTCTATTAAAAAGAACACAGAAGCGCCGTTATTTTTCTAATATTTCGTAAAACGTTTCATTTTCAGTGTACTCATGCAGCGCAGAACCTAAAACAGTAGTCAGTGTCGCATTCGGCGCGTGCGCATTATGTCGGTTTCACATGTGCCCCATGTCTATCCGACCATTTCTCATCTGTGTATCACGTTTTCAGTTTGAAGTATAAACAGTTTTTATTCTTAGAACTCTCCACTGCAATGTTCTTTCCCTCGTCCACCGTTTCTCGTCCAGTGGTATTTTTGGCCATCATCCAAACATTTAAACATCACCAACCCATATAACTTAGCGTTTAACTCGACTAGCGTTAGAACAAAACGTCCATAAAATCTTATAATAAGTAAATTTGTAAATGTAATAATTCTGTTTACTGAAAAACTAAATTTTTTAAAATTAGTTTCTTTTTAATTCCTTACGAAAAAACCCTTTTTGCCATACCCACTACAAAATAGCTACTTTCCATGCATGTATACCGGCCTGTTTTTAACAGGCAGGCGTGCCGAAAGCGTTTTCATAACATAACTAGTGCGGTAAGTAAACGGTTGTCATAGTAACTCTATCCTCTATCCGCCTGCTATTACATACTCACGGCCTGCTGTAAATGTAAAGATGGCGATGCAAATGAACAGTCAAAATTATTTGAAGATACTGAAAATGAAGTGAAAAGTAGATATTTTGTAGTAGGTATGGCAAAAAATACCATACCTATTTCTCGTGCTATCGCTCGTTTTTACATACTGTCATCACTCGTCCATTATTTCAACTGTTGTCATTTTAACATTAAAACATTCATGATTTACGAGGCTGCTAGCAATCCTATTCAGTATAGGGATTGAGGGGATTTGACATTTAGGTAACGCTATGATATCTAGTGGCAGAAAATGAAATTAAAGCAACATACCTATATTCGCCATGCCTTCATATCAAATTCCATGGAACTTATAACTGAATATTTTTTGGACTTGCACGTCTTAGCCTCTTATTTATGTATTTTTTGCATATAATAATAATAGAATTTATTTGCATAGGACCAAAGAACATGGTTTACAAAAGCGTCAAAAAATACAATAAAATACAATAAGCTTCAAGTAACATATTCGTACGTAGCATTATAGGTAGTACTTGGTGAAAAACACGCTTATGACATCTGTTGTCGAGCGTCTGCAATTTAAATACCTATATCTATTTAGCTTAGTAAAAATTGTGTGGTAAAATCATTCTTTACCCGCGACTTTAGTCGCGTTAATATCAGTTTTTCATCTTATCTTAATACGATCGATATGCCGTATAAAAAGTAAAAAGTCTCGGTGCCGGTAAATTTACTGTTTCGTCAAAATCGGCCCAGCCTTTCTCGAGCGATGCTGATGCAAATTGTGGAAATATTTTTTCCTGCCTAGGTGCCATACAAAATACCCGGAAGAAAACGAAATGACATACTGGTTCCATGCATTACTATATTAATTTACATATTAGTCTTGGTAACAAAGGTGGGATTCTCTTCATTTAATGATGACAATAAATTTATGTTTGTATCTTTCACTTTCAGTTCGTTTTCTATGCTAAGATAAAATTGTAACAGGCAATTTTTTTTTCTAAATTCGTTTTCTTATAGAGTTTTGTGGTAGACGGGCAAATGTATTTCTAGAATTTCTGTCTGTTTGTACCGGCATCACTCGATTTTATAGTATAGGATACTTTTTACCCGGCAAATCGTCATAAATCCGAGAAAACCATGACGTTCCCTTAAGCGAGTCCATGGGCAAAACAGTTATATTATAAAATTTTCAAATAATGTTTAGGATTATTAAAATCTTTTAAATTAATTTTATAACTGAAACGTGTTTTGCTAAATGCATTGTACATTTTCTACGTATTTTCTGATAACAAATGCGGAACTTTAAAATGCAATTGATAAGTTATTTATTTCTTTTCGTTTTGTAATTTTTCCATATTATCTTTTATAAAATATATAATGTACTGTATTTTTTTTTGTATGACGGCGGCTAAAAATAAAATTGTCAATATTTTTGTATACGACTATATGCTAATATAATTTTTATACTTGTTGACAAATCTCTTATCAACTATTTATTAACCCGATTAATTTATACTGTACTACGGGGGGTTATGAAATATTTTATTTATTGATTTCCATTCAGCAAAAAAGTTAAAAGAAGGAGATCGTTTAATCCTCTATAGTTCTTAGCTTTGATGGCTAAAGCAGAATCAATTATGAAGATTATTCGATGAGTGCCGGCTTCTTCATTAATTACTGATGAATGAAACACATGCACAACTTAGTCATAATTTACTATTTCCTTTCGGAGATGTGGAGACGTCATAACTTTACAGTGTTGTCAGTTGAAAAAAAAATCCTTAGGTCTATTATCTATAATCATTATTTTCACAACGGCGCTATTGAAAATTCGATTTTCGATACTTATTTAGCGGGTTGAAACTGAGAGTTTCAACCCTAGGGATGAAAATATTTAGTTGTCGGTTTTCTCTGATTTTTAACGTTGTTAAGAGAGAGATAGAGCGATTGAGTCGCGCCAACTCAGCTCGCATTATACTCGAAAACGTCAAAATGACAGACAACCCCACATAAATTTCACATGGATCTGACAGATCTAATATTTTTGTTGTGAAAAATAATATGCATTTATTCGGAACGAAATACAGCGAATGCAAAGCATGTGAATTGCTGCTCTCGTTCTTCGGGCAGCAAACTTCATACTAGTTGCAAACGCTGTGTTTCGTCCCTTGTAATGCAATATACTATTTCATTAAGAGATATATAAACATTACAGATTTTTTTATTTTAAAAATAAATTTACCAGACGACACCCAACTGATGTTATTTAGTGAAGGAACTAATTTACCGAAGCACGATTTGGAAGGAACTCATTCACGAAAACACTAATTGTATTTCTGAGTATGTGGCATACTCGGTCTTATTATTATTAGCACGTGATATTAAAATATCGTTTATCAATATTGAAGTAGAAATTTTGATTTTGGTGTTATCACTTTTTCAGTAGATACTCTAAATCTATAATTTAATCTAAATTCTAAACAGTTTTGCAATTTTTTAATGAACAAAGTGTCTGCGGATAAATTTTAAAGCAATAATTGATTTTTCAAAGTTCATTTATAATTTTGATTTTTTATGTTAATAAAATCTTTCACAGTGTTAATCTAATGAACAATAATCTCAGATTGCCTCAAGGAAATCCTTTGATTACAAGAGTAAAATTTCGTTGGAATATAAGTTCAAAGACTGTTCACACGAATACATCTCATAAAATTTTGCTCCAAATAAAACCCTATTTCGCAAGTCATCTGGCAACACTGAACCGACGCGGACGGATCAAGTATTGTAACATACTACACTTATAGAGTTAACATGACACATACATAATAGGTACATATTATCTAGATACCATACAATCATACATAGAACTGGTGAGGCTGGCGCCCACTCCGACAGTCGATGGACAGTTTTTTTACGTGTCCAGTTTGGAGAGCGGTTGCTCAATGCCCTTTCTGCCCACGCAATGCATGATGTCTCCATAGAAGGCATTACAAGCATACAATATTATTTCTTTATACATTATTATACATTCAACTGGTTGGTATAGTGTAAAACTTTATTTTACCAAATTGATTGCGTAATTTATTAAGTCGAGATAGCATTTGGATCGATTAAATACATACTGTATCAATTTAACTATTGATTGATAACTGGCGTCTGGCGAACACTGCTGTAGTGAATAGCGTTTTACCTTTGGGACTGTCGTGGGTTCGATTTTTATTTATTGTGGATTATAGACGCGTCGACAGCTTAGGTCATTAGCGTCTTAAATACAACAAATATCATAATATATCACTTAAAAACTAAATAACATCACAAAACATCCATGAGCAGAGGTGGGATTCGAACCCACGACAGTCTGATTCAGAGGCCGCGACGCTACCAACTGAGCCATATTGTCCTCTCGTGGGTTCGAATTCCTATCTTGGCCATATATGATTTGTTATGCCGTTTTGACCCAGCTGCAATTTGGCATGGTACTGAAATAGGTATAAAATTTGAGGAATCGATACATATAGTAGATTATAGACGCTCGACATTTTTAAATACCTATCTATTTTACTATAATATTGACTATAAATGGAGTGTAGTGGCTAGCTTCCATTTCCGATAATAGATATTTTGTGGTGTTGGTTAAACCCAACTGTAATTTGGTGATACTGACTATAGTGTACCTAACATATGATGGATTAAATATATATTTATATAAGAAAACAATATAATCTAAACTTTAGTGTGTGCTAGCCTTTGAACTAGACTGTCAATGGTTTGAATCTCATCTACTCTTGAACGTTCGAATGAATGAATGATTGTAATCGGAGTGTCGTTTTGACCCAATAGTGATTTTGATGATGGCTAGATAACTTACGTTTAGGCCACCATGACAGGGTTATCCTCTTTCATTTACGTGTGCATATGGTCGGTAATGATAATGTGATAATAATTTTATTAATTACGATATAATATAGAATAGTTTAATGGTTCTCATATACTTACATTATATGATGCGTCAGCAGAAGATATAATTAAAATTGAACATCATTAGAATGGTACACGCTTTCAAGTCTTTCATCAATCAATTTAATCTTTATTACATTAAGAATTATTTGATAAGTCTATTCGTAACGTATATTCAGTATTATTTTGAAGTCCAAAGTTGCTTTTTTGTAAAGAGTTAAAGTGAACTTGATTATTATTAGTTATTACCCAGTTCATCTTGATCCAATGATGACAGGTTTTTGGGTTGTTTGTCTTTTGAATTTATTTTATAATGTTCAGTAACAGATTTGGATTATTGTTGTTTTTTAAAGACCATCAACTGCCAAGGTTATCTGAGCTTAGTACCATAATCTATTTTTTCAATTTTCAATTTATTGATATTTTTACTTCCATCTTTCGTAAAAGAATTGAAATATAGTAATAAGGTGGTTGAGTAGACTCTAAATTTAGTTTCGAGCGACAAATTGCGATCTTTAGAATTCTTAGAATTGATAAGAAGATTGAGGTGGCTCAGGATCAATTGATTGCAATATTGATGTTTAGGATAATTGCATTTCATTTACTTACGTTTCAACACAGGGCGCTCTTAAATAAAAGATATCAATAAATAAAATCAGTACATAATAAAACATCAGTATTGCAATCATTTGATCTTGAGCTACATAAGGCTTTCTTTCAATCTTCTTATATTCATAGGAAGGCAATAAAAGAATACCTATGGTTACCACCACGGATTATTTCGTACCGAAAAGTTATCTATTGCATGGTGAATGGCGATAAAGAAGAGATGGCAGATATAACGCAAGTTGTTTTTATCATATGAATATCAAAATCGGTTCAGCATTCTGGATAAAATTCCGATGAGATACAGCTTAAGTTTTCAATCCGCTGAAGATTAAGAAAAAGTGCTTTTCAAGAAAACGAGAATTTTAATAATTGCTATTAAATTTTAAAGCAAGATAAAGCGAACGAATTTACAGTATAGGGACCCTGAAAGTTAAAACGTTTCAATTCATCATTGAAATAGAACCCACGTCACCGCGTCCATTTCAGTTTTACGTCGTTACATTAAATATTAATAATTATATATGTATAAGCAGCTAATACACAATTATTTTGTGTAACATTAATAAAATATTTGTAAATAAAGGCAATAACAAGAAATATCGATAACATATTTTATGCACATTAGGTAGAGGAAAATTTTATTAGCTGTAAATAACATTTGATTTGCTTTTATCTCGTTTGCTTATTAAAAGTGTTGGACGTTCCTTTGATAGACTTATTTAATCTTATAATCTATGATTTATATTATTATCATCAATAAACTAGCTTTACCGGCGGTTTCGCTCACTTTTATGACTGTTCTTAAATCAATCGCTTGTACCATTGTTGATAGTTAAATTGATAGTTAAAATGATAGTTAAATTTCATAAAAATCTGTTTAGCCACCCTCGAGAAACGCTGGGACAAACTGTTCAATGACAGCAGTACATCTCATTCTAAAAACATTGACCTTGATACAATATTTATTTACCTCATTACCATAGTAACCATATTTCATTATAGCATCGAAAAGAGTTACACAATAGTTCATTATGTATAACGGGTTTTTCATGTGTTTTTCATTATACTATATCCAAAAGCGTTTCATTACGGATAAATGGTCATTTAAGATCCGCTTTAGGTACAGACACGAAAAAACACTAAAAGCGTGCATGCGTGTTCAATAAAAAATTTCGTAAAAATATTGATTTTAGCGAATTTCAACATAATTATTAAATAATTAAATAATGTCAATGTTTGCCGCAAAATTGATTTTTTGAAACTGCGTCTGGTGTCTTTAGTTGCTTTGTTGGTAGCCTAGAGAAACCATGGCGGCTCAACCAGTTGCGCTGCCATGGTAACTCGGTGCGGCGTGGCCCTTATACACTTGTTCCTAGATCTAATGCACTTTTTATAGGGTAGCGCGTTGCATTAAGTTAAGCTGAACATATAGATGTATAGCAATGATGTATCGTAAACAATAAACATACAGCTATCATAGATTAATTCCATGACGTGTGCGAGCAGTCTGAATGTTTATTTTGCAAATAGTGTGTAGGCCAAACAAGGTACGCTCGCTCGAACAGAGAGCTACCACACCCATTGATATTTTAGTCTGAAGTTTGTTCAAGGATTTTGTTAAAGTCTGTATACAGCTTTTAAAATCGATATTTATATGCTGATTATTGAAGGATTTGGTGTAAACTAAGTGCAGACGATTTTGGAAAAAGTACGCACTGGAATTTTTTCCTCGATGCGCGTTTCGCGAACCATGTTAACATCATCAGAAAATTATTAAGAATGAATTTAGTACGACTGTATATTACAAATATGTGAAGTTATATTGTTTCAGCCAAATTACATAATTATCTCTGCACTATTGGGAAAAAATTATCTTATCAACCGTTGTCACAGTCGGGGTATGAAGTTCGGGTTCGTATCCCGATTGTGACAACGGTTGATAAAATAAATTTTTCCGAATAGTCCAGAGATAATTATGTAATTTGGCTGAAACAATATAACTTCACATATCATCAGAAAATGCTTAAAATTTTAATATTTTCTGATGCTAATATGGTTTGCCAAACGTGCGTCGAGAAAAAAAGTGTCAGTGTTTTAGTGTTAAATATAAAAATTTAGTGTCTTCACACCAATGGTTCCTATCTTCAAGAGATTCCATTGGTTTTCGAAATGTTCCTTTCAAAGCTTAGAAAACAGTGAACCACAATTTTTTGATTTATGATTATTTTTAGTGGTTTTTAATGACCTATGTTATGCCATAGAGCATAGACAATATTATACATTCAGCTAATTCGTTTTTACTCAATCGTTGGAAAAAAAAAATTGTCTGTTTTTTTACCAATAAAACATTTTTATGGACAAAAAGAAAGGTATTGTGTCTACCCATTTAACATAAAAAATGATGACAATTGGCTTTAGAATAGCCGACTTCGTCGGGATGACGTTGTATATAAATGGCTTAACCATGATTCGTCAGAAATACTGATGTTTAAAATTGAATTTATTTCTAACATTTCAGGAGATTTACTCTCATCTTCAGAATTCAAATGCCGTCGAAATAATCAGTAAATTATTAAGATTGTTTGGACAGCATTTGAGTTCTGAAGATGAGAGTAAATCTCCCGAAACGTTAGCAATAAATGCAAGTTTAAATATCAGTATTGCCGTTTTTTGATCCTTAAGCCAAAACATAAAAGATTTTCTTTGAAATTTCACGTCGGAATTACTTATAGGATCTATCGGGATCTACATTAAATTCTAACAATTTATTCAAAATTTCAAATTTTAAGTTCTGTATGATTAATTAGATTAATTATTTGGATTTTCATTTATTTTATTTATTGTAAATTATAGACGCGTCGACAACTTAGGTGATTTGGATTTTCAGTTTACTTTTAAAATATAATGGAAAATACGGATAAATGCCACACGATAAATATGTTTACACTATATTAATAGAGGCCATAGAATGTGCAAAATATGTAAACACCCTGAATCATCAACAATAAAATAGCGTTCAGCATCCTTTTCGAACTCAGGTACTGAGCGCCTCAAGCCGAAAAACGCTAAAAAATAGAACAAGCGTTGGAAATATAAACTGAACAAACCGCTGTATTAACGAAACGCCGGAAAATGGACTTGGAAAAGCGAGGTGCTACTGTATTTAGATTTGAATATCTTCTTTGTTAATCTCTACTATAATACTGTAGCTATTTAACTAACAAACACGCATACATACACATGATCATTATATATTTACATTGTTTTGGCACTGACTACTTGATCGTTTCGTTTAAGAAATGACTCACTCGTAGGTACATATTTTATTGTCTCCGCAGAACACGGTTTCGTGCGTAAAAATTTCATTAACACGACACCGGCAAAAATAAAATGCGTAAATATATTTTCAGCTATTTGTTCCTGTCAGATTTTTAAAATTTTTGTCGAGATTTTATTACGAGCAGATGAAATCCAATAAATAATAGGTAAGTGTAGAATATAAATAGGGGTATCATTTTTGTCTAGATGCGTCAACGGCTAATGATGAGAGACAAGTAAATTATAAACAATACGTATAGGTACCTATACAAAATAAATAAATACTATACCTATCTGTAATTCCGTTTTTTTGCGGGTTTTTGTGGTATTTTGTATGATTTCTAGTCGGGAATAGTAGATTGTATATCTAGTTGCGTAATGAGGCATATTATTGACGAGTAGTGACAGTAGGTAATATGTTAAAACGAGCGATAGCACGTTTTAAGACACACGAGTCATAATATTACGCACGAGATGTATATGGTATTTTTTCCATACTCACTATAAAATAGCTGCTTTTCACTTCATTTTCAATATTTTCAAAAATTTTTGACAGTTCATTTGTGTCGCCAACTTCACTTCTATAGTATTCCAAGGCACTCACAGGAGTATGTAATAGCGGGCGAATTAGGCGAATAAACATAAATCACTATGGAAAATGGAAATGGTTTGCTTTCCCACATTAGTGTGGAAAGATACGTTCCCGCAAATCGGCCTGTCGAAAGTCACTTTACATGCATATATACATGCATGTAAAGCAGCTATTTTATAGTGGGTATGGCAAAAAACACGTTTCTTGATTTTCACCAGCATCATTCGAAAACTGCTAGATCTAGTTTAGTGAAACTTGATACAATATCAGTATTGAAACCCATTAAATAATATCGTTCCTGTTAGAATCGTAGTTTACAGCAGCGAAATCATGGGCAAAAGCTAGTAATAAATAATCTGAGTATTTTATTATTTTTTATTAAGAAAATGTTTTTAGGTATTTTGTGTTATAATACGTGATGTTCTTTTTTAATATCGCGTACCTATATTTTTTTCCAGAATATACGCCTATAAATCGGATCCTACCTAAATTATATTTTTAAAATATTTTTGTCACATTATTACAGCTGTTCCAAACAAATATTTCGGTAAGGTCACAGATGTATCTATAATTGATTTCATTTGGTTTAAAAAACGTTTTTTTATTTATTAGTGTATTTGCCATATGGCACATACACTATTGGCGTCGGTCGGATGGCGGGACCTAGGGGTCGGACCAAAATTTCTCGACGTTTCATAGCCTCCTGAACAATTTGGCACCATTTTTGAAAATGTTTATATATATATGTATATATATATATATTTATTTATATATATATATATATATATATATATATATATATATATATATATAGTGTGTGTGTGTGTGTGTGTGTGTGTGTGTGTGTGTGTTCGCGGCATAACTCTCGAAAGACTTAATTGATTTCAACGAAATTTGGTACACATGTTGGAAACCATCACCGCACGGAACCTATTTAAAATGGGCCCAATCGGACTATTTTAAGGGTAGTTTTTAGGGGTTGAAAAAAGTTTTTGGGCCCGAAAATACCGAAAAAAATTTCAGAATTGTTTCAAAATTGAAATTTAACCTTTTAGTAAAGATCAAAATATGCTGCTAAAATTTTAATAAAATCGGCCCGATAGGACCGGACTTACAAATTTTATGAAAACACTAGTTTTGCGGATAGTGATTTACTTACTGAAGGGTGTATTTAATTTGGTACAGAGGCTGCAATGATAATAATATTGAAATTAAGAAAAAAATATTATTTTAAGGGATGTATTAAGGGGTTGAATTTTTTATTTTTTCCAAAAACAAACTTAAGTTCACGTATTAAAGCCACAAGGCTTGTATTAGCAAATACACTATATTGTCGGCAGGGTTTTGGCACTGCGACCCGAGTTTTTTATAGAATAAAATCGATTGTAACTGAATATTCCGCTTACCTTTAGCTTTGGGAAAATAATCCCACGTGCTGGACCTAAAAAAAGAAACGGTTCGAGAAAACTTCTGTTTGATAGCTATATATACTTTGACATTCTCAATATTTTTTAAATTACTTTGTCTAACAGTATTCAAGAAAAATAATATTCCAAGTGATTTGTGTTGGTTTGTTAAACTTCGTGTATTTCCTGTATTTTAAATTATATGCGTAGACCTTGTATTTACCCTTTTATTATTATTTTAGTATGTTTACATTTTAGGGTTGTTCCATATTCCAACCGTAGTTCCTGTTCCAGATGGCTGGCTGGCTACTTATAGTTAAATCACCGTACCTTTGTTTTTGATATACCTACACTTGTCCCGAGACTGTCAACAGTCAATGTAAAATTAGATCAGACGCCGCCGACTATGGGAATGTTTCACCAAACAAAATTAGAGGTGGCGTTATGCATGTGCAATTTGATTTTTCGTTCATTTTTTAATGTAAGAACCTCATAATTATAATAAATCATATTAGATTATAGACGAAGATGTGGCTTCATCTCTGGAGGTCCCAAAAATAAATGTATTTACTGTTAGATTTTTCGCATTTAATTGCTAACGTTTCGTAAACGTTCCGAAACGTTAGCAATTATATGCGAAACATCTAACAGTACCTAAATATACATTCATTTTTGGATCCTTCAGCCACGTTCATCTATTATCATAGATTATCAAGATCGGTTTTTGGTCTATTCATCGCAGTAGATACAGGAAAGAAAATTAAAAAATGCATCATATTATTGAAGTCATAAATAGTTCCTGAACATTTATTATGTGCTATATACTTGCAAAAAATGTCATTATAGTTATTGATGAATATTGTGACATACAAGTCATTATTGATACAATTATATCTGTACGATGTCAAGTTATTGATCTGTTCCTAATCCAATATTATTATCCAATAAACTTTATGGGGCCGAAATAACTCATTCTTATCATTTACAGATAATCCCCACTTATCTATAAATTGGGCGGAGTTTAGGTACTGTTATAGGATGCCACTATTTCATTATGTTTACTTTTTTTGTTATAGAAGTTGTGGTTTCGATTAAATAAACAAAAGTTTCGTGTTTTTGATTACGATGGTGAAACTGTTTTCCGAGATGAGAATATGTATAAACTTTGTTATTAAAAAAAAAAACTATTTTAAAATCGTCGGCAATTTTTATTTTTTGTTTTAAATTTAGGTATAGTCGTCCTAACCTTTTTTTCATGCAGAATACATATTATGATTTTCTTTCGATTGCAGGGATGCTCTATTTGAAATACTGACCTGTATACTTACTAACTGGATAGCTGTTCCTGCAGGCCGCCATTATCCGAGTTTGAACGGGTAATCAGCGCCACACAATATCGGGCCAGTAACTAAAATGTACCTTATTGCCATGTAGATCAATGCTTATTGCACGCGCACTTAAATTAATTTTAGTTCTCGGCCCGATATAGTGTGGCGCTGGCTACCACATCAGTTGGTTGCATATTTTTAATATTAAAGTCTGACGTTCTAAATGAAGCTCGTACCGCGGAGCGAGAGCTATCAGCTAAGATGTTTACACATCAAAAAGAATCAACAGAGAAATGTGTATAGCGTCGACTACAGTATTTCCTCTACTTGTAGTATAAAGAATTTCGTTCCTAGAGAGATCGTTCTTATAGGAAGAGCTGATTGTATCATGTAATGTCTTGCGTTTGTTTGCGTCCACATGAATACGATGCCACATGGTAGATATACTGTTGAGTGTTGATAATCAATTCTCAGGGTCATAAATTCAGTAAATGAGTGTGACAGACGCACACATTAAATATATAGACAGATAGCTGCGTTTAAAACAGAAGGCGGTGGCTTCATCATCATCATCATCATCAGCAGCAGCAGCAGCAGCAGCAGAATCATTGTCCATCAATGGAGAGGCCGGATAAGTGGTGTCCCTAACCTCTCGTTTATGGTGAGCGCGGTCCGTTTTTGGTACGAGAAGGTCAGGAAAAACTGAAAGAGCCAAATTTTTTTACACATATTTTTTGGTCCTTATGTCGTGATTAGTTCTAGCGTATTAATAGAAATGAGTCATCGTTGAGATCGTATTATCAAGATGTAATTTTCAGTCATCAATTTTCTATCAATTCCACCCAATTCTGTGTTAAACTGGAAAATCTAAACTGAAAGAGCCGAATTTTTTACACATATTTTTTAGTCCTTATCGTGATTAGTTCTAGTCATGGTTAGGAGATCGTATTATCCAGATGCAAGTTTTAGTCATCAATTTTCTACCATTTACACCCAGCTCTTTGTTTCACAGAGAAATCTGGAAAAATCAGTATTTTTTTCCAGATACTTATGGTTTCTTTATTGTCCCTCTATCAGATATTTGTTGTCAATTCTGTTGTAATTACATAATATGTAATTACAACAGAATTGCTATATTATAGCATTCTAGCACGTACTATAAATTAAGTCAGTCAAGCTGTTAGGGTATCATACAAGTCATCAATATCCCTCCATGGCGACCAACTCTATGTCTAAATTGAATATACGTGGAAAAAATGATGATCTTTCTTCCAGATATTTATGATTTTTTTGTCATAATTTTATCTAGCAAACTCGCGTACACTAGAAATCGAGAAGTTTGACCGTTAGAAAATCACATTGTTTATATTCTAATCACTAGTCATCTATGTCCCAACACAGCTATCGATAGTTCTGCTCTGTCCATTGCGCCAGGCCAGGCCGTTGAATGTTTAGTGCATTATCAATTTAATATAAAAAACAACATGCGGGACATGCTTCTGTGTGAATCATGAAACACATGTGAATATTTACAAATTGGTTCAGCAACGGTTAACCATCTTTTTGTGTCGATTGAAATATGGCGTGTGTTAATCATAAAGATGTCGATGACAACACTTCAGACATTTTATTTATATAATAATGTAACTGCAACAAACAAGTCCTACGCGAATTTATTGAGTTGTTGTCATTGCAGTAAAACTGCGATAAAATTTTCTACATATGGAAATGTACTTATTTTGTGTATATTTCGTTGATTGACCAATCGATGAGCAATCTTATCATTTGTAGTTAATATTCGTGGCTTCGCATGCCCTGATATCGGTTTTGTCGAGAATCCCGTGTTAATAGTGTTGTCGTCTAGACAAGACTTTCAAAAAGTCTTGTCTTGTCTTGAAATATCAAGACTTCACTAAGTCTAAGTCTAGATTAACAAACTCTTGTCTTGTCTAATATCAAGACTCTAGATTATTTTCAAGAGTCTAGATTAGTAGTAGTAGGTACAGTAAACCTTTACCTACTACTACGTAGTTTATCTAGACTCTTGAAAATTGTCTAGAGTTTTGGCAAGAGTCTTGATCTAGATAAAGCAAGTCGTGTCTTGTCTTGAAACTTTCTAGACAAGACTTTTGCAAGTCTTGTCTTGAAAATCTAGACAAGACAGGAGTCTAGAAAGTCTAGATCTAGACGGCAACACTACGTGTTAACGTGAGCGTAGCAAAATAAAAAGTATCCTATATTTTAAGTGCTGCTATCAATTGGTAGCCAAATTATAGTACCTTTGTCTGTGGACGTCAGGAGTGTGCGCAGTGAAATTTTTTTGTTCCATTCATCTGATCCAAATCCCCGATTACTATATGTCAGTTATTCCAGCAGATTTGCAAACTGTTTGCTGACAATTACGGATTACGTGAATTTTTCAAAGGCATGCGCATTAGGTAATTCCTGCGAATTACCAGTTAATCATTTTTAGCGCATACGTGATGACCCGACTCTTGTCTTTGGCCACTTGAATATCATTGCTTCTTTTTTGCTGTGCTGTACTTTAAAGTTATAAAAATTAGTTATGTACACCTTAAAAGGACAACGATATAACGGAATAACGAAACGTCTAAATTACTGGAAATTTCGAAAATTTCGGTTGTACGTGTTCAGTAAAATATATAATATTTGTACCGAATACTAATAACCAATTAGACACATACACATGTTATACTGGGTGTCCGTTTGTTTTGTGCTTTCAGAAAAAATTAACTTTTCTTGTTACAGAGTATACTTATGTAACAAAATAAGATGAATAATCTAGCTGTCCTTTCTCTCATCTTGTTGCATGTTTTTTTTTTAACCTGAAGAATTGATAGTTACCTAACACTCGTTTTAGAAATGGTATTTATGAACTCTAGTTCCCAAAATGGTTTGAAAAAAAAACTAGACTTTAGTGTAAAAAATGTGAATGCATTTTTCATATCCGTTATAATTTTAAACGTAAAAACATGAGACATTTTAAGTAAATAATGTTTGTGCCGTTTGTTTTGTGCTTTCAAAAATTAACTTTTCTTGTTATAACAAGATAAAATGAATAAGCTAGCTGTCCATTCTCTCGTCTTTTTGCATGTTTTCTTAACCTAAAGAATTAATAGTTACGTAACACTAGTTTTAAAAAAACTCGGGTCGCAGTGCCAAAACCCTGCCGACAATATAGTGTATTTGCTAATACAGGCCTTGTGGCTTTAATACGTAAACTTAAGTTTGTTTTTGGACAAAATAAAAAATTTAACCCCTTAATACATGCCTTAAAATAATATTTTTTTTCTTAATTTCAATATTATTATCATTGCAACCTCTGTACCAAATTAAATGCATCCTTCAGTAAGTAAATCACTATCCGCAATCTAGTGTTTTCATAAAATTTGTAAGTCCGGTCCTGTCGAGCCGATTTTATTAAAATTTTAGCAGCACATTTTGAGCTTTACTAAAAGGTTAAATTTCAATTTTGAAACAATTCTGAGAATTTTTTCGGTATTTTTGGGCCCAAAAATATTTTTCAACCCCTAAAAACTACCCTTAAAATGGTCCGATTAGGCCCATTTTAAATAGGTTCCGTGCGGTGATGGATTCCAACGTGTGTACCAAATTTCATTCAAATCAATTAAGTCTTTCGAGAGTTATGCCGCGAACACATATATATATATATATATAAATATATATATACATATATATATACATATATATATAAACATTTCCAAAAATGGTGCCAAATTGTTCAGGAGGCTATGAAACGTCGAGAAATTTTGGTCCGACCCCTAGGTCCCGCCATCCGACCGACGCCAATAGTGTATGTGCCATATGGCAAATACACTAAAAATATGGTACTTATGTCCTCTAGTTCCTAAAATGGCTTGAAAAAAACACGAGATTGGTGTAAAAAATGTTAATGCATTTTTCATATCCGTTATAATTTTAAACGTAAAAATATGAGACATTTTAAGTAAAAAATGTTTAAACAGTTCAAGCATTGCATTGTTAATTTTTATATAGACTTCTTACAGAATGGCCACCGATTTAGAAATGCCATTGAGTGAAAGGAATTACTTACCCAAGTCGGGGGTATTATTACTTAGTATGACAATATTATTTTTCTTATGTAAACTTATACTGTAATAACTGGATGACTAAGGATTCGGTGAATATTTTTCACATGAAATTCATTTACTCGTACTGATACTGAAAGCGAATTGTAATAACATTTTGAACCAGAAAAACGTAGAAATAATTAAGAGCACTGTGGTTGATTATCAATAAAAAATAACAGTTTAGTCACTTCTACCACAACTTTTATTATATTGGTGAATGTACATTTCAAGAGCTATGCTCCCATCTTCAGCACATACTAAACAGTTTAGTATGTGCTGAAGATGGGAGCATAGCTCTTGAAATGTACATTCACCAATATAATAAAAGTTGTGGTAGAAGTGACTAAACTGTTACCTTTTTTATTCAGAAAAACGTACAGCATGTTTTTTAACGAGAATGGAGCAAAGACGTCCGAGAAAACTGATTTAAGTACTAAATTAAAAAGACAGGAATTTTTCTCCATATTTTTGTGTCGCCTATCATATCTTGCATAATGCATGCAAAAAATAAATAAATATCGATTTAACTGTGCAGTGTGGAACACGATGTGTTAAACCCATTATTTTGTGTCACTCCGTAGATACGAATTTGTGTTTACATACAAACTATTAACGTAGCGGACCACGCATTTCAAAACAACTGCCTATATCTGGGAATTCAATTATCATTTGGAAATGGTAGACTGAAAATAAATTAAATTAATTGTTACTGTATGTTTAAATTTACTCTAGGAATTTCTATTGCTTATGTGTTTAACTTTAATTGACTCTTTAATTGATTTTTGTTTTGTTATGTTATTTGTTTTTAGACAGCCATTGATTAAATAACATTTTTATTTTGTTACAGGTAAGCCACGTTTGCTGTCTCAATAACTATCTATCTTGATTTATTCTACGGTAACTGTAAGTAAAATTAAAAATAATTTAACAGTGAGATCACATACCTAGCTATTAAGTTCTATATGACGCTTCCTGTTTCGAAAGTGTAACCAACATATTGAGATAGAAAACTATATCTATTTCTATCTCTCTTGCCCTACTAAATGAGCCAATTTCCTGAGAGTACTTCTTTCAATTATCCATGAGAAGCAGCACTTGTGGTAGGTACAAACATTATTTATTCCCCATTAGTGTCGTGTGATTTTAGTGGTATAACTTAATTATTTAAGTAATTTAATAATAATAATAATAATAATAATAATTTAATAATTAAGTTATACCACTAAAATGACAGGATACTAATGGGAAATAAATAATGTTTGTACCTACCACAAGTGCTGCCTCTCATGGATAATTGAAAGAAGTACCTACTCTAAGGAAAATGGCTCATTAAAGGATAACGCGGTACGAATTTATCCACAGATATAGAAATAGAACATAATATTATATCTTCGTCTAAAATTGTTGGTTACAGATTAATGCTGGGTTTCTGACACGACTTTCAGCCGTAAATCTAGATTTAAGAATGTCAATTGAGATCTCCATTAGTTGAAAACAAATGTCATTCTTGAATTTAGATTTAAGGCTAAACCAGGCATATTTTAAGTGCGTTGTGTCAAATGGAAATGAACCAAGCAGGAACTTTATAATGGTATAGCAAATGTTGAGAATAGCCGAGAGTGTAGCAATGCTGTTGTTTACATGGCGTTGCTATGGTTCCTCTATTACAAGTCCCCAGTTCCCGGGTTCTAGCCCGAGAGCTGGTAAAAGTGTCAATTGGATTTTCAATTTATTATTAAAAAAAATAATAAATTGAAAATATGAATTGGTGCTAGGCCCAAATAACCTTAGCTGTTGGTGGTCTTTAAAACACAATTTTATAGCAAAGGTTTAGTTTTATCCGAGGTTTTATCCGAAAAAAAATTTTATCATACAATTCATAGACAGCGTTCGGTAAGAACCGGTCAACGCACATTTGAGTCTTTCATCAAAAAAAATATTGACTTAAGTATTTTCTAATTCAATACAGTTTGGTAATTTATGTAAAAATAAGGTGTGCGCATAAGCGCTGACAATGTGTGCTCAAGCATCGATGAGATGTTTTGTGTGGATGCAGAGCATCCCATGCCATCCACTTTACTACTGGACATGTCCTAGCGGTTAAATAGTGGCTCTCCGAAAGAAAAATATAGAATGAATGGAAACACTGAGAACCAATCGCTTGTACAGAAAATGATAGAGATATACGCCATAAGGCCACAACCATACTCTATCCTCCTCAAGTCCTCACTAATGTGAATCCGAAAAATAACTACAAGTATACACCGCTGGGGCACGTCCAGTAGTATACAGGGTGTACCACAGAAAACCGAACATAGGGAAAACTCCATTGTGCAAATTAGTTAGGATCAGTGATTGCTGTGCCCTTTTTCATGCTTAAAACCATGATAATTAATTTAGTTGAGTTAGCCATGTGTATTCTATCTTTGTCACGCTACCCATTTTGTTTATGTCTTCCCTGTTGCACTCATTTATTTTCTATGTTCTCAATCCTGTGATACACCCTGTATAAATCAATGATCCCATGAATTGTCTCTTGATTTCAAAAAGCACGCTCGCTTACTATAGTCTTTCAACATTTGCGAAAATCCGTTCTTTTCGTTTAGTAGAGTTCATACATTTAGAGAAAACCAAATCCTAACGGAAACCTGCGCACAAAAACTGATGTGAGAAGTAGTCAGTGGCGTACGAAAAACAGATTAATAAGACAAAGGAAATAAAATGTTAATAAACATACATCACAGATAATGCACTTCAAATATAATTCAATATTCGACTTTTAACAGCATGTAGGTAATATAACCTAACCAGTGAACACTGAATGACAACTTGATAAGTAAATAAAAAGCAGTTCACTGTGATTGACGCCACTGACATGTACACCGCATCCCTTCAAAAATAAAATAGACCAATCCGAACCAAATCTTGTTTCTGCGCATGAGGCGGTTAAGTTTTCTCTAAATGTATCTACTATAGTTCGATTCAAGTACTAAATGGTAATAATGGATTTTTTTTCACTGCATGTTCGTATAATAAAAAATAAACTTAAACAACATTTTGAGTTGTGCGGACTTGTTTTTGAAAACGTGCACTTTCGAAAGCAAACATTATAGTCTTTTGGCTTAATCAGAATCTTCATACTTATATTAGATAATTTTGTAGCAAATCTGAATTGAAACGGAATCAAATGAATCCATTAAAAAAATTGAAAGTCAAATACCGAATAGTTAATGTATTCAGTTATATTGTGTGTTGTATTTGAAGTATGCAAAGTGTAATGTTTTTTTTTTTTTTGTAACACCAGAAGTTTTAAAGACGTCCACTTGAACCATTCGAGTGTTGTTATTTCAGGAATATGCTTCTGTTTTATTGTAATCTCATTGCGGTAGCTTTGTTTAGAACAGAATGTTGTAGCATTGTCTGTTTTAATAATAAACTATGTATAATATTATGCTCTCGAATACAACCACTATATACAGATATTAATTGTCTATATAAATGCATCTTTAAAGGCCACCAAATTATTGAGTTATTTGGGCCTGATAACAATTCACATTTTCAATTTAGAGGTTTTCTGCCTAAACCGTTAGAGATATACCGAATACCTAAATCAGTGCAATGCATGGAAAAATTGTTGGGCATAATATATTCTACAAAAAAAGTCCGCGACAGGTAATCTACAGACCCGGACGAAGCCGAACCGGGTTGCTAGTTTATTATTATTAATAGCAGTTTTGAACTCGGTTCTGCCAGGTTTTTAAGCAAAGGAATTTTAAACGCATCGAAATTTCGTAACTATACCCACCAAAAATCAACATGTCATACAAACTAACGTCCCATTTTGGTCATATAATAATAATATATATTTATTCCATCAAGACCCTATTACAGTTATTGGAAACCAGAATACAAAAATTATACTGTATTAAAAAATTCATCTTGTGAGTAAAAACAGCCATCATACAAAAATCCAAAACCAAATTATGGTTGATATGATATGATATAAAAGTTGGCGGAGGCTCGATATCCTACGACTTTTAAAGCTTTGACGTTTTTTAATTTGTGGACCCAAAATTAGAACAAAAATAACATATTGAAGGTTAATTTGGCGTGTTTCTCATCGTTTTCTGCATTGTTTGATGTTTTGAATCACTCCAAAAGTAACTGCACTTGAGGTATTTTGATCACTAAACCGTTTCTGTATTATGTTGTTCGACCTATAAATTCAAAGAATGCTCTGCCATATTATTCATATCAATTAACACATTTTTTTTTGATAAATAGTAAAAGTAAAATTACGTAAAATTTTTAATCAGCAGATGCTTTTGGCGATACAATATATTAATTAGCAAATAAACTCATGAAAACAAAAATTATCAATTTAAATTTGTTTTAAATTTGCATGTTTTCCCTCTGGGGACTGCAAGAGACTTGTGATGTTGCAATAATATCTTGTATTTTATTTACGTCATATAAATATTTTGTTTTGTTGGTAAATATTTAAAAAAACAAAAATCTGAGATTTTCCATTCTGTTTATCCCTTTAATATAAATTGAAAGTTGAAAATTTCAACTAGTGACAGACGGACGGACCGGGACGGGCAGACATCGTAGTCAGAGTAATAGTGGTCCATACGAAGGGACGGAGCCCTAAAATGACCCTTGAATGACATACAAGCGACTAGGTCCATTCTGATTGGTCGAATACCCTATCTTGATGTCGTTTGACAGACACACACACACACACACGCCTAAACGAACGTAACAATTACTAACTAGTGAATATATGGATAGTTGATAGCTATTAAAAAATGGGTTTTGTATGTGGAGAATGTTCAAACAGATTTTCTTCAAGACAGGCATTAATGTTCACAAAATTAGAATGAAAACTTCAGGTAAGGTTTGTAATCTAATTCTTTCTATAAAAGTCGATCAATTTTCTGACAATTCAAAATAAATCTTAATTAAAATTTATTTTTCTATTCCAATTTCTCAAGAACACTCTTATTGTATAAATTTTGGACATCCTAATATCTGAAATAATAATAATAAATTAGGTTTTATTTTGATATGTCAAAAAATTGATCGACTTTTATAGAAAGAATTAGATTACAAGCCTTACTTGAAGTTTTCATTTTAATTTTGTGAACATTGCCTGTCTTGAAGAATATGTGTTTGAACATTCTCCACATACAAAACCCATTTTTTAATCGCTGTCAACTATCCATATTAGTATACAGAGTTCACTAGTTCGTAGTTACGTTCGTTTAGGTGTGTGTGTGCGTTAAACGACAACAAGATGGGGTAGTCGACCAATTAGAATGAACCCTTACTTGAAGCCTTACTTGAAGTTTTTATTCTAATTTTGTAAACATTAAAGCCCGTCTTGAAGAATATGTGTTTGAACATTCTCCACATACAAAACCCATTTTTAATCGCTGTCAACTATCCATATTAGTATACAGAGTTCACTAGTTCGTTGTTACGTTCGTTTAGGTGTGTGTGTGTGTGTTAAACGACAACAAGATGGGGTAGTCGACCAATTAGAATGAACCCTGACTGCAGGGTCTAGTCGCTTCTTAATGACATGCCTGATTTAATTGTACAGATTAGTGCATAATATGAAAATATATCTAATTAATTTATGTCAGCTTGATTGCATTTTAACAGGCGGCGCACGGTTTTAACATACGCATCTCAGTAGATATCAATGCGATCCTGTGTTATTAATTCATATAGACGCGCGCATAGCGAATAAGCTATTATATACACACGCAAAATATGTAATATGTACATAAATTACATGTAGTGAGTGTATTGGCGACGTCCATTGACCCTGTATCTGCAGTCAGAATGGAGAGCCTATACAGCAACTAATGTACTGTACAACAACTCGGTACAGCACCGCGTATGTAGGTATTACTATAGGGATGACGAAACCTGTTCATTTTTTGGAATCAATTACCCGAATTGTCAGTAGAAAATATCAAGTCAAAATAGAAGTTAAAAATGGTATAATTTGACTGAAAATATTTTAGTCAAAATTTAGCTTGAAATAGTATATTGTGCGACTAGTGGGAGAAAGAGTTCTTCGAGTGTGGATTTTGCCGCACGAGCGTAGCGAGTGCGGTAAAACACACGAGTGGAATCTCCTCTTTCGACCAATAGTAGCACACAATATTTTGTTCAACTACCGCAAAAAATATGTCATTTCGTGGCTCTGCTGAGCGTGGGCGAAATAATGGGTGACCTCATTGATTGACGAAACTATCAACACTTGCGTAAACGTTCCCCGTAATGAGCGTGGGCGAAATGCTATTTCACCCACTCTCTACGTCTACAGTCAGAGAATTCATTATTTCGCCCACGAAATTACATATTTCTTGCGGGTGTTGAACAAAAGAATATTTTTTTCATTTTTGTTTAGACCTGTCAGTTGTTATTCTGTAAGTACAGTCTAATGTTCTACAAAAGGACTACAACCTTTAAAAAAATATTAACTACAACGAAAAGACGGATACGTTTTTGGCATTTGTTTACACAATTAATTTCGCAGTATTCGAATCCGCGTATAATTTAACCGTGCTGTATCCGGGTTTTACACGTTAAGTGTTAACCGATAATTACCCTATACCTTATAATAATTACCTAGTCCCCCAATAGTAATTCCCGACTACCAAATGAAGACTGAAACGCTGCTGTTACAGTACACACTCATTTATATCGTTTCATGATTAATGAATAATAAATATAAAATTAATCAAGCTCAACGCAAGTGCTCGGTTTCTGGAACGTTTCTGGCGTAGAAAGTTAACGCAAAATCTACTTTGAAAGTAGATTTAGCGTTGAAAGGATCGTAAGTACCAGAAACCGAGCATTATTAATTATTTTAACAGATTTTATTGCTGACGGTAGTAAAAGATGCGTAATGAAACGTCGATAATTATTACTTAAAGAGAAATTAAGAATAATTAAGAGCACTGTGGTTTAATATGGACATTTTCATTAATGCAACGTGCTTATTCAATTCAGTGTAATTATGGAAAAATGGGGAATTACAGGATATTGGAGAATTATTAAGAAACGAGTAACTTTCTGCAAACGGGTAATTGTCAATGTAATCGTGTACTCGATTCTATCGGGTACTTGCGTACACGTCGTCATAATAGGTCTATAATCTACAATCTACACAGTTGTACGTAATGTCCTCTGTCATACTTTATGTACGATAACAAATGAACGTAACAGCGTATTAGTATATTGATATAATAAAATACAAAACATTCCTATCACAATATTTTTACTTCCCACCTCTACTATGGTAGGGAAGTAATGGATTCAGTCCGAAAACAATATTTCGAGATTTTAACAGATTTTCACGTTTTGAGACCCTAGCAATCGTTTAAGATCATTTTCTGACTGATGTCTGTATGTGTGTGTGTATGTGTGTATGTGTGTATGTGTGTATGTGTGTGTGTGTGTGGGATGTGGTCAATTTTTCGCCTTCGATATCTTAAGAACGGAACAACATACGGGCATGCCGATTGTTCTGTTGTGTTTATCAGCCTTTAACTTAGATCTGATTAGATTTTGAGTCAAATCGGTTCAGTGGATCCTGAGATATTCAAAAAAACGTCCTCAATGTCACGTATTAACATAGGTAAAAAAAAATATAAATGAATTCTAGATGTTATAATATGAAAAAAATGTAAATATTTTTTTTCTCTAAAATGTATAGTTTTCGAGAAAAAAAATATTTTACTAAAAAAAATAAAAATTGTACGTAAATCAAGGTAACCATGATTTTTGCTATATTAAGCTAGCCATCAATAGATCACCAAACAAAAAAGAGGGCCATGCTTTTTTCAAAGAATAAAAATTAAATTGTGTTTTAAAGACCACCAACAGCTAAGGTTATTTGGGCCTAGTCAAAGAATAAAAAAAAGAGTGTTTATTTTTTGCAAATATTTACTAGGTGGGAAGTATAGGACTGGTCATCAGTCGAATTTTTTGTTTATAATTTAATTGCAATAAAATCCGTTCCGGAATAATTTTATAATGCTAACATATTTTTGAAGATATTCTTTCGATTGACAATGTTGTTATAGGATGGGCACGGGCAGTGTGCATTTATAATTCTATACGTGACTGCACATTCTCAGAGCCGGCTTGAAACAAGATTTCTGAACAAGAGAACGATAATTTACCGACTCTTCAGTCAAATTAAAATTACAAAACAGTCTATTTTGCCATATTTGTTGAACAATTGTTTCAATGTATCCCACTTCTGACATATTGTCCGAAAGCTGATCTGAATATAGATAATTAATGAGTGCAATAAAGAGGTCATTTATTAGTTATTTCCATGGATACTTTGGATGTTTACTTAAAAGTTTAAAAATTTACTTATAGCTATCTCTGTCGCTCTACTAATTTTGTTTATGTCTTAAGACTTAAGTATTAGGGACCCGAAGGAAGCCACCGCGATCTAAATTGTATTCCTCTAATTTCCTATCAGTTTTTTAGGATCTCTAGACTGTATCTACTCTACAAAGTCAAAAATCCTCATTAAACTAACGTCTTTAAAGTCCTTTGGCAATAGCAGGGGTGATCCACAGTGTTTGTATCTTGCCTGTACGATAACTTCGCACTTACAAATATGCACATCAGTGCCCATTTGTTTATGTCATCCTTGTTGTATTCATTAATTTTCTATGTTCATAATTGATTTCGGACAATCTGTATATTATGTTCTAGTAAACTACAACTCAAGAATATTGGAAGAATTGACTGTCTGTAGGAGGTACATTTTTCTGCGTTTCCTCGTTTAATTGAATGCGCACTTACAGTGTTTTTGATGTGTGTTGGTGATAAATGTGAAGTGAATAAGAAAATGATTTTAGCTCATTTTTGCTGGCACGATTAAAATGTTAACGACTTTTTGATAGATCGATATTGTAGATTATAGACGCCCGACAACTAAGGTCACCGGTGTGTTAAAAATAAAACGTTAAATAATTGATTTTCTTGCTCCATGAAGACGAAATACATGTTTGCAGAATGGGGATAAAAAAATTTATTTTTGTGTTGAACTTTCGTAAATCATGTTTATAGTTGAATTTGAACGAAAGTCTACGACGGTTTAGAGTACAAAATTTGTAATGCTTGTATTGTATTTATAGAGCCGACCGACACCATGATACTTATGCCAAACTAAAAACTATCTAATTTCTGACATCTTTCCAAAAGTGATGCGACCCATATATTTTTGCTCATAAAAATGTCAATAAATTTTCATAAAAAATACACACAATATATAGTTCAAATATATAAAATATTTTTCGAAAAGAAAATTGTTAATATAAAAACAAAACAACGCTCTAATTTCCTCAACCAATTTAGTCCACAAAATATATAGAAGAATATTAATTGTAAACAATTATATTAATAAATGTATTTATTTTATAAATGATTACAGCCGTGAAAGAAGGTTACATAAATCAGGGGAGTCGAAAATCTTTAATGCATTTTTTCCGCCAGTGTAATGGGTTTAAAATCTAAATAATATAATTTATTGTTCGTCCATTTTACTCCTCTTTTGTTTTCCTTGTGACTTCGGCCGCCCCTGCCTAACCCATCATATGCATTCAATTGTTTACGACTCAATTGCATATATCCGTCATATTAACTGACAATGAGTAATCAAATTTGATGGAGACATAATTTTATATGATAGTTTAATAAGAAATCGATACCGCCAAACGTTGAACTCAGTGCGTTGAAAACAGAACATGGGAATTGCATTATTGTTCAATGCAGATATAGTAAATTGCTCCATCTCGTTAACGAGTCAATCTTGATGAGTGAAGAAACTAACATTAAAAGCTTAGTACAATTTTCCGTGTCTTCCAATAAACTTGGAAGATCGTAGGAAAATCCGCAAGAAGTAATACACGTAGCAGAACATTTTGAAGACTCCGTAGAATAGGGACAGTGATTTTTCAAATTGATGTTTTGCACGTCCTAATTTGACTTTTTGATCGCCTTCCCCGAAGGTGGGATAGGAGCTGCCCACGAGTCCAATATTTACTTATGGTTAAAATAAGGAACCAAACATGATATTTGGAATTTGTATACTAGATTCCGAATACCTATGTTACGTTCTTTATTTTAGTCATATTGGTAATATACAAAAGTAGGGTAAAGTAGTTCAGATTGATCTAAATTATCATTTATCCTTGTTTTGTCTTACAGTATTAACTTTTGTCTGCAGTTCCGCTCATGTAAACGTCGTTAATTTTACTACAGATTCGCTTGCATCAACGTCCGTTTGACGGGAACTCTATCCACACTAGATCCTCAGCTGGATAAATCTAATTAAAAATGTACAAAGTTTAATCAAAGCCAATCCAATCGTTTTCTAGTAATGCCGGATCTATTTTCTTTAACTTAAAATGAAGATATGAGAGCTTACACTATAACTTGAATCCATTGTATATCAAATGGAGATATTTAATATGTAAAGTCAATAATATGTCGGTTGAAATCAATCGCCCTGTATTGACGTTGCATTTTTGTGCGTCTTGCCAAAATGACTTTTATGAGATCAATATGTATATTTATTGCGTCTACCCCAGAAACAGATCAAGGAAGTCATTAAAATAATGACGCTCTTACGCTATGATCTTAGATCGATCGCGTGTGAACGCATTACTCATGTATTGCTTTTTGTAAACAATATTCCATTCTTATAAATATTTATCGCTCGTTAATACAAATTTACATAATAATGATCAATTTCGACATAAAATTCTTCATTGAACGATAATCTGTTCAACCCTGAGCTGTGGTTTAAGTCTTGGATCTGGGTTGACCACTGGTCACATACAGTTGCTTTTTACTGGAAAGTAACAATCGCGATTATTGTATTTTAGTATATACTATAGCGAATGAACTAAACAGTTGAGTGCGTAGCGGCGAAACAGTTGAATGTATGGTACATGTAGTGCATTATGTACGCCATTTTAATAGTAAAACAGTTGAATGCGACTGTAATGTTATGCAGATGTTTTGTATGTAGGCGGCAATGTTCGTTTTTCACCTACTTAAATAACTAAATACCGAATAAAAGAGTATATGATTTGAATTTTTTATTATGCTCAGTCTTTACAGAAATAATTAATTAGAGAAAAATAAATTATTTATTTGTAGCAATTTTAAATTCTGTAATGTAGAGTCCCGATTATCCGCCTGTTATCCGCCATCTTTTGTTTTTCATGTCACATAAAATGTGTTGGTGATTTGGTTTGTATAAAATCAAAATGGCAAATGAATTAAAAGAAAAATGTGGTTTTTTCGGTTGAGCAAAAAAAAGTGTTAAAAACTAGAAAAGACTTGTTCATTCAACACTGTAGGACTTAAGTTTGCTTTTCTCTTATTCCGTATCCGCCATTTCTGTTTATCCGATCACCCTCTCATATATGGCGGATATAATCGGGACCTTGCTGAAAAAAAAAACCAATAACGTTTCCTGATTTTATAAAAGTTACAATTAATTGAAGAACGAAGTGATTTTGTCTGATCTGAGGTGTAAATTCAGGAATGGAGAATTTTTTTTTGTAGATGTCCAAAAGTCATCGAAATTGGATGGAAAATAATATAATTTATTACATTAATTTAATTTCTACATCATATGAGACATGTCAGCATCACCTATAAAAAAACACTTAATATAACTCCGGCCTTGACTTGGATTAGTTACATAACAATGAAAAAAATATTAAGCTGTTTTCTAGCTTGACGATGTTTATATTTACTCGTATATGTTATGTAGGTATTTGTAATTTTTTATATGATTGTTTATATGTATCTCTATCTTTCTATTGAAATAACTATTTGGGCTTTATAAATTATTACGAGTCCGGTTGGCGGTTGTGTAAATACAAAAAGACTAGAAAAGACAGAACCTCCGCGCTGAAATCCAAAGGGGATTAGAAGCGCTCCATATATTAAGAATATTTTTACTATATTAGCTAAATGTAAAGGATGCACCCAAAACTCGTTATTTTGACTTATATCAATGGATGAACACAATTCGTCAATCATCGATTAAAACATGAGATACATTTCGATCCATTTCAAGTTTCAACTATTATTAAATAAAATTAAAAGTTCTAATATTTTATTATTGTGTATTATTTAGACATCCGATAACTAAGGTCTTTAGCGTAGTCTTGATATACTTATTATAGATATACTCGTACTAGTGTAGACAGTTACATAAAGCAGAAAAGGTATTTGTGTATCCGGAAATTCTAACCCACTTTCAGATTAGCTCTAAAGAATTGAACTTTGACTCTAAACTGACGAAAAAAATTGTAAATTCCTAATCTTTTACAGTGTGAAGTAAGGGTTGAATGCGCCCGTATAAAGAAGGTTTTTGTTAGTTATTCGTAATAAATAGTGACAGGGAAACCTCTGGTTAACCTCTAACTAAAATAGCTGCAAGTACTGCAGAACTGGTACATGATCTGAATAGAAAAGATTTTAAAGATAGCAAATCCTTCAAACACTTTGTACAACTTGACACATTATCTTAGATGATCAACGAATTATCTTTCGTACTAATTTTTCATCTCGTTGTTTTGCGATGACAAAATGTCTCTGCTTTCAATCATGATGACTGGCCAGGGACCAATATTTGTCTCACTGTAAATAGTTTTGTATGAAGCTATGAATTTTATCATGTTATAAATGCGAAGATGTTTGTATTATCGAAAAGACATATCTATAATAAGAAATTTTCCATTAGTCAAATAACTATTGTTGTCTGCAGGGTTTGCCAAAGTATAGTTGAATTCAATCAAATAAATGAATTGTCTGAACAGCTTTGCTTATCATGACATTATTTTTAACCAGCAGTATTAATTTCGAAGGTTCTAGGTTCGAATCCTGGTGAAGGGAGATGTGGCATAGGATTTTCTCCTGTTAACTTCGTCAAAAAATGACAATTCCTGTTCAGTCTTTTTGATGTTTATTATGGCTTCCCGTATTAATTGTAGAAATAATGGCGCCTGGATGGTTCTATGTACTTACATGACGATGACTCGTAACGTCTGTTCCTCCTGTGTTCACCTTATATCCTAATTTCTTGTGCGTGTGATAGAAAGGGATTTTATTGAGGCTATATTTTTTCTGTGATTCCTTCGCTACCAGTTCTATTAACAAAGTTAAAATTTAAAAAATGTAAAGGAACGGGAAAATTGTGAATTGACGACAGCGTTGAGCTCAGAGCTGCCGCTGGTAGCTCGGTGAGGCATGGCCCTAAGCGTTGTTACTAACTGGCGCACGTAGGAACTATGAAGAAAAAAATACAGGTGATTAATGACAATAATTATATCTAATATGATCAGTCTATCTAATGAACTCAACACTTCAGCCAAACAAGCAAGTAATGTCACGGTTAAAATGTACAGCGGCCATTCCCTAAGGCTGTATGACCTTGAAATTTCAAATATAATAAATATAAACAAAATGAAAAGTTATGCATCCGTATATTTTGTAAGCCTACTTGATTTAAATGGACAGGTCAGTAATATCTGATCATGGCGTGCTATATCGACCACACACAGCCAACTGGATTTTTAGTTATTGACGTATAACATCATAGACAACGCCCTGAAGACAAATCTGTAGAATGTAAGTCGTATATCAAACAAATTTTGGTTGAAAATTACACGTGAGAATTGGGACAATGATTCAAACAGTCTGTCTATAACAATTTATGCTTTTTTTTATAAATGAAACTTTATCGCATTATAATATTTTGAATTATAGCTACATAATAAAGAAATGAACTTTCTGAATTGATGTTGCGAAAATTAAATATGTTTGTAGTTTTGTATCAACTGGATATTTAATATACATAATTTATTGCGTTTTCACTTATATCCGAGACAGGAGTCGTCGAATACGTTTGTATACAATACTTTAGATACTTTAGATTGAAATTGTAGAAAAGTTATGTAAAAAATTTTCGAAAATAGATATCAATTTGGGTGATACCATTTTAATGAAAATGCTTATAACTTCTTTTTGCAACCGAGACTGGTCCAATTTGGTAAATATTTGTTAAAAAATTTTTCGGAGTCAAACATTCAAACAATTTCGGGGTATTTTGAGTACATTTTTTCCAGGCCAAGGAAGAGAAGTTTTCATTGTTCGTTTAATCGTATCTTATAGACTAATTAGTCGTGATTTTGCCAATTACAAACTTATTTCCCAAATCCCAGGTTGTATTATTATTTATTAAAAATAAAACCGTTTAAAAATAATGTCAACCATAAAATCTATATATCTAAAACATAAAGCGTTTTTAGTCCAAGAACGTTCAGTGGTTCCTCTTGATCAATGTTGATATATATTTTCTTTAAATTGATATATATTTTCTTTAAATTAATCGTATTAATACTCTGTAGAGTCGCCAGCTCTGCTTTGTTTTGCCATTTTTAAATATTTGTCTGAGAATTCGCCCCGTCATTGACTGTTCGGCACGGGAATTTTTTAAGAAAATCCAATTGATAGTATTTACAATCATTCATTTCTCAATATCCCATTATTATTGGCAACACTGTTCTTCATCCATGCATTGAATATGTATGTACTATGTATGTACGTTTGATACGTGTTAGACAGCTTAGATTATTGCGTGAAAGAGAGAGACAGACAATAATTATAAGTACAACTATATAAGTTAGTAGTGTAACTTGTGTAATAATAGAAGCTGTTGTTTACTGCAGTTGCATTGAATATTGAACTCTCTCTGTTACTCTTCATTTATATTATACACATTTATGTCAGCCTCTGTAATGCTATCTTTGTTCAATATCTGGTCTGCCCACTGTACCGGCAGTTAAACGTTTACATAGAGTTTATAAAACACAGAGATCGCCATTCATAAAACTAGTTCAGTTGTCAAGACTGATCTGCTATAAATATAAGAAAAATATTTTATGTAGAAAAAAATACAATATAAGAATATTTGTTTAACAGTACAATAAGTCAGCTATTATAATTCTATAGCTTTCTGTTTTCAATTTATCTATTTATTTATCTATTTAAATTTATCTAAATTCCAAATTGTTGAGGAAGTACATTCTCACAATACACGTGGTGCGAGAGACATCAGAGTGCCTTTTCATTCTGTAAACAAACAGAAATATGGATCTAATTAAGATTATATAATTCTCTACCTTTGGAAACGCGTTCTCTTCCCGAAAATAATTTCAAAAAAGTTGTCAAAAAGCAACTAATGGAAATTTGTCTATACAATTTTAAAGATTTTTTGAATATTAATGTAACATGACATATTTTATATTATCATTGTATTTTGACGCTTTGTCAATCTTTATATAGCTGCGACAAATAAATCTTCTATCTATTCTATCTATTTATCAATCGTTCTCCTGCACTCCATTATGAGACAGTTAGATCTCATGCAATCTTTGATATGAACTGGAAGAAATAAAGAGAAGGGGCTCCCGTTAATCAGCGTTTTCTTCCTCAACAGCTTCGGAGATGCTTACTTCATGAAAGTCTACTGTGTACTAGTATACACTTTATTTATGTTATAAAATGTCTCATTAGTTAAGGAATCGCAGATTTCGATAAAAAATGGGTAAAACTAGACCAAAAAATAGAATACGTTTTGTTCCGGGACTTTCAAGAGCTTTCCGTCTATTGCTATATGGGTGCGCGAAATTATTTGAAAATAAATCTTAATTATTTTTTAGAAACATAGGTAATGCTTTTGTACATATAAATGGCTGAAACTGTTAGTATTCTCAAACAAGGTGAAAAATTCTTCCGTACTGATGAGTCGTGGTCAACTGGAGGTTTTCCAGACGTCTACTGTGAGAGACATCTTCAGTGGCACAGTTACGGCGACGTGAGCTTCGACGTTGACACAATGAAGAGACTTCATTGTGTCAACGTCGAAGTTCACGTCGCCGTGAAGATGTTTTTCACACTTAAAGACGAAACATCTGGAAAACCTCCAGTTGACCACTACTCATCAGCCCGGAAGAATTTTTCACCTTGTTTGACAATTGAAACCGGTCGTAAAAGTCTACACAACTTTATTGTTAGTATTCTATTTGTTTTAAATGTATCTTGACATGATTGTCGCTAATTTAAATGTGCAATGATTTTAATAATTTTTTTAAGCAGGAAAGCTCTGTGGACTCCGGTGGATCGCCCGCAAAATATAATATAACGAATGAACATAACCGTGATAATCATAAATACGACGTAGAAACATGAAATAAAATATTAATGTACACTGGTTATGCAGTCTCTATAGCTATTTATCTTCTCCGTGTTCAGGTAAACGTCGCGAGAGAGGCGACGCAGACGCGGAACCACGCAACTTCTCACATCGGCTGACTTGAAAACAATCATCTGCTACTCAAAATGGCCATAACTCTGTTCTAAATCGTTCGATCTAATTATTTGTTGCGGTTTCCAATAGTTTTTGATACGAAGTCATCGTTGACGTTTCGCTTCAACTGATAGTCGTGCTCTTTGCACATTTGTCATACGTTTTGTCACCAGTCGCTTATCCTCATTTATTTCATATAAGCGCTCTACTGTTCTCTGTTGTTATTATGTTATGGACGGTGTTACAACTACCTACTTTATTTCTCTTTTTATGTACAGTGTGTCTCATTTGCATTCTGTTGTAGAGTACTTCGGTAACTATAATAGATAAAATATTATGCTTGGTTTTTGGTACGACTTTCAACGGTAAATCTACTTTCAAAGTTGATTTAGCATACCAGAAACCGAGTATTAAAGTATACATACTTTCGGGCTGTTTTTTTTTTTTTTGAAACCGATTCAGTATCATACTGTTGTGTCTTTTTGAGTCAACATAATACTCTACATAGTCGACACAACATTGCTTTGTTTTGGCAGTTTCTATTAGCTACGCTTTTGAAACAAACAAAAAAATTAAAATTATAATTTCGTTGTGATCAGACCTATTTTAGACTCGTCTTGATTAAATCAAATTTTATTGTGTTTTATTTATTTATTATTAATTTTATATAAAGATCTACAATAATATTAAATCAAGTCAAAAAGATCTTTATAATACTTTGTATTATTTGGGTTGACTACGTTTCGTTTTCAAGCTACAGCCGAAAATTAAGATTAATCCGGTTAGTGTAACATTTTCGTGTCCAAATTTTTTATATGATTAAGCTTGAAAATCGTAGAAAGGTTGGACAATAAGACAATTTAAACAAATTAATTAATTAGCTACGTTTCGTTCATATATTTATAAGATCTTTAATTATTTCTTTTGGGAAACTCAATAAACTGTATTGCGTTGCTCTGTAAATATGAAGTTTTTATTTCATTTATCCCAGGTATTTACACAAAATCCTACCTGTAAATAAAGAAACGACATTTAAAGTTTATTATTCAAAATGTCAATTCCTTGATTAAAAATATTTTATTAATTTAATATTATTGGTACACCTTCCAATTATCACTTTTTCTATGGAGTAAATCGCTCACTACTTTATCTACGCATAGCGCGGCAAGTTTCAAATTTAAAGGAATACATTTTCTTTACATATTTGAAATTTGTCAAGCTCTTAATAGTCAAATTTTAATTATTGTCTTATTGCCCAACCTTCCCACGATTTTTAAGTTATCATATTAATCCGATTTTTAATAATTCGCCATAATTTTGTTATTAATTAAAATTTTGAAAAACATAACGAACGTATAGTCTTCACATATAAGTATTTGTAAATGAAATTCAGTACCGCGTAGTCATGCCTATTGCTTATAATTGCGGTAATTTTCGAGCTGTAATCCAGACTTACAAGTTCGCGGATCGTATCTAGAAAATGACACTAAAATTCTGATTTCTCGCCATTGAATTTTTTGAAGATGTTGGTAGGACGCAGGAAAACTTCAATAGTAATCTTAGTCCTTAAACAGTCCATGTGCTTTTATAGAAAGTAATCAGGCCATTCTGAATTCTGATAATTAGGTATTTAAGTTTAAAAAAATTATTAATTTTTTAATTTTTTCTAATAATTTAACATAAATAATATTGAAAATCGAAAAGAAAAATTTTTTTAAAGCTATAGATAAATTACTAAAAATTAATTAAAATATATAAAAATTTAAAAAATATCACGTGACTTCAAAACGCGCCAGGAATGTTTGTGGCGTCGTTATGTTAAAATGTGTCTGCATTTGTTGGTATTTGTGTATATGTATTACACATACTATCAAAAATAATAAATTTTTAACTTGGTAACCACGGATACAAACACCATAGATAACATAATGACGTCACACGCGTTCGGATTCTTTCGGCGCGTTATCGGAACTGAGTTTAAAAATTAATTTTTATTTGAATATAACTTTTTAATTAGTAAGCAAAAAAATTAAATAAAAACAGTTTTGCTATAAAACTTGTATGTGGTCCTTCCATTTAAGTAAAAAAAAAATTCATTTAAAAACCCAATTGGTTGTTAATACTATTTATGCCACTTTACCAACCGCTATAATCATTCTCTAACCATCACGTAACCATTGCGGCAGTAGACTTATTTATACGGATTGTAAAACAGCATAACAACAACCTACTGATAACCTGCCTAACTCGTTTAGTTCCCAAGCATGAGTATTGAATATTTTTATGTTTGAGGACCACTTAGCAGCGCACTCGTAACACCATCACTCAAGTTACTGAAACATCCCAAAGACACATCGAACATAGGACACATTGTATACTCGTTATTTACTTGTATGCGCTACTCACTCACTTACTAGTGGGTCACCGGTTATCAATCGAGGGGTCGTTGTTATGTATTAATAACCTTACAGCATTCTTTTCCGTCATTATTCTTTTTTTTTACGACTTGTCTCTTTTAAAGACTTACTGAGCCGCTTTTATTTTACTGACCTGGAAGTTAATTTGTGAAAAAATAAGCAGTTATCTCCAAGACCGCAAAACAAAATCGCACCAATATATAAAATAGTAACGGAACTTGAGGTGATTAAAAAGTTAAACGCGTTTGAAATGTGGTGTTATCGGAGAATGTTAAATATTAAATGGACGGATTATGTGACTATAATGATAAAGTGATGAAAATAATGCAAGAACAGAAAAGTTTAGTAAATGTTGTCAAAAAGAGACAGTGTTCATATTTTGGTCATATAATGCGATCACAAAAATATAACCTCCAGCAAGTGATACTAATGGGCAAATTAGAACAGAAAAGACCCAGAGGTAGAAAAAGAATATCGTGGCTATAGATAACATCACAGAATGGACGGGATTAAACTTCAATAGACTCATCCGTACTGTCCAGGACAGGGTTAAATGGAAAGAAGTAGGGGATATGGAACTCATCATCATCAACTTGTCGTAATTTCGTTTTTTTTGTGGGTTTTTCGGGTACCGAGATGGGAGTACGTGCTTCCAATAATTTTATTTATATGTCTGTTTGAACCAGTATCACTAGATAATTGGTGTTTGTTGTTACCCAAACTTAAAGTTAAGGGTACTTCTGGACAGGTTACTTTCGGGCTAAGGTAAAGTTCCTCTAAAACTGACATTAATCTTCCAGTTTGTGTATAATGACTCAGTATCTACTCTATTTTTCGTTGCAATGAAGAAAGCATCAGGCGTTGCGAATGACGAGTCGAATGATACTCATTTATAACTAGTATAAATTTCAAAAACCTAAATAAAACCTTTCAGGGTAGCCGCACTGTTTGAAGCTAAAGTTTTGGCCCTGCCTCACCAAGCTGCCATGGCAGTGCAACTGATGAAGCTACCGCGTGCTTACTATATATAGGTCGCCAACTACCAAAAGAAATACCAGCCAAGGTGCAGTTTAAAAAAATAATTAATGTTTTTACGTTAAAAACATCTATTTTATAGTAGACATTTTTTATATCTTATTAATTTGACATTTTGTTCTGTCAAATTGCTTGTATTTCGTTAAAATTAGTTAATTTTCAAAAAAAAAATCAATTTTGCGGGGATCGTGCGGTGAGAGGAGCGACCAAAATGATTGTCTGGCAGCGCAACTGGCAGATGAGTGACGGAGGTGCCGTAAAACGCTGTGTATTTAACATGGTAGTTCAACCAGCACGGTTGAGCTGCCAGTCGATGCTGACAGCGCAACCAAGCTGGTCACCCAACCAAATGGAAACCGGGTGAGATACTCTTCACATAAACTACATGCAATTTGATGGCAGCTCAACCAGTTGCGCTGCCATGGCAGTCCAATGAGGCAGATCCCTAAAAATATAAATTGGGGAATAAATTTCGTTGAACTCGGCGTTCGCGACCATCAAGTATAGCAGAAAGGCATTTTGGAGACATGTGATCGGTAGTGCTGTACCTATAGTTTTTAAATGATCATCATTCATCAATCTTATTTCGTGAAAAACTTGACATAAGCGATTTTGTATTAAGCTACCACAGTTATAAACGGTAACTGTTTGAAGCGAATAATAAAATAATGTATTATGCATGTAGTGCCCTTATTTACGCTATATTTATGACTACCATATGCACTTTGAAATAGTTTAAATTGCTGTCTATTTACAAATTTTGTTGAGAATGTTGTTTACTCAATATTGAATCACATCGAAATTTTTAAATTTTTTTATTTAATTAGAGTTTTCAGTATGCGTGCAGTCGCCATATAGTTATATTGTGGGATTTTTTGACGTCCTTTGTTAGTTTTTACTGTTTTCAGACGTTCGTTAGTCACATGAAAATCCACGAATAATGATTCATTCTAGTTTATAATTCATTCATCGTCAGAGGAGCTTACATGCAAAACCAGACATGTCTATTTTGTATGAGAAAAAATCTCATCATTTCTGTTTTTGGGTCATTAATCTACTCCCGTATACCAAATTTCATCTTAGTAGGTATAATTAGGATGGGAGGCCTCTGACATACGGACATGACGAAATCATATAAGGGTTCCTTAGTTTCTACAGAACCCTAAAAAGTTTAGTGATGATGTTTAACTGTATTGGCTTTTAGTTGAAAATCGACTTATTGTCATCAAAAACCCGACAGAAACATGTTTAAAATATGTCAACTTAAAAAGAACTTTATAAGCAAAATCAAACCAGTCCATCCCGTGAATATTTTATTTTAATTAAATAAAACTTTTGAATATTAACTCCATTTATATACTATATACCTATAGTAACCTAAATGTACTTTCATGCAAAATCAAGCATGTCCATATACTTACAGACTTTGTGTAGGTTCTAAGACTCTATTAAGATGAAAGTTTCAAGTTTCAACTGGATTTTCAGTTCATATAAATTACTAATTTATAACATTTTAAGGAAACATTTGTAATTTTGTTTTCATGTGTTTTTTTCTGATAATTTGGATGATGACTAGATGGAAGAACTATAATTCCAGAATTTTTGGGCCTGTTTGTAACGGTAATGTCACCTTTTATATACGGTTCGGATTTTAGATGCGGTTTCCGTCAAAACCCACACTGAACAAATTTGCATGCGAAATCTAATAAAATGATTCAGTAATATGGTAGTATATTATTGGTACCAAATTGTAGCAAATTACTATTTTTAAGGCCTCCAACTAGCAAGGAGTAATTTGCTACAATTTGGTACCAATAATAAGAGATGGTGTATCAAGGGCGTAATGAAGACGATTATTACGGGTGTAACAATCACCCGAGTTAATTTCCTTGATTTGTCCTACACCCTATAAAATAGCGACTTTTGTCGTAATTTCCAGTATTTTCAACATTTTCAGCACTTATTTTTTTCACGACTATTTGACATTTCACGTGTGTAGCAAACTTTACTTCAAATTATTACTATATTGGTTCGTAGCTCATTTGGTTAGAATGTCGCGTCTGTCCTGCGGTTCACAAAATCATAGACTCGATCCCAGCTTTAGAGGAATATGAAATAATATTAAAATTATTGAATTTTACTTTTTCGCCCCATATAAGCGGGAGGTAAAATTGCTTTACCGCTCGCGGCTCGTCACCGGCCTGAAATTGGTTTTTGTCGACCGGTTTACAAGCGTGAAAAGTATAGCTATTTTATAGGGGGTAGGACAAAAACAATATTTAATTGTCAATATCACCCAGCCCTAAATATTAACGCTTCTATGTGTATGCACCTATGTTGTGTGGCTATGTACGTACACCGCGGTGTCTAATTTGTGGAGATAGAGGTGAGGTAGATACGTGGGCTAAACTCGTCTTCGTGAGCGTGGGTAGCGGCAAACAACCTCCACATTACCGACCGTGACGCGTCAAACAACTGGACAGTCGGTCAGTAAGATCACCCACAAACCTACAGGTCACATTTATATACTTATTAAATTATACACTAGTATATACCTGTAACACATAATGGATTTGTGAATACGTAGGTATATCTCGGGCGTTGCTAGCTGCAATATCGATAAAATTATAATAATTAATAATATTTTTTTTTTCATACTTTTATCGAGGAAATACAGTAATGCTGGGTTTCACAAAGCATTGTTTATAGTAGTGTACTGAAACAGCAATACATAGATATTTACACACACACACACACACACACATAACATAGCGATTGTGTAACAGTATAATGCGGGGAGACGCGACGTAACTTATGTGCGTTCTGAACGACGTTCCATTCAAACAATTTTACACCCGTGCCTAAAGATGTTTCACATCAATAAATATTAAAAATCCATTGTATTAAGTATGAAAAATGTATCGACTAAGAAGTATAAACATTTGCACTGATACAACGGACCTTTTTGGTTCATTCATCATTTAGTATGGTTGTATTAACGTTTTTTTATCTGAAGTACATCGATCTATCGGTAAATTTCTGATATCCCGGTTGGCCAGTTCAACCCTGTAAATACAAAGTACATTTATCATGAGTTATGACGACATCTCGCTAACAGCACAATACTCTTTTTGTTGAAAAGATACCTTTTGTAACATCTTTTAGTACCAAGTTTTTAATCTTACTACAGAATTCTTTTATTTTATCAAAAATAACAATATCGTGTTTTTTCTTCATCAATGAATGAAATGTTATTCATAAATCACAATATATTATTTTACGTACGCCTTGTTAGTGTTATAACACGAGTATTATGTAATCTTACTAGATTAAAGGTCCATTTATACACAGGTGTTTCGTGTGCGTACTGTGTGGGTTCCCGGTTTCGTGCCTGAGCGTCACATGCATATTGGAGATGAAATAATTAATATCAGGATGAAATTGAAAGTGATCCCGTCAAAGTGATCTTTACCAGATATTTGCTTATAAAATGGTAATGCTATAACTGGATGTAACATTATTTAAATAAACAGATACGGAACTCTCAAGCATCCATATGACTAAATACTAAAGACAGGCCTATGTAATTACAATTTCATTTAAAAATTATGGTAACCCATCCTAAGTATAGATCATTGGCTCTACTTGCAAGATTCGACTTACTGTTAAAGCTTTATCTCTTTTTAATACACTATAAGACATGAGTACAGCAATATGGGCCAGAAAAATAATGCCACCACCTATAGCGGTTAGTTTACTATTAGGCCTTCCAGTCCCGAAATCTCCGAATTTCAATTGATTTTAAGTGTCTTTTGGGATCATTTCTGTAATACCGAGACTCGCATCGAGCTCGAGGTTCGTAAATAGGTAAAAATCTTGTTTGAATGTTCACGTCACATTAAACTTTGTTCTTGGTTTCAAAGAACAACTTTTGTTGTGTTTCTATATAACTAATACTATTTTGTTCAATAAATTATAGTCAGAAAAATGGTTGATTCGGGACTGTTAATATCTCTAATCCCCAAAATACTGGGAGACCGGATTAAAGCCCTATACTTAGTATGGAATATAGAAAGAGCAACAGGTGAGATCTCTTATTAGTGGATATAATTACTTGTTTGCTGTAAACATAGATTCTCATGCCGTGGACTTCCCGGACGATCCGGGAAAATATCGACGGCTATAATTTAGTGGCCTGGCCACGGACGATGACGGATGATCGAGAAACTTTAACTAAATATTATTTTTTTCGCGGCTGGAACACGGGACGGATGTGTATAAACGGACCTTAAGTTGACAACACAAACAACCTTGCAATTACAGACGGATATTAACACTACATAAATGAATGATTTGTTTATTTGTCTATGACAAATTAATGATCATTATTATATTGATGGTAAAGTTCAAATTATACACGTGTTTGTTGTATAACCTTTGAATTGAAACATTATAACGCATTGACAGTATTTATCTTGAAGCTAATTTTAATTGGTTTAATTGTATCCTCCTATAGTTTAGAATTTGTATTCTAACCAGATTATTATTCTTTGACATAGAGTGGTATTAAAATCGGAAGAGATTGGAGATGAATAGAACACATTTTAACATGTGCTTGTTTTTGTCTGTGGGCAGTGTCTGATCACAGCACAGGCGCAAGAAGCCTAAAAAAAACATAAAAATAAATCTGCCCTGAAACTATGCCCACGGGTAACATTTCTACAGAAACACACTTACTTAGAAGAAGCTGTTTATTGAATCAAATAAATAACATTTAATTCATAGGTACTTATTTATTTACGGGCTTATAATATTTACTATAAATTAAGTTACATATTTCAATAATTTTTAAACTTAGCTACTCATATAACTTGTTTAAATTTCTTTTAATTTATAATCAGTTTTTTGGACTGGACTGGTCTGATATTCAGTTGAAAAAAAAAATCATTGACTATGTCGAACTAATAAGACGTAAACATCTCATTTTAAAATTAATTATTCAACAGCAGAATTTAGAAAACAGCGTGGCCGTACAAAAGGCGAGCGATTTTCGATTGTTTTCACCGTTATAAATGCGCTGCTTAATTTATGTGTTTGTTTTTGTGACACTTGATCTTACCATTTTTGGTTGCGGTCGCTGCGATTTGTGAAATTTAACATTGTTGACCATTTTTTTGTATACCTGAAAAATAGTTTAGTGGGCGTCAACTACGGAATTTAATTTTATAGGTATCGTTGCAGCTATGACTTTCGGCCAGATATCATTTATCAGAATCTTTTAGCATTATAATAATATTTAAATTCAAATTTTTTTAATTTGCTTTTACACGTCATGTGGTTTGGAAGCTATATCTATTGTATCTTATCTTTGTATACCTGAAAAGTAGTTTTGGGGGTGTTAATTGAAACATTTCATTTCATCTATATTGTTGCTGTGACGTTTTGGTCAAAAATAATTTAAAAGAAATGTCTAGTATTTGCACTACACGCAGTCATTTGTAAATGTTTGAAAACAATTTTATGACATAATATGTTGTCGAGCGTCTATAATTTACTAGATATCTGAAATACCCTTTTTAAGGTTCCGCAGAAACTAGGAACCCTTAGTTTCGGTCAGTTCGTGCGTCCGTCCGTCTGTCTGTCCCATCCCATCATTTATATACCTACACCTATATTAAGATGACATTTGGTATACAGATTACAGACGTGATTGATGAACCAAAAACAGAAATGATGACATTTTTGGAATTTTTTTTACCCCGCCCCATAGAGTTGAAAGTGTACTAAATTTTTTTTTCATTTACCTCATTGAGTGGAAGTATCGTTCGATAGGTCTAAAATGCAACAACAAATTCTATATGGACCTTTTGCTTTCAAAATCGTTATTTCGTTCAGAAATGCCCCTGATGCTCTCAAACTCAACTCGATGATCCATAACTTAAAATGCTACAGAATATTAAAAAAAAAACTTCAACCAAATCTGATCTGCAGTTTTGGCCCAAGAACTAATAAAAAATTAAAAAAAAAATAAAATTAAAAAAAAAACGCTGCAGTACTTACCTACTTGCTAACCTTAAAACCGCCTAAAATTGAATTGAATTGAAAAAGGGTCATAGGTATGAGTAAAAGCACTTTAATCAGTATACCTTTACATTATTACATAGTGTAAAATGAAGTCGTTTTCCGCGTCTGTCTGTCTGTTTAACCGCTAACTCCTCCTAAACCACGCAACGGATTTTGATGCGGTTTTCACCATCAGTCAGATAATTTTTCACGGAAGGTTTATATGTATAGCGAACGAGCGAAACGAGTGAGTAATGTAATTATAATATTCAAGCGAACGAGCGAAGCGAGTGAGTAGTGTATTGCACCCGAGCTTTCTTAGCACCTGGGCGAAACCGGACGGGGCCGCTAGTAGTTTTATAAAGCAAAGCATCAACCATCAAGGAAGGTACGTCTGTATTTTAAAAATGTAATATCTGCATATTATGTTGTTATAATAAAAGGAGAGCCTGAATGAAGTGAAATCTCACCTATTCTAATTACGCGGTCATTATAGCAATTATTTTAAATGCACTATCATTAACGCGAGTTAGATCAAATGGTAAGTACAACTATAATATAAGTACATTGTTATATGCATCGCACAAGTACCAAATCAAATGTAACGGACGTGTTCGACCGGCGTCTCTAGTGTATCACGATTCACGACCTAATAACAAATTGGGTGTGTAACGTGTTACCATCTAATAATTACATTATAGACTCACAGCGTTAATGGATCCGAGGTTTGACGATTTTACTGGCAACTATTGTGAAAAATTAAAACTGTATCTATAATAGAAACGCCCAATGACTTCACGTTACAATGCAATATCAGAAAAAAATATTTATTGATGTGAAACATCTTATGTCGGGCTGTGAACAGCCGCGTGAGGGGAAATATGCAACGAAATGTTTGGTCCGCTCCTTCGCTGCTGTTCTCCCCACCACTGCGGCACTCTCTCTCTCTCTCTTGGCTCAGGCGGTGTTACAGTGCAGTATACAGGGTTACGTCAGCATAACAGTTAGTTGCTGCGTTTGAAAAAATATATACTACTACATAGAGAATACCACCGAGTTCAATAAAGTTTTCTTTGATGTTTCACATCTGTCGGGGGTCCCAAGACCCACACCCTTTTTTTAACCTTTCCCCGTTTGGACTCAAACGCGAAACTTCCAGGTCTGGAAGTTTCGGGTTTGAGTCCCGACATTGACGGGTTAAATAAATAAATTTTTCTGATATTGCTCTGTAACGTGACGTCATTGGGTGTTTCTCTTATATATTTAGATTTTAGAGTTACGAGCGCTTCTTGTAGGTGATTTTGATATACCTTGCTATTAAATGGTTTATCTTCAGAAATGAAGCCTCTCTTTGTCTGTTGAGGTAAGTATACAGGGTGTGTCACAGGATTGAGAACATAGAAAATTAATGAGTACAAAGAGGAAGGCATAAACAAAATAAGTAGCGCAACAAGGATAGAATGCACATCACACATTGATAACTAAATTAAATTAATTATCATGCATCAAAAGAGGGCAAAATAGATACTCTCTTTAATGATTTGCACTACAGTGTTTTCCCTAAGTTCTCAATCCTTGTATTTTCTAATTGTAAATAGATTTTTATCTTATATCTTTTACCTTTCTGGTCGAATGATCGTAAATTATAAACGCCCAACAGTTTATCTTTCTAGTAACTAAAAATAATAATAAAATAGCTATTTTTACTATACAAATTCGCTAGCATCGTTAACTCCAAGAACAAGTCTAGCTTTTTTAATGTTTTTTTATGGCGACTCTGTAATATATATACTCTTTGGTGTTACAGACTACACCATCTCAATCGACTCCTATATACTTCTCTTTTTTGACGCTGAAGTTACACTAGCTGAAATATCAGTACATCGCCAGAAGTAAAGTAAAGCAATTAATGTTGCTGTTTTCAATAATTGATGGAAATTAAAATGTTATATATATTTCAATTATTTTCTTTTCTTATACCAGTTACAATTTCTTCAGCAATTGACTGATTTTCGAGAAAAAATCGGGTATCTTTTTTGGAGAACTTTTAAATACATAATTTCAAGTGTATACTTTCCAATAGTTTTTTAGCGGGTGAAGTTCATCTGTAATCTATACTAATATTATAAAGCTGAAGAGTTAGTTTGTTTGTTTGGTTGAACGCGCTAATCTCAGGAACTGGTTTGAATTGAAAAATTATTTTTGTGTTGGATAGTCCATTTATCGAGGAAGGCTATAGGCTATATAATATCACGCTACGGCCAATAGGAGCGGAGCATCAATGAAAAATGTTACAAAAATGGGAAAAATTATTCCTTTTGAGAGCTTCCGTTGCGTGCGCTGCGTAAACGGTTAAAGTTACGCAAAAATCATGTATGACGGAATTGTTCCCGGAAGGTTTATATATATATAGCGAACGAACGAAGCGAGTGAGTAATGTAATTCCTAAATCACGCAACGAATTTTGATGCGGTTTTCACCATCAGTTAGATAATTTTTCACGGAAGGTTTATGTATATAGCGAACGAGCGAAGCGAGTGAATAATGTAATTATAATATTCAAGCGAACGAGCGAAGCGAGTGAGTAATGTATTTATAATATTCAAGCGAACGAGTGAAGCGAGTGAGTAGTGTATTGCACCCGGGCTTTATTAGCCCCCGGGCGAAGCCAGACGGGGCCGCTAATATAATATATAACTTGTTTTTCAGGTTCATTATAAAATCAGATAATCTTTTAATTTGTTCACTTGTTGAGATTTAAGTTGAATAGAAGTTATTATCTTGTTGTTTTATGCACCTGATCAATATCCTAACATTGAGTGTTAATATTGCCCGTGAATTCTGCTGCCGTAGAGAAACAATGTAACATTTCAAGATTGCCTATCGTTCTTCACTTGTTATATTCCTATACATAAAGTAAAACCGGAACTGACAATGCATCATTTGAAAAAAAAAGAAATTAAAATTTTAGATCAATTGCAAATCAATTGGTTTTTACAAAATTGAAGTTCTCTTCTTCTCAGAGAATTTTTCATAAACATATATTTTTTTTTCAATAAACGTTCATTACTTGAATATTTTTTCAAGACATGTGTAGAAGAGAGAACTCACGGAAAACGGAAAGTAAATTACTTAAAAACAAAATCACCACCTACGTTGTTTTTTCTTTTAAGGATGTTTATAGTTAGGCATGTACGTATATTATATACGTCATGTATCCCAAATCGATGGGATAGATAACGCAGTTACCAGAGCCAATACAGCGAGACATGTTCATGCGAATCCTAACTTTATGACTATTTACGTTTAAGCTAAAATTTGCTATGTTATGTCTATTTATTACCCGACTGCGCATTGTAAAGGTGAGGTACGTGTTTTTTTCCGAAATAAAGACAAACACTGAGCACGCATTGATCTTAATCTCAATAACTCTTGGGATTTTTATGAACATCCAAGAGTTACTTGGATTTTTATGAACATTAATAATTGTTCTCGAGCTATTTGCATCAGGTGCTTATTTCATAGCTAAGTTGACTTTTAAGCGTCTCGAGACGAGTAAAATGAACAGTGCGTCATCTCTACTCTCTTACTCGTTTCTCACGATTTTACCTTATTATATCGTAGTTCGTAACTTCGTCAGTTCCATTTGATATAATATGATTCATATCTGGTATAAATATTTTGTTGTTTAAATTATACGAGTATAATATGTTATAATATTATCATTATAACTATGGCACTCATCATAGTGCAAACAAGTAAACAACATTATTCTGATTATATTCGAGTTAACTGTTCACTTTTACTTTACAGACGTATTATTTTGTAAAGTACTGTTGTGTCATTTTGAGTCAACATAATACTCTACATTGTCGACACAACATTGTTTTGTTTTGGCAGTTTCTATTAGCTACGCTTTTGAAACAAACAAGTTATTCAAAATTGTAATCTAGTTGTGATCAGACGTAAATTTAGATTCGTCTTGATTAAATCAAATTTTACGTCTGATCACAACTAGATTACAATTTTGAATAACTTTTTGACTTAATTTAATATTATTGTAGATCCTTATATAAAATTAATAATAAATAAATAAAACACAACAAAATTTGATTTAATCAAGACGAATCTAAATTTACGTCTGATCACAACTAGATTACAATTTTGAATAACTTGTTTGTTTCAAAAGCGTAGCTAATAGAAACTGCCAAAACAAAACAATGTTGTGTCGACAATGTAGAGTATTATGTTGACTCAAAATGACACAACAGTACGAACGTTGCTCGAAGAAAAATGTCGTATTTTGCCCTGAACCGGTTTTATCAGTGCTGGTTGCAGTTTCCAATAACGGGACATTCCTGTCAAAAAAATACTACGTTCCATACTTATTGAATACTAACAATTCAGAACTATTGACGACTTCGCCTATTAATTGAGTAACACCATGTCAAGGGTTACGTAACTTTTCACAGCCTCAGTATTCAATCTGACAACCAATTATACAGAAAAGTAACAAAAATCAACTTTTTAAGCGAGGAAATAGTGTGACGTAACCATATAATAATTAACCCACCCTCCCCTTTGTACGCCATGTGACTTTAGAGGTCACCCCTCCCTCCCCCTCAAGAGCGTCACGAAATTTATGGGCGACCCTTTACCATAAAAATAATTTTTAGAACTAAAATTTATAGATCAAACAATCCTGGTTTAGATGACCAGAGGATGAATTTAATTTTTTCATATTCTTCCATTCGGTGGTCATTTCCACACTCAACCTCGACGCCTACAAAAATGCGAACAAATTAGAAAAATTCGTTATAACGTTAAATGAATATTATTAATTTGCATCTCGTGAATTTAAGAATTTCCTTAAACCCTGGACACATCCCAAAAAAGAGGACGGTGTCCGGGGACAAGAGGACATAATATGACAACCCTATTTAAACTGCTCTTCAACTATAGTAACACGGCGATTACGACGTCACCGCGATGCTACGTACTTTTCGAGTTTTTTTTTCCATTAGAGATACCGAAATTCATATTTGACGGGGAATTCTAACATCTAATCGTTAACACTTAACAACTTGCTTTCATTTTAATCGTCGCATGTGTAGTTGGTGAGAAAGCGGGCTAATATTAAAATTGATGATCGAACGAAGTAGTATCCAGTGTATTGCACTTAGCGATTTCATTTTAATTCAACATTATGTTTCTTTAGGAAAACTTGTTTGTTGAGTTGTGTTTTATAAATTATTATTTCTTTAAAAAATAACGACACTAAATTCTTCTTAAAAAATATATAATATACTTTTTCCACCAGTAATTCTCATCCAGTAGATATCATGAGTAAAGTCTAATTATAGGATATAATATTTTGGGTATTTGTTTTTGATTCTAATTAAAAATTGTAGTCTCGTATGTCGTTTGATGGCATTACAACATTACAATCGTTGATTTTGTGAGTTTCTTTCACAGTACAACCGTGTACGGTGAGTTTCAGAAGTATTTGTATTTAACAAAACACCATATCTATAGAACTTCACGCCACCACTGGCGTTATCATGGAGATTGGAGTGGATGACGGACGCCAGAAGCGAGAACGACAGTCGACATACACATGTCAGCGGGACGTGCTGTTTGATATAGTTATTCATTTTTCACATTCGTATATTTTTGATGATTTTCATTATTATTTTCTTAAACTTTGTATAACAAACCTATTAATTTATGAATTCAATAAAATCTTAGTAATATAAATTAATAAACGTGTTATAAATTGGCGCCCAACGTGGGGCCCCAATTTATAAGACTTAATAATATAAATTAATAAACGTGTTATATTACAGATTTTACGAACAAAATATGAGGATTTTACACAGTTTTCATACAGTCGCAAAAAAATTGTGGTTAAGACTGATTTTGCCATTGAATCATTATATAAAAAAAGTATGTACCTATATACGCGACATTCTTGCAAAATCATTTTCAGAATAATTTTTTGATAGTGGAATTTGCCAGAACGTCTTTTAGCTTTACTGAGACGATATTGTTGTAGGTACAAAAATAAAGGCGCTAAATTGCAAAAGTTTTTTAACCCAAAGGATGTGAAGCACAGATTAAAAATGATCTGTGTGCTACCTACATTTAAAATTATTGTTGTTATTCAAGTTAGTGAAATATTTTTACATTATTTTGTAAAAGATGATTCTGAAAATACATTGTCACAACACTATAAGGTGATATTATAATAACGATTAATTTATTTGATTGTCAATATCAATAAAACCTGTCTAAAAATGCAATAATCGTCTGCCGAAATATTTTTGCGTGTAACTGTATAATCTATGTTACATGCATAATGTGTATGTATACAGTATAACCCATGTAACTAAAAAGCATGTTCCAAATTTCTGAGTAGAGATTTTTCATTGTCCATTGTTTGCTTAGTTCTGTTTTCATCGCACGTATCTATGTGTAGTGATGACTGAATCATTGAACTAGTGAAGTGATGAATGATGATTGATGAATTACGATCAGCGGTTTTCAAACGTTTATATGTTACACCGATGCGCTGTGATATTTTTTATATTGTCGCGTTTTTTCTAATCAAGATACTAATGTAAGCAGCATTCACACAATCGATGTAGGTTATAAGTGGCAGCTATATCTGGTATAACAGGATATTTTATAAATTGTCTAGGCAGTTTATGAAACGTTGGCAGATTGAGTAACATTTTCTTGAACTGTCCATTCAATGAAATTTTCAGTTATAGCATATGGCTGCGACATACATAATATAACGCTACATGAACTACATTTTAACATTAAATTTGCGCAGAAATGGGAGTTTCGAAATTCCTTCATTTTCCAACAAGTACCGCCCGAGAAAGTTGATTGAATTCTAATTAATGTTTTTAGAAGTCACCAACAGGCAACAATGTTATTAAAAAAAAAACAATTTATTTAAAAAAATAATGAATTGAAAATATGAATTGAAAATATGAATTGGTGCTAGGCCCAAATAACCTTAGCTGTTGGTGGTCTTTAAAAACACAATTTAACAATTTTAACAGGCAACAATTAATATTAAATATTGGAACATGATGAATATTTTTGGATTAAAATATTTTATTTTAAGTATATCACTTCATTCTTATAAAATATATAATAAAATGTGACTTAAGATGGTAAAGTTTAAGTACCGCTGAGTTAAATAAATAGAATTCATGTAATAAACCTCCCTTGTATGACCGAAGTCCGAAGTGTATATTGATTACCGATAAATTGTATTCTAACGAAGCTATAGTTACTGATTTTATTAGTCGGTTTTAAAACTGACATTGAATTCAAAGGAATGGATTGAATTTGTTTGACAGTTCTTTGAAGTTAATATCTAAAAATAGAAATTGACATTTTGAGACAGTTTACTCTGGAAACTGGGGTCTTTAAAAATTACACTATCTCTACATGATTTTAACCATTTTCTTATTTCATCAAAATTATTTTTTTTGAAAACACGTTACTATGATTTTAATAGGCTATGATGAGCAGGATACAAGGCAAGAAAAACAAATATACCTAACTAATTTAATAATATTATGCTTTTTCAATACAATTATTGTCAGTTGTACAGACAATTAATTATTTTCATAATATTAAAGAAATATTTCGTACCTATGAAATACCATCGATTGCATTCGCATAATAAACTTGCTTTCAAATAACTAGTGGATCACGATTTGCTAGTGCTTCAAGGTGCTGAAGAAGATATGATTTTATGTTCCGAAACGTTGATATAAAAAGTTCCATTTTGTTGGCTGTGTATCCTGTTCATCATAACCTATCAGAAATTACTAAATACTGGAATTTGCACTTTCTCGTATTTTTTTGATAAATTTTATCTTAGTGGATGCAAAGTTATAAGTTGGGTGACTGCAGGAGGCGTATGGCAGTTTGTTTAAACTTTAAATAAATACTTTTTACTTTGTTACGTAACTTTAATAATATAAGAATGGCTGTTGTTAATATATTGAAATGTTTAGTTGTAAATTTTTAGTACAATGAGACTTTTGTAAAATGGCGTTTAACAAATTAACAACGGGCAGTGAGAGCAAAGCTTCACTGTCAGTTGTGTACTAATACTATGTGCATATAAGGTGATGAAATAATTCAAGAATTTTTTTTAATTTTATTTTTGCAGCAGTTGTGAAAACAATTATCACATATTATAGTGTTTACGTCTGCAATAAAATAAACATTAGTGAATTGCATGTAAATGTTATTCATTATGCTTAATAGATACAGTTGACGATTGAATTATTAAAATATGTAGTTAATTTGCTCAAAGTTGCATGCCATTATGTTTGATGCAGTTATTAAAAACAATTAGTTAAAAAAAACCTAACAGTCTGTGTTAACAATTAACTGTTTTAACTTGCAACCTTAACCCCTTTCGAGTTAACATTTGACGTGAAATACCCTCAATAAATGTCTGTGAGAGAGATGCACAAAAATCACATCGATGTTTTGACATCGATGAATCGGTAAAAAACATTGACCATCTTTCAATGTATCATCCAATGCCAACAGCGATGTTTTAAAAATGTTGTGCATCCCCTGGTCTATGGCCGCAAAGAAAAACCACTGAGTCGGATTTTTTTTATATTTTTAGGTAGGTATTTTGTGGAACATTGTATAAAAATATTTTTATTGATATGAAAAATTCTTTGACTGTTTATGGTTATTGATGAGTAACATAGGCTATATTATATTATTGCGCTACGCCAAACAGGTAATGCCCATCGTAGTGGTAACGGTTTATTCCGATTTGCACCCGGACGAGGCCAGACCAACTAGTTTACTTAAATTCTAAATTTAAACTGCATTTCAAAGTGGGATAATTAACCTTTATGGGTGCGTCTGAGCCATACAAGTATCTTCATGTGACATAAGCGTTGCGAACGACACGCTAATGACCTCTGATGTCGAGCGTCTATAATTCACAATTCATTCATTCGTTGCGAACGACAACTGGAATAAATAAATCTACTAGATCTACGAGACTTTCTTGGGAGTCCACTGCACAGTTTCGAGTTTATTTAGATTAATATGCGTTTGTGAATGAATTTTGTTCGATTTTGTGTGGTGGACAGATATACCTACGTACATCGTGTAGATAATGCTTCATAACCGCGAGAAATAGGTGTTTTGAAGGACGGCTTGTAATTAAAATTTATGTCGAGACGAAATACATTGTCTATTGTCTCTGCAACGAAAAATGAAAACTGATTCATTAAGCGAATTGGATGGCTAAAAAGCAAATAGGTACTTTTATTTTACCAAAAAATTTTATTGTGATGCATCTAACAGCATATTATACTTTCATTTAATTATAGCAATAGTAATTTATAATTTTTACTTATATGGCTTATTTTGACGATGTTTAAAAATAACAATAAGGTAATGTAATAATATTTTACATGCAAGATGGCTGCAAAAGATTTTTTCCCTGTTAAAGTCATAGAACTTGAAAACTTACTGTTTTTTAAAGAAAAATTTAAACAACAAAATAAATTGTTATTTGCAAATATCAATATCATTTTCTACATAAACTTTTTAGGTAATAACTTAGGAATATTTCTCAGGAAGTTTTTTGCAGCTAATTTGTATGATACATAGGATTTTTCATTTTTCATTTTCCTATTGTTTTTATTCATAAAATTGTATTCTAAAATCTATGTAACATTTTTGTAGGTCATGATTAAGGACTGATGTGGTCCGAAACGTCGGCTCTTTGTTCAATTTTTTAAAAAAATAATAAATATTCATATAGCCTTTTTTCCTGGTTAATTAAAACGGTTCTGCAAATTATTAATAAGGTGCTATTAAAGAAATCTTTCTGCAAAATTCTGACTTGAACCGTTTTGATTTATAACGATAGATATAGTACATAAAAATGAAGGTATAGCTCATTGCCAATACAGTAATCAGAAATGCAAATGTGACAGGTTAGCTGTATTATTTGATAACTAATAAAATGACACGGCCTTCAGAAACCGGCCATATATTGTAATAAAATTTGATGATTAGTTTTAATTAGTTATAATTGTACCAAAAATGTGAATAATTGTGGTTATGTTGATTATGCATTGATTATGTACATATATGCAATATAAATCATTATATGTTAAATAAAATTGTGTAATTGTACAATTGACTCCTAGGTCTGTCGATTTTATTGCCATTCGGCTTAGTGGTTTTGTAAAATAATACAAGCACTTGCCTCACACCATTATTCAATAAATTCAACATTCGACTTAGGCAAAGCCTTCGACTTAATTTTGGCTAAAGCCGAAGGCTTAATTTCTGGCCGAAGCTTCGGTTAGGCTCTACTGTTCAGACTTCAGAGCGTCTATAATTTACATCTAATCTATCTAAAGAGAACTATATTGATTTAATGGATTGCATTTATCCAGTTGTTATAAAACAGGGTCATAGTTTGAGGGTGGATGATCATTATGTCATTATTAATCAGCTTCCTTATTTATTTAAATAAAACATGACAATAGTACGAGAGATGGTCGTAAACTTATAATAATAATTATGTTGTATTAATTATTTTAGTTGTTTAGTTTAATAACTTCTGTTTATTTATTAGATAATAGTATAAATAATGTATAGACAATGGTCTACTATACCCACTAGATACGTGCATAGAACGACTGTGGGCAATTACCCACATAATATAACTTTAATAATGTATAATTTGATCCACAAGATGTTTTTTTTAACTCATTGAACTTTTTCCAGTTGAAATAAAAATATCTGACAGATATGTTTTAACAGTAAATTAATAACCCAATTATTTAATCATATAATTGCATTTGTTAATTGGAGTCATGACTTTTATTAATCATAAAAAAACGGATAGTTCGACCGACGTTTATAAAACGTTATCATTTTTTCACTTTATTACTATTATACAGGATGAGTTACTAAGAATGTCTCGGGCGGTATCTAATTTATTATGAGCATTAGGAAAAAAGTTTTAAATAAAAGTTGGATTGGAATAAGAGCACTATACTTTATCATGTTATATTTATTACACTCTGTTTCATTTGAATAGCCGATTATAATTCAAATAGTGTGAATTCAAATTATACAATAATTCGAATTATTTTCACAATCGCATTATCGATTATTTTTAATTCGAATTATCTCATCACTACCAATAACAATGCATTAGAGAAAATCTTTTCACTTCAAATACAACATCCATTGAACAAAAACATGCGTACTTATCACTAGCAATAAAAATGAATTAAGTACAGCAAATTTTTTAAATTAATATGTTGTTACGTATATAGTTTTAAGTGAAATTCACTGTATTTATAAGACTAGCCTTTACCCGCTGTTTTGACAGAAACATTACCTACCTTTTCGTAGCAATGACATCTTATAGCAGACGAATAGTAGATATAAATTTGTTAGGATTGTCTGATTTTAGTTGTAATTCATTATCCACTATGAATTATGATGCAATGTAAAAAAATAGTGATCACAAAACATTTTACACGATTTAAAAAAAAAACTCAATTTGTTGTTTAAACAATCAAAATATATTATAGATCTTCTTCTATGTTGCAATTATTTATGAATGCATTTGTTTATGATATTAATTATTGTTTTAATGTTAATTGACATTAAAAACCTGCAACGTTAATTCTATCGCTGTGGAAAACCGGCAAACAGGAAAAGGTTAACCATATTTTTGATAAGTATTTTGTAGGATTCTTTGCGAATGTTTATTTTAAAAATCGAATAACACTGTTTTATAGGTATATACATTGCACACGCCATTCCTTATGAAAATAAACGTCGTTTCCGTTAAATGAGGGTAGACTTATTTACATTAGTGCTATACTGCTGTAATAACGGCGAGTACTGTATGTATGGGCTTATAACCTTAAGCAGGCTCTAGACGATCAAGCAGCTTGATCAAACGGTTCTGTCAATCGATTGATGCGCGTTTCAATAAACTTCAATGGACTCTTCAATCTTTTTATCAAAACTCAATCACAGTTGAGTTTTCGACTCGGAAGGTGGTTTTACGCTTCGAACAATGGTGTCCAACACGGATTTGGCCTTCCTAGCATTGACGTTGGTTGCCGTGGGAAAAACAAAAAAAAAAGGGAATAACCAAAAGCGGAAACGACATTGGTCCAAGGAATGGTACAAATTTCAGAGTTCAGAGCAATCCCTGTACAACTCTATTACCCATGTTCTGAATTTTGCGAAATTTCCGATTGCGGTTGCTGACTTTTTTCTACAATTTCCTCTTCGTTTTGCACGTTGTTTTCGGAGAGCGGTGTAATCTCCATGGTTACCCGGCGTGTACTGACGTAATGCTTAATCAAACTCCGCCTAGACGGTCAAACGCTTGAGACAAATGCTTGAGTCATTCAAACATTCTATCAATCACCATCTTGGCTCAAGCGTCAAACAGGTTCTTAGACGGTCAATCATGCTTGATTCAAGCTTTTGATCAAAATGATTGACCGTCTAGGGCCTGCTTTAGACTAGCCTAAAAAATAGACAAAGCATAAAGGCAGATTTACACAATTGTCTGAAGTCTCTTAGAAGCTGCAGAACGTGAACGGATGCACTGCTGAGGAAGAGCGAAACTTTGACAGCTAGATACGTTTATCTCTAACTAGTTGCCCGGTCCGGAATCGCCCGGGTGCTATGAATTTAATATCAATTTTGACAATTAAAAATGCAATAGTCTGTTTTCCAAATAACACATATACATGATACGTATATAACTATGGGCGTTGGAAATGTCGTATTATTAATTCATCATAGGTATGCACATTGCACAGTAGTGTGGAAGTGTGGATGCATGGCTTGAATGCTCTCCCTCGGAAACAATTTTTCGAGATAAAAAGTAGCCTATATCCTTTGTCGGGCTTCAAGGAATCTCTTTGGCAATTTTCCTCGAAATCGGTTCAGTGGTTAAGCCGTGAAGAGGTAATAAACACAAACACTGCACTTTTTCATTAATTATAATTAGTTTGGATGGTTTAAAAAAATGTCAGTCAATCCCAGTGACCAGCACTTAAAATTTGGCATCAGTATTAGTCAAAGAGCTCGTGGTCAGAAATTACAAGATTTTTTTAAAGGTTAATATTTTGAGATTATAGCTAGTAATTTGAAATAATTAATATACTACAATATAGTCAGCAAGTAAGCGCTCGGGACACAATGTAAAAAAACTAGTGATTTGTAAAAATTGAAATTTAATGAATATAATTTATGAAGAAAAAAACAGTCAGACCTAATTTTGATAAAGCCGACCTAATCAGCAGTCGGTAGAAGTTTCAAACTTTTACTGACTATACTGACTATAGGTCAGTTTTAAAGCGCCCCGACGCTAAGTGTAGAGTGCCCGCGGTGAGAGATGAAGCCAGGCACGTCATCAATAATATGCTAGTGAACGCCTGCTTGCCCGCAGACAGTGCCGTGTACACAAAACTGCACATTGGGTTTTATGATTCCACTTCTAGAAAACACTCGACGCTCATGAATCTCCAAAACAGCCAATAGCAAGCTAGAAGGCGGGCGCAATGCATTCACGTTACTATGACGCGGTGGCTTCATCTTTCGCCGCGCGAGGTCTACCTACCGCTTATTTGCAGGCTGTAGTATATTTAATGACACCCTAAATACTAGCTAATCTCAAAATATTATCCTTTACAAAAATCTTGCAATTTTTGACCACGAGTTCTTGATGCTGTCACAAGTAAAAATATCAACCAATTCCAAAGTCACTCCATCAATATAGAATTGCACAAGTTGATTTTCACATAATGACCTCCATTCACAATCCATAATATATTACAGATCAGTGGTACAGCCTCCTGCAAGCTCATGAAACAAACATTCAGAGAGCTCTGTAACAGCTTTAGCTCGTCTGTTATTCGCAGAAAGGCCATTACAGTTATAAATACATACATACTTTATTATCTATGCATACACAAGTGTTTACGTAATATGGCACATTTCTTATGCATGTATGCGTTAAGTTTTAACAGTTTTTGTTACAAAAATCCGGGTAATAAAAGTAAGAACATATAATGTTTAACCCATTCTTGGGTCTCAAACGTATATTTAATTATAACATTTTTAAAGTTCGAATAAAAATGGACTTCCATGTTCCGTAAGGAAATGGAAGTATGCTAATAAAAATCGTGACCGAGATAAAAGTAGATTCACCTGCTACTCTAAAAACATAAACCAAAAGTAGTTTTCCGCATGGCGGCTGTAGGTACGTGTGTGGGTCTGTGTCTGTCGGGCTGTATTGCGCGTGCGTGCGCGTGTGTGAGTGTGTGTGTGTGTGCGTGTGTGTGTAATTTCTTTGAGTTTCATGCGGGGGTAGCCTAATTTTTTTAACCGACTTTAAAAAAAAGAGTGTCTAATGAATAAAACCACATATAACAATTGTTACTTAATGCGTTGTTTACAAATAAAATATTTTAGGTATCTAACTTTTAAAAAAATATCTTACTGTTGCTTTTATTAAATACAACTGTTTTATAAAAAACCGTTCAAAAAATAAAAAATGAGCGAGCACGCAATTGTGTATTATCTCATCGCTATCATTTGTCTTAAATGTGATAGAATTTTACGTATTATTTTTGTTTACAAAATTTGCCAACATGAACATGTCTGTGTAATGTAATTTGCATATGGCGTGAATAGAACCAGCGGCCGCCACGGGTTCACCTTGAATAAATTGTATTATTATCAACACAAAGATTGCGCCGCGAGAGAGTTTCATAAAACAACCAATTTCAACTCCAGTTTTATCCTTTTAAATTTTTTCAAATACTGGATATACAAGAAATGCATTGATTTTATTTACGTGCAGCAATAATTTAGATTTAACGGATTAAGTTTCAATTAAGTGTTTACAGAGATAGAGAGAATTGTGGTTTAGTATAAATCCCATTATGGCTCTAATTAATGGCCCCTTTTATTAAATAGAGAAAAAACAATAAAATACAAAAAATTTTATTAAACGCTTTAATTTCAAAATGCTGTGCTCCTCCGCGTATTTTTAAAGCTGTTCCAAATCAGACTCCATCTTTGGCTGAGACTGACCTTGATTCCACATAGTTGCAGATAATAAAATAACTAAAAAAAAATACTAATATTTTAAAAGCCCACCTACATTTTAAAAAAACATCGGAATACTCAGTAAAAAAAAAAAACGTTAACACCAGAGACTTATTTCGCTTGACTAATAATTGTGCATATCCTACACACAATCAGTAATATTAGTCAAGAAGTGAAAAAGTCCACTTTGTAAGCCCGTCTCTGATTTTTAACGTTTTTTTGATTAAAATGTACGATGTTATACTTATGTACAGTCGCGGACTTAATAAAGTTTACACTGGAGTTTTTTTTCACAAAAAGTCAGTAGCTTATATACCTATAGCAACAAATTTAGTTTTTAATATGTAAATATAAATGTCAAAAATTAAAAGAAATAATTGTCGTTTAAATGCCTCGAAATTATTAAAACGATGAACAAAAAAAAGAATTATTGCAAGATTGGAGGAAGGAATTTGCTAGTATCAAATATTATCAAACCTTTTTATGTTTTAATTGAATAATATTGAGTAATTTGGAATGTATAATAAACAACTGAGGTGTTTTGATAACAATTTTTTATAGAATTTTTAAGATGTAACCTTAGTAATTGATACAGTATAGTATCAAAAGCCAAATTACAATATGCAAAAATTAAAAAAACCGGTAACTAGATGATACAGGTGTAAACTTTTTTAAGTCCGCGACTGTACCTATATAAAAATCAATAAAATATCACTGTTTTAAATTTATTAATATATCGCCAAATCAGCGCCGAATGATTTCTTATGTATAGGCCGCTGACATTCTGCCGAGGCCCAACTTTTAAAAATTATCATATAAGTAGGCTACTTTGTTTCGTTTCCAATTATTATTTATTTAGGTAAGTTTATGAAGATAGAAAAGTAACATAACTACGAGGCAAAGTAATTTAGATCTTTCACATTTTGTAGCGCAGTCCCCCAAATTTACCACCCCCTAAAATCTACCGCCCTATATGTCACTGCCTACTCGGCGACTGCGCCCAACTGAGAATTGGTCCGTTAATAGAATATATATGTTTTTATCTATTTCGTTTAAAGAAAGCAATGAAATTGATTTTCGAACGCAGTTACTGAACTACTCGCAAAAACATTTGTTCTTCGCACGACTCTTTAAACCCCCGTTTTACATCCTTCGGGCTAAGAATTTGCGGTATTTAGATCTTATTTAGAGGCACTGTGTATAAATACACCCAAATCTCACTTCTCCATCACACCAGCAGGTTGGTTAGAATTTCGCACACAAAAAAATTATGATTTGAAGAAACTTTAAACAGAATTGTTTCTAATTTGCAATTTTGTGCATAATTTAATAATAATAATAATAATAAAAAATCTTTATTTGATTAACCATAAAGTATAAATAGCGTCATAATCATTGCATTACAGAATTTCTTTTAACGAATAGCTACAAAGTCCCAACAGGAATGTTTTTAAGTCATTTTTGAATTTATTTTTATTTGGTTCATCTTTCAAATGATTTGGCATTTTATTATAAATCCGAATCATGGCATTTCTGACACCCCTATACGTAACTGTCAGTGCCGAGAAATCTGTTTTCAAACTATTTTTGTCACGAGTAGTATATGCATGAGTTCTATGGTTTCTATGAAATAAATCTGGATGATATTTTACAAATTTGCTGCATTCAAAAATATATAAATCATACACAGTGAGAATTGACAATTTAATAAATAATCCACGACAACTAGTGCGGGGTGTCACATTTGCCATGATTCTGATGCATTTTTTTTGTAGTTTAAAAATCTTTACGGTGTGAACTGAACTGCCCCAAAAGATGATACCAAACTGTATTATGGAATGAAAATATGCATAATATACATTAATCAACATTTGATCGTTGACATATTTTTTCAAGATTCGTAATATATACATCGCTTTATTCAATTTAGGCATTATTGCATCTATGTGGAATTTCCAATCCAAGTTTTTATCGATATTAAGGCCAAGGAACCTGACAGTGTCCCCCAACATTACATCCGTTCCCAATAAGTTTATAGGGTTAGCTAATTCAAAATAGTTTCCAAACTTTATAAGAGTGGTTTTATCTTTATTTATTTTAATACTATTTTTTGTAAACCATTCTTCAAGAGCATATGTGGTTTTTTTCATAGTAGTGGTTAAAGACTCTCGATCTTCAGCCTCGCATATCACTGCAGTATCATCCGCAAATAGAAATAAGTTTTCTGTTACGGATGCTGGCAGATCATTGATAAAAAGCAAAAAGAGTGTTGGTGCTAATATGCTACCTTGGGGGATACCCCTAATATTTTTTTGCCATTCCGAAAAAAAATCTTTATTGATATTATTTTCAAATATGTTTACTTTGACGGATTGTATTCTGTTTGTCATATACGAGTCTAGAAGATCGAGAGCCGTGCCCCTAATTCCATATTTTTGCAGTTTATACATTAGTAGTGTTGGGTCGACACTGTCAAATGCCTTGGCTAAGTCCAACGTCAGTAGAGATGCAGGCTTTTTACCTTCCCATGTGTTATAGATTAGGTCGAGAACTTTAAAAACTGATAAATTTATGGAACTGCCTTTGATGAAACCATGTTGTGCTTTGTCAATTAATTTATGCTTTTGTATGAAATTTAATAATCTTGTATTTATGACTGTTTCATAGATTTTTGAGAAATTTGAACACAGTGAGATTGGACGATAGTTTGTGACATTTTGTTCGTTACCTTTCTTGTGGATTGGACATATAATACTTTTTTTTAATTTATCTGGGAAAATGCCCTGTTGAAGACAAGCATTTATAATTACGCTTAGTATATTATTAATTACGTGTGCACATGACTTAATTAACTTAATAGGTATTTCATCCCAGCCGGTGCTATTTTTATTTTTTAATTTCATACATATATTAAATATTTCTGTACTATCAGTGGCAAATAAAAATAAAGTATGATCATTTTTTTTAATATTATTTTGATCTAAAACACATTTAGGGAGTTTTAAGTTTTTTGTGATATTTGTAAAATGATTATTAAATATATTTGGTATTTCGTTAATATCGGATACAATTTCACTGTTTTCAGTTTCTTTAATGATTGAAATCGAGTTTTTACTTTTCTTTCTATGAGTTATTTCTTTAATAATTTTCCAACTCTGTTACGTAATACTGAATTATAAAGACGTGCTAAATTCTTTTAACTCACATTAAAATTAAAGTTTTACGCTTTCAGCGTTTGATAATAATTATAAACTTAATGACAAATAACAAATGCATTAATTCCGTTATGACGGCATAATGCAGAAGGCCTTGCCGCATGGTGTGTTCCGTTTCCTTAGTTGGTAAGTTCGTAAGCTACTGCCTACATTATGCACCTAACCTTACTGATTTACTTTGACTGCTTCTCAACCATAACCATAATGTGTTGAAGTGGAATCAACTGTCTTATATGTTCTGCATTCATTTAAAATGTTAAATTTGTTAAAAAATGACAAAAAATAACAGTACTGTAAATTCTTACATTTACCATCTAAAATAGCGCCCTTAATCTGTACAGTATATAATAAAAATTGGAGAGTCTGTTTGTTATTTCGACATTTATACAAATTTTCGAGTTTATTGTAGATTATAGACGCTCGAAAAACGTCGTAAGGGTTATTTACGAGATACAGAAAACTTTTTAGCATTTTTAAATATTGTTGTCTGTCTATCTGATTGTTTCCAGTTAAGTAAAAAAATAAATTTATTAGAAAGGGAAAATTTGCGATTGTGTACGGCGCTTTATTTTACCACGATATGACATCAGGGACCTGCGCAGTAACGATAAGTCGTTTTGAAGTGAAACTTCTGTAGTTAGGATAAGTTCATGAGGCGATGATAATAGATTGGGAAAGAAAGAGATGAGCATAATCAACAACGGACGAACATGGTGAATTAATTTTATTGTCAGATGAAACCATTGGTGTGAAGGTAAGTATCATGTTAGCATCATCAGGAGATGATTATCATCTCCTGATGATGCTCAACTAACATGATGTCTTCACACGAAAGGTTCCATCACTTTTCATGGTTGGCGAAACGTACACCGAGAATTGTTAAACGGTTTGATGTCTTGTGGTTACTTTTAATATTTTGTGGACACATTTTGATTACAAATTTGCTGCGAAATTTCCCGTTTAAAACGGCTACTATTATAGGTCTTAACCATACTTAGAGCAACCCTGATTTATAAAATAACACACCAATACTGTTTTCACTTCTACCAGTTGAATTGCTTCATCCCTGGTTTAGTATCATATATGCGCAACAGGTACATCAATTTACATACTTTTATAAAACACACCCTAATTCCCATGCGTCCTATATATAGAACATTGAATACACCTTGCCAACACCGTTTGTTCATATTGAAAGAGGTCATTTAACTTTAGGAATTCACATGAATCACAGAAGGGTCTTTAAACGTCTATTTAAATGGATTTGATTAGCACACAATAAGGACAACATTTTCAATTATCGTTCGCTTTTATATAGTTTATCTTTATTTACAATCAAGTAGTTTACCCTCACCTTTTGCCATTGCCATTACTTGCATAATATTAGACAAGGATGAATTGTTCATTTTATTGTTAGTTACGTATATTTCATCTCTTTTATCTGACGTGCTGGGGTGCGTGCAGACGTACGCATTGTTATGCATTCGTTCACATAATACCCACAGGTGTAAAAAGAGAACAGAGAAGAGGGTCGTATTCCTCAGGTGTAACAAAACAACCTGTTAAAGTACGTATACACATATAATATCTGTGGTTAAAATAACAAGATCCAAGTCGCTTATGCCAAATTTTTTGGTATTTCTTTTTCTGAATCTTCAAATAGATCTTTTAACTCTACGTTGTGTTAAATTGTTCGTTGTATCTGACAAATCCATACAATGTTTGTATTGTCTCTGGAGAATTAATAAATTAAACTATAATCTGTACGCAAGTTCTATAATTTAAATTGTATTTCACAACGGCTTATTAACCCTTTCAGTGCATGTTTTTGAGTCCATTTTTCGTTGCAATGAAAATGAGCAGCTCTGTCTTTTACCAAAAATCTGACATAAGCCAGTTTACCTTATATGACTACAAAATAATGTATATTACATAGGTAGCCCCAGAGTAAGGATCGGTCACTCACTCATATCTGAGAGGTTTATTGAGTTACAGAAATTTTACACTGTTATTGCTGGAACTTGGAAGTATAGTTATATTATTTGCATCTACTGTAATATTTTTCCAACTTCGTTGCAACGCTTTTCGATTGTTACTTATATCTTTAAAGTAGTAGATAATCTTATTCTTGGCGTCGAATGCAAGCTGAGCTTTGGGGTCCCTGTAACTAGCGCTATTTCCAACCCTGGAACTAGCAACAGCTAAGTTGGGTTGAAAAATTTCTTGTAAATACCCCTGCAAAATGGTAGTACCTATGTTAAAAAAATGTATTTTGTCTGTTGACTTCTCATTGGAATGAATTGAATTTTATATTTTATTTAGAACATTCCTGACACATGACAAGGGTGAAGGGGCCCTCTAATTTTTAACGCCACGGACAATTTACACGAGTTTCCTGTACTTAATTCACCGCTATTTATACTATTTTCTAGAGTTGAAGAATTTAAGGACCGATTGCATGGATTTTACTTAAAAAATACTACTTTTTTAACGTCCACTTAGCCTATAATCCGGATATATAATTAAATTAATCGATGCCAAATACTAAGTAAAAGTGGAGTCATCGTGTCTAAAAAAACTTACTTCTTTAGTACACACACTAATTATTTTAAGGAGCTCTAGTTTAGATTTTGACTTAATAATAATATTTTTTTATTGGTTAACACCAAAAGGCAAAGTTCAGCTTATAAAGCTGTTTTACAACTTAACCTAACAAAAATTGTAATTCTCAGTTATACATATTATAATAGCATAGTTGTTTTACAACTTGCCTAATATAAATTATTCATTTCATTTACAAAGTAAATACAAAAGAGAAAAAAAACAACCAATAACAAAACAAAACATCAACATATACATATACATATATATGGGTTATAAATTGTAATATTACAAGTATGTATTAGCAAAGTTATTACCTAAGTAAATTGCATAAACTCAATAATTATATTATGTTTGAGACAACCCCCCCCCTCAATTTTTTTTCTAAATGAATTTATTTTAAGATCTTTATCTCTATACCTAAATTTTGCTGAAGAAGTTACTTCTTGATTTCGCTCTAACTTTATAAATCGTCTGGAATGTATAGAAATTTGAATCATAGTGACTGACAATAAGTCGGAATGTATAGAATTGAAAAATTAGCGAAAAATATTTATGATTCATCGATGTAAAAAGATTTAAAATAGTCGTACAAATTGTTTTTTATCGATGCATTGTAGGCAAAAGACATCATACTTATATTTAAGGATATCATCAATAGATAAAAATATAATTAATTAACATCTTCATGAAAATATGTACATATTTATTTCAGTGGCTATTATGGAATTATGATGCTTCAAAATAATTTATTAACTACAAAAGTTCATGACACACATTATAATTACTCGTCTTATTCATAATATAGCCTGTAAAAAACTAAGAGACTATTCCAAAGGTCATGCGGATTTGGAAACAAAATATGTGTGATATTTGCTTGAGTGTCGCAATTTTAATTTTCAATCAGGTTCTACGTTTTAATCAGCAATTTGTTGACGTTAATGTAATTAATTTTTGTGTGCAGATGTACAATGATTTTCAGTTCATTGACGATGCCACTGGCATGTAATATATAAATGAATTAAATACGTTTTGCAAATTGTGCAGTAAAATACAAATACATAGAAATATCAGTCAAGTGTCAAAAAAATATTGATGTATAGGGATCTGTAGTACATTCTAGATTTTGGTAAAAACGAGGGTAAAAAGGAAAATTGGAAACTTTCTAAAATTACGTAAAGAATCCGATTCTGTGAAAACTCGATCTAAAATGCTTTCGTATTAATTTTAAGCACCGTGTGGAGTTTTAATGAGTGGCATCGAGATATTTTTTTCTATTTATATATATTATTTTTAATTTTTACGTATAACTAAAATATTGTTTTCTTTTTGTTACAGGTAAGGCAGTATTTGGTTATCATATTTTTTTTTTGTCCTGGATATACGAATTAAAAACTGTAAGTTTAAATGCATTAAATAATTTTTAAAGTCTAAAATATAGAGGTAAGGTATATTATGAAGTATTAGAAATACCTTGTATTATGTCCGTCTTGTGACTTCTTGTGAATTTACACTACGCGTGTCAGCAACGAGTTGCCATCTTCAGGTGTGGTTAATTATTTTTAAAAAACACACATTGATTCGTAACACTATATAATATTGTGGTGCTAAGCACTGTGTATTATTAATGAGGTAAGGTACTTGTGAATTTAATTATTAAGTAGTAAGCTGACATTATAATACAGGCTGTTGTAATTCATAATTCACAGGGTCGGTCGAATTTAGCAATATGCTAAGTTTGGCGAGACCTAGGACAGCATGTAATGAATTGAAAATATGAATTGGTGCTAGGCCCAAATAACCTTAGCTGTTGGTGGTCTTTAAAACACAAAAAAAAGGACAGCATGTAATGGTGGAGGGAGGGTAGTAGAAAGTTAAAAAAGTTAAATTTTTGAAAGCGTGGTTTCATAATACGTATTTGTTAAAAATGGTCAAAAATATAATATCTCACAGAAAGGCATGGCTCCACATCCTGAAGCAGGCTCAGAGGGCAGGATTTTTGGCGGGCTCTTCGATTTTTGTCTTTTGTCTATTTCTTAGTTGGCTGACCCGTCACGTCGGTCCCCTCCTAATCCGGGACCTCCAGGCTAAAACCCTCACACTCATCACAGCCGCGGGGCTTTTGTGGAGGTCATGCAAAAAAGCCTGCGTCTACTTCGGAGCGTAGAGGAATCAAAACATGAAATCCTTAAGTATTAATGTTTACATTTCTGATGATTACTAATCAGAATATTTACCTAAATTATAACTTGTTACAAATTAATTTAAATATTTACCTATAATAAAATTATAATTTTTTAGTACGGAAGTATATTATGTTTTGTGAGAATATCTGCTATATGAAGCATGCTCATAGGACCATCTTGAAAATATTGAAATTTTTTTAATTTCGTGCATTTGAGCTCTCAGGTTGTGAGTATATTTCACGAAATGTCAGCTAGTAAATGCGAAATTAACTACATTAATTGCGGTTTAACTTTCTTACGCATTTGAACTCTTAATATTTAACGAAACATGAGCTAATAAATGTGAAATTTATTATACCTAGTAATTGCGTTGTTATTCTGTATCTTTCAGTCAATATTGAAGACATCTTCTTCAACGAAAATTTCTGAAATATGTTTTGTCCAATTTTGTGGCGGATAATATATTGTTTGTGAATCGTTATTTAATATCATGTTCTCATTATTGAAAGCAAACCTATAAACTTTACTCATAAATCGTTCACCATCACATAAACTGCAATAAATTTAAGTTCCATCAAAAGTTATGTCAATATTCAATACGCTTGCTTTGATGTTTTGTTTATATATAAATGTGACATTTATTCCCCATCGACTAATTAAATGGCATTCAATTTTTTTTGTGAAAAGAAGCGAAAGAACAGATTTCAACGAATTGATTAGGATATATTAATGCTTTCTAGGATTAAGTAAACAATTTCTTGTGTTTCACCAGGGGCGACGGAATGTTTCAGAAGCGAGTATCGACTAGGTCGAGCCGGGGTTTCCGGCGAACGTGTTAAGGCACATCTTTAGATAAAGCAAACGCATTCGTTAGTTTCGTATTTCTGATAATGAATTCATCAATCTATGTCTATTTTAATTTAAAATATCAAAAAAAAAAAAAAAAAATCCGGAAAAATCTCGCGGGACAACGGAATTATAGACAGAGATCCCTTTCCCATTTTTTTGCATCAGTATTGATAAAACGTGTAAATTGGTTTGCGTCAGTGCTATTAATTTATAGGCTAGTTCGGCGAGTATAATTCCTACCAGACTTTATCTGTAAAGACGATAGTGTGGTTTAACGGTTAGCGTAGCGGCCTTTGGATCACGTTGTGGTGGGTTCGAATCCCACCTCAGCTCATGGATTGTTTGTGATTTCATTTAGTTTTAAGAGAATTGTTATTTAATATGTATTTAAGACGCTAATGACCTAAGTTGTCGACGCGTCTATAATCTACAATAAATAAATTTATCTGTAAAATCGATTGAGATGTGACGTTCGTAAAATGCGCACAATTTCCTTAAACGGACAATTCATCGGATCACCAATGACCATCTTTCGCATTGTACGTGTCAGCTGCTGTTAGCAAATTATTAGACATTTTTTGAACAAACAATGACAACATTACTATCTTCGTATGATGAGCAAACACATTTTTCAAGTATTTTTTTGTTCCAGTAGCGTAGTAAAAAATCGTACGCAGGTGTTATCAGGTATTTATCATTAATCAAAATTATCGGACTATATTGGACTAGAGAGAATTAATTAATCTAACTGCACATAATTCTGTGGATAATTGTCTAGAATTTTATTTAAAATATTGGTACGAAGAATCATAGTTATATGTTCCAAAATCATTTTTCAAAATAATTTTTAAGAGTATTCGATAGCGGAAGTTACCACCTGCATTCTTCATCTCAAATCCTTTCTCCTCGCCTAAAATACTGTTCCCGCTCTCCAGACCCTATTTTTAAAGCTAGTGTTCGGGTAAACGCCAAATAGGATCAAGAAACACACTACAGATCCTACATGCGAAAAATTAAAAAAAAATCCTGAAAAAACTTACAACTTTTTAAAAAATTATGTATCTAAGCTTTCACACGTATCCAAAACTTTTTTCAAAAAATTCGCCTGTAGGATCTGTAGTGTGATTCTCGGTCCTTCATTTGGCGTTTACCCGAACCCTTTAGCTTTAAAAATAGCGTTGGGAGAACGGAAACCGTTTTATAGACGAGGGGAAAGGATTTGAGATGATAGGTGCAGTGGGTAACTTCCGCTATCGAATACTCTTAATATAAAAAAATTGCCAGAAAGCATATGATATTTAGACATTATATAGGTAGATAATGTATACAAAATTACTTGGATCTATGTATTTTCAAAATCATTCGATTGTTCGAGTGGGACAAAAATTAATATCCCTGGAGTACTGAGACAAACATTTAAAAAAATGGTACAAATCAGTGCATTTTTGCAGAACTTATTGTGAACGAAAAACATTCCACGGACAGATGGACAGACACATCTCACGCGCAACCGCCATGCGGCCAACCATTTTTATTTACGGTTTGAGGGTAGTGTAATCAGAATCTGATCTTATATGACACGATTTTTCAACCCTAGCCCCGTACTTATATTTCCCTCGAAACATATAATATGGACGTAAATTGAATGTTTAATCATCTGTAGATACAGTGTCTGTGACACGATATGAAAATTAAAAGTGCTGTGACTTTAAATAATAACTATTGTAGTTTTGTAACACATATATTTGACGCCCGTGATTTTGGGATTTGAGTCAGGGGGCTAACACAAATCGAAAATTAAGAGTAGAAGTGTGAAGTTTGCAGCAATCACACGCGTTGCAAACGCTATGTTTCGTTCCGAGTAATTGCATATTATTTTTCACAACAACTCTATTGACAATTCGATTTGAGGTACCTACCTGCAATTTGGGTGCACAAAAAAGCCGCAAAAATATTAGATGTCAGATGTGAAATTTATGAGGGGTTATGTCTGTAATTTTGACGTTTTCGAGTATTATATGCGAATTGAAGTTGGCGCGACTGAACCGTTGTATGTCTCTCTTAACAATGTTAAAAAACAGAGAAAACCAACAACTCAAAAATGTTCGTCCCTCTCAGTTTCAACCCGCTAAACAGGTACCGAAAATCGAATTTTCAATAGCGGCGTTGTGAAAAGACATGTTTCCACAAATTATTGTTGTCTGCCTGTCGAATTCTATCCGCATCAATCGAGAACCGCTCGACGAATTTTGATGAAAGCTACATTAAAAACAAGACTCCTGTCAAAGTCAGCATAAATGTGATGAAGCCGCGGATAAAGGCTACTACTTATAACTGCAGTATCATATTAATGATTAATTATGTAAGCATGAACCGTTCAGTTTACCATAAAAATTCATTGACTTGTGATATATCTAAGGTTGATGTTACAGTGCTGAAACTCTTGGAGCAGCTATATTGGTCCAACAGATAATTTCTTATTAATAACATGCAGAGATCGCGACGAAGTTACATCATTTGGGACCAGTAACTAAAATTACAGTAGATATTTTTGATGGCATATTATTTCCCTTAAATTTAAGAGTGTGATGATTATGAGAGTGGAACAAATAAAAACAAGTATTTGCGCAAACAAATTGTTTGTGGCCGATGATTGGATCACTTGTTTTTATTTATTTAACAATTACTTTACATGATGTAGTACATGCCTTGCGCCAAGAATTGGTGTTTTATTAAGTTTACGGCGTGTTTGGCTTCGTGACATTTCTATTATTGTTTGTATAATGTTCTATTTCGCAAGTCACATTGCGATGCTGCACTCAACTACATGGCGGGGGCATAATGTATCGAATGTATCGGTACATCATTTTTTGTTGTTAGTATCTGCTATATGGCTCCACACTACTAGATGAAATTTATACAGATTCGGTTCGGATTGAGTATAGAGAAGTAATAATTATTATCATCGTCCTGCCTTGCAATTTTTTTTTGCATACCTGGCAGACCTGTCTCCAAATGGATGTTTAATATAAGATCTTCCAGGAATCCAGGTATTAAAAAAAATTGCAATTTGCAAGGCAGATGATAAATTATTGTAAATAATTGATAATCTGTATAAATTTCATCAAGTAGTGTTTAGCCGTATTCGAGATACTGACAACAAAAAATTAAATAGTCTCCCACCGATTTAATGTTTTCCATCATATTTTTTTAATTGCTCATGACCTTATGTCGTTCCGTTTTTGAGATATGGAAGGAGAAAAAATTTCACCATATAGGTACCTACACACACAGACATAAGTCGGAAAATGATGTCAAATGATTCATTGGGTGCCAAAACGTGAAGATCTATTAATATCCCGAAAAAATTTTTTCGGACTGAAACCAATACTTCCCTAGTAGAGGTGGGATGTAAAAATATATTGCAGGCTTTTAACATTTCAATAAAGTAGCATTTTATTGTTTGGATTTTTAAGGGGGCGCTTTTGGAGAGGCACATGCTCTCCTACGACCCCGGCGACGCTGGCCTATTAGCTGCTATATAAGTCATAGAGAGACCTACAATAAGCACATACTTACATAATATTATATCCACACAATGACACAATTTTATGTGTGTTTGTAGTCACGCATTCAAATGTCAGGTCCGCGGGCCCTTCGAATGTTTTGCACATTATAAACGGCTATCACGATCGCTGAATGACTTAAATGCGTTTTATAGTGAGGTTCACGTTTAGTGAAGCATGGGTCGCGTCTAGAATCTGGTAAGGAGGGGCAGCTGGGTTTGAAACAGTGGATGTGTAATTAACTGAAAATAATTCTCCTTTTTATTTTAAAAGTTGAAAGGGCTATTTCACCGATGATCAAATTCATCATCTCGATTAACACTACGCACAAAAAAACGATTATAAAATGACTCAATAAAACATATCTACGATTAAATGCAGTCGACAAGGACAAAAAATTTGACAGCGCGTCGGTTGTAGAATGTAGAGTGCCTGCGGTGAGAGATGAAGCCAGGCACGTCATCAATAATATGCTAGTAAACGCCTGCTTGCCAGCAGACAGTGCTGTGTACACAAAACTGCACATTGGGTTTTATGACGTTAGGTGCAATTTTGGCAAACTGCTATTGGATCTCCAAAACAGCCAATAGCAAACTAGAAGGCGGGCGCAATGCATTCACGTTACTATGACGCGCTGGCTTCATCTTTCGCCGCGCGAGGTCTAATGCAAAAAAGTGATAAACAGACATTCATTATTTACACTCTCGTGACTATTTTTTAACGGTCCGTTTTGGTCTCAAATTAAAGATAAAAGATGCGTCCAGGGCCTAGGCCATTTTTTAAAAATATTGATAAGCTTTTTCAGTAGAGCTGACGTAAAAGTTTAAAATCATCTAATATTTAGAAGGGCGAATTGTGTGGCCTGAACTCAAGATTTTCAAAATTTAGCCTATAGCGCCCCAATACGGAACCATTAACTTTATTTTGATGCTAAAATATCTTTCGTCGGGTCAAAAATACGATCGAGAGCGTGTAATTAAGTTTTAGGCGGGAAGGAGAGAGAATTTGTTTTTGAACATTTTATATTTAGATTTTAGTTCATAAACTATAATTTAAAATTTAAATTTGACACCCAAAAACTCGTTTTATATATTTCTTCATCAACGGTTGATATAAATTAAAAAAATGTTACTGAAGATGCATTTAATTAATAGTGCAAAAAAACTTATAGCATTAATTAATTAATTATGTATATGTATTCATGTATCTTTTGGGTTGAGTGGAAGAGCAGCATAGCTGAACTCCGCCCTAATAAAGGCAATTATTATTATTATTATTAATTATTGTACGTTACGTGGTTGTTAATTCTGTTGCAGTACGTTTGATGATGACATTGGAAAAAAACGTTTCTATGCCTTCAAGGCGCGGAATATTATAATGCTGAGCAATGGTCAGTTATGATTAGCACCTTACACGAGCATTCCTGAGGGCGCATTATCAATGATATCATGATGACATATTTGGGTACGGTCGCAAAATCACCGATCAAGGAAAAGTGTTGCATGAAATTGGCATTATCAGCGCAGATCGACTATTTTATTTTTAGTGTATTTACCTATACTTGCCTACATCATCATGGGTATTGGTCGGATGGCGGGGCCTAAGAATAGGACATACAATTCCGACGTCATTAAAGATTTAATCGATTTAAGCGTAATTTAGTACATATCTTAGAAATCGCGCAAAGCCTATTTAAAAAGCTCGTAAGCTCGTAATTGGACTAGGGACAGTCTAGCCTAGTGGATAGCGTACTTGGTACCGCAGCCTCTAGACTAGACTGTCGTGGGTTCGTATCCCACCTGCGCTCATGGATGTTGTTTTGTGATGTTATTTAGTTTTAAGAAAGTTGTTATTTAGAGTAGTTGAATGACGCTAATGACCTGAGATGTCGACGCGTCTATAATCTACAATAAATAAATCGTAATTGGACTAGGTATGCTAAGGGTTATATTTATAGGAGTTGATTTTTTTTTACTCTAGAATACCAAAAAAATTTAACCCTCTAAGATTCAAACATGCATCTAAAATTTTAACAAAACCGATCAGATCGGGTTAGGCTTACAAAATTTATGAAAATACTAGTTTGCGGATAGTGTAGAGTGTATATAATTTTGTGCAGATGCTGGATTAATAAAATGTATGTTGAAAATTAAACTAAGAAAAATGCAATCATATTAAGGGATGTATTAACTTAACCCCTTAATACATCTTTGTAAATTTTTTAAATTAATTGTTCAAAAACAAATTTAAGTCCGCGTAATAATGCGTTCAAATAATATTGTATTAACAAATATACTATTTTATCGATAGGGTTTTACGCTGCAATCTGAGTTTTCTAATTCTTTTTTATTGGTGTTTTTTCCGATTTTTATTTCCAATCTAAAACTTTCTCATATATTTCAATTAATTGTTATGACTTACGGTCAATTCAAATTACTTTACGACGTTTTTAATCGTACTAATTAAATAATATGGAATGTTTTTTTTTTCAAAATTTGTTTTTATTTAGAAGCTATCTATTTCATTTAATGCCAATAATTTGTGGCTTAGGGGCCTTGTCGATAAATTGAACACGTTTATAAAACTACTTCATGATTTTTTTCGTGCTAATTAAATAATGTTTTGTGGATTTAATTATTCAGCAATTAAAAGTTGATATTTTGTAATTTGGTATTAAAATAATTATTGAAGACTAGATATTTTGTTGAAGGTTACAAAATTATTATATTTTTTTATAAAACTTGCATTTCTTGTCGGAAGAAAATACATAGACAACAAATTAATTTAATTTTTTGGCAAATATATAGTTGAAAAAAAAAATAATGGGTACCTAGGTTTATCAAAAATTTTGAACACGTTTTTTTTTGAATCGAAATTTTCATGTTTGAAATATATTTATTTAAAATTACTATACCTATTGTTCACATTAAACAAACACTTTTTATTGGTCTAACAAAGTTGTATTTTTTCTCGCAAAAATATACATTTATTTGTTTTAATCAAATTTTTGTTAGTCGAAATGATTAGTTTGTTTCACTTAAATTAAAAAAAATTGTTGTTATAAACATTTCGGTTTGTTCACTTCAAATAAGGTATGTTTATTGCAAACAAACGTTGCTTAGTTCAATTAGATGTCTCAATTCGATTTAAACAAATTATTTATTTAAATAGACTACTTCAATTTGTTTAATTCAAACATGGAATGATTGAGCCAAACAACATTTTGTCAGACCAACAAAATAAAAGCTGACTGTATATATTTGTTTGCGACAAGTAATCCTTTTTCTCAGTGTAGTTGTTGCGATTTGATTTTGTTTTTTTTAAGGTTCGAGCATAAATATAAAGTAATATTTTGATGACCTGCTTGTCCCCTGTCAAAAATATTAAAATCAGTCTCCGAGAGGGAAGGATTATAGATTATAGTAACTCGACAACTAAGGTCTGTAGCATTTCATGTGCAAGTCTGCAATTTGACAATGTCAACATTTGAAACGATTTTATTTTTGACGATTTAAATTTTGTGTCAAACCTTAGTTTCTGATTTCGTATGTTCTATTATAACGTCTAAAAGAACCAATTTTTGGATAAAAAAACATCATGTTATTTAAGAATTCTTAGCACAAAAGCATAATACAAGGTATATGGAAGCTGTGAGAAAGAAACATATTTAGTGGGAATTGTAGTACTTCTTCTACTAGTAGTCCTTAAAGCCCCATGCCGAGACCATCGTCTGCACGAGCATGATTGTCGCGGGTGTCTCCACATATTATTTGATAAATGACACGCGCTGTAAGTTTATCTATGTTGCCAAATGTGGTGACATGAAGATAGAAGATTTGTAATTTCAGTTGTCCTGTATACACTAAATTCACATATTTTACGTGTAACTGTATAATCAGATAATGTTTTCCACATATTATACTGAAAATTTGCCTTTGAACTTCTCTTAAATTTTATTAACATAAATCAGAGAATAATAGAGTGGATAAAAATAAAAACAAGTAATATAATACGTACATTAATATCTACTATGTACTCAGTCTGTTGTTTGTATTATGTACACGGAACAGGTGAATATCGCGCGCTTTTGTTTGATGAAAACAAACGAGCGGCGATTAGATTACATTCTTTTAGACTGGGATCTGAATGCCTGTAGTTACAAAAGCGACCGTGTGTTCTTAATCTAATCTATAAGTCAGTAAAACATCACTTCAGCAGGTGGTTTAACATCAAATATGGTACCTAATTATTAATGTTTAATAATACTGTATTTATTTAACACAAAATGGTGCTTATTTTACACTATCTCCATGTTATCCTCCATATAATATTGTTACAAAGCTGTTTTCTGAGTTGGCGGAATAAGTATTTATTTACAATAATTCGTAACAATTAACTATATACAATAACAATAAATGCAACAACGAAAAGTCAATTCTAACAATAAAAAACTTTAACGGTAATTATTGAACTAAACGAGCCACTTAACTAACACTTAACAAATAACTATAAATATACAAGGATTATTTATTTGTGGTTATTTATATCAGACGCACTGTTCGTCGCTCAGTACTTGACTTCGTATTCAACACGACACTGATTGCCTGATTGACCCACGCCGCTGTTTATATACCTGCGTGGCGTAAACTCAGTGGTATTCTCGATTTTTCTAGCGTTGTTCAGAATGTTCGTGTAGGCACCAGTGTGTTCAGCAAGCAGACACCGCTTCCTGCCTGACGTTTGTATACAGGGTAACAATATTATGTCATATGTTAAAAATCCGAACTCTGTTAGGCACAGTTCTGTAGTTAAAAATTGAAATTAGAGTGTTCGTTTTTTAGGGTTCCGTACCTCAGAATGAAAAAAAACGGAACTCTTATAGGATCACTTTGTTGTCTGTCTGTCTGTCCGTCAAGATCCCTTTTCTTAGGAACTGCTAGAGGTATCAAGTTGACATTAATATCAAATACTAAGGTCTACGACCACATAATCCTGTAAGAAATTCAAGTTTCTAACTCAATTCGTTAACAAGATACGGCCTTTAAAAAATCACGTTTATTGATAATACTGACTAACTCACAAGTATGTAGAAACCATTTAGATTTTAGAGAACAAGTTAAAACATACAGCTATGGACGCAAACCAATCTTGTGATCGACCGAAGCGCCATCCTACACGATGGTTGTAAACTATACCTGGGAATTATTACGTGACAAACTTAATTTTTATCAAATTGTTGTGACGGTACGGAACCCTCATGGCGCGAGTTCTACTTGCACTTGTTTACTTTCGAGCGACCTTAGGAGTGAAGAAAGTCTTGTACCCTATAATGGCGAAAAATTCGAGGTTTCGACGGAATTTCGTGGTCTCTGTATTCCGAAATGGCGAATAGATGCCCATCCGTACGTATGTGCAGAGACTTCTGGCTGACATAACTCTCGACGGATCGAAACAAAATTTAAAACTTAGGGATTGTTTTGCCAATTACTATTTGAAAAGTTATCCTGAATAATACGGAACATCAAGCGCTAAAATACAGTGAAGGAATCATACAGAAGTAAAACCAGGGCCCTCGCGCCCCTGAGTGCGATGTGTGCGATGCACGCGGGCGGCACATCCAAGGGGCGGCAAATAGCTTAAGCAACGAATAATTTGTGGATGGAAAAGTCGAAAGCAGAACGTTTGACTTAGGAACTTTGTTTGGACTAGTTAGGAGATAAACATACTAAAAGTCCTTACCCCTCCGAAGTACGCCCGAGGGGGGGGGGGCACAAAGAAGGTCCCGTTTTTTGGTTTTTTGCTTTTATCTCGAAAACGGTGCGTCGTACGAAATTTTGTTGTACTACATAATGAAAGCTGATAAAATTTTCTACAGCTTTAACTTTCACACTTTTTATCTATCTCCATTCTTTGCCTAGCTATGAGCTTCGAAAACGGGCCGATTTTCAAAAATGTGTTAAATTCTCTGTAGCACATTGTAACAATACGAATTTGCCAAAATCATTTCTTATTCTCATCCACACTATTAAAAACACCCACACACTATTAAAAAATAACAAGCTGGGAGTACCTCCACGCGGTGAAGGCGGAAACAGTTTACTTTTAAACTGGATAAAACTCCCAATAATATCAATGAATAAAATTCTCGACCAATTTTTCAGACAATGTATTAACAAAAAATTACAACAAATAATTCAAATAATTGACGTTTCGATCCAGATTTGGATTTTATTCAGAATCGAGCTAAAAAAATAAAAATATAAAAATAAATTATTAATTATTAATTAGTTTATATCTAAGAAATTAAGCCGTAGATTCGACAGATGAGGAGAAAGAAGAAAAGGCAAACGCTGAGGAACCACAACCAGGCCCGTCACGCCCAAAGAGGCGGCGAATTAAATAATTCATTTTTTAATAAGGTGGATGAGCAATAAGAAATGATTTTGGCAAATTCGTATTGTTACAGTGTGCTACAGAGAATTTAACACATTTTTGAAAATCGGCCGTTTTTCGAAGCTCATAGCTAGGCAAAGAATGGAGATAGATAAAAAGTGTGAAAGTTAAAGCTGTAGAGAATTTTATCAGCTTTCATTATGTAGTACAACAAAATTTCGTACGACGCACCGTTTTCGAGATAAAAGCATGTAAAACCAAAAAACGGGACCTTCTTTGTGCCCGCCCCCCTCGGGCGTGCTTCGGAGGGGTAAGGACTTTTAGTATGTTTATCTCCTAACTAGTCCAAACAAAGTTCCTAAGTCAAATTTTCTGCTTTCGACTTTTCCATCCACATTCCCCTTGTGAGCACTCATTGACTAAACTAAAATGGCCTAGTTGAGTTATGTTTTTTTGTACTGTATAGAAAAAATATACAACTGATATTATATCAATTTTATTTGTATACTCAAGCCTACGTGAAAAACTCTTACGAGTAGTTATTTCTTTTTTAATAAAATTCAAATTCGAATTCGAAATATTTCCCGCGTATGTTTATATCTTGAATTTTCCTGTCGATTCCTAGCAGGAATCGACAGTTTATCCCCAATAAGGGGCGTCAATTATGAATCCGCACGCGGGCGGCGTGAGACCTTACGAGGGCCCTGAGTAAAACTTAACGTTTTAATTTAAATATATAATTCATAAAAATTCAGATAAATGTTGTATTTTGTACTGCACCCAGAAATTATGTTTGAATGAGCTCTTCGATTAAGCATGAATCGAAATTTAAAAAAAAAACTTTCCAAATAAGGTATTGCTGATACATTGACAAGGTTATTGGACTGCAGATATGTTTAACATCAGGTTCAAGAACATTATTATTATCATAGAGAATATTATGTAATCAGTATCAATAATAATTAATAAAATTGTAGTACGCGACCTCTGTCTGCAGTAATTTCATTTTATTACGGGGTTGTCGGAATTTTTGTATATCTAGACGGGAAAACATATTTCCAGAATTTTATGTGTTTATTTGTTTGTACCAGCATCTCTCGAGAACGGCTGGACCGATTTTGATGAAACTTGATAGATATACTATTTTTTTGTTACCCAAACTTAATAGTCTGATTTACTTTTTATTTTGCCGCGGACTCTGTTAAGATAAGGTTTCGTTAATGCAAGCGAAACCGCAGATAAAAGCTAATTTTTAATAATATTCTTATATGGTGGGGAGGGCAGTATAGCCTAGTGGTTAGCGTGCTTAGTGCCGCAACCTCTGGACTGGACTGCCGTGGGTTCGATTCCCACCTGCGCTCATGGATGTTTTGTGATGTTACTTAGTTTTAAGATAGTTGTTATTTAGTGTAGTTGAAAGACGCTAATGACCTGAGATGTCGACGCGTCTATAATCTACAATAAATAAATAAATATATGGTGGGTTGCAGAAAGCATTGTCAAAAAATCTTATTAACTTCCCACTGGAAGTTATTGTAATGGGTCCGAAAATCTAAATCAAAAAGGAAAAAAAAATTTTATGTTTCAAGGTCACTACACTATTTTTACACTACTTTTAAAAAGATGTCTGTCTGTCTGTGTGTCTGTCTGTCTGTGTGTGTGTGTGTGTGTGTGTGTGTGTGTGTGTGTGTGTGTGTGTGTGTGCGTGCGTGCGTGCGTGCGTGCGTGCGTGCGTGTGTGTGTGTGTGTGTGTGTACGTACGTATGTGTCCATTTCTTTCTAAGACGAAATCTCGAGAATGAAAAATGATATCGACTATGTTAGGGTGCCAATCGACGCGTATTAACGTAAATATGATCTGAAAGAAATTTTTTCAAAATCGGTTTAGCCGTTCTTTTTTCTTAACCAAATAACCTCCAAAAAAGTAGATTTTACACAATATCTCGCGAATAAAAAATTATATCGACTTCGTAAGGGTGTCAATCGAGGCGTGTTAACGTCATTTTGATCCGACATAAATTTTATAAAAATCGGTTTAGCCGTTTTTTTTTTTAATTATTGATGTTTTAATGATTAAAATGATTACTTTTCTGTGTAATATCTAATTTAATTATTATTATTATTAAATATTTATCAAACTGGGAAGTTCGTCGTGTGGACCTCAAGGGTCGCACTTTAGTCCTAATAAACGACCCACCTCACGGCTTGTTTGACATTATTATCTTGGATTGTAAATTGTAATCATATAATACAGTTTTTATACATGCTGCAGGAACAGCCTAATGTTGTGAAACTCCCTGTCATGTAGAACATTAGATTGTACTCACACAAAAACAAATGATTGACCTACCTATATATAGAAAAAAATCGCTTTTCAAGCTAATTTTTGATCAAAATGCATAGAAAATGTTGTTTCAAAATGGAAATTGTACAGAAAACTATGTTAAATACATGTATACACCGTGTAAAAAAATATCGTTTCAATCGATCAATTATTTTTCGAGCAGGATCGATTTAAAACTCTATACAATGCTTTTCTTATGGAGAAATATGTGTGGTCACAATCTAAGATCATTGTCAAATCAGATTTTCGGACAATGCTTTCTGCAACCCAGGTCCCAGCATAAAGTATTGATTCATTTTTTAAATTGGTAACTCCTGTAGTATTGAGGCAGCTGTTACAACTCATCTTTTTAATACTTATAAATTAGTGATCTATTTTTATACCTTGTTTTTTCTAATGTTTTTTTCCTTTGTTTCAGGTAAGCTTGAAACGACTTCAAAAGAAAAGTTTAAAGTGACTGAAAATGAAGGCGTTAAGGTAATTAACTAACAGTCACAGTTGTTTTTAAATAAAGGACACGTGAAAAATCTTTCGACGGTTCTTTAGGGTTTATTTTCAGGCTTTCAGCAGTGCCGTAACTAGGGCATGGAAAAGGTAGCATTTTCCACTGGCGTCAGCAAATTTATAGAAACGGCACTGATTTTCGGCGTAATTATATAGTAGCGGAGCATTTATATCTTAAATTCAAGAACATACACACTCACAGACAAAAATATTGCATAATTTTTTTTTCTTTTTTATGTACTTTTTTTGCGAAATGTCTTATCCTAGGGCAGGGGTCGGCAACCTTTTGAGACGGAAGAGCCAAAAGTTACAATTTACAAAATTTCCCAGTTTTTAAAGAGCCACTAACATTTTTATTTCAATATTATGGTATTTGAATAGGATTAGGTATATAAAATATGTTCTGACTGCGACCGTTGACGACACAGTGCACCAATAACTAAAAAAACAGAACAGTGTTGCCACATTTAAAAAATGTCAGCTGTCCGTATACTCTCTACTCCACTTATTCTCACTGTTCTTTGTTGAGTGTTTTTTATCCTGTTTAAAGTTTTTTTGCAGTATAATATTTTTTATGAGTTTTGAAAATAAAATAATATAATTATTAATATTTGCGCATGGAACTGGAGAGCCGCATGCGGCTCGCGAGCCGCAGGTTGCCGACCCCTGTCCTAGGGCGTTTTACGTATAGGTACTAACAGTAGCGAACTTCCATAAGGCCGACTAGGCCCAGGCATAGGGCGGCAAATCTGCGCCCGCTATCTAGCTGAAGCACGTGCGGGACGCGGCGAGCGCGGCGCGGCGGCGTGCACTGAGAAAACTCTATATGGTCTTATAACTATCAGAGACAGAAATAACTCAGAAATAAAATATCTCTAGCGGATTGACCCGAACGCAATGCTAATTTTCGTACCAGCCGCCCCTTTCTTCGAAATGTGAAGTTGTTCCTAGAACTTCACATTTCGCAGAAAGGGGTGGCTGGTACTGACCGGCGTAAACTGATAGCCCACTTTCGGGTACTATAATGGTCAAATAATTTACATTAGCGGCCTTACAACAGATTTTAAACGAAAAGAAATAAACATAAAAAAATATGCAATATTTTTGTCTGTGAGTGTATAATAAATTATAAAGATTAGGCCAAAGAAAATCACAATTTCATGGCTATCTGCGATGTCGTAAATTTAACTCAACTTATATTCAATCCGAATTGTATTCGGGCTAAGCCGGACCGGGCAGCTAGTAAAGACTAATATTTGACCGGACAACATATACCTAAAATATTTAAAAATACACACTACAGATGTAGACCTCGCGCGGCGAAAGATGAAGCCACCGCGTCATAGTAACGTGAATGCATTTCGCCCGCCTTCTAGCTTGCTATTGGCTGTTTATTATCATGAATAGCAGTTTGCCAAAATTGTACCTAACGTCATAAAACCCAATGTGCAGTTTTGTGTACACGGCACTGTCTGCGGGCAAGCAGGCGTTCACTAGCATATTATTGATGACGTGCCTGGCTTCATCTCTCATCGCGGGCACTTTAACTTACGCAAAGTTTGCATACGTTTGGCAAACAGTGATTCTAGTAAGTGATCTGAAATGCCAGTTTGTAAGTGTGCAAAGCTATACGGCCGAACTGTACAAAACAGTGAGGCTAGGTTAACACGGCAATACACCGCACGTTTTTTTGCAGGATAATTAATCTTGCCGACTAAATGATGGCGCATATATTGAGTACCATATAACCGTTCACACATCGTTTGTACTGTAAATAAACGTACACGGCTGAAGACGTTCACCGAATACTCACCGGATTTGTCAAGCAAAACGAATCAATTGAAACGTATCCGGTTTGCAGTAGCGTATAGTATAAGTAGTATATAACACCATCTCTTTCACAAGGAGCGATGCGACGCGTTTTTTATCGAATACTCACCAGTTGCATTATCCATACGTTTTAATAACGTGTCAAAACTTTCTATGGGCGTTCGAAAATAATTGAAAAACTTTTTTTCATCGTTTCTCAGCTTTTCGTAAAATTTTTTAAATGTGTTCGGTATACGTATTGCTTCTTGATGAACCCAAAATCTTCTATTATACAACCGCTGTCGCCTGTCGGTAAAAACAGAAACCGTCAAAAACGTGCGGTGTATTACCGTGTGAACCTAGCCTTACATGTCCTTTACACTACACAGTACAGAAGTGAAACTTACGCAAAATCTGCATCTAAATGTTACTAAAAATTAAATTTTGTTTTAAAGACCACCAACAGCTAAGGTTATTTGGGCCTAGCACCAATTCATATTTTCAATTCATTAATTTTTTTTAATAATAAATTGAAAATCCAATTGACACTTTTACCAGCTCTCGGGCTAGGACCCGGGAACTGGGGACTTGTAATAGAGGAACCATAGCAACGCCATGTAAACAACAGCATTGCTACACGCTCGGCCATTCTCAAGCCCTCTATAAATGTTATTAATTTACATTTACACAAAATAATACATGATATGTTTTCCGTTGCCATGGGTACACCATTTGCGTTGAATTTTTAATGCAAACGTTTATAATGACCCGAACTCGCATAAGAAGCCGCACTTCAAAATGCATGTAAATCGGATTAGTAGTTCTCGAGTTATATGCGTATTAACGGACAGGCAGACAGAGATGTTGCGTTTAAATTGACAGATTTTGCAAATGTGCGGTAAACACAGACACGTGATCCGACACGCAGTTGTCCAAGTGACGATTGTTAACGACCAGACGTTCATAAATATAAATAAACAGTCTGCATATCTTTTCCATATATAGTAAGGCGGAAATTTTCACTAACCAGTAAACGTGTTCTTAGACACATAACATAGCCAAGTATAGAAGTTTTATATTAAAACATCTCTCTTCATTATTAATATTATTGGAAATAAATAATGACATAAGTAAATTAATAAAAGAATGCGTTTTTTTTATTTTTTCCGTGCGGGAAACTTTCTAGTTCTGTAACATTTTCCTTTACATGTGAAAGTTATATTCAGGTTATTGAACGGGGTGTCATTAATTGGGAGATTTACATTTGCACTGATAACGGAACTCTACAGTTCACTGTAATAAATGAGAAGGTCGATTACATAGATTATTGATGATACATTTGTAGCCAGCGATTAATCTGATAATAAGCACACAAAGAGACAATGGCGTCGCAAAAAGGTATCGCCACATCGCGTAGATTCCATAAAAACACATTGCGCATGCGTGGTTACTAATTTTACATTAATTTGTTTTGTATTCATCCATTTTATATATGTAACTATACATTTTATTTTGTAATTTTTACACACTTTATTGGAATATTACACAAATTATGTAATTTTAATTTATTTTATGTAAAAATCACAAATTTGTTTAACTTCACAGTAAAAGTCAAGTTTTTATGAAGTTTTCTATGTAAAAATAAATAATAATGTAAAATCACTTAGAAAATCGAGCGAATTCTACCTTAACTTTCAAAGTATTTTTACATCTATTTTTTACAGTTTGGGGACAGTGGCAAAGTATTTGAAAGCTCATTAGCGCAAGCTGATAGGGTTATTGAAAAGTGTAGGTGATGAAATAAGTGAGAAAATAAATGCGTTTTTTTAATATTTCAATAAGTATTTAATTAAAAATGTTATAAAAATGACTGCTTTTTACATTTAAAAACATCAACCTTTTATAGATTTACAAATGATGTGACTATACAATTCAATAAATTTAATCAAAATAATATACCTAAGAAAGAGATAAAAATTACAATAAAATTATCCAGAAATCATTTCAATAGTGGGAACCCTTAGTTTTGGGCGCAGTCTGTGACCTGTATATAAAAACCGCCCAAGTGCGAGTCAGACTCGCGCACCGAGAGTTCCGTACAATAATAAAATAAGGAGTTATAGGTAACACTTTTTTTTAGTTATATTTCATTTTGTGTTTTTAGCGTTACAAAATTTTTCCGTATCAAATTTAATTAAATTAATTTTTAAAGAAAAAAAAATAACAATATTTGATGAATAAATGAAAACAAAAATATTGTGATAGTGATCCGAAACCCGGGATCGAACCGGATAACTTTAGATCTTCAGTCGAACACTACCACCTGAGCCAATCGAACTATGTCTAATATCATCATTCGACTTGCTCACTTAGTAGAGCTTTATATCTATAGTACTGTACAGAAGTACTTCGGGCTGAATTACTGTAGTAAAATAAAAAAACATTAATTTATTACCTAAAATTTATTGATTATTTAATTCGAATGATTATTTGCCAGGATTCATGCCACAACAACACACAATCTGTGAAAATTTCAGCTAGCTACCTCTTATCGTTTGTGAGATAGAGCCTTGTGACGGACGGACGGACATCGTAGGCTCAGTAATAGGGTTCCGTTCGAAGGAACGGAACCCTAATAAAAACGTATTCTTTTGCACTATTGCGACGTCTAGATACTATCAATTATAAGTGTGATGATTATGTTAAAAGTCAAATCGTAAATCAAATATAGCAAAATATTACTAATTCAAGGACTTTTTTTATACAAATCTTTCAGAGAATTAAAAAGATCAATAGACACTAACTGGCCAACGTAAATGCATATTCATTAAGAAATGTATATGTGCATGAATTAATTGATTAATATTATTCGCCTCTTAAAACGTTAATGAGAGACTTGATTTCATTGTAGGAAAGCTGAATTAAACTAAAACATTTATGCTGGGCTGCAGAAAACTCGTCAGAAAGTTTTGAGTTGACAATGACCATAGATTGTGATCATAATATAATTACAGTTTTATAATATGTACTGGAACAGTCTGATAAAGCTCTTTTATTTAAAAGGGCAGTCCTTTATTTCAAAATAAAGTCCTTTGTCCTTTAATAAGGTGTGCAAAGGACGGCAAATGTCCTTTAAAACCAAACAATTTATCAGTACCATAAAAACTGATACTCAACAAAATAAAAATATGTTCCATTTATTGCTTAAATTCATTTCTTATTCATTTTATTTCTACGTTTCTAAATAGTAAAACTAATGATTATTATATTATTGCAATGCCAAATTGTAACCGAGGCCTTAAATAAATCGGTACATCTATTGGAATTTGGAATGAAATAAGAATAATCTTGTTAAGTCAGTATTGGTTGATCTGGCGATCGACATAGACACCGTGCGAGGTGATACTAATTTATCTATGTACGGAGTTTTGCTAAAATCTTTGTTTGAAGAAAATTTATTGGAGAGTGTTATAGTTTTAAGTGAAATTATTCATTCACCGTTTTCCGTAGTGTGTATTCGGATGGTTCCCGTCTTAACCTTTAGTGTTCTAAGGGGATACATTTCAACACATGGGTGAGCTCTTTCCATTTTATTCTTCAGCATTGTAAATGCTCTGTTATTATTTGTTTAATATTGTGTTTCGTATTATTATGTACCTAAATATTTATTTGTTTATTATTATAATTGTGTCCACCTACGTTATATAAGAAACTCCTGTGCATATATTTCATGCTTATAACTTCAAAAATTTCCATACAAACTTTCATCCCTTATTTAACCCTCTTAGGGGTTGAATTTCGAAAAATCCTTTCTTAGTGGGTGCCTACGTCACAAAAGAAACTTACTGTCTAAATTTCAAGTTTATATCTTCAGCGGTTTGACCTGGGTGTTGTCTGTCAGTCAGTAACGGAACTGTTGTATATATATAGATTAGTTTTAATTTTTAAAAAGGTTTCCTTTAATATACTGTTTCTTATTAAAAAATAAATATAATTTGTTTTTATTTTTTGAAAAATAAAGCTATAAGATCGTTGGCCTTATTCTGCTTCAAATTTGCGTTTTTTGGTCCTAGTTTTTGAAAAAAATTTCCGGGGACCCTCCCTTTTCCTGAGGATGGGTTAACCCTAATATACACTTAGTCCTGGCAACTCGTCCTCCTTTTACTTTTGACAAATATGGTAACCTTAAGGTGAACGTCCAATGTAGCCTACAGGCTGCAGCGTTGGCTTATCCTTTTATTTTATATTTGAAAGTTGGCAACCGTCTGTAGAACAGTTCGCTATAAAAGTCACCCATCAATATGGCGCTCCACAAGTTGGTTTCACATTATGACAATCATTTACAATCCATATAATAATAGAGATCAGTGGTTTGCAGTGTACGTGTTCTTGAATTTGTGATAACCGTTAACTGCATAAGGCACTAATCTAACACATCATATTATATTCGCGTTATACTGCAAGACGGTTATTAACTAAATTGATTTAAAACTTTTATGTCAGAGGTTGGCATCTTAGCCACGCTAAACGCTTGTAAAAAAGTATAATATTGTGGGAGTGCCAATACAAAACACGACTTATAAAAACACACCTATAATGGAATTTTATTGCGCTAATTGATTTTTCTCAAATTACATAATTACACATTTGTGTTCGCCACATCGTAAGTATATATGTAAGTTTCATAATGAATGATGAATATAATTGCATTAAATTAATTATGGAAACGTATACTGCAGACTCAATTTTTTGCGACTTTTCATTTGATGGATATAGCTAAGCGGCTTCTGATGGTAGCACACTGAACCAAAAATTATACTTTTTTGCCAGGGTTATCTGGGCGTAGTACCAATTTATATTTTCAATTTATTAATATTTTTAATAACAAAAATCCAATTGATACTTTTACTAGTTCTCGGATTAGAACGTGGGAACTGAGGGCTTGTAATAGAATTGCCATATAAACAACGGCATCGCTACACGCTCGCGGCTATTTCTCAAGTCCCCAAAAAGATACCTACGTTGTATCAAGTCCAGTCGTCAATGGCGTAAAAGCTCTTCTATAGCTAGAAAAATACATATATTGTTACAAAACTGTTTTCTGAGTTGGCAGAACAAATATTTATTTACAATAATTAAAAACACAACAATAATGAACGCAACAACGAAAAGTCAATTCTAACAATAAACACGAGTAAACAATAACTAAACAGTAATTACAAAGCAAAACAACTATATACAGTAACTCGTAACAATTAACTATATACCAGGACTATTTATTTCTAGTTATTTATGTTTCAAATATTTATATTCACTGTATTTATATCAGACGCATATGCACTATTTGTCGCTCAGTATTCTCCATTGACTGATCCCTCACTCACTCGTACTGCTGTTTATATAGGCTGCGTAGCATAAGACTAGTGTTTTCTCGCTTCCTCTAGAACTTTCGTGCAGGTACCAGTTGTTACAGTAAGCGGACCCCCGTTTCTCAGAACTCTTGCCTATATATATGTCTTCGGCGGGTTACAAAAACAGGTACTTATTGGGAATAGTTTAAAATCTGAGAGCAAATAAATTTTCGAATAGAACGATATCTTTAAAAAAAACGCGCTGTTTTGGAAACACACGAATAAAATGATACTTATATCCTTTCCAACCCGCTGTATTTATTACGTTCTTTGTCGAAGTTTAAATTGAAAAAAAACTCGGGTCGCAGTGCCAAAACCCTGTCGACAATATAGTGTATTTGCTAATACAGGCCTTGTGGCTTTAATACGTGAACTTAAGTTTGTTTTTGGACAAAATAAAAAATTCAACCCCTTAATACATCCCTTAAAATAATATTTTTTTCTTAATTTCAATATTATTATCATTGCAACCTCTGTACCAAATTAAATACACCCTTCAGTAAGTAAATCACTATCCGCAAAACTAGTGTTTTCATAAAATTTGTAAGTCCGGTCCTATCGGGCCGATTTTATTAAAATTTTAGCAGCACATTTTGATCTTTACTAAAAGGTTAAATTTCAATTTTGAAACAATTCTGAAATTTTTTTCGGTATTTTCGGGCCCAAAAACTTTTTTCAACCCCTAAAAACTACCCTTAAAATAGTCCGATTGGGCCCATTTTAAATAGGTTCCGTGCGGTGATAGATTCCAACGTGTGTACCAAATTTCGTTCAAATCAATTAAGTCTTTCGAGAGTTATGCCGCGAACACATATATATATATATATAAATATATAAATATATATATATATACATATATATATAAACATTTCCAAAAATGGTGCCAAAGTGTTCAGGAGGCTATGAAACGTCGAGAAATTTTGGTCCGACCCCTAGGTCCCGCCATCCGACCGACGCCAATAGTGTATGTGCCATATGGCAAATACACTAATAAAGCAAAGAACGTCCCAAATCACGCTGTTTATCTCATACATATCCTTAAACTAAGGAAGTTGAAATCATCATTGAGTGGAAATTACACTTTTTTGACATAGTTATGACTACCTTCCATACCGAATTGAAAATAATCCCTTTTGGAGAACCACGTTACGAAAGAACTAATTATTCATATTTTTTCGTAAATATTGTTGCCATTTATTTCTAACAGTTAGTAACGCATTTTAAGTGTAATTTTTTGTTGTGAATAATATCAGCAAAAAATAATAACCTTAATTAAGTAAATGTTGAGTTACTAATTATGTTCTAATATTTACATAAATATCTTAACGTATCGAACCGTTATCTGATTGGGTGTCCGTTTGCAACTAATATACATTCATTTTTTTAATTGCTAATTATAGTGTACTTATGAAAAGTGCAAACTAATTTACTTATAAAATAAAAACGTACAAACAATTTACATATTATTGCCAGGAGTTAATAAGTTGACCGGCATTGGTGTAGTGGATGAATGAATGAATTGTAGATTATAGATGTTCGACAACAGTGGTAATTAGCGTCTTGGTTTAGTGGAGTCAACCATCTAATCGATTTTTCCTGAATTCAAAAGGTTTCAGTAAAAGCAATCATTTAGAAAATTGTTGAAAAAATTGATTCATATTTTTTATGTGAAGCAAAGTGCATTTTTCCTTTTTTAATATTTTAAAATCCAACCTTTTTTGATTTTTCGAAATTAAATAAAGTAGCTTTTTTCCTCAGTCCCGTAAATGTGAATTTTTGTCCGCAGACACGCTCGTATTTAAGCGCCGGTTTTGACGAAAAATGTAGCTTAAACAGTACCTAGTACCTACGGTATTCTTTAGTTACGATAGTGTATCCAATTTTATCAAATCCGCCAGGTCGTTTTGAGACAAGAATCTAGTCGTATTCAATAGAGGATAACCGAACAACCACGAAGTATCTTTCGCATGTCGGCTGTTGAGGCGAGCGATTGTGTATCGTACTGTTCTTTGGTATCCTATAGGTACTAGGTAGGTACTTACAAAAACTACGTATGCTCGTGAATGGACGGTGTGTTTAAATTTTTAAGGTTTAATGTTAACACCATGTTCATTACTCGATCAAACAAAATACTGAAAGAAATTGACAGCATTTTGGTAAGATAAAAACATATTTTAATTTTTGTTAATTTTCACTTTATTTCCACAAAATAATTGTTCTTCACCATATAACTATTGACACCCACGTTTACATACAACCATTGTATCAACATTATAATTTTCTTGTAGACTCTGAAGATGGTATGAAGAATACCGAAACGTTAGTATTAAATGCAAATTTTGAATTAATCAGTATTGCTTTTTATTGATCCTACGTGCCACGGAAGTGCTCACTTCCGACAATTTCTACACGGTTTATTTTGTGTTAAAGAAAATTGATACGACATTTAATTAAGAGTCGGCGTAAATAAATTACTAGATATGACTATAATAAAGCCATAATTAGGTGATTGTACAAAATTATTTCATTCTTTTCACACATTTTTGAAGTATCAATTTTTTAAAATTGTTTTTAAAAAACAAAACAAAATTAATATATTATAATTGTAAGCTGTCGGGATTTCGAACCTCGGATCAGCGTGTGTAATTGACAGAAAACAATGCTCTAACCAACTTGTCTAGAACGTAACTTAGCGTTTCGTCATTAAACTGTTATTATACAGGGTGTATCACAGGATTGAATACATAGAAAAGTAATGAGTGCAACAAGGAAAACATAAGCAAAATGAGTAGTGTGAAAAAGATAGAATACACATGGCTAACTTAATTAAATTATTATTATCATGGTTTTTTACATGAATAGAGGGCAAAGCAATCTCTGATTTTAACTAATTTGTACTGTGTACTTTTCCCTATGTTCGGTTTCCTGTGATACACTCTGTATACAACGATGTCTTGCACTCTGACTCTACAGTCTACAAAGCTATAGTTTCAAAAGATACATCGTGGTTGTTCGCCTATCCTCTATTGAATACGACTAGACTCTTATGTTTTCGAGTGATACAATTAATATAGTATCAGCGCATTATAGTGACGTCATATAGATACAGTATACTCGAACATCCGGAAGGAAACTAAATTACCTCGTATTTTCCAATGTCGTTATCAGTTTTCAAATTCTACCAGTTAAATTAAAATTGAATGAATGAATGAATTGTTAATTATAGACGCAGTCACGCAAATTAAAATTGATAAAATAGATGAAAACAGGATAGTTTCCAGTGTAAACGCGCGTTTAGAGCAGCTTATATTTTTCAATGCCGTAACCAGTTTCCAAATTCCGTGTGAGTTTATGCATATTTCAGTGTCAAATGAACCTAAACTGCATACTGAAAACATTATGTCCAGGATTTTATAGCATGTTTTTATTAAACATCATATAATATTATGATGTGTTGTGATGCCAGAAATTTAATGCAAATGCTTGAACATTTTTCATTTTTTTTTTTGTCAAATACGTTTACATAAATAAATTGGTACATATTTTCACAAACAACGAAATAGTTTTATGGCATATTTTATGACATTTCTTATTTATTATTATGATATCTGGAAGTGTTTTAGTTTTATGATTCGTACTATTTATTGTGCTTTTATATCCAGGATATAACATGACAAGGACGTAACTGATTATTTTAAAATGTAAAGATATTTCAAACGAATTTACTTTGTTAATAGTTTTGTCAAACAAATCATGTCGGAGTGCCAGAGTTCATCTTGCTGCAACCCCTTGGTAGCCCCAATGTTTCAGTTTTTTTACTATTTTCCAATGTCATCGACTACATAAATAAACTTGAGTTCAAAATGTCGGTCTTAGTGAGTAATTTCATGTCATCATGGCATGCTGCAGAGTTCATCCCGCACCAACCACTTGGCAGATTACAAATAATAATTGTGGCTCTATTTGTCTGCCCCAATAATGCTAACTCACACAAAGTTTGTGAATTCGATACATATAGGACATATGATGGTCGGCTCTGTGACTAATACAAATTAACAGCAATTGCAAAGGACGTGTTAAAATATAGTACAGTAGCTTGTCATTAAGTCGTCGCTCGTTTAGGCAGTCCCTCTCTTCCTGCGCCTTTAATTTTACTGTTAAGAATCCACAGTCCTGCACGTCGCGTCGTAATGAGACTGCAGTATATTAGATCTCACAGTACCGATGTTTAATTTGGCTTTAAAAAGAAATAAAGAGAAGGGACTCGTTATGTCAGCATTTTCTTCCCCAACAATCCCGAAGGTGCTGACTGTAAAAATCTACTGTACTTGCAAGTAAAAACATTTTTACAACGCCTGCTCTGGAAGTTGACTTTTCGAGCGCTGTATGTCATCTCCGAAATACACAATTGGGTTTTTAAGTGAATTTTTTTTTTTACTTAAATGGAAAGACCACATACAAGTTTTATAGCAAAACTGTTTTTATTTAATTTTTTTGCTTACTAATTAAAAAGTTATATTTAAATAAAAATTAATTTTTAAACTCAGTTCCGATAACGCGCCGAAAGAATCCGAACGCGTGTGACGTCATTATGTTATCTATGGTCTTTGTATCCATGGTTACCAAGTTAAAAATTTATTATTTTTGATAGTATGTGTAATACATATACACAAATACCCACAAATGCAGACACATTTTAACATAACGACGTCACAAACATTCCTGGCGCGTTTTGAAGTCACGTGATATTTTTTAAATTTTTATACATTTTAATTAATTTTTAGTAATTTATCTATAGCTTTAAAAAAATTTTTCTTTTCGATTTTCAATATTATTTATGTTAAATTATTAGAAAAAATTAAAAAATTAATAATTTTTTTTAAACTTAAATACCTAATTATCGCATACTTGACTATATGTGTTTCATAAACGCACATGTTCGGTTAAATATCACATAACTGCACGGATTCCGCCTAAACTATACTACTGTAGAAATATAACCTCACGAACACAATCTGTTCTTAACTCACTCTATCTTTTTCACTTTACTAGAGATTACTGAAACGCCATCTAATGTCGCGATAATAATTTACTTTTTATCGTTCATGTATAGTAATTAAATTAGGTGTAAAAAAATGAAAATTCAATAAAAAATCATTTTAATATTGCAATTTTTTATAAATTAACTCAAATTTAAACTGTCCAAAAACGGTGCAAAGGTGGCCAAAAACGGTATTTCTACCCTATTTCTCTCAAAGTCAACTTCCAGAGCAGTAGTGTAAAAAGTATTGTATGCTACAGGTGGGATAAGTAGAAATATGACAGTCGTGATTACGACATTCGCTGTAAGGTTTATGAGGCAAAACACGAGTGTCAGATTATTTGCTACTTATCCCACATGTAGCATAAATTACTATTTTTTGACATAAAACATTTCAATTAAACATTAAGTAGAGTTGCCAGGTGTCCCGATTAATCGGGATTGTCCCGATTTTGAGTCTAAAGTCAAGGTGTCCCGAATAAACTTTTCGGGACATCCAAATGTCCCGGTTTGGCCTATTTTGATTTATATTAATTACATCGCGTTTTTAAACCGATAGAAGCCGCATTCGACAAGCCTCGGGTTTAAATTAAAAGATTATTTTTGAGTTTTTTGTTCTTAAAGTTGTTATTTTAAAGTTTAGTTATGTTTTTTATAATAAATAATTTGTTTTTTTTTAATAAATATTATTTACTATGCGATAATTCGATTTTTTTACGTAAATACTACTTTTCTGATTTTAGAATTTTTTGTTATAACCTAACCCAACCTAACCTGTCCCGATTTGACCATCAAGATATCTGGCAACCCTAACATTAAGCGACTATGTTGGGTTTTTTCCTGTTATAATCGGTGATCACATAATACAGAACTCTCCCATTTTAAATTACAGCAGTGAACTCATAAAAACACAAATTTACATAGATTAGTACATTTACATAATTGTTTTTCTTGACATGTTAATAATAATAAACAATATTAAAATTACGTTATTCTGTGATTTTAGTTTGTCACAATGCAAGGGGCTCGCGAGTGATCAAAAAAGGCGTGTAATTATACTCACTGTAAATGACATCATGTCGTAATAAGTTAATAACGCATGTATAATGCGGCTAAACCTAACCTCAAATTTATTGTAAACTTTAAATATGCTTTGTGGTAGTAACTAGTAATGAATAATATTAATGTGAAATGAAATATTTATACAATACACAGCGTTGTCTCGGTTTAATTTCTGTTGAAGTTGTCTTGTCATTTATTGTCCGAAGAAAATTGAGTACAGGTATGTGTATACAAGGTGCAGGATTTAATACTAACTCTATTGAACATTTTAGGCGTACAGTGCAGTCATTTTAGGAAAATTAGATTAGTAAAATTGTGTACATAGGTAGTATTTGGTCACCCGAATACCATATAGGTTGTGTGCACGAAGCCTACTAGCGCCGCTAGCGGGCAATAGTGCACGATTGAACTCAATTTTATTGTTGTTTTAGACCGCGAATTTTTTTAATAAACGAATACCATTTCTAGCTGTGTGCAAATAGTATAAATAGTATAGCATAAAAGGTACGTGAAAATTATTTAAGTTTTTTCTTCTTCAATTTTGACGTATAGGTAATAAAAAATAACTGATTAATTTATATCAGACATGGAGGTGAACATACACCTATGTCTATGGTTTATATTGACAGGCGACTGTATAACCTAAAATCATGGCGCCGGTAATCTTGCAGACCGTGTTTACAAGTGTCAAATTTACCAGATTTGTATTAATAATTTCCATATAAATTGAAATTGAAATAAGTTAGAAGTAAAATCATCGTTTTACTTACTTGACTTTTAAACAACAATGCTCACTGATAATTACAGAAAATTAGAGTTCCGAGTTTACAATTGAACTCACAACGAGCGCTCGCATCGATATTATTATAACTCCGCCCCCTTGCACACAACCTATAGGTATAGGTACTAAATGTTTTTGAAAAAAAAATAATTTGACCATCTTGGAAAATATATAGCAGCTGAAATCACATTTGTCGTACTTAGTTAGCTTGGAAACTACTCGCATATGATGTTTGACATAAAATTATTTACATTTTTTCCCGAAATATTCTTTATATATCTAGTGTGTCGCCATTTTAGGAAAATTACTTTAAAAAAATCCTACAACCAACTACCAAGAGATTTGGCATAATATAATAAGTATTCATATTTTTAAATAATTACTAATTGCGTATTGAACTAAAATATTAAATGACTATATACTATTATAAAGTAAGGAAGAAAATCAGAAGAAAAACTGCATCTAAAAAATATATATATGGGACTAACTTCGAGGTATACCCTATCCAATAAAACAAGAATCATCGAAATCGGACTACTCTGTAAAAAGTTATAAGGTGTCATACATAAAAAAAAATATACACGTCGAATTGAGAGCCTTCCTCCTTTTTTTGAATCGGTTAAAAATAAAATATTTTCATTTGTATATTTATAACAAAATAATCTAAAAATTCTCGCTTAACTGCATCGACGGCTATTTTCATTCATTGGTAAACTACCATTTCTGGATTTTTCCTAAACATATGGACGGTAAGGATAATATTGTATAGGATCATTAACGGATATATTATGAAATGACCAAAATCGTTCGAGTCTTTTTTAGGCAAATCGCAATTTTTGATTTACATTCATCAGTAAACGCCGTTTAAACCGCAAGTTTGAAATTTGGTTTCGGTCTTTTGACCTATAGAGCGTTGAGTGAAAGAATATTATTATAATTCAACAGAGGCTAATGACCTCTGTTGTCGAGCGTCTATAATCCACAATTCATTCATATAATATTTCAGTCAATGTATCGAATATCTATCTAGCACTATCTTTAGTCCATGTATGATTCGGTTATTTTTCCTTGTGGATTCCTGCTTGAAATAGTATTTACAAAATTCTACAATATACTATTTTGCCAAAAATGTTGTAACATCTTGTATATGTTTCTTTTCTGTAGCGTTATTAATTACATCTGTTTAAATAATGACCGTTTACAAGATAATATGTCATAAATCATTGTTATTGCGCCTCGGTCCAAAACTACATACTATGTAGTACGCGAGTATGTCATCACTATTTGAATCCATATGTTGATGATTAACAGATATACGTCATTTATAAAGCAATCTATTAGTTCGGACTGACTGTGCTTTGTCTGCAGGGCTCTTGGTCATATAAAAATTAAATTTAAAAATTATAGTTTAATTCTCTCTATGTGTTTACGTTGATTCATCAATAGATTAATGTAAACACACCATCATAATTCGTCTTCGTTAAGACAAAAAAGCGTAATTCAAAATTTGGTCGAATACTTCTATAAACAGGAGAAAACTATTATTAATATTTTAGAAATTATATTTGCTCATATTCTTTCTGTTTTCAAATTACAAGACCAAAAAACTTGCGATGACAAAATGTCACGGCACGTTTATTAATGTCGATAATCGGTAAGAGTAGAAATTTTACCGACTACCGTTTCTCTAAATAATACTAGGACTAGGTAGAAAAACGTCGGTCTCGACCAAAAAAATGCTACCGGGTCGAATGTGCGAGCAATCGTGCATCTTCGGGCTCCTCATTGGTTGATCCTTTTGTTTTTAATCTTAGCTTAAACTGTCTTTCTTTCGGGAGAACTGACTGCACACTGTAATTTTATTCATTCTGCAGTGCCATATGAATAATAGATTTGCGCACGCAATGGATAATCAACACTGAGAGCTTTACATGCTCGTTGATAAACGAATTGGATCTACTTAACTATGTTAATGGACATCACAAACCGTGTCTGTTTTATGTGTGTTAATTATAAAACAGTTTACACGCTGCTTAATTGTTAACTGACCATCGGTGCTAACTTCACTGGCATGTAATAGTGTTTTTCATCATTCTATAATATTATGTATTGGTATTACGCAATTACGTACACTATATGGTCACATAACGAAGTGACTTACGTTATGTTTTAGATAAATAAAAGAGCCCTCAGACGATCAGGAGATGGGCGCTGCTAAACTTGACTGCTAGGGGCGCCAGCTATATAACCACCTCGGTCTGTGGGCAGTTCATAGTAGTGTGTACAGAATAAGTTTATTTAAAATAATAATTTGTTGACAATGCCGATGTACTGTGTTTACCAATGTTCAAATCACAGAGGTTTTGTATTTCCAAAGGATCCAGAACTGAAAAGAAATGAATTACTTGTTGAAGATGATGTCTTCAGTGGCGGAAGGATCCAAAAAAACGCAATTACTAAAGTAAGATTTGCATTTAATGCTGACGTTTCGTGGAATATTTTTACATCCTCAGAGCGCAAAAGAAATGGTTGCATGCTAACTAATGATAACTTAGGTGGCTATAAACCTGCTGCCATCTACATTATGTTTCTCATGTGCCCATCTCTATTGTTAATAGGTGTTGGTATATTGGCAATCTTTCATTATTATAAATTTTGAGCGCTGAGACGATCAACATATTTTATAGTCAATAGTACGCTGGTACTACTGAATAACTAACAACAATTAATATTGAGGGATGTGCTTTTGAATGTATTATGTAGGTTCTCGTGCATATAGTCAGAGTTGCTGAGCACGTTATTTAATTAAAAAAAATATTGAGGGATTAGAATTAGAATTTCTGATTAATCAACAATACCAAGATCCTCAGACGATTTATCACCCTTCGAGCTGTAGGTGCGTCATGCGTGAGTTACAGTACAGTTTGGTGTCATTAAGAACATGTTAGAAACGCGGTTCTCCTAGTTTTCTTTGTGAATTTCTAAGAACTACAAGTAGAGGAGGTACTATAATTTTAAATAGACGTATGCGTCAGTATACGTTCTCCGATCTCTTTATCCCTATATTTGTGCTGAATATATACCTGAACTCCCCCTAATTTGTAGATAACTGAAGACCTCTCTAATTGATTTAAAAGTGGATTCGAATCCATTCCGTTGTTCGTAGGAGAGTTAAGTGGTATAGTCGTTCATTTTTGAAATTATGGTAAAATACAGTGATTTACTAAAAGAGGATTTTGAACGTCGATTTTTTAGTTTATTGAATTTCAAATTGGTCTTGATGGTAATTAGGTATTCAATCCGGATTCGCGAGATTCGTATTATAAGAATGCACAGTGGCACTGTGGTAGTGCTGTCTCTTGTTATTTAAACAAAAAATAAACTACTGTGTGGTCAACGTGTTTTGTACTAGTGGTTGAAGTGCAGTTTATACCTATTTAGTTTAAAATTCTATCTATAGGGTAAGGTTTGTAAATGGCAGAGGCTTGTGATGTTTCAATAAAATGATTAGGCATTCTGCGGGTATAAAAAATGAACATGTGCCATTTTGTCCTATAATATTATGTATGAAGCCATCCGTGGTGCTACCAACAAACCATAACTAAACATTTTGTTAGATTAATTACATTATTGGCGTAAATATATAATTGTATATTATGTGTGGTGGTGCTTTTAAATAGGGCCAAGAATAATACAACAAAAAGACCAGTGCGCACTGTAAAAAAACAATATTTATGTTAGTTACGACCTTGTTTCGTGTAATCGTCGATATTTATTTTTTTTCTTTTGCCAGGGTTCGAGAAGAATGACTCATGTTATGATTGTATAAGAGAACTGATCTAGATATACATAAGTAGAGATAGTCACTTGTCTTGTTTTAAACAATGCAATCATCAACTCTTCTACATAAATACATAAGTAAATCTTGTAGCCTAGTTAAGTTTCGATTACGATAGGTGTACAAGAACTAACGCCATTTTAATCTTTTATGTCAATTAGCAGACTTCAGGGGAATATCGACAATCATAACATCGATGACCCGCGCGTGTAGCGATGTCAAGACTTCTCTATCAAAAGCCTCCACTTTCCAGGTTCTAATCCTAGAACTGGTAAAAGAATCAATTGGATTTATTATTAAGAAATGATAAATTGAAAATTTGAATTGACTGAAATGACGTCCTAGTAGTTAAAAATAGAATATACGTTCGGTACTAGTGATTTGCTAAAGCTATTTGTATCACAAGCGACTAGGCCCTGCAGTCAGGGTTCATTCTGATTGGTCGAATACCCCATCTTGATGTCGTTTGACACACACACACACACCTAAACGTACCTAAACGAACGTAACAACTAACTAGTGGACTCTCTTTTGATAAAACCTGCACCAACATGTTTCAACAGCGTCACCTTGTGACTATTTTTTATAAAGATAATTTAATTAACTAAGTATATAGTATTTTTCAATTTTTATAATGTAACTAGCGGTCCGGTGAATTTATGACAATACCACCCCCGCGAGAAATTCTCCCCCTGTGAAGCGAAGTATGATTTAATATCTCCCCGCGAGAATTTATCCTCAGTAATATAAAATCCTGTATATATTGTTAATTTATTATCCCCACCGCGAGAAATATTCCCCCTGCGAAGCGAAGTATGATTTAACCCCCCGCGAGAATATCTCCCCCTGCGAAGCGAAATCGAGCTGGTGGTGTTACGCAGCTCACGCCATGGAAGCTCTCAGGAGACACGATTTTTCCTACTTATCGACAAAATATAAATATCATCATAACATTTGCTAATTTGCACAAAATATTCATAAATTATACACCTAAACCTTCCTTGTGAATCAGTTTGTCTATTGGTGAAAACCGAATAAAAATCCCCACAGTATAGTGTCAGATTAGCGCAAACAGACGCGGCGAGGGATTTCAATTTATACTCGTATGTATATTTCGAATCAGGAATTCTAGAGGTGGTACAAACTGTTATTTTTTAATAACAGTTCCGTTCCGTTCCTGTTCCGCTTACGGAACAGTTCCAAAAATCTGTTACTTTTTAACAGTTCCAACGTTGAAACCTTGATATTCTTGGAATAGCTTGTAACATGCAACGTATAAAAATTTGAAATTTGAAATTATGAAATGTATATTATTTGTATTTTTTCGTGAATTAATTCTATTATTCAAATTTAATAATTTAAGGTACCTAATTATTAAAAAAAAACAAAATAAATTTGTCGACAATATATTAAAAATATACTTTTACAGAAAATCAATAGCGAAAAATGGATTTTACCATTAAATAAAAAGCGTTATTTAAAATCAACAAAGAAATGAAAACAAAAATAACTAAAAACAAAAATATTACATGACTCCAGATTATTATTTTAACTGATTAGTTTTTTGCACATGATAATATGATTCATTCCAACAGTTTCTTAATGCAGAAGAATGTCCGTTCTGTTACTCGAAACAGTCGAAGCATTGGAACAGCCCGGAAAAGGTATTTTATTAAACTGACAACTGTTCCAATCTGTTCCTCGTTCGAAACTGTTCCAAAATAACTGTTCCTAGTATTTTATATCACCTCTAAGAAATTCCGCTGCGATAGACCGATCGACGTCGTCTTGGTCACCCCTGCTCTAAAAAATGCCATAAAATGGTGGAATATAATATCAGTTATTAGTGATGTCTTGTGTTGCAGTAGTGGCCGACTTTGATCTCCCGTGTGTTGTTCTGACAACAATAAGTACTAATTATAGCAAGTTGTAGGTGTCCAACCGTAAAACCTGTTAATGTGCCAAATTCCGACAAAACTTTTAAGACTGATACATCATGTGGTGAATTGAAAATAATTCAAAATCGTTATGTCACGTCGCATTTGAGGATACTGTGTTAAATTTTACTATTTTTTTTCTATTGTTTGACTATACTTTTATAATTTTTTGTTTGCTTTTTATTTTCAGAGTTAAAGAATATTTAAAATGAAGTTTAATTCATAATAAACATTTAAAAAACTGATCAAGCATGAACAAACTTCATGCGCGGGGGGTTCCGTACATCATTTCAGTAGACGCACACCTAAAATAAATAAACAAAAGCGCACGGTTAAAGTGAAACTTCTTACGTCTTCGTCAACCATGAGAATTTAAGTATATAAATAAATTGATTATTTTTAATAATAAAAATTCACAGATTTCGCAATCCTTGCAACCATCGAGGACATTGGAAATGATATCAGCATATATGAAACATAATTAACTGTTTATTATACACACAATATTTATCAATGCACTGTTTAGTTTTGTCAGGATTAACCCTATTATTCTTCTGTTATATACGCGTTCACTTTTGCTTGATTACTTAACTTTTAAATGGATTTTTCTACAGTATTTATTAACATTCGCTCAAAAATAACACCGCAGATCGTCGCAAATCCCTCTCAATTAACTAGACATGATATAAAACACATTTCGAAAAAATTGCACTTGTTCAATTTTGCATGATTGCTCCTCACTTGATCGCGACACCGTTGTCTTTTGGCCTTGAACGAAAACTCGTAACTCTGCCCCCATATACGAACATAAACATTTCCAATGTTAATAATGAAAAAAACCAATACATTTAATATTTCATATTACTCCAAACGCGTTTCTCCACACAGCTATCTAGGCCGATCTGTGTGAGCGCTTAACAGACCTATAGATGCTGTGACATTTTTGTGTCGTTTGATTTTTCGTGTCATGTTTGATTTTTTGTGTCGATGTCATTCCAAATCACTAGTCTCGCTAAAGAACTTCACTTCGAAAAATTTGATCTGCGAGAAATAGTATATTGCATCACAACTCACAAGGGTCGAAACATGGCGTTTGCAACTAGTGTGAATCACACGCGTTGCAAGCGCTGTGTTTCGTTGCCAGTAATTGCATATTATTTTTCACAACTCCATTGACAGTTCGATTTGAGGTACAGCTGCAATTTGGACGCGCAAAAAAGCCGCAGAAATATTAGATCTGTCAGGTCTATATTATGAAATTTAGGTCATTTTGACGTTTTCGAATATTATATGCGGATTGAAGTTGGCGCGACTCAATCGGTCTATCTCCCTCTTAACAATGTTAAACAGAGAAAACCGACAACTGAAAATTTTCAATCCTAGAGTGGAAACCCGCTGAAAATTCGAATTTAGGTACCTACCTAAATTCGAATTTTCAATAGCGGCGTTGTGAAAACACATTTAAAAAGAGTACCTATGGTAAGGCTAAGGCGAGTCCTTACGCGTTATTGAATTGAGGTCAAAAAAATTTATTTGTTTATATTGAAGAAATCAAAGAGAACGTTTAACAAATAAAATAGTAGGTATGGTGGATGGGATTAATTGAAATAAAGTATTACTTTAAATAAATTATCGCAGACATGGCTCTGTCGAGGGCATATTATGGCGTATAACATGTATTAAACTGGTTTCAAGTTTCTTAATAATGCGCTTTGCTGTAAATAGAATGATCATTAATAAAACATTGCCTTGCTAAATTTTTATAGTGTTTTTAAAACAATCGATATGTCGTTAATAGCAGACATGTACCTATGTTCGTATTGGTACCAGATCTATAGTATTACAGTCGACTTCTCCTAAGAACGATGACGCTTAATGCTTAAAGAATTTTAGACACTAATGACCTCACATGTCGAGCGTCTCTAGTCTACATTCTCTCTCTTAGAGAAACTCTTAAGTTCTGTGTCATGTATATATTATATTCCCGTCTTCTGAAAGGACAGGTACTATGTAACTTCTTGACGGTACCGGTACTGTTGCCATAGTTATTAAGGTTCATAAAACTATGGTAACAGAACCGGTACCGTCGCGGAGTTACGTAGTACTTACTTATCTTTTTAGTAGTAGTTGAAGTAAATGCTAGATTTAAATTACGGGTGATGCCACGCAGAACTTGGTTCATATATGTATGACCCGATGCTGTGAGCCCTGCACCCAGATAGACTCCGTGGGTTACGGAGTTGGAATATTCTTACAATTATAAATTACTTTTTTTGTACTTGAACTTTGAAAATTGATATTAAATGAAAATTAATTATTTTTTTCTCTGCGTATGCTTATTGATAAGGGCCTCACATACGAACAATTCCACAGGGCTCAATATAGAAATTTTGCACATGATCCCGCATACAAATCTTTTAGAGGACCCCGCATACAAACGTTACACAGGGTCTCACAAATTTTGTTTAGATATCAGTAGAATCATACTGTGTCAGATGAGTTCATAAGATAACTACGAGTCTATATTTCATAAGCAAAGGTGGTATATTATAGATATACAAGTTTTATATATTCTTCACGGAATATTGGTTTTCCTTGAGACTTCCAGACAGTTAAATGCAAAGTCTGGTAACAGTACACAATGCTACGGTAATTTATTCCATTAAATCAGTTCGTTTGTATTGTTAGCTGTTTTTACATGCCTTTATAGCATTGTTTCATATTTTTAGACGCGAAACAATAGTTTTTAATATAGGAGGAACGTGCTCAATACAACAATATTATATGCAGGCGTTGCAAAAAACACCTATATAATATAGCTCTTGAGGCAGGTCATTTATATTAGACGAAGAAACACGTCTGGCGACAGAATTGTTGGAGCCCAATGGAATGATCGTTTGACACCCCCCCCCCCATTCCTTTGACGGAATAATCATTTAGAGACTTCCAAGTACAAGCTGATTTTGAGGCCCCCTAAAAATGATACATTCAGTTTTGTGTTTACGATTTCTTTTCTTTAAATATTAGAAAACGCAACGTCTCTCTGTCCATTAGTGAACTCGAGAACCACTGATCCGATTTCCATGCATTTATTATTTAAATTTATAGCTACGTCGTCTGGCCATGTTTAGTCTATATAGGTATGTATTGTGTCACGCTAGATAACAAGGAATCAGTGACAATTTTACTGAAAGAACTCGACAAAAAACAGGCTGAGTAGCAGGCGCGTTTTTAAGCCTTCTAGACCTTCAGTGCAAGCACCTGTGTATTATTATTACTATTATTATTATTATTGAAATCATGGACAAACATTTTTTAAATAACATTTTTCATTCCCATAAGAATTTGTTTAATGACAGTTAAGTAGTTGAGTACATCATAATTAATAACGACATCTTCTAAATTTAGCTTCCTATATATTCTGTATTGGGAGTAATGCTAAAATCCTACTAACAAAAATATTGTCTCCTCCCTAATTCTGTCTTACCTACCTATTATAAAATGTAGAGGGGTGGGGAGAATTCTTCAAACTCAAGGGAGGGCAGTATAGCCTAGATGTTAGCGTGCTTGGCGCCGCAACCTCTAGACTGGACTGCCGTGGGTTCGAATCCCACCTGCGCTCATGGATGTTTTGTGATGTTATTTAGTTTTAAGTTAGTTGTTATTTAGTGTAGTTGAAAGACGCTAATGACCTTAGATGTCGACGCGTCTATAATCTACAATAAATAAATAAATAAAATTGAACTCAAGGGCCCCCGGGCCTCGAGGCCCGTCGGTGTTTTGCACCGGTTGCACCTACGTTAAATACGCCCCTGCCAAGTGGATGTTTTATGACATGCCCTGCCTAACAGCTTACCCTATATCAATGCAATGTATGGAAGATTTTTTGGGCATAATATTATATTCTACAAAAAAGTCCGCGAGAGCATGTTATGTCTATCTTTAACAAGTAAACTACAAACCCGGGCGAAGCTGGATCGGACTGCTTATAGTATTTTATTAAAATAAAAATTTGAACAAAATCTACACAATTAAATCAAGCGTTTTGGATCTTCCGCGAATCTTTCAAAAACATCGTTTTCTTTGTGTTTATTTCAGACTGTACCCATTTTCTAACCTACTCTGAAGGCGCTGAGCATAAGAAGGTCTTTAACACTGTTCAGTAATCAGTTCTTCAATTTGCGGGATCAAATTAAGCGAAGATCTCCACTCTTGGTTAAAAATGAAACTGATAATAATTGTCGTGCCTACTGTATTTACATTTTTAGGCGCGATCTTAGCGAAGCTAGAAGCGCCTATATACACTCGCTTTGTCTGTGAATCTGTGAATCTGTGAATCTGTGATTCTGTGAATCTGTGAATCTGTAACGGATTTTTTGTATCAGTCGTACAGCCCAAACGGATTAACCGATTTTAAAAAACTTTTTTTTGTTCGATTCCTCTCGGGGTCTATTTGATCCTAACGTCGCCCGATTTTTGAATTTTGGCCCCAGAGGGGAGCAAATTAGAAAAAACGGTGTTTTTTGCTTATAGTTTGCTCAATTTAAGTCAGATCGATTCGAAACCTGTCTTAAATGAAAGAGCAGAAAATTTTAGATAGATTTCATGTATAATATTGTGTCAAAACAGTTTTTTTATACAGATTTATATGATTATTAAGCTAAATAAATGCGACTTTATCTAATAAATCGCGAACTTGTTTCGGTTGTCCTTGTCTGTTGCACAGTGTGATATGGATATTGGAAGATAGCGTATGCTCTGTCTTATATTGCATTATTTCAATATAGTTATTCAATTTTTTGACTGCTGATGTTTGAATTTAAGTTTAAAAACCCTGGCCTACTGAGTTAAAATAACGTGTAACTAATTATTGACGTCGATCGGATGGCGAGACCTAGGGATCGTACCAAAATTTCTCGACGTTCATACCTTCCCGAACAATTTGACATTCTCTGTCTGTATGTCCCTTTGTACGCTTATAACTCGAGAACCACTGATCCGATTTACATGATTTTTATTCAAGTAAATAACTTCTTATGCGACTGCGAGTATTAAAATATTCTGGCATCACGCAAAAGCAACCGAACTGATTCTCAAATAAAAACGTATGTTCTGGCATCACGCAAAAATAAGTAGGTGATGCATTGTTTTTTAAACGGTGGTTTTATTTAGCTTGATCCCGTATATTTGTTACAAATCTTGCGACCGACTAAGTTGAAATTTTGCACACATGTGTAGCTCCGGTGACAATACAATATTATGATAACTAGCTGACCGGTCCGGCTTTCGTCCGGGTGCAAATCGTACTTTTGAATTTTCACCCACTTCCTATGATCCGATTGAGTTGAAATTTTGCACACATGTGTGGCTCCGGTGACAATACAATTTATGGTAACTAGCTGACCGGCCCGGCTTTCGTCCGGGTGTAAATCGTACTTTTGAATTTTCACCCACTTCCCGTGATCCGATTGAGTTGAAATTTTGCACACATGTGTAGCTCCGGTGACAATACAATTTATGGTAACTAGCTGACCGGCCCGGCTTTCGTCCGGGTGTAAATCGTACTTTTGAATTTTCACCCACTTCCCGTGATCCGATTGAGTTGAAATTTTGCACACATGTGTAGCTCCGGTGACAATACAATTTATGGTAACTAGCTGACCGGTCCGGCTTTCGTCCGGGTGCAAATCGTACTTTTGAATTTTCACAGGCAAAAGGTCTTTCTCCGGTAACGTTTCAGTGGATCGGATAAATGTTATAAAATCAGACTAAGGAAATAAAGCACACTAAAAAATTAAAAATAAAAATAGATAAAAAACTTTTAAGTTAAACGGTTTTATAAATGTACTAAAAAGAAAAAATAAAATTTAATTTAGGTTCATAAGTATAAAAGCGTGGGTCGTGACTGTAATAAATTATCATAGAGTGTACGACCAACGCTTTTATTCTTATGAACCTAAATTAAATATTATTTTTTTTCTTTTTAAAACATTTATAAAACCGTTTAACTTAAAAGTTTTTTTACCTATTTTTATTTGAAGCTATGCTTCTTAACGCACGTTTCAGATGGGGACCTAAAAATAATAAAAAGTGAAACGTCACGTCACGAAGTAGTGTAACGTCACTTTTGTAAAAATTATTCGATCCTTTTGAAAATTAATATTTGAGAGTTTTATACGACACAAAAAAAAAATGGCGTCAGATTTCAAAATGGCGGCCATATCTACTTTTTTGTAAAAATTATCCGATTCTTTTGAAAATTAATATTTGAGAGTTTTATAGAACACAAAAAAATAAAATGACATCAGATTTTTCAAAATGGCGGCCATATGAACTGTTTTGTAAAAATTATCCGATCCTTTTGAAAATTGATATTTGAGAGTTTCGTAGGACACCAAAAAATAAAATGACGTCAGATTTTTCAAAATGGCGGCCACATATACTCTGTTGTAAAAATCATCCGATCCTTTTGAAAATTGATATTCGAGAGTTTCATAGGACACAAAAAAATAAAATGACGTCAGATTTCAAAATGGCGGAAATATATGTATGTACATTTTTGTAAAAATTATCCGATCGTTTTCAAAATTGATATTTGAGGGTTTTATAGAACACAAAAAAATAAAATGACGTCAGATTTAAAAATGGCAGACAAATGTACTTTTTTGTAACAATTATCCGATTCTTTTGAAAATCGGTATTTGAGAGTTTCATAGGACACAAAAAAATAAAATGACATCAGATTTCAAAATGGCGGCCGTATGTACTTTTTTGTAAAAATTATCCGATCCTTTTGAAAATTGATATTGAGAGTCTCATAGGACACAAAAAATTAAAATGGCGTCAGATTTCAAAATGGCGGCCATATGTACTTTTTTGTAAAAATTATCCGATCCTTTTGAAAATTGATATTTGAGAGTTTCATAGGACACAAAAAAATAAAATGACGTCAGATTTCAAAATGGCGGAAATATATTGTACTCCTTTCTAAAAATTATACGATCCTTTTCAAAATTGATATTTGAGAGTTTCAGACGCAAAAAAATAAAATGACGTAAGATTTCAAATTGGCGGCCGTATGTACATTTTTGTAAAAATTATCCGATCCTTTCGAAAATTGATATTTGAGAGTTTCATAGAACACAAAATAATAAAATGACGTCAGATTTAAAAATGGCGGCCATATGTACTTTTTTGTAAAAATTATCCGATTCTTTTGAAAATCGGTATTTGAGAGTTTCATAGGACACAAAAAAATAAAATGACGTCAGATTTCAAAACGGCGGCAATATGTACTTTTTGTGTAAAAATTATCCGATCTTTTTGAAAATAGATATTGACGAGTTTTATAAAACCGTTTACACACAATACCTACATGAATATCGCGCCTTGTAATTCTTGAATTACTTGTATGCTTCAAAATTTTTTATTATTGCATTATTTTATTACTCATTAATTGGATGTTATTTAGGAGTCAGCTAAACATTACGTGGGAATTTCTTGTACTTCTAAATTAAATCAGCACGGGTAATATATTATTATGTAGCTGTTTACATTTTCTAAACATACTTTGTTTGCTTTTTATGTAGTTTATTATGTATGTAGGAGGGGATGTAAGAAAGTTAATCAGAGCTCAGTTTTATTACTTCACCATAATTTTTTATTCTAGTACCTTGTTTTTCTTTTAATCCATGATTTTTTTTTAAATTACATTTATTTATCTAGTGCTAATAGCTACGTTTCTGAAGCACAAATGTTGTATTTTTTCATTTGTTGTAAATTACAGACGCTCGACAACTTAGTTCATTAGCATCTTAATTACATCGAATAAGATCAACAATTAAAACTAAATGGCATCACAAAACATCCATAAGCGAGATGGGATTCGATTTCAAACCCACGACAGCTTGATTCCAAAGCCCAGCACGCTGACCTTGAATAGACCAGGCTGTCCTCTAGTCGGTACAAATATCCTACACTAGACTCCAGTGTATATATTTTTACCCACGAATCGACGGCATACGGAAAAGGTTTTATATACGTTGGGATAGAGGGGTTATTTATATTATCTTTTTGAAGTTGTACTTCTTTTGGCGCGTTATGGAAAAATGATGAGAGTGAATTTTTATAGGATGCGCGCACATCGTGTCACGAAAATGTATCACCACAAAGTTAGTCGTTAGTAATAACTAGTCGTTTCACCAGTCTTAATGTGACAAGAGCGTTTTCAGTTTGGATAATATTAATAAAAGCTTTTGCCATACAAATGCTCGTTTGTGCCGCTTTCGTTAAATATGAGTTTGTACTCCAAACCGTACTGATTTCACATTATTATTTTTCTTCATTATAATATCCTATTATATAGCATTGCTATAAGTCGTACTGTGGTCTAACGGTAACGTCGTGGCGTCGTACGCAATAGGTCCCGTGTTCGAATCTCAACACAAACATGCATTTTTTTTAAATAAATAATTAGATATAAATATAATAAATAAATATACCTACTTAATAAATTAATAATTTATTAAATTAAATTAATTTATTTAATATCTTTATTTTATTATTTTATCGTCTTTTTTATAAACGTTTAGTACTGGCACGCGGGATAAAATTTTTGGAGTTATTTTTGTTTTGTTACGTAAAATAAGTATAACTTCTGACGTGCGTACATAGTACACACACACTCTTTTTTTCTCTTGTTTTGACGTTCAAATTAGTGTTAAAGTGTAAAATCGTTACACTTTCTGATACCACCTCGTACAATTTATTATAAAGCGCTTTTATTTTCAATGGGAGATTCCAATGAATAATTAAAAATGAATGTGTAATTAATTAAAAACGGTTTTAACACGAATGATGAAATCGCTGTGTGCGGCGTATGCTTAATTGAGTACTGAATTGCATTACGCTTGATGCCCAAGTGCTCTAAAAAACCTTTGTTATAGTAGAGTACATTGTGCACACAGCACAGACACAGTTAATTCCGTCAGTGATTTTATATTCTGAGCTCAAACGAAAACAAAAGTGACATAAATAATTGCTTTTGTTAAATTATATTTTCTTATTTAATATATTACGTATATATAACGCTTTGTGATTTTGTAACATTTTACAGTTTATGTCATGAAATCATGATTTGTAACATCTAAAATTAGAACAGAAAGTGTTTTATAAATGACTAGCGGCCCCGTCCGGCTTCGCCCGGGTGCTAAGAAAGCTCGGGTGCAATACACTACTCACTCGCTTCGCTCGTTCGCTTGAATATTATAATTACATTACTCACTCGATTCGCTCGTTCGGTATATATATAAACCTTCCGTGAAAAATTATCTGACTGATGGTGAAAACCGCATCAAAATCCGTTGCGTGGTTTAGGAACTACATTACTCATTCGCTTCGCTCGTTCGCGATATATATAAACCTTCCGAGAACAATTCCGTCATACATGATTTTTGCGTAACTTTAACCGTTTACGCAGCGCACGCAACGGAAGCTCTCAAAAGAAATAATTTTTCTCGTTTTTGCAACATTTTTCATTGATTCTCCGGTCCTATTGGTCGTAGCGTGATATTATATAGCCTATAGCCTTCCTCGATAAATGGACTATCCAACAAAGAAATAATTTTTCAATTCGAACCAGTAGTTCCTGAGATTAGCGCGTTCAACCAAACAAACAAACTCTTCAGCTTTATAATATTAGTATAGATTAGCTGTTGTCCATGGGCTTCATTTGTGTTCATGGAATATGAATTTTCATACTAATCGCAATAAAAAAATGGTTATGTAATATTATAGCTACTCCAGAATTATTGTTAAGTTCCACTAACCGTCAGGGTGTTTGGGTCTTATATCAACTTATATTTTCGATTAATTATTATTTTTAATTATAAATTGAAAAACCAATTGATACTTTTAATAGGTAGTTCTCGTTGTAATATTTTATAAAGTAATAATAATAACTATTTTTCTTTAGATTATATAACTGATTCTGTAATTATTTCAATATTTCTAAATTTTTGTAGAGATTTCTCGAAGCCCGTTTCTCGTTTTGGTGAGATCTCCAAAAAATTTGATGTCAATCGAGGCGAGAAAATTGTTAATTGTCTCGATAAAAAAAAGAAAAATCGACTCGCCTCAGCGGCAACACTATTCGTTGGAGAATTCACCAATGCTAAATAGCATTTTTATTGTAAATGTTGTGTTAAACTTGAAAACTCGTCTTTCAGCACATTGAACTATCGTTTTATTATAATCTTGACTTTTAATAAAAAAGAAAAAGCTGTGTTATGTGCGTCAATAAAACTTTGGCACGAGATTTATCAATGAAGATGATATAAAAGTATGTAAAGACATTCATTAATATGAATGTAGTATATCTGGAGTCAAAATACAAAATCGCTTATGTTGGATTTGTGCTAAATAGGATTTATATTTCTTTATGCGACGGACGAACTGTATGAACGCTGTCTGGCAATTTGGCAAACAGTGATTTTTGTCGGTAATACGCAAAGGTGTGCAGTTTGGCAAAATTGTATGAAAGTCGTCCGGTAAATAGTTATTCTAGGCAAAGGAAAGTAATTCTATTTTGGAAGGGTATATTGAAGGTTTATCAGTTTTTAAACACAGTCTAAAAACTATATGTAGAGATGAAACATTTTTTCAAAATCTTACTTACTACAAACTACAGAGTTAGAAAAAATGTATCAGAAGCTACAGGGAAAAAAACGGTTAAAATTGAACTTTCTTCATACGCCGAGGGTTCCGTACATCACTTCCAACAGAAAAGTTGACGCATAAAATACAAAAAACTTGAATCTGCCGGAAAACATTTTAAAATTAAAAGAGCCGTTTGTTCACGGTAAGAGATCGTTACGAATCATTCATGAATGACACATAACTTCCACCATAAATTTAAAAAAAATCTTTATACCTGCAATTTCTTTATAGGTACACTTGTTTTTTCCCAAATTTCAAACCTAACACTGCAAGACAGAATAAAGGGGAATATTTTTTAATACATTTTTATAAAAAAATAACCTATAAAAACATCAAAAAATAAAAAATATATATTTTTAGTATCTTCAAAATGAGCGCTTTCTAAAGCTAAATAAATTAAAAAATATTTTTACACTATTGGCCGCCGATGACGCAAAACAATGTTGTTTTTTTTTTTTTTGTTATAAAATGACCTTTGAAATAGATGAAATTTCCACTTCTTACGACTATAACCGTTTAGAAGTAACACATGCTTGTGATAGGCAGACGGGTTCTATTTGCGGGTTCCACTTTGTTACTATTTTAGTACGGAACCCTAAAAATTACCAAAAGTCCAACATGAGTTGTTTTGTTTTTTGACCACAAATATAAAAGTACATAAGACATTCATTAAAATGTAGATATAAGTAATATTATGAATGTAGTATAATATTATGTATGAAATGTGGCGGGCGGCGGCTTGCACTGGACATTCACTCACACGGGCATAATGCGTATTGGCCGCGGAGTGCGGACGCGACACGACGACGAGAAAGGCGATCATTGACTATCGGCAGGCCGCCGCGCCGTTGCTTGTGCAGAAACCGGCTGGTCTCTAGGGATGACCATTGACACCCACATAACTATAATTCCAACACACAAAGGAATATTTGTGAGTCTGCATATTTATATGTTCGCTCATAACTTGAGCGTAGGGCCTCCAATTCTGGAACTGGTTTCAATATTTGCAACTTCTCAGTTCTGAAATTCCAGAACTAGTCCCTATTATGAGAAGAGTCCACAAAAATATACTACGGCATTTAGAAGAAACATTTTTTGATGTGAAACATCTTATGTCGGGCAGTGAACAGCCGCGTGAGGGGAAACATGCAACGAAATTTATGGTCCGCTCCTTCGCTGCTGTTCTTCCCACCACTGCGTCTCTTTCTCTCTCTCTCTCGGTTTCCGCGCGCTCGGGCACGGGAAGAGAGAGAGAGAGAGTATACATACGAACGTACTGTAAAGCAAAAGTATATGTATACACGTATAGGTATGTAATATAGATACTTCGCTGTGTATTTAGTTGCGTTTCTGGCTCAGGCGTGCTCAAACGCCGCAACCGCGTGTGTTACAGTGCAGTATATAGGATTACGTCAGCATAACAGTTAGTTGCTGCTTTTCAAAAAATATATACTACTACATAGAGAATACCACCGAGTTCAATAACGTTTTCTTTGATGTTTCACATCTGTCGGGGGTCCCGAGACCCACACCCTTTTTTTTAATCGAAATAAATTATATGTTGATATAGGAAACTTTGATTGAAATTGAGTCAGAAATTAGCAAACTGAGCTAGGCCCGCGGCATTTGCGGCTTTGACCGCCGTCATAGTATTCGGTGGCTTTCCGAAGTCGCAGCGGCTTTGCCGCAGAGATAAATTCGCTGGAATAAATAGGCCGGCGACACGAGCCGTCGGCTTACACGGATATTTTTATTTAAATGTTCTCCGGTAAAAGCCGGCTGCCTATGCCGGCGTCACGTACCGCCGACCTAGCCCAGTTTGGTAAAGCCACGTCCCTAGACTCTAGATGACGATAGAAATTATTTGATTCAACCTAGTCGTATCCCGGGCAGTTCAGATGAAGCTGTTAAAGTCCAATCCCGTCAATTTCCTTACGGAACATATTATGACCTCTTTTTATCCTCTTGCACTGGTCATTGATATATACTATATATATTGGTCATCCCTTGCCGACATGCATGCAGTTTAGTTTATTTCTGTACCGTGTATTTGTTCGATGTCCTCTGCATAGGTGATTTAGTTTTAATTCATTCGGGCAGCGGACCAACATTCTGACCGCTTTATTGACATCGGCTTGCATTACGGAATTATTTCAAGCATAGCTTTTATAATCAGGACGTTTAAATGCTGCGGATTACCTTTCTGTATTCTATAAACAATACCATTGTTTCTGAAGATCGCTGATTAAACGGCAAAAATGTAAAATTAAGGGCGGATTATGCTGTTGGTCGCTCTAGATTTTAGGGAAATTACCTCCCTTTCTGTCAAGTTTTTGCTTTATGCAGTTCGGTCGTCCGAAGGCTTCGGCTGAAAAAAATCACCTTCAGTCGGATTGTAGTCATATACCTCCTTAGATGAAGTGGCGAACCACAGGTGAGTGATCAGGAACTGGTGTCTTACCTATATAAACCTATCACAAGCTCATTCTATGTACAGAATCCACTAGTAGGTACTAATATTCCTTCTGGTTGACTAGATCTTTTTTAGTAAGACGTTAATTGCTTGCAAACTCGGCCAAGATTATCGGCATTTGTAATGTTTTGCTGTTATTGCCGTATACATAGATAATGACTGTCCTGTCACATCACGATGCGATATAAGACATCTACCTCATTAGTATTTTGTACACATAATACGTATGTGCCTTGTCCTTTTCTTGAAACAATCGCTCTAGTCTGTACCTACCTACATACATACATTATCAATCAATAATCATTGTGACTCATTGTTGCCGGCCGAGCATCTAAACAAACTTCTTTAACGTCGCCTATTTTCATGTTGCAGGATATGAAGACGATATTGGTTTATCATTCAAAACCTAAGTATTGTTAAAAATTTGTTTAGTTGGACAGTGAATGATCTTTATACAGTGGACTCCTGTCAATATTTACCACTTTCGGTTCCGAAGAATTGTGATTATAAAGACGTGTTGATGAGGGCTCTAGTAAGTGCTCTGGAAAGGGCTGTAGTAAGTGCTCTGGGAAGAACTCTAAGAGGAGAAGACATGTTTTGAGACAACTCTTCCATGAAACTTCCGTCAGTGTTTAAGAATAATCAGTTTATATGGTTGGTCAGTATGACAGAATTGTCTGTACTAGATTTATTCTTATCTCTGTTTTCTGAATCAAAAGCGGTCACTGGAGAGATGATCTGTGATAAAATCTGAGTTAATCTTATGTGGGTTCCTGCAGCTCCCGCTCGTTGACAAACTGAAGGCAATAAATAGCCGGATGCTCTGACCTAGAATTCACCATGCCTTGCATGGTGTGGTCGGTGATTGAATGAACCATCAACACTGTTGGCTGATCTTCCACAACAGGGGTTTGGAAATCTATATCATTCTTATTAACACATAATTTTAGGTTAACGAAGAAACTACCGAAGCAACAGAAAGCTGTAAGATTATAACAGAACTTTTTTTTATCTGAGCGAGCACCTCCAAAAAAGTACTTTGTATGGAAGAGTGGCTAGTAGAATGAATTGAATCACCTATTTTCTGTATCGTTGTTTTTCAGCATGTCTTCAGATATACTTATATACTCAGGAATCAAACATCTTAAACATTGAATGTTAATGCAAGGGACTATTCGAGTTGCTAGGTACACAGTTTTCAAGTACGCTGCCATAGTGGCTTTCAGACATAAAACTTCCAATGAACTTTTCAGTGAACGTCTATTCTCTGAATATTTATTATATTATATTATTATTTCTTTTGGTGCGTTATGAAAAAATGAGTGAATTTTTACGGTTAACACCATGAAGTTATATTGTGTATAGTGAGACTTCGTTTTACTATTTTCATTCTACCATGAAGTTAGTCGAAAGTTCATGATTATAATACCTTATTATCACCAGTCACAATGTGACAAGAGCGTTTTCAGTTTTGAATAACATTAATAAAAGCTATTGCTAAACAAACGCTCGTTTATGCCGCTTTCGTTAAATATGAGTTCGTACTCCAACACCGTACTGTTTACATTATTATTTTTCATGATTATAATACCCTATTATATGTATAGTACTGCTATGAAATATGTGCGTGATGTAACGGATAGCACCGCCGCATCATACGCAATAGGTCTCTGGTTCGAATATCAACACAAACATGCTTTTTTTTAATAAATAATTAGATATAAATATAATAATTATATATATTTAATAAATTAATATCTTTATTATATTATTTTATCGTCTTTTTTTACAAACGCTAAGTACCTACTGGCACGCGGGATAAAATTTTTGGGGTTATTTTTGTTTTGTTACGCCATTACGCCAAAGAAGTATAACTTCTGACGTGCGTCCATAAATACACACACACACACTTTTTTCAAGGTAGACATTTCACTGCCAATACTTAGGTATCAAGCGACTTGAACAAGTTTCCTGAATGACCTAATTACTTCCTACGTTGGTACAAAACTGCTATTGGTAGTATACAAAGAACCCCCTTCGTAGGCAAACTATTTTTCCCATCTCCTTTAGTCATTTGTAATTTTTTGCGTAATATTGAAATTAAAATTTACAAGTCGACATATTACTTTGTAATTTTCTAAGCATACAGAAAGACGTGCGTACGCATAAACGATAGAACACGTATAATAACAATAACGAGTAATGGTAAAATAATATAAACATTAAACAGCTATTTTCTCCACTGTCAAATGATTTGTTTGTCATAGTCCACTTGACACAATTACCGTTAACAAGTTCAGTACACACATTGTGACATTATAATATGAAACGAAGTGACAATCAACTTGTCTTCGAGTTCGCTTGTATTAAATAACTATTGAATTGGATTAACGGGACACCGCTTCAGCCTGACATGTGTCGTCCATATATTAAATCACGCATACAGTTAGAACCTTGAACTTGACAACTTAGTAAATAATAGGTGAGATATTAATGCCCGTCAAATTCATACTTTTATAAAACAAAACACGGTTTTGAAAGCGACACACATTCAGAAATGTATTTTATTTTATTAACGTTGATGTCACATTAAAAAAATTGATGTGTTGCTATTTATTTTATTGGAGTTTACTCCTTAAGAATCGATTTTCATATAAGGCGCCCGGTGTGGAAATTTTACGAGGAGTAAATTTTATACAAGCGTTAACTAAAAAGCGTAACGTTTTTCTGCGCGCAACCTACCTTGCGCACCTTTCAATGTATGTGTATACTTGTAACAGCCGTATACGCATGTAAGTATGTATGTTTGCCTACTTTAAGGAGTAAACTCCAGTCGAGCATCGGAGCTGACACACACTTTTTTTTATTCCATTTACGAAATTTTTACCATTCCAAATCCATAAGTGGGGAATGGTACTGTGTCAAAATTCACTTTTTACAGGCAGATTGTAGATAGACCCTCGACAGCTGAGGTCATCAGCGTCTATTCACATTTCACAACTTTGCAATACTTTCCGTACTTGTGGTCTCCGGAATCTAAGAAACATATTTTTGCAAAAAGTCTATCGGCACGATTATGATACCGAGCCAACGGCTGAACGGATCTAAATCAAATTTTGACACGTATAACAACAATAAGGCTCTTCCTATTTAACAAACAAAATTAGGTATCGATCCCTCAAGCCGTTTGACCAGAATCGTGCTGACAGACGAACAGACTTTTTGCGAAAACTTTTTTGCATTTTGGGGACCTCAAGCATGAAAAATACAGCAAAATTAAAATTTTTGTTGTCAAATTTGATTCTAATTTGGTCCGATACATTGTAGATATGACGATAGAATTAACACAGGCTACGCTATAACTTCGAGAGATAATCACCGGAACTTCCATAGCTTGTCATCTGGTGTTATAAAAGTGTGAAAAATGTTTTAAAAAAAATCGGATTTTCTTTATAATATTTTCTTCGTAACAATTGTATTTTTGTCTCTTTGCAGTATTACAATTCCTTATTTTTCTGCCGCTTAGTAGATAAATTTATCAATGGTGTATAGTATGTTTTCCGTGTACCTATATGTTTGTGACTATATTAAATTTTGGTGAAGGGACAGATCCGACTTACGCAAGAAGTCTCGGAATGGTCCATTTACGTAAATCAAGAACTGCGTACAGTTGATTGATTGTTATTTATAAGTATTTTTTATTTGTTTCAGAAATAGCCAAAGTTCGCGCAAGTTTGTTTCAAATAAATGGAGTGAAAAAAGAGCCACTGGTGCTGCCTGAAGCAGATGGCCCCGTCACAACACTCACAGAAAAGGTTTATGTACCTGTCAAAGAACATCCAGATGTAAGTATATTTTGCCAATTATATTATATATTATTATTGTTCTACTTGTAAGATCACTTACATATAGATCTAGGTCATCGTGCGTCTGCACTCCACGATCTCTCACTTAAAATTGCGTATTGTGTATGCAAATTATATCATTGTGTTTATGGAACTGCGAAGTTATACGTGTTCTGAGTTAATTCGTAAGTCGTGCCCTTATTTTTAAAAATTATAATATTCAAAGCTATCCAGTAGAAAAATACAAACATACATTTATACATAGATATTTATTCACATATAGCCAAGTACAAGGATGTGACACGTCAAGTTACTAAATATTAAAAAATTACATAAATAAACGATCTATATAAATACTCTATACTAAATATTACATAAAAACGCTTTAAAAAAAAGAATTTTTAGCTTCAACTGTAGTTCAGTTCCGAAATAATAGTCAGGGACTAATACTTAGTTACTAATAAACTTAATGGAGCGGAAAAGCAATGAAATAATGTAAAGCATACTCGTTCTTAGATTTTCCCATACATAAAAACTGTACCGTAGGATTTCCAAACTGAACTATAGATTATCCAAGTGTAGCTTTCACGGCCGGCGTTGTTCCAAATATTCATACTTTCCGTGCTTGCAGTAGGCTAGTGGTCCGATGATATTTCTAATTGACGTTTCGTCTACAACTGCAGTAGACATTTTCAAAATTCAAAGGCGATGTGGCAGCGATCGAAGTGTCCTCTCCTTGACGGCTCACAGGTAAGAATGAGTGTGACTTACCTGTGAACCGCCAAGGAGGACACTTCGACCGCTCCCACATCGCCTTTGAAAATATCTACCGCAGTTGTAGACGAAACGTCAGGTAGAAATACCACCGGACCGCGGCCTACAAGCCCAGAAACTGAATATTTGAACTATATAGATTAAAATGTACAATTCTGAAGATGATTTCATACCTATGTAGTATATTTAGAAATCAATATTACTTATTATAGAGGTTAAATATTGTATTTTTTCTTTCTTTCTTTTTGAAGTGAAACTTTTATAGCGAGGGTAAGTTCGTGAGACGATGAAACGAAAAAGCGACACGATAGAGTTTAGAAGCCACGAGTAAATAGTATTTATATAATTTAAGAATATCTATTACAGCATCGCTAAAATTGTAAAGTCGGTACGCATTTAGTGGAATAGCACTGTTTAGATACATACGTACGTAGGAAATCGCGTGTGTAAAATCGTATGAATAGCTGAAATGACGTAATTCTAAAACAACTTACTAAAACCATCTCATCAGCGTCGCTGGCTGATGTCAAAAGATGTTCCATGTTTTCTTTGCATCTGTTTTATTTCAAATGTTTTGACATTTACAAGCTACCGACCGCAGCTACCGGTATGCGAGCACAAATATTCCCCGAAATCACAATTATATCGTTATTTTTATAAAAATAAAATAAAATGTTTCTGATGTTTAAAGTTCTTTAATGGCGCACTCCCCAAAAAAAAATATATTGGTAGAGTGACTAGTGAAATGTCACGAAAGTAGTGTGTCGCGGAAGTGACGCAAAGCTCCAATACCAGCTATATTCTACCCTCCTTCGTCAGGTTTAAAAAAAATTGAAGTTATATGTATGGCAAAATATTCGAATTTGCATATTTACTCGTGTTTTGGGAGTTCCGTTTTTTATTTTTTTGCATTTTTTAATAAGGACAGTGTTAAAAGTTACAATATTAATTTTTGTTAATATAGAAGATTAGAAATATCTCAAATAAATAAAATAATACCTTTATTAATTGAAAAGAAGTTTACCAAAAGGCCTGTAATTCAGGTGTTTGTAAGGTTTCCAGGAAAAGCAGAATTCCGGTTACTGGAGAGTGGAGATTAACAATCCTAATTTGATACATTTTTAGAGTGTTGGGTCTCCAAGTCACTATATGAATATTATGAAGTAGGTATTAGAAATATCTTGTGCTTAGCATCATTATATAGTGTTACGAATATTCAATGTGTGTTTTTTAAAAATAATTAACCACACCTGAAGATGGCAACTCGTTGCTGAAACGAGTAGTGTAAATTCACAAGAAGTCACAAGACGGACATAATACAAGGTATTTCTAATACTTCATAATATTAAAAACCTGATTTTTTAGGAAACGTTCGCTCGTTGGAAAATAAAACTTAAATAATTTTTATAATGAATATACCTACTTATATTTTTTGTCATAGCATTCAAAAAGTATTTTTTGTCGAAAATTGCACTATACAAGTTTTCATTTATCATAATATCTCTGTTTTTCATCAATCGTACACTGAGAAGATATTAACGAAAAGTCCGATCTTGAATGAAATCCTTACAATTCGGTCAAGACCTGATTTATGCGATCAAATGTTAACACCAGTACTGGATTGCAGAAAGCATTGTCAGAAAATCTAGTTAGACTTTGACCTTAGATTGTGAGCAAACATAATATTTTCTCCATAAGAAAAGCATTGTAGTATTTTAAGTCGATCTTGATCGAAAGATAATTGATCGATTGAAACGATATTTTTGAAAACTCTGTATGCATGTATTTAAACATAGTTTTTTATACAATTTCAACTTCGAAGCAACATTTTTCTACACATTTTGATCAAAATTTGGCTTGAAAGGCGACATTAGTCGGTTTCTGCATAAATATAAAATGTTATTATATGATCACAATCTAAGGCTATTGTCAAATCAGATTTTCTGACTGCTTTCTGCAACTCAGCATAGGTGTTATAATAATACATATTCATTTGCATTGTCAATCATGGATACAAAACGACATGTGAAAAATACAATTAAATTTACATCAATTCACAAAGATAAGGCACAGACTTAAGAAGATATTTTTTTATGGTTGGTTTATTATTCAAGCACGATTTTAATTTTTAGTATTAACAGTAGTGGCTTCAAATAATTAAAAAAAAAATTAGCTTACTACTTCAGATATAGGTAATCTAATCTCAAACATACATTTATTTGTGTTCAAAATGAGCAGGTCTGTCTGTAACTCGAGTGTACTACTTACGAGTTCTTCACACGAATTATCACAATGATCTCGATTTAAAAAAAAACTGGTCAGTAGTGGCTCGGGCCATGTTGTAAGGTGACCATTTGCAGATATAGCTAATAAACCAGTTTGCTTTGGCTATACCTACTTATAAAATAATGCACATCGTATTTCTCTCTGTACGGAAAATACAGTAATAATGATTCAGATGCTCAAAATCGTGTCTCATTTTGTTCCGGTACAACCATTATTTCCTATGATTCTTCAATTCGCACTGATCAAAGTTAAAGCTTCGGTATAAATGTTAAAGAACGGAAAATTATAAAGAAGTTAATATTTAATTATCGTAATAGTTCGATTGGCTTCTTTTATGAAAACGTCTGCAAGAAACTGACTTTATTAATGTCATAAAATCTAAAAGTGACTTAAAAGTGGATCTGATACAGGGGTACTCAACCCGTTAATCGCTATCGAGCAGTCAATCGCCGCAACATTTTAAGTCATTATATTATATTTGTTTTCGAAAAATTAATTTTTTATTCAGAGAGTAAGGCAAGTTAGTTTTCAGTCTGAAGGGCATTAAACCACTCCTGTGTTCATAAATTTAATAGTACTACCAAATTTCAACATTTTCGATAGATATAGTATTAAAGATGTGCCTATACTATTTTAACGGGGTTTCAGCTCGATCTTCCATACCGAAATTCCGAGGTTTCGCAATTCCAGGATTTCGGAAATTTTTAAAATTTTTTTTATTTATTGTAAATCATAGACGCGTCGAATTTTTTCTTTTTTAAACGTCAATTTCGGAATTGAATAAATTAATATCGAAATTCCGAAATTATAGAAAAGATTAAAAATACACAAATTTTTGCTTAGAATAAGTTTAGAATTTATTGTCACAAATATAAAAATTTTACAACTTGTTAAATAAATTTTAAATTCTGGTGCCTATATTATATTACCCAGTGACATAAGCTTAATGCTAACATGTTTGTTTTTTATAAGAGGTCGTATGCAGTTACCATTTTTTTTTGTTATAAGTATAGGGAAAAGTTAAAAAAAAAACCTACATCAGATGAATTTTTGCTTAATTTTCCGATCAAAAAGTGGGCCTTAATCTAGATTTTTTTTACCAATGATTAATGATCTCTAGAATAGTTTTTTTATTGTTTGCAAATTTCTCACTTTAAAAGTTTCAGTCAATGTTTTCTATTTCAAAAAACATATTATTTAGATTTAAAACAAGGCGTGTTTCTTCTGCATGCAGTATTTTTGAAGACCTTTCTCGATATTGGAACTAGTTCTGGAATTCCGGAACTGAGAACCAAGTATCGAAACTGAGAACCAAGTATCGAAACTGGTTCCGGAATTGAGGATGATCCGATATTGGAGATCCTGATTTCAGCAACAGTTAATTTTCAGGCAAGCTACGTTGCGTTAAAGTGCGTAATTTGCCTTAACTTTTCTCAAGCATATAAAGGTTGAGAACCACTGGTCTAATATGTATAAAATGTATTAATCGTATATTATGTCTTATTTCAAAATAATGGCTAAACATAAATAAAATCTATATGTGCACTTGTTTAGAAGGCCTCAAGGAGTGAAACTATTGATTTTTTGTTAGTTTGCATATAAAAATACACCATGATACAAACGTGGGCAGATCAGAATGAAGGGAATTTATTTAAATCTAGTTTCAAACGTCGTTTGAAAGTTTCAAAAGTTGTTGGAAAGAGAATTCATCTTATAATTAATATTATAGACGATATTAACGGGTGTAAAAAAGGTCCGTAGAAATGGGAACACATTGTACAAACAAATAAATCTAGTTATTTTTTAATATTTTTTTCGATGTTTTGACATTGTTTTTGTATTGCATTCAAGTTGCCAGTTACTACAGTTGTCTCTCTTTATGTGATCATGGTCGTTTCTTTTAACCTTTCCTTCACCAAAAGTGAATATTAGAATTTGATTTTGACTTCGCTGTGTGTGACCACAGCCAAAAACATGTTAATCTTGCTCCTGTTTTGCGCAATAAAAATGTCGCTTATTAATTTTCATTTCACTCTATTTAGACACTTTTCCAAATATGCTTATTGCTTAATTGCTCATTAAACTTTCTCGCACTGATAGCCAATGCCTAATAAGGAAATTTACTTTAAAATACCTCTCTACGCCACGGATTCTTGAGCTTTCTTCCACCAAAAACCAAGAGGAGAAACTGATTTAGTTCTCTATGTGGTCACAGCTCACTTGGTGATATTACTCACAGATCCTGAAAACATTTTCGCGCAAAAGTAGTTGACTCAGAAAATCGACTGTAGTTATTTATTGAAATAGCTGTCCCCTAATGTCATGATAAGTTCACTCAAACTCTTTGTATGTAGCCGTTTCAGTTTATTAGTTTATTTATTCGGTTTATTATTATTTATTGAGCTATCTCAAATCCAAAAAGAGAAAATCATATTTTAGCATGTGACCTCAACCAAAAACAAGTCAACCTTACATTGCGATACTGCTTACAAATCTTGGAAGCAACAGTAGAATATTAAGATACTTTGAACTGTACGTTCTCCTCCACCCCCATAACTAGATTCAAAGCTGACTTGAACTTTCTGCCACCAAAAGTCAAGAGAAGAAACTGATTAGGACATTCTCTATGTAACCACAGCCAAAAACAAGTCAATCTTGCTTCATGATACGATTCGCATTTTCAAAAAGCATGCAAGACGCTGCTGATATTAAGGTTCTCTGTTCACCAGACCTCCATAACAGGACTTTTATTGGGATTCGACTGTAGTTACGATTTCGACAGATGAATATTTTTGTAATGCACTATCATTGTTTGTTTCAGTTGTAGGACAGTGGCATTTCATTAAACAGTCGTAGCTAGTGAACACGTGACAAAAATGTACTTTTTATATTTTTAGAACTGTTTGAGAAGCTTTTATAGGAGTGTTTATAAATAGTTGAATGTATTTTTATTTTGAGTGCAGCACTGCAAAAGCAGGCGTAAACAGCTCCCAATGGTTTTTGTTCGTAGTGCATTGGGTTTTAGAGGTACATATTTCTTTAGTATGTCGCTGCATTTATTCATAGTATTAGATAAACTAAATTATAGACGCTTAACTATTTTTTTTTAATGTCACACGTTATATTTTAACGTCATATATTAAGACGGAGTTTCCAAAAAAATAGTTTAAAACACCTTTAGGGATTTTCTCCCCGGTTTCTATTTTCACTTTTTTAACGTTTGCGTAAGTTGACTTGAAATGAAATTTTCTTAAGGTGGAATACTTAACTAGGCCAGAACAATGAAAATATATTTAATTAATTCTACTCAAAATGTCACTTTGTTTCTAGATCTTTAACATTCAAAATAGAGTTCTTGTTGACTTGCTTTTACCATTAATATTTATATAACATATAACCATCAGAAAGCACATGTTGGATGCATTTCAGTATATATTTTTATGTTTGAAACAGTCATTATGTCGCTGCAATGAGAAAAGGTCATTGACCACAACTCCATTTTTGCATATTTAAAATTGGAATATGGCCTATTAAATATCTTTTTAAAAAACAGACAATGATACGACCCACATTTTAACCATCACATTCCACATATTACTTAAAAGAACCATATTGTTTTAATGCACTGCAAAAAATTTTCATAAATATTGGCCTGACAGTAAATACTACAAAGCACCAAACCACTAACGCTTTTGTTTTCGACAAACGTTTCGTTAACCAACTAAGCAATATCAGGAGATGATTAAAACAATGTTTTAATCATCATGGCTAACGAAAAAAGTGTCAGTGGTTTTCTGTTTTATGGTTATTTTTTAATATTCAGTGTCCACCAGACGGGAACCCTTAACGCAGCCGAATCAAAAGTATCAAAGTTAAGTTAGCAATTGATAGCTTAGGTATATTATACAGGGTGCTGAATTGCTTTGCGGGTAATAGGGATTTAACCCGCAAAATCAAACTTTTGCGATTTCCTGCTTCCATAATTATTTTAGGGAAGCAGAAAATCGCAAAAGTTTGATTTTACGGATTAAATCCCTATTACCTGCAAAGCAATTCAGCACCATGTATATTATTGATATTATGTCTGTATCTAGTTTTATTAAAATCGGTCTGGCCGGCACAAACAGACAGCCATGCAAACATTCTGGAAAGTATTCTTTCGTCCGGAGATGATGCAAAAAACATGCAACAAAAAGATATTACAGGTGTTCCATTTCTCGTGTGATATTTATTAGTAGCTGACATTTCGTGAATATTATGGTTCACTTCTTCGGTACAAGAAATTGAGGGTTTCTGGCTGTCAATCACTATACATACTTTTCAACGATATCTCTTAAATTGGCCGATAGAAGCTGATAATGCATAACATATCTTATACTTACGAAAATTGAACAGTTACTGTATTTTGATGTATAATTATTATTTCTTGAACAAACGACAATAGAGTACAATGAGGTTAAAACAATCTAGTGAAGTCACCATTTTATAAAAACTTGAACTGTTAATGATATAAAACTGATATATTATCATTTATCATTTAGGTTTTTGTCCAGTAATAGTTAATTAATATTTTCAAAACCTATCAATCAAAACTCATTATAATTATTATAATCAACCGGTGTTTTTTGCATTACTATAATAATATTATGTTATGTATCATTATAACAGTTACTTCACTCGTAATTGTTTTGCTAGCAACATTAAAGTTTTGTCATGTCTTATATTATCTACTAATTATATTTTATATAATGATTTGTTGCAATGAGCGTCATCAGTAGAGCAATAATGAGAATAAAATTTGGTCCGAACTCTATGGATCTAGAAAAAAAGAAATAAATAGCATAGTGACTCCATAAATTATCAGTCCAATTATTCAACGAACCACGTATAGGTACTCGCGTTGTTTTGAAAAATATTTTTTTCGTATAAATATTAACAAAATATGATGTTTTTAATTTTTCATCACTTTTTCTTTGCAGCCCACCTGCGAATTTTTTCACAAACCACTTTTCCACGATTCTGTGGATCGCAAACCTGGCATAACGCATTGACTAATTATTATACGTTATATCTACTAGCCAGAGCCGGACTAACCGTAAACTGTTGCTTTAAACCCTCTAATCCATTCACACATAATATCTGCGTTTCAATCGAATATTACCTACTTAACAGGGGTGGTAGTAATAAAATAATTTTTCCTACAAAACTATGCTTATTTTTTAAAAATCTTTTCAACAATACTATAAATATAATATTAATAAATTACAAATGTAAATTACATTACAGTAAAAATAAGAGAAATTTGGAATTTTCCAACCCAGCTATTACCAGTTCCAGGGTTGGATAATTATATATTCTGGCTGTGTGCGAGAGAGTAAACTTAAGAAGGGAAAGAGATATATAAAGGAAAAAAAAATAGAATACAAAATGTAGGACAACATAATTTCTTAGTGTTGTAAATTATGTAGTTATAGGTTAGTGGAGGATATTATAAATGGCCTCAAGAGTCTGTGCTGAAACATAACCACCAGAATATTTTTTTACTGAATATCTTAATGTCTCGAATTTGTTTGATTTCCAACTGTATGCAACCTATAGTTCTGGGCATTCTGGAGCAAACTATTCGGGATGCGGACCTTTCCGGGAAATAACAATATCATCATTCGATTCTTTATTACGACTTTTATAATAAAACTGTTTGACCCAACTCTCTACGACTAACCGTTTTTGAAAAAAAAAGGCTCATACGGGTGATCTATTTCATCCTGTATATTCTTCATAAATTCATTTTCTAACAATAAATGTTTATGGATTTAACTGCACAATTACAAACAATGGGTGTGTGCTTATGACCACACGACAGAAGTGAAAACTTCAGATTTTCTAATTTTTGGTGTCATCTATTATAGCGCATTTATGAACTAAAAATCAAATTTATCACTGAAATACTAAAATTGTATTTTTAATTAATTCCACCTTGCTTTCAAAAAAATTATAATTATTGTCAAAGAAAGAATATAACAAAAATAAAAAAATATTTATATAAATATGTAGAATTTAGAAAAAAAAAACGCCAAAAGTTCTACGCTGCCATCACGTCTCGAACCCAGGTTCCTATGCATAGAACGCAAACACGTTACCAACTGCGCTATGAATACAAGTGTACTGCGTACCGTTTTTATAATATAGCTGTCAGCCGCGTCACATTTTTGCGAACGGTTCCATTTTTTTAACATACCCAGGAAAAGAGTGCCTAACGCGCCTAAGGAAGTTTTCACTTCAAAAATCAGTCAATATATAAAGATTGCTCTTACATCTGCCTAATTAATCCGGCCCTTCACATAACATATTATTCATTAATTGTTTATTATGCACAATTGATGTGCGTATACTATTGCATATATAATATTATATTTTATTGTTAATAGTGGATGAACGATAATTAACGAGTACGCTGAATGATCGTCGATTGTTTAGATACAGTAACTAGATACGGAGATTGGACGCTTTCGCAGTTGACCGCTCTGTGGCTGATGGTTAGTGAGGATATCCGGCGATATGCTTATTTGTTTGTTAAAACTTGTTAGTTATTATTGCCAGTGAATGCATCCCGCCTTTGCAATTGGACGGGGGCAAGATTCTATAGTTAATATCACGAGAAATTAATGATAAATATATCGCAAGCGATCATACGATTAAGTACCTATTTTCTACAAGAGATAAGTAATTGTTATTTATAAAAGACTATTGGATAAGCAGCTAAATTACATAATTTATTTGGCAACATCGGGAAAAAATCATTTTGTCAACCTTCGTCACAGTCGGGACTCAAATCCGAACCTTTCCATTTTCGCTGGAAAAAATCATTTTAAACCGATGTTGCAAAATCAATTATGTAATTTGGCTGCTTATTCAATAGCCTATTATACATTTTCAGCCGTACTGTCTGAAAAATTGGTAATTTTATTTGTCATAATCTAATAACTGGGACCAAAACGGCCGGGACCAAAACGTCCGGTACCAAAACGGCGGGACCAAAACGGCCGTACCAAAACGTCATGTACCGATAAATTCATACCACCATTATTATTTATGTTCTGATAAATTTGCTGGGCTATAGACTAAGTTTACTTCTCGTTTAGTTGAGCATACGTTGCTATTGATCGTGCAGATTGTCCTTTCGTGTAGATCTTCGATAAATCAGTTTTCCTTGCACACTTTACTCTTTTCGATTGTCATACGTCCTCATTCCTATGCGCCACGATCCATTCTCTGTACGGAAAATATCAGACGACTAGGGCAGTAACCTCTAGTAGACCTAGGAGAACCGATAAGATCTTTAATTCCCTCTAATCACCAAATTATTAGGGAGTTCACCGAAGTTTAAAATTACAGGTACAATATCTCCCACTAATAAAATTAAATTTTGTCATTTTTGTCAAATTCGTTATCTCAAAGACATGGGGTAGGTGTTGTAAAATCAACCATAATTTCAATGTCATATTTTTCTCTATAAAAACTAGATCCATCTATCTGCTCAATTTTGATTTTCAATGTTTTGCTTAGTATCCTTTGTGGAATTTCTATAAAACTGAATTTGTTAAATAGAAATTCAGTATTTAAATTCAGAAAAGCAGATTAAACATAGTGGGAACCACTCTTCATACTTTTTCAATAGTTTGAAGGAAACTAACCCTATATTAAACAAAAACTTAGTTAGTTCTAAATTATTAACTAGATGTTAAGCCCGACGTTATCCGTGCTTCCCATGACTTAGTGTATCGTTTCTCAATCTTTTTTGTGTCGCGACCCACTAAATAGTCAAAAAAGTTAGGTAAAAAACGTTGCGATCCTCTCACTACAATATGTTAATTTGAACCCTTACGAGCATGTTCACACGCTTACGAATCATAAAAAAAAGAATCATCTATTGTAATAAATGACGAATTACCTGGTAGTAATATTTGTTTTTAAATTAAAAATACTATAAGAATGATGTTTCGTATACGGGTCTTATTTTTTGAACACATTGCGACCCCCCATGTTCCTGAACGCGACCCCCAGGTTGAGAAACGGTGACTTAGTGTGATGATATATAGCCTAAATCGCTCCAGGATCTGTGCAACCGTGAAAAGCAAATTGGAATCGGCCCAGCGGTTTTAAGATAATTCGGAAACATAGAGAGATGCGAAAATGCGACTTTATAATAGATTCATTTGCCTAAAAGCAGTTACTTTGTGTGTATTATATAGAATTTTCAAAAACTGTATATAAAAAATTATACTTATATTTACCTACTTTGATTACTTTTAACTTCTTCGAAAACTTGCGGCTTCAGCTCATTAAACCATTTTTTTCGTATTTCAATTATCTAGAGTTAAATAAGAAACAAATTTCGTAATCATAATAACCTAGTGTTAATATAATTATTTAACCCCGCTATCATGATCTTAAAAATGTCTGTTTTGGGGCTGCAAAAGTTTTTTATTGGAGCGATCTATTTGCCAAGAGACTATAAACTTTTTTTAACAATAGATAACAATTTTTTGTTATCACGTAGTGATAGTGTGATAACCTAACAGCAAATAATTCTTGGTGACTATTGCAACGCGATTTTTTTTAATGTTAATCCAGCTTTAATATAAATCAGGAAACTTGTGTTCAGTTCTATGCACATAGAGCCACGTGCCATAAGTTCCTATGAATACGACGAATGCTGATCTATTTTTAACCGAAAACGTAAATAGCCTTTCGAGTGTGTGTTTATGTCATGCGCAGTGAGACTCATTTGAAAACAACGCATTGTTGCCGTTGAAACAGATTTGGGAATAAAACACAACGTTAGACGATAAACTGCACTTATAGACTCTTTAATAAGAGACTAGACGCGACTTGAACCGCCATTTTTCTTTAAATCGCTAAGAAATATTTTTGAAAAATAAATTATTTCATGAAATATGCATAAGCGTAATTTAATGAAAGATGTAGGTACGAGCAAAAAATAAACTCACTGACGAGACTTCAACCCGAAACTGCCGTTTCGCGTTAGTTGAGTTACCAGTTATACACTGCAGTGCCCATAGTTGACCATTATTTCTTTCCAAAGATTAATGTTTTAAACTATATATGTGCGAGAGTTTTTCTTCTATTACAAACTAGTGGCTACTCGTGGCTCCACTCACGTATATTATTAATTTATTATACCCCCGCGAGAATCTCTCCCCCTGCGAAGCGAAGTCGGGCTTAAAATCACTTGTAAATAGTTTGCATTAACGGGGTCACAAAAATAAACAGTCAACCCAACCTTTTCGTTTTGTCATTTGCAATAACGGTGTCACAACGCGCGCGAGATTAATTTTAAAATTGACATATCTTTTTTATTTGTCAACCGATTTAAATGAAACAAACACTAAATGTTAGCCCAAGCTTATCTCAATCATCACTGAAAACCACATCCAAATTGGTTCAGCCATTGCGGAGATTAGCGTACCCACACAGACAGATAAACAGACGAAAAAGCGTCTACGATTTTATTACATTATGTATAGATAACTGGGAAAAATATTTTTGATCTGGCTATTTCTTTAATGCTGAGTTGATTAATCACTGCAGGCTTTCATCTTGAAAATTAATGGGAGACCAATCACGTGCCTCAACCCCGTGTCTTGTTTCTTATTAAAGGATCTCTAACTGCACGTAACACCAGAATAACAGCAGCGCACGGGGCGTGAACGAGTACTTGAATAAAAGTACACTCATACGTTCAAATTTAATATTGGGGTACTTTTATATACAAAGGGTGTGGAAACGCAATCCCTTTCCCCAATGGTTTATAAACACACTTTATAACAAGTGAAGATCGTTCGAATATGTTTTCAAGTGAAAAAAATAAGTAGGTAAAGTACGCTTTCAGAGTACATTTTTGATATTAAGATACAATAAAATTGAATAGCATTATAGTCTATCTAAGTCTATCATAATTTAAATTCATATAATATTACTAGCAACCCTGTCCGGGTTCGCCCGGGTGCTAAAAAGCCCAGGTGCAATACACTACTCACTCGCTTCGCTCGTTCGCTATATATATAAACCTTCCATGCAAAATTATCTAACTGATGGTGAAAACCGCATCAAAATCCGTTGCGTGGTTTAGGAGGAGTTTGCGGTTAAACAGACAGACACGAAAAGCGACTTCAATTTATACTATGTAGAGATGTTTAATTACAACAATGTTCGTATTTTGTCGGCCAGGTTTGGTACTGCAGTCCGCGTTTTGTCCCTACTTTTTACACAAACAGACAGATAAAAATTACGGAAATGCGTTTTCCCATCTGGATATCGTCCAAAAACCTAAAAAAACTCGCAAGAGAACGAAACAGACAGAGGTCCCGTTACTATTTTTTATATTTTAGTATAGATAGAGAACGGTAGAGTTGAAATATTATTTTTCTGCCAATGCAAAGTCCGACCTAATATATTTTTAAGCTATGAATTATGACCAGTGAGGTGATATATATCAAGGTTTATTGTCTCGTAAATAGTTTATAGGTGAATGAAAATGTCAGCGCGTTTAACATAATAAATTATCAAATTATCTCTGATATTTTAAAGAAATTATATACTTACAACGATCAAACAAAAATCAATCAAAATGAGTACTTTATGACTAATGACTATAGTAAAAGCATCCATTTTTGTAGATTCGAGTTCTCACCTGAAATTAACTAAGTAGGTACTACACTATTTGCGCAACGAGAAAAGGAATTCGATTGTTACCTTAAGTTATTTATAGGGTGTTAATTCGGGGCTTACGAGTTCTCTACAACCTCCGAGTTTCAATTCGATACCGTTTTCGATTTGGGAGATATTCGGATTCGAAAATATTTAATTTGGTCATTCACTCACTCACTTACCGATCATCATAAGCTCTAGGGCCTAGAGGTAGGCCACTTCCGGTGATACAGGGATGAAAATTGGCGTCAGTGGCGGCACTAGTATTTTTTGTTAGGGTGAGCCAGAGTTGGACATGGTGTTCTGAAGGTGGGTCAATAACATTTGTTCCCAAAATTTCAGTGCTCGTTAAAATTTTAACCCAGATTACTTGCTATAAAATTTACAAGAAAAATTGTTGAAATTTCGAGGATTAAAAACGTATTTAAAAGATAAACTAGAGATTGGGGATTACTCCAGGGTAGGCCACCCGGCCCACCCTCTAACACCGTGCAGGTAGGGTTTAACATTACATAATATGCATATAAAAAACGAGAAAAATAATGTGTTAATCTCGAGTCTCGGCGGCAACAGTAGTTATCATTTAATTTATTTATTATATTATTATGTGGCATATTAGTATTATGAATAAACGTATCTACATGTTATGTAATGCACGGAGCAGTATTGAAATTCTCAAGCATGCACTTGGATTAGTTGGAATTTCTTCCACTAGACCAAGCATGAAAGTACAGTCGAGTTAAAATGTACGCAAGGAGTCAGGAGATAATAAATAACACTGTTACACGTATGCCTATGTGCATATAAATATAATATTTAGATTCTAAAGTAGGATTCAAAAATTCCGTGAATTATTAATATATTCCAAGTCTTCATGTTTCCGGGCTTGTAGAAATACCACCGGACCACGGCCTACAAGCCCGAAAACCATGAAGACTTGAAACAATGCCGGCCGTGAAAGCTTGCACACCTGGATATTAATATATTTTTATAAATACATACGTTCATTAAATGTGTCCTTCCATTGTGTCATTTAAAATTGTTTACGAAGATGATGTCCAGATACAATTTTTAGAAACTGTTTCATCGTTAAAATTGCTTGAAAAATAGCACAGCCTTCATAAAATAACCTCGAATGTCCTTCATAAGTTTTACATATGGGAGGAGGGAAAAAAATTTAGTATCATCTGCATATTTAATTTAGGCGCCCGACTGCACAACTTTTACTTTAATTCACATTTAAATTTTGTATTGACGAAAACATAATATTGTTACAAAACTGTTTTCTGAGTTGGCGGAATAAATATTTATTTACAATTATTTACAAACACAATAATAATGAACGCAACAACGAAAAGTCAATTCTAACAATCAACACAAGTAAACAATAACTAAACAGTAATTAACACTTAACTATGTACCAGGACTATTTATTTCTAGTTATTGTTGTTTCAAATATTTATATTCACTGTATTTATATCAGACGCACTATTTGTCGCTCAGTATTCTCCATTGACTGATTGCGTGACTCACCGATGACTGATTGCTTCACTCCCTCGCATCGGCTGTTTATATATGCTGCGCGGCTTAAGCCCAGAACGTTCTCGCGTTCTCTAGAACTTTCGTGCAGGTACTCGTTGTTACAGTAAGCAGATCCTGTTTCTCGGAACTCTCGCCTGCCGTTTATATACAGGGTAATCCGTAACAATATTATATTGGAGGTTAAGTTAATAGGTGTAAAGAAAATGGTGGAGAAGTTCAGAAATATTAAAAATGGCGAAGAAAAAAGATAAAATGCGCCGTAGTACGACGTTACATTACTTTTATAATCTGAGAACTGTATATCAAAAAAATATGTAGTAATAAATTAAAAATATGAATTCTAATACAAATTCATATTTTTAGTTTATTATTATCAGATAATTCTGCCGAAAAAATGAAAAAGAAATCTAGATTATTTAAAACGACTGAAGGAAAAATATCGAAATGATTGACGGTGACCTATTTATATGCGCGGGTATAAGCTATGCGACACGAGTGTGAATCTCACTTTATTAATGTCGAGTTTAGCTTGATAGCGGCTCACTTTACAGAGTTGATCTCGCGCGATGCCACATAAAGATTGCAGACAAACGCGTGTCTCATTTGCAGGAGCGCACTTCCTCGTTATTTTAACTTGCTGGTAGCAGTTCGCTGTCGCTGCGGTCCAACTCATATTTTGTGCTCACTTTAAATTATTTAGTTCATCTATACATTCTAGAACAGTGATCTTTCATGTTCACGAAGCTCTGGATCAGGGTTGTTAGGGGTATGAAGTAGATATGGATATATTAGAGATCTTTGATCGGTTTCGTTTATTGATACGGATATGAAATTATTTTGAATTTGAATTTTTGAATTATAGACGCTCGACAACTGAGGTCATTAGCGTCTGAGAAATTATTTTGGATATCAGGTAATTTCGATTACCGTTACGGTCGGAGCTCCCTGCTCAGGGCCGTAGCTAGGGGGGGGGCATTAAGGGGCAATGCCCTACCTTAAAACATCCAGTGCCCTACTTTAAGGAATTATAAATAAGCCGCAAAGACTGTCACGACAGAATGACAGACTTGATCTATCTGACATTTGGAAAAACAAGATTATATTCGTTGGATCTAAATGACGTTCTTCGGAAATTTGATAACATGGCAAGTTCTGTATTTTTTTTTTTTGATTAAATTGTCATTCACCGTTTTTTTGCTTTTGTAATTTGATATCACCAGATGAGGAGGGCAATCCAATTAATAAATTGTAGTCTTTTGCTTCAGTCCTACTTTAAACTTTCAGTGCCCTATCTTGAATTCAGCTCTAGCTACGGCCCTGTCCCTGCTCCATAACATCCCTGCAGTCTAAACCTCTCAAAATAAAACTTTTTATACGACTTCAAAAAAACCTGTAAGTACAGGTATGTGTTTCACATAGATCTTACTTAGAGTGCATACATTTAGAGAAAACTTAACGGTCTCATGCGCAGAAACCATGTTTGGTTCGGACAGGTCTATTTTATGTTTGAAGGGGTGGATCAGTTATGTGTACACTTGCTTGTTTGTCAGTGTCACTATTCACTTCAGTCATTTAGTGTTTACTGTTTAGGGTTATTTTACTTACGGTGTTGTTGAATTGTGTTTGAAGTGCATTATTTATAAAAACAATAATTGTTACTGTCAAGTGTCAAGATGTCACCCCCAGCACCTATGCCTGTGCGTCAGAATCTGTTTTGCGTACACCACTGACTGCTTCTCCCACCAGTTTTTGTGCGCAAGTTTCCGTTACGATTTGGTTTTCTCTAAATGTATGCACTCTACTTATTTCCTTGTACCCTCATAATTCCTGTTCTACGCAACTTATAGAACAACAAGATATGTACTGGCATTTTCAGCTACACCTAAGGAGTCTTCTTAAGTGGGTCTAACCTTGATCTGCCAGTTTGTTTCGAAATTGTGGCCCTTTAAATGTTAAAAAATTCATGACTTCGGTTCTAGGCATCGTAGAATAGTGGAACGGGTACCAAATTGCTTAGTACTTATCTTTGAGAAGCGTTCTTAGAAAGATTGGAACCCGGAAAATTTTACCGGAAATTTTCAAAAAACTAAAAAACGCCTATTTACATAATATGTTAATGCTCGGTCAATATGAAAACTTTAAATTTGAAACTCAACACACCAGAACAACCAATCGGACAGCTTGTGCTGTTAGGTGAAAAAGACTGCCCACCTACACTAATCTCGTGTAGTAAAAAATATAAAATAATAGTCGATAACTAAATCAAATTCAGCCGTGTTAAGAGAAGTAGTAAAGAAAATCCTGGTAAAAATGTGACGTTATGACATAGATAAAGGGTAGAATGGTATTCTGTACTTATGGTAATATCTTGATGATATCATTAGCATATATTGACCTTTTTGTTTATACTACATTTTAATTTTTATTTATGTCATTATTTAATAAACAAGAAGCGGTTTGCAGCTTTGATCTGTCATAAAATGTTCGAGAATGCAAAACTATGAACTTTACATAAAATAACAATAAATGAAACATATGTTAATGGCTCATGTTTTAAAAGCATGTCTTCGTAAAAGCATCGCTTACTTCGCTTACCTGGCTGCGCGCATATTCTTAGAATTTTTGTCTTCATATCACGTATAGTTAAAGCTGTTTTCGCAGTCAGATAGTGTGTTGTCAGCTATATATTTTTTGTTGAATTTATTTTAAATATTCCACACGATTTGTATCAAGTATAACAGAGTTCAAAACACACTAATTGATCTTTTGTATTAAAAAATTTAATAAAAAAAAAAACTTTTTAGAGACAAGCTTTTATTGAAATGTACTAAAAAGGAAAAAATAATATTTAATAATTTTGGTTCATAATTATTATAAAAGCGGGGGTTGAAATCTCTATGATAGTTCATTAGTCGCAACCCCGGCTTTTATAATAATTATGAACCAAAGTTATTAAATATTATTTTTTCCTTTTTAGTCCATTTCAATAAAAGCTTGTCTCTAAAAAGTTTTTTTTTTTACTAATATTTTATTTTGTTCATTTTATTCTTTCAAAATTTTACCCCCTTTTGATCGCCCTCGGAGATGAATTTTGAGAAATCCCCTCTTAGTGGATACTTATGTCAGAAAAGGAATCTACTGTCCAAATTTCAAGTTTCTAGCTTCAGCGATTTGGCCTAGGTGTTGATTAGTCAAAAAAACCCTACACCTTCGTTTGAACTCCTTAGGGGTTGAATTTAATTCTAAAAACGATTTATTCATGTATTGTGATCGGAAATACATATGTGTACAAAATTTTAAATCGATCGGATACATGGAAGTCGTTCAAAATTAACTTGCAAGATTTGACCTAAACAAACAAACACAAAACTAACATAATATACAAACATTGCAAGTTAAATAAAAGCTTGTAATAAAAAGTCGGTATGGCTGCAGCCTGCAGATCACTCAATATTCAATAAATAAGAATATTTTATAAATTCAAATTATTACTTAATAGGTGTACTAGATCTGTTTTCAAAAATGTGTTCGTACTTTTTGCAAAACTGACAATGTTCAAAATTGGCGAAGACTGGGAAATACGAACCGCTTACAACCACGCGTGACTTGATTTGTTTATTTTTTATACTTCGAAAAACAAATCAAAACAACACCCCTTTTATTGCCAAAGCAGACGTATAAGTTTTGTTTCTTGCGCAATTTGTTTTTTTTTTGTTGTAATTTCTGAATAATTGAAATTTCCATTTCTGTACAATGATTATAAAATATAAATCTATCATCACGTTACAGTTTCTTAATCCTTCCAATGTTAATGACATGAAGTTTTTGGTGTTCGGAGAAAAGCAAAAACCATTTAAGTTTGCGTAGTATTTATCAAAGTTTAAATTAAAATAACAATATATTAGATTGTTTTAAGATAGACCTCATTTCTACGAAACTCTGTTTTAATTAGTTGTTTAAACTCTAAACCCAAAATTTAACAGATTTTGCTTCTTGGAGGCTGGAGTTTAATTTACGATTTTTGAAGCTGAAAGAATTTCAGCTTAGACACGTGTGAATAAAGTTTAATTAATTTATTTGACGTTGGCGCATGTGAATATCATAACTTTTAAAAAATGTATCGTTATTCTAAACAGACATTTCGAAGAACATCATCTTCATCAACAAAATTAATTTTTTACTATTAATTTCCATTGATTATATTCACCGAAACGATCGTTTAAACTTATTGTTATTAATTTTATGTCAAGAAAGAAATCGGATATGATCGATGAATTATGTTTTTTAATGACAGAAGAAAATTAATTGGTGGAATATACCTTGTTTATTACCTTAACACGCTTATAACAAACAAAAAGAGAAAAAAGATGATTTTACACTATCATAAACAATTGGATACTTAAGAGTAAAACCAAATATTTCCTTTTATTTATTCTAAATTTTATGTGAAACGTGAAAAATAAATGTTTATAGCAAATATCATTATGCATATTTGCAAGCATTCATAATAACGTATTTTATATTTATTGTAGTCTGTCGGAAACATGACGAAGAAAATGACAATTATGTGCAATTTTTTAAGGAATTTTCAATGGGTGTCTAACTATAGCCAAACCCAAACAAAATACCTCACACTTATATCAAACGTTTTTTTTTTACCTTGTCAAAATGATTGGGTGTCGAAATTTGGACACACAAGTATAGCTTAAAAGTACCCTACCAGCAGTAAGGCTTCAATACCGGAATCCCGAGATTTCGCAATTCCGAAATTTCCTCGGAAATTTCCGACAACATTTTTAAACATATCAATTCCGTAACTGAAGAAATTAATGTCGGAATTCCGGAATTAATGAAACTATTAAAAATTAACACAGATTGGCCTTAATATAGACATTTTACAAATGGTTGATGAACTCTAGTAGTCCAAGCCTCCATGACACAAGAAGGTACCTCATCGAATACCTCAAATGTTACGCCCTCCAGACTAGTAAAAATTTGTTAATTGCTCACTTATTAGCTTCTACCGACAGCGAAAAAAATTACTTTAATAAATAAAACACACAAAACTGACTATAGCTGTCCAACTTTATTTTTAAAAACTACGTTTCGGTCTGTTATAAGACACCCTTTTCAAGCATTACTGATCCACTATTGCTATTTTTAATGAATTTTTGGAATTAGCTAATTAAAATAGAAATTATTTTTTTTACTCTATCTCTGTGAGATTTATTCAAAGACACTTCAAATCTTTAAACAAATCATTGTGACCTATTTCTGATTGAAATCCATATTTTCCATAACGACTATAACGTATTTGGATAGAGTATAAATGCAAATATAACGGATTCATAAAATCAAGAACTCTGTAATTTCCATCTTTTGTTGCATTTAAATTGTCACTTCACGATTTTGTAATCTTGGAATTTATATCTGCTTAATAAAATATAAACAATAATAATAATTTGTAACAGTTGATGGCTTTGTATCTTCATAAAATGCTCGTTTCGAGCTTATTGTTAGCATTACCATAGATATTCTAGAATCTGGATGTTTTTGTAGTAACTGGTGACGTAGCCTGTATTGTTTAAGACAAAATAATACTTCTAGTTTACCAGTTGACTATTTGTTGTACCGTCGCGTAATTATGTACCTGTCCTCTCAAAAAAAAGTCTACGACTTAGTAATTTTAGCCAATGTCACGTTAGTATAATTCTTTAGGACAGGTTGGGTGAAAAAACATCAAGTATCATAATTTCCAGAATTTTGCAGCACTATATTTTTATTCATCACTGAACTATAATAATACTGGAACGTGTACACGGATCAATGCTGCTAGTCGACAAAATGCATCTTTGTCAAGAGAATGGGTAATGCGTTAAAGAGAGAAAAGAATACCTTTATCTGCGTTTATCCTGCTCGGTTCGATCTCGATACACTGCGGAGGATTCGAGAGAAATCGTTACAGTATAATATAGTTCAGTTGGTATTTAACACTAACTCGATGCTGACAATTGTAAAAAATAAAAAATGCTGTCTATTTTAACAGACATTAGAAGTTTTATAAGAGGACGAGTTCTTTATTTACATAACCACTTAAAAATGTTTCATCTTCACCATATGTACTACACAATACCCAAGCATGCTACTCCAAAATTCCTTTATGAACTCTTTACGCCACGTGGGGCCGTGGGCATGTGCGTGCCACGGATTTTTAAGTCGCAGGGCAAAGCAGATTGCTGGCTATCGCGCGTCGTCTTTTTTTAATCGTCCCTTCCTGCGACAGGCCCGGCAATACAGTGGTGAGAATTAGACCGTGATGGCATACGTCATATCCTTATGTCTGTTGCAAGTAAAAAACCATAAAAATTGTAAGAGAATTCTGTAGAAACCATTAATTGACATGGAAATGTAGGGTTTTATACAGAAAAATAATGTATGAATTAGAAGAATTATGATTAGAAAAACACGTAGGTATTAAGATAATTTGAATTACATTAATTATCACTAATCACTTTAATTAGGTGTAAATGTACTTTAAGTAAAAAATTTCGTTTTCAACATACTGCTCTTAGATTTTTCGATATTTATTGTCCCACATGACCATTAGATTGAGTGGTACAAAACACCATTTTTTTGGGTTCTAGCTTCTAAGTTACCCTAAAAAAATGGCAAGACTCTCGAGATGAGAGTGGCCCCTATCAATTTAAAATAATTCTCACCGTTATAAAAATCAGGTTATAACGCAAAGTCGATTCGGACAGGTTGACGATATACTTCAGGGCCGCTTCTAGATTTTGTTTCTTACAGAGGTACATTTTTGATGTTTGATCGAAAGTTACATAAAAAAAAATCTACATACAATCATTGGATCACGACTTCTATGAAATTGGGGGTTTTAAAGGCCTCACTTAAGTTAAAATCGCGTTAAGTATTTCAGAAAAGGTCCGTACCCCTCTGTAATACTTCTTTGTGTGCCAAAATCAGTTACCCCATCTACAAGATACTCTTCACTCTTTTTAGTTTTAATTTATTGAAACTTATCTCTTCTCTTTGAAAAGGAGGCACGAGGCACAAAAAAACTTGATTTGTATATATGCAGATCGCAGCATCTATGAAACGGTAGGTACTATTTTATGCTTTTAACGGGACGCGTAAAGGGTCGCTGAGAAATTTAGGAGAGTCGACACTACCCTCCACCATAAATGAGAATCAGCCGAATCATCAGCCAATATGTGACAGTGCTAAAGCAACTGCCTAGCAGGCGCAGGGACGTAGCCAGCATTTTTTTTTTGCATGGGCCAGGGCTGGGCCACACTGATGTAGATCTTCAACCCCATATAACCCAAGACGCCTTGAATTTCGTAAAAATGGCAAACATTTTTTCCGTCATCAGCGTGGGGTTATGTGGGGTTGAATACTTGCGGTTTTATATTTTATTTATTGAATGGACTATGGCTCACCCGGGCCCATCCTGGCGGTACCTGCTAATGAATCAACTCACTCAAAAACCTTTATTGAGGAACCTTAAGGAAAAAAACTGAAAAAGCTCTTGAGCTAAGCAGGAATAATTAAGAACAGTGACACTTGTCATCTAAACAAACATCTGCACATAATGGTCATCGTTGACAATGCACTCTGTAGCAGATTTAAAGAAACAGAAGAAACCGCTTTACACATGCTTTGTAAATACGAGGCCATCACGCGGACAAGATACAAGTACCTTTGGATCACCCCTACCGCTACCAAAGAACTTTGAGACATCAGTGTAATTAAGATGATAGATTTTGTACTTAGTCTAGGGATCCTAAAAAGACTGATAGAAAATGAGAGGACCACAATAGATCTTCTAGGTCGCGGTGACTTCCTTCGGACCCTTACCATTTACCTAACCCCTAACACTTAACCCCCTATTCTAGTACCGTCACTGGGACACATGTACCTACATATTTATTATTTATATTCGGTTATTAAAAACACACCCACTAAAGCGTTAAAAACGTAAGTAGTATCGGTAAATGTAATTCGAAGACGGAACAATAAAAAACAAATCAATTATCTATAGCTTTATAGTGCTTTGTGTCAGATTGAGAAGGCCGACATAATAACCGACAGACCTTCATTTTTCGCTGCATATATCTGTGACCACAAAGCAAAATAGCATATGCCGAATGTTTCAATAAACCCACACACATCCACTGAATTCTTAACTAGCTATTTTGAAATTTGAATTCTTTATGTAGAGATTATACTTACGTTGCGCGAAACTGTTACAATAAAAAATAATTTAAAAACATTGAACCAATTTCAAAAAAGGAGCCAGAATGTCTCTAACAAGGATAAATTAATTTTTCTCTTCGTGTTACAATCATCTTATCTAACCTACATTCAATTAGAAGTCAGCGAAATTATTTCGCTGTTATTGGGATCCGTCAAATGAGCATATGACATCTGGTGGCACAAAATTGTACTTAAAACGAGGGAAAATTTTACATGCTAACAGTGCATATTTATCGTGAAATTGTTTATTACAAATATAAAACAAGTAAAATAAACAAAAAGTTTATCGAAAATGGAATTCGCGACGTTTTCTAATATCATGGCATTAAACATACTGTCAGTTATTGCCTTGTAAAATTTACTTTACTGCAGCGAATTATTTTCTAATGAAATGTGAAAAAACTGTATTTATGAATTAAAAAAATATTTTATATTAATAATAAGATGTACTTATTGTCATACTGTACTACAATAGTAAAATCATTTTATGATTGACAAATTTATAGGACTAACTTTGTATACAAATATTTTGTGGTTAGTAACTTACCTACTTATTACAATATAACATATTATGTTGCAGTTATGTGTTTACATTATTCACCTAACCCTGCCTTAAAGAAGCATTGGACGGATGATTAATTTCGTGGAGATTTTCTTTTAATTTTGATGTTTTTAAGCAATATGCCGTAAAGATTATTACTTTTGACAGCTCATTTTTCACGCACTTTTCTCGTTATATTTCCCACATTTGATAATGTCTGGCTTTGACAATCCGTTCTCCTTCAACGAAATTCCTTTGTTTAGGATTCGTACCGGCCCAATTGCAAATTGAACTTATAATTATTATTTCTTATCACTTTGAAAATCACAAAATTACACGCAAAAGTATACCCCGTATATAAAATTTCCCCCCCCCCCTTTGCGCCATGTTTTTTAAGCTCCACCCATTTGACGGACCACAAGTAATTTATTTACACCGACTTATAAGTGAATGTGGGTTAGGAAAGGTGATTGTAAAACGAAGAAAAAAATTATTTTATCTTTTTTAGAGACATTCCAACTCATTTTTTGAAGTTCGTTAATTTTTTTTTTAAATTATCATTTCTTACTTTTTGGTGCCCTTGCATTTTATTTTATTCCGGCTCACCCGTAGTAATAATTTCAATAGCGTAAACATCAGGGTTGCATATTAAATTTATTTTTTTAATATTTAATTTTGAAACAAGATAGCGGATCAAGATCGGTCCCTACTTATCACTCTTTGGGGTAGCTGAAAATTTTGGTACCGGTTGTGTTGTTCAGTGTTGCGTAGAATAGAGGGTATACAAGAAAGTTTCAACCCAAACGCAAATACCTACGACTTTTTTTTAAGTCGCGTCAAAATAGAAAAGTAGAACTGAATGATTTAATCGCGTCAGTAATCTTGCAATTTACCGTAAGCCATTTTGTCTTATTACCACGTTTCATGTGTTCTATTCTAACATCCTGTGTACTGAAATGTGTGATGTATGGTTCTTTAAAAGGCAATTTAATCTACATGCTACGTAAATGTATGTTTATTACTTATAAACTTTGGCACTTAATGTTTGTTGCAAATAGCTTGAAGCGCGGAAATGATAATAGAAATAAGATTTTGCACTGATGTCACTTTTTTCTAATATTAGATTAATACGAGCGCACTATAAATTATGTACCTCTAGTCTACCTGACAGCAAAAATATATATAAAATGTAACAAATTTATATCAAATTATAGGTACATTAGAACTCCTTTATCGATCACGACTATCGCAAATTAACGGCGATAACAAATTATTTTCAGTTAATGATTTGATTTATATGTAATTTAAAATTATTTTTTTATGTCACGGCTAAAATGTAAAACGGTTCCTTATAATTCGTTCTTTATCTGAATTGTTTTGTCTGTGGTTGCATCAGATTCACTTCACGTATTAAATTTTGATGGGAAAGCTCAATGAGCAGTGAAGCGAGACAGTCACTAAAATAATGATCACATAGAGAGAGAGAGAAATAAATTATTGTATTTGACGGGACTCGAACCCGAAACTCCCAGATGTATTTTACTACTGGGTATATAACGTCAAAAAATTCAATATGGCGGACGCTAGACGTCATTTTGTCAAAATGCTAAAGTAATTTTCCTTCTAAATACATCGATATGGGTATCAAAGAAAGGGTTTCGTTGAGAAGATTTCAAATAGGGGTATATGGCGTCACGGAAAAATCAATATGGCGGACGCTAGACGCTATTTTGTCAATACGAATGGCGTCACGGAAAAATCAATATGACGGACGTTAGACGCCATTTTGTCAATATGAAAAAAATCGGTAAAACCTTTTATATGTGGGGTATCAAATGAAAAGACTTGATGAGGAGATTCATCTAGAAGGAAGAAAATAAAAATAAATTATTTAAAAAAAAAACAAAAAACCCAACTGAAAAAGCGAACTTAAAAGATGAAAACAAGATCGAATGCAGTCGAAGGCATACATGTAGTAACAAGTTGAAGTTACCATTTGATCCTGTTTCTATCTTTTAAGTTCACTTTTACGTAGTCGGGTTTTTTTGTTTTTTTTAAATAATTTATTTATTTTCGTTTCAAAGATTTATCATTTCTCACTGATGTAAATATTACACTGTAAACATATATAAAATAATACACTAAATTTTGTAGGCGCCGCGCCGCATTACTGAAGTCAAATTATAATAAATACGACTTATTTTTTCGGTTCAAATTTATTGCCTACAATAATTTATTTAACAAGGAAATCATTATCGTAATAAGTGATGTCTGTTAAACACCGGTTATAATTTATTTGTTAATAGTGTAATTATTTAATTATTATTTTACATTTATACTTAATACATAAAAAATATTAGTTTTAAGTAAAAAGCAATTATTTATTTCCGCTGAAAAACGCATTTTTAAATGTTAATAATTAAGTTCGACCAATTAGTGTCTAGGTGATAGAGCATTTATTTCTTTCTTACAGTTTAATTTTGAAAATTATTTCAAAATACACCTTATAATCTTTGTTGATTAAAGGCACCCGTTTTAAATGTGCTTAAAAACGTAGATTAGTACCTGCCTTGAATGTCAGATGTTCGGTATTGATCCGGACAATCCGATTATAGAATGTCTTGTCCGGTTGAAAAATAAAAAGAGATCCGGACTATGAAGCGTCCGGTATTAATTGTGAAATCGTAACATAATATTATACGTATTAATTCTCGATTAGGATAAGTTTTGTGTTAAAACCGACAAACACGAGCGAAGGCGCGTCAAAGCCTACTAACTTAAAAAACTTAACTAAACCTCGATGAACTTACCGTTACCAGTTAAGTTTCGTCTGCTGTGAAATAGATATCTTTATCCAACACCGAGATAAACAATCAATATGATTAGACTCCTAGACCGTAACTAAATTCATTATATTAGTGAAATTAACATAAGAATATCAGACGACCTTATCGCCGTGATATTTATATAGAAGCTGATGTATAGGAAAAATGTAAATGCACCGCCGGGACTCGAACCCATAACTCCCAATTTCGCGTCGGGAAAGTTTCCAGCTACTACACAGTGCGTCAGTGCCCGACAGCGTACATTTAATCTTCCCTGTATATAGCAACAATGTACCGTAGATCCAGTAACTGCGAGAGCTTTTCTTTTTATAACAACATTGCATTGAATGCTGGGTTTCTTAAATGGCTGGGACATGCCTTGTATTAACAAATTACCTGTGAGAAATACATACGGTATATTTTAACTAACAATGAGATTAACAATCTAGTGGATAGTGTACTTGGTACCAGACTCTAGACTAGACTGTCGTGGGTTCGAATCACACCTGCGCTCATGGACGTTTTTTAATGTTATTTAGTTTTAAGTTAGTTGTTATTTAATGTAATTTAAAACGCTAATGACCTAAGTTGTCGACGCGTCTATAATCTACAATAAATAAAATAAACAGCAATGAGTTGAATACATCGAATAAGCGTCGCATGTATTTGTAGGTATCTAAATAAGTGGTGCATTTTGTACATAATGCAATAATGGATGCTGCGCATTGATATTATAATTGTGTGTGTGTGCTTGCGTATGATGAGGGACCCTCATCATTCTCCATCCCATCGTACAATGAACGCGTGTCATTTGTAACGCGTGCCACTTTTCTCTTTGCAGCACGCTGTGTGTACTGTGTACCATAAACCATTTAATATAACCTGCCCCTATTTTATATTATTATTATTTATTATTATTCGTTTTAGTTATTTATTAGTCCCAGAGCCGACCATCGGATTTCCTATGTATCGAATGCACAGACAATTTGTCTGTGGAGAGCATTGATGCAGACAAATAGGGAGCCACAATTATTATTATTATTATTCTGCCGGAAATTGAAAAATTTGAAAAATAATGGCTGCCAAGGGATTTCAACATGTGTACCAAATTTCGTTTAAATCTAATAAGTTTGTTGAGAGTTACCGTGATAACACATCTAGAGGTGGGACAAGAAATCTCTCGACATTTTACATAATCCTGAACATTTGTGTACAATTTTTGAAAATGTTATGGTGCCTCCACACAATCGGCCATGATGGGCGATTACAGGCCATCACGATTGTGTGGAGGGCATAATCGCCTGTAATTATCCATGATTGCCCATGATGGAGCGTGATCGCCTTTGTATGGATTTTTCGGCCATGATTGCGCGCATTTCCACACGTTCGTCAATCACTCAGTTCATATTTGTTTACGGTATGGTTGTATCCATGTTGACAGATGACAATTCACAATTAATGGCACGATTGTGTGGACAGATGCGCAATGATGGTGACAATCATGGCCCATTCTGTGATTGCCCATCATGGCCAATTGTGTGGAGGAGGCATTAGGATGATGTGATGACGTGAAACGTCGATATATCTTGGTTTCGCCCCTAGGTCCTTCCGTCCGACCGACGCCAATAGTGTATGTGCCATAAGCAGCAAATACACTAAAGACAATCGTAGCTCCCTATTTGTCTGCTTCAATGCTCACACAGATAAATTTGTCTGTGAGACTGTGTCATGAACATAGAAATCTAGGGATGGAGTACAAGTGAGTGGGGTGGTTGCTGTTGTCGGGGGGGTGAGGAAGCAAGTGTGTCCACATAAAATTGGTCGCTTCAGTTGCGCAAGCGCTGTGCGTGTCAAAGTGTCGTCCAAACAATAACAAACGGCTGTTTTTTGCGCAATTGAGTATGCGCAAAGACGCGGCCAATAGAATGTGGGTACACGCACCATAGACATAGCATGAACATGTCCATGAAACATAGGCATGCACGCTCCCGTGAATGCAGGCTTCCCCCCTCGTCTAAAGTGGTACTTTATACTTGTCCCTAGATTCCTATGTCCTTGGTCTGTGTATTCGATATATAGGAAATCTGACAGTGGGCTTTCCGTCTATATGTTGTCCCAGTGTATTGCAAAATTGGTACCTCTATATGAATTAAAGATCGGACGGTGTGGCCCATTCTGTAAGTGATCGTCTCGCTTAATTATTCACCATCAAAAGAAAAAAGTTATGTACAGTTAGGTAAATGAGAAAAGGTATTTGCTAAAAAAAGTATGAACATTTTCGTAATTATTAGTTACGTAGGTACCTTTTTGGTTCAATATGCCCGTGATTGAATGGTAGTAATACTAATCAGATATTGCAACCTGCAGTCATTATTTTAAATTTTGACCTTTCAACTTTAACTGCTGATGATTTCACATCAAAAGGAAGCGTAATGATATTTTATGTTTCCTGCGCGATATTTTCAATGTTAATATTACTTACGTAATTACACGTGTTTTTTATGTTAAAAAAACATTTTAAAGGCGGATTTTGATTGACAAAGAATTTTTCAAGTGCCGTAGTAGGTAAATCCTTGGTTCATATTAGGTATCAGTAACTTAGTAACACTAACACTGCAATTTCGAAAGTTATCAAAACGAATTTTCTTCTCCATAGTGCAAAGTATGTTCGATTGACACAATTTGATAGCACACCTAGGTACATACATTAGTCGACAGCTAATCACAATTTTTTTGTATTATAAGTGTCATAACTCATATTTATGAACCGGCTCAACAGCCGTAGTTCGGCACTATTTAAACTGCCACGATTCAGAACAGTACACAGAGCATCATCACCTTTGTTCCATATGATGGCACTGTTCAACACAGTATCTTCGCAATTGGATGTGTTCAGTATGAGCATTTCTGCATTCAGAGTTAAATGCTACAGTTTGCTTGATTTATAAATAATTAATAATAATTGACACCTTCTACTTAAATGTTGCCTGCAAATAATGTCTAAAGTTGTATTTTGTTCTGTCGTTGTCTATTTTTTTTGTCATTGTCTATGTTATGTAACCATCTGTAATTGGAGCTTAGCTCTGTTGATTGGTGAAATAAATAAATAAATAATTGTACGATTAAAAAAAAAAAAAAAAAAAAAAAAAAAAAAAAAAACCGTATTTTTTGACAGAGCAGAAAAGTTCGTAATAACTCGTTCTTTCGTATAGTTATCGAAAGTATTTCGAGTAGGCAGAGCATATTTTAAGCAATTTTCACTGGGCGGCACTAGAGTTGGAGAATCAGGTCCACTAAAAAATGTTGCAAAGCGTCAAGGATAAATAAAAAATACGCAATTTTAAAGCATAGTACATTTTATTATAGGTATTTAATGAATAAAAAACTAAAAATTAGAGTGTGGTGTTTTTTGCATCTTAACCTGCCTACCCCTCATACTGTAGAGTGTAGTGTGCAGACTGCCGATACAATATATTATGCCGAAAAATTAAAATTCTAATTTTTGTGACGCCGGCACAACCGACTGTCACTAGGCGGCACAAACTCGTCACTAGGCGGCACTACTTTATATGTTATTTTATGCTCTGCGAGTAGGACTATTTTGAACCAAAATTACAAAAAAAATCTTTCTAGAATTTAAGGTGAAAAATGCTTTAAAGCTTTCACTCTAAACGGTGTGAGAACCATGCTAGATAATAATTATGGCATAAGAAATCTAAAGTTAATAGTTATCTCGAATTTGGTGTTCTGTAAAAAGAAACGTTTTTTTGCTGCAAGAAAATGTGTGTACGCGCGTAAGTGTCAATCTGCAGGATCTGCTTTCCAGGAAAGATAAGCTTTGAAGGTTTTATAGAAAATTTCAGGATTGATAGAATTTTGCACATTATTAGATTATAACATCCATGACAATTGACAGCGTGCTTACCGTGGTGTCATTTTCAATAAATATTTTTTCCTTTGTGCATCCAGCTATCTACGTTTTTAATATTTCATTTCTTCTCATTACTGGTTAATTTCTTGTTTATAGGTACTGATTTCCTCACCCATACAAAGGATGCACTTACACAATAATTATATAGGTACATTATGTTATTAATAATAATTACCTACGTAACAAAATATAACGGAAATTGATGTAAGGACTATAAATAGTAATAGATGTTTGTTATTTTTAGTAACAATTAACGCGATTTTTATTAAAAAAAAACGGCCAAGTGCGAGTCAAACTCGCGCATCGAGGGTTCCGTACAAAAATAAAGAGTTAGGTAGGGGAAAAAAATAACAGATTTAATTATTTAATAGTGTTTCAAAATTGTTCCATATTAAATTTTATTAAATTAATTTTTAAAGTGAAAAACAATCACGTATCATCAGTTGGATTTGAATCCGGCTCTTCGTGGTGGCATACGAACGTCTAACGCCTATATGCTTATAACGATATATACGTAGGTACATATTATTAATTATTATAGTATACACAGTTAAGAAATGCGTTAATTAATTTTTAATTTCCCGTGGCAATTTAAAGACTTAGGATTTTCGTTTAGATTTTCCTGTAAACTATGAGTGAGGCCCTATATTAACTATTTTTTTTCAAAATTTTAGGCTCAGTAGTTTATCCTTTGTGAAAATTTTGCAATTAATAAAATGTAGAATTTTTGATTTTTTTGTTTGAATGAGGATTTCTTTGAAGTCGAAATTTTTAAGTAAATATCAATAATGCTTGCATAATATTTGCAAAAACAATTATGCGTTTTGAGTGGCTAAAATATAAATTTAAAAACTGCTTTCTATAAAACATTGATCCTAAAGTGATTTTCATAGTTTTTAACTTTGTGAAAAGATAATAACCTCGATCAGTTAGAAAGAACTAGTTAATAATTTTTAACCGATGTAGGCAAATATTGCTCTTTTTTTAATTGTGAAAATTGCTCTGGAAAAAAATATTGGGTAATAGATAACATTCCCTTGTAACGCGTGGTAACGTTTTAAATATATTTATGTTTAGACTTTAGATATCAAGCTCCTAAATACGAAATAGGTATCTATCTATTCGTTTTGAAGTTGAAGATTGCATAATAATTGTTGTTTTTTTTGTTTCAGTTCAATTTTGTGGGGCGTATATTGGGTCCTAGGGGAATGACGGCGAAACAATTAGAACAAGAAACAGGCTGTAAAATAATGGTTCGAGGCAAAGGTTCGATGAGAGACAAAAAGAAGGTAAATTTTGTTTACAATATTATAAATTTTATGTATTAACTTTTCTAAAAGTCACATTTACTCGAAAAATTGAGAAATTAAAATTTCTCATTTCTTAAGATCTGATTAATACCTATCTGGTATTGTTCTGTTACGTATAAAAATTATTAACGTTTTATTTTTGTCTCACTTTAGCTAATATACAGTACCTATTCAGTTTATAATTTTTTTAAAATTTGTTTTGAATATTTTGACTAAACAATCGAAATCGCAATTTTTCTACAATGCACAGCAAGTTAAATAATTCAATTTTGTTCAACTCCCGTAAGAAATATGTAATTTCGTGGCTCTACTGAGAGTTGGCGAAATAATGAATTCTCTGACTGTAGACGTGGGCGAAATAGCATTTCGCCCACGCTCCTATAGACGTAGAGAGTGAGCGAAATGCCATTTCGCCCACGCTCATTGCGGGGAACGTTTACGCAAGTGTTGATAGTTTCGTCAATCAATCAGGTCACCCATTATTTCGCCCACGCTCAGCAGAGCCACGAAATGACTTATTTCTTGCGGTAGTTGAACAAACTATTGTGTGCGACTATTGGTCGAAAGAGGAGATTCCTTGAGTGTGGATTTTGCCGCACGAGCGTAGCGAGTGCGGTAAAACACACGAGTGGAATCTCTTCTTTCTCCCACTAGTCGCACAATATACTATTGTTGTTGAAATGTTGAAAAAATGTAAATTTTTGTGAAATTAAAAGACTAATCTTCCAAACTTATTTAACTAACTAACAAACTAATATAATATGCTTAGCAGCCTGTAGGAATGTTATCAACAAGTAAGTATTTTTTCAACTAATTGTATCTACCTACGTTGTATAGATTGAAAAAGGAGTCAAAATGGACCGAGCCACTTTTACTAACAACCATAAATTTTCATTTTGAACTCCATTTTTTTTTTCTTTTTTTGTATCGTCACAATATACAGCGTGTCCACGAAAGTTCTTTACAAATGGATTTTTTTTTATTAATTATTGGAGCAAAAATTTTTTTCTGTGGAAAAGTTCTGCTTCGTCCAAAACCTCTAAAACACCAAAGAAAATTTTTTTCGGCCTAAAGTTATACTGTTCTTTGTATGGAGAGAGATGGAGGACATGTTGAATTCTGACCCACCAACAACTGGAATAAAACTGTGAATTACCCGTTCCTAGACGCGCCACTTAAAACAGACTGTTGGCGATGGGTTGCTGCAATCAGTTGTAGTTGCGAGTCGCGACAGCTAGCCGCTCCACTGAAACGAAATACAATTTCACGAACGTGGTTATAAAAACTATGAACAATATAATAGTCCAATAGATTATAATAGAAAATGTAATTTTTGTCACTTTGTAAAATAAACATGCTAAAAGATTCTAAATATTAATGCAACATTGTGTTGGATAAATAGGAGGACCAGAATCGAGGAAAACCCAACTGGGAACATCTCACAGATGAATTACACGTTTTATTAACAGTAGAAGACACAGAAAACCGAGCTAAAGTTAAATTACAAAGAGCTGTAGAAGAAGTCAAGAAACTTTTAGTGCCAGTAAGTACTGATAATTTATTAATGATGTTAAATAATCTTTTTGTAATACGTGCATTGAAAGTACACCATTCATAGGTAGGTGTTTTCAGAGACGAAAGTTGGATTTTTCATGCCAACAATGACGTAAAATAAAAGTCGCGTATGCACAGACCAAAAGAAAAGTGTTTCAGTGTTGGTTTCCGTTCCTTGGGAAATTATTCTTTTCGTCGAACTCGATAGTTATCCAAAGTGGCGCCATCCAGTGCGATAATTGGAAACTATATCTGACAGTTCGTCTAACCTACAATATCCATTTGCGGTTTTTATAAGTAGTTGTTCTTTCAATGCACTTGTTATGAAATTGGCGATTGCGACTCGGGTGATTGCTGCCCTCGTTGCGCTCTGGCGAGCAAACACCACCCTTGTTCGCAGTCAGCAATTTTCTGTCTTCGTAACACATGTACCTACACTATTTCTGAGAAACCTGCATAATAACCAAGTGGCGGGTAAATTTTGTAATAAATAAAATACATTTTCTTAAACACTTTTTATGTGATAATGCCTCTGTCAATGATTAATTTATTTTTCAAGGTAGTGTAGAAGCAGTCGTTAGCACCGTTCGTAAAGTTCGTTAATAATAGTTTCTGAAAGTTTATTTTTTACAGTTAGTTCTCTAAGAACGATTATAAACCCACTCTTTCGTAGGGAATAAAACTATGGACTTGTGTACTAGATTTTTTTTAAAGAAATTCGAGTGATTATACGCAAGAAGAAAATTGAGGAGGAAGATTAAAGAACGTTTTTAAGGACTGACTCACTGACTATATAACATCGCAGTTCTTGTCAATTGTCATAATGTAGATTACGGCTGCGAATATATGTATAGTGCATCTATCACAATTCAAACATCCTAGGTTCTCTTACGCGAACTGGTGAAAATATCTATTACCTATATGATTTTCAGTTTACCTATTATTTAAAATAATAATAAATTGAAAAACGTTTGCAGGCATTACTTAACTTTTTTTCTTTTTTTATTATAGCAAGCTGACGGTGAAGATGAATTAAAGAAACGTCAATTGATGGAATTAGCCATTATAAATGGAACATACAGAGATTCCAGCGCAAAAGCAGCAGCAGCTGCAGGTAATAACTTCTTTCTATTTTATAAAATCCGTACATACGCTAGGGTGACGCTAATCCGATTTTCACTTTGCACAAAAAAATCAGATCAGTGAATTTCCGGGCTATAGAGCACTCAGGGCCGACTTCATCCATTAACCACAACATAATTCCTAGGACACACGGATTTTTTTTTAATATAATAAGAAAAAGAGGCAAAATTTAAATCCACTCCAAGCAAAGTGAAGTAAAAATTCCCAAAATTATTTAGTTCAATTTCTAATAGACACCAATTAATTTAGTAACGGGTGTCCCAAAAGTTATTGTGCAGTTCTTCCTGCACCAGATGGGCTTCATATTGTCGAAAGTCTTTTTCAGGGTGGCCGATGGGATATGATAATCGCTGCCTTCAGATCATCAACTGTGTGCGGATTGTTCACGGAGACCTTTCCCTTCAGGTTTCTGTGCACAGAGTCTTTTCCGTCACAGTGTATAATATTGGCATACACAGTCTTTGTAAAGAATCTGTAATATTATGTTTAGGGCCTACAGAGATGCAAAATCGGCCCTGAGAGCACTCCATGTAAAACGAAAATACATTAATACATCAGCACTAATACATAAAATAGTAATGGGTCCTCTGTCATTTATTTTACGGGGTTTTTGAGTATTTTGCATACATTTTATTACACCTACACGGGAAAACATGTTTTTGAAATTTTTGTCTGTCTATACCAGCATCATGCGAGAACGGCTGGACCGATTTTGACGAAAATTTCAACAATGTCTGCTGGTACCTAAACTCATGTACGTATATGCCTAAATTTGAAATATAGAGTATTTTTAATTCTGTCAAAACTGACATTAACGCGAATTAAGCCGCCGGCAAAAGCTAACACATATAATATAATTTTATATATTCCTAGCTTTTCGACTTGGCTTCACCCATGTGGATTTTAATTTGATATTGAAATAATCAAAAGCAACAAATCTCTCATATTATCGCTTTACCATATCTCTTATAGTTTAACCAGAGTGCGCCAATTTAGCTCGAGATCGTGTGCAGGATCCTCGATTTGCTTTACATTTTTGATCACTGCTCAGTGCTCATCCTCCTTTTGTCGTAACGTAATAATTATAGTCTATGTCACTCGGGAATAAGTAGGCTTTTCAACAGTGAAAGAATTTTTCAAATCGGTTCAGTAGTTTCTGAAATTGACGTAGAGAAACAAACAAAGAAGCAAACTATATCTTTATTAGTAGTATAGATTTATTATTATATATATATTATTATTATATATATATTATATATATATATATATATTATTATATATATATATATATATTATTATTATATATATATTATTATTATATACCATGGACATTGCACGATGAGTGATGACGCATTAATTAAAAATTGATAAGTTTTTACTTGTTGTAGCAATCGGCTAATATTCGAGCCTTCTGCACGGCGCTTGTTGGTAACTTGGTAGTCGAGTAAGAGGTTTCAAATTACCTACCGTAATTATCAGATTAGCACGATCCTGTTCTATTTATCTTAATATGATTGTTTTATGGCTAATTAGTAGGTAATTGATTTGGTTCATATAAATTTATGGACCATTATATTATATGTAGATTTATTGACTTGACGGGTTGATTCGCTCACGCGTCGTAAAGCGGGAATTTATTTTCAAATTTATTAATTATTTAAATTGACATGTCTTTTAGGAAAATTTTCACAAGATCATGGTTTATAAAAGTTAGGACCTAGAATTGCCAAGATTGTTGAGAAGCTATACCGCGGTTCGTCTATTACAAGCCCCCAGCTCTCAGGTTCTAATGTAAAAACTGGACGAAATATCAATTGACTTTTTAATTTGTTAATAAAAATAATAAGTTGAAAATACGAATTGATACTAGACTTAGATAATCCTGACAGTTGGAATTTTGGAAAATTAATTTTTTTTTGTTTATTCTTAGCTTGCGATGAGGAATGGCGTCGCGTTGCAGTTGCAGCTGCGGCCGAAACGCAGAGATTACTTTCACCAGCCTCAATGCCCGGTTTAGCTGCCACTCCCTTAAGGAATCCTGCGACGCCACTTGGAGCACCGTTAATCTTGTCGCCAAGGATGTCGGTTCCGACGACAGCTGCCAGCTTATTAAGTGGAGCAACGTGTCCCACGGATCCACACGGTTTGATATACACACCGTACGCAGATTACGCCAATTATGCTGCCCTAGCAGCGGCGTCACCTCTTCTTACTGCTGAATACGCTACGGCAGATCATTCGGGTGGGTTGTTTGCACGCTGACATAACGCCCCCACCTCCGTGTCCTTGCATTATCCCAATGCACCGGCGCAGGCCTTTAGAGTTTATAATTCTTCATCGCCTTCTTCTGTTTCAATGACATCATCTTTGGCATCTGGTAGCCCCATCGGTTGGATGCATTTTTAATGTTTGTTCAAATTAGTTAATGTTCCCATTCAGATGTTTTTCTGTTCCGATAAACTGATCGATTTTTGTTAGGAATTTACTTTAAATTTGAAAAATGTTTTTGGCCTTCATTACTCAACAAGGCTTGTTGTATAAATCTTTGAAAAGGACACTGTGAGGGCATTTGCAGTTAACGTGCATTTTTTTTTTCATAATATAATTCTGTAAACGGGTAGACTTTGTTGTGTATTTTACGTAAGTAAAAAAAAGTAAATTACAGAGTTATTAATTTTTATTTTTAATTAGAAGAATTAATTCGTCTCTCTTTAATTAATTTAAATTTTTACATATTTTATAAATTTTATGTAAAGTAGCAATTTATTATTATTTAATTATTTCACATACTGTAAAAATTATATATATATATCTCTAGATATTTTACTGTGATATTGTGCTTCAATTTTATGTATTATTTATACATAATAATATGATTTTCGACGAACTATTTAGTTTTTCCACTTCGTAAAATTCAATTTGATACACTTTATCAATGCAAGGAAGCTTTTTCATAATTTACAAAAACAGAAAAAAAATAGATTCCAGATTTGATTGTTATTTGAAATAAAAGAAAACTGCAAATTTTTACATACACTATATTATTCAGTATTTATATTATTATAGTAAGATTAGAGTAATATATTTGTTTTATATTATTTTTACCATTTATATATCTATATTTTGTTATAAGGTCATGCATTTAGCAATTATTCATTCACATCGTTACCACTCTAAAATCATTTTAGATAAGTCATTTTTTAGTCTTAGAAAAAATTGATATGGCACATTTATGAAGTAATGTCCGTACTATAGTACTTTTTTTTTAATTTGGGAAACATACAGGCATCCGTGTTTATATATAAAAGGAAAACAATATGAAATTAGAATTTGTTCAATTAAACAAAAATCTATTGCGGAAGCTTGTAGAGGACGATTTTTCTGAGTAAAATAGTTTGTATTATTGTTCGATTTGTTTAAGCTCGAGGTAATTGCGATCGAACTATGCCCTGCCTAGAATATTAAAAAAATGCAGTAAAACATTTTGGAAATCCAATTACAAATACAAAAAACTCGGGTCGCAGTGCCAAAACCCTGCCGACAATATAGTGTATTTGCTAATACTGGCATTGTGGCTTTATTATATGAACTTAAGTTTGTTTTTGGACAAAATAAAAAATTTAACCCCTTAATACATCCCTTAAAAAATATTTTTTTTCTTAATTTCAATATTTTTATCAATGCAACCTCGGTACCAAATTAAATACACCCTTCAGTAAGTAAAGCACTATGCGCAAACTAGTGTTTTCATAAAATTTGTAAGTCCGGTCCTGTCGGGCCGATTTTATTAAAATTTTGGCAGCACATTTTAATTGTAACTAAAAGGTTAAATTTCAATTTTGAAACGATTCTGAGAATTTTTTCGGCATTTTCGGGCCCAAAAACATTTTTCAACCCCTAAAAACTACCCTTAAAATGGTCCGATTGGGCCCATTTTAAATAGGCTTCGTGCGGTGATGGATTTCAACGTGCCTACCAAATTTCGTCAAAATCAATTAACTCTTTCGAAAGTTATTGCCCGCACACATATATATATATATAAATATATATATAAATATATATATAAATATATATATATATATATACATATATAAATAGACATTTCCAAAAATGGTGCCAAAATGTTCAGGAGGCTATGAAACGTCGAGAAATTTTGGTCCGACCCCTAGGTCCCGCCATCCGACCGACGCCAATAGTGTATGTGCCATATGGCAAATACACTAAAAATTTATATGTTGAAATATGAATTTTCCAAGACCTAGGCAATACATCTACAGAAAATGAAAAATAACCAAAATTTGATCTATTTTTAAAATTATTTATTTTTTGTTGAAGTCTTTTTTTGCCAAAACAAATTATACAGTTCATAAGAAGACCTTTTAGAATTTAAATAAATATGTGTTGTGTTGTAGGTGTGAAATATTTTGTTATAGGTATATCATTTCTAACATCCGGTGTACATTTTACCAGTTTTAATTAGTGATCGGGTACAATACTATGATGTTACTACCATCTTTATTACAAAAATAATATTAAAAAACATTTCTAATAGGTACATACTACTTATAACTTGTTCTACAAGCAAGGAATACCTACCTACCTACCTACCGGATTTTTTTTCTGAAATGACAGTCGGTACAATTGAAAACAGTTGAACTAAAATTCTCATAATATGTTTGCACTATTTAATATGCGTACTGACTACTCAGAATGTTTTCTGCAAGAACGCCAATAGACTATGATCAGAGGAATATTTACAAAAATGTCTTTTTTCATATTGAATGCCTGTATATATACGTTTTTGTTGCTATCTTTTTTTTACCTCAACGTAAATGCTTGGAAATATGCTTTAAAGAAATTTATTAGTGTTACGTAAGATTTTAAATATTTAGATTTATTTTTAAAATAATAGACCTGTTAATTTTTAAAATTTTTATGTGGGTTTTCATTATACAATAAAACGCTTTTTTTGTTATTAAAAATTGCCACATTTTAAAGAAATTCGCAAAATAACTTGTCATTTAAATAACTGAATAGAATAATTTAATTATCTATTTGAGTTAATAATTTCGATTAAATTATATCATGCTATAAAATGACATCTCATTTCATCTTGAGTTAGTTCTAAATCGAAAGCTTGCTTTTGCCCATCGTGTAGTTACATCCTTTTTTGCGAAATAAAAATTATTCAAGCTCATATTCACCAATCCCAGTTAAATGTAATTTTAGTTTAATTATATAATCATAGGTGTCGGCTATCTGGATGCATATTATGATGTGTATATTGTGTATAGCATCCAAGTCACTATCAAGGTGGCCCACAGAAGCCCCTAAATGTAAATGATATGGCTTCCACAATTTAGTGATTTTATCAAGTTTTAGTCTCTTTTTCCCCCGCATCAAATTAAAATGCTCTTATTTTTCCCTTAAATTTTTTCTTCGAGCATCCGGACCTCAGTGCCGGATTTAACAATTTACTACCTTACGCAAACCGAAATAAAAAAACAACGCATAAAATAAAGAAAAAACTAATAGCAGTAAATTAAATATCTGCTAAAAATTTAATGTCATCCTACTCGCCGCTGTGCAGATTTATTTGGGATTTTTATTTACATTCTTTAACAAATTAAAGAATTTGGCGCCTTTAAAAATGTGCCTCTATATGCAGCTGGTAATTTGCGCAATAGAAAATACCGCACTGCCGAACCCCCCGCAAAGTTATTACACCTCTTTCAATCTTACTGATTTTTATAGAAACAGATATACTTTTTTTGTTTCATTTAACTGAGTTTGAGGAATATTTGTGGTAATGCAAAAGTTAAAAGTAATATATTTTTTAGAATATTTTTTATTATAATTAATTGTGAATACTTGGTGCTATTTTGAGTCTTTTCCCAGTAAATGTAAATCATATTTTTCGCCAGTGATTTAAGTTTATTAAATAAACGGAATCATTTTATTTGCTGCTAGTCCTTTTAAAAGTCGATATAATAAATATCATCTCATTGAAATACATCACATTATTTAGAATTATTTACGCGTTTAAGTATTTGTATATTGGATGTAGAAAATTCTAGCTAGTATTTTCCATTGTTTATACATCGTGATTGAACTTAACAGTTACATGCTATTTTTATATAACAAACGGATACATTTATTTCTAGTTGTGTTGTTGCGAATTCAAATAAACATTTCTAAAATTATTCCCTTAGATAAACAACGCACTTGACATTATACATTCTGCAATTATTCGAAAACCAACAAATTTAAATAAAAAAAATAGTTTATTACATTGTTCAATCTATTTTTATATTGATTTAGTGCTATTTTAATAAAGATTTGTTGACGCAGTTCTGTAATTGAACATTTGTACTATTGTCCCGCAAACACCAACACATATTTGAAACAATGGCTGAAATTTCCACCATGGTTAAATCCTCGAAGAAGATTTTGTTAAAGATGCTAATTTTGTAGCGCAATGCGTGTCAGTGGTATTAATGTAACACTGTTTAATTTTGCAAGGAAATAATGACTACTTCGGACTTTATGACATACTGTTTCCTTCTTTGAAAATATTAGAATTAAATTAATGTTAATATGCTTCCATCTATTTAATATTATGAATCATTGATCTGTAACCAAATTTATATTTGCGCTCACCATAAATTGGGGGTAAAGACATCGAGGTTTAGATAAAAGTCGATGGGTTAAAGATTTTACCCGTGGAGTTCTGACTTTACTGTTCAGACTCTCTGTTTATTATGGACCGGTTTGATTAGTTATTTTCTCCCTCTTAATTTGAAAATAATGGAATTAATACGTTTAAATTGCATTATTGTTTATACTGCCATCTTTGATTATTAAGAATAAGTGTTTATAAATACGGAACTGTTATATTGATGGGATTTGAAAGAAATTATTATCTAGTATTGAGAATAATCGCTAACCAACTATAAATTCATGTAATAATAATATATTTAACGTCCTTTTCTCGGCATTATGTTAGACACAATTACTATATTCTTTTAACAGCATTTACCCGTTATCTAAAGTCATATTAAAATAGCACTATCAATATTAATCGGGACGTATTTAAATAATTTTATTTATTAAATATACGCGTTTACTTTATTTTTATAGCGTGTGACATGCATTTTTGTTTTAAGTGTATTTAATTTAAGATACGTATTGATCGTCGATAAATATATATATTTAATTAATTCTAATTAGGTTCGATGCCTCAAATGCTTTTAAAATAATTCAGGTGGTTGGTTACTTTTTTATTTACCTTTAAAGTAGGTGTGGGAAATGCAGTTCTGTTTACTATTTCAAAATATTTGTTAATAATTTTATCTACTTAATTGTTATGCTTTTTTATCGCGGGTATTTATTATTTTATTTAATAGTTGGAAATTTTTGTTGTAAACTATAATTCAGATCTAAAATCGTTTTTCTTTAATATAATCAGTAAATTCATTCCAAAAGTTTAAATATTCTTTAATTTGTAAACATATAGGTCCCGTTTAATTTAAAAATTATTTAATGAATCCAATGTCAGTTTTGAATATTTGAAGGAGTGTTTTTTCTTGTAAAAATTTTTGAAATCGAAGCATTTTGTGGGGTATTTGTGTTAGAAGTGAGCCAAAACCGATTTTTACTGTTATCGATTTTTTTTAGCTAATATTGAAGCAGCTGATATTGAATCGATTTTGTTTCTAATAGAAATCAAACTAATATTTAATTAAACATGTCGAGCGTCTATAATTTACAATAATATAACAATCTACAACATTTTTGCAGTGACGATTTAGAATAGATGCAATGTTTTAAATCTTTTGCAACTCCTAGAAATCACTTCTTTCAAATAGAGTTGCTTCCTGGATTTTTTTTATGTAGTACTAACTTTGAGTCCAGCATTACTCGCGTCCCCTCAACTTTCCCATGTTTCATTTTAAAATGACCAATGCTAAAATAAAGTGACAGCAGTTGAATGCTAAGCTAAGTGCTTAGTAGAAACTCCGTCTGATACTGCCAGTACAAGGTACTAAAATCGCTTTTTTCGCTTACTGTTCATCTCTCATCAAGTAAAAAATAAAATGGTTTCAGTAGTTTTTTTAGCTATAAGCGCCCAGTAATTCCCACATAAATACGCGTTTTGCCTTTTATAATAAGAAAATTAATTTTACTGTCTTCGTATCGTTTGATGGTTCACTTAAGTAAACTGTAAACAGGGTCAGGAACAGGGTAATTGAACAAATAATACTGCAAATGGGGTTAAGTTTATTTACTTAGTTTATTCTATGGGAAAAAGGAAATCGAAAATAGATTTACATATTATGATATATAAAATGTTAAAAGTCACATTAGTAGCTGTCAAAATAAAGTGACAAAAATTAATAGAAAAAATCTAATTCGTTAGAATTAGTTATTTATCAATATTCGCGCTTCTTTTGTGTTGAGCGTATCTTTTTGTTTAAAGAGAGCTGTTTTGAAGGCGTCGTACGCCATCAAATATTTGATACTGACATCGGAAAATTAATAATATTTATTACTTGTAACCGATACTACCAATACTAATATCCCAATTCGATTATTGGGCGATACCGATATTTGATTTTATTATTAGCTCGTGTAATTTTCATATTTAAACGTTTCGTTTATATCATGGGATCTCATTAATTTAAAATTTTAAATGTGATACCAATTTCATCATAAATTTGAAAATATACAATTTCTCATGTTTATTCAGGATTCCTTTTTTTTTTACTATGTTTTGATAATTTTTATGAAACCCGTCTATTTATAATAATCAGTTAGCTACGCCTTTATTTTGCATAGACAAAAATTCGTTCTAAATTTGCTATTAAATAGCTTATGTTTTTTGAGCGTCAATAATTACAATATCTATATATCTATCCGATTAGGTTCAATTTTTTCCACATTTTCTGTTAATTTGTTTATTTTATATAAATGTATTATTAAAAATACTTTACCCATTAAAAAAAAAGCTTTGCTAATTGTATAATTTCAAATTTTTCATGCGTATTCATTGAGATCAATTTGACAACATACAATCAAATCGGTAGTTCATACATGAAATTAAATTTAACTAAAAGAAATAACATCTGTTAATTCATTAAATAAAAAAGAGGAAGGGACCAAGTCAATTAAATTCCTCATTTAACATATTTAATTCAATATTCTGTACGCTACATTTAATTATAATTCTGTATTTTTAAAATGCAGCTCTCACCGTAGTCGCCATTTTTTTAGTGCTTTGTGTTGTCTACACTCTACGGTACAAAAATATTGTGTATTAAAATGCAACTCTCACCGTAGTCGCCATTTTTTTAGTGCTTTGTGTTGTCTACACTCTACGGTACAAAAATATTGTATAAAGAATTTATTAGATATGAAATATTATTATTATTATACTTAATTTTTAATTGCATGATCACTTATTGAAAGTATGATTTCATCTGAAAAATACTCAGTTTTAAATGAATGAAAAAATGCGAATTGTAAATTTCCAATTGTAAATATTTAGAAAATTTGATTTGTCGTTTCATCTGTTTTTAAAACAGTCTAGAACAGACTTTAGACATGCTTTAGACTATGGGTACGTTCGACGACATAGCGCTATTAAATATAACGGTAGTTCATTTTGATGAGCGTTTGATACCCGACAACTGATTGTAAAAATATTACTTACAATGTATAAATTGCGTTTGTCCAGTTAATTTGTAGTTATAAATTTTAGCATCAAATACAAAGCGCTTAACTAGCCGCTACAAAAAGCTTGAGTGCATTATTTAATATATTATGTAGCGCTAGAGTCATTGAACCTATCCTATAAAGATAATTTTTATGAACATGAGAACAAATCTTGACATATTACAATTTATAATTTTTAATGTTATATTTATCATTTATGTGAACTCAAATGCTTGCCTAATGTACAGGAGCTGCGGCAAAACAGAGACGTCATTTGACCCAGATGCGGGAGCACCCATATCAAAGAGCTGGTGCTCTTTCATGAAGGTTAGTTGTTATTCTCAGTTGTTCAATTTATATTTGTAATTTTTAGCGTCTTTGAATCGAGCAGTGTGAATGATGGATTTGGAGTATTGATCTATAAATTATATTTTTTACATGTTCCAAAATACGTTATATATTTCTATTTTAAGACTTTGTTGTTTTGTAATGAAACTTCATTTTTAGAAATCCATAAGCAGATTGTGTACAACGGGAAACAAAGGTTTTAATTTTCAGATTTTTCCTTAATATAACTGGATGATTGCACTTTTTATAACAGAGTTGCCCAAATAGTTCTTCCGTCTTCTTTCGATTTTAATTCACATTGCGGAGATTTCACGCCTTTTTTTCTAAACACTTTTGTTAAATTATACTCGCATGGGATGGATCGATAGAGTGGAACAGATAACGTAATGCAACAAGCCTGGCAATGGCAGACCTTCCAGTCAATATAGATATTCTGATTTTTTCGCTATTCATTCTCATTAAAAAATGTTCATAAAAACTACTCAGATATTTTGAAAAAAATTACTACGAAATCTTGAAACTCTAGTTCCGTCTCTGTACCTACTCAAATATATTGGTTATAGCTGGTTCCAAACACATCACGAGTATAATACACGCGTGCGAGTATGTGCCATAAGTGTACAAGTTATATGGCAAATGCCCAGTTGCGAGTATTCATGAGTGCGGATAATATAATATGAGTATGGCCTACGTATAAGCAAATGTGTACATCAGCTATGCGAGTGCCCAGTCCCAAACTACTCGCGATATTGTGTGGAACCAGCTCGTGTTTCAGTTGTTTCTTTTTGTATATTTCTGCGTAATGTAATGGTATAGTGGGAAGGAGGACATCCTGTAACAATTTACATTGTAATGTCATAGTGTAATAATTTACACTGTGTTAACGTCAAGTAGTTCCCTAAGTTGTCTTTTTCTTTTCTGCGTGTTGTGCATTTGCTAGTCTGATTTTCTACCTGCGTTTCAATATTATTTTTTATACAGATTTTTTATATTTTTATATTGTATTTTATTATTCTTTGCCATGTAAATGTTAAGATTTTGAATTTGTGAATAATAAGATCTTATATGGACAATATTTAAAATGAAATGTCCTTCTTTCCAAATTAGAATGTTTCATATTTAAAATATGATAAACATTACGAATTTTTCGTTACATATAATTTAAGTGTTCATTATTTTGTTGTGTATCAAATATTTTGTTAACTTAAGCCAATGTGGAATAAAATATTTATATATATTTTCAATTTTTGCAAGCTATTATGTACTGTCAGTAGTATTAAAAATATATAATGTCATCACAGATAAATATTTGAAAAATAAAATGAATAAATTTTCTGTGTAAAAGAATCGTCATGTTTTATTTATTTTTTATTTTAACAGAAGTTCAATATCCGGATTTTCTTCTTGTTTACAAAAGAAATTAAAGCCGTCGCACCTTTTATTATCCGTTCAGTAACTATTATTTAACATCTATAATATTTTTAGGTATTTTGTTATTTTTTTAATTTTGTTGTATTAAATAAATCCTTGACAAATTAACAATTTAATTCTAATTAATTTATATATTTTTTCTTTTTTGTCATTTCTAACAATAATAAGCAATTCGACCACATTGGCAAGTTGACTAACAGTATGCATTTTTGAAGTAGAAATAATTATTGTCTACCTGGGTGGAGTGATTGTTGTGAATGTGTGGCGGGATATATTCAAATATTTGTAATGTCTGTCAATTACTGAAGTTCATAGTTTTGTGCTAACAACTTATAGTTTCTAGTTCTATTGAGTAAATGTTTTTTTTTTATATATTTAAATATATAATATATAAATTGACATTGAAATTAACTGACTAAAAATCATTTGGTTAATAATATTCACACTCATTTTTATATGGCACAATCTAGATTCTAGATTATTATAGTGTTGTGTGGTTAACGCTGTTCAGAATCTCTATGAACAGCTTTTATATGCTATTTAAAAAATAACATACCTACATTTTTTGTCTGTGAATTAATTATAGGTACACAATTTTAGAAAATATAACATGTGTCCATCTGAAAACGTTACGTAGGTCATATTGTATAAATTGTATGAAGACTATTAAATTACAAAGAAATGTGCTAAAAAAAGATAGAAATATCAAAAATTGTCCGCTGTAATGTTTTTGCAGTAATCATTAATTTTATTATCACTGCCAGGTCCCCCAAATTCTGATTCTGGCCTCAACCTATGGCGTCTCCCCTTCATAATTAAAAGTCGAGTCCTTAAAAGCAGTCTGGCACCGGACCCCCTCTTTTTGTAACAGTGATTTAACCAGGCTTTAATTTGAAAATTAGTGAAAGTATCAATTAAAGTTTCAGTTTATTTATTAAGATAATTAACTGAAAAATATATTAATCGAATAATAAATTAAAAACTCTGCTAAAATTATTTTTAGTATGTAAATTTCTCTTTAGAAAAATAATTAATTGAAATTGATTTTTTTAAACTTTTTCGAGGAAGGAAGTTTAGTACCGATTAAACTTGAAATGTTTTTGTACGTCACATTTTAATTTTTTGTTAAATATTTCTACTAGTAACTAGACTACTAGCGGCCTGTGTAATTTGAAAGATGGACACCGTATGAAAATCATTGATTAATTAATTATTAGTCACATTTATATTGACTATTTCAATTCACATTAATACTGTTAAAAGCATATTTTAAACTAGTCTAATTAGTAAATGACAGATATATATATAATATTATTATCATTAATGAAAGGAAGCTTTTAATACTAACCACCTTAGTGTCAGATTGCCTATATGTATTTTTATTATGTTATTTTATAATTCATAATATATTTGTAAATCATTTATAATACAATTATCTTTTTAACAGTTGCACTATTCAGTTTTTGCCCTTATTTACTGACACTTCGGTTGTTGAAATTTTATTATTTTCACTGCATTAGCAGCCAATGCTTTTTTCAACATTTTATTCATTTCTTAGACATTTTAAACAAACAAGATAATTATGCGTGTTTTTTTAATAATTTATATTTCTGTTATAAAGCGATTTTTTATAACAGAAATATATTGAACTGTAAGGTTAATCTTATAATTTGTTTTTATTAGTTTGAATGCTTTGACTAACAGTTATTTATCAGCACAGAGCTAAGAGTTTAAATTATAGAACTTGATACAAAAAAAAATTATAAATAGCAACAATATATTGCTGCATGTATTTTATTTTCATTCCTAATGAATGTTTCACATTATTTAACGTCATAATATAATAGCTGAGACAGAAAAAATTGATTCGAATCCGCATGTAAAATTCTATTCGCTTACAACAAATAAAAAGTTCGCTTCCAAATTAAAAAAAGCATTGGGCTGGTGACGCATTGTGCATAATAAACCAATTTGTAAATTAATGTAATCGTATTAATAAATTTGAACCAAAAAAAAAGAAAAACAGTATCGATTAATAAAATTAATATGATCATGTTGATGGTGGTACATCGAATACTAACAAACTGTTTTTTTCTTTTCTTTTCTTGTTAACTCGTTCGTTGGTTGGCAACACTATGAATGTTCGAACGACCAGCCACGTTCGCCTGAACGCCTGATCACAATCCTAAGGCTTGAGTGCGTGCGTGTCTTCTAACTGACTACAGTGCCCCCGTGTTAACGAACCGAAAAAAACGCCTCTACTACAACCGTCTTGACTGCAATGCGAAACTAACCAACATCGGCGCGCCAATACTACCACTACTGCACTACTACTGTTCTGATGCCTGGGTTAGCGGTACGTCTCTAATAACAGTCACAGTACCTCCTACAATACACACACCATACACAAGTCACATATTATCTAACCTACCTAATTTCACCTCACGTTGATTGATTGTTTAATCTAACCTAACTGACACATGTGTAGTTTGTATAACAGTTTGTCCGCTACTCCAACTTACATGCTTTGCCTTATTATCTTATATATAACAGAATTAAGTATATAACAAAAATGGGTGATTAATATCTGTTCTCTGATATCCATATCAAAAGTGCACTATGTGTAAAATTTTAGAAAAGCATATTATGATTTCATATAAAAGTAATAGGTATCGCTTCACCTGTATTTTTTAACAAAAATGTGATAAAATATATTTAATGAAGAAATTTAAAAAAACGTTTTCGTTAATAAATATGGGCAGAAATGGTGTCACTTTTATTATAAACTATTGTTTCATTTTTTAAATTTTGCAGGTACCTATCGTACCGACTTTTGAGGAGGAGTGTTGTTATATGGCAAAATGGCTTATATATCAAATTTTTGGTAAAATAAGATTGGTGATTGATAGTTTTCCGCTGCAAAGAAAAGAAAAGGCATCGCTGATCACACGCTTTGAAGTTTTTCCTATTACATGAATATTGTAAATTGTGTTTTAAAATTAAAATTGGGTATTAAATGTAAATTGTAAATGGTGCGGCCCCATAAAGACGCCTCACCATTTAGAATAAATTTCATTCAATTTGTCATTCGCTGTGCTTATGTAGTAGTTACATCGAAGCATGTGATTGATGATGCACCGAAAAATGGATAACTGGGGGATCCACACACCCTGTGAAGAGTCAATAATCAGTTTTTAATTGCAATTTGAATGTAGAAATTATATAGACATGAAACTTTTTCGCACAATGTTACAGAAAACTGAGTTTAAAAAATCTGTTTGATGATATTATGGTCTATGGAAAGAATTACCAAAAATTCGATATGCGAGATTTTGCCTTGTGTGTTGTTTTATAATACAGGTAGTGTAACTATTGTCTTCATATTAATATGAACAGATAATATTGCACACTAAAAAATATTTTTTATTTGGAAAACGCGAGTGTGCTCAACGTTTGTTTAATTAATATGACGCGTGACAAGAACAAGTCGCCAACTTAATGTGCGTATCGCTGATCATAATGTTATCGGCTGTATCGGCTGCCAGTGCAAACATCACTCAGTATGTCTAAATTCGTTTCCACATACCTATGAGATAAAGGTATTCTTCGATTTATTTATAATACCTGCAAACGGTTTTGTATAAAAAAAGTGGCAAAGTATGTAAGTGTAGTGATGGTGGTCATCCTTTTTTAATAATTTTACTATGGTCATGATTCTTGAGTTTATTTAAAACAGGTTGTCTACCAGTAATGTGAAAAGGTTAACATTAATTTGCGACCAATATTAGACTTCATGGGTCGTATTATTCAAAATTATATCATGAGATGGCAGTGCGTTCGATATTTTTTTTATGACATTAGATCTATATTGGTTTTAAAATTTATAATATTTCTTCTATACAACAGCGTCCTTTTTTGAGAGATGTGTAGAAAAATGTAAAACAACATATTTCTCAAAAAGAATACCTACCTACAACTAATTTCGAAAATATTTAAAAAAATTTAATGTATTGGTAAATAACGCTATTCTATAATAATAGGTATAGCGTTATATACCAAATGTTATAAATTTTAGTCATTATGTATTGCTATCTCTTGACTCCTCTAACAAAGTGTTATTTTGGATAACCTGTTGCGTGTTCCGATTTATAATAGATTTTTCAAGTTAGGGGTTGAGGATTTGTTGATTAGTAAGTTTAATACCCAATCCTCTTTCCCCATTCCATTTATTATTGTTTTCAGTGTATCAATGCGGGGTAGTAATGATTTTTGGCAGAATATCTTAATATAATTATTAATCCACTGTGATTCTATTTTCAATTTAAAATTTAAGAGATGTAAGAATATTGCACGTTAAAAATAGAATCAACTGTTTTTTAAAATATTTAATAAAAAAAAAAGAATTATATTTTATTATCCGTAACATTTTTTAGTTTTCCTATCTTTTTAGGATTTTAGGGCTTTAATAAGTTATTTATTCACGTAGTAAAAAAATCAGAAGTTCGCATTAGTTGTTTCTCAAACAATATTTAAAATACGCAATTTCTTATAACAATTTTTCAGATGAAATTTTGTTTTTGTTACTTTTCTGAAAAAAAAAATGAATAATAATAAATAATGATATGCGAATGTTTTTAACTAAATGACAATATAGTAATAGTAAAGAAATCCAATTCTTTTTTGTACAGGTTTTCTAGACGAAGGAATGACTGATAGAAACAATGTTTTTCATTGATTTTTTTTGCATAAATAACTTATTAATTATTACCGATTTCTTCGTTATTAATCTTAGATTTTATTATTATACTCGAAAAAAAAAGAATCTCTTTATTTGTTGTAAACAAGTTCTATATTATAATATTGTATTATAGTTTTATTTAATTTTTCTTTTTTGTTGTATATTATTATACTTACATAATATATTATAGAAAGTAAACACGTATATAAAGCAAAAAAAAATGTAAGTATACATATTACTTATATAAATATTTTAAAAATCGGTTAATATTTTGTTTGAGAAAATATTAAAATTCTGACTTAATTTTTAATAAGAAAAGATATAACTAAATTACAAATTACTGTTTCTCTTATATAAATGCTGAATTTCTGTAGAAATATTACTTGAATGTTGTAAATTAAAATGTGTTTGTGGTATTATAATTGCAATATGACGATTTCAAGAGATACCCAGTATGATATTTGCTAATATGGTCCGGTATGCCAGTGAGGTTAATGTTATATTATAATAAAGTAAGTTCCAATCGCTTATCGCAAACGCCAAAAACATCCAATATGCCGACTAACACTTTTGTCCTACAATAATCAGGTTAGTACTGTGCTGTAAAACACAGTATCTTATGTTATTTAAGACTTGAGTTTAGTACAGCTGTAAATTTACATTGAAAGAATTATTGGAAGAGCAGCCAAGTTAAATAATATCACTAGGTATGCAATATAGAAAAATTCATTTTTATCAACCGATGTCAGAGACTGAACTCAAACCCGAATTTTCCACGTTCACGCCGCGAAAGTGGAAAATTCGGGTCATATTGACACATAACTGGTTTATCTGTGAGTTAAAAGACAACTATACGACATACCGACTTCTTTATGCCAAACACTAGTTAACTATTATTTATAGTGCGATTCGAATACTGACTGAAGGCTAAAGCCAGGGCCAAAATAACGGAAAAAAATAGTGCGATAATCATGAAGACATGTCCAGCGACTTTCTAAAACCAACGTTTTGCGATGTTTTATAATGATTATAGCATACAATAAATGCCAAATTAATTTAAAAACTGAGGTCGGGTACCTATTCTTATGCAGTCTGGAATATGGTGTGTAGAATTAAATTATCTTTCGGATAAATTCCTACGTGTCATTATTTATTTATTTTTTCTTTTACGAGTCAGTTGTAATATTTCTGTAAACTTAATACGGGGTGTAAAACAATTTTATAATTCTTTTGTTGTTTTTGCAGTCATAATAATAGCAGAAACACAGTTGATCAAACATATTTATTAAAAAAATCGATCTAAAAATGTTTGAATACGTGATAATTATTAATTTTTGTATTTCGACTTCATTAATATCGTATAACGATTGTCAGTTGTTTCAGCTTTAGTCTGTCGATTTTTTTTTTTTTTAAGAAACCAATTAAGTCAGAGTTTGTGTAGTTGTTTAGTATTTGAAAGGTACAATTTTTACCTTGATATTAACTTATTGTAATAATTTATGGACGCCCTCATAATAATTATTAATATTATTTTTTAAAGAATATAACGTCATGAATCATCATAATTATTATATTGTTATTTACAAATCGTAATACCTGTGCACTGTTTAAAGTTTTCTTAATAGCAGTATTGTGCAATAAATCAATATAGATCTATATTTTGTTGATATTATTATTTGACAGTGTTTATTTTGGAAAATATTGTTATTGATTTATTTTTGTTTTAAATTTTTAATAATAAGTACTTAGACAAGATCTAGAAACTGTACTTATAACAGATATGTGATTAGTATAACGAGTTTATCTATATGTAAGTTTTTAATTATGTTGCCGTTACATATATTCGTTAGTTGAGGTTGATTTGATTCTGTTTAATATTTTTTCTTATTAAATGCTCTTTTATTCTGCAATGTTGAGTGGTTCTCGTTAATCAGTCTTGGAAAATTACATATCTCATGAAGTGTCGTAACTCAAAAAAATTTCGAATTAAAAATTATGACAGAATAGTTTTAGTTGATTTCTAGTACAGATAGGTATCTCCTTGATACCTAACAGTGCGTTATATTTGATAGCCTATCATACTTTAATACAGAATGAATGAATTGTGAATTATAGACGCTCGACAACAAGGGTCATTAGCGTCTGTATACTTTAATACAGTGTCGCGTTATATAACGTACAGCTACTGATTCTGACGTCACAAACTTTGATTTCGGAAAACCATTTTTGATATAATAGGACACTACATAATACCTTCTTCAAACCTGCCGTTTGAGGAAGGTATTGTGACGAGCTAGACTACGAAACTATAATCATTTTTCTCTACTATTCCGTCATAATTTAAGACTTTTTTTACACTTCAGTGGAATGTGTGATATCGAAAGATATAATTTAGCAATAAAAGCTGGCGATAAAAATATATATTTCTATTTGTTCATTTACTCTAAAATCCAAGAGTTCTTTTAACTACAAAATATTAATTTTATCAGAGAAACAAAACTTCTGAATTGTTACATTTTAATACCAGAGCTGTAGTGAGAATTGTTGCGCTCCCAGGCAAACCAACTTTTGGCGCCTGTTGGGAAGATTTTCCACTCAATCAACGTTTTAGGCATTTACATAGATTGCCTACAGGCTATTTTAGCATTATTTTTTGCTCAAAATAGCAAAATATACATAGCAAATCGTATCAGTTATTAAATATAACTTGAAATTCCACATTTTGCAGATTAAAATAGTTCTGTTAAGCAACAGTCCATTTTGAATTAATTATTATCAATGTACCTATCATTAATATAATAGAACGATTATACTCATACATCATATTAATATCGATTTAAATTTGATATCGATAAACTATATTTTATCTTTAATATTGTCCCAGCCTTAGCAACGCTCTTGTTTATCGTTTAGTTTAGTGGTTGTCCAATACGATGGACATTCATGTTTTATTAATTCATTTTGCATTATCTATTATTGTTTTTCATTTAAATTGTGTAATATTATTTTATAGTCTTTGTGCACACCTGTAATGTGACATTGAAAAGTTCAAATTAATGCATCTTTGCACTCCTCAATCTTTGTGTCATTTTTAAAGTGCAAAATATTTCTTAAAATCGCAAATCGACAATTCTATACTTAATGAGTCTTATGCTCCAGCCTGTTACTGATATTGTCGACTCATGATTTTGCACGCAAATTTTTAATGTTTCAGCAAGTTTTTTAAGATTAGTTTAGATTGATCTTTAAATAGAAATTTAACGGAATTGATAATTCAAATTTCAGTGAAATTGTATTTGGACCTTTAATTTGATTGACAAAGTAAATTGGTCTGTCTAAATCCGCCTTCAGCTAGAAATTGCTAGCAACAACTGACATGAGTAAAGGTTATATTAAAATGGAGTTTAGCAGTGATGAATTCCAACGTAAATGTTTATAATAGTTTTGTTCGCAAAAAAATTGTCAGAAACCATCAGGAACATGCGCACGTATGTTTTTGGTGTCGATAAAGTTAATATGCGCATGTGTGTGTTAGTTTCTAATGGTTTGCGATTATTTTGCGAATAAAACTATACCCAAATATTTCCAAAATAACGAGCCTAAAGGTGTTTTTTTTATTAAAATCAATGAGTAATTTTCCTGACAGTAGTTCCTTCAATTATGCACGAGAGGCAGCACTTGTGGCAGGTACAAACATTATTTATATTCCCCATTAGTGTCGTGTCATTTTAGTGATACGTAGGTATAACTTAATTTTTTAATTAATTTGATAATAATAATAATTTAATGTTATACCACTAAAAAGACACGACACTAATGGGGAATAAATAATGTTTGTCCCTACCACAAGTGCTGCCTCTCGTGGATAATTGAAAGAACTAATCAGGAAAATGGATCATTAACTAACTGTTTTTGACATGTATTTTTAATTTTAGTTATATGCGAGAATGTTACATACTGTGTTTTTTTTGTGGTAAAAAGCAAGTCAGTTTTTATAAATACGTTTTTTTAATCCAACTAAAAATAGTGTTGTAATAAATAAAGAACCTCAGTTCTAGAAATATTATATTGATAGTCATTTTAAAAATTCGAAAACTGTTCAATATTTGGGTTGCATAATTGCTACTCCATACAAATTGAAAAAAAAAATACAATTTCCTTGTTGTTTATTTTAAATTTCGACTCAAATGATTATACTTAGTGTGTGCAATAAATTTTAAGATAAAATGGGCGTCCAAACACAAAGTAAATTTAATTTTAATAAATAAATTGTAGAAAATGTGTAGTGCAACAATATGTGCCTTAGTTAGAATAACATAATATTATCATGTAGATGTTCCATTTTTTTTAAATTTTTGTTTTAGATGAATTATACTCAAATCGTCTATTGCTTAATTTATGTTTTATAAATAATATGTGTTAATTTAGATTTGATAATAATGGACAAATCAAAATTGAAGTTTTTGAAAAAAGTTAAATATTACATTTTTAAGCAATAAAATATTTATATTTTGTGCCAAATAGTAGTCATATAATATTAAAATTGAATCAGGTATGGTCACAAAAATCTCAAATGTAACTATATTTTTATTTCAACTTAAATATAATATATATTAAGGTGCCATTACATGTTAAAATGTACTCTTACATTTAAATCTTTCAACTGAAAACAGAATAAATGTAGGTTAAATTGTCAATTAAATATTTATTTTTTCACATATAATTACATATATTACAGGGTGTAACACTTCTAACTGTTTTCGTGCTAACTATTGTTAACTTTTTACTATGATTTTGGTTAAATGGAATAAATTTCAGGACTTTTTACATTGATGAAAATTGTTAAACAATTGAACATCGCGTTTCTGAGATAGCGATATCATATTGACTTTCTTTTTAGTGTATTTGCCATATGGCACATACACTATTGGCGTCGGTCGGATGGCGGGACCTAGGGGTCGGACCAAAATTTCTCGACGTTTCATACCCCCCTGAACAGTTTGCCACCATTTTTAAAAATGTTTATGTATATATGTATGTATATATATATATATATATATGTGTGTGTGTGTGTGTGTGTGTGTGTGTGTACACGATAACTCTCGACAGACTTAATCGATTTAAACGAAATTTGGTACACACATTGGAACCCATCACCACACGAAGCCTATTTAAAATGGGCCCGATCGGGCCATTTTCAGGGTTGTATTTAAGGGTTTCAAAAAGTTTTTGGGCCCAAAAATACCGAAAAAATTGTCAGAATCGTTTCAAAATTGAAATTTAACTCTTTAGTAAAGATTAAAATGTGCTGCTAAAATTTTAATAAAATCGGCCCGACAGAACCGGACTTACAAATTTTATGAAAACACTAGTTTGCGGATAATGCTTTACTTACTGAAGGGTGTATTTAATTTGGTACAGAGGTTGCATTGATAATAATATTAAAATTAAGAAAAAAATATTATTTTAAGGGATGTATTAAGGGGTTAAATTTTTTATTTTGTCCAAAAACAATCCTAAGTTCACGTATTAAAGCCACAAGGTCTGCATTAGCAAATACACTATATTGTCGCCAGGGTTTTGGCACTGCGACCCGAGTTTTTTTTTTAATGGAACAGTGTGTATATTTTATGCTATTAGTCACAAAAGTACAATCTAAATGAAAAAAACAACCATAACTATAAGCTATGCAACGTGCGTTAAGAAGTATAGCTTCAAAAATTACAGACTTTGTTTATCTTTCGGATCAACATAAAATACGTACATTTGAAAAACAGTTTAAGTATATCGCTTTCTCGGAAACACGACTTTCAATTATTGTATTATAGTTTTCCTCATCGTAATCGGCGTAAAATTCGTCTGTTTAAGCAAAATCATACCTTCGATAAAAAAAGTTCACAATGCTGCTCTGTATATTTGTTCAGAATTAATAATTACTTCAAATCTGTAATTAGCAACCAAAAATCAGTGTAAAGATTATTATTTCGTCTACTGGTCAAAGACGAAAGTCTGTAATTGTCAGTTACGCTCTTATCAAATGATACTCTTTATTTTTTATTGTAAAATAAAGAGATGAAAATTCAAAGCAATTATTTTGTAATGCACTGTCCCATACTTATAGAATATTGTTTTCTTTTTTATATTTTATAATAAAATGTTCGTTTTCATAGTTTATATTAAGATTTTAAATTAACAATAATGGCATTCTAGCGTTAATATTTTATGACTAGAAATCTCATTTTATTTTAATAATATTTTTATTAATTCTCAATACAAGACAATTAATGATGTAACATAATGAGTGAATCACTAGAAGAGGAAGGAAGATACATCCGTCCTTGAAAGTGCTTAATAATTCATTGTATATATTACACATTATATTATTATAATAAATAAAGTCGATGTTCACAATACAATAAAATTAATAAATATATTCAGTAAATGGATGTCTTTTTTATTAGCATACCAAGCAGGGCTGGCAGGCGGAAGGAGTAGGTGACCCGGGGCCCGGAGGAGAGCTCAAGCTATATTTTCCTGACCATCCGGATTATAAAAATATTTGAATTATACAAAGAACTAAAACAAAATTTGCAATTTTTGGTTCGCGTCAGAGATTTCTCTTCTCCGGCACACAATGTCCGGCATTGTGTTAAAATAGACCTGATTGCAATTTTCATGAAATACTGCTGTCAATTTCAATAACCGGTCAGTAACCGGTAAATCCGCCCACTGAATTTCTAATCAATAATGAATGACTGCCGGCTACAGAAATAGTCACCGGTACCGGCTACCTATTCACTGCCTAACTGAAAATTGATATCCATATTCATAGCAAGCCGTAGCTTAAAAAAAAATTCTATTTTTTTAAATAAGAAGCTGACAAAATAATTACAACGAAAATATGTTTTTGTAAGAAAAGAACATAGTAATAACATACAAAAACAATACAGAAAAAAGAAGAATATTATGTTGAAAAGATAAAATAGTGTTCTGAAAAGTACAAACGCACAAAAAGATTTACTTATAAGAAAAAAATACATTTCTTTTAAACTTTATAATAGGTATCCACAAATCAAACAGCTGTAAAACATTTAATTATAGGTATCACATTTTTTTTAATGTAGTTAAAAAATATAATGAAACAACACAGTTCTGGCAATTTTAACAAATTTGGCTCAGATTTTTGACATTTTAAATATAAGATGACATTAATCATCTACAATTTAGTCATAAACGATACTCAAAATGATCTAAATGCAGCTTGGGGAATTTTCAGACACTAAAGTTGAATACCGAGAAATAAAAGGAATTGAATATGAATGAAGGAAAGAATACTTTATTGCAAATCCCGCGGGGGGCTGCCTTCCCCTATCCCACTTTCGTACGCCCATGATGGTAGATATTGTAGATTAGAGGCTCGATAGCCAGGGCCGTAGCTAGGGGGGGGCATTAAGGGGCAATGCCCTACCTTAAAACATCCAGTGCCCTACTTTAAGGAATTATAAATAAGCCGCAAAGACTGTCACGACAGAATGACAGACTTGATCTATCTGATATTTGGGAAAACAAGATTAAATTCGTTGGATCTAAATGAAGTTCTTCAGAAATTTGATTACATGGCAAGTTCTGTATTTTTTTTTTTGATTAAATTGTCATTCACCGTTTTTTTGCTTTTGTAATTTGATATCACCAGATGAGGTGGGCAATCCAATTAATAAGTTGTAGTCTTTTGCTTCAGCCCTACTTTAAACTTTCAGTGCCCTATCTTGAAAGCAGCTCTAGCTACGGCCCTGTCGACAGCTGAGGCTAGGTCGCTATACTTGTAAGTTGTAGAGCCCGCGCTATTGGAAATTTCACATCAGATTAATTTTTTGTTTTTACATTCTTTCATACTTTCTATAGTAACGAGTTCAACATTCAAACAGTATTGTAAAAAACTATTTTTATACTCATGCATATTTTTATATTAATATTTAGTTTTTCTTTTGATAACCATAAACGAATTTTAATTAATCAAAATGCCTGATCGAAATCCGAAAGGATCCAGAATTCCTGGGATTCCAGAAGAACCAGAAACAGAGATGCATTCCACTCCATTGCCTCTCCCTCCAACTATTTTGCCATCTTTTAGACGCAAATGTAAGTAAAATATATTCAGTAGATATAATAATAATTATTATTTATTTCACGTTTTACTTTACCTATAAAAGAATGATTAATTTGAAACATGTGAAATTTTAGTTAATCAAATTTAAAAGTTGCATTTTTATAATAAATTTAGTAGTAAATAGAAATTGACGTTGTCTATTGAAAAAATTAATTTAATTTACCTTTGTCTATCTTTAGCTAACTGGCAAAGAATTAGTTTTATTTAGGTATCTTTCTGACGACGGTTAGAGTAGACACTAGACAACGGTGATACTTAATTAGGTTTTAAATTTGAACAGTTAACATAATTGGCTGGAGGGATATTTTGTCAAAGGAATTAGTATGTAAAATATATAAATTTATAAAGTCACATTATTTGATTGCAAGTTAGCGTTATTAAAATGTGTTTCACTAGAAAAAAATTTTTATCCAAGTTTTGGTTACAGCCGTTCTCAAGTTGGTAGGTACCTATCTGTTTTGCAGTTTTCTATACTACTATATAATAAATTTCGTTAAAAATTAAAATAATAAAATTTATTCTCTTCATGTCCTGCGCCTTACTATTTTCAACTGTTACAAGTCCCCACTTCCGCAAGCCACAATTTATTACTTCTTCAATGAAATGACCAAATTTTAGGCACGGTTTTGGGAAATTCACGCTTCATGCTACGCATAACCTGTATGGTATGACCTAAAAGCAGGCCCGGATTTAGAAACTTGCCGCCCCTAGGCAGTTGCGGAAATTCTATGGAATCTGGAAGTTTCGGGTTTAAGTCCCGACGGTAACGGGTTAAATAAATAATTTTTTCTGATAAAGCATTGTAGCGTGGCGTCATTGCGGGTGTCTCTCTTATATAGATAGATGTCTTTATTTGATTAGTACAAATGCACATAAATAGTGTCAAACAGAAAAAAAATTATAAAAACTCGTTCAATTTGTAGTGAGCTTTAGATAATAAATATTTTTTTAAATTATTCCTAAACTGTTGATTGGTATTTGCAATTTTGATCTCCGTAGGTATATTATATTTAGAGTTACGAGCGTTACTCGTAGGTGATTTAATATATCTGACTATTGAGGCATAATTGGATTGGAAGCACATTTTGTTTCTGATGAAATCAGGGTTAGCCTTGAAATGATCTGCAGATGCTTGTGAACGAGGATGATGAAGACGTGGAGATAAAGTGCCATCTGCAATATCTCTGCAAGGGAACAATTTGGCATTCTGAGGAGAGTTGCAGAGATACTGCAGGCAACAAATAATCCAATTTAATGGTTTCAAACTTATCCTGATTTCTTTAACATGGCCGGCTTATCGTACATTTTAATCACGATGTTTTTTTAATCACACTGTTAAATGGCGGGTTGCTATGGAAACGAAACGCAGCAACCAATGAATACGTAGCTGTCAAAATTTAACAGTGTGATTAAAAAAACGTCGTGATTAAAATGTACGATAAAACGGCCATAAAAATATAGTAGGAGTATTTTAAACTTTAACTTCGGCGACAAAAACTGAAAGATTTTTCCGATTAACAATTTCACTAAAAATATGACCCTCAAAATCATTGGCGTTCTTCTACCTCACTCTGCGTAATATAGCGGATTATTTAATCAAATCTGATTTTTTAACATTACTTACACGAAGTTGTACAAAATATAATAAGTATATAATTATTGCAGCATCCTCGGCTGTATCCATTTATTTAGAAGAAAGGCGACCTAGCGTAGTACTTCCACATTTAGAAGATAAAGGAAAGAAGTTTTTTGAATTAGTGGCAAGCGGAAATGTGCAAATTGCCAAAGAGTTTTTACGGGATAATCATGGATTCAACATTAACTGCACAAATTTTCAGGTTACTTTTTGCTTCTTTTTGTACCATGTCTTATAGTATACAAACTCAGTTGGTCAGTCAACTGTCATTCGGAACGCTAACTTCTAAACTGGAGTCGTTAAGAATCCTGTGTCAGCCATGCAAGAAGCAAAATAGAATTACGGTCGTCATGAGATTGCTTTCAACGTGATGGCAACTGCATGGCAACTGTGTTTGGCTGACTATAGTTTACGTCACCTCTGTAGAAGCATTATTTCTATGTTCATTACGTACATTGAAAAATTCGTACTCGAGACTTTTTTTTGTTATACAATAAGCTTCCGAAGAATTCTCAAAAATTATTTTATAGCCCATTTGTTATGTAGATTTTAGCCCCCAAAGATAAAAAAATTGGCTTGGGCAAATCGCTTTTGTGCACATCTGCCAAACATGGAATCAAATTTGTGTAGATTCCATCGTCGTATTTGGTATTAATAATGACAATATTATTAACACATATTTAGTTACGTTTGAACAATGAAAATTTAACTCATAGCTATGTATTAATAAAGGAATTTTAACGTAAATATTGAACAGGGTGTATCGGCCTTGCATATTGCACTGCAGTCACATTCGGAAGCCATGGTTGCATTTTTGTTGGCGCAACCCAACATTGATATCGGGGATTGTGCTTTACACGCAGTCAAAGACAATCAACTTCATATGCTGGAGATGATCTTAGATAAACTGCAACAGATTTCGCCAGGACTTGAATCCGCCGGTTGTACGCGCTCCAGCGACTTTCCTGGTCACATAACACCACTGATACTGGCTGCACAGTGTGGTCACTATGAAATTATCGAAATGTTGATTCATCGAGGGCATAGGTATTTATCATATTAATTATTATTATATTATCAATTTATTTTATTACGCATGTATAAGGGCTCCCGCGTACTAGGCAGCCTGGCTGCGGCAGCCGAAATTTTGAGCAGCCAATTTAAAGCAGCCCGACGGTCATAAACACTATTTGCCTCAAAAGGTAATGGTGTTAGCCTCTTTACATTTCGTTCATATACCCTATTTTTGAGTTTCGAAATGCAAAATACGTCGCCTGCTACGACAAGTGCGCGGGCCGCGGAGACTGAAGACAGCCATATAAATTAACCTTGTCTCGCTCTGGCTGCCGGACAAGCGTGGACGTTCTAATGGCTGCCGCAGCCAGGAATTCTTGGCTGCTTAGTGCGCGAGCTCTAATAAGCCCCGCAACCAGACTGTCGCAGTCAGGCTACCTAGTGCGCGGGAGGCCTAAATGACCTTTGCATAGTTTGACGATACAGGATATGAAAAAAAACTATCAGGAGTGTCGTGCTCACACTCGGACCTCGGTAGAAAATAGTACATTAACTTACTGGAAAAATATCTGCAAACGTTTTAATAGATTCTTTCTATACATTTTTTTTCTATACTTTCAATAGACCTGTAAAAATAGGTCTGAAATTATCATTTGAGCGGGGAGGCTGAGCATTTGAGGAAAGGTGTGTTAGACAACCAAGAAACGTACAGTATATAAATGTTCAGGATCCTGAGTCGCCGACAAGGGTAGTAAAAAATTCAAAAAGGCTGTAAAATTTGAAAATTTTTTAGACAAAAGTTGAAGAGCATACATCAAAAACGTCTATATATGTTTTTCCCGCATATCGATGATAGTTTATCCGTGAGGGCTCTTGAGAGTTTGGGGGTTGCAAAAAATATAAAAGAGTAAAAATTTCAGATTTTTTTGCGGATGCTAACAACGCATTCAGCGTAATTTTTACCCGACTGAGCGATATGTGTGGGTGCGTGCGTGTGCCGTGTGTGTATGTATGTGGCTGAGATTATTTATTCCCACGTAGACTCTAAACGGTTTGACGGATTAAGGTGTAGACTATAGGATTTGTCATAGTCTCACAAGTGACGCTGGGTGTATGGCGTCACGTAAAATGTAATGTGGCGGAAGTTAGACGCTATATTTTCAGACCGCAAAAACCAAAAGTCAGAAACAACTCGATAGATTTTGATGAATGAGGTGTCGATTGATTCGTCACCAAAAAAATGTATTTAGCTACTTTAGCACTTTACTGTTTTATCCCTTCAATTGATTATTGTATTTTATTTTATTTCATGTTAAATGTTGATATTCAGTATTCGACCACCGCACCCTCCAGATTGCAGTTGTCATCAATGCATTATGCAAGCTAAAACTGATGATCCTTTGAATGCGGCGGCAGAACGTTTTAATATATATCAGGCGATATGCAATCCGGCTTATATTTGTCATTCGAGTGTAGATCCCATTTTGACAGCGTTCCGATTATCGCGTGAATTGCGAGCAAGAGCTGTTGTGGAACCGGAGTTTCGCGCAGCTTATAATCAACTCGATGGTGATATTAGCGCCTTCGCTGTAGAATTAATTGGTCTCTGTAGAAGCACAGATGAGGTGATATTTCAAATCATTATTTTTTTACATTTATATTAATTTTTGGATGATATTAAAATATGGTTAACCAAGAGCCGGATTTGAGGGAGGCCCTCAATTCTCAAAAATGTATTTTTTAAAAGTATTATCCACTCGAAATACGATTTCGTTCTGGTATTGATATTCGATAAAGACTTTTTTGATTTTCACGAACCACACATTTGTCTTATTACCGATAATTGATGGGGTCTTCTGGCTTCCCTGGTATCCATAGTTAGATTGATAATGGTTTTGACACTACAAAAATTTTGATCGGGTTCCTGAGTCTCAAATTTGGTATTACCTACCTCGGAACCCACACATCATTAAATTCAATCTTTGATCAACTGAAGGTTCATCTCGTATTATGAATTCTCGTTTAAAGCGGTTTAAAGCTAAAGTGATAATATTATCTAAATATCTGCAGACGCTAATTCCAGATGGTGTTTTTTTACAATTCATTTTGGGTAACTTCACCCCTGTACGTCATTTAAGTACTTTGTATCCACTTAGCTATCAGTCCCTCGAGTATTCTCTTCAGTATATCGTGATCTTTCATTCTGTAAATTTTCAATTGCTATCTCAATGACGTTGAAAAAAAAACGCAACTTTCACCCCTTATATCTACCCCCCGAATCCACTGGGCTGTCCGCCAGCGCAGAAACGTAGTGGTCATTTGTGTTGGAACATATTACCGTAAAGTTTGTCCATATTCCGAATGAAGACGCAAACCCGGCTCCAACTCAAGACTACTATGTCCAAGTGTCCAACAACGCATCATGTTTGGCAAAAAACTTTTTTTTTTGAAAATATAGAATTTAAAAAAATAAAAATTTTGAAACAAATAACTCAAAAATCATTCACTTTGTCTTCTAATAATATTATCCATTATTGCTAACTGATATTCGTCTGTTATTTATTACGTCTTATCTCCATTGTAAATGAATTAACTTAAAACAGTGAAATAAATTAGTTACACTATTTATGCTGTATTATTATTCTATTACTATTCAATATTAACAGGTAGAATTGGTTTTAAAACAACCCAGTTCCAATGGGAGCTCGGGATATAGTGGTTATCCTCGATTAATACTTGCAATGGATTGGAAACAAAAAGAGTTTGTTGCACATCCCAATACACAGCAAGTTCTTACTACATTATGGCTTGGAGGTTTTTATATTATTTGTTAAATCCTTTTTTAAAAGTTTGATAATATTAAAAGCTTGGTTTAAAAATCTTTAATTCTAAGTTTTTTTCTGTCTGTCGAATGGTAAAAATTCAATTTTATAATAAATTGATTTTTAATTAGGTTGGCGCGAATGGATAACAAGACCATGGCCATTAAAAATATTCACCGTCGTACCAAGATTGGCAATAATGCCATTTATGCTAATCATGTGCATTTTTGTTCCAAATCATCTTTTTGTGCAACACTGGAATGCTCCTGTTAACAAACTTATAAGTCATATGGCGTCATATTTATTTTTCCTAGCTTTAATATTCATCGAATCATATCTGGACAAAACACAACAAAAACGAGGCCCTCCACAATCAGGTAATAAACAAAACATTGAAAATCAAAACTAGTATATCTCTTTGTGTATGCATTCGCGTATGCATAAGTATTAAGTATGCGCATCCACTGCGGTCCTTGATGCGTTACATTCTCATACACTCCTACTCGCGCATATAGCCTTTGTAGCTGAGCGCCTGTTTTAAATAAAAAAAAAAAAACTAGTATATAAAATATACTTATAGGAACTCTATCTATAGTGTCATTATCTTGCAAGCTTCGGGATTTTCGGGTATTTTCTATGATATCTAGATATAGACGACACAGTCACTTAAGGAGAAGCCGGTAAACAGATGAATTGCCTCTTGTCAATGCACGCGACGCTATTTTGGAATAATTCACTAGATCTTCACTCAGCGAAATATACCATCGCATCCCCCCACGTACGTGTTTTGGAGAACTCCCCCCACACCCTCCTTTTCGCGCGCTATCAGGTCGGTTATCGAGCTGTTTTTATGGTATACCATGTAGTATATGCATTGACAAGAGCCGATTCCTGTATTTACCGGCTCCTATATCAAGGGAATTATAAAGAAAAAGACAATCCGCCATCTTGGGGCGTCCACCATATTGAGTTTAAATTGACATCACATAGCTTATCGCATTCTACTCGTCAAACTCTTATTAATAATATCAGTGGGGGTTGTGAAAGAAAAGGCAATCCGCCATCTTAGGGCGTCCGTCATATGGGGGACTGAATACGTGTGCGAAGTTTCAAATCAGTCGCAAGATTTGAAACAAATATACGGAACGTGAGCTACATAAAAGCGTTTAGTTTAAAAACTTCAATTTTGATGTAAGACACCCGTAACATCTCTGCTTTAAAGTGACATTGCAAATTTATTTATAATATATTGCAATGGAGTCATCCCGGTTCATGTCAAAATTTGATAATTTTAAGCGGTTCACATTATTCCTCATTCGTAAACAAATGATGTAAACGAACGTGTTCCTTCTTATATCCAAGAATTTCAAAAATGCATCTATTTTAAACAGCGTCGCTTAACCGTTTATAATGACGCATAAAATGGGAAATTTTGCTGATCTTTAAAGGGACTATAATTGAAAAAGTTTAAAGAAATGCTAATCTAAAAGATAACAAGTAACACCATTGTGTTGGCTTGTACTTACATAAAAGTATATTCGTATTTTATATTTCAGGGCTAGAACCAGTTATAATAATTTATGTATTTGGTTATATTTGGAGCTGCGTAAGAATGTGCATTTTTCACGGGCCGCGCCGCTATTTTAGAATCTTATTTAATTGGCACGATTGCGTAATGTTGTTTCTATTTATGGCCACGTTTATGTTCTGGATGGCTGCGTTCATTGATGTCGAAGCCAATGATCAGAAAGATCTAGAACGGAAATATTGGCATTATCTCGACCCCACGCTAATTGCCGAAGGACTATTCTCTGTGGCGACCATTATGGCTTACTTCAGATTATTATTCCTCTGTCAGCTCAGTTATACTTTAGGCCCATTACAAGTAAGCTTCTGAATATTAAAAGTAACCACAAAACATCAAACCACTTAATTCCTTCTCGACGTACGTTTCGCTAACCATGTTAGTATCATCAGGAGATGATTATAGATTTAATCATTAACTGATGGTGCTAACATGGTTAGCAAAATGTATGTCAAGAAGGAATTAAGTGGTTTGGTGTTTTATGGTCACTTTTAATACTCAGTGTCTTCTCACCAAAGGTTCCATCGACCATCACCATTCAAGAGATTCATGGAAGTACCTAAGCTTGTTCTTAATAGTGATGGTCAAAATTGCTATTTTTTGATAACAGGTGTTATTTTTATATGAAAATAACCGGTTATAAATACCTGTTGTAAAGCATTAAGTTTTGTTAAAAAAAATATGTCTGTACGACTGTACCTATAGCTATAAAAAGTCTATCCCATGAACCGATATAGCGTGATCAGCATCTGATTGGTCGCTTGAAATTTATCACAGCAGAAGGCAATAGATGTACTAAAACATTTTCAATTTGAGGGTATTTATTTGAGAAAGAATATAAATCCCCAAAATATAACACAAAAGGAAAAATAAAGTTTATGGAGGTAGTAAAATACAAAAGGAAACCGAAGTCAAAACAATATAACCTTAAAACTGAAATTATGTAACAAAATATAATATTAATTACAATATTGATTTTCAAACAACCAATCAGATACCTATTTTCTGCACCCCTAGCCAGGCCCAGACAGCAGCTGCACGAAACAGAGCATGTGCTATTCACGTGTTAACTATTGGCGCTATTCTATGTATAATCAATGTTAGTATAGAGCTGTTAATTTTTTGTCACTTTCTAACAAATTTGACAATACATAAGGTAAAGTGAGACAGAAATACAGTGCGCCATATATAGCGCCATATATCTGTTGGTGGGAAAAACTATACAAGCTTTCCGGCGTGATTTCGCCCGGATAGATTTTGGTTTGGCAACAAAATAATCAAGGGCAACAAATTTCTCATACAGAGTAGGTACCGATTCGACTCTTTGACTGACTTTTGTGTGCTGCCTGTAGGACAGATAAAGAATAATTTGAAGAATACTAAAAAGTACCCTAGTCCTTAGAATAAAAAAAAGTGAAAAAGCTGTAAGGCTAGGTATAAAGAAATATTATTTTTTCCATTCTACTCAAAAACGAATTGTTCAAATTCCGTATACACTTGTTTTTAGCTAAATAATATATTTTTGCTTCGTGGTAACTGGTACAAAATCGAAAAGAATGATAAGAAAATTAAATTTATACTGAAAATTAGTAAAAAACTATGTTACCGCTTTTTAAGTAAATTGACGTTAGTTGTTGTTGTTAATAATATGATCAACAAATTTGTTGTTTCACAGATTTCGTTAGGAAAAATGGGAGCAGATATTGGCAAATTTATTGTTATATTTGCGGTTCTACTTCTGTCTTTTACAGCAGGTAAGTTGTAAAATAGTCAATTATTTACACAACTGCATGAAACGTATAAAGCGAAGAAGACTGTGGCAGACAGACAGAATAGTGAGAACAATATAGGGTTTCGCACTTTTGGGTACGGAACCCTAAAACTGAAGAGCACCGGCACCTAAAAGCACAAAACTTGAAACTGTTACATTTCTAACAAAGATTTTATCTAAAACAAAAATATCGCTAAATTAAAAAATACATAAATAAAACAACTTAAAAAGGATTTATAATGACATTCATATAATAATAATAAAATTTGATGTTGGGTAACAACGAAATTTTGACGGGCCTTTGACCTACATTTTGCCGATTCGTTGCCATTTTCACATTCGGCTAGCATTTTTAAGCATTATAATACCGTATATCAACTTTATCGAAGCATTTTTTCTCTATGATGCCATAATTTATGGCCGCCATCTTGAACTCTACCGCAATTTTTTTGCATACTGAAAAACTCGCAAAATATGATTTTAAGGTTATTCGCGCTCTACGCAGAGAGTCGAAATAAAATCTAAATTTTTTGTACTAAAATAAAAAAATGTTAACCTGTAAATTAAAAACTTAAATTTAGATTATTAGTTATTAACAATAAAAAAATAAATGTAATTTGAATTTTTTTTCAAGGGTAAATTATGTTTTGTGATCAAATCGATCCGAGCGTATGATAGAGAAAGATAGATAGCATATAAAATAATTCTAAATTAATGTAAATTCGAACGCATTAGAGCGCTCGGGTCAATCTGAACGTACAACCGAATGCACCCTAAGATGGCAGCCAAATGACAAATAATTTAGTCAATTTTCAAAATATGTCCAAACTTAATCTACGAGAATTGATTAATGATGCGTTTTAAACGAGATTACCTATATTATCTACATGTTAAATATTCAGTTTTTAAAAATTAATTACGCAAAAACTACATGTTAGATCTTACTCAAAAAATTAAATTATTTATTGACATTAAAAATTTACTTTGCTATAATGCGCGAAAAACCTTAAAAGAGATCAGAATGCATAACATGTCGCTATTAATATCAAAGGTACCTATTCTTAAGCGTTGTATCAAAAGTTGAAAGTTTTCTAAAAAGAAGTTGTGATCATGAATTTGTTAAGACAAATATTAATTATCAATAAATATAAAAATTTTAAAGGTTTGTCACGGTTGTATCAATACTACGATGGTATGATTCAGACCGATCCAGTTTCCGGTACGCAAACAGTTCAAGTGAGCTCTTTTGTCGGATTTCGTGCAACGTTGAAGACATTATTTTGGGCGGTATTTTGCATGTCGCCATTGGAAGCTGCAGACGTTGTAATAGAAAATTTGCCTGGTGAAAGATCAAATACAACGATCATCAATAATCATGGATTCACAGAACTCGTTGGCCACTTAGCTTTTGCATGTAAGGTTTACAAATAAACACAAAGGAAAAATAGGAATAGAAATAAAAGGAGGAAAATATTTTTAAGTATTTTTGTATTAACAAACCTTTATTCCCGGACCCCGACTTCTCTCTTGATAATGTCGTAACCGGAAGGACAGACAGACACGCAGTGACACAAACTTACTGATTAAAATTCTGGAAACACGATTTCCTTTCTTAATATCATACAAAACACTCAAACCCCGCAAGAACACGAAATTATTAATCATATTCTTTGAATAATGAATAATGAATTGAAAATATGAATTGGTGCTAGGCCCAAATAACCTTAGCTGTTGGTGGTCTTTAAAATACAATTACAATTGAATACTGAAATCGAGGTTCGTATAGCAGTGATTTTGTTTACATGGCGTTGCTATGGTTCCTCTATTACAAGTCCCCAGTTCCCGGGTTCTATAGCCCGAGAGCTGGTAAAAGTGTCAATTGGATTTTCAATTTATTATTAAAAAAAAAACAATAATGAATTGAAAATATGAATTGGTGCTAGGCCCAAATAACCTTAGCTGTTGGTGGTCTTTAAAAAACAATTTAACAATTTTTGAAATCAAGGTTAGTGCTTACTATGGTATAGGTGTTATATTTATTTTTTGACCATCATTTATACAATTTAGAGATATGTTAATTCTTAAATACTTACTATATGCACTCGTAAATTGTATAATCCAATCATTTTTTCAATCTTTAATTTTTTCTCATATTTACATATAAATATTTAATAATAGTATAGCAACTATACCATGAACTTGAATAGCTTGAAAACCAGTTTCCTGCGTAAAGTTGTCCTACAACTTTTTTGTTTCTATTTTAACAATAGACTAAATTGTTAATTAAAAAACCGGCCAAGTGCGAGTCAGACTCGCGTATCGAGGGTTCCATACAAAAAATAAGGAGTTAGGTAGGGGTAAAAAATTAATGGACTTAATTTTTTAAGCTTGTTTTTAAGAAGTTTTTTTTAGGTACTTATATTTTACTTTGTTCTTTTTAGTGTTTCAAAATTTTTCCGTATCAAATTTAATTAAATTAATTTTTAAAGTCGAAAATTCCAAACTGTTTACATTATAAAAAAACAATCACGTATCGTCAGTTGGATTTGAACCCGGCTCTTTGTGGTGGCGTTACCGCTACGCCACGTGTACCACGGCACAAACAATGGAATATTTGATACACTTGGTACAACTCTATATGCCTACTTTTCCGTTTCTCGTGGGAATGACTTAGGATTTTCGTTTAGCTTTTCCTGTAAACTATGAGTGAGGCCCTATATTCCCTATTTTTTTTTCAAAATTTTTGGCTCAGTAGATATCGGTGGGGAATGCTCGATATTCGTATATTTTCTTTAATATCTTTTAAACCATGCATTTTTAAAATTAAAAAAAAATATAATAATTGTTTTTCTTACAACGAGCCCTTTCATTTGATATGTCATATGATGCATTTGAATTTTTTTTTAAATTTTCTAATTTGCCCCCAAAATTAACCCCCAAAATCAAAGTTCGTTTATTTACGCTACACGACCATGATCGGGTCATCGAACTTTTATATGTACCAAATTTCAACTTTTTTCGTCCAGTTGATTCTGAAAAAGTAAGCTTTGACGGACGGATGGATGGACGGACAGACAGATAGACAGGCACGAGAGTGATCCTATAAGGGTTCCGTTTTTTTATTCTGAAGTACGCAACCCTAAAAATTATGCATTACTTTATTTAGCTACTTACAAAAAATCTTGTAGAAATCTGGAAAATTTTTAAAGAATGTTCATTACGTTTTTAACAGAATCACACAAATAAATCTTTAGCTTATAGTGAAACCATTATGAATAATTAGTAATCTTTATGAAAACTCACTTTTATTATAATATTTAAATTATTTATGTAGGTTTCGAAGTTCTGTCTGTGGTTGTAATACTGAATATGTTGATTGCAACCATGTCCAATACATTCCAGCGAGTAACGGACAATGTCGATGTTGAGTGGACATTCGGAAGAACCGAAGTATACATGGATTACATGGCACAAACTACGCTGCCTTCGCCGTTTAACTTGGTTCCGACTTCAAGAGGGATAGCGAGCGTGATAGAATATATGCGCGTATTATTTAGGCCGATCGACGGAAAATCTGCTCATTTCTCCTTAACGCATTGTTGTTACATGGACCAAACACCCGACGAGAAACTGGAGAAAAATTTTTCAGTGTTAATATCGCAACTTGTTCAGAGATATTTTAGAGAAAAGGATAAGTCGAATGATGTGGGATCATCTGAGCTGGAAGCAGTTCGGATAGAAATAGCCGAATTAAAAGCGCACATTTCACAATTAACAAACAGACAAAGTTAACAATACGGATAGAGAGATGATTATTGTTTAAAATAAACTATTTTATGCCTTTCTTTAAACAAGGCTATGCCAAAAAATAGAGAGAAAGAGAAACGACCACAACCATTAACTAATTTAAAGGTAGATTTTCAGTAAAATTAGCCCGGTACGTCAACGTGATCTGGAGCCGTTTTTTTTTTGAACGAGATCAACATTTCTTCCTCTTAGTCTTTAATTAGCTCAGTCAATGAGTGCTCTAAAGAGGGGTCTAGCCTGAAAGTCAAAAAGCGCAAAAACCGACTTCGGAACATTGTTTGGATAGGTTAGTAAAAAAACATAATATTAAAAGTCCTTGACCTTCGGGTGGGCGCAAGAGTGGGGGGGCACTTCAAAGGTTCCTTTTTTTGGTTTTTCGCGTATATCTCGAAAAACCAAAAAAAGGGACCTTTGAAGTGCTCCCCCCCTCTTGCGCCCACCCGAGAGTCAAGGACTTTTAATATGTTTTTTCATTAACCAGTCCAAACAAAGTCCCGAAGTTGGTTTATGCGCTTATTGACTTTCCGGCTAGAATCATTCGTTGACTAGACTAAATGTTACTTAGAAAGAACGAGAAACGCGATAGTTGGTAAATCTGTACCAAAGTGTGTTTGTTGGTAAGTTTTGAAAGTTCTGAACCGTTCTAGGAGTTGCTAACAAACACACAACCAACTGAACAGAACTGAACGTTTCAAGGGAATTGAAACTCTATGCGTACATCAACTTCAAACCTCTCAGAGAGTCGCCTCTTATAAAATTAGTTATTCAATATCCTTTCGTCAAGCCAGTGCTTCTTTTTCTTATGTGAAATTTGGACATTTATTTCGAAGATACCTCTATATATGCTGTAATTTGTGAACTATTATCAACTGATGAAAGATATTTTCCAAAGTCTATATTATAAAAACTGCATCGTCCTTACCCGTTTGATAACGTAAATTATATTTAAGTTTTATTATGTAAGTCCATAATAATTAGATAAAAAAACTAAATTTATTAAATTGTGTTGTTATTTCATTCTATAGAATTATAATAGGTATATAAGGCGTTTCATAAACATTGTGCTAAACTTATAGAGGTTGCAGAAGACATCAAAAAAATATACTTGGTGTGTGGGTAAAACGAAACTGCTAACTTCTCGTTGGATGCCCCTAGAGATTAGAATTGAATTGAATTGTGAATTACAGACGCTCGACATCAGAGGTCATTAGCGTTCCTAGAGATTAGAGACCAGTCTACAGTAGAGAAATTATTTGCAATACAGGTTAACATGTTTTTTGTTATTAAAAAAAAACCGCCAATTCAAATTTTTGGCAAACCTTGTCAGGTGTTCATTATGCAATTATGCGTCGAGTGAAATTGGTCCGCAGTCGATATCATTCTTTGTTCTCGAGATATGCGCGACGAGAAACATTTTACAAAAATTTTACAGTAAATAAATAATTAAATCATAACGATTTTTGTTCCCTGTCCACACCGTATTCACAACAATTAAGTAGTAAATTAAATTCTCAGGCAACTGGTAACTAATCCAGCCGGAGACTGGAGGTTTCGGGTACAAGTCCCGACAGTGGCATTTGATTTTTTCTTGGATATAGCCAATCATTTAGGGCACCCGCAGAGCTGCCTGATAATATTATTCACTACTTAATTGTTGTGATAACGGTGTGGACTTAAGGGAACAAAAATCGTATGATTTAATTATTTATTTACTGTAAAATTGTTGTAAAATGTTTCTCGTCTCGCATATCTCGAGAACAAAGAATGATATCGACTCTGGACCAATTTCATTCGACGCATAATTGCATAATGAACACCTGATAAGGTTTGCAAAAAATTTGAATTGGCGGTTTTTTTTTTAGTATTAAAAAAAATTATATTTGATGAGGTTCTTATTTGAGATACAATTTTTTCACTGTAATAAGTTGAACTAATTTTTACTGTTTTATTTCGCAAGAATCATGTTAAAAAATAAATTGTGCAAATTTTAAATACTTTGTAATACTTATTATAATTTACAAAGATCAAATATCACCGTGTCATCATTATTTCTACTTCCTTGTAAAGAGCTATTTAAAACAATAGACAAAAACAAAAATCTGTCAAAAATAACAAATGATGAAACATAGATAATTTGAAAAACATAGTCCTAATCACTACGATTATATATTTTTAATATTTAATATATAAATATCCATGATATTCGAAAAAGAATCCTCCTTTTAGATTTGTTTGTTGTGATGAAACAGTGATGAATATGTAACTAACAATGGAGCTTTGCGTGACTTTCATGACACACCACTTCCATGACATTTCATCGAGTCTATTCAGCAGACATTTTTTGGGTAATGGGCGCCAGTAAAGATGTGGGGGGCAGCGATTTTTAAGATATTTTTGGAAAAAATGTCAACAGAAGTTTACAATAAATAAATAAAGCATTTTTTCACACTCTTACATAAGCTTTCATTTGGTACCCAATACGGTAACCCTGAAAAAAGTTTGGTCCCCCATTCCCCCAAATATGAATTTAAATTTTCGTACTTTATGTCTATGATTGGGTCATTACTTTCTAAAACTATCCTAAATTTCAACTTTCTATGTCAAACGGTCTCTGAGAAAAAAAGGTTGTGACAGATGTACAGACAAACAGACAGATACCGAGTTGATTTTATGTCTTCTGGTTTGGAATACGGAACACTAACAAACCACTGTTTATAAAAATAAAGTTATTTTTCAAATTAAACAATGAAAGTTTAAATTTCTTCACAAAAATAAAACAGTTTTTTTCTGACTAAACAATTTATGAATCATAATCTCTGAACACTGAAATCAAGGTAACCAAAGAATAATATATAAAAGATGCAAAAACGTTTTTTATACAGATTATGAAAAAAACCAAACGAGTTTAGACTGTCTCAAACTATTGGAAATCTAAATAATAAAAAAATGAACAAAATAATACTAATAGTGATTTTCTGCATAATATCAACCGTCGTTACTGTGAATGGAGCTATTTTCCCAATTTTAAGGAATCAGGTGAGTGCATAATTATGATAAATCATAGTAGGTAGCATGCAGATAATTGGACGAATTTTAGCAATTTTATTGGCGGGAAGTATTAAGCATGGGGGGTGGGTGCCATTATATATCAGGAGTTCAGATCATAATTTTCTATGGGGAAAAAACTTTTTGTTTAGGCTAAAAACTAAAATGCTAATAAAACTAAAATAAACATACTCAACTGGCCCCTTACTTGTGTATAGGTACATAATTTACAATTGAAGGGCTTGGTGCAAGAATCATCCAAATGAAGTCAACATACTTTTGAGAAAAAGAGGAAAAAGTGATTTTTAATAATATTTTCGTAGAATTGTTCGGAGCAAGAACAGGCTATGTGCGATACACAGACGATTCTTGCACCAAACGATGCAGAATATCCACATGGCCAGATGTTATGATGCTAACTTATTTTTGCCCGATGTGGTGTTTTGCCGTTTATTGCACCAAGGTCTTCAATTGTTATATCTATCAAAACAAATGTGATTAGCGCCGGCCTTGGCCACCCGAGCGAGATATTTTTCAGCGCCCTTTACTTCTTATTATTTATAAACATTTTTCCCGCGACTCGCAGGCAAAATCAATGTTCTCAGCCAAAAAAGAGCGCCTATCGTATCAAGGAATTATCGTAAATTAGTAAAAATTATCATATCTTTTAAAATTAATTGTAAATAATGTAAAACGTTCCGTGTATTATTGAACTATAATTATATCTATATAAATCTCAGTTCCCGGGTTCTAGCCCGAGACCTGGTAAAAGTGTCAATTGGATTTTCAATTTATTATTAAAAAAAATAATGATTTGATGCTAGGCCGAAATAACCTTAGCTGTTGGTGGTCTTTAAAACACACGATCTATATGAATAGAAAATTGAACTTTGAATTTCAATGATTGCGTTATTCTTTCTTAACTGATTGATTCGAGGGTCAAGGCGCCGCGCTAGCCCCCCTTGGCCCTGGCGCCCGGAGAGACCACCCGGGTTACCCCCCCTCTAAAGCCGGCATGTGATCGACAGTGCTATCTCTTTTCGTTGCAGCGAAAAATAGACTACTGGATGACGTACACACCTGATAGACGTTTAATAAGCCTTTTTATAGTACAGATTAAATTTAGAATGTGTATTATACGTCTATACAAACAGAGATCAGGTGTCTTTACACAATATTACACAAAAAAGAGCTAAAAAAGTTGAGAAAAACTGAACATAATAGTAGATTGTATGCCTAAATACGTAATGGGGCATATTACGGCGAGTGATGACAGTATGTAAAAACGAGCGATAGCGAGTTTTTACAGTCACACGAGCCGTAATACCATTACGTACGAGACATATAGGTATGGTATTTTTTGCCATACCCACTACAAAATACCTACATTTTTACGTCATTTTCAAAAAATTCTGACAGTTCATTTGCGTCGCCATTTTTTCTTCTAGTGTGCCGCGAAGTTCGTGCAAGTATGTAATGACAGGCGCAAGCAGGCGTATACAGCGAATTAACAGAAGTTGCCATGGCAACCGTTATTTTCTGTGCTAGTGCAGAAAGTAAACCATTTTCCGCACACCTGCCTGTTAAATGGGTCATTAATGGCCGCTATACATACATCGAAAGTAGCTATTTTGTAGTGGGTATAGCAAAAACAATTATATCTATTGACCTGCAGATGTGATTTCAAAACGCATTGTGAATTGGTATTCTCGCCTGCGGCTCTCGTACCAACTTCACCCCTCGCGTCTTATACTTAATTGTACTAGTTGCATAAACTACTACTTATTATTAATATTATTGTAATTTATTTTTTAGTTTTACACTGGATCATCGGTAGGCTACAACCCTGGATTGTACGAAACTGCTAGAAATGTCGTTGGCACTGGTGAAAATCCATACCGGGGCGCAGCACCTAACTACTTTGAATATTTTTATCGAACTAACTAATAAGAAGTTGAAATAATAATGTAATACTAATTATACATATTATACCTAGGTATTTAAAGTTTCAATATAATTTTATTATTTATCACCTTTCTGACTTTCTTTGCGAGCCTTCATTTATTCTTACTTTTTCTATTCACTCGAAAACGGTTATATCGATTTTATTCAGAATCTATTTGATGAATTTGACTTATGTTAACTGTACAATACAAAGTTTTGAAGAATGGCGGAAAGAACCTAAACAATATTGATACATTTTTACAAAACAAATTTTATACCTTCACTATAAAATAGTATAAGTACTATTTATAAATTATTATTAATGATGTTTAATTTTCATTCTTTCCAACTTTCCGCTATTAAGTAAAACGATGTTAATAATTAATATGGAAACATATTTAATAGTCTGGTTTTAAATAAAATTACTGTCATTAGGGTTTGTTTGCACTTAATTTCGAGTTTTGTTTTAAATATAAAGTATTAAACAATAAATATTGTTGATTCTAAGATACTTTTCCACCATTCTTTTAAACCTATATTTGTGTTCTACAACAAATGACGTAGTTTTTGTTTTTAATTTTGAATAAACATATTGAAATAAGACAGAGAGTGCTGATAAATTTGATTATAATTCCACCTTAAGAAAAGTCTAGTCCCCTCCCTCCCGCCTAAAACTTTATTATGCAAGTGTATTTTTGATCCAGGAATAGATTTTATACATTAAACTAAAGCGCTACTGAGTACTGACCAAATTGTTGAGTTCAGACCACACAACGTCCTTCTGAATTTTAAATAGTTTTTAAAATGTGCTGGTTTGCGCACTTAGACGTATATTTGATCTTTAATTTGAGAGCAAAACGGAGCCTCTAGCTCAAAAGTAAAGTCGGGACTCGGAAGAATGTAAACAGTGAACGAATGTTTTTTTGTCCTTGTCAGCTGCATTTAAACCCCTTACGGTATGTTTTACGGGCGTTATTTTATTATCGGTGTATTTTGTTCGTAGTGTTAATAGGAAGGATGTATTTAGTCGTTAACAATAAAGAAAAGAATTTCACCGTGTTAAGCAGGATGGAAATATCCAACATGTTTATTGAACGGTTGAAATGGAAAAGAACTTTCAAACTGCTTTTCCATTTGAAAGTATTCCTATACTGCATCAGCTGCCCAATAATTAATAGGAAAGTTTTGGAATAGGTCAAAGGAATGGAATAACAATCTTTGCCATTGCTTTTTTAAACTTATACAGGTGATTCGGTTTTAACATCGAATATTTTGACAAAATATTCTCCTCGTCGTTCTGATTTTGAAAAAGGCAACAAAAATCCTCTCACTCGTTTTCTAATTAAGATTACAGGGTGTCAAAGTTTATAAAAATAAATGATTTTTTTATCATATCTTTCGGGGAAAAACTGCATATCGAACAAAATTTTGCATGCATTCTATATGATTGGCTATTTTCTGCAGATACTTTCATCTAAATGTGACACACCAGTAGCGTGCAATGAGGTTATGATTGAATAAATTTAAGAAAAAAATGCACGTCACTGTCTACTCTCAAATTTTTTGTCAATTTTTCAAAATCCTCATTTAGTTTGGAATAAGACAATTCAACACCTATGTCAGATAGTGTCCCCCTATCGATGATCCAAACCCCCAAAGTTTCCAATTTATAGCTCAAAGGGTAAAAAAAAAGAACTGCATGGAAAGTTTTCGCGTGGACATCCTGTAAATTAGTATATTATAAAAAGTTACTAAAGACTACAGTTATTTTAAAGATTTTTTTATTTCCAATGGAAATATTTGACATACTATTTTCTTTTTAAAATACATTAAAAAATAAGGCAATTATTATAATTTTCAGGAGATTTTATTTGGAAAATCCAAATCTAAATAATTAGCATAAAATCTAGTTGTGCAGATAATTTGCGATTGGCGAATACTTTCCGTATATAGACGTAAAACCTGCCGTCCACTACAAGCGAAGCTTTACAACACAATAATTATTATAATATTACTAGCGGACCCGTCCCGGCTTCGCTCGGGTGGTATGAAATTATGATTTAATAGCAGTCACCCATTACTCCGCTCACGTATATTTAGTATAGCTGATCCGGCAAACGTTGTTAATAATTTCTAGGAATAATTACATTACTCACTCGCTTCGCTCGTTCGTTTGAATTTTATTAATACAGTACTCACTCGCTTCGCTCGTTCGCTTGAATATTATAAATACACTACTCACTCGCTTCGCTTGTTCGCTTGAATATTGTAATTACATTATTCACTCGCTTCGCTCGTTCGTTTGAATTTTATTAATACACTACTCACTCGCTTCGCTCGTTCGCTTAAATGTTATAAATACACTACTCACTCGCTTCGCTCGTTCGCTTGAATATTATAAATACACTACACACTCGCTTCGCTCGTTCGCTTGAATATTTTCGCCTACTCACTCGCTTCGCTCGTTCGCTTGAATATTATAAATACACTACTCACTCGCTTCGCTTGTTCGCCATATATGTATTTTTTAAAGCTTAATATAAAAATCTCGATTAAAGATCAGGGGCTGATCGTATAAGGGTGAAAATTTAGAGTTGTATGTACTTTTCAATGCTGAATCATGAAAAAATTAAAACAAAAAATTTTGTCCAAAAAATAAAAAAAAAAATTTGGGGTGGACCACCCTTAACATTTAGGGGGATTAAAAATAGATGTTGTCCGATTCTCCACCCTACCCGATAAGCACACAAAATTTCATCAAAATCGGTCCAGCCGTTTCGGAGGAGTTCAATAACGTACACCGCGACACGAGAATTTTATATATAAGATTATAGATCTGTCTTTATAAGCAGGCAGTCAGAAACCCGACTATCTCCAAGAAAACGCTATCATAATCCTAGGTAACGAAATTGTCTCAGCTGCTGTCAGTGCAAAAAAGTGAAATGCGCAATATCTTATGTGTTTTTTTACAAGTTCATGCGGCCAGCTGACGCACAATCCCCCTTCCACGATGCAGCTGACGATTATTTTTCAGCTCACAATGATGTCAACTATTTATAAAAACAAGTTTCAGCTGGCGTACTATTACTTTAAAAATTTTTTTTACCACTTTCGCAGCCTCTCACACCCACACCCACCGCGGGTATTAGTCATACCAGATTTTTCGAAAAAGATAATAATCGATCGGCGTAAAAACACTACCCAAAATGCAACGCAAACTCCCGGGCTAATTGTTTTTGTCCCCAAAAATATATATATAATATATTTGCAATAGCGTTGTATCTATATATTCTCTGTAAAAGTGGTTTATTAATAAAAAATAATAAATTGAAAATATGAATTGGTTCTAGGCCTAAGTAGCTCTAGGCCTCTAGTTATCGGTGGCCTTAAAAAAGTGGTGTACAAACTTTGTCGGTCACCCTCTCTCTCTAGAATTACTTCAATATTCCTGTTCCTTCTTTGATTTAGACCTCATATCGTCAGTATGTCATTTTGAGCACGTGTACACAATTGACAAATTTTCTAAACACTTGGTTGTCGTTACGGTGTCACTGTTCACAGGACGACACGACAAAACTGTGTTTCACTAGTTGAAAGAGAGTTAAAAATGAAATAATTTATTGTAAAGCATTGCGAACCACAGCAGGAACTTCACTCAGTTTGACTTCAGGTGCTATAATATCATAATGGAAAAATCCAGGTTACCAGTGGCGTAACTATAAATTTGGGGTCCCTGGCACATTTTTATGGTGGGCCCTCTGGCATATCAAATAATAATTTGAGCTCTTCGACAAATATGAACGTTTCTCACCACCTCGTATTTTCATAATTATTAACTAATGGAAGGAAAAATTGGAGAAAAAATCCGAGATATCTACGTATAAGAACAGGAACCATTATAATATGAAAGGAACGAAAACTTAATACGCTTTGCAGACTTTTGTCGAGTGGTGTGCTGCATATCCACTTATTGTTAGCTGCCGCGAGGCCCCTTGCAGCCGGGGGCTCCTGGCTTTTTGACAGTCCTGCCACCCTGCAGTTACGCCACTGCAAATTACAGATATGTAAAATGATTGTGATACACCTACCTATATGGCTATATTCTACTCTATAAATATTATACTGGGTGTGTTAGTAAATTAAAAACCATATTTAGTTGGCACTACAGAATTCCTATTTCCTCGGACTGTTAGAATTTTTCAGAAAAAATAAAAAAATAGAGAAAATCAGGGAAATTTCAGAGAAATTTTCTGAAAAATTCTGAAATAAGTGTTTCAATTACGAGAGAAATTTTCAGAGAAATATTTTCACCAAGGCCAGTAAAATAACACTACTTATATAATTGTACAGTGTGTCCCAGGATAGATATAACAAGACGTGTAATGAAAAAAAAATAAGTCCCTGTCAGCGGCACTTTTAAGTAATGCTTAAAAATTGCTAGATTTCTCTGTAATAAAGACACAAAAAAGAGACCGCGTATTTTACAGTACATACTACAGAAGTGAAACTTTAGTCGCATGACGCGTCAACTGTAGGAACACTCTCTTCCCAGCGTCCCACTCTACTTCTACTGCCAGAGGAGTGGGAGCAGCTTTCATTATACGTCGTTCCTTACATGTTCAGCCGCATGAAATCAATTCACTCTACCGTGCGTAAAGAAATTTCACTTCAAAAAAAACTTTTTAACAAAAAAAAAAAACCTTCAAAAAACCACTAAAAAGAGGAAAATAATGAAATTTTGAGGTCTGTGCCAATTTAATAAAATATTAATTCGGTTAAAAAGTATATTATAGTGATTAATATCTTCTTTTTAGCCAACTTCATATTTTATTAAATTGGCACAGACCTCAAAATGTCATTATTTCTCTCTTTTTAGTGGTTTTTTGAAGGAGGTTTTTTTTTTGTTAAAAAGTTTTTTATTTTTTACTTTTTAGTGTCAAAAAGTGACATTCACCTTAATAGAATCACACGCCGGTACTCACTTTTATTAAACCGACTTTCTTACGCTGTCTGATATGTCAAAAAGTGACATTTACCTTAAAGAATCACACGCCGTTACTGACTTTTATTAAAATGAGCCGAACTACTGAACCGATTTTGATGAAATTTCTATGGGGCCAATCTGAAAGTATAGTCTTTCAAATAAAAGAACAATTTTCAAAATCGGTTTATAAATGACTGAGTTATGAGATAACAAACATAAAAAAAAAAATACAACCGAATTGAGAACCACCTCCTTTTTTTGAAGTCGGTTAAAAACAAACAATCGTCCTGGACTATTTTGCATACACACTAAAATTTTCTAGAGCTGACGTGTGCATAATTAATGTCGGAGAATTAAAACTGAACAGACAGACAAGATGAGATAATCTGTGATTTCAAATTCAGTTATTGAACAGTTTAGTAAACATTCGGTATACATACATTAACCAGTCATCCCCCACTTACTTATTTCTGTTTAGGTTTTAACTATGCGAATCCTATTTAAAAAAAAGTTATAATCAATCCTGAAAATATTATATAAATATGAGTCAATTTACATTAGTTCAGTTAGTGGAAGATTTACCTCTCACTGTTGTTAAAATAGAGTTTTCCAATGTTATTTACGGAAATTTAATTTGTTTTGAAATAAATTTCAGTGAATCTAAGATAAGCAAGTAAATTTTTGAATTATACGTTATAATTTTATAACAATTTAATACACATGTGATTATGTTCTGTGCAGAAGAAAGGGTGTTTTGTAATTGTGCAATTTTAAAAAAAATCTAAAAAAAAGATTCAAACTCCTGTTGACATAATTTTATTTTTATAACTCATTTTTGGTGTAGTGTAGTTAAAATTTAATCAAAATCGTTAGAGCCACTTTTCTTCCATATCTGAGTTAAAACCGTTCTGAACTCGGATGCAAAATTTGACCAAAAACGTTTTAGTGGTTTAGATTCCAGGTGCGACCACAGATAAATAGACGACGAACAGATATAAAAAACACACTTTTTTGAGGGACTAGAAAACGTGTAAATTGACCAAAAATTCAAAATCGATTTTCCCTCTTATGTACCTATATAACATGAGAAATTAATAGTATATTGTATATCTAGAATCTACATGTGTAATGGACAATATTACAACGAGTGATGACAGTATGTAAAAACGAGCGATAGCTACAGATAGGTAAAATCGAATTTAAATAGTTGGATTTGCATAGAAATCTGTATAAAAAAACTGTTTTGACACATTTTATTATACGAAATCTATCTAAAATTTTCTCCTCTTTCGTTTAAGACAGGTTTCGAATCGATTTGACTTGAATTGAGCGAACTATAAGCAAAAAACACCACCAACATTAAAAAATCGGGCGACGTTAGGATCAAATAGACCCCGAACAAAAAAAAAGTCTTTTAAAAATCGGTTCATCCGTTTGGGCTGTACACGTAACACAAAAAAGCGTGTCATACAGACGTACAGACAAAGCGAGTGTATATATAGGCGCTTTGGCTTACGCTATTCGCGCCTAATTAAATTAGGTACGTTTAAATAATTTAAATGGAAAATTAAAAATGAATCGCGTAGCGCTAACAGCGTTTTTAACGTTAGCAATAAGTGTGAATTTAATTACTTGCTACAACGAAATATTGCGTCGAGATTCTATTGCGTACGGAATTGCAACAATAGCAAATAAAAATATTACCGATGGCTTGTCGTCTTGTTCCGAACAATTGACAATTATGGCTAGCGCAGCGGACAGCCATGTTCCATGGGCATTAAAGAGTAAGTAAAATACCTACTAAATATTCCGTAAAACTTATGTTAGGGCAATAAGTCAATAAGAGACGACAATTTCAATTTCTTTTTTATTTGTGGAACTGACACTTTCAGGGCGTAGGACCGGAAAACCCTACCGGACAATTTGTAGGACAATTTGACCCTTCGATTTCAAAAATATTAATTAAACAATAAACTAAAAATCAGCCCGTTAGTAATAAAATTTCAAACCTCGTTATTTTTACATATTTGGGACGGAGGACTCGCCAGTCCACCCATCGCTTATGTAGGACAAGCGCAGCTTCCTGTTTTTTTATAAATTATCTGGTAATTTAACTGAAAAACAAAGTGTTATGTATAAAATTTAAAAACTCGCCAAATCAACATGTTTAGCGGCTGCGCAGAACTTTGCATACCTCTACCGAGAATTGTCGCAGAGAGAGATTTGGGGGACTCGTCAAAACTAAGCTACTCACGAAAATTCAGCCTGTTAGTAATCACTTTAAAATATTGGCGCTGTACCCCTGACTATAATACTTACAGTGTTGGATTCAAGTGGACGTCCTATATCAGGTTGGCTTTGGGGCAACAATTATTGGCTAGGAGAGCAGTCACAATGTACGGCCATTCAAAACCGTCGAGAGCCAGTCATAAGTCCAAAATTACAAATAAATAGAACCACGGAAAAGGAGTACCCACCCTACGATATAAATTTTTTTGTAGCATATTCAAGATTTCATAATTTTTCGTTGCAAACTCATGTAATAGTAGCAAACGAGGTACGTAATATAAAAAAGATAAGCTATATTATTTTATTATAATTTTTTTTTCACTTTTGAAACTTTAGTGCCTAGAAAAAAGAGCCTGCAGTGTGACGCCATTATCAGGTGTTCTCAAAGGCTAAAAAATACATTAGTTAGATAACAACAGTAGAAAGAGAGAAACGTAGGTCTTGTCCAATGAAACTGAAACGTCATATTACAAATTGGACCGAGAATCTACAATTTAATGTAGTAAGCGTTTTTCTATGTCGAAAATCACCTTACTTGCTTATTTTGAAAATATAAAGCAAGCTCCTGCGCTTGTGCGGTAATAAATAATAATTAGCCTCTGAGTCTATGATTCGACACTCGCACTTAAAAGGTTAGAAACCTCTGCCTAACAAGTTTAGCAGGTTTCATTGGATATATTAATTATTTTATTGAAGCAATAAGTCTAATTTTTAGCTTTTTCAAATTGTTATGAAATGTGTACGGTCTTTTTATTTGCAGGATTTAATTATGGTCGGATTATGTTTACCAATGGTTTGTTCTACTAAGGAGCTATCAGAGAGGCTGCAACATTATTTTGATGAAAAAATTTTGATTTCTCAAAATTTTTATGAATTAGACATTAAAGTAGAATCGGTTAAAGATTTGAGAGATGACCACAAATGGCTACTTTCGACCAATTTTATCTTAATGGTGTCAGTAAACAGTAATAACAATAAAAATGCAGTAAAACTCTCTTATAACACGATATTACAAAAAATCGTATACTTAATGCGATTATGCGAAACTGTAGGATGCGGGATCCAGGGACGGATAGGCTCACCAGGACACCGAAAATGGGCCGATGAAAAATACTGCTATTGTACATACATACATTTGTATGTATGTACAATAGCAGTATTTTTCAAAATATAATCTAGCGGCCCACATGGCCATGAATATTTATTCATGGTGCATGTGGGCCGCTAGATTATATTTTTCCCGGGCCGGTGAGATAATGCCTATCCGCCCCTGCAGATGGCGGGATCTTAGTATATTACATTACAGTGCCACGAACTAAAATATACAATTTTATTTTTATAAAAAATAGCATTTTTTCATAACGGCTAGTGAACTTAGTGGGGATTCCCAAAAAAAAAGAAAATTATATCCAGCATAATGTCTGGATTTTGTCTGCACAAAAGCTAAAAAATACTACTTTCCTGGATCAATTTTCATACCGATGTTATATACGTAACGTGTTGTAGAAGTGTCGTGTTATATTTTTATTTATTGTAGATTATAGACGCGTCTACAACTTAGGTCATTAGCGTCTTAATTACATTAAATAACAACTTCCTTAAAACTAAATGACATCACAAAACATCCATGAGCGGAGGTGGGATTCGAACCCACGACAGTGTGATCCAAAGGTCGGCTACGTTAACCGTTACACCGCATTGTCCTCTGTCGTGTTATAGGGGGGTTACCTGTATGTTAGAATATTTATAAATATTTTTTATAAACGCAATACCTTTTATATGGATTTATTCAAAGGAAAAAAAATTACTCCCGATTTTTCCTGTTTCGCGCTAGGTGCGTTACTAGTTACGCTACAGTGCTACGAAGCGCAAAACTCCCAAAACTGGAAGAAGTCCGGCAGTGACAAGCAATTTTTTTCCTTTAGGCGTTTTATAAGAACTAAATTCACTATCCACAATCCATCTGTCTGTGAGACTAGCGTAGTAGCCTATTGAATTTGGCTATAGACTATGCTGAATTTGATACGAGAATGGAGGAGACAATAATATTATTGTTAATTTAAAAGACTGTAGATTATAGACGCTCAAGAGCTGAGGTCATCAGCGTTGTTAATTTAACTCATTTAATTTCAACAACAGAGTGTAAACCCAGAAAGACAGAGCTTACGTCTCCTACAGCCCGGTTATAGTTGCGCGATTATTGAAATTATAATGTAAATTTAAAAAATTGGAATTATCTTAAAAATTGATATAGCATTCATAATATATATTTTTCTACCTATATTTACAGAATAGTACTTTTGATAGCAGTTGGATTGTCCATTGGTGGCACAATGTATGACTTATATGTATATCAACCACAGTACAAAGTACTGAGAAAATCTATTGAAAGTAATTTAAACGACGCTACAAATCTTGAAAATGGTTTTAAAGGGAACACATTACATTCAAATGGTAAGATTATGCAAATGCACTGCATAATTTTTGCAGTTGTTAAATGACTATAATGATCGGTTTCTGGTACAACTTTCAGGTTTAAATCTAGATTTAGAGCTGAAAGTAGTACTACCAGAAACCCAGCATGATTAACGGGACGAAATAACAACAACAGCTATTTGGTAACTGTAATTAGAAAATAACTATTTCTAAAAATAATGATGTTATTTCTTTACTGCTTTATCGTCACTAAAATTTTAAAAAACGTACAGTTACTTGGAAACTGTTATCTGTTATTTGCTTAGGAATTGTTATAAAGTATATAGACATTGCAATCATTTTTGCAACGGTTAAACATTGAGGTGGAACGGCTTTGGAGGGGAGCTATTGACCCATGATCACTTATGAAAGCTTACATTGTACAGAGTATTAAACATGCTAGTTTACAATGTGGGGGGGGATTGACGCTACTTTGGAGGGGGATTAGCCCTCCCTAGACCATCCTTCTGCCGCCAATGCTGTCAAATGAGTATAGTTTAAGCGTCAAGGGCGTAGCCAGAATTTTGAGCAGGGGGGGGCACGGTGAGGTGACGGGGAGGAATGCTTGGACCCCCGGAGGCGCACCGCGCAGTTTCCGTGGTTAGTGCTGCAGATGATTTTTTTTTTAATTTGGGAGGCTTGGACCCCCAGAAGTTCCTTCTAAGGTAACCACTGACTGTAATACTTAGGAGTATAAAGTATAAAAAAAATGATAAAATTCATGTAGGTATATATTTAAAAAAATGTAATATGAAATGTTATGTACCTACATGTACATTTAAGTAAAGCACAATAATTTTCGTTTATCCTCCGAAAATTGTGAAAGAACTTTCTCCTTATCTTGGCTTTTTGCTTATGCCAGGGGGGGATCGTGTCCTCCCCTGCCGCCCTGACTACGCCCTTGTTAAGCGTAGTGATGATGGGACGAAATAACAATAACAGTTGTATAGTAACTGTTACTGCATAATAACTGCTTGTAAAAACAACTGTTTCGTCCATTAAAATAAAAAGATTTAAAATAAAATTTAATTTCAGGAAATATGAATCAAGCATTAGAATCGCATATTTCCCATATGGTTCAGGTACGTGAAAACAAAGTGCCAAAGAGAATAACTTTTGGAAATGTCATGAAATGTTTTTCAACTTATACAAACTTCAAGATAATTCTAAATACAAAGATCTCTGATGAATCAGTGCCATCTATTCACGGTTTACGCTTTTTGGGAATGGTTTGGGTAATATTTGCTCACACGTTATTCTTCATAATCGGATTCACCGACAATAAACCGCACG